>JASDDO010000018.1:344288109-345727346 GCA_030015575.1 Agapanthus africanus | reverse complement strand
GCAGGGGGTTGCACATTTCTGTAATGGTTTTTACTGGTTTGTGTATATGAACTTCATTAGATCGTTGTGATTATTAGACGGGGTTTGAGATGAGTTTTTATATTCTTTCATTCGATGTAAATTTTAATATGATGTAATATTCTTTTGCGGGGCACATCCGGGCTAAGGTTGTAGCCACCGTTGTATTATTTCATTTACTGTTTTATGCTCCTAGGATAGACCCAAGGTAGGGTGCACAAACTACCGGGTACTTTGAAGTGTTTAGTGGCCTACTCACGTTGTTGAGGGAGACCGCTTCACTTCGGGTATGTGGCGGGTAGTTTGCCGTACCCGTAGGGGTCTACGGTGGGGTAATGGCTATTCATCACAACTGTGTAATCCATCTTTCGTTGCAGGCTCAAAGGAAACGCGGATTGCTTGTATATCCAATAATGTTCATCTGTGACCTGGAATGCCTATTATTGCGTCTGACGAATGTACAATATCTATATATGACATCTATTAGGCGTTACTTATGTTTTACACCCGCGCTAGCCCAGCCCCCGCTCTGTCGTTAGTTAAGTAACCTAACGGGTGAATGACGGGACCCAGTGGCGAATGCGGATGGCATAAGCGGACGTTGTATTTTCGTTGTTTTCTGCAATGATAGGATAAATGATAGGACGCATTATATTAATGCAAAGAAAATAAACCAAAGTTGAATCGTTGGAAAAAATTTAAAAAAAACCACTCCGTTATTTTAAAAGAGCAGAATTTTTAATTGCGGAGTTTTAACCACTCCTTTTAAAAAGCTATCAGGTTTCTTCGATTATATCAAGTTCACTACGTTCACGGTTTCGCCAAAACCAGTCGTAGCCCTCCGTCATTTCATATGGATGGTCAGTAGTATTCAAGCTATGTTTGTTGGCCTTCGTCAAGGCATAGTGTTTGGTAGCTGCTGGGGTATTCATTTGTTGCAAAGATAGATGAGTTGGTTTGGGACAGTTGTACTGCCATTTGGCCAACGTCAGGGGTATGTACGGATGGGTTCAAATTAACAAGATAATGATAGGTAGAACTTGACATTTGACTTATGATTTGTTGGCTTTCGTCAAAGTCATAAGAGCATGGGGAAAAAATCCATATCGGGAGTTTCTAAAGAAACTGAAACTTGCTAGAGTTGTATACCATTTGGAGTGTGATAATTTTGGTAGGATTCCTTCAGCTTTATCACACGATGATATTTGGATCCCGATCTTACTGTGAGTGTCCGCTACTCATCAGGAGATTCGTTACTTAACGATCAATGCTATAAACCAAGTAGGTGTCTAGAACAGTGTCAGCGGGGCTACGCCTCCAGAGAAAAGAAGTTATTTCATTAAGGAACTTCGCGAAAGCGTCGTAAAACCTCCCTCGAAGTACCGACACTAGCCTGGCTGAACAGTTAAGCAAGTATTATACGGTGGGATCAGTCCTGACTAATTCTTCTTTTATTGTTTGAGGAAGGATTCGAGAAACAGTGGGAGCCATCCAGTTTAGATAAACTAAAAACCAATCTAAACTTGCAAGAGCATCATGCTAAAGTGTTCCCTCTCTTTCTCTTTGCAGCGACCTTGTGACCATGACTAGGTTACATCTAGATAACAAGTTGACTGAATCTGACTTATATGATTGGCAAAGGTCTGTCCAGATGTCCATTGCCTATGACAAGCTGGACCACCCTGTTACTACTCAAGCCCCCACCGTCCCAGGTCCAGTTTCCACCGTCGCAGATATGGATATCCGTCAGACAAGGGAAAAGGATAGTGCGAATGCTATGTGCCTCGTGTTGGCTTCAGTTGATGGTATATACCAGAAGCTGCACGAGAAGATGGACTTAGTTTCCATCTTTCTCGATATTAAAGATTTATATGGAGAGCAATCTCATATCGCAAGATATGAGACCCCGAACGAATTGCTTCAAGCGAGGTTAGCTGTCGGGTCATCTGTAGGGGACGACGTCCTTACGATGACTAGCTATATTAATGAGCTCACGGACCTGGAGACCATGTTGGGAAACGGGTCATGTACTGACTTATTTCCACAGTCCCTACCCTCTACTTACACCCTGAAAGAAACCAGGGAGACACCCGCTCTGCTTAATGGGGGGCCTTCTTCTTCTGCATTCAGGGCGAAAGCAAAGGGTGAAAAGTGGAAAACCTCCACAAAGCCGATATACGGTGTCAGTGAAGTAAAAGGAAAGGGAAGAGCAAAAGTTTCGGGACTTGGTTTGGATAAGGAGGGATGTTCCAATTGTTATGGGAATGGGCATTGGCCGAAGGATTGCAGGGCTTTGGAAACCAGTAGCCAGGATTCGAAGCATGTTGTGGTTTCGTCCTCGAGTGTGTATGTAATTGAGAACTGTTTGTCAATTAACTCTACTTCCTTGGTACTAGATACCGGAGCAGGATCTCATATCTGTAATTCATTACATGCTTTGAGAAACCGTAGAGTTATCAGGGTAGGCGATTTATCTTTCAGAGTTGCAAACGAAATGAGCGTGGACGCTGAATCCGTGGGAGAATATCGCCTAGGTTTGACAAGTGGGCAGATATTGATTCTACGTAACTGTTTGTATGTACCTAGTTTGACTTGTAATATTATATCAGTATCCTCACTTTCGAGAGAGGGATATGATTTTACATTCGCAAGAGATGTGGTTCACATCCACCTAAATCAAGTTCTGATTGGGTCCGGTACATTAGATGACGGTATATGCGTATTGAATCAAGCTCAGGTTTTCAATGTCCAGAACAATCTTAAAAGAAAGTCTCCAGAATTAAATCAGGCTTTCTTATGGCATTGTAGACTAGGTCACATCAATGAAACACGGTTGACTAAATTACATAGAGAAGGATATTTAAATCCGTTCGAATATCAATCTTATGCTACTTGTGAATCTTGTCTCATGGGAAAGATGACAAAGACTCCATTTGTTGGACACGAAGTAAGAGCAAGCAAGCTCTTGGGACTTATACACAGCGATGTGTGTGGTCCAATGTCTACACATGCGCGAGGTGGTTATTCCTACTTCATTACTTTTATGGATGGTTTCTCTAGGTATAGACATATCTTCTTGATGAAGCATAAATCCGAGGTCTTTGAGAAATTCCGGGAATACAAGAATGAAGTGGAAAACCAAACAGGCAAAAGTATCAAGACACTGAGACCTGATCGAGGTGGTCAATACTTAAGTGCCGAGTTCCTGGATTACTTAAAAGAGAATGGAATTCTCTCTCAGCTTACTCCTCCATACACACCACAACACAACGGTGTATCGGAAAGGCAGAATCGAACCCTATTGGATATGGTTCGTTCCATGATGAGTAAGGCAGAGTTACCGTGATCTTTCTGGGTTATGCACTAGAATCAGCTGCATATCTTTTGAACAAGGTTCCAACCAAGACTGTGCCTACCACACCATATCAGATGTGGAGTGGGAAGAAACCCTATCTTCAGTATCTGAAGACATGGGGATGTCCAGCTTTTGTAAAAAAGCAGCATCCGGACAAGCTCGAGGCACGCTCAGTACAGTATAAGTTTGTGGGATATCTAAAGAACTCCAAGGGGTATTATTTCTATTACGTAGAGGAACAAAAGGTTTTTTTTTCTTCTCGTCATGCCCACTTCTTGGAAGCTGAATGTAACGTTTTAAAAATAATTAAATAAATAATTAAATGAATAAAATTGTTTAAGTGAATTTTATGATTTTCGGTAAAGTAAAATGTATTTTTCGTAAAACTAAACCGTGATTGTTTTTCTTTATAATTTCAAAAATACCTATTTTAATTATGTAATTACTAGTAAATGGTGTTCATTTAGCCACTTATAAATTTTTAGTTTAATTAAATATTTTTCCTAAATTAAATATTTTAAATATTAACATAAGCTTTATTTTTACACTAAATTAGTGTAAACTACAAATTGAATGGTTTTAATTTGTAAAAATGAACCATGGCATATTATAATTTAGTGTGTTTCATGCAAAATTTATTTGCAAATTTTTCCAAAATTCTAGAGTCTTCTTGAGTTGTTTTAGAAAAGAAATAAAGAAAAATTTAATAAATTAATGAAAAGACATAATGAAGTGATATTTTGGGGGAAACTTCTACACAACTCCTCACTCATTTCTTTCTCTCCCTCACCTCCCAAACTTGGCCGGCCTCACCCCCATGGCAGCCCCCCCATTTTCCAATTTTATTTTAACTCCAAAAATCATCAAAAATCCTCCAAAATTCAATAAAAATTGCACAAAATCCTAATAAATTCCTACCCTTTATTATTTGCTCTTCTTTACATGGATTTTGGAGTGGAAAATCATGCATTTTGGATGCTCATTTTCATGTTTGGACTTTAGGTTGTGGAGGTATAAATCTTTCTCTTTTAATTTATTTCTATTAGATGTTTCTTTTAAAGCATAATTAGATTTATTAAAATAATTCTAGTTGCAAATTTTAAAATTCAAGTTAGGATTTGTAAATTCAAGTTGTGGTTTTAATTAATTAAATAAGGTTATAATAGCTAGTTTAACATTTTTAGAGTGGGAAAAAATCTTGCATGGTTGTTGTATAATAATTTGTTTATTCAAATTGTTTTAATTTAGCTATTTAACTAACTAGGTTTTTATAAAATGTGTATGTGGGTAATATAAAATTCTAATTAAGGTTATTATCATTAGATTGTAGTTTTAATGAGAATATTAGCATGTTAATGGAATGAAAAAACTTAGTTTGATCACTAGTTTCTTTTGATAATTGGAAAATACTAATAAAATGCTATTTTTGTTAACTAGATTTTGGAAATTCCTAAATAAATGAGATTAAAAATATAATTATGATTTCGTTATATCATTATCATCATGAATTATAGTTTAATACATTAATTCATGCAAAATCAAGTTTTGTTGTGGAATTGTGACATTTTGCTTGTAAGATGTTGAAAATTTCTAATGGTTGCAAACTAGAAATTTCAAATTAATACAAATTTTTGTAATAAAAATGTGGTAATGGGTTGTATAGTCTAGTTATGATATTTAATGAGTTTTATGACCATTGGTTTCATTTAAATGTCAAGTTTTGAAGAAAAACGGTAAATTGGCATTTTCTGGTTTTACGAAGTTGGACGGTTTGATCGATTTTTAGGGTTTCGATGGATTTAATCATGTTATATATTATAAGTAACGAGTTTTAAAACTATGAGTTATTTTTTGATGTTATCTCGATCCATCGGAGTTTGTACGCCGATATCGAGCGATATTTGGTTCTTTTGCGTGGACGGGACATAGGTTTTAACCTATGCTTGTTCCTTGTGTCGTTTTGACTTTTGTATGTGATTCAGTTTACGATACTATTTATATGTTTGCGTTAGGTACCCCTCACGTGGACTGCGGGCGATGAAGAGGAGGACGGCGACACCGTCTTCGGCAGACATGGACCAGGTGAGTAGATGTATATCTACGGGGGGAAGTCGGGTGGATGGCGTTTAGCACCCCCGCAACGTAGAATAGGAATAGTACTTATTGACATTAGGAAACCAGATGTGACCCTAGATTCTTAATGAGTAGGACCCTAGTGATGACCCTAGGCTGGACTAGACTCATTTAGGAAGACCATACCAGAGGATGAATATCTTGGAAGAGGTTCGTAGGTTTCAGGTAGAAACACACACACGCACACACTAAAACTCGACATGGTATATACGTGTATGTGTGTGTGTGTGTATATATATATATATAGGACTAGGTATAGGTATATATATATATATACAACACGTATATGTGATACATTGATGTGATATGATACACGGGAATGAAACAGTATAACTGGGCTTGATGCCGTGATTCTTGGCTATGCAGTCGTATTAAAATGTTAGTGGATCATTAGAAAATGATAATGAATAGGTATACATAAATTATAACGGGTAGTGATGGTATTGAGGTACATGGGACTCTAAAATAAAACCCGAACTGTAACTTGTTGTCACGTCCCGAAAGTACGGAATGTGACCGACACTTAAACTACGACCGTCTCGAGGCGTACGTAATCTAAGTAAGCCGAAAACCCAGAAATGCAAACCAAGAAAAGTAGTAGAGTGAAGGAAAACCAATTTAAACAAGTAGTTTTAATAGCATAAGCCGAATTATGCGGTTTTAAAAAAATATCAATATTTCCCGAAAATTTCGGCAGAGTCTCTTTTGTAAATACTGGCCCCCAAACGGGAGCTAGCTCTTCGTCAATCGACGGTCACAACCACACAAGCAATAAAATATACAACGCCAACGGCGAGGATCAAAAACTCAAAAGGAAACTCAAAACTACACGAAATAAAACGCGTGACTCTAAGGTCGAAAGAATAACATCACTGGTCTCTATCTCAAAGAATAAATACATGTTTGGTTGATGGAACTTCTAGATACAACAGAGTAATAATATACAAGTTATATAATGGGGGGTACGATACAAGTAAACCCACCTACTAGCAAATCACCCGAAGGAAACTATGCCCGCAAGCCGTAATGAAACCTGTACGGCAAACCTGCAAGAAACTGCGGCACAACGGGGGTGAGTTGCCAACTCGTGAATAGAAAAATATCTACGCACAAAAATCGCATAAATAACGCAACCTAGGTCAATGATCATAATATATCCTCAAATATATGAATAACATGCAGCCTATAACAATGGCTAGGGTAATATCTAACCCGAGTGTGATCTCATGTGCCCGTGTCAGTGCCTCAGGTAGCAATATATCATATGAATGAGGTATGAATGCATGAAAACAGAATACATGTAAATGAAGAAACTGTTTTCATAATTTAGTGAGATTTCCTTTGTATTTTGAAAATGAGGTATCATAATGAAATCAGCATAAAACAGTGCCTAGCATCGGCACAAAACGTAATCCCAATATCTTGATATCTCTGTATCACAGTCTCTGTACCTCAATATCTCGAAATCTCAATGTCTCAATCACAATATCTAGGGCGCCGTCAGTCCAGACCGGCCCCTACCATCCATCTCAAGACCACGACGGTATCCTCCGGATATCCGACGCGTCGGGTAAAATCACTGGTAGGTAGTCTCCCCCTGCCAGGCTCATCATCATCACCACGAGCTTCTTGCCCCGGGGTACCTTACCGGGCCCACCATGTACCCGAAACGGTTCATCCGCCTCCTCGAATCGGGTCTCGAAATCCATCAGCAAACTCATGGTGGACGACTCATACATCATGGGAAAACCGCATTTTTATTTAAAAAGAGAGAAAGCAGTTTATATATGTTTTGCGGTTTTCCTCCAAATCCAGAAAGTATCATGGAAATTCGAATCATCAATAGCATGTAAAACCATGAATATAAGCATGAGCATCCATGAATGCGGCATATAATGAATAACAGTATGCATGAAGTGACAAGTAACAACTACAATGTCTAAACTAGCATATAAGGCAAGCAACTAATCATCATGTTAAAACTACTAGTTAACAAGCTACATTAGGCAATAATATTTTCTATGGTGTGCGTGACATGGCAATTACCGATGAAGATGTGTGTGAGCCGGCAAGTAAGTGTATATGGTACATACGCATCATCGGTAATGGTGATGGTGTCCTAACAGCATGATATCATTAATGAAATATGAATTTCAATACGTATGCGATGCGGAGCAATAGCAATAATATGCGGGAGCTGAATACTAGACACAACGATAACTAAACTGCATTACCCTAATATAAGTCCTACAATAGTGCCTTTTGAAATAACACGAATCGCGGTGTTTTGAAAATAAGGGCTACGGTGTTTTTAAGAAAAGATACGCCTTTTGAAATATCCGTAGAATCCCTTGACCTGTCTTTTAAAATACCCACGATTCGTTAGTTTTGAAATAGGTAGGAGTCTAATCTAATCTAACAACTACACTAAACTATACGGTTGAACTAACAAGCTGAACTACAGGTAAGGAAACCGCCTAACATCTGAGTCGATACGTATACATACCTGTATATATATAGTCGATGATCCCGCCTCAATAATATCATATCCGATACCATATCTATAATCAGACATCCCAAGTCAAGAATGTGGATCAATCATCAATATATAGCTCGTACGTAAATCCGTCGTACGGCATCCCCAAATCTGGGTATGGGTCAATATCATGTTCATCACATTATTCATCTGGTATCTTCTTTATCAAAGATCCTAATCCAGGTACTGATCTCTGTCTAGTACAATACTGATACCACCTAAGTATGCATGTACGTGTGTGAAAACTACGTCAAAGGACCCGCTAAAACATCAGGTCGTATATCAAATACGAACCCTGCCATATCACCGATCTCACGGCCTCGACTCAAATCTCATTGACTCATCTCAATCCCAAGTATCATCCTCAAATCCGTATGTGAACACATAGTCCCATACCCATGTGAACACATAACTATAAAGAATCCCATGAGCACATATAAATAGGAATGTATGCAAGTATGTATGTGTGTATGTCTAGTGCAACACTACCCTAGGGTTCGCAATACTAAAATAATCCAACACACCAATATCCATCCGAAACATCGTTATTAATCCAAAATAACATATAATAATTGTTGGTGTGTATACGCATCCGTATACACCACCATGGACTGCGGGGGTGCTATACGCCATCCACCCGACTTCTCCCCGTAGATATAAATCTACTCACCTGGTCCTCGCTCGCCGGTGCCGACGTCGCCACGCGCTTGCTTGTCGTCTCGAAGTACACATGGGGTACCTACATATCATAACGCACCGTATCGCATTAAAACCAAATTAGAAATCGAAACGGCATACGAAAATCAAATCGGCACGCGTATCACGCATAGGTCAAAACCTATCGCCTACGCATGCAAGAACAGCCAAACCAACTCTCAATGTCGATGTACAAACGTCAGACCATCGAGAAAAACCTAAATACACTCATTTGCACATTCACGAACACTAAATTTAATATAAAATAGGTTAAAACTTACAAAAACTCCAATTTCACTTAAAAAGTCATTTTTCCGAAAATCTAGCAAGCACAATTCGCCGTTTTTGTACAAAACATGATGTTTAAACAAATGTAGCGGCCATAATACTTATTAAATATCTTAAATAAGTTATACAAACAATTTCCACATTTTTAATCCCAATTATTTAATCAATTTCAAAAGCCTAGTTAGCAAATTAGCATAATTAACACAATTTTTTTAAACTAACCATTAACAACTAACTACTAATCTTGTTTTAACAATTTTAGTAGCCACAATATTCACCAAATAACTTAATTAGGTCACAAAAATATTAACTAGATTTTTCACTCAAATATATTCAAAATTCCTAAAAACCTAGTTTGCACAATCATGCAATTTTAACAATTTTTCATGTAACAATTTGTAATCTAACTACTAGTTAACATTCTTCAAATCCTAAGATGGTAAGCTACCCATTACAACCATAATCTATAGATCAAAATGCTAACATTAAATCAAAACCTTTCTTGATTTCCAAGCTTGCAATCAAAACTTAATTAAACACTTAATTAAAAACTTGGACTAAAACAAGAATCATTTGGAAAAGGGGTTATACCTTAAAATAGTTTGAAATGAGATCCACACTTGCCAAAAGAATAGCCCCCAAAATGCCATCTTACTCCAAGGATTCAAGCTAGCATGGGCAAAGAAATAATGGGTCAAGGTTGGATTTGAGATTAGTGATGTTTTTATGTGGATTTTGAAGAAATTTTGTGGATTTTAGAGGTGAAGAATGTGAGGATTTAGAGAGGGGAGGGCTGTTGCAATTCTGGCCTAAAATTGAAGGGGTGAGGGGGTGTGGGTGTGGGAGTGAGAGTGGGTAGAAAAGTCCAAGTCAAAGGAAGCCCAAGTCAACCCAACCAATACTTATATATATATACCCTTTCTTCTCATTTCTTTTCTTTTAGCCATTCAAGTGAGAAAATGAGGGGGCACTAGGGGCTGCTGATTTGGAGAGGGGAGAGAGGGTGTGGGTGAGTGTGGGTGAGGGAAAAAGATAAATGCTATACCCCAATTCCCATTAACACTAATTTCACCGAAAAAAAGCTTTTTTCTTCGATATTTTCTAAACCGTTTGGCCAAACGATTTCATTTCAAAAACCACATGATAAAATTTTATTTAATGTTTTATGATGCACAAAATTTGTTTCAACTCATTCCAATTTGTAATTTTCCCTAATTAAATGTATTAGTGACGGCTTAAAATAATATTAAAATAATATTTTTTTCAGAAAATTTGAAATTTCACCAGTGGCTCAATAAACACCAAATACTAGCAATTACATAGCTAGAATATGTATATTTAATTTTATAATAAAGATATTTGCATTTTGACTTTTTACAGAAAACCCCCTTATTTTACCGTTTTTTTCGAAATTTCACCGAAACGATTTTCAAAACATTACACTTGTGACTGATCACGATATGATATATGTATGACTTGATTACGACATCATATAGGTGTGACCTGATGTCGATATCATATATGTGTGACTTGATGACGATATGATATCAGTATGACTTAATCACAATATGATACATATGACATGATATTTCTGAGGATAAATTAATGAGGTATATTTATGATGGCAATGTTATATAATTGATGTATGCGATTACATCATAGCACCTCGATCATGAAATGTGTTAATGATGATATTATACGAATAATGAGACACGTAGGTGATATTTGACCCGTACCCCGATATTGGGATGCCGTACGATGGATTTTACCGTACGAGGTATAGATGTGATGATTGATCCGCACTCTTGATTTGAGGAAGTCGTACTACGTACGTGACGCTATTGAGGCTGGATCGCCGACTATTAGAGATATGGACTCAGACTTTAGGTGTATTCCTACTTCTTATCGACTAGTTCTTAGGTTTAGTTTTCCTTAGGGGGTTAGATGGACACTAGTTTAGGTTCGAATCTTATAGTGATAGTTATATTTGTATATCAAATGGGTGGATAACACACATCTGTCTTTACTTTCATACCGTAATCATAATGTGCATGTTCATATATATGTTTCTAAAATCAGCATAAAACTTTGTCTGTTAGGACACCAACACCATTACCGATGATGCGCATATTCCACGCACACTTATTGGCCGGCTCACACACATCATCATCGGTAATTGCTATGTCACGTACACTTTAGATCATATTATCTTTTATTGATAGAATCAGTTAACAACTAGACCGATATAATATTGTGATTACTATCTGATGTTAGTATAGACATGGTATTTATTACTTAGACATTCATGCACTCATATTTTCATGTTATCATGCAGTATTATGGGCATATGCCGACACTTATCATATACTTACTCATGATTTTGAGATTCGGGTTTCTATGAGATTTCTGGATTTTTGAGGAAAACCGCAAGAATATATAAAAACTTCTCTCTCTCTTCTCCTCTCTTTTTAAAATATAAGATGCGGTTTTTTCGTTATGTATGTGTCGTCCACCATGAGATTTCATGTTTTCTGATGGATTTCGAGACCCGATTCGAGGAGTGGATGAACCGCCTCGGGTACATGGTGGGCCCGGTATGGTACCCCGGGGCAAGAAGATCGAGTTGTAGACAATGAGCCTGGCAGGGAAAGGCTACCTACCGGTGATGTCTGGCGCGGCGGATATCCGGAGGATACCGACCGTTGTCGGGAGATTTGATGATATGGGCAGATCCGGACTGACGGAGCCCGAGATTTTGAGACTATGAGACATTGAGATTATGAGGTATTGAGACTTGAGATTTACATGTTTTGTGTCGATGCTTGATACGGATTTCATGGATTTCATTGTTGATATTTCAGATTCCTATACACATTTTGCTATGATAACAGCTAAAGATTTCTTATACAGATATATCTGGATTTCAGGATTGATTATTTTACATTCATGGCACATGCATATCCATTCATATGACATAGTATTATATGGGCACTGACACGAGCACGGAGTATCTGCATTTACATGTAGTATTTCCCTGCTATTACTAGATGATTGGGATATAGTTGTGTATTATTATGGCCTAGGATAGCGTCGTGCATTCGATTTCTTTTCGTAGATGTCTTCTACTCACGAGTTGGCAACTCACCCCCGTTGTGCCAAATTTTATTACAGGTTCGATGTACAGGTTTCCTTGGCAGCTTGCTGGCACATCTTTTCTTTCAGGATGATTTGCACGGTAGGTTGGTTCACTTGTATCTGATCAACCATTGTATTTTTTATTCATTCATTTGTATCTAGTAAGCTTCATCAACCATACTTGTATTACTTGATAAATTTATTGGACCGGTTATTTATTTCGACCTTAGAGTCGCGCATGTATTATTCTGATTTGGTGGATTATTTTCTTTTGAGTTTTGAGCCTCTCCCTTTGGCGTTGTGTACTATTGTGTATTGTTGTGGTTGTTTCCGCCGGTTGGCATTGAGCTAGCTCCTGTTTGGGGATGCTTTTTATTGTTTATGTATATTATACTTGTTGTACCCGTTTGGGGCTAGTTTTTACAGAGGAGACTCTGCCGAAATTTTTGGGAAAATTTGCTGATGCTTTTTAACTTGTTTTCTTTTTCTTTTTCTTCTTGTTTTATGGTTTAGATTTCTGGGCTTCGTCTTACTTAGGTTATGTTGCGCCTCGAGACGCTTCGTAATCTATGTGTCGGTCACGTTCCGTACTTTCGGGTCGTGACAAGGTTGGTATCAGAGCGCTAGGTTTAACCTTGTATAAGTCTAGGTGACCCTTGGTTGATGGAGTAGGTGACTTAGGTAGAGTGACGTACCGTTGGTATGATCCGCGGCATACTTACGATCCGCTACTCTGCTTAAGGAACCTTAGGATGTACATTTGTTTGCACCGTATTTCATTCGTTCCTTTGATCTATCTTCATCGATGTCGGAGGGTGGCTTCTGTTACCACGGGCGCACGGGCAGAGGGAGCTGCGGCTCGAATGCGATAACCATTAGAGTATTGGTTATTCTTGAGGATTGAAGCATTGTTTAGCGTGCGGATGAAGGGTATTCACATGTCGTCCATACGAAGTTAAAGGGTTCGAACGATTATCAGAAAACCATTTTTCCAAGTTTAAGGTATTCGGAAGAACATGCAGGTATTTCGATGGACCCTCTAGAAGAATGAAACCCTAACTCGATATAATGACCACGAGAACGCCCTTGAACCTTAGGGTTTACGGCAGTTCCGCGGTGCCATTAGTGAGGCTTGGGTTTGCCCTTCTACGGCTGGAACATCGATGCTGGGGTATGTACCGGATATTTTTAAACTGTACTTGAGTGTTGAGCTCTTGGGAAATTATGGGATTTTGATGGATCGATCGAAAAGTTTAATGTAGTCCGGATATCAAGTGAAGGGATCGACTACGTGGGAGACTCTAGATATGAGTATTGCCGTTAGTAGCGCAGTCAGCACAGCTACGAAGAGACGAGTTCGAAGCAATCGACATCAGAGGAAAGAGGCGCACATTGACGATAGTGTTTACGATTGTGATTTGGTGATTTGAATTTCATATTTCTGTTATTGGATTTTGGAATTTTGAGGATTTTGTTCTACGATTGGTATTTCTTATATGTACCTTCATTATATTCTATTTGTGTTTCATATATCAGTTGTATTGATGTTGTTTAGTACATACCCAGTGCACTTGATTTGGTTTTAATACCTTTTGTGATGTTGATTTGATTTCGTGCATAGGGGTTACACATGATTTTGACATATGTTTCGACCTAGTTTTCATGCATTTTTGTACTGTGATTTCGATTTTGATATTCGATGTATGTTTTCGTGCACCATGTGAACCTGATTGAGATTCTTGCGCACAGTTGGCGCACTTGATGCGATTTTGTGCACACCAGATGCACTAAATCGGGGTTTTGTGCAGATTAGATGCACTTGATAGTGAGTCGTGCACGCCTGTTGCACTTGACAGATGTTTTGGTGCACACCTGTTGCACTTATTTTGTTTTTGTGTGTATTCATGGTATCTGTATTTGGTTTCGATTTCAGTGCGCACCGGACGCACATGATATTTTATTGATGTGATTGGGATTGATTTCAGTTTGAGCAGTGTGTTTTTATAATCATTACTATTTGATTTAGTAACCATGCGGGACGTGTATGTTAAATAAAAGATATATATATATATATATATATATATATATATATATATATATATAGCTATTTTTTTTAAATAAACGTCCGCTACTTATGCTGTGACACGTGCATCACACGGCGATTTTCAAAAGGGGTTTTTGCATATTTTCTTATCCAGATATTTGGATGGTTTTACTATGATGCGCACTATATATAAGTTATAGATTGATGTATATTATGATGGTTTTCATATTGGGTTTTGATATTTTATTCTCGCCATAACTCCGATGATTGCGCTATGCTTGACGGAGTCGATTTTTGTTATGTATTGATGATTTCGGAGCCCCGACGATTTGAGTGTTTTGCTAAATGTTTTAGTATTTGGAGGGGGAGTTTTAATTTAAATTCGGGGACCGAATTTCTTAAAGGGGGAAGATTGTAACGTTTTAAAAATAATTAAATAAATAATTAAATGAATAAAATTGTTTAAGTGAATTTTATGATTTTCTGTAAAGTAAAATGTATTTTTCGTAAAACTAAACCGTGATTGTTTTTCATTATAATTTCAAAAATACCTATTTTAATTATGTAATTACTAGTAAATGGTGTTCATTTAGCCACTTATAAATTTTTAGTTTAATTAAATATTTTTCCTAAATTAAATATTTTAAATATTAAGATAAGCTTTATTTTTACACTAAATTAGTGTAAACTACAAATTGAATGGTTTTAATTTGTAAAAATGAACCATGGCATATTATAATTTAGTGTGTTTCATGCAAAAATTATTTGCAAATTTTTCCAAAATTCTAGAGTCTTCTTGAGTTGTTTTAGAAAAGAAATAAAAGAAAATTTAATAAATTAATGAAAAGACATAATGAAGTGATATTTTGGGGAAAACTTCTACACAACTCCTCACTCATTTCTTTATCTCCCTCACCTCCCAAACTTGGCCGGCCTCACCCCCATGGCAGCCCCCCCATTTTCCAATTTTATTTTAACTCCAAAAATCATCAAAAATCCTCCAAAATTCAATAAAAATTGCGCAAAATCCTAATAAATTCCTACCCTTTATTCTTTGCTCTTCTTTACATGGATTTTGGAGTGGGAAAGCATGCATTTTGGAGGCTCATTTTCATGTTTGGACTTTAGGTTGTGGAGGTATAAATCTTTCTCTTTTAATTTATTTCTATTAGATGTTTCTTTTAAAGCATAATTAGATTTATTAAATTAATTCTAGTTGCAAATTTCAAAATTCAAGTTAGGGTTTGTAAATTCAAGTTGTGGTTTTTATTAATTAAATAAGGTTATAATAGCTAGTTTAACATTTTTAGAGTGGGAAAAAATCTTGCATGGTTGTTGTATAATAATTTGTTTATTCAAATTGTTTTAATTAAGCTATTTAACTAACTAGGTTTTTATAAAATGTGTATGTGGGTAATATAAAATTCTAATTAAGGTTATTATCATTAGATTGTAGTTTTAATGAGAATATTATCATGTTAATGGAATGAAAAAACTTAGTTTGATCACTAGTTTCTTTTGATAATTGGAAAATACTAATAAAATGCTATTTTTGTTAACTAGATTTTGGAAATTCCTAAATAAATGAGATTAAAAATATAATTATGGTTTCATTATATCATTATAATCATGAATTATAGTTTAATACATTCATTCATGCAAAATCAAGTTTTGTTGTGGAATTGTGACATTTTGCTTGTAAGATGTTGAAAATTTCTAATGGTTGCAAACTAGAAATTTCAAATTAATACAAATTTCTGTAATAAAAATATGGTAATGGGTTGTATAGTCTAGTTATGCTATTTAATGAGTTTTATGACCATTGGTTTCATTTAAATGTCAAGTTTTGAAGAAAAATGGTAAATTGGCATTTTCGGGTTTTATGAAGTTAGACGGTTTGATCGATTTTTAGGGTTTTGATGGATTTAATCATGTTATATATTATAAGTAACGAGTTTTAAAACTATGAGTTATTTGTTGATGTTATCTCGATCCATCGGAGTTTGTACGCCGATATCGAGCGATATTTGGTTCTTTTGCGTGGACGGGACATAGGTTTTAACCTATGCTTGTTCCTTGCATCGTTTTGACTTTTGTATGTGATTCAGTTTACGATACTATTTATATGTTTGCGTTAGGTACCCCTCACGTGGACTGCAGGCGATGAAGAGGAGGACGACGACACCGTCTTCGGCAGACATGGACCAGGTGAGTAGATGTATATCTACGGGGGGAAGTCGGGTAGATGGCGTTTAGCACCCCCGCAACGTAGAATAGGAATAGTACTTATTGACATTAGGAAACCAGATGTGACCCTAGATTCTTAATGAGTAGGACCCTAGTAATGACCCTAGGCTGGACTAGACTGATTTAGGAAGACCATACCAGAGGATGAATATCTTGGAAGAGGTTCGTAGGTTTCAGGTAGAAACACACACACGCACACACTGAAACTCGACATGGTGTATACGTGTATGTGTATATATATATATAGGACTAGGTATAGGTATATATATATATATACAACACGTATATATGATACATTGATGTGATATGATACACGGGAATGAAACAGTATAACTGGGCTTGATGCCGTGATTCTTGGCTATGCAGTCGTATTAAAATGCTAGCGGATCATTACAATATGATAATGAACAGGTATGCATAAATTATAATGGGTAGTGATGGTATTGAGGTACATGGGACTCTAAAATAGAACCCGAACTGTAACTTGTGACTGATCACGATATGATATATGTTTGACTTGATTACGACATCATATAGGTGTGACCTGATGTCGATATCATATAGGTGTGACTTGATGACGATATGATATCAGTATGACTTAATCACAATATGATACATATGACATGATATTTCTGAGGATAAATTAATGAGGTATATTTATGATGGCAATGTTATATAATTGATGTATGCGATTACATCATAGCACCTCGATCATGACATGTGTTGATGATGATATTATATGAATAATGAAACACGTAGGTGATATTTGACCCGTACCCCGATATTGGGATGTCGTACGATGGATTTTACCGTACGAGGCATAGATGTGATGATTGATCCGCACTCTTGATTTGAGGAAGTCGTACTACGTACGTGACGCTATTGAGGCTGGATCGCCGACTATTAGAGATATGGACTCAGACTTTAGGTGTATTCCTACTTCTTATCGACTAGTTCTTAGGTTTAGTTTTCCTTAGGGGGTTAGATGGACACTAGTTTAGGTTCGAATCTTATAGTGGTAGTTATATTTGTATATCAAATGGGTGGATAACACACATCCGTCTTTACTTTCATACTGTAATCATAATGTGCATGTTCATATATATGTTTCTAAAATCAGCATAAAACTTTGTCTGTTAGGACACCGGCACCATTACCGATGATGCGCATATTCCACGCACACTTATTGGCCGGCTCACACACATCATCATCGGTAATTGCTATGTCACGTACACTTTAGATCATATTATCTTTTATTGATAGAATCAGTTAACAACTAGACCGATATAATATTGTGATTACTCTCTGATGTTAGTATAGACATGATATTTATTACTTAGATATTCATGCATTCATATTTTCATGTTATCATGCAGTATTATGGGCATATGCCGACACTTATCATATACTTACTCATGATTTTGAGATTTGGGTTTCTATGAGATTTCTGGATTTTTGGGGAAAACCGCAAGAATATATAAAAACTTCTATCTCTCTCCTCCTCTCTTTTTAAAATATAAGATGCGGTTTTCTCATGATGTATGTGTCTTCCACCATGAGATTTCATGTTTTCTAATGGATTTCGAGACCCGATTCGAGGAGTGGATGAACCGTCTCGGGTACATGGTGGGCCCGGTCTGGTACCCCGGGGCAAGAAGATCGAGTTGTAGACGATGAGCCCGGCAGGGGAAGGCTACCTACCGGTGATGTTTGGCGCGGCGGATATCCGGAGGATACCGACCGTTGTCGTGAGATTTGATGATATGTGCCGATCCGGACTGACGGAGCCCGAGATATTGAGACTATGAGACATAGAGATTATGATGTATTGAGACTTGAGATTACATGTTTTGTGTCGATGCTTGACACGGATTTCATGGATTTCATTGTTGATATTTCAGATTCCTATACACATTTTGCTATGATAACAGCTAAAGATTTCTTATACAGATATATCTGGATTTCAGGATTGATTATTTTACATTCATGGCGCATGCATATCCATTCATATGACATAGTATTATATGAGGCACTGACACGAGCACGGAGTATCTGCATTTACACGTAGTATTTCCCTGCTATTACTAGATGATTGGGATATAGTAGTGTATTATTATGACCTATGATAGCGTCGTGCATTCGATTTCTTTTCGTAGATGTCTTCTACTCACGAGTTGGCAACTCACCCCCGTTGTGCCAAATTTTATTACAAGTTCGATGTACAGGTTTCCTTGGCAGCTTGTTGGCACATCTTTTCTTTCAGGATGATTTACACGGTAGGTTGGTTCACTTGTATCTGAACCACCATTGTATTTTTTATTCATTCATTTGTATCTAGTAAGCTCCATCAACCATACTTGTATTACTTGATAAATTTATTGGACCAGTTATTTATTTCGACCTTAGAGTCGCGCATGTATTATTCTGATTTGGTGGATTGTTTTCTTTTGAGTTTTGAGCCTCGCCCTTTGGCATTGTGTACTATTGTGTATTGTTGTGGTTGTTTCCGCCGGTTGGCGTTGAGCTAGCTCCCGTTTGGGGATGCTTTTTATTGTTTATGTATATTATACTTGTTGTACCCGTTTGGGGCTAGTTTTTACAGAGGAGACTCTGCCGAAATTTTTGGGAAAATTTGCTGATGCTTTTTAACTTGTTTTCTTTTTCTTTTTCTTCTTCTTTTATGGTTTAGATTTCTGGGCTTCGGCTTACTTAGGTTACGTTGCGCCTCAAGATGCTTCGTAATCTAAGTGCCGGTCACGTTCCGTACTTTCGGGTCGTGACACTGAATTTTTAGGAAATCAGAAGAGTGGGAGCGCAATAGAACTGGAAGAAATTCCAGAACCACAAGCTGTTACTGAAAGTTTGGTAGAACAAGAAGGTTCAGAAGAAAGGGACATCCCGGCGCCTATCCGCAGAAGTAGTAGGCAGTCTCATCCGCCCGAGAGATACTACGGTTTTCTCATAGACGGGGATCGAGAAGATTGCATCATTGATAATGATGACCCTACTAGCTTCCAGCAAGCCATTCAGAGCGGCGACTCTGTAAAATGGCTGGATGCAATGCGACCGAATTGGAGTCCATGTACACTAACAAAGTATGGACTTTGGACATTGCTCCTGATGGGGTAAAACCCGTAGGATGCAAATGGATATTCAAAAAGAAGATTGGTGTAGATGGACAGGTTGAAACCTATAAGGCTAGACTTGTTGCAAAAGGGTTTTCGTCAAAGACCTGGTTTGGACTGTGACGAAACCTTTTCTCCAGTGGCTATGCTCAAATCCATTCGGGTCCTTCTTGCCATTGCTGCCTTCCACGATTATGAGATCTGACAGATGGACGTAAAGACGGCCTTTCTAAATGGTAATTTGGAAAAGTGCGTCTATATGGATCAGCCAGAGGGATTCATTCAGAGTGGGAGCAGCGGTAAAGTGTGCAAGTTGCTTAAGTCCATTTATGGACTAAATCAGGCATCACGGAGTTGGAACATCTGTTTTGATGATACTGTCAAAGAATTCGACTTTATCAAGAATCCAGATGAACCATGCATATACAGTAAGATTGTAGGGAGAGCTGTTGTATTCCTCGTCTTGTACGTGGATGACATTCTCCTAATAAGAAATGATATTCCTATGCTACAATCAGTCAAAGGATTCTTGTCACAGAAGTTCTCCATGAAGGACCTGGGTGATGCCACCTACATTATGGGGATCCAGATCTATTGTGATAGATCAAAGAGGATGTTGGGACTTTCGCAATCCAGGTACATAGACACCATATTGAAAAGATTCAGTATGGACGATTCTAAGCACGGTAACCTACCGGCTTGTCACAGAATCAACCTCTCCAAAGAGATGTCTCCCAAGACTGATTTGGAAAGGGCTCGCATGTCGATTATACCCTACGCTTCTGCGGTAGGCTTTATAATGTATGCGATGTTATGTACCCGACTAGATGTAGCATACGCATTGAGCGTTGTACGCCGGTATCAGGAAAACCCAGGGGAGAAGCACTGGATAGCAGTAAAGAACATTCTCAAGTACCTAAGGAGGACTAAGGAGATGTTCTTGGTGTATGGTGGAAAAGACCTCCAGATCGAGGCCTTTCTCGACTCCAGCTTCCAGAGTGACAAGGATGACTCCAAGTCCATGTCGGGTTATGTATTTACCCTGGAGGGGCGGTCTGTTGGAAGAGTTCCAAGCAGGACACCGTTGCTGACTCAACGATGGAAGCGGAGTACATAGCTGCTTGCGATGCCGTAAAAGAAGCTGTCTGGATGAAGAAGTTCCTCACAGAACTTCAGGTGGTTCCTACCAGTGTTGATCCAATACCTCTGTATTGCGAGAACAACGGCGCTATAGCTTTAGCGAGGGAACCCAGGTCCCATCAGATATCCAGACACATCTTAAGGCGGTATCACCTGATCAGGGAGATCGTAGATCGCCGGGAGATCTGTTAGTTATGTATATGCACTAGAGGCCATTGTTGTACATATGATGTATATTATGATGGATGCTTGGATATATATAGAGAGGACTTTCTTGCTCGTCATGATAGTATGCTATTTGGTTTCACTTTATCTTAACATGTTGACTTGTATTGGTTTACTGTCTTTCTCTCACATGTTGATAAAGCCCTTAGGATCTGTACTCGACTACTGAGACTATGATGAGATCATACTAGTGGGGCCATAGTAGTCAATGAGTACATCCAATAATTGTTCCTAGTCGAGAGTATATCGAGACAGGGCATCGATACACCAGAGTAGACTAGCGTATACGCATCTTGACCCATATGATGGGCGATGGATGATCCTATATCCATCGGTGTTTGACATCAAAGATGGTGTACGGGTGCTCAGTGGAGACTGGGTACACTGGACGGACTCGCCGAGAACTCCCAGATGGTGATATACAACACTTCAGATGGCAGTTCTCCAGTGACACTGGTACAGGGTAATCTGTAGACCCGAGATCGTCATAGAGTGTTGTGTGATTCCCACTGTGCTTTGATTTCCACCTTACCACGTCCAAGAGGGCATGCAAAATGGTGGCTTTTGGGTGCAGTCCCGAATCACATGGAGGCAATGAGCGATAGGAGGGTATTCGTCTCTCCCGGTATAAGAAGTCGATGTTGTGCTGTGTTCGATTGGCTATAACTGGAAGTCCTTGGCCAGGGCTGATATAAAGATTTACTGGTAAGTGTTACCAATAGTTTCTCGACCCGTTATGAGCCACCCATCGACACGACTTAACGGTTACTGGGGTCTGACGTATACCACCCCTAGACATGATATGCGACATATCAGACGAAGAGACCGGACTGTACGGGAGTGTTACTGATTGGATTCACAGGAGAACGGACAGTCTAGATTGTTGATCTTCTGATCGCTCAATACCTGGATGGCTGTTACGTTTAGTTGACCACTTGCAGCTTGTGGGTGTTTGATATGATCATCACCTGCTACCGGCGTATTGACGATTCTTTAGAGTCCTACACAGAGGTTTCTTCACTCAGGCAAAACGGAGTAGAGGCACATATGTGATATGTGCAGGACCAAGGATAATGCGATATGAGATACCGTATTATATTCTCGCGATATTTAGATATGAACCATGTCATCGGATCAAGTGTTGATTCGATGAATCGGTACACAAAATATTAGTCGGTTATATTCGATATAGCCGGATTGTCGGATCAAGTGTTGATTCGATGATTTAATGTATAATAATATATATGATATATTGTATCACATTATCTAATATTGGCTTGATTTATTATTTCATTTTCTCACCGGATAATACATTGATATATATGCGATATATGTTAATTGTATTATTTTCTTTTGTTGCAAATATATAATATATATGTGATATATATTATTGTGACATGATATGATTAATAATGGAACATGTTTAGTGGAGATTAAGCAAGGTTAGGGTTTGATTATGGTTAGTTCTTTCTTGCACATTCTAGAAGGAATTCCTTTTGTCATGAGAAAGATATTATGTTGATATTTATCCATGACTCACTCTTTAACCCAACCAAACCCTAGCCCTAGTTTATTCTCTACAAGGGTTATCCTTGTCATCCCTTGACCATGGTTACATTATTAATTCATATATACATTTCTTATTCATCACAAAAGGAATTATCTCATTATTCATCTTCTTCTTCTCTCTTGAGCTTTGAGAAAGCTTGCTAGTTTTACATTTTGTGATGAATTCATGTGAGAATTTAATATAAAAAGATAGCATAAATACTACTCCATCATCCTTATCTAATCTAGCCCATTAGATTAGGGTGTTCACCAATTGAGAGTGAGAGAGCTTGAGTTATTGCAGTTTCGACGTAGATCATCGGAGAAAGGGAATACTACAAGCTAGCATGGATCGTTCGAGTCGTGGAGCCTCTCTTGAGTCCGGGAGATCGTGGATCGCGGCGAAGGGACTTCTACTCTGAGCTTATGAAGCGAAAGAGCGGACTACAAAGGTTGTAATCCCTCACACTTAGTTGTAAAGATGTTTACTTGCATGTTAAACCCTAATAATCTAGCAAAGATCCCGGCTTTGGGTTGTTCGGCACGTCTAAAATTTTATTTGAGTATGGTTAATGCCTTATGAACCCTCACAAGAGTGCCTAGGAACCCTACAATGGTATCAGAGTCTAGCTAGAGCATTAGACGACGTGTATACGAAGTTAAAACTCCGAACGAACCCCGAAACGACATTTTAAACCCCTCTCTGGATAAATTTTAAAAACTGTGATTTTTCTGTATTAAAAATACCTAAAAAATTCAGCAGGGAAATATAAGCACAATAGTGAAAAACGAGCGCATAATCCATACAAACCGCCGCGGAACCGCGGCCGTACCGCGCTTGAACCGCGGATCCGCGGCAGTACAGAGGAGTTATGCACTCATTTTTGCACTGTAATATCTATTTCTGTAGGTGCTATTTTTTTGGGTATTTTTAATCTGACTCAAGTGTTGAGTATTCTGGTGTTTATTTTGTAATCGTAGATTCGATCGGAATATTTAATTTTTGTTATGTTTTCCGGATATTTAGAAACTGTTAAAATGTTCGAACGGATATCATTAACTCACTTTTTCTCGGCATGTAAAATTTTCAAGTGTTGAATTTTTATCGGGTTTAAATCTTTCGGAAAAATATGCAAGTAATGCGGTGGACCCTCTAGAAGAACACAAACCTTAACTCGATTATGTGACCATCTTTAACTACCTCTAAACCTTAGAGTTTGGGGTAGTACGGCGTGCCACATGTGAGGCGTTGGCTTGACCCTTCTACGGCTGGATCATCGGTACTGTGACATATTCTGGGATTATTTGAACTCCGCTCAAGTGTTGAGCTATTTAGGAAATTTTGGGTATTTGATTATCTGTTCAGAAAGTTTAATACTGTCTATTTATCTGGAATGCGATACAATATGTGGAATTCATATAGTTAGGCATGAAATGCGAAGTATGTGATATTTCGGATTTACGATGTCTGAAGTGATTGTGGATTCCAAATATTGTAGTTTTACAATTTCTTTTTTATGACCGTAAGTGTAGTATGTAGTTGTATTGCCGGTCTTCGTTACTATACATCAACGACGATCGGTGTATGCATACTTACTTACGTTGATGATATGTGATATTATGTGTTGATGTGATATGTTATGTTGGATCGTCGTGTTCTAAATAGCCGGGGGTTTTATGTGAGATGAGGGTTTTTATTTTTATTCATGTAAAATTTATTTGTATGTAATATTCTTTTATTGGGGCACTTCTGGGATGAGGTTGGTTTCACCACTGTATATTATTTACTTTTTCGCATTAGGTAGACCCAAGGAGAGGAGCACAAGTAACCGGGTTCTAGGGTCCAGTAGGAGGCCATCTCGAGGAGTTGAGACCGGGTCTCCTAACTCTAGAATTGGCAGTGTTACTTGCCGCTCTCGTAGGGTTCTAGGGATGTGGGTTTTGCTATTCATCGCGACCGTGGAATCCGTGTTTTATACCGGCTCGTATTAAAAACACGGACATCCTAGTATATCCAATATTTCATATATGTTCTTCTGTTGCAATGTTCTGTGATGAGATCATATTACTGCCTGAGACGAATGCTTATTCTATATATATATGCTGATATATAAATATTACTGCTTTCGTTTCTTCTGTGATGCTTAGGAAGCATAAGCTGATTGGATTTTATTAATGAGATTAATAAAAAGAAAAGAAACCTAAAAGATGCGTAGAATCAAAACTTTATAAAAAAGGTAGCTACAGTTTTGCTTTGCATAGCGGTATATATGATATACCCTGCACCTTATTCGATGAGGAAAGAGCCGAGATCCCTTCACCGGGAGTGACCTCTTTAGCGAAACTGGAAGATGCTACAAACTCGTGGTTTAGTTTTTGACAGCTTCTATAGTTTTTGCTTTGCACAGCGATGTATATGATATACCCTTCACCTTATTCGATAGGGAAAGAGCCGAGATCCCTTCACCGGGAGTGACCTCTTTAGCGAAACTAGAAAAGCCTAAAAAACACTCCTTTTCAAAAAAACACTCGATTCTACGACGATATCAAGTTCATTACGCTCAAGGTTTTCTGAAAAACCTGCGTAGCCCTCGTTATTTCAGATAGATATTAATTAGTATTCGTGCTACGTTTGTTGGCCTGCGTCAAGGCGTAGTGTGTGGTAGCTAACTAATACTTATCTGCAACATGAGATGAGATTGGATTAGGGTAGTCGTACGACTTTGTTGGCCTGCGTCAAGGGTCGTGCGGGTAGGTTTGATTTAATCAAGAAATGTACGGGTTGAACTTGACTAGCGGACTATGGTTTGTTAGCCTGCATCAAGGTCATAGAACGCTAGGGGTAAAAATATTATCGGGAATTTCAAGTGTTGAAATTTGCAATGAGATTGCATACCTCCTATGAGATAGTTGGATCCTGATACCCACTGTGATTAGAAGTTACTCCTGGGAGAGTTTTACACAGGACAATTAGCCGATCAAGTAGGTGTCTAGAAAAGTGTTAACGAGGTTACGCCTCTGGGAAAACGAGGTTTACTTTAATTAGGTCCGTGCGAAAGCACGGGGAACCTCCCTCAATTACCGACACTGATCTGGCTGAAAGATTGACGAAATTGTAGGGTGTAATTAATCCCGGCTAATCTTACCTTTTAGGGTTTGAAGGAAGATTTGATAAAAACAGTGGGAGACATCCTGATTAGATAAGATAATAACCAATCTAATCTTGCAAGAGCATACGCTAAAGTGTTTTCTTCTCTCTCTCTCCAGGTAGCGACCATGTCAGGCCATAATCAAGATAATAATATGGATGTATTGACTGAACCGGCTTATTATACTGAGCAGGGGAACATTGGTCCCGTTCTTTCTTATAAGAGTTATAAGACTGAACAGGGAATAGGAAAATATCTAGATTCTTATGCCGCCCAAACGGAGAACATGCATGTTGATGCACCTTCTTTGGGTGTGTTAGTTATTGAGAACTGTTTCTCAGTTCATCCTACATCCTGAGTATTAGATACCGGATCAGGATCCCACATATGTAAATTGTTACATGGGCTACGGAAAGGTAGAGAACTGGGAAAAGGTGATCATTCCGTTCAAGTAGGGAATGGTGCAAGTATTGCAGCCAAAGCAGTTGGCGAATATCACCTTGTATTACCAAGTCGTAATACACTGATTCTGAATGAATGCTATTATATACCGAACATGATGTGCAACATTATATCAGTTTCTTTATTAAGTAAAGAAGGATATAATTTTGTAGTACAGGATAATGTTATGAACATCTTCCTAAATCAAAAGTTGATTGCATCAGGCTCGTTACATAATGGTATATTCATTCTCAATCAAAATACAGTCCTCAATATACAAAACACACACAAGAGGAAAAGTTCAGAAATGAACGAATCCTTCTTGTGGCATTGTAGAGTTGGTCACATCAATGCGACACGACTAGCTAAGTTACATAAGGATGGATATTTGAATCCGTTCGAATTATCATCTTATGATACTTGCCATTCATGTCTCCGTTTAATAGACACAAGAGGAAAAGTAAAATGACCAAAGCTCCGTTTAATAGACACGGAGAAAGAGTTACGGAACTCTTAGGACTGGTACATAGTGATGTATGCGGTCTATGTCTACGCATGCCAGGAACGGTTCTTCCTACTTCATTACATTCACTGACGATCTCTCAAGATTCAGACATGTGTTCCTGATGAAACACAAGTTTGAAGCTTTTGAGAAATTTAGAGAATATAAGCACGAAGTAGAGAACCAAACAGGCAAAAGTATTAAGATTCTTCAATCTGATCTAGGAGGTGAATACTTAAGCAATGAGTTCCTAGATTATCTAAAAGAGAATGGGATTCTCTCTTAGTTTACTCCTCCTTATACACCATAGCACAACGGTGTATCGGAGCAGAGTAATCGCACCCTATTAGATATGGTGCGCTCTATGATGAGCGAGGCTAAGTTGCCTATTTCCTTTTGGGGATATGCACTGGAAACAGCTGCAGACCTATTGAATATGGTTCCCACCAAATCTGTACCAACCACTCTATATGAGATATGGAAAGGAAAGAGACCATATCTTAATTATGTTAGGATATGGGGTTGTCCGGCCTATGTGAAAACACAAAATCCGGACAAACTTGGGGCAAGGTCGATTCTGTGTAAGTTTATTGGATATCCCAAACATTCGCGCGGGTATATCTTCTACCACACCGAAGAACAAAAGGTGTTTGTTTCTCGGTACGCCATCTTTTTAGAAAAGGAATTTCTTGCAAAAGAGATTAGTGGCTCTGAGGTAGAACTGGAAGAAGTTCCAGCAGAGCAAACTACAACAGAAGATTTAGTGGAACCAGAGGATTCAGTAGTACCCGACGAACCCCAGCCTCTCCGCCGATCTAGCAGGGTTTCTCATCCACCTGAGAGATACTACGGTTTTCTTATTGATGGTGGAAGCGAGGATTGCATCATGGAAGATGATGACCCGACTAGTTTCGAGCAGGCCATCATGAGTGGTGACTCTGTGAAATGGCTGGATGCAATGCGATCTGAGATGGAATCCATGTACACCAACAAAGTATGGACTTTGGAAAATGCTCCTGAAGGGGTAAAACCCATTGGGAGCAAGTGGATCTTTAAAAAGAAATTTGGTGTAGATGGAAAAGTTGAGACTTTCAAAGCTAGACTTGTTGCAAAGGGTTTTCATCAAAGACCAGGTATGGATTATGACAAAACTTTTTCACCAGCGGCTATGCTTAAGTCCATCCGGATCTTACTTGCCATTGCTGCATACCATGACTACGAAATCTGGCAAATGGATGTTAAGACCGTCTTTCTAAACGGTGATTTAGAAGAGTGCGTGTACATGACTCAGCCAGAAGGCTTCATAGATAGTGGGAGTAGCGGAAAGGTGTGCAAGCTGCTTAAATCCATTTATGGGTTAAAGCAAGCATCGCGGAGTTGGAACATCTGTTTTGATGTTGTTGTCAAAGAGTTTGACTTCATCAAAAATATAGATGAACCTTGTATCTATAAGAAGGTAGCAGAGAGTAAGGTTGTCTTCCTCGTATTGTACGTGGATGATATACTCTTGATAGGAAATGATATTCCTATGCTGCAATCAGTCAAGCTCTTCTTATCATAAAGATTCTCGATGAAAGATCTAGGTGATGCCTCCTGCATATTGGGAATCATGATCTATAGAGATAGATCTAAACGGAAACTGGGATTGTCCCAATCCAGGTACATTGACACCATACTAAAGAGATTTAGTATGGAAGAATCCAAGCGTGGGAACCAACCCACGATCTCTGGACTCACTCTCTCCAAAGAGATGTCTCCCAAGACTGATTTGGAGAGAGCTCGCATGCAAGGGATACCCTATGCTTCGGCAGTAGGCTCTATCATGTATGCGATGCTATGTACCAGACCCGATGTAGCATACTCACTAAGTGTAGTGAGTCGGAATCAAGCAGATCCTGGAGAGAGTCACTGGACAGCTGTGAAGAACATTCTCAAGTACTTGCGAAGGACTAGAGACTTGTTCTTGGTGTATGGTAACGGAGAACTTCGGGTGGAGTCCTTTACCGATTCCAGTTTCCAAAGTGATAAGGACGACTCTAAGTCGCACTCAGGATTTGTCTTTACCCTTAATGGAGGGGCGGTATGTTGGAAGAGTTCCAAACAGGATACCGTTGCAGACTCGACGATGGAGGCTGCTAACGATGTGCCAACGATGCTGCCAAAGAGGCTGTCTGGATAAAGAAGTTCATTAGTGAACTTGGTGTGGTTCCATCCATTGAGCATCCAATACCTCTGTATTACGATAACAATGGAGCCGTGGCTTTGGCCAAGGAACCCAGGTCCCATCAAAAGTCCAGACATATTCTGTGGCGGTATCACCTGATCAGGGAGATAGTTGATCGCCCGGAGATCGAGGTCAGGAGAGTAGATACGAAGGACAACACTACGGATCCACTCACAAAGGCCATTCCCCAGATACAGTTTGAGAGATTATTCGGGATGCTAGGTATGAGATACTACAGCAGCTGGCCTTAGTGCAAGTGGGAGATTGTTAGTTATGTATATGACCTAGAGGCCATTGTTGTACATATGATGTATATTATGATGGATGCTTGGATATATATAGAGAGGACTTTCTTGCTCGTCATGATAGTATGCTATTTGGTTTCACTTTATCTTAACATGTTGACTAGTATTGGTTTACTATCTTTCTCTCACATGTTGATAAAGCCCTTAGGATCTGTACTCGACTACTGAGACTATGATGAGATCATACTAGTGGGGCCATAGTAGTCAACGAGTACATCCTATAACTATTCCTAGTCGAGGGTATATCGAGACAGGGCATCGATACACCAGAGTAGACTAGCGTATACACATCTTGACCCATATGATGGGCGATGGATGATCCCATATCCATCGGTGTTTGACATCAAAGATGGTGTACGGGTGCTCAGTGGAGACTGGGTACACTGGACGGACTCGCCGAGAACTCCCAGATGGTGATATACCACACGTCAGATGGCAGTTCTCAGGTGACACTGGTACAGGGTAGTCTGTAGACCCGAGATCGTTATAGAGTCTTGTGTGATTCCTACTGTGCTTTGATTTCCACCTTACCACGTCCAAGAGGGCATGCAAAACGGTGGTTTTTGGTTGCAGTCCTGAATCACATGGAGGCAATGAGCGATAGGAGGGGATTCGTCTCTCCCGGTATAGGGAGTCGATGTTGTGCTGTGTTCGATTGGCTATAACTGGAAGTCCCTGGCCAGGGCTGATATAGAGATTTAATGGTAAGTGTTACCAGTAGTTTCTCGACCCGTTATGTGCCACCCATCGACACGACTTATCGGTTACTGGGGTCTGACGTATACCACCCCTAGACTTGATATGCGACATATTAGACGAAGAGACCGGACTGTACGGGAGTGTTACTGATTGGATTCACAGGAGAACGGACAGGCTACCCTGTTGATCTTCTGATCGCTCAATACCTGGATGGCTGTTACGTTTAGCTGACCGCTTGCAGCTTGTGGGTGTTTGATATGATCATCACCTTCTACCGGTGTATTGACGATTCTTTAGAGTCCTACACAGAGGTTTCTTGACTCAGGAAAAATGGAGTAGAGGCATATATGTGATATGTGCAGGACCGAGGATAATGCGATATGAGATACCGTATTATATTCTCGCGATATTTAGATATGAACCAGGTCATCGGATCAAGTGTTGATTCGATGAATCGGTACACGAAATATTAGTCTGTTATATTCGATATAGTGGGATTGTCGGATCAAGTGTTGATTCGATGATTTAATGTATAATAATATATATGATATATTGTATTACATTATCTAATATTGGCTCGCTTTATTATTTCATTTTCTTACCGGATAATACATTGATATATATGCGATATATGTTAATTGTATTATTTTCTTTTGTTGCAAATATATAACATATATGTGATATATATTATTGTGACATGATATGATTAATAATGGAACATGTTTAGTGGAGATTAAGAAAGGTTAGGGTTTGATTAGGGTTAGGTCTTTCTTGCACATTCTAGAAGGAATTCCTTTTGTCATGAGAAAGATATTATGTTGATATTTATTCATGACTCACTCTTTAACCCAACCAAACCCTAGCCCTAGTTTATTATCTATAAGGGTTATCCTTGTCATCCCTTGACCAAGGTTACATTATTAATTCATATATACATTTCTTATTCATCACAAAAGGAATTATCTCATTATTCATCTTCTTCTTCTCTCTTGAGCTTTGAGAAAGCTTGCTAGTTTTTCATTTTGTGATGAATTCATGTGAGAATTTGATATAAAAAGATAGCATAAATACTACTCCATCATCCTCATCTAATCTAGCCCATTAGATTAGGGTGTTCACCAATTGAGAGTGAGAGAGCTTGAGTTATTGCAACTTCGACGTAGATCATCGGAGAAAGGGAATACTACAAGCTAGCATGGATCGTTCGAGTCGTCGAGCCTCTCTTGAGTCCGGGAGATCGTGGATTGCGGCGAAGGGACTTCTACTCGGAGCTTATGAAGCGAAGGAGCGGACTACAAAGGTTGTAATCCCTCACACTTAGTTATAAAGATGTTTACTTGCATGTTAAACCCTAATAATCTAGCAAAGATCCCAGCTTTTGATTGTTCGGCACGTCTAAAATTTTATTCGGGCATGGTTGATACCTTATGAACCCTCACAAGAGTTCCTAGGAACCCTACAAGATCGAGGTGAACAGAGTAGATACATAGAATAACACTGCTGATCCATTCACTAAGGCCATTCCTCAGACGCAGTTCTAGAGGCTATTCAGGATGATAGGTCTGCTATATGCCAGTACATGGCCCTAGTGCAAGTGGGAGATTGTTAGTGTTTATGCCCTAGAGTCCATTACTGTATCATACTAGTTTGTATATTACTTAATGGAAGCTTGGGATATTCACTGTTGTATTAACAGTCTTTCTAAAAATAGTAGTATGATACTTGGTTTGTTTCTACTTTAATATGTGCATGTGTTTCTTTTAACATATCGCTCATACATTTTAGTAGAGCCCTTAGGATCTTTGCTTGATTACCAGCATTGTGATGGCAGTCACACTAGTGGGGGCTGGGTAGTCTATAAGCAACATCCTATACAGGTTCCTGGTCGTAGGATTATCGAGATGGGGCATCGATACTCCGGAGTAGATTGGTGTGTACGCTTCTCATCCCAGTTGGGGAGATGGTCAGTCCCACAGCCATCAGTACGTCGTACTGGAGATAGTATGTAGGTGCTCGTTAGGTTACGAGTACACCGGGCAGGACTCGCTGGGAACTGCAGGATGGTTTTATACCCATCGTCAGATAGCAGTTCCCAGGTGACATGAGTACAGCTTAGTCCGTCGACTTGACACTGCTACTTCGCCTCGGGTGTGTTCCCACTGTTCTTAGATTACTACCCTACCACAGCTCAAAGGAGTCGTGCAAACAGATAGTAGTTTGGTGCAGTCCCGAAGCACTTAAAAGCAGTAGCGGTTAGACAGGATTCGTCTCTCCCGGTATTGGGGGATTGATATCGTGCTGTGTATTGAGAGCCATTACGCAAAGTCCCTGGCCAGGGCAAACGAGATTTACTGGTAGGTTCCAGTAGTTTCTCAAGGTGTAATGGGCTTCACTCCGACACGACTTATACCACTATTAGGTGTCTGACATTTACCGCCCCCTTAGGCCTAATTTGCGATAGTCCTAGACGAACAGACCGGACTGTATAGAGATTGTCACATCAGACTCAGTTGGAGTTCAGATGGGTTTCCTCATCGTCCTTCTTATCGACATCTACCTGGGGACCGTTACGTACAGCTATTACCGCTTGCGGCCTGTGGTTAAACCCATTGCCACCGTAGTGTCGAGTCTTTAGAGTCCCATACAGAGAGTTTCCCTGCACCGGGCAAAAGGTGTAAAGGCCGTATGGTTTTACGGCACGGCCGCGGTCACTTACATACACTTGTGCACGTATTATGATCGGGCAGATAATACTAGCGGGCTTTGGTTTAAGCCAGATTCTAGTATTATACAGATGGATTTATTCAGTCAAAGATTATCCGTGTTTTTCGGAAATACGGATGGGAAGGGCAGTCTCGTAATTTGTCGGGAAGCTTCTAGAAGAAGATGACTCATTTGTATTTATTTCTTTTGGATTAAACACAAATGAGGTGGAGAGATGAGTTGTAATTTTTCATTAAATGCTTAATGATTCATGTGGTGATTCACCCTTAGGATTAAATGAGCTCACAATATATTTCTAGATATTTATCAAGAGATATTTGTATGCTTCATTATATTTTTTCATGAATATTATTCATTATTATTATCACAAAAGCTTTATCTCTCCTTAAGTCTTCATCTTCTTCCTCAAACCCTAAAAGCTCTCATGAGTTGAGAATCCTAGGGTTTAAGTGACTAAATAATTCATCTAAATACTCTACACCCTCTAGGACTTCTAGATTAGCAAGCTAGAAGCCGTAGTTATCTCAGATTCGAGATAGAAGCTCGGACTATAGACTCTCGGGTGGATCGTCTTTGACTCGAGGAGACCGTTGAGGTGCCCATGTTCCATAGAGGCTACGAGGTGTGGAGGACAGTGATGAAGACCCGAAGGACAAGTAACGTGAGGTATAACTTCGAATCCGAGTAGTTAAACCTCTCGTAGTTTGCTAGAAATGGTTTAGACATGATCCGTGTGCTCAAGTCCGTGTTACGAAGCTTTGATAATTGTTTTTCATATATTCCGCTTCCCCGCGAGTACGTAGGGTGCGTGACATGGACTTACAGACACGTGCAAAAGTGCACGTGTATGTTCGAACCCTGCCATAAAACCATACGGGCTGTACAACGTTTCGTCCGAACTTTGGAAACTATCTGTGGAGGACTCTAAAGACTCGTCAATACTATGGCAGTGGGTTTAACTATAAGCACGTCAGTGGTACTAGCTGTACGTAACGGCTGCCCATGTATTGAGAAAAAGGGAAGCCGATGAGCGAACTCATCCTGGAACCCTACTGAGCCTATCAGTGACAATATCCGTACAGTCCGGTCCGTTCGTCTATGAGCATTGCATATCGGGCTTAGGGGGCTGGTAACGTCAGACCCTCAAAAGCGGTATAAGTCGTGTCGGAGTGTAGCCCAGAACACCTTGAGATACTGCTGGAATACCTACCAGTAAATCTTCTGCCTCGGCCGAGGGCTCTGTGTAATGGCTCTCCTAGACATAGCGTGATCTCACCCCCAATACCGGGAGAGATGAATCCCCTGCCGATCCGCTCACTGCCTCCATGTGGCTCGGGACTGAACCCAACTAAAACCTGTTTGCACGACTCCTTTGAGCCGTGGTAGGGTAATAATCAAAGCACAGTAGGAACTCACACGAGACAAATGACAATCTCAGGTCGATGAACTAACCTGTACACATGTCACCAGGGAACTGCTATCTGACGCTAGGTATAATACCAACTAGCAGGTTCCCGGCGAGTCCTGTCCGGTGTACTCATAACCCAATGAGCACCTGTATACATCTTAGGTGATCCAACTAACACCAATGGCTTGTGAAACCGTCCACTGCCCCTCATCGGGGTCTCGACTGTATACACTAGTCTACTACGGAGTATCGATGCCCTGTCTCGAAAATCCCACGACCAGGGACCACATTTAAGGATGTGCTTATGGACTACCCAACTCTCACGTATATGATCGCCATCACACTTCTGGAAGTCAAGCAAGAATCCTATGGGCTCTATCAACGTGTAATAGTGATCTGTAATGTCACTTAAACCTGTACACGATGATAACGACAAACCAGATAGCATACTATCATCTCGAGTAAGACTGTCCTACCGGTATAGGTCCTCCTCAATCATTGCAATCACATGCCTGCGATCCAATAATTGACTTTGAGGGCACTATATGCAACAATCTCCTACTTGCACTTAAGGCTAATTATTGCGATGCCGCATACTCACAGCCCGTGTGATACCAAACATCCAACTCCTCTACTAATCAGTTTCACAAAGCTCGTAAAACTATTGTGTTCCAGAAATAGCCTCAGTGAGTGGATCCGCCCTGATGTTTCTTTCTATATCTCTCTTAATCTCAAGTTCGCATAGAAAGCCATCTCCCGAATTGAGCAATACCTGTCTTAGAATATGTCTGGATATCTGATGGGACCCAGTTCTCGAATGAATTCCAAATCCAAACTTCTTAGACTATATCGTCAACTGAACTTAATCAGTATCCTGCGCCATGCCTCCCTCAGTATCCACTTGGACCACCTGTTCAAACTACCGTCCCTCTTTAGAGGGAAAACTACAACTCTGACAGTCACTCTGTCATCCATGTCACCTTGGAAGCCTGGAATGATAACCATCTCCCAAAGGAGGCTGCCGTTATCAAATCCCTAGAACATCCACTTGTGTTCTAAAACTGCTTCCTAACATTTCTATAGGATTGGATTAATATCAAATTATTGCATCTAGTGCAAAAACAACATCTGGTGTGGTACTTGACATCTCATGATCAACTCAATTGCCTAAGCAAGTGATATGCCAATCATGCACATCCCTCTCCCCTTTAGTCTATAAGACACCTTTAGAGAGGGTGACTCCATCACTTGCAGGTACACCACCATGCCAGGAGTCATCCATTCTAAAACACCTTTAGAATACTGTCTAAGTACCCAGATTGGGAAACTACCCAAATATAGATCTAAACCCATAGATCTAGTAACCAGAATGTCTGATATTATATCCATATCCTATGTGGAGAAACAACTGTGTGACAACCACAGTATAACCGATCATAGTATAGGAATTTCACTTCCTACTCTGTGTATGTCATCCAAATACCAGGACATCACACCCTACTACCTTCTTAACAGATCCATCCCTTATTCTGATGAAGTCAAACCCATGACTGTCACATCAAAATTAGATGATCTATCTCCGCTATATCTTCTTTAATCTATAAATATACATAAGCTACTTGTCCACTATGCTTCCGCTGCTCCCACTGACCACAACAACCCTCTGGCAGAGTCATATACAACATCGGTTGCCTCGTTTGTCGAGGCTGAAGCTTGCGCCGTTTCCCTCAGGTGGATCATCGGAGATGGAGGAAGATTGGCAACCAAACATCATCAAGGAACCACTAGGAGCTTGGAATGAAGACCGAAGGATACAGATCAACATGGTATAACCATTCTAACTTCTTTATTAGCTTGCTAGTTCATGGTTTAAGGTCGATCCGAGAACTGGGTAATGGTAGCGCCAGTTCAGTAAATTTTTGTTCCGCATTTGGCCACGATTTGATGGCCGAGGTGCTGCCGTAACCTAGCCGATACCACTGTAAGTCGATGTCGCGCTCCTCACGTGTTCGCGGGGAGGCAGAATTTGCAAAAAATGATTTTTATGGGCTTCGCAACACCGACTAGAACCATGGATCGTCCATAAACCCTAGCTAGCAAACTACATTAGATTTTACTACTCGGAAAGAATGTTATACCTCATGATACAAGTCCTTCAGGTCTTCTTCTCTATCTTCTTCGTCATCTTAGGCTCCAAGGATTGATCCGGATCTTAGCTTCCTCGTCGGCTTCTTCGAGTCAAAGGCGATCCACCCGAGAGTCTATAGTCCGAGCTTTAACCTCAAATCCGAGGTAACTAAGGCAACTAGCTTGATAAACTAGATGGCCTAGGTGATGTAGAGAATGAAGATGGATTTATTTATCTCTTGGAACCATGTTTTACTCAACTCATGAGACCTTAAGGGTTTTTGATGTGAGGAAGAAAAAGAGAGCTAGCTTGAGGAAAGAGAAATAACTTTTGATAATGATAATGATCCATGATAAAAAATGAGATGGCTACCTTGACTTGACTGCAAGCATGGCATAGAAAAATTTCTCATCCAAAATATCTAGTGCCACAAAATATCTCACAAGAAATATCTAGTCAAAGAGTCAAACCAAGTTAAGTGGTCAAACCAAGTCATGTGGTCAAACCAAGTAGCCATGACTCAATTATCATTTACAAAAAATAACAAATACTTTCTTCCACCTCATAATTATTTTAATCAAATAAATGGTCAAAACCCTAATGAGGTGTCTACTTCTATGCCCTTCTCATCCGTATATACATACCCGCATTAGTGTTCCGAGAAACACAAATACAAAGAGACGAAACCGATCCATCAATATAATACTAGGATCTGGTTTAAACCAAAGCACACTAGTATTATCCGCCCGAACATCATACGCGCACAAGTGCACGTAAGTGATCTAAGCCCTGCCGTAAAACCATACGGCCTCTACACCTTTTGCCCGGTGCAGGAAAACTCTCTATGCGGGACTCTAAAGACTCGACACTACGCTGACAGTGGGTTTAACCACAGGACGCAGACGGTACTAGCTGCACGTAACGGTCCCCAGGTAGATGTCGATAAGAAGGCCGATGAGCTAACTTATCCGAACACTCCTACTGAGCCTTAATGTGACAATCTCTGTACAGTCCGGTCTATTCGTCTAAGAGTATCGCATATCGGGCCTAGGGGGCGGTAATCGTCAGACCCCTAATAGCGCAATAAGTCGTGTTGGAGTGTAGCCCAATACACCCTGAGAAACTATTGGAATTCCTACCAGTAAATCTCGCTTGCCTTGGCCAAGGACTTTGTGTAATGGCCTTCCGAACATAGCGCGATATCAACCCCCAATACCGGGAGAGACGAATCCTATCTAACTGCTACTGCCTCTAAGTGCTTCGGCACTGCACCTAACTACATCCTGTTTGCACGACTCCTTTGAGCAATGGTAGGGTAGTAATTAGAGTACAGTGGGAACACACTCGAGGAAAAGTAGCAATGTCAAGTCGATGAATTAAGCTGTACTCATGTCACCTGGGAACTGCTACCCGACGACAGGTATAATACCCACCAACAGTTCCCGATGAGTCCTGTCCAGTGTACTCATAACCTAATGAGCACCTGCATACTATCTCCAGTACGACGTACTAATGGCTGTGGGACAGACCATCTCCCCTGCTGGGATGAGAAGCGTATACACTAGTCTACTGCGGAGTATCGATACCCCGTCTCGATAATCCTACGACTAGAGACCTGTATAGGATGTGCTTATAGATTACCCAGCCCCACTAGTGTGACTGCCGTCACAACGCTGGTAATCAAGAAAAGATCCTAAGGGCTCTACCAATATGTATAAGCGATATGCTAAAAGAAACACTTGCACATATTGAGGTAGAAACAAACCAGATAGCATACTACCATTTTGAGCAAGACTATTACTATATCTGTGTATATCACTAGCTCCCACTAAGTAATATACAATCCATTATAATACAATAATGGCCTCTAGGGCATATATTACTAACATGAACAGTAAGCTACGATTCGACCGCTAAAACGTGGTCAAATACCCTATCAAGACAGCGGAAACACGACCATTTTAAGGCTTCTTAAGCTCAAGTGTTTTTCGAGTACTCTTTGCTTATTTCTCTTTCAACCTTGAGATCTCTCTTCTCTGTTTCTTGCAGGACTTCTTTGCGCCATTTTTGTTAAATTTTTTTAATAATATTTTCTAATTAGTTTTGACTAAAGTTGATTTGTTGCACCCATATTTAAACTATCTTGAGGGCAAATCATAAAAGATAAGGTGGGGATCTTATCACCTTTTTTAGCCTACAAATCATCTTCTATATTGCATGAACCCAAGGCTTTAATTAAAATCGATTAGACTTAAAACCCTAAGGACTCACATAGCTCACTTGGAAAAGTTGACTTTTAGGCTAACTAATATTTCGAGGGGTCTAGTCAGTTGGTGTCTAGACAAGTGTGACTAAGATAAGTGATTATTTAATTAAGCCCGCTTTTTCGGTAATTCGTATAGCGGATACCTCCCACTTATCTGACACTTACTTGGCTGACTGGTTAGTCAACTTTTGGTTTAGCCAGCCTAACGGTTAACTTAGGAGTTGTCTAGGTCTAGGTAAACCCTAGTCGAGTAGATTGGTTGTTTGGTTTGCTTGTTAGTCTTAGATTTTTCTTTAGATTAAAATTTGTTTTTTTTAAAAAAAGAAGAAAAATTATTATAAAAAAAGAACCATAAAAACTTTCATAGTGCATGAACGATTGGGCTCGTGACAATACGAAACTCTTAGTCCAAAAAATCATTATACAAGAAGAAATGGATAACATTGTCACGCCCCGCTTCCCAAAATGCATAAAACCGGGAACGTAACAAAGCTAGCCATGCTACCTACAGTAAGAAAATATCTTCCCATAGTCACAAAATGGCTGTTTATCAGTAATCAAGAGCAATAAACTACTAAATCTATCTGTCACATGTCCAATAGCCACAAGAACAATAACTGAAAAAGATAGTGGAAGCAATAAAAATCTAACGAATAATTAACCATCAATAAGAGGTATATCAGTGAGAGGGTCCTCACTGATCAGTGATCCTGTTGAAATACTCACGTGCTAAGTCAAGTATCTGGGCCATGCAAAACCCAGACGTCAGTGCGTCATAAATATCATAATAATATTAGTAACCAGAACGGTGTACTATTCAGGATGCCAGATGAAAAATAAGATATTAATATAAACAAACAATCACAGATGATAACAACATGCTATAGGTATGTCACGTGTATCCTAAAGTCTGTGTTTCTCGATTATCTATCCTAACGGTATTTGAAACCAATTAATGGAATTGTCGATATAACTCAATAGTATCCCGTGCATGCCCGGGACCACTGTCAAGACCCTCGGGGCTGAATTCGAGACGCGCCGCTAAGAAGTAAAACACGGTATCATATATAGACGAATGATGTCAGTATCATTATTCTAGGGCCAAAGCCCATATCGACCGATCAGTCTATGAAAAGTATCGAACTGTTGAGTTACACGTCTGGTTTCATTATTGATTTATCCTTTTCCTCCAGGTTTCGTGTTCAAGTCAGGTAATAATGATATCTATCTAATACCAACACAGGATCAAACAAGTACATGTCTTGCCTAACTAGACAACAATCATGTCCATCATGACAACAGGTCAGGATCCTCGGTATTAGTAATAATCCAAATAACAGGTTTAGTAATGTGTCATGAACATGTCAGGCAGTATTAACAGGATAAATACTTGATGGAAAATGGTAACCAGTTCATTAAAAATACTGTAAAATTAACTAATGTTTATTATTTAAATTGTAAGATATCATATATATATATATATATATATAAACTTATTTATAATAAAGTTTGCATTGCTACTAGATATACAGTGAAAGATTATTGAAATTAGAATGAACTAGCATGCAACAAGATAAACTTGTTATTGATATGAAATATAGGTTAATACTATAATATTGTATAATGATAAAACTTGCTAAATATTAACATGCATATACTATGAATAATTATATAAATATTGGAATAAGTAAAGTAGCATGTTGCAAGTTTAGAAACTTGCCTCAGGAATAATGGTTGATGTGCAGGCGACGACGTCAATAGGTTGATCGACTGTTGCTACACAGTGAATCAAAGAGACAACGACGTCAACAATGATGAAGGTGTGCAGTGGTTCGGCACGACACGACACAACACTGTGCGTGGAGAGGCATAACACGGTGCTGGGAATTGCGGCGATACGGGGTTGATGCGAAGGTGGCATGCAAGTGGGCACGAACGTGGCATGAAGCGGGCATGGTCTCGGCATGATGGTGCATGGTCTGAGCATGGTGCATGGTGGCACGATCTGAGCACAGGGATGACACGATGATGATATGGTGATGGAACAATCGTGGCACAGATGAGATTGGCTCCGTGAGGATGAAGGGGAGGAGGTGGTGTGCAGGTGTTGGGTTCTCGTCGAGGGTGCTGGGGTTCAGGTGAGAGCGAGAGTCGAAGGCTGTCGAGGGAGGAGGCCGGTGAAGGATGAAGGAGGTGATGGTGAGTAGGTCGACGGCAAGGTGATGGGTTTCTTGGTTGAAGGAGAAGGTGGTTCCTTGGCTTCTGGGTTCAAAGATGGCAACAAAGAATGAACGAGGCGGCGGCGATTGTGACTGTGGGGCTAGGAGCCGGTGAGGGGTTGCTCAGTGAGATGGGTCGAGAGGAAATGAAAATGATGGTGGGTGGTATCTATAGATGTTGCTCGACGATTGACGCTCAATCAAGGGGAGAAGGAGGTGGAGATGATGGTGACGAAAGCGACGAAAGAGGTGATCGGAGATGGGTGCATGGGCTAGAGGTGAGGAGGGAAAAAGGCGACGAGGGCAAAGATGAAAGAAGTGGAGGAGATGGGGAAGATGACGATGATGATTGAAGATGAGGTCGGCAAAGATAGGGAGGAGGGTGCAAGCGATGATGAGGTCGGTGCTCGGGGAACACGAGAGAGGGAAAGAGAGAGAGATGGAAAGAGAGAGAGGGAGAGAGGGAAAGAATAGATAAAGAGAGAGATAGAGACGGGGGGGAGTATATATATAAACTGATTATATAATAGATATAGTATAATAATATATATTATAGTTTTAGGGTTTTACAGATAATATTAAATTACCACCAAACTTTACCAGAATCTCGTCAAAAATATATTATAGAGAATAATACACATACGTAAAATTTAAACCATAATGCAATAATATAATATTAAATACATATACTCTCTAATAAGATTTAGATAAATATATAAAGGTTTAATAAATATTTGGTTATCATTTATTTTAGGATTTGAACAAAATAGATAAGAACAAAAATAAGATATGGGGTGATATGCCATGCAATGTCAGTTAGAAAAATATTATTTATTCATATCTTGTGACCACAAATAGATACATAAAGATATAAATATATATACTGTATGTATTATACTAGATTCTACACTTTACTGGTAAATATCAGATATTTTCTTGCTCCATATTAGGTTCTAAACATGCGGGCCGGGTCGGAAAACCACTACAACTATTAGAAACACTCGCAACTCAGATAAATAAACAAAAGAATTATAAGCAAAACTTAAAATACCAAGTTATACTGCATAAACATACTAGGGTGTTACATTATACCCAACTATAAAAGAATTTCGTTCTCGAAATTCATGTAACAAGAAAAGAAAAGAAGATACGAATTTATAAAAAAAAGATATGGAAACTTTTGTCGATTCTCGTCTTCATGTTCCTAAGTAGATTCACCGCACGAATGATTCCCCATGCATATGATTCCCCATGAGATGAGTACTAGAGGGATAACTTTATTCTTGAGAACCTTTTCTCGTCGATCTACATAGCCATCGGTTGCTCATCATAGGTTAAATCTTTCCTCACTGTCAGTTCCGAGTGATCAAGGACGCGCGTATCATCTCGAACATACTTGCGGAGTTGAGATACATGAAACACGTCATTAATACCCACCAAGGATGGTGGTAAAGCCAATCGCTATACATCTTCGTGCCTCCTGGATGTACCGAATATGCGGAACCATGAGCTTCCCTCATTACTTCTTCATGAACATCTCCTTTAGGCACACACAAACGACTTCCATATATTAACGAACCATCTTCATGTAGGGTTACTAGGCACTCTCACAAGGTTCTATAAGGCATCAACCATGCCCGATTTAAATTTTAGACGTGCCGAACAACCCTAACCAAGATCTTAAACTAGAGATTAGGCGAAACAAAGCAAGTAAACAACTTTATTTCTAAGAGTTTAGGATTACAACCTTTGTAGTTCGGTCCTTCACTTCTAAAGCTCCGTGTTGAGGTCCTTTCGCTGCGATCATCGAGTATCCGGACTCTAGAGAGGCTCCACAAAAGAAAGATGCAAGCTTGCTTCCGATTTTCGATAACTAAGATGATCTACCTTGAAGAAACTCAAACCCAAGCTCTTGCTTTGCTAATCAAGTATTAGCAAAGCAAACACCCTAATCTAAACGGCTAAAATAGATTAGGATGATGAAGTAGGAATTTAGCACTCATTTGTTTTCTATTTCTCACTCATTTTTATCACATCATAAAAAGCTAGAAAGCTTTTTCAAGCAAGAAGAAGGAAGAAGAAGAAGTAATCTCTTTGTGAAGAATAATGAAACTCAAGTGAGGTTAGAAATGCAACCATGGGTTAAGAATGAAGTCTTAACCCATGTAGAGAGTTAACTATGGTGAAGGGTTGGGTTGGGTTAAGCAAATATCTACACAAAATATCCAAAGTCAAAGTCAAAGCTTCAAGAAGCTTCTTGAAAGCTTCATGCATGCTTAACCCTAATCCAAACCTTAACCACAATTAAACTCCACAAAACATGTTGCATTTATAACCCTAACATGTTACAAAATTATATATGTCACGACCCAAAGTTCGGCACGTGACCGGCACTTAACCACGTGACGTCTACAAGCGTAACGCGACTAAGTAAGCCGAAAATCAGAAATCAAAACCATTAAAAGTATAGAGTGTTTAAAACATTTATTAGAATATTTGTTAAAACATTTAGAAAACTTTAAGTTGTTTAGTAGAATTCTTTAAAGTTCAAGTTATTATTTAAAAAATTTTGGCAGCGTTTCCTTTGTAAAACTAGCCCCGAAATCGGGTACAAGGAAATATATGAGTAAAATGATACACAATAAGAAATAAGCATCCCAAACGGGAGTAATCACGCCCAACGGCGGAAACAAACACCACAATGATAATATACGACGCCGTAGCGAAGAAAGAGTAAAAATAAGTGAAGACAACATGAAATATAAAACTGCATAAATAAAGTCGGCTCACAACGAGCTCGACACCAGAGTACAATAATATACATCGATCTCACAACTGGTCTCTAAGTCAATACATAAGTAGTAGATGGAGAATACTAGATACAATGATGTATACAACTGGAAAATAAACAGATACCACACAAAAACCCACCTATCAGCAAAAGGGCTAGTATGCCAACCGCAGTGGTATCTGTGTCAAAAGATGTAAGAAAGCAGCCTGCCGCGACTACTCCGAGGGGCAACCTGCAAACACTGTGGCACAACGGGGGTGAGTTGCCAACTCGTGAATAGTAGATAACATATAAAGGTAATCGCGAGTATGCACGTACTGCGCTACTCTAACATATGCCGGCAGATAATGTCAATATGCGATGAGCAGGATGTGCAATAATCATGCATAAGTACTCTATCAGGTATTATGACCACAGGATGAGATGCAAAATAATGAATGCTGAGCATGGGAATAAAATAACATCTACACGGAATGTCAACGTGGAAAATAGAATCGGTGTCCATCAATGCACCCAAATCCCAATAAAACTCAGGCGCCGTTATCCTCATCGGCCCTCAAATCCTGTAAATCTCTGAGAATCGCGAATGCCCAATATCGGCACTCAAAATATCATGAAATACTCGTGTCCAGCATCGACAAGCAAATCCTCATATATCGGGCTCTGTCAGTCCGGATCGGCCCACGGGCTCCGTCTGCGGAATTGGCCATCGGCCCCGGCAGTACGGGTCATCCCGTATCTATCTATCGACTCTGGTCAGTATCCTCCGGATAACCGCCAGGTCCAACCAATCACCGGTAGGTAGTGGTCCCTCTGCTAGGCTCACCGTCTACTGCACAGCGATTCGTTCTCGCCCCGGGGAACCATACCGGGTCCACCATGTACCCGCAATAGGCCTCATCCAGCTCCTCGATTCGGATTCATATATCACACGTCTCAGAACCGAGAAAACGCATGGTGGACGCACTGAAATATCATATCAAGGGAAACCGGGTTTTTAAAACAGTGCGTATTTTCTTAAAATAATACCCCGGTTCCCAAATCCAGAAATCACATAAATCCAAGCTCAATGCGTAAATCCATGCGATGTAATATGTGCATCATAAGTCGTACTATGAGGAAAAGGGAGAAACCGCTCTTTAAGTAGATTCAGTTTTTAAAAGGTATCATGCGGTCCCCAGTTTTTACCAAAAATCAGCTTATCTAGGTAGTTACAGTTTGAATAGGCATAAATATGGATATACAATTGTAAGTCCACGTTGCGACCCCCGGTTCTTATGGGGAGGCGGAAACGGTATAAAAATCAAATTTTCAGCGCAAGGGGCAACATGGACTAAGCAAAGTCGGGATCTTTAACTAAACTAAAACTAGCAAACTTTGCTAAAGAGAGTTAGCTACTCGGATGGAGATGGTTATACCTAAACTTGAACTCCTTCGTCTTCAAGCTCCGATGGTGGTTCGATGGCTCCTTCTCGTTGTCTCCGTACGCCGAAGATAGATCCACTTGAAAGCTCCAACCTTTAGCTCCTTCTTCGTTCTTTGAAGAAACTAGTTCACTTGGTTTGCCAAACCTAGTGAACTAGAATGAGTAGAGAAGAAATAGAATGGGATTTTATCTATGGTTCTTGATTCTCAACTCATGAGACAAGAGAACCATAGATCAAGAGAGGGAGCAAGAGGTTGAGGGTGAGAGCAAGAGGAGAGCTCAAGAACAAGAGAGAGAATGAGCAAGAAAGAATGAGGCTCTCTTTTGTCTCTCACCCTCTCATAATCCAATGTAATCATAACTCATCATATCAATAAAAGTCTTATGTGATGGTTGAAGCAACCATAACCTTATCATGTCATGCACTCATTTTACTCAAATGAACAAGCAAGTAAAAGTCTTTGGCATGAAATGATAACCATGGTTATCATGATGGTCAACTAGTCAAGCCTAGTCAACCGGTCAACAAAGTCAACAAGTCAACAAAAGTCAACAAGTCAACAAAGTCAACAAAGTCAACAAAAGTCAACAACCAAGTCACCATAATACTTAATTAATATAATAGTTAATCGCATATCATATTCTCATTAGGGTTGAGCAAAAAGTCAAACAGTCAACGGTCAACTGTCAACAACCCTAATGAGAATCCGCTGTCTGTGCCTCCCTGTCAACTGTGCATACACACCCGCATCCGCGTTCCGAGGAACACGAATGCAAACTGGATAAATCCAATCCCATAAGATACACTAGGATCTGGCTTAAACCAAAGCCCGCTAGTGTAAACTGTCCGGACACTGTACGTGCACAAGTGCACGGATGTGACCGAACCCTGTCGCAAAACCATGCGACCTGTCGCAATACCATGCGACCTCTACTCTTTTGCCTAAAGGCGAAATGCTTTCTGTGTGGGACTCTAAAGACTCGACACTACGCTGGCAGTGGGTTTAACCACAGACCGCAAGCGGCACTAGCTGTGCGTAACGGTCCCCAGGTAATGCCGACAAGAAGACCGACGAGGCGAAACCCATCTGAACTCCTACTGAGCCTGAGTGTGACATTCTCCGTACAGTCCGGTCTGTTCGTCTGATACATCGCATGGCGGGCCTAAGGGGCGGTAAACGTCAGTCCCCCAATAGCGGTACAAGTCGTGCCGGAGCGAAGCCCAAAACACCCTGAGATAACACTGGAAACCTACCAGTATATCTCGTTTGCCCTGGCCAGGGACTACTCGTGTAATGGCTCTCCTAGACACAGCGCGATGTCAACCCCCAATACCGGGAGAGACGAATCCTGTCTAACCGTCACTGCCTCCAAGTGCTTCGGGACTGCACCCAACCACCACCTGTTTGCACGACTCCTTTGAGCCGTGGTAGGGTAGTGATCAAAGTACAGTGGGAACACACCCGAGGCGAAGTGACAGTGTCAAGTCAGCAGACTAAGCTGTACTCATGTCACCAGGGAACTGATAACTGACGATAGGTATAATACCAACTAGTCAGTTCCCGACGAGTCCTGTCCAGTGTACCCGTAACCTAACGAGCACCCGCATACTATCTCAAGTACGATGCACTGACGGCTGTGGGACAGACTGTCTCCCACACTGGGATGAGAAGCGCATGCGCTGGTCTACTCCGGAGTATCGATGCCCTGACTCGATAGTCCTGCGACCAGGGACCTGCATAAGGATGTGCTTATAGATTACCCAGCCCCACTAGTGTGACGGCCATCACATCGCTGGTAATCAAGCAAAGATCCTAAGTGCTCCACTAATGTGTATAGGCGATATACAAAATATAAACACATGTACACATTGAAGTAGAAACAAACCAAGTAGCATACTACTATTTTGAGCAAGATTGTATATACAAGGTGAATATCCCAAGCATCCATTAAGTAATATACAAACCAGTATGATACAGTAATGGCCTCTAGGGCATATACACTAACAATCTCCCACTTGCACTAAGGCCATGTACTGGCGTATCGAAGACCTATCATCTCGATCAGCCGCTCGAACTGAGTCTGGGGCAGGGCCTTGGTGAATGGATCTGCCGTGTTATCTTCTGAAGCGACTCTCCGAACCTCGATCTCCTGGCGATCTACGATCTCCCTGATCAGGTGATACCGCCTCAAGATGTGCCTGGATTTCTGATGGGACCTGGGTTCCTTCGCTAAAGCTATAGCCCCGTTGTTGTCGCAATACAGAGGTATTGGATCAACAATGGACGGAACCACCTGAAGTTCTTTCAAGAACTTCCTCATCCAGACAGCTTCTTTTGCGGCATCAGATGCAGCGATGTATTCCGCTTCCATCGTCGAGTCTGCAACGGTTTCCTGTTTGGAACTCTTCCAACACACCGCCCCTCCATTGAGGGTAAAGACAAAACCCGACATGGACTTGGAATCATCCTTGTCACTCTGGAAGCTGGAGTCAGCAAAGGCCTCGATCTGGAGGTCTTTTCCCCCATACACCAAGAACATCTCCTTAGTCCTTCTCAGGTACTTGAGAATGTTCTTTACCGCTATCCAGTGTTTCTCCCCAGGGTTTGACTGATACCGGCTTACCACACTCAGTGCATAAGCTACATCCGGTCTGGTACACAACATCGCATACATTATAGAGCCTACCGCAGAAGCGTAGGGTATAATAGACATGCGATCCCTCTCCAAATCAGTCTTGGGAGACATCTCTTTAGAGAGGGTGATCCCGTGACAAGCCGGTAGGTTACCGCGCTTGGAATCTTCCATACTGAATCTCTTCAGTATGGTGTCGATGTACCTGGACTGTGATGGTCCTAATATCCTCTTGGATCTGTCACGGTAGATTCGGATACCCAGAATGTATGAGGCATCACCCAGGTCTTTCATGGAGAACCTGTGTGACAAGAACCCCTTGACAGATTGTAGCATAGGAATGTCATTTCCTATTAAGAGAATGTCATCCACGTATAAAACGAGGAATACTACAGTTCTCGCTACAAATCTACTATATATGCATGGTTCATCTGGATTTTTGATAAAGCCAAATTCTTTGACCGTCTCATCAAAGCAGATGTTCCAACTCCGCGACGCCTGCTTTAGTCCATAAATGGACTTAAGCAACTTGCACACCTTTCCGCTGCTCCCACTCTGAATGAAACCCTCCGGCTGGTCCATATAGACACACTCCTCTAAATTTCCTTTTAGAAAAGCTGTCTTTACGTCCATTTGCCAGATCTCATAATCGTGGAAGGCAGCAATGGCAAGAAGGATCCGAATGGATTTCAGCATGGCTACTGGAGAAAAGGTTTCGTCATAGTCCAAGCCAGGTCTTTGACGAAAACCCTTTGCTACCAGCCTAGCTTTATAGGTCTCAACCTGTCCATCTACACCAATCTTCCTTTTGAAGATCCACTTGCATCCTACGGGTTTTACCCCGTCTGGAGCAATGTCCAACGTCCATACCTTGTTGGTGTACATGGACTCCATTTCGGTCCGCATTGCATCCAGCCATTTCACTGAGTCAACGCTCTGAACGGCCTGCTGGAAGCTAGTAGGCTCATCATAATCTATGATGCAATCCTCTCTATCCCCGTCTATGAGAAAACCGTAGTATCTCTCGGGCGGATGAGACTGCCTACTACTCCTGCGGAGCGGCGTAGGAATGTCCTGTTCTGTTGAACCCTCTGGTTCCACTAAACTTTCAGTAATGGTCCGTGGTTCTGGAATTTCTTCCAGTTCTACTGTGCTCCCACTTATCTGGGTTTCCAAAAACTCAGTTTCCAAGAAGTAGGCATGACGAGAAACAAGGACTTTTTGTTCCTCTTCACAGTAGAAGAAATATCCTTTGGAATTCTTTGGATATCCCACAAACTTGCACTGTACTGAGCGTGCCTCGAGCTTGTCCGTATGCTGCTTTTTGACAAAAGCTGGACATCCCCATGTCTTAATATGCTTAAGATAGGATCTCTTTCCACACCACATCTCATATGGTGTAGTAGGCACGGTCTTAGTAGGAACTCGGTTCAAAAGGTATGCGGCTGATTCTAGCGCATATCCCCAGAATGATCGCGGCAACTCAGCGTTACTCATCATGGACCGCACCATATCCAATAGGGTGCGGTTTCGTCTCTCCGATACACCGTTATGTTGCAGGGTGTATGGAGGAGTAAGCTGAGAGAGAATTCCGTTCTCTTTTAAATAGTCCAGGAACTCGGCACTTAAGTATTCTCCACCTCGATCCGATCTTAGAATCTTAATACTTTTGCCGGTCTGTTTCTCTACTTCATTCTTATACTCCTGGAATTTTCCAAAGGCCTCGGACTTATGTTTCATCAAGAAGACATAACCGTACCTTGAGAAGTCATCCGTAAAAGTAATGAAGTAAGAATGTCCGCTTCGGGCATGTGTAGACATTGGACCGCACACGTCACTGTGTACGAGTCCCAAGAGCTCGCTCGCTCTTACTCCTTGTCCAGTAAACGGAGTCTTTGTCATCTTTCCTTTGAGACAAGATTGACAAGTGGCATACGATTGATATTCGAACGCATTCAAATATCCTTCTGTATGTAACTTAGTCAACCTTCTCTCATTGATGTGACCCAATCTACAATGCCATAAGAAAGTCTGATTCATTTCCGGAGACTTTCTTTTGTGTGTATTCTGGACGTTGAAAATCTGTGGTTGGTTTAACACGTATATACCATTACTCAATGTACCTGACCCAATCAAAACTTGATTAAGGTGAATGTTTACAACATTACTTACAAACGCAAATTCATAACCTTCTTTAGAAACTAAAGATACAGAAATGATATTACAAGTTGCGTTGGGTACAAAAAAGCAATTACGCAAAACCAAAACATGTCCATCTGACATTCCCAGGTGATAGTCCCCCACGGCTTTAGCATCCATGCTAGCTCCGTTCGCAACTTTGAGGGTCATGTCACCTGCCTTCAAAACCCTACGGTTTCTCAACGCCTGTAAAGAATTACAGATATGAGATCCTGATCCGGTATCCAATACCCAGGAAGTAGAGTTTATTGAAAGACAATTTTCAATAACATACACACCTGAAGCTGAGCTGCAACCTGCTTCAATTCCTGTGTTCTGGCCTTCCAGGCCCTGCAATCATTCTTCCAGTGTCCTTTCTTATGACAATAGAAGCATTCTTCCTTATCCACAAGCTTCCCCGCTATCTTTGTTGCTTTTGCTTTTCCCTTCGTATCCACTTTACTAACACCGCCCCTTGGTTTGGCGGGGGCTTTCTTCTTCTTTCCCTTGGCTTTCGCCTTGGACCTAGAAGAAGATGATCCTCCTACAAACAAAGTGGATGTATCCCTACCTTTCTGTAGGGTGCCCTCTGCGCTCCTCAGCATGTTGAGGAGCTCTGAAAGTTCAACCTCTTTTTCTTGTAAGTAGAAGTTCAGTATAAACTGGGCGTAAGTGGAAGGAAGGGACTGGAGAACTATATCCGTATATAGCTCACTCTCCAATGTGATCCCTAGGTCAGCGAGCTCCTCAATGAAGCCGATCATCTTTAGCACGTGCTCGGCTACTGATGATCCGACGGCCATTCTTGTCGAAAATAACTTTTTCGACGCTTCGTATCTTGCGATACGAGATTGCTCTCCATACAGTTCTTTTGTATGAAGCAATATGGATTCCATGTCCATATTCTCATGCCTCCTCTGATGTTCGTTGTCCATCGAGGCAAGCAGGAGGCATTTGGCCTTTGCGCTATCAATCTCCCAAGTCTTGCGGATTTCCTTATCCGCGACGCTGGAAGTTGGACCAGGGACAGGGGGAGCTTTGGTGGTAAGAAGATACCCCAGCTTGTCATAAGTGATTGCTATCTTGACATTCCTGAGCCAATCTTTGTAGTTTGGCCCTGTCAGTTTGTTTTTATCTAGGAGTAACTTAAGTCCAGTCATGTTGATTGGTCGCTGCAATTAGGAGAGAGAAGAAGAAACACTCAGCATGATGCTCTTGCAAGTTTAGAGTGGTTTTTAGTTTGTCTAAACAGGATGGCTCCCCCTGTTTCTCGAATCCCTCCTCAAACCATAAAGGAAGAATTAGCCGGGATCAATCCCACCGCACAATACTTGCTTAACCGTTCAGCCAGGCCGGTGTCGGTACTTCGAGGGAGGTTTTCCAACGCTTTCGCGAAGTTCCTTAATTAAAGAACCTCTTTTCCCTGGGGGCGTAGCCCCGCTAACACCTTTCTAGGCACCTACTAGGTTTATAGCATTGATCGATTAGTGAGAAATTTCCCGAGGAGTAGCATATACTCACAGTAGGATCGGGATCCAAATATCATTGCGTGACGAAACTGAAGGAATCCTACCAGAATCATCACACTCCAAATGGTATGCAAATCTAGTAAGTTTCAGTACTTATGAAACTCCCGATGTGGATTTTTGCCCCATGCTCTTATGACCTTGACTTTGGCCAACAAATCATAAGTCACATGTCAAGTTCTGCCCGTCGTTCTCCAGGTTAATTTGAATCCACCCGCACCTACCCTTGACTTTGGCCAACAAGGCAGTACGACTGTTCCAAACCAACGCATCTATCTATGCTGCACATGAATACCCAATAGCTACCAATCACTGTGCCTTGACTTTGGCCAACAAACACAGCTTGAATACTATTGACTATTCATGTGAAACGACGGAGGGCTACGGATGGTTTTGGCAAAACCGTGAACGTAGTGAACTTGATTTGGTCGATGGAACGAGATAGCTTTTAAAAGGAGTGGCTCAAGCTCCGCATTTAAAAGTTGGTTTTGAAGAGAACCGAGTGGTTTTTCGAAAGTGTTCCAACGACTTTAACTTGGTTTATTATCTTGCATTAGTTCTTTTAATGCGTGATATTCTTGCATTAGTTCTTTTAATGCGTCCCATCATTTAAACCTACCATTGCAGAAAACAACCAAAATATGACGTACGCTTATGCCATTCGCATTCGCCACTGGGCCCCGTCATTACCCGTTAGGTTACTTAACTAACGACAGAGCGGGGGCTGGGCTAGCGCGTCTGTAAAACATAAGCAACGCCTAAATAATATCTTATATAGATATACTGCAATGATAAACATTTCAGATCACAGATAAATACATTGGATATACTAGCAATCTGTAATTTGTACGAGCCTGTAACAAAAACAGATAACACGGTCGCGGTGAATAGCCAATACCCCACCCAAGACCCCTACGGGTGCGGCAAACTACCCGCCAAGTACCCGAAGCGTAGTAACCTCCCTCATCTCCATGAGTAGGCCACTCGACACTTCGGCATCCCCGGTAGTTTGTGCACCCCCTCCATGGGTCTATCCTAGGAGCAAAAACAGTAAAAAGAAATTATACAATGACGGCTACAACCCCGACCCGGTTGTGCGGCCATACAAATAATTATTACATCAATTTACAAATTTATAAGAATTGAAAGAAAAGAAAACTCTCGTCTCACAACCCCCGGCTATTCACCCGCGACAATCCAACATATTTATATACACATTCCAATATCAAACACAGATCATGTATAACCCCGACCAATCGACTTATAGCGATTAGCCGACGTTCAATACATGCAAGCATCACAGATATAACCATCATAGTCAAAGTGTAGTGAAGTTCGGAAAAAATACGGAATTATAGGACCCCAAAAGGAAATTTCTTTTCTGGAAAATCTGGGGACATATAATATATTTCAAAAATCTCAAAACCAACACAGACACACACTGCACGAAAAACGATGCACAGAAGACGACAAACCGCGGCGCTTCCGCGGCACATGCCTACCTCGTGCGGCGGAAGGGCGGCGGTTTGAATGAATTAGGGCAACGTTTTTCTTGGGTGTTCACACAAAACCCTGAGCCGAATTTACAAGTATAAAGTTTTTCATTTTTACCAGAAAAAATTTTAACAGAAACTTGGGTTTTGTAAAAGTTAGGTTTTTGGATTTTTTTTCGGTTCCGAACTTCGTTACACTTTACTACCAAGCTAGTTTAAGTTTAGTTAGGCTCTGATACCACTGTAAGTCCACGTTGCGACCCCCGGTTCTTACGGGGAGGCGGAAACGGTATAAAAATCAAATTTTCAGCGCAAGGGGCAACATGGACTAAGCAAAGTCGGGATCTTTAACTAAACTAAAACTAGCAAACTTTGCTAAAGAGAGTTAGCTACTCGGATGGAGATGGTTATACCTAAACTTGAACTCCTTCGTCTTCAAGCTCCGATGGTGGTTCGATGGCTCCTTCTCGTTGTCTCCGTACGCCGAAGATAGATCCACTTGAAAGCTCCAACCTTTAGCTCCTTCTTCGTTCTTTGAAGAAACTAGTTCACTTGGTTTGCCAAACCTAGTGAACTAGAATGAGTAGAGAAGAAATAGAATGGGATTTTATCTATGGTTCTTGATTCTCAACTCATGAGACAAGAGAACCATAGATCAAGAGAGGGAGCAAGAGGTTGAGGGTGAGAGCAAGAGGAGAGCTCAAGAACAAGAGAGAGAATGAGCAAGAAAGAATGAGGCTCTCTTTTGTCTCTCACCCTCTCATAATCCAATGTAATCATAACTCATCATATCAATAAAAGTCTTATGTGATGGTTGAAGCAACCATAACCTTATCATGTCATGCACTCATTTTACTCAAATGAACAAGCAAGTAAAAGTCTTTGGCATGAAATGATAACCATGGTTATCATGATGGTCAACTAGTCAAGCCTAGTCAACCGGTCAACAAAGTCAACAAGTCAACAAAAGTCAACAAGTCAACAAAGTCAACAAAAGTCAACAACCAAGTCACCATAATACTTAATTAATATAATAGTTAATCGCATATCATATTCTCATTAGGGTTGAGCAAAAAGTCAAAAAGTCAACGGTCAACTGTCAACAACCCTAATGAGAATCCGCTGTCTGTGCCTCCCTGTCAACTGTGCATACACACCCGCATCCGCGTTCCGAGGAACACGAATGCAAACTGGATAAATCCAATCCCATAAGATACACTAGGATCTGGCTTAAACCAAAGCCCGCTAGTGTAAACTGTCCGGACACTGTACGTGCACAAGTGCACGGATGTGACCGAACCCTGTCGCAAAACCATGCGACCTGTCGCAATACCATGCGACCTCTACTCTTTTGCCTAAAGGCGAAAAGCTTTCTGTGTGGGACTCTAAAGACTCGACACTACGCTGGCAGTGGGTTTAACCACAGACCGCAAGCGGCAGTAGCTGTGCGTAACGGTCCCCAGGTAATGCCGACAAGAAGACCGACGAGGCAAAACCCATCTGAACTCCTACTGAGCCTGAGTGTGACATTCTCCGTACAGTCCGGTCTGTTCGTCTGATATATCGCATGGCGGGCCTAGGGGGCGGTAAACGTCAGTCCCCCAATAGCGGTACAAGTCGTGCCGGAGCGAAGCCCAAAACACCCTGAGATAACACTGGAAACCTACCAGTATATCTCGTTTGCCCTGGCCAGGGACTACTCGTGTAATGGCTCTCCTAGACACAGCGCGATGTCAACCCGCAATACCGGGAGAGACGAATCCTGTCTAACCGTCACTGCCTCCAAGTGCTTCGGGACTGCACCCAACCACCACCTGTTTGCACGACTCCTTTGAGCCGTGGTAGGGTAGTGATCAAAGTACAGTGGGAACACACCCGAGGCGAAGTGACAGTGTCAAGTCAGCGGACTAAGCTGTACTCATGTCACCAGGGAACTGATAACTGACGATAGGTATAATACCAACTAGTCAGTTCCCGACGAGTCCTGTCCAGTGTACCCGTAACCTAACGAGCACCCGCATACTATCTCAAGTACGACGCACTGACGGCTGTGGGACAGACCGTCTCCCACACTGGGATGAGAAGCGCATGCGCTGGTCTACTCCGGAGTATCGATGCCCTGTCTCGATAGTCCTGCGACCAGGGACCTGCATAAGGATGTGCTTATAGATTACCCAGCCCCACTAGTGTGACGGCCATCACATCGCTGGTAATCAAGCAAAGATCCTAAGGGCTCCACTAATGTGTATAGGCGATATACAAAATATAAACACATGTACACATTGAAGTAGAAACAAACCAAGTAGCATACTACTATTTTGAGCAAGATTGTATATACAAGGTGAATATCCCAAGCATCCATTAAGTAATATACAAACCAGTATGATACAGTAATGGCCTCTAGGGCATATACACTAACAACAATGAGTATGTGCACAAGTAGCATAATCATGTCATATCATATATCAGGTGAGCTACAATATACTGTTCATGACAATTCTATAATGTGAGTGTTGTTTATCACATAATATTGCATTTTGTATGCCCCATTCTTATGCATTTAAGAGTAAAAACAGGTGCTTTTGACCCATGTCTGCTGCATGTTACAGGTTACAGGTTCTTGGCACGAAAACAGTGAAAAACACAAAAGACGACACAAAAGAAGGATTTTTACCAGCAAATAGGAAGATCTTAGTAAAGCTCAGCAGAAGAACGGTTCACCACCAACAAAACAACAAAAGATCCAAATTTGCAAGAAAGACGGTTACAAGAATCATTGCAAAGTGTTCGTTGAAAATCTGGTATCACTGTAGAAGCCCAAATGATTATCTGAATACATAACCAAGAAGCCCAGAAGCATACCAAGCAGCCCAGAAAAATCCAGAAGCTGACATCATCATTGCGCCGCGGAAGCGCGGCCCAAAGCCCATATACGCGGCGCTTCCGCGGCGGAAAGAAGCCCTAGTGCGCTTAAATTTTTCCATATTTTGTGACGGCTCTGGAGAGATCTTTTTAGGGGTATAATTGTAACTTTAGACATGCGGTGAAATCTATAGCCCTAGGGTTTCTATGTCCTATAAATAGAACCCAAGACCTTGTATTTTCTCATGCCTCTTCTCATGAAATAAAATTCTGTTTTTCTAAGAGTGCATCAAAAGTAAGTAGGTTAATTTCTTTGCAATAATTGTAGTTTTTTATCTGTTCTTATTTTCTCGCTTTAATTTAATTTAGTCTAGCTTTTATTAAATTGCAATCGATGTTTTCTTTCTTCGATAAATTCTTGTTTTCTTTCATCCCCTCAATGAGCGAGTAATTTCCTCGCTTGTTAGGGTTAGGAATAGGGAAGGATTTGAGAGATGAAGATCTCTCATCTCTTTTCATCGCTAAACTTTTATGAATATTAGAACTCCATGCATACCTTTTGATTCCGCTCCCTACGGCACTTTTACCTTCAAGGTAACGGTGAACTCCGTAGTCTAAAGGCCCGGATCTTAAGGTTTTCCATGGAGGTTAGGGTGAAGATTAAGAAAGGAGGACAAGGATCTAGAGGAAGAATCAATCTTCCCAATCATCCTAATCACCTTTGTTAATATTTACCATAACTCTAATATGATTGATTTAATTGATGGCAATGGAAAGAGATGTAAATCTTTATTAACCAAATTTTCCCTAAACCTAATCCTAGCAAGTTTCTAATTCTACCTTCATACAACTTCGATTTTTAGATTTAATTAAACTTCCAAACACCATTTGGAATTAACTCGTAAGAACTTAGAGAAGATTTACACATCCCTGTGGACCGACCCGTATTCACCGGCTAGCTTCAAGCGACGCCGTTCTTGATTGCGGTAATTATTTTTGATCGACAAAACATATCACCAATCAAATGGCGCCGTTGCCGGGGATGGCGTAAAATTTTCTTTTTGTAATTTCGGGTTAATCTAAAACATAAAAATCATAAAAATCTGAATAAGTTTTCCTTTTGCATATGTTCGGTAAAAATCTCCCGGCAGACACACCATATGTTCGGTAAGTTTTCCTTTTGCATTCATATGTATATTTCTGCATTGCATCTTTATATAAAAATCATAAAAATTTGAAAAATTTGAAAAATAAAAAAAAATTAGAAAACAGAAAAAACCCATAAAAATTGAAAAATTTCAAAAATTATGAAAATTAATGTATTCAATTCTGGTTAATTGACTTGAGTTTGATAGATGGGTTAACTGGCTAGGAAAAACTAAATCTTAGACTTAGCAAATTGAAAACCCTAAAAATAACCTTCCTTAAAGTTTAACTGTGGAAAGCATATGTCTTTGTAGGTTATTTAGAAATAGGCAAATTTTGGGTTCAGTTCTTGGGCTAAGTCGAAACGAAGGAAAAGTATTAAAACTTTTATTAGAGTATAAGTTTGAAAAATAGTTCCTAGCTTAAGTCTAGATTCTGAAAATGTATACCCTACAAAATTGCACAAACACGCACCTTGAAACTTGGATTAGTAGAAGAGACCTTGAAATACTCTTGTCTAACGTCCTTAGCACAACGAAAAAGAAAAAAAGAATGGATAAAAAAAAAATGGACACTGGTTTTTGTGATTACTTAAGGCTAAAAAAAAGAGAGAGAAAAAAAAAAAAATAGAAAAATATTTAGCAAAGGTGCTATTGCTAAAAGCCTTGGGTGTTGCAAAACTAGGAAGTACGCCTTAAAGTGCTAACGCATCTGGTAATCGGTTGTTGGTACCTCAAGAAGTATTAACAGTCGCATGAAGGATGCGAAAGCGAAGTCTCACCAGTGCTTTGGACAATGGGCGGGAGTACGATTGCTTGATTTGAATTTCCAAGTGTAGGGGTGATATTTACACACACGTGGGGATATGTGATTAGAGTTTAGATAAGAGAAGGGAATGAAGAATAGAACTTGTGTCTTTAATAGAGTTGATAGAAATTCCTAAGTGGAGATGGAACTCTAGAAGGAAAACTTAAGAAATGCCGAAGGCTAGGTAATTCTACAGGATATATGTAATCTTAAGTTAAATAATGAGGAAGTGTGAAGAATATGGGTGGATAATTTGCGGGTCGACGATAATAGAATTCCTTGTTAGAAAACCTAAATGGAGAACAAAAGTCGAGAAACCAAGTTGATAGGATTTTGTGGGTAGTATCCGCTGAAAACCCTCAGGAGACAACACTCCTCCTACTAGGGACACCTAGAGGTTTAACGGCTTGTTGCACATGCTCAGTGCAATCGCGTTTCCCTGCGAAAGTGTGGCTAGGTTAGATTTTTAAATAATAAGTTTGCTCGAGGGCGAGCAAAAGATAAGTTTGGGGGTATTTGTTTATCACATAATATTGCATTTTGTATGCCCCATTCTTATGCATTTAAGAGTAAAAACAGGTGCTTTTGACCCATGTCTGCTGCATGTTACAGGTTACAGGTTCTTGGCACGAAAACAGTGAAAAACACAAAAGACGACACAAAAGAAGGATTTTTACCAGCAAATAGGAAGATCTTAGTAAAGCTCAGCAGAAGAACGGTTCACCACCAACAAAACAACAAAAGATCCAAATTTGCAAGAAAGACGGTTACAAGAATCATTGCAAAGTGTTCGTTGAAAATCTGGTATCACTGTAGAAGCCCAAATGATTATCTGAATACATAACCAAGAAGCCCAGAAGCATACCAAGCAGCCCAGAAAAATCCAGAAGCTGACATCATCATTGCGCCGCGGAAGCGCGGCCCAAAGCCCATATACGCGGCGCTTCCGCGGCGGAAAGAAGCCCTAGTGCGCTTAAATTTTTCCATATTTTGTGACGGCTCTGGAGAGATCTTTTTAGGGGTATAATTGTAACTTTAGACATGCGGTGAAATCTATAGCCCTAGGGTTTCTATGTCCTATAAATAGAACCCAAGACCTTGTATTTTCTCATGCCTCTTCTCATGAAATAAAATTCTGTTTTTCTAAGAGTGCATCAAAAGTAAGTAGGTTAATTTCTTTGCAATAATTGTAGTTTTTTATCTGTTCTTATTTTCTCGCTTTAATTTAATTTAGTCTAGCTTTTATTAAATTGCAATCGATGTTTTCTTTCTTCGATAAATTCTTGTTTTCTTTCATCCCCTCAATGAGCGAGTAATTTCCTCGCTTGTTAGGGTTAGGAATAGGGAAGGATTTGAGAGATGAAGATCTCTCATCTCTTTTCATCGCTAAACTTTTATGAATATTAGAACTCCATGCATACCTTTTGATTCCGCTCCCTACGGCACTTTTACCTTCAAGGTAACGGTGAACTCCGTAGTCTAAAGGCCCGGATCTTAAGGTTTTCCATGGAGGTTAGGGTGAAGATTAAGAAAGGAGGACAAGGATCTAGAGGAAGAATCAATCTTCCCAATCATCCTAATCACCTTTGTTAATATTTACCATAACTCTAATATGATTGATTTAATTGATGGCAATGGAAAGAGATGTAAATCTTTATTAACCAAATTTTCCCTAAACCTAATCCTAGCAAGTTTCTAATTCTACCTTCATACAACTTCGATTTTTAGATTTAATTAAACTTCCAAACACCATTTGGAATTAACTCGTAAGAACTTAGAGAAGATTTACACATCCCTGTGGACCGACCCGTATTCACCGGCTAGCTTCAAGCGACGCCGTTCTTGATTGCGGTAATTATTTTTGATCGACAAAACATATCACCAATCAAATGGCGCCGTTGCCGGGGATGGCGTAAAATTTTCTTTTTGTAATTTCGGGTTAATCTAAAACATAAAAATCATAAAAATCTGAAAAAATAAAAAAAAAATAAAAAAATATATCATCTTTTATTGTTTGAAGGGTTTCTTTGTGAATCTTTGCAGGCTTGACGGATCTGAAGCAACACTGAAAGGGAGACAGAGAACTATACATCAGAAAAGGAGGATATTGGAATTCCAGAGCAGCTGAAGAAAGTTGGAGACCTGAAGCCCCCATAGCGCCGCGCTTCCGCCGCATAACCCTAGCTCGTGCCGCGCTTCCGCCGCAGCTTGGAGCCTTCTCTGCGAGATTTTTGCACTGTTTGTTTCCTTATTCTTCCCCTCTTCAAATCTCCATAAATCTCTGTCAAATCTTCTGCAGGATTCTTCGCGCTAAAAATCTTCTTCCCCCTTCCAATAATTGATTTTCTGCAGGATTCTTTGCGCCGCGCTTAAAAGCAAATTGATTGCAAGTGATTTACTGCTTTGCATACTTTAATCTGACTTTAAGGGGCTATTGACCAATTCAGATTGGGTGGGGATTTCATTACCCTTCCCAGGACCCCAGAAATCACTTAAAGCATCTGCATTGACCACTTTTAATCTAAAAAATATTAGACTCAGCCCTAAGGACGTCGAGCTCAATAGGACAGAGGACTAGTATAGGCATCGGCCGTTTATCCTAACCGACATTGCGGTGACTAGGCTAGTGGTTTTTAATTAGGCCCACTGTAGTGGTGGTTCCTTCCCACTTACCTGGCCGTACTTGTCCGTGAAGAGGCGGTTTGAGGTTCTATATCTAGCCCTTTGGAACAGTTAGGAGCTGTCTAGCTGACCTAGGCAACCCTAGACTTAGGCCTGATTGTGCATGTGTGGTTAATTGCAGTTGTGTCACTAGTCTCTTTTCAAAATCTTTTTGCAAAAGCACACTTAAAAAGAAAAAAGATAATCTTTTCAAAACTTGCAACTTGTCGCTAAAGAATCGTTGCACTCACATTCTGTCTCGACTACACTAACCCTTTTAGTGTATGTCCGGTTGGACTAGGGACCCTAGCGCCCGATTAGTCCGTGTTTCGTTGGTACCGACCGACGAACCTTTCGACTCCGAAGTCGAAATCTTGTCCACTTCTTCACTTTCACCATCACATTCTTTCGAAGGTATGTCGGGACACGACCCCAACTATACCTTGCCGACGGGAATGATTCCGCCTCCGTTAGGTGCGAATAACCCGAATCTTCCGCCTGTCGAAGCGCCCGCACGAGTCGCGCTCCAGGATCTTTTCTACCCCATCCGCACCGCCCTTCCCACTTGTCTTTCCCTTCCACCGGCTAATGGGGACAACTTTGAGATCAAACCCCACTTCATCAACATGCTGCCTAAGTTTCATGGTTTGGAATCCGAAGATGCATATATCTTTATCAACAAATTCCAAAACGTTTGCGCCATGATGAAAACTACCCAATTAAGTGATGACGCTATAAGGCTAAGGGTCATTCCTTTCACCTTATGTGACCTAGCCGAGAAGTGGCTATACAGCACTGCATCACACTCAATCAGAAATTGGGACGAGTTTGTGAAAGCTTTTCTTAAAAAGTTCTATCCTCATCACAAAACTGCAAAAATCCGTAATGAAATCATTCAATTTTCACAGCTTCCTGCCGAACCATTTTGGAAATGTTTTGAAAGATTCAAAGACCTTCTCGTTCAATGCCCTCACCATGGAATCGAAAGATGGCAACTTTGCCAAACATTATACGAGGGATTGAACCCGGCAACGAAGCAGTTGCTAGAAACCCTTAGTCAAGGTCACTTTCTGTCCAAATCTAGTGATGAAGCGTGGCAGTTTCTTGAGGATCTTAGTGAGCCAACGATTCAGTGGGAGAGCACCAAGACCACATCTTCTTCTTCTTCTATTGGTCAACCTAGGGCAGGCATACATCAAATAGAGATGTCAATTGCTATGAAGGCCGAGATGGCCGCTCTTATGAAAAAGATAGAGGCGCTTGAGACCAAAATCTCAGCACCTTCTCCTGCCCCTGTTGTGCCCCCACGAACTATTTGTGCGTGTTGTTCGGATCCGTCACATCTCACAGAAGAGTGTCCTTACACTGCATCCACTCAAGGACAAGATCAAGTCAATGCTGCCTTTCAGCAACGACAAAGAAATGATCCATACTCTTCAACATACAATCCGGGATGGAAGAGCCACCCTAATTTCGCTTGGAACCACAATCAACAAGTCCAAGGAAACAACAATTTTCAAAGAGCTCCTCCTCCACAACAACAACAAGCACCTCCACAAACTCAATTTCAGCAGCCTCCCCAACAGCAACCTTACCCTAATCAGATGAACAATTTTGTTCCCAACAATTTTGTTCCCCCTCAAAATGCTGTTAGCTCGCTCGAAAGAAGTCTAGAAGCATTCCTAAAGCAATCTGCACAAACTTTGGTGCAATCACAACAATCCACAGCTAGGATAGAGACTTCTGTTCAATCTTTGGTGCAAAACAGTGCCTCACACGATCAAAGCATCAAGGCTATTGAGGCACAAATTGCACAACTCAACGCAGCATTGAAAGAGCGAGAGAAAGGAAAGCTTCCGTCTCAACCACTCCCAAATCCCGGTCACGCACATGTTGCACATGAACAGCAGAATCATAACGTGAATGCTGTGACCACGTTGAGATCCGGAAGAGTGCTGCAAAACAATGTGGGTATTAACCATGACACCTCGGCCGGTGGTTCTTCATCTTCTTCACCTTCTTCACCTTCCTCTTCTTCTTCGTTAGAGCCTATTCTCCATCCTTCACATGGCTCTACTTCTTCTAGCTCGAATGGACCCTCTCCTCACAACACGAACACATCTACACGAGGTTCCGTTCCAACTCAACAATCTGATCCACAAAAATTGGACTCAACAACTTTTCAAAATGTTCCTTTTCCAAATCGGTTGAGATCCAATAAACCAACTCCACAGATGGAGAAGATTGTAGAGTTATTCAAGCAGGTTAGCATAAACATCCCTCTTTTGGATGCAATCCAACAAGTTCCTTCATATGCAAAAATCTTAAAGGACTTATGCACCAAAAAGAGGAAGTCACAAGTACCGAAGAAAGTCTTCGTGGCTAGTGCTGTTAGTGATGCTCTTGTCAATTCTTTACCCCCAAAGCACAAGGACCCCGGTTGTCCTACTATTTCGATCACAATTGGGAACAAGACCATCAATAGAGCACTATTAGATCTTGGTGCTAGTGTCAATTTGCTACCTTACTCGGTGTACGAACAATTAGGCGTTGGAGAGCTTAAGCCTACTCATTGTACTCTCCAAATGGCCGACCGATCAATCACCCATCCTAGGGGAGAGTTGGAGGATGTGTTAATTAAAGTTGGGGATTTCATTTTTCCCGTTGACTTTATTGTTATGGATACACATCCTGTCGTTAACCCCCGTAATCAAATTCCGGTGATACTTGGTCGACCATTCCTCGCGACTTCTAACGCGGTAATCAACTGTCGTAATGGTTCCATGAATCTATCTTTTGGCAAGATGACAGTTGAACTCAACATTTTCAAGTTAGGAAGTCAGCCTTGCGAGCCTAATTCTAGCGTACTTGATGTGTGCTCGATCGATGAGATCGCGGAGGAGGACTGTGAGTTCGAGAATTTCATGTTTGATCACAGTATTATTGACGCCACTAGTGCGTTCCTCCTAGAACCCGACACAGCTTTCACGTCGGACAAAGATTATGAGTATTTCACCTTTGTCGATGATCTTGAAGACTCTCCACTCGAGTTTGAGTCTTTTGCTTTTTCGGATGAGTTGGTTGAACCATCCGACTCGGTAGCGTACACTCAATTTGAACCTTTGATGGAATCCTTCGAGTTTGAAACGGTTACTCCATTGTTACCCTCTATTGTTTCACCACCTAAACTCGAACTAAAGCTTTTGCCGTCGCACCTAAAGTATGCTTATCTAGGTGAAAATGAGACCTTACCAGTTATCATATCAGCCTCTCTAGCTCTTGAGCAAGAGAAGGCTCTTTTAACGGTCTTATACAATAATCGGCAAGCTTTCGGCTGGTCTATGGCGGACATCAAGGGGATTAGTCCCCTCATAGTCGAACATCATATACACTTGATGGATGATGCCAAGCCGGCTAGGGATCCACAAAGACGCCTCAACCCCATCATGAAAGAGGCGGTCAAGAAGGAGATTGTTAAGTGTCTTGATAGCGGTATCATTTACCCTATCTCGGATAGCCAATGGGTTAGCCCCATTCATGTCGTGCCAAAGAAATCGGGCATCACGGTCATCACCAATGAGGCAAATGAGTTAATTCCCACTCGCACCCAAACTGGGTGGCGAGTTTGCATCGACTACAGGAAACTCAATGCCGCGACAAGGAAGGACCACTTTCCTTTACCATTCATTGACCAAATGCTAGAACGATTAGCGGGGCACGAATTCTACTGCTTTTTAGATGGCTATTCCGGTTATAATCAAGTCCCCATAGCCAAAGAGGATCAAGACAAGACTACATTTACTTGTCCCTTTGGCACTTTTGCTTATCGTCGCATGCCCTTTGGGTTGTGCAATGCACCCGCTACATTTCAGCGGTGTATGATGGGGATCTTTTCGGACATGGTGGAGAAGTTTTTAGAAATCTTTATGGATGATTTCTCCATCTTTGGTGACTCCTTCGATGAGTGTTTACGGCATCTTGACGCGGTTCTCACCCGCTGTAGGGAAAAGAACTTGACCTTGAACTGGGAGAAGTGCCACTTTATGGTACGAGAAGGCATTGTCTTAGGACATGTGATCTCGCAAAACGGCATAGAGGTTGATAGAGCTAAAATCGAAGTCATTTCTAATCTTCCTCCTCCTAAATGCGTCAAAGATATCCGAGCTTTCCTTGGCCATGCCGGTTTTTATAGACGGTTCATCAAGGACTTTAGCAAGATTGCTAGACCCTTGACTCTCTTGTTGGCCAAGGACACTACTTTTGTCTTCGACTCAACTTGCATGAAAGCGTTCGAGTCTTTGAAACACTCACTCATTTCTGCGCCCATTCTTTCATCTCCAGACTGGACGCACCCTTTTGAAATTATGTGCGACGCATCAGATTTTGCCATTGGTGCTGTTCTTGGACAGCACATTAACAAAATGCCGCATGTAATTTACTACGCTAGCCGAACATTAAATGAGGCCCAATTAAACTACACAACAACAGAAAAAGAGTTTTTAGCGGTTGTGTTTGCACTTGAAAAATTTCGGCCTTATTTAATCGGCTCTCCAGTTATAGTATACACGGATCACTCAGCTCTTCGCCACCTTTTTGCGAAGAAGGATGCTAAGTCTAGGCTCATACGTTGGATCCTCTTGCTCCAAGAATTTGACCTTATCATACGGGACAAGAAGGGATGTGAAAACGTAGTGGCCGATCACCTTTCACGACTTCCTTCGTCGCCCACGCTTGAACTGCCCATCACTGATGCTTTCCCCGATGAGCAACTCTTGACTGTTTCTTGCGAACCATGGTTCGCCGATATTGTAAACTACTTAGCCACCGGCTTGATACCTAACGATTGGTCAAAACAAGACAAACTACGATTTTTGTCCCAAGTAAAGCATTTTTACTGGGATGAACCTTATCTTTTTAAATATTGTTCCGACCAAATCATTCGCCGGTGTGTACCTGAAAATGAGGTCAAGAGCGTGCTGTCTTTTTGCCACGATCAAGCATGTGGCGGGCACTTTGGCCCAAAGAAGACAGCCGAGAAAGTTTTGCAGTGTGGTTTCTATTGGCCACGACTCTTCAAAGATGCATTCGAATACTGCAAAACTTGCTCCCGGTGCCAACACTTGGGCCGGATATCGCAGAGAAATGAAATGCCGCTCCAACCAATTTTGGTTGTAGACATTTTTGATGTTTGGGGTATAGACTTCATGGGACCATTTCCTAACTCTTTTGGAAATGTGTACATTCTTTTGGCCGTTGACTATGTTTCAAAATGGGTCGAGGCTGTGCCTAGTCGAACGAATGACAACAAGGTCGTCGTTCGATTTCTTAAAGATCATATCTTTTCTCGATTTGGGCACCCTCGCGCAATAATAAGTGATAATGGTTCTCACTTTTGCAATAGGACTTTTGAGTCCTTAATGCGCAAATACTCTATCACTCATAAGCTGTCAACGCCATACCATCCCCAAACATGTGGGCAAGCCGAGATCTCGAATCGACAAATTAAACAAATCTTGGAGAAAACGGTTTCTAAAAACCGTAAAGATTGGTCACTAAAATTGATCGATGCACTATGGGCTTTCCGTACTGCATACAAGACCGATCTCGGCATGTCTCCATACCGGCTTGTTTACGGGAAGGCTTGCCACCTTCCAGTAGAAATTGAGCACAAGGCATTTTGGGCCATTAAGGAGCTGAATCTATCGCTAGGAGATGCGGGCAGCAATCGAAAGCTGCAGCTGAATGAATTGGAGGAGCTGCGGGATGAGGCATATGATAATGCCGTGATTGCTAAGAACCGAGCTAAAGTTTTTCATGATAAAAACCTTTTGCGAAAGACATTTAAACCGGGTCAACAGGTTTTATTATATGATACTCGGTTACACTTTCATCCCGGCAAGCTCCGTTCTAGATGGAGAGGACCTTTTGTAGTCCGCACCGTTTATCCGCACGGTGCGGTTGATCTTGAGAATCCTGAAGACGGTACTTTATTCAAAGTAAATGGACATCGTTTGAAACCGTTCTTCTCAGCGGACCCTTCGGAGGAGCTCCTGTTCTTGCAGGAGCCAATTTACACCGATTGATTTTCCTCCACCTTCACCCTCGAATTTCCTTTTTTCCAAAACTTTATTTAAAATAAGTTTGGGGGTGTGTATACTATGTAAATATAATAATGAGCAGGAACTCGCCGATATTATCAACCCATTTGGTGCAGCATGACAGTGAGGACACTGTCCATTATAAGTTTGGGGGTATGTTCGGTAAGTTTTCCTTTTGCATTCATATGTATATTTCTGCATTGCATCTTTATATAAAAATCATAAAAATTTGAAAAATTTGAAAAATAAAAAAAAATTAGAAAACAGAAAAAACCCATAAAAATTGAAAAATTTCAAAAATTATGAAAATTAATGTATTCAATTCTGGTTAATTGACTTGAGTTTGATAGATGGGTTAACTGGCTAGGAAAAACTAAATCTTAGACTTAGCAAATTGAAAACCCTAAAAATAACCTTCCTTAAAGTTTAACTGTGGAAAGCATATGTCTTTGTAGGTTATTTAGAAATAGGCAAATTTTGGGTTCAGTTCTTGGGCTAAGTCGAAACGAAGGAAAAGTATTAAAACTTTTATTAGAGTATAAGTTTGAAAAATAGTTCCTAGCTTAAGTCTAGATTCTGAAAATGTATACCCTACAAAATTGCACAAACACGCACCTTGAAACTTGGATTAGTAGAAGAGACCTTGAAATACTCTTGTCTAACGTCCTTAGCACAACGAAAAAGAAAAAAAGAATGGATAAAAAAAAAATGGACACTGGTTTTTGTGATTACTTAAGGCTAAAAAAAAGAGAGAGAAAAAAAAAAAAATAGAAAAATATTTAGCAAAGGTGCTATTGCTAAAAGCCTTGGGTGTTGCAAAACTAGGAAGTACGCCTTAAAGTGCTAACGCATCTTGTAATCGGTTGTTGGTACCTCAAGAAGTATTAACAGTCGCATGAAGGATGCGAAAGCGAAGTCTCACCAGTGCTTTGGACAATGGGCGGGAGTACGATTGCTTGATTTGAATTTCCAAGTGTAGGGGTGATATTTACACACACGTGGGGATATGTGATTAGAGTTTAGATAAGAGAAGGGAATGAAGAATAGAACTTGTGTCTTTAATAGAGTTGATAGAAATTCCTAAGTGGAGATGGAACTCTAGAAGGAAAACTTAAGAAATGCCGAAGGCTAGGTAATTCTACAGGATATATGTAATCTTAAGTTAAATAATGAGGAAGTGTGAAGAATATGGGTGGATAATTTGCGGGTCGACGATAATAGAATTCCTTGTTAGAAAACCTAAATGGAGAACAAAAGTCGAGAAACCAAGTTGATAGGATTTTGTGGGTAGTATCCGCTGAAAACCCTCAGGAGACAACACTCCTCCTACTAGGGACACCTAGAGGTTTAACGGCTTGTTGCACATGCTCAGTGCAATCGCGTTTCCCTGCGAAAGTGTGGCTAGGTTAGATTTTTAAATAATAAGTTTGCTCGAGGGCGAGCAAAAGATAAGTTTGGGGGTATTTGTTTATCACATAATATTGCATTTTGTATGCCCCATTCTTATGCATTTAAGAGTAAAAACAGGTGCTTTTGACCCATGTCTGCTGCATGTTACAGGTTACAGGTTCTTGGCACGAAAACAGTGAAAAACACAAAAGACGACACAAAAGAAGGATTTTTACCAGCAAATAGGAAGATCTTAGTAAAGCTCAGCAGAAGAACGGTTCACCACCAACAAAACAACAAAAGATCCAAATTTGCAAGAAAGACGGTTACAAGAATCATTGCAAAGTGTTCGTTGAAAATCTGGTATCACTGTAGAAGCCCAAATGATTATCTGAATACATAACCAAGAAGCCCAGAAGCATACCAAGCAGCCCAGAAAAATCCAGAAGCTGACATCATCATTGCGCCGCGGAAGCGCGGCCCAAAGCCCATATACGCGGCGCTTCCGCGGCGGAAAGAAGCCCTAGTGCGCTTAAATTTTTCCATATTTTGTGACGGCTCTGGAGAGATCTTTTTAGGGGTATAATTGTAACTTTAGACATGCGGTGAAATCTATAGCCCTAGGGTTTCTATGTCCTATAAATAGAACCCAAGACCTTGTATTTTCTCATGCCTCTTCTCATGAAATAAAATTCTGTTTTTCTAAGAGTGCATCAAAAGTAAGTAGGTTAATTTCTTTGCAATAATTGTAGTTTTTTATCTGTTCTTATTTTCTCGCTTTAATTTAATTTAGTCTAGCTTTTATTAAATTGCAATCGATGTTTTCTTTCTTCGATAAATTCTTGTTTTCTTTCATCCCCTCAATGAGCGAGTAATTTCCTCGCTTGTTAGGGTTAGGAATAGGGAAGGATTTGAGAGATGAAGATCTCTCATCTCTTTTCATCGCTAAACTTTTATGAATATTAGAACTCCATGCATACCTTTTGATTCCGCTCCCTACGGCACTTTTACCTTCAAGGTAACGGTGAACTCCGTAGTCTAAAGGCCCGGATCTTAAGGTTTTCCATGGAGGTTAGGGTGAAGATTAAGAAAGGAGGACAAGGATCTAGAGGAAGAATCAATCTTCCCAATCATCCTAATCACCTTTGTTAATATTTACCATAACTCTAATATGATTGATTTAATTGATGGCAATGGAAAGAGATGTAAATCTTTATTAACCAAATTTTCCCTAAACCTAATCCTAGCAAGTTTCTAATTCTACCTTCATACAACTTCGATTTTTAGATTTAATTAAACTTCCAAACACCATTTGGAATTAACTCGTAAGAACTTAGAGAAGATTTACACATCCCTGTGGACCGACCCGTATTCACCGGCTAGCTTCAAGCGACGCCGTTCTTGATTGCGGTAATTATTTTTGATCGACAAAACATATCACCAATCAAGTGTCATGACAATTACTAACGGTGTGTGTGTAACATGCAGAATAGTGCTCGTGCAACATGAACCGTTACTAACAGTGCGGTGTGTTATTAATTCTAAGTTCATATACATATATATATATATATATATATATATATATATAGCAGGAACTACAGTATGCAATTAAGGTATATGGATGCAAATATGCAACTACTACAGCCTATCAACCCCTGACGCTTAACGCCATAGGGGCGATTTCCCTATAGATGTTAAATCTACTCACCTGGTCGCGTGCTACATGCAGCCGACCACTTGCTTCCCCTTCTTTGCGACGTCCGACGTACTCGCCTGCGAACCTAGAATTTCACAAGGAATCCATATATATAAGCAAAATTCTACAAAACGCGATATCGAAATCAAACGAGAAACTCGCATCGCGAACTAAATGCGCGTGTGTATGATACGCTGAAACGTGTGTATACGCGTCTAAAACTAACCCGACACGTCGCGACACGCTGGATCACAGAACCCACTCACGTATCGCGCGTATCGCACAAACTAAACGTAATAGAAAACGATATAGGGTCCCAGATTTTGATTCGAGTTAAAATAGAAAAAGTTGCATATACCAAAAACCCTAATTATGCAGCAGAACCCTACAGGAAAAACACCAGCACCCACACCCACCTTCTGGCCGCAATTTGTGGCCAGACAGATTAAATCTGCGGCCCAAAGGGGTAGAGGGGTCGCCGTACTTTGTGTGTGTGTCTCTGGCTTGGTCATAAGGCTACAGTATCCACAACTTTTTCCTGAAGTACCCGAGTCAAGAGCACATCCCAGAAAGGCTAAAAAGTCTATATAAAATGCCAAGTGACACCAATTTGAAACAATCTGGTATTTTAATGAAATCTGAGGTAAATCTTAGGTTAACTGGCCTTAAACACACTTAGTCAAGCTATATCATCAATAAAAAACATCACTTGGCCAAATCTCACTCAAATTACCAAAACTAGCACTAAATCACATAATAAACACTAAACATAAGCTTAAATAACCATATCCTAGCAAAGAAAGAAGTTAAGTTAAGAGATTATACCTCTAGGGATCCTAGGATGCAGGAGAAAGAGAAGAAGAAGAAGGAGAAGGGGCTGCTGCTGCTGCTTCAGATGCTGCTGCTATTGCTGCTGGTGTTGCTGTGCTGCTGTGCTGGTGTTGATGCTGTTGTGTTGCTGCTACTGCTGTGTTGTTGGTGTTGCTGTGCTGCTGTTGGTATGGTGTTGTTGCTGCTGCTGCTGCCACTTCTGCTGCTGCTGTTGCTTCTGTTGTAGCTGCTGCTGATGCTGATGTTGCTGTTGTTGTGTGTTGTGTGTATGTTTAAGAGTGAGAGGGAGTGATATGTGAGAATGACTGTGAGGGAAAAAAATTATAATGGTTTGAAAACAAAAGATGAGAGTCAACCCCTCACCCTCTCTCCTCATTAAATGCCAAGCATGGCACCATCCATCATGCCCTCTCTCTTACCTATACCAGTCAATCCCTAGCACTAATTAATTTTAAAAAAAACTAATACCCTTAATTAAAAACAAATTAACTTAACAAATGGGTTAGTTCACCATGGTTATCTAAGCATGGTTTAACCCAAAACTTAACCCTAGTTAACATGCACAAGTGTGTGCAGTCCAGATAAAATTCTAATAAAATATTCATAAAACCAGATAAATTATTTGAAAACTGTTTTGGTAAGCTTTTTTATTAAAAACCATATATTAACATATAATTAGCCCCTAAACACATCCTAAGGTGTTACAATCTTCCCCCCTTAAAAAAATTCGTCCCCAAATTTAAAATATAAAGCTGTGCATACCTTCAAAGAGATGAAGAAACTTCTTCCGCATCTCGCCCTCGGCCTCCCAAGTGATCTCTTCACCATTCGGGCTGCGCCAAAGCACCTTCACTGATGGCAAGACCTTCGATCTATGTTTCTTCACCTGCCGGTCCAATATCACGACTGGCTGCTCGGTGAACGAAAGATCGCGCTCGAGATGAACGGTCTGATGCTGAATCATGTGCGAAGGGTCATGTAGGTATCTGCGAAGCATCGACACGTGGAATACGGGGTGAACATCTGGGAAGTCAGGTGGAAGAGCCAAAGGATATGCTACTGCGCCCACATGCTCGAGGATCTTGAAGGGACCTATGAATCTGGGGCTAAGCTTCCCCTTCCGTCCAAACCTCATCATTCCCGTCATCGGAGAGACCCTCAGAAAAACGTGATCTCCAACTGCGAACTATAATCTGCGGCGGCGTCTGTCAACATACGATCTCTGCCTATTCTGAGCTATCCTCATCCTGTCTCGAATTAGCTGTATCTTCTCGGTCGTCTCCTGTACGATCTGTGGCCCCAAAATACTGCTCTCACTGAGCTCTGTCCAATAGATGGGCGATCTACATCTCCTCCCATACAAAGCCTCGAAAGGTGCCATCTGAATAGTATCCTGGAAATTATTATTGTAGGAGAACTCCACCAAGGGTAAATGATGATCCCAGCTACCACAAAAGTCTAAAATGCACGCTCGGAGCATGTCCTCGAGAGTCTGAATAGTCCGCTCTGACTGGCCGTCGGTCTATGGATGAAATGCTGTGCTCAAACTCAAGCAGGTGCCTAAAGCCTCCTGAAGCCTCTGCCATAGTCGGCTGGTAAACTGGGTGCCTCTGTCGGACACGATACACGTCGGGACTCCATGCAGTCATACAATCTCGTCGATGTATATCTGGGCATACTGAGCAAATCCAAAGGTCGTCTTCACTGGAAGGAATTGAGCCGCTTTCGTCAAACGATCCACGATCACCCAAATGGAGTCATACCCTTGACTAGTCCAGGGAAGACCCACGATGAAGTCCATAGAAATCTGTTCCCATTTCCATTCCGGAATGGATAACGGCTGTAGCTCACCTGCTGGCCTCTGGTGCTCGTCCTTGACTTGCTGACAAGTCATGCATCTCGACACGAAGTCTGCGATGTCCCTCTTCGTTCCGTCCTACCAGTAAACATCTCTCATATCATGGTACATCTTGGTGGAACCCGGATGAACGCTGTACACCGATCGATGTGCCTCCTCAAGAATCTCACGCCGTAGTCCCTCAGCATCTGGCACGCACAGTCTAGTCCTAAATCGCAGTATCCCCTGGTCGTCGATCACGAACTCGGAAAATCTGCCCTATCCAATCTGTGCCATGATCTCTGAACAACGGTCATCACTGTGCTGTGCCTCATGTATACGGTCAAGCAACTGTGATCGTACACGAACATGCGCAAGATGTCCCTCTATCGGCGTGAACTCGAACTGCACTCGGCTGTCGCATAATATCTACCAATCTGCCGACGACTGCCTCTCCACTGCGCTCAAACAAGATAGACTGCCCCCGGTCCCCTGCTCAAAGCATCCGCCACTACATTTGCCTTGCCCGGGAGATACAAGATCTCGCAATCGTAGTCCTTTACTAGTTCCATCCAACGGCGCTGTCTAAGATTTAGGTCCCGCTGCTGAAATATATACTTTAAGCTCTTGTGATCAGTGAATATCTGGCACGACTCGCCGTATAGGTAATGTCGCCAGATCTTGAGTGCAAAGATCACTGCAGCCATCTTCAAATCGTGAGTGGGGTAGTTCTGTTCATGTTTCTTCAACTGCCGTGAAGCATACGCGATCACCCTGTCATGCTGCATCAATACGCACCCTAGCCGCACTCGAGAAGCATCACAATAGACCACAAATCCGCCCGATCCTGAAGGCAATGATAACACTGGCGCCGTAGCCAAACGAGTCTGTAGCTGCTGAAAGCTGTGCTCGCACTCCTCCGTCCAATCGAAAGGAACTCCCTTCCGAGTTAACCCGGTCAAAGGTGCAGCAATACGGGAGAAGTCCTGCATAAATCTCCTGTAGTAACCGGCCAATCCTAGAAAGCTACAGATCTCCATAACCGATGCTGGTCTGGGCCAACTCTGAACGGCCTCGATCTTCTTCGGGTCCATACATATACCATCTCGTGTAATCACGTGACCCAAGAAGTTTACGTTGTCAAGCCAGAATACGCACTTGGAGAATTTTGCGAAAAGCTGGTGCTCCCTCAAGGTCTGCAGCGTGATCCGCAGGTGCTGCTCGTGCTCCTCTCGGCTCCGGGAATACACCAATATATCGTCAATGAATATGATGATGAACAAGTCCAAATACGGCCTGAATATACGGTTCATCAAATCCATAAACGCTGCTGGGGCGTTGGTGAGTCCGAATGACATCACCAAAAACTCATAATGGCCGTAGCGCGTGCGGAAAGCTGTCCTCGGTATATCCTCCTGTCGAACCCGCAGCTGATGGTATCCTGATCGCAAGTCGATCCTCGAAAAGTATCCTGCCCTCTGAAGCTGGTCGAACAAGTCGTCGATTCGTGGCAAAAGATATCTGTTCCGCACGGTAACCCTGTTCAGCTGGCGGTAGTTGATACACAAACGCAAACTGCCGTCCTTCTTCTTGACAAACAGAACCGGAGCACCCCAAGGAGAAACGCTGGGTCGAATAATTCCCTTTTCCAGCAAATCTTACAACTGATCCTTCAACTCTCTAAGCTCCGTCGGGGCCATCCGATAAGGCGGTATAGAAATAGGCCCCGTGCTGGGAATCAAATCAATACAGAAGGCAATGTCGCGCTCAGGTGGTAGCCCAGGAAGCTCGTCAGGGAACACATCAGGGAACTCGCTAACAATCAGAACCTGATCCAACGGAACCTCTGTAGCTCTAGTATCGCAAACATAGGTGAGAAATCTGTTGGAGATAGTGCCCTCAGAGTCAATTATTAGGTCACAGGTACGTGATTGTAATGATTGATGGAGGACCTATCCCGGTAGGACAGTCTTACTCGAGATGATAGTATGCTATCTGGTTTACCTTTATCATCGTGTACTGCTTTAGGTGACCTGACACGTCGCTATTACACGTTGATAGAGCCCCTAGGATTCTTGCTTGACCACCAGCAGTATGAGGGCGATCATATAAGTGGGAGCTGGGGTCTATAAGCTTATCCTTAAAAGGTCCCTAGTCGTGGGAGTTTCGAGACTGGGCATCGATACTCCATTAGTAGACTAGTGTATACAGTCGAGACCCCGACGAGGGGCGGTGGCCGGTCTCACAAGCCACTGGTGTCAGTTGGATCACCTAAGATGTATACAGGTGCTCATTGGGTTATGAGTACACCGGACAGGACTCGTCGGGAACATGCTAGTTGGTCATATACCAGACGTCAGATGGCAGTTCCCTGGTGACATGTGTGCAGGTTAGTTCATCGACCTGGGGATCGTCATTTGTCTCGTGTGAGTTCCCACTGTACTTTGATTACTACCCTACCACGGCTCAAAGGAGTCGTGCAAACAGGTTTTAGTTGGGTACAGTCCCGAGCCACATGGAGGCAGTGAGCGTATCTTCAGGGGTTCGTCTCTCCCGGTATTGGGGGTGAGGTCGTGCTGTGTCTAGGAGAGCCATTACACAAAGTCCTTGGCCAAGGCAAGGAGATTTACTGGTAGGTATTCCAGTAGTATCTCAGGGTGTTCTGGGCTACACTCCGACACGACTTGTACCGCTTTTGGTGGTCTGACTTTTACCAACCCCCTAGGCCCGCCATACGATACTCATAGACGAACGGACCGGACTGTACGGATATTGTCACTGACAGGCTCAGTAGGGTTGTCAGGCTGAGTTCGCTCACAGACATCCCTTTTAGTCAGTACCTGGTAGCCCGTTACGTATTGGCTTATACCTCTGACGTGCTAGTGGTTAAATCCACAACCAAGGTGTTGATGAGTCTTTAGAGTCCCCCACATTCAGTTACTCAGCTTTCGGGCGAAAGGTTGTAGAGGCCGTATGGAGATATGGCAAGGTCCGACCAGATACGTGCGGTATTGCACGGATCGGGATCGGACAGTTTGTACTATAGGCCGTATGGATATATGGCAGGGTTCGATCAGATACGTGCGGTATTGCACGGATCAGGATCGAACGGATATTACTGGCCGGCTTTGGTATAAGCCGGATCCTAGTATAGTACAGTGTAGAGTTTGTCTCATTGCATTTGTATTTCGGTCGGAATACAAATGCGGGTGTGTATGCACAGTATCGGGGTTTTCCTGTAATTTATTACGGGACCAGTTTTCTGGAGTTGCCAGTTTGCTTTCCGTTTCGGCCAATTTCCATTGTTCCGTTCATTGGCCGAAGATTGGTGGAGGAGGGTTTATTTGCATTGTTGCAAATAGGCATTTGTGGAGGGGTTCTTTGTTTTTTGTAGCATCATGATAGTCTTCATGATGGTGCACCATCCATTGACTTGCTTGACTTCATACTTCATGATGGCTTGACTTTGTTAGCATCATGGTTGTTGATGATGGTTGTGTGGAGTGTTGGCATTGCCTTGTGATCATTCCCTTTTGCATGATAGCTTTCCTCTCTCTCTCTTTGGGATTAGATGAGAATGGTTCCCATCTTTTTTGATACACACTCACTCTTTCACTCTCTCCACCACCATATACATGGCCGGCCACATTGAGGGAGGGGGCTGTCCAAATTTCTTGGGGTGGGATTTTTGTTCTTCTAGCTTTGTAAAATCCCACATGTTTCATCTCCACAAGCTCATATCATTTCCTCCACCAAAAAGGCAATTCCACAACCCCAAAGTGAGACTTGAGGGCTACATATTCTACAGCGAACCTTGGGCACGTCGAGTAGCCGGCTTCGTGCCCGAGTTGCCTCGGCATTGAGGTGGGAGCCCGTAAAAGAAGTAGGCGATGTGGTGCACTTCCGGCGACGAGGAGGAGACGGGACATTTCGCAAGAGATCGGGACGATGATGAGAAGACCGGAGGACATGGATCGTCGGTATATCTCTATTCCCTTTCTTGTTGGTAGCTAGGACTAATTAATGGTTCGATCCGGGTAGTAGTGCGCGGCGGTTTGCCAGTTTAAGAAAATTTAAAGTTTATCACCGCTTCCGCTTTTGGCCGTCGGATTGACGGCCGGGGCGCCGCCGTGCACTTACAGTGGTATCAGAGCCTCGCCATTAACTTAGTCTAGCTTGGTGTAGTGTGTTTTTCTGTTTCGATCGATCGAATGTTCCAAAACTACATTTTTGTTAGCATCAGTTTTCTGTTGGAAATTTTTGGTGTCGAAAAATTTTTCAGGTTGTAAAATATTGATGTACTGGAAAATCTAAGAACTCTGTAAAATTTCGATGAAGTAAATCCACAGTGGGAGCGCGGAACCGCCGCATATACCCCCATTCCGCCGCTCTTCCGCCGCACACTGTGGAGATCACTTCACCAATTTTTTTCAGAGGCTTTCTGGGCTTAAAATATGGGTTTTGGAATATTAAAATTGGGCCCAGGTTTTCTGTGAGTGCTACAGTTTTGATTGGGGGCCCACTTGTTAATTTTTGATCGATCGGATATTTTAAACACATTTTTCACAGTATTTACATTATATCTGCGACCGTGAATGTCACTTGATCGGTAAATCCGGTCTAACTGCTATAGCCCGGTTAGACGGATTTGCGAACGTGACTTTCACGTTGATGTTTTGTTTTTGCTGTGATGTTGCGGATCGGTCGTGGGGGATAGCCTGGATGCAATGCTAGTACAGTTTTGTTGTATTATGTACATTTGATATTGCGGGGCGAGCGCCCGACATGTGGACTGCCGTCACTGCCTGTTTGTATTATTATTTTGGGGCACGACCTGGTTGCGGTCGATGTACCCGTTGTATGTATATTTTACTTTCTGTACTAGGATTGCCCCGCAGAGGGGTGCACGGATAGCCGGGTTCTGGAGGGCAACAAGCCCGCATCTCATGGCATTGAGACGGAGGGGGCTTCACTCTAGGATTGGCGGGCTATTCGCCGCACTCGTAGGGGGTACAGGTTGACCCAGGAGGGGTGCCCAAGTTACCGGATTCCGTGAAGTGCTGGGTGGTCCATTCACGTTGCTGAAGGGGGCTGCCTCGCTTCAGGTTTTGGCGGGTAACTTGTCGCGCCCGTAGGGGTCTAGGTTTTCATTGCACAGGCTATCCACACGACCAGGGGAACGTCGGGTTTCAACGGCTCTGTGAAACCCGGGGATCCCAGATATCTGTATTGTTTCTGTGATGCTGTACATTTCTGTGATGTTGCATTTTATTCACGCCTTGAGCGAATATAATATATTGGTATATATATTAGTAGATGTTGTATATGTTTTACATCCGCGCTAGTCCAGTCCCCGCTCTGTCGTTAGTTAGCTAACCTAACGGGTAATGACGGGACCCAGTGGCGAATGCGGATGGCATATACGTACATCAGTATATTTTCGTTCTTTTTGGTGTGATCAATTGATGGGACTGCGTTGATTCGGATCAATGCAAGTTAAAAACAAACCTAATCTGATGTTGTTGGAACACTTTTCAAAAAGCTGTTATTGCAAGGACGTTCACTTTTGTTTTGCATCGCGGTATTCATTTGGAATATCCTGCTCCTCAGTCGACGAGGCAAGGGCCGAGATCCCTTCACCGGGAGTGACCCCTTGGACAAAAAGTTTGCGTCAGGGCATTAACTTCACTATAGCCGATTACTTTTGCTTTGCATCGTGGTATTCAGTTGGAATATCCTGCACCCCATTCTACGAGGAAAGAGCCGAGATCCCGTCACCGGGAGTGACCTCTTTAGCGAAGGTTTTCGTCACTATATTTTTAAAAGCTATCCGTTCCTTCAACGATATCAAGTTCATTACGTTAAAGGTTTTCGCCAGAAACCATTCGTAGCCCTCCGTCGTTTCATATGTGTAGTCAATAGTATTCAAGCTGTGTTTGTTGGCCATAGTCAAGGCACAGTGTTTGGTAGCTGTTGGGTGTTCATATGCTGCATAGATAGATGCGTTGGTTTGGGACAGTCGTATAGCCTTGTTGGCCCTAGTCAAGGGCTTGTACGGGTGGGTTCAAATCAACCTGGATAATGACGGGTAGAACTTGACATGTGACTTATGATTTGTTGGCCTTAGTCAAGGTCATAAGAGCATGGGGCAGAAATCACATCGGGAGTTTCAAAAGAACTGAAACTTGCCAGATATGCGCATACCTTCTGGAGTGTGATACCGTGAGCGGATTCCGTCACGTTGTCATGCGATGAGAGTTGGATCCCGATTCCCACTGATGAGCTAGTTTACTCCTCGGGTAACCTCGACTAATTCTTCTTTCAGGTTTGGAGGAGAATTTGAGGTACAGTGGGAGGATTCCAGATTAGATAAATTGGTAACCATTCTGATCTAGGTTAGAGTGCACGCTGAGTGTTTCTTTTCTCTCTCTCTTTGGCAGCGACCATTGACCCGACCCTAGACTATGACTCAGTGACCAAGTTGACCGAACCTTCTTAAACACTGGCTTTTGGATTGTCAGAGTTGCAAACCTCATTGCCACTCCTACTTTTACCCTTTTCTCCAGGACACCCCGTTTTACTACGAACGTCCACTTCCATTGGACAAAACCATCGTATGGTTAGATACGAACTCGAAAGAATTTATTCGAGGATGGTTTCCGGTTCTGGAGAAAACGGATAGGATTATTCAGTTGTCTTTTCCTTTTACCTTCTCTCAAGTTGTGAGTACTCCTTGGTTTAGGAGATAGTACACCTATTACGCAAATTGGATAGTCTTCTTCCAAACCATAGGCAGGTGCCGACCGGTAGGGAATGAAGGAAACCAATTAGCATAACGGTGGTGTGCAGAAGGTATTAAGTTAAGACAAAGCAAGGGATTAGTAAGAGGGCAAAGTAAATTGCAACAGATATTCACGACCAAACCAGGTATTTCATTACCACTCCTAAATCACCTTTGTATTTCTCCAGAACACTCCGTATCACTACGAAGATCCACAGTTTATTGGATACTCCATCGTATGGTTATATACGAACTCGAAAGGAATTTATTCCAGTTCGGGGATGGATTCTGGTTCAGGAGAAATAGGAATAAGGTTTATTCGGTTGTCTTTTATCTTCACCCACTCTCATTGCGAGTGTTCCTAGGATTGGGACAGTACACCCATTATGCTTATTGGATAGTCTTCTTCCAAACCATAGGCTGGTGCCGAACGGTAGGGAAGGAAGAAAACCATTTGGCCTAAAAGGGTGTGCAGAAGGTAAAGACTAAAGACATATGAAGGGATTTGGAGAGGTGGCAAAGAACTATACGGTTACAGTCGTGAATCTGGAAGAGGCATTACTAGGAATACCGGGATACCCCATCGGAACATTTCAATGTTTCAGTTTCACTGTGTAATGTTAAAGGAAAACTGATTTCCCGATTAGATACTTACTCCAGGGTATGTATTTACCAGGTACGATTCTCACATCTGTATGGTTTTACAGATGATGAGTGGGAGTAAGTTATTGGGAATTGGGTGATTATCCTCATTATATCAGGATTCGTTGTAATCGGTGATATTTGAGGAAATCACCTGGGCTGTTTGCCGGTCGGCAAATATTTGGTTTTGAATATCCGCTGTTATGCACCAATTTCAAATTGATATATCTGTACGTCTATTTTCATAGAGTGAGATATACCTTTCTGAAATTATGTCTACGACATTTACCTATATCAGTGGATGGTTAGGTAAGGAGCATTAAACAGCGGTGTAATTCTTCTTAACCATAAGTACAGTTTTCAACCTACGACACACAGTGAATGAGTTATCAGACTCAAGGGACTTATACAAAGGATTGTATGTTGTCCAGGGTCCATCAGGACAGAGGGCTTGGTCCTCGTACTATATTCGGTTTACTTATGACTTCTCTAGTTTTTAGACAGGTGTTTCGCGGAAACACAGGGTCCAAATTTTGTGAAGTTATAGGTATTTGAATAGAGTAGAGAACCAGGTATAGCAAGTATCGGGATTCTTCAAAGAGATCGAAGATGTAGATACTTGTGTATGGTATTCAGTTGATAGTAATGGTAAAGAGATCTTGCTTCTCTTTCAGGTTACTCATAATTGGAAGTATTCCTAAGTTGAGTAACGCTGATCGACCTCCTTCCATTTAGTTGACATGCGCTGGGGACAGCTGCATGATTTGAATCTGGTTCAATTAAATCAGTGCCTCTGTTTCTATATTGGATATAGAACAGTTCATATCTTAACGATGTTAAGGTACGGGGAGTTGTCCGGTTTATGATTAAAACCAGACACTGGACAACTCAAGGCACGTTTCTGTAATGGCTGTTTGTGGGTTGACCCAGGCTATGACGAGGGTTGACTTTCTACCATCTGGATGAACAATAGCGATATTGTTCTAGACTCGCCACAGTTTTATTAAAGATGGATTTTTTTCAGAAAACAGTAGTGGGAGTATGGTAGAACTGGAAGTGATTCCAGAACCACAAACGATTACTGAAGATTTGATAAGGAACCTAAAGATTCAATCTGGATTGACATTCCATTGGCCACTCCGCAGATAAGGTGGGTAACTTCAGGCACCCGAGAGGCACTACGGTAGCCTCAAGGACGGTGACAGGGAAGCTCTTGTTTACCCACAATTGCCATTGCTGTTGTTCCAGGTTACGAGACCCGGCGGGAGGATGAGTATACCGTCGTTCTAAACCAGTTTTAGAAGTGTACGTCTATATGACTCTGCCAGAGGGTTGTCGTAGTCAGTGGGAGCAGCGGAAGCATTGGTGGACAGGTTGCTTATGTCTATTTATAGACTAGAGCAGATGTAGCGGAGAAAGATCATCTATTTCTGACGTGACAGTCATGGGTTTGACTTCATCAGAATAGGGGATGGATCTGTTGAGAAGGTAGTAGGGTGTGATATCCTGGTATTTGGATGATATACACAGAGTAGGAAAAGAAACTCCTACACTACGATCGGTTATACTTTGGTCGTCGCACAGTTGTTTCTCCACAAAGGAAATGGATTTTATATCAGACATACTGGTTACTAGATCTATGGTCTTAGATCTAGATTTGGGTGGTTTCCCAATCTGGGTACTTAGACAGCATTCTAAGAGTATTTAGAATGGACGACTCCTGGTACGGTAGTGTACCTGCAGGTAATGGAGTCACCCTATCTAAAGGTGTCTTACAGACTAAAGGGGAGAGGGATGTGCATGATTGGCAGATCACTTGCTCAGGCAATTGAGTCAATCATGAGATGTCAAGTACCACACCAGATATTGTTCTTGCACTAGATGCAATAGGTTGATATTGATCCGATCATGGAGAAACAGTCGGAAGCAGTTTTAGAACATAAGTGGATGTTCTAGGGATATGATATCGACAGCCTCATTCGGGAAACAGTTATCATTCCAGGCTTCCAAGGTGACATGGACGACAAGGAGGTTGTCAGAGCTATAGTTTTCCTTCTGATGAGGGGCAGTATTTTGGACAGGTGGTCCAAGGCAATACTGAGGGTGGCAAGGCGCAGGATACTGATTAAGTTCAGTTGACGATACAGTCTAAGAAGTTTGGATTTGGAGTTCATTTATGAGCTAAGTCCCATCAGACATCCAAACATATTCTAAGACAGGTATTGCTCATTTCGGGAGATGGGTTTCTCCGCGAACTTGAGATATAGAGAGACATAGAAAGAAACAACAAAGCGGATCCACTCACTGAGGCTATTCCTCGAACGCAATAGTTTCGCAAACGAGCTTTGTGAGACTGACTAGTAGAGGAGTTGGGTGTTCGGTATCACACGGGCTGTGAGTATGCGACATCGCAATAATTAGTCTTGAGTGCAAGTGGGAGATTGTTGGAGATAGTGCCCTCAGAGTCAATTATTAGGTCACAGGTACGTGATTGTAATGATTGATGGAGGACCAATCCCGGTAGGACAGTCTTACTCGAGATGATAGTATGCTATCTGGTTTACCTTTATCATCGTGTACTGCTTTAGGTGACCAGACACGTCGCTATTACACGTTGATAGAGCCCCTAGGATTCTTGCTTGACCACCAGCAGTATGAGGGCGATCATATAAGTGGGAGCTGGGGTCTATAAGCTTATCCTTAAAAGGTCCCTAGTCGTGGGAGTTTCGAGACTGGGCATCGATACTCCATTAGTAGACTAGTGTATACAGTCGAGACCCCGACGAGGGGCGGTGGCCGGTCTCACAAGCCACTGGTGTCAGTTGGATCACCTAAGATGTATACAGGTGCTCATTGGGTTATGAGTACACCGGACAGGACTCGCCGGGAACATGCTAGTTGGTCATATACCAGACGTCAGATGGCAGTTCCCTGGTGACATGTGTGCAGGTTAGTTCATCGACCTGGGGATCGTCATTTGTCTCGTGTGAGTTCCCACTGTACTTTGATTACTACCCTACCACGGCTCAAAGGAGTCGTGCAAACAGGTTTTAGTTGGGTACAGTCCCGAGCCACATGGAGGCAGTGAGCGTATCTTCAGGGGTTCGTCTCTCCCGGTATTGGGAGTGAGGTCGTGCTGTGTCTAGGAGAGCCATTACACAAAGTCCTTGGCCAAGGCAAGGAGATTTACTGGTAGGTATTCCAGTAGTATCTCAGGGTGTTCTGGGCTACACTCTGACACGACTTGTACCGCTTTTGGGGGTCTGACTTTTACCAACCCCCTAGGCCCGCCATGCGATACTCATAGACGAACGGACCGGACTGTACGGATATTGTCACTGACAGGCTCAGTAGGGTTGTCAGGCTGAGTTCGCTCACAGACATCCCTTTTAGTCAGTACCTGGTAGCCCGTTACGTATTGGCTTATACCTCTGACGTGCTAGTGGTTAAATCCACAACCAAGGTATTGATGAGTCTTTAGAGTCCCCCACATTCAGTTACTCAGCTTTCGGGCGAAAGGTTGTAGAGGCCGTATGGAGATATGACAAGGTCCGACCAGATACGTGCAGTATTGCACGGATCGGGATCGGACAGTTTGTACTATAGGCCGTATGGATATATGGCAGGGTTCGATCAGATACGTGCGGTATTGCACGGATCAGGATCGAACGGATATTACTGGCCGGCTTTGGTATAAGCCGGATCCTAGTATAGTACAGTGTAGAGTTTGTCTCATTGCATTTGTATTTCGGTCGGAATACAAATGCGTGTGTGTATGCACAGTATCGGGGTTTTCCTGTAATTTATTACGGGACCAGTTTTCTGGAGTTGCCAGTTTGCTTTCCGTTTCGGCCAATTTCCATTGTTCCGTTCATTGGCCGAAGATTGGTGGAGGAGGGTTTATTTGCATTGTTGCAAATAGGCATTTGTGGAGGGGTTCTTTGTTTTTTGTAGCATCATGATAGTCTTCATGATGGTGCACCATCCATTGACTTGCTTGACTTCATACTTCATGATGGCTTGACTTTGTTAGCATCATGGTTGTTGATGATGGTTGTGTGGAGTGTTGGCATTGCCTTGTGATCATTCCCTTTTGCATGATAGCTTTCCTCTCTCTCTCTTTGGGATTAGATGAGAATGGCTCCCATCTTTTTTGATACACTCTCACTCTTTCACTCTCTCCACCACCATATACATGGCCGGCCACATTGAGGGAGGGGGCTGTCCAAATTTCTTGGGGTGGGATTTTTGTTCTTCTAGCTTTGTAAAATCCCACATGTTTCATCTCCACAAGCTCATATCATTTCCTCCACCAAAAAGGCAATTCCACAACCCCAAAGTGAGACTTGAGGGCTACATATTCTACAGCGAACCTTGGGCACGTCGAGTAGCCGGCTTCGTGCCCGAGTTGCCTCGGCATTGAGGTGGGAGCCCGTAAAAGAAGTAGGCGATGTGGTGCACTTCCGGCGACGAGGAGGAGACGGGATATTCCGCAAGAGATCGGGACGATGATGAGAAGACCGGAGGACATGGATCGTCGGTATATCTCTATTCCCTTTCTTGTTGGTAGCTAGGACTAATTAATGGTTCGATCCGGGTAGTAGTGCACGGCGGTTTGCCAGTTTAAGAAAATTTAAAGTTTATCACCGCTTCCGCTTTTGGCCGTCGGATTGACGGCCGGGGCGCCGCCGTGCACTTACAGTGGTATCAGAGCCTCGCCATTAACTTAGTCTAGCTTGGTGTAGTGTGTTTTTCTGTTTCGATCGATCGAATGTTCCAAAAGTACATTTTTGTTAGCATCAGTTTTCTGTTGGAAATTTTTGGTGTCGAAAAATTTTTCAGGTTGTAAAATATTGATGTACTGGAAAATCTAAGAACTCTGTAAAATTTCGATGAAGTAAATCCACAGTGGGAGCGCGGAACCGCCGCATATACCCCCATTCCGCCGCTCTTCCGCCGCACACTGTGGAGATCACTTCACCAATATTTTTCAGAGGCTTTCTGGGCTTAAAATATGGGTTTTGGAATATTAAAATTGGGCCCAGGTTTTCTGTGAGTGCTACAGTTTTGATTGGGGGCCCACTTGTTAATTTTTGATCGATCGGATATTTTAAACACATTTTTCACAGTATTTACATTATATCTGCGACCGTGAATGTCACTTGATCGGTAAATCCGGTCTAACTGCTATAGCCCGGTTAGACGGATTTGCGAACGTAACTTTCACGTTGTTGTTTTGTTTTTGCTGTGATGTTGCGGATCGGTCGTGGGGGATAGCCTGGATGCAATGCTAGTACAGTTTTGTTGTATTATGTACATTTGATATTGCGGGGCGAGCGTCCGACATGTGGATGCAGGGTTCCTAGGCACTCTAGTGAGGTCTCCCAAGCCATCAACCATGGCAATTTCAAAAATTATGGTGCCTACAAACCCTAAACAACGGATCGTATACTAGATGTCTAGGCGAACAAGAACTAGTTAACAGTTAACTACTGAGAATACGGAAATACAACCTTTGTAGATCCGGTCCTCCACCTCCACGGCTCCGCAACGAGGTCGTCTCCGCTGTCCAAATCAAATCCGGGCTCTAGAGTCGGCTTCGTCGGAGAATGGGCAAGCTAGGTCGTCGATGTCCATGCCGAAGATGATCTACGTCGAAGCATCGATGAATCAAGCTCCACCTTCAACAAGTCATGAAACTTGTGAAGGAAACACACTCTACTACTTGGCAAGAGGTAGAGGATGAAGAAATAGGAAGTGGGTAGACTTTAGAATTGGATTTCTCACTCATATGCATCAATCACCATTGATGGACTTCAAGCTTCTTCACTTGAAGCATGAAGAAGAAGAAGGAAAAAGGTTATGATAAGTTATAAGAATAATGAAAAGAAAAACAATTCTTATCATAACTTGAACCCTAGTTAAGTGTAGAGAAAAGACCATGGTTAATGGAATGGTTAGGGTTAAGGATAAGAACAAAATGGTCACTAGGTCAAAGTCTTCAAGAAGCTTCAATATGAAACAAAAATAGCCACCATTTTCTTCTTATTCCTTTTCTAATTATTTCCAAAATAAATAAATAGATAAATAAACAATAAAAGGAAATAAAACCCTAATCATAATAATAACCATGGTTTATTCTTAACTTACACTTAAACAATCATGTATCATCAAACATGATACAAGCAAATGCACAAAAGTATATCGCATATACAATGCGCCCATCCGAGTGAGAAAATCCATCTTAAGTAAACCGATACTAGTTGATGCAAAGTAATATATCAAATATATAAATATGCATTAAATCATTAAATCAACACTTGATTCAATGACCCGGTTATGTCGCACACAACCGACTAGTATACAATATATCGGCTTATCGAATCAACGCTTGAATCGATAACTAGGTTATATCGCATACAACCATTCGATATATTTATCGCGAGAATAGAATACGGTATCACATACACGCATTATTCTCGGTCCTGCACATATCTCATATGCGCTCCTATTTCGTTTCGCTTGAGCCAGGAAACCTCTGTGTAGGACTCTAAAGACTCGTCAATACGCCGGCAGCAGATGATGATCATATCAAACATCCACAAGCCGCAAGCGGTCTGCTAAACGTAACGGCCACCCGGGTATTGAGCGATCTGAAGATCGACGAGCAAGCCCGCTCACACTCCAGTGAATCCGACCAGTAACACTACCGTACAGTCCGGTCTGATCGTCTGATATGTTGCATATCTCGCCTAGGGGTGGTAAACGTCAGACCCCAGTAGCTCGATAAGTCGTGTCGATATGAGGTCTATAACTGTTCGAGAAACTACTGGTAACACTTACCAGTAAATCTCAGCAACCCTGGCCAGGGATTTCCGGTTATAGCCAATCGAACACAGCGCAACATCAACCCCCATATACCGGGAGAGACGAATCCCTTCCTATCGCTCATTGCCTCCATGTGACTCGGGACTGTACCCAAAAACCACCGTTTTGCACGCCCTCTTGGACGTGGTAAGATGGAAATCAAAGCACAGTGGGAACCACACAAGACTCTATGACGATCTCGGGTCAACAGACTACTCTGTACCAGTGTCACCAGAGAACTGCCATCTGACGTGAGGTATAATACCATCTGGGAGTTCTCGGCGAGTCCGTCCAGTGTACCCAGTCTCTACTGAGCACCCGTATATCTCCTCTGATGTCAAACACCGATGGATATGGGATCATCCATCGCCCATCTGTATGGGTCGAGAAGGTATACGCTAGTCTACTCTGGTATATCGATGCCCCGTCTCGATATACCCACGACTAGGGACTTTGAAGGATGTACTTATGGACTACCATGTCCCCACTAGTATGATCCGCATCATAGTCCAGGTAGTCAAGTACAGATCCTAAGGGCTTTACCAACATGTAACAGAGAGACAATCAGCATACACGTTAAGGTAAATATCAACCAGATAGCATACTATCATATCGAGCGAGAAAGTCCTCCCTATATACGTCCCAGCATCCACTACAATATACATCCTATGTATAGTAATGGCCTCTAGGGCATACATATAACTAACAATCTCCCACTTGCACTAGGGCCATCTGTAGCAGTGGTTGCAGTATCTCATACTCAACCATCCCATAAAAGTCTCTCTCTGGGAACAGGCCTTTGTGAGTGGATCCGCTGTGTTGTCCTCAGAATCTACTCTCCAAACCTCGATCACCCTGGAGATCAATCATCTCCATGATCAGGCGATGCTGCCTTAGAATATGTCTGGATTACTGATGGGACCGGCGTTCCTTGGCATAAGCCACAACTCCATTGTCTCACAATGGTAGGAACATAGTTCATCTCATGAACCAATATACATCCAAACAGCCTCTTTGGTAGCATCTTAAGTAGCGATCTATCCAGCCTTTATCGTCTAGTCTGTCACGGTATCTAGCTTGGAACTCTTCCAACATACCGTCCCTTTACTGAGGGTTAAGACAATGCCTGCGACTGACATTCAGTCGTCTTTATCACCCTGGAACACTTCCAGTGATTCTCCCCAGGATCGATTGATACCATCTCACTACAACTAGTGAGAATCCTAACCTCCAATTAAATCTATCTCATAGATCCAAAATCCAGGATTTAGTAGGTATCACTTTGATCCTATATGGAGAATTCTAATGATAAGCGGAGATTGATCGAGCGTAGCATAGGAAACTCCTTCCCTATCAAGAGTATGTCATCCACGTACTCTACGAGGATCGTCACCATACTCCCTATTACCTTCTTGTTTATACAAGGTTCATCTACCATTTTGATGATATCAAACTCTTTGACTGCTTCATCAAAAACAGACGTTCCAACTCCGCGATGCCTGCTTTATCTTATAAAGCATCTTGCACACGTTTCCGCTGCTCCCACTGTCTACGAAGCCCTCTGGCTGTGTACTTATAGACGCTCTCTTCTAAATCATCATTTAGAAAAGCAGTCAAGACACCCAACCACCAGATATCGCAGTCATGGTATGTAGCCGTGGCAAGTAGGATCTGGATGGACTTAAGCATAGTCACTTGAAAAGGTTTCATCATGATCCACGCCTGGTCAATGACGAAAACCTTTAACAAGTCTAGCTTTGAAAGTCTCAACTCTTCCATGTACACCAAGTAATCTTCTCAAGATATACTTGCTCCTGATGGGGATTTAACCCTTCAGATCTTGCAGCTAAAGTCCATACTTTGCTGGTGTATAAGGATTCCATCTCAGATCGATAAACATCCAGCCATTCTTACAGAGTCTTACTCCTGATGGCCAGCTCGAGACTAGTTGGGTCATCATCTCATGATGCAATCCTCGCTCCCACTGTCATAGAGAAACTGAAGTATCTCTCAGGTGGGTGAGGAACCCTACTAGATCGGCGGAGAGGCTGAGGTTCGTTGGTATCTACTGAATACTTTGGTTCTATCAAATCATCAGCTGTAGTTTGTATAGCTGGAACCTTTCCAGTTCTACATTACAGTCCTTGTCTCGAGCTTGTCCGGATTTTGTTTTTAGACATAGGCCGGGCAACTCCAAATCTTAACTGGCTTAACTCTTCCCTTTCCATATCTCATATGGAGTGGTAGGCAACTGATTTGATTCGAACCCTATTCAATAGGTATGCAACTTCATAAGTGCATAACTCCCAGAAGGAAAAAGGTAACTCAGTAGTACTCATCATAGAGCACACCATATCAAATAGGGTGTATCTGCTCCGCCCCGATATACCATCGTGCTATGGTGTATGCGGAGGAGTAATGCTGAGAGAGAATCTCATTCTCCTTTAGAAAAGTCCAGGATTTCCGTGCTCAAGTATTCTCCTCCTTGATCACATCAAAGGACATAATACTTATACCCGTATTTTGGTTCTCTACTTCTAACTTATATTCTATGAATATCTCAAAAGGTTCGGACTTGTGTTTCAACAGGAACATAGGTCTGAATCTCGAAAGATCATCAGAGAATGTAATGAAGTACAAAGAACCAGTCCTGGCATATGTAGACAGGGGACCTACATACATCAACATGTATCATCCCAAGAGTTCAATAACTCTTTCTCTGTTTCCAATAAACAGAGCTATGGTCATCTTACCTTTGTGACATGACTGGCGAGTTTCACAAGATGTAAATTCAAACTGATTTAAATATGCATCTATATGTAACTCTAGCTAGTCGGGTCACATTGATCTGACCTAGTCTACAATGCCTCAAGAAGAATTCGTTCATTTCTGAACTCTTCCTCTTGTGTGTGATCCGTATACTAAGAACTGTAGTTTGATTTAGAACATCAACGCTTTTAGATAACGTGCCTGAACCGATCAACTTTTGATATAGGAAATGTTCAAAACATTATCCAACAATACAAAATTTTATCGTTTCTTTACTAATAAAGAGAGTGATATGATTTTGTATATCAGGTTCGGTATCTAATAACATTCGTTCAGAATCAATGTATTCAGGTAATACAGGGTGACAGTGACCGACAGACTTGGATGCAACACTTGCCCCGTTTTCTGCCTCATGAAACTTATCACCCGTTCTCAGTTCTCTACCTTTCTGTAGCCCTATGTAACAGATTACATATCTGGGATCCTGATCTGGTATCACATACCCAGGACGTAGAGGATACAGAGAAACAGTTCTTTGTAACGAACACGCCCGAAGATGATGCATCAGCATGCACTCTCTTCGTTTGGGCGGCACGGAAAATCTGGTATTCCCCAATTTCCTGCTCGGTCTTATAACAATTATAAGTTGGAGCGGGACCAACGTTCCCCAGCTCAGTATAACAAGCGGGTTCGGTCAATAATCCGTATTATTATCTTGATTAAAGCATGATATGGTCGCTACCAGGAGAGAGAGAGAAGAAAACACTCAGCGTGCGCTCTGTCAAGAATAGATTGGTTTTTATTTTATCTAATCAGGATGGCTCCCACTGCTTTTTATCAAATCTTCCTTCAAACCCTAAAAGGAAAGACTAGCCGGGATTAATTACACACTACAAGTTCGCCAATCTTTCAGCCAGGCCAGTGTCGGTACTTTGAGGGAGGTCCCCCGTGCTTTCGCACGAACCTAATTAATGTAAACCTCGTTTTCCCAGAGGCGTAACCCCGTTGACACCTTTCTAGACACCTACTTGATCGGCTAATTGTAATGTATAAAACTCTCCCAGGAGTAACACTTACTCGCAGCGGGTATCGGGATCCAACTATCTCATAGAAGGTATGCAATCTCATTGCAAATTTCAACACTTGAAATTCCCGATAATATTTTGCCCCGAACGATCTATGACCTTGACAAGGTCAACAAACCATAGACCGCAAGTCAAGTTCAACCCGTCATTTCTTGATTGAATCAAACCCACCCGCACGACCCTTGACAAGGTCAACAAGGCCGCACGACTACCCTAACCCAATCTGCATCATATGCATAAGCAGATAAATACTGGTTAGCTACCGCACACTGCGCCTTGACAAGGTCAACAAACGCAGCACGAATACTAAACAGGATTTATCTGAAATGACGGAGGGCTACGACAGGTTTTTATGAAAACCTATTGCGTAATGAACTTGATATCGTTGTAGGATCGAATGAATTTTGAAATGGAGTGCTTTTGAGGCTTTTCTTGTTTTGCTAAAGGAGTCACTCCCGGTGAAGGGATCGTCGGTCCTTTCCTCGTCGAATGAGGTGCGGGATATATCATATATATCACAGTGCAAAGCAAAAACTGTTAAAAGCGAACAAAAGACAAACCGAGTGTGTAGCATCTGCCAGTTATTGCTAAAGGAGTCACTCCCGGTGAAGGGATCTCGGTCCTTTCCTCATCGAATAAGGTGCAGGATATATCTCATATACCGCTGTGCAAAGCAAGAACTGTAGCTACCTGTTTTATTTTGAAATTCGATTCTACAACATCTTAGGTTTCTTTTATTTCATTAATCACATTAATGAAGTCCCATCATTTAAGTACCTAAACATCACAGATAGATATGACGTACACTTATGCCATCCGCATTCGCCTCGATGTCCCCTCGTGCACCGTTAGGTTAGGTAACTAACAGCAGAGCAGGGCAGGGCTAGCGCGGGTGTAAAACATAAGTAACGTCTATATAATATATCATATATACTATATACTATATCCATCACAGAAACATCACATGATCTCATCACAGATATCGCAGCAGAAGAATCATATGAAATATTGGATATACTAGGACGTCCGTGTTTTCAATACGAGCCGGTATAAAACACGGATTCCACGGTCGTGATGAATAGCCAAACCCACACCCCTAGACCCCTACGAGAGCGGCAAGCAACCCTACCAATTCTGGAGTTAGGAGACCCGGACTCGACTCCTCGAGTTGGTCTCCCACTGGACTCCAGAACCCGGTTACTTGTGCCCTCCTCCTTGGGTCTATCCTAGTGCGGAAAAGTAAATAATATACAACAGGTGACAACTCCCGCAACCTAGAAGCGCCCCAATAAAAGAATATTACATACAAGTTTTTACATGAATGAAAATGAAAAACACTCATCTCACATAAAAACCCCCGGCTATTCAAACACGACGATCCAATATAACATATCCAGCAACACATAACATCAGATGTCATCAACGTAAGTAAATATGCATACCCCAATTGTCGTTGACATATAGCAACGAAACCGGCGATATCACATATTACACTTACGGTCACAGAAAAGAAAGTGTAAAACTACAACAGTTGGAATCCGCAACCACCTCAGACATCGCATGCCTGACCAAATGAATTACTTAGACATCGCATGCCTAACAATTATAAACCCCGCATTTTAGTCTCAAAATCGAAAACTCTTTTCAATATCTAGTCGGGGAATTCAACAGGATTCCCGACAGTCTGATCGAATGCTCGTCGCAAACTTAAGTAGGCGGCCGCACCCCCGATACCGGCGACGAAGTGCACCAAGGCGGAACACCGCTACCGCGAGCACCCGGAGGGATGCTTTCGGCGACGGGGTTCTCCTACAGTCACTTGGTCGGGGCTATGGAGTGAGGCTGTCTATTAAGTTTACCCGGCGAGTATCCGCGTACGCTACGTGATTGCAACGGACTTTTGATCACATCAAAATTCCGTGGCAACCGATCAAGTGAGACTAAACTGCTATGTTTATAACATTCATTTAGTTATCATATAACTCATTGTGAATTCCAATTATTGTATCCCATTCCAGATAAACAGAAAATGTTAAACTTTTCGATCGAACAATCTAACACCCAAGTTTTCCCGATACAGATCAACACATGAAACTAGTCTAACAACATTCAGTTCGTACCTCAGTACCAACGGTCCAGCCGTAGAAGGGTCAAGCCAACGCCTCACATGTGGCACGCCGTACTGCCCCAAACCCGAAGGTTCAAAGGGCAGTTCAAGACGGTCACATAATCGAGTTAAGGTTTGTGTCTTCTAGAGGGACCATCGCGTTACTTGCACTACTTAGAACGTCGTTAAACTACGGAAAAATCCAACACTTGGAAATTTCCCGACAGGGGAAAAGTTGGGTATTGTATCCGGTCGAACTTTTTAACATATTCTAAAATTTATCCGGAAAGCCACACAGACAAAATTTGATACCCCGATCGAAACACCGAATTCCCAAAACAACTCAGAAAAATTCAACTCTGGAAAAAATATTAAAAATTCCCAGAAACATCAGCACAGATAATTATGAGATACTGTGAAAAAATTATTAAATGAACATGCCGTACCGCCGCGTAACCGCCGCACGAGGCTAGCTCGTGCCGTGGAAGCGCGGCAACATGAAGGAATTATGGGCACGAATTTCAGTGTATATCATATATTAACCTGCTGATTTTTCTGAACATTTTTAATGTGGAAAAATACCAGATTTTAAAAATTGTACAGAGAGCAATTTCCCGGGTGAGGTTTCGGTTCGATCGGACTTCAATTTCCGTCTGGACTTCGCCTAAGGCTCTAGCTAGGCTCTGATACCACTGCAGGGTTCCTAGGCACTCTAGTGAGGTCTCCCAAGCCATCAACCATGGCAATTTCAAAAATTATGGTGCCTACAAACCCTAAACAACGGATCGTATACTAGATGTCTAGGCGAACAAGAACTAGTTAACAGTTAACTACTGAGAATACGGAAATACAACCTTTGTAGATCCGGTCCTCCACCTCCACGGCTCCGCAACGAGGTCGTCTCCGCTGTCCAAATCAAATCCGGGCTCTAGAGTCGGCTTCGTCGGAGAATGGGCAAGCTAGGTCGTCGATGTCCATGCCGAAGATGATCTACGTCGAAGCATCGATGAATCAAGCTCCACCTTCAACAAGTCATGAAACTTGTAAAGGAAACACACTCTACTACTTGGCAAGAGGTAGAGGATGAAGAAATAGGAAGTGGGTAGACTTTAGAATTGGATTTCTCACTCATATGCATCAATCACCATTGATGGACTTCAAGCTTCTTCACTTGAAGCATGAAGAAGAAGAAGGAAAAAGGTTATGATAAGTTATAAGAATAATGAAAAGAAAAACAATTCTTATCATAACTTGAACCCTAGTTAAGTGTAGAGAAAAGACCATGGTTAATGGAATGGTTAGGGTTAAGGATAAGAACAAAATGGTCACTAGGTCAAAGTCTTCAAGAAGCTTCAATATGAAACAAAAATAGCCACCATTTTCTTCTTATTCCTTTTCTAATTATTTCCAAAATAAATAAATAGATAAATAAACAATAAAAGGAAATAAAACCCTAATCATAATAATAACCATGGTTTATTCTTAACTTACACTTAAACAATCATGTATCATCAAACATGATACAAGCAAATGCACAAAAGTATATCGCATATACAATGCGCCCATCCGAGTGAGAAAATCCATCTTAAGTAAACCGATACTAGTTGATGCAAAGTAATATATCAAATATATAAATATGCATTAAATCATTAAATCAACACTTGATTCAATGACCCGGTTATGTCGCACACAACCGACTAGTATACAATATATCGGCTTATCGAATCAACGCTTGAATCGATAACTAGGTTATATCGCATACAACCATTCGATATATTTATCGCGAGAATAGAATACGGTATCACATACACGCATTATTCTCGGTCCTGCACATATCTCATATGCGCTCCTATTTCGTTTCGCTTGAGCCAGGAAACCTCTGTGTAGGACTCTAAAGACTCGTCAATACGCCGGCAGCAGATGATGATCATATCAAACATCCACAAGCCGCAAGCGGTCTGCTAAACGTAACGGCCACCCGGGTATTGAGCGATCTGAAGATCGACGAGCAAGCCCGCTCACACTCCAGTGAATCCGACCAGTAACACTACCGTACAGTCCGGTCTGATCGTCTGATATGTTGCATATCTCGCCTAGGGGTGGTAAACGTCAGACCCCAGTAGCTCGATAAGTCGTGTCGATATGAGGTCTATAACTGTTCGAGAAACTACTGGTAACACTTACCAGTAAATCTCAGCAACCCTGGCCAGGGATTTCCGGTTATAGCCAATCGAACACAGCGCAACATCAACCCCCATATACCGGGAGAGACGAATCCCCTCCTATCGCTCATTGCCTCCATGTGACTCGGGACTGTACCCAAAAACCACCGTTTTGCACGCCCTCTTGGACGTGGTAAGATGGAAATCAAAGCACAGTGGGAACCACACAAGACTCTATGACGATCTCGGGTCAACAGACTACTCTGTACCAGTGTCACCAGAGAACTGCCATCTGACGTGAGGTATAATACCATCTGGGAGTTCTCGGCGAGTCCGTCCAGTGTACCCAGTCTCTACTGAGCACCCGTATATCTCCTCTGATGTCAAACACCGATGGATATGGGATCATCCATCGCCCATCTGTATGGGTCGAGAAGGTATACGCTAGTCTACTCTGGTATATCGATGCCCCGTCTCGATATACCCACGACTAGGGACTTTGAAGGATGTACTTATGGACTACCATGTCCCCACTAGTATGATCCGCATCATAGTCCAGGTAGTCAAGTACAGATCCTAAGGGCTTTACCAACATGTAACAGAGAGACAATCAGCATACACGTTAAGGTAAATATCAACCAGATAGCATACTATCATATCGAGCGAGAAAGTCCTCCCTATATACGTCCCAGCATCCACTACAATATACATCCTATGTATAGTAATGGCCTCTAGGGCATACATATAACTAACAATCTCCCACTTGCACTAGGGCCATCTGTAGCAGTGGTTGCAGTATCTCATACTCAACAATCCCATAAAAGTCTCTCTCTGGGAACAGGCCTTTGTGAGTGGATCCGCTGTGTTGTCCTCAGAATCTACTCTCCAAACCTCGATCACCCTGGAGATCAATCATCTCCATGATCAGGCGATGCTGCCTTAGAATATGTCTGGATTACTGATGGGACCGGCGTTCCTTGGCATAAGCCACAACTCCATTGTCTCACAATGGTAGGAACATAGTTCATCTCATGAACCAATATACATCCAAACAGCCTCTTTGGTAGCATCTTAAGTAGCGATCTATCCAGCCTTTATCGTCTAGTCTGTCACGGTATCTAGCTTGGAACTCTTCCAACATACCGTCCCTTTACTGAGGGTTAAGACAATGCCTGCGACTGACATTCAGTCGTCTTTATCACCCTGGAACACTTCCAGTGATTCTCCCCAGGATCGATTGATACCATCTCACTACAACTAGTGAGAATCCTAACCTCCAATTAAATCTATCTCATAGATCCAAAATCCAGGATTTAGTAGGTATCACTTTGATCCTATATGGAGAATTCTAATGATAAGCGGAGATTGATCGAGCGTAGCATAGGAAACTCCTTCCCTATCAAGAGTATGTCATCCACGTACTCTACGAGGATCGTCACCATACTCCCTATTACCTTCTTGTTTATACAAGGTTCATCTACCATTTTGATGATATCAAACTCTTTGACTGCTTCATCAAAAACAGACGTTCCAACTCCGCGATGCCTGCTTTATCTTATAAAGCATCTTGCACACGTTTCCGCTGCTCCCACTGTCTACGAAGCCCTCTGGCTGTGTACTTATAGACGCTCTCTTCTAAATCATCATTTAGAAAAGCAGTCAAGACACCCAACCACCAGATATCGCAGTCATGGTATGTAGCCGTGGCAAGTAGGATCTGGATGGACTTAAGCATAGTCACTTGAAAAGGTTTCATCATGATCCACGCCTGGTCAATGACGAAAACCTTTAACAAGTCTAGCTTTGAAAGTCTCAACTCTTCCATGTACACCAAGTAATCTTCTCAAGATATACTTGCTCCTGATGGGGATTTAACCCTTCAGATCTTGCAGCTAAAGTCCATACTTTGCTGGTGTATAAGGATTCCATCTCAGATCGATAAACATCCAGCCATTCTTACAGAGTCTTACTCCTGATGGCCAGCTCGAGACTAGTTGGGTCATCATCTCATGATGCAATCCTCGCTCCCACTGTCATAGAGAAACTGAAGTATCTCTCAGGTGGGTGAGGAACCCTACTAGATCGGCGGAGAGGCTGAGGTTCGTTGGTATCTACTGAATACTTTGGTTCTATCAAATCATCAGCTGTAGTTTGTATAGCTGGAACCTTTCCAGTTCTACATTACAGTCCTTGTCTCGAGCTTGTCCGGATTTTGTTTTTAGACATAGGCCGGGCAACTCCAAATCTTAACTGGCTTAACTCTTCCCTTTCCATATCTCATATGGAGTGGTAGGCAACTGATTTGATTCGAACCCTATTCAATAGGTATGCAACTTCATAAGTGCATAACTCCCAGAAGGAAAAAGGTAACTCAGTAGTACTCATCATAGAGCACACCATATCAAATAGGGTGTATCTGCTCCGCCCCGATATACCATCGTGCTATGGTGTATGCGGAGGAGTAATGCTGAGAGAGAATCTCATTCTCCTTTAGAAAAGTCCAGGATTTCCGTGCTCAAGTATTCTCCTCCTTGATCACATCAAAGGACATAATACTTATACCCGTATTTTGGTTCTCTACTTCTAACTTATATTCTATGAATATCTCAAAAGGTTCGGACTTGTGTTTCAACAGGAACATAGGTCTGAATCTCGAAAGATCATCAGAGAATGTAATGAAGTACAAAGAACCAGTCCTGGCATATGTAGACAGGGGACCTACATACATCAACATGTATCATCCCAAGAGTTCAATAACTCTTTCTCTGTTTCCAATAAACAGAGCTATGGTCATCTTACCTTTGTGACATGACTGGCGAGTTTCACAAGATGTAAATTCAAACTGATTTAAATATGCATCTATATGTAACTCTAGCTAGTCGGGTCACATTGATCTGACCTAGTCTACAATGCCTCAAGAAGAATTCGTTCATTTCTGAACTCTTCCTCTTGTGTGTGATCCGTATACTAAGAACTGTAGTTTGATTTAGAACATCAACGCTTTTAGATAACGTGCCTGAACCGATCAACTTTTGATATAGGAAATGTTCAAAACATTATCCAACAATACAAAATTTTATCGTTTCTTTACTAATAAAGAGAGTGATATGATTTTGTATATCAGGTTCGGTATCTAATAACATTCGTTCAGAATCAATGTATTCAGGTAATACAGGGTGACAGTGACCGACAGACTTGGATGCAACACTTGCCCCGTTTTCTGCCTCATGAAACTTATCACCCGTTCTCAGTTCTCTACCTTTCTGTAGCCCTATGTAACAGATTACATATCTGGGATCCTGATCTGGTATCACATACCCAGGACGTAGAGGATACAGAGAAACAGTTCTTTGTAACGAACACGCCCGAAGATGATGCATCAGCATGCACTCTCTTCGTTTGGGCGGCACGGAAAATCTGGTATTCCCCAATTTCCTGCTCGGTCTTATAACAATTATAAGTTGGAGCGGGACCAACGTTCCCCAGCTCAGTATAACAAGCGGGTTCGGTCAATAATCCGTATTATTATCTTGATTAAAGCATGATATGGTCGCTACCAGGAGAGAGAGAGAAGAAAACACTCAGCGTGCGCTCTGTCAAGAATAGATTGGTTTTTATTTTATCTAATCAGGATGGCTCCCACTGCTTTTTATCAAATCTTCCTTCAAACCCTAAAAGGAAAGACTAGCCGGGATTAATTACACACTACAAGTTCGCCAATCTTTCAGCCAGGCCAGTGTCGGTACTTTGAGGGAGGTCCCCCGTGCTTTCGCACGAACCTAATTAATGTAAACCTCGTTTTCCCAGAGGCGTAACCCCGTTGACACCTTTCTAGACACCTACTTGATCGGCTAATTGTAATGTATAAAACTCTCCCAGGAGTAACACTTACTCGCAGCGGGTATCGGGATCCAACTATCTCATAGAAGGTATGCAATCTCATTGCAAATTTCAACACTTGAAATTCCCGATAATATTTTGCCCCGAACGATCTATGACCTTGACAAGGTCAACAAACCATAGACCGCAAGTCAAGTTCAACCCGTCATTTCTTGATTGAATCAAACCCACCCGCACGACCCTTGACAAGGTCAACAAGGCCGCACGACTACCCTAACCCAATCTGCATCATATGCATAAGCAGATAAATACTGGTTAGCTACCGCACACTGCGCCTTGACAAGGTCAACAAACGCAGCACGAATACTAAACAGGATTTATCTGAAATGACGGAGGGCTACGACAGGTTTTTATGAAAACCTATTGCGTAATGAACTTGATATCGTTGTAGGATCGAATGAATTTTGAAATGGAGTGCTTTTGAGGCTTTTCTTGTTTTGCTAAAGGAGTCACTCCCGGTGAAGGGATCGTCGGTCCTTTCCTCGTCGAATGAGGTGCGGGATATATCATATATATCACAGTGCAAAGCAAAAACTGTTAAAAGCGAACAAAAGACAAACCGAGTGTGTAGCATCTGCCAGTTATTGCTAAAGGAGTCACTCCCGGTGAAGGGATCTCGGTCCTTTCCTCATCGAATAAGGTGCAGGATATATCTCATATACCGCTGTGCAAAGCAAGAACTGTAGCTACCTGTTTTATTTTGAAATTCGATTCTACAACATCTTAGGTTTCTTTTATTTCATTAATCACATTAATGAAGTCCCATCATTTAAGTACCTAAACATCACAGATAGATATGACGTACACTTATGCCATCCGCATTCGCCTCGATGTCCCCTCGTGCACCGTTAGGTTAGGTAACTAACAGCAGAGCAGGGCAGGGCTAGCGCGGGTGTAAAACATAAGTAACGTCTATATAATATATCATATATACTATATACTATATCCATCACAGAAACATCACATGATCTCATCACAGATATCGCAGCAGAAGAATCATATGAAATATTGGATATACTAGGACGTCCGTGTTTTCAATACGAGCCGGTATAAAACACGGATTCCACGGTCGTGATGAATAGCCAAACCCACACCCCTAGACCCCTACGAGAGCGGCAAGCAACCCTACCAATTCTGGAGTTAGGAGACCCGGACTCGACTCCTCGAGTTGGTCTCCCACTGGACTCCAGAACCCGGTTACTTGTGCCCTCCTCCTTGGGTCTATCCTAGTGCGGAAAAGTAAATAATATACAACAGGTGACAACTCCCGCAACCTGGAAGCGCCCCAATAAAAGAATATTACATACAAGTTTTTACATGAATGAAAATGAAAAACACTCATCTCACATAAAAACCCCCGGCTATTCAAACACGACGATCCAATATAACATATCCAGCAACACATAACATCAGATGTCATCAACGTAAGTAAATATGCATACCCCAATTGTCGTTGACATATAGCAACGAAACCGGCGATATCACATATTACACTTACGGTCACAGAAAAGAAAGTGTAAAACTACAACAGTTGGAATCCGCAACCACCTCAGACATCGCATGCCTGACCAAATGAATTACTTAGACATCGCATGCCTAACAATTATAAACCCCGCATTTTAGTCTCAAAATCGAAAACTCTTTTCAATATCTAGTCGGGGAATTCAACAGGATTCCCGACAGTCTGATCGAATGCTCGTCGCAAACTTAAGTAGGCGGCCGCACCCCCGATACCGGCGACGAAGTGCACCAAGGCGGAACACCGCTACCGCGAGCACCCGGAGGGATGCTTTCGGCGACGGGGTTCTCCTACAGTCACTTGGTCGGGGCTATGGAGTGAGGCTGTCTATTAAGTTTACCCGGCGAGTATCCGCGTACGCTACGTGATTGCAACGGACTTTTGATCACATCAAAATTCCGTGGCAACCGATCAAGTGAGACTAAACTGCTATGTTTATAACATTCATTTAGTTATCATATAACTCATTGTGAATTCCAATTATTGTATCCCATTCCAGATAAACAGAAAATGTTAAACTTTTCGATCGAACAATCTAACACCCAAGTTTTCCCGATACAGATCAACACATGAAACTAGTCTAACAACATTCAGTTCGTACCTCAGTACCAACGGTCCAGCCGTAGAAGGGTCAAGCCAACGCCTCACATGTGGCACGCCGTACTGCCCCAAACCCGAAGGTTCAAAGGGCAGTTCAAGACGGTCACATAATCGAGTTAAGGTTTGTGTCTTCTAGAGGGACCATCGCGTTACTTGCACTACTTAGAACGTCGTTAAACTACGGAAAAATCCAACACTTGGAAATTTCCCGACAGGGGAAAAGTTGGGTATTGTATCCGGTCGAACTTTTTAACATATTCTAAAATTTATCCGGAAAGCCACACAGACAAAATTTGATACCCCGATCGAAACACCGAATTCCCAAAACAACTCAGAAAAATTCAACTCTGGAAAAAATATTAAAAATTCCCAGAAACATCAGCACAGATAATTATGAGATACTGTGAAAAAATTATTAAATGAACATGCCGTACCGCCGCGTAACCGCCGCACGAGGCTAGCTCGTGCCGTGGAAGCGCGGCAACATGAAGGAATTATGGGCACGAATTTCAGTGTATATCATATATTAACCTGCTGATTTTTCTGAACATTTTTAATGTGGAAAAATACCAGATTTTAAAAATTGTACAGAGAGCAATTTCCCGGGTGAGGTTTCGGTTCGATCGGACTTCAATTTCCGTCTGGACTTCGCCTAAGGCTCTAGCTAGGCTCTGATACCACTGCAGGGTTCCTAGGCACTCTAGTGAGGTCTCCCAAGCCATCAACCATGGCAATTTCAAAAATTATGGTGCCTACAAACCCTAAACAACGGATCGTATACTAGATGTCTAGGCGAACAAGAACTAGTTAACAGTTAACTACTGAGAATACGGAAATACAACCTTTGTAGATCCGGTCCTCCACCTCCACGGCTCCGCAACGAGGTCGTCTCCGCTGTCCAAATCAAATCCGGGCTCTAGAGTCGGCTTCGTCGGAGAATGGGCAAGCTAGGTCGTCGATGTCCATGCCGAAGATGATCTACGTCGAAGCATCGATGAATCAAGCTCCACCTTCAACAAGTCATGAAACTTGTGAAGGAAACACACTCTACTACTTGGCAAGAGGTAGAGGATGAAGAAATAGGAAGTGGGTAGACTTTAGAATTAGATTTCTCACTCATATGCATCAATCACCATTGATGGACTTCAAGCTTCTTCACTTGAAGCATGAAGAAGAAGAAGGAAAAAGGTTATGATAAGTTATAAGAATAATGAAAAGAAAAACAATTCTTATCATAACTTGAACCCTAGTTAAGTGTAGAGAAAAGACCATGGTTAATGGAATGGTTAGGGTTAAGGATAAGAACAAAATGGTCACTAGGTCAAAGTCTTCAAGAAGCTTCAATATGAAACAAAAATAGCCACCATTTTCTTCTTATTCCTTTTCTAATTATTTCCAAAATAAATAAATAGATAAATAAACAATAAAAGGAAATAAAACCCTAATCATAATAATAACCATGGTTTATTCTTAACTTACACTTAAACAATCATGTATCATCAAACATGATACAAGCAAATGCACAAAAGTATATCGCATATACAATGCGCCCATCCGAGTGAGAAAATCCATCTTAAGTAAACCGATACTAGTTGATGCAAAGTAATATATCAAATATATAAATATGCATTAAATCATTAAATCAACACTTGATTCAATGACCCGGTTATGTCGCACACAACCGACTAGTATACAATATATCGGCTTATCGAATCAACGCTTGAATCGATAACTAGGTTATATCGCATACAACCATTCGATATATTTATCGCGAGAATAGAATACGGTATCACATACACGCATTATTCTCGGTCCTGCACATATCTCATATGCGCTCCTATTTCGTTTCGCTTGAGCCAGGAAACCTCTGTGTAGGACTCTAAAGACTCGTCAATACGCCGGCAGCAGATGATGATCATATCAAACATCCACAAGCCGCAAGCGGTCTGCTAAACGTAACGGCCACCCGGGTATTGAGCGATCTGAAGATCGACGAGCAAGCCCGCTCACACTCCAGTGAATCCGACCAGTAACACTACCATACAGTCCGGTCTGATCGTCTGATATGTTGCATATCTCGCCTAGGGGTGGTAAACGTCAGACCCCAGTAGCTCGATAAGTCGTGTCGATATGAGGTCTATAACTGTTCGAGAAACTACTGGTAACACTTACCAGTAAATCTCAGCAACCCTGGCCAGGGATTTCCGGTTATAGCCAATCGAACACAGCGCAACATCAACCCCCATATACCGGGAGAGACGAATCCCCTCCTATCGCTCATTGCCTCCATGTGACTCGGGACTGTACCCAAAAACCACCGTTTTGCACGCCCTCTTGGACGTGGTAAGATGGAAATCAAAGCACAGTGGGAACCACACAAGACTCTATGACGATCTCGGGTCAACAGACTACTCTGTACCAGTGTCACCAGAGAACTGCCATCTGACGTGAGGTATAATACCATCTGGGAGTTCTCGGCGAGTCCGTCCAGTGTACCCAGTCTCTACTGAGCACCCGTATATCTCCTCTGATGTCAAACACCGATGGATATGGGATCATCCATCGCCCATCTGTATGGGTCGAGAAGGTATACGCTAGTCTACTCTGGTATATCGATGCCCCGTCTCGATATACCCACGACTAGGGACTTTGAAGGATGTACTTATGGACTACCATGTCCCCACTAGTATGATCCGCATCATAGTCCAGGTAGTCAAGTACAGATCCTAAGGGCTTTACCAACATGTAACAGAGAGACAATCAGCATACACGTTAAGGTAAATATCAACCAGATAGCATACTATCATATCGAGCGAGAAAGTCCTCCCTATATACGTCCCAGCATCCACTACAATATACATCCTATGTATAGTAATGGCCTCTAGGGCATACATATAACTAACAGTGGACTGCCGTCACTGCCTGTTTGTATTATTATTTTGGGGCACGACCTGGTTGCGGTCGATGTACCCGTTGTATGTATATTTTACTTTCTGTACTAGGATTGCCCCGCAGAGGGGTGCACGGATAGCCGGGTTCTGGAGGGCAACAAGCCCGCATCTCATGGCATTGAGACGGAGGGGGCTTCACTCTAGGATTGGCGGGCTATTCGCCGCACTCGTATGGGGTACAGGTTGACCCAGGAGGGGTGCCCAAGTTACCGGATTCCGTGAAGTGCTGGGTGGTCCATTCACGTTGCTGAAGGGGGCTGCCTCGCTTCAGGTTTTGGCGAGTAACTTGCCGCGCCCGTAGGGGTCTAGGTTTTCATTGCACAGGCTATCCACACGACCAAGGGAACGTCGGGTTTCAACGTCTCTGTGAAACCCGGGGATCCCAGATATCTGTATTGTTTCTGTGATGCTGTACATTTCTGTGATGTTGCATTTTATTCACGCCTTGAGCGAATATAATATATTGGTATATATATTAGTAGATGTTGTATATGTTTTACATCCGCGCTAGTCCAGTCCCCGCTCTGTCGTTAGTTAGCTAACCTAACGGGTAATGACGGGACCCAGTGGCGAATGCGGATGGCATATACGTACATCAGTATATTTTCGTTCTTTTTGGTGTGATCAATTGATGGGACTGCGTTGATTCGGATCAATGCAAGTTAAAAACAAACCTAATCTGATGTTGTTGGAACACTTTTCAAAAAGCTGTTATTGCAAGGACGTTCACTTTTGTTTTGCATCGCGGTATTCATTTGGAATATCCTGCTCCTCAGTCGACGAGGCAAGGGCCGAGATCCCTTCACCGGGAGTGACCCCTTGGACAAAAAGTTTGCGTCAGGGCATTAACTTCACTATAGCCGATTACTTTTGCTTTGCATCGTGGTATTCAGTTGGAATATCCTGCACCCCATTCTACGGGGAAAGAGCCGAGATCCCTTCACCGGGAGTGACCTCTTTAGCGAAGGTTTTCGTCACTATATTTTTAAAAGCTATCCGTTCCTTCAACGATATCAAGTTCATTACGTTAAAGGTTTTCGCCAGAAACCATTCGTAGCCCTCCGTCGTTTCATATGGGTAGTCAATAGTATTCAAGCTGTGTTTGTTGGCCATAGTCAAGGCACAGTGTTTGGTAGCTGTTGGGTGTTCATATGCTGCATAGATAGATGCGTTGGTTTGGGACAGTCGTATAGCCTTGTTGGCCCTAGTCAAGGGCTTGTACGGGTGGGTTCAAATCAACCTGGATAATGACGGGTAGAACTTGACATGTGACTTATGATTTGTTGGCCTTAGTCAAGGTCATAAGAGCATGGGGCAGAAATCACATCGGGAGTTTCAAAAGAACTGAAACTTGCCAGATATGCGCATACCTTCTGGAGTGTGATACCGTGAGCGGATTCCGTCACGTTGTCATGCGATGAGAGTTGGATCCCGATTCCCACTGATGAGCTAGTTTACTCCTCGGGTAACCCCGACTAATTCTTCTTTCAGGTTTGGAGGAGAATTTGAGGTACAGTGGGAGGATTCCAGATTAGATAAATTGGTAACCATTCTGATCTAGGTTAGAGTGCACGCTGAGTGTTTCTTTTCTCTCTCTCTTTGGCAGCGACCATTGACCCGACCCTAGACTATGACTCAGTGACCAAGTTGACCGAACCTTCTTAAACACTGGCTTTTGGATTGTCAGAGTTGCAAACCTCATTGCCACTCCTACTTTTACCCTTTTCTCCAGGACACCCCGTTTTACTACGAACGTCCACTTCCATTGGACAAAACCATCGTATGGTTAGATACGAACTCGAAAGAATTTATTCGAGGATGGTTTCCGGTTCTGGAGAAAACGGATAGGATTATTCAGTTGTCTTTTCCTTTTACCTTCTCTCAAGTTGTGAGTACTCCTTGGTTTAGGAGATAGTACACCTATTACGCAAATTGGATAGTCTTCTTCCAAACCATAGGCAGGTGCCGACCGGTAGGGAATGAAGGAAACCAATTAGCATAACGGTGGTGTGCAGAAGGTATTAAGTTAAGACAAAGCAAGGGATTAGTAAGAGGGCAAAGTAAATTGCAACAGATACTCACGACCAAACCAGGTATTTCATTACCACTCCCAAATCACCTTTGTATTTCTCCAGAACACTCCGTATCACTACGAAGATCCACAGTTTATTGGATACTCCATCGTATGGTTATATACGAACTCGAAAGGAATTTATTCCAGTTCGGGGATGGATTCTGGTTCAGGAGAAATAGGAATAAGGTTTATTCGGTTGTCTTTTATCTTCACCCTCTCTCATTGCGAGTGTTCCTAGGATTGGGACAGTACACCCATTATGCTTATTGGATAGTCTTCTTCCAAACCATAGGCTGGTGCCGAACGGTAGGGAAGGAAGAAAACCATTTGGCCTAAAAGGGTGTGCAGAAGGTAAAGACTAAAGACATATGAAGGGATTTGGAGAGGTGGCAAAGAACTATACGGTTACAGTCGTGAATCTAGAAGAGGCATTACTAGGAATACCGGGATACCCCATCGGAACATTTCAATGTTTCAGTTTCATTGTGTAATGTTAAAGGAAAACTGATTTTCCGATTAGATACTTACTCCAGGGTATGTATTTACCAGGTACGATTCTCACATCTGTATTGTTTTACAGATGATGAGTGGGAGTAAGTTATTGGGAATTGGGTGATTATCCTCATTATATCAGGATTCGTTGTAATCGGTGATATTTGAGGAAATCACCTGGGCTGTTTGCCGGTCGGCAAATATTTGGTTTTGAATATCCGCTGTTATGCACCAATTTCAAATTGATATATCTGTACGTCTATTTTCATAGAGTGAGATATACCTTTCTGAAATTATGTCTACGACATTTACCTATATCAGTGGATGGTTAGGTAAGGAGCATTAAACAGCGGTGTAATTCTTCTTAACCATAAGTACAGTTTTCAACCTACGACACACAGTGAATGAGTTATCAGACTCAAGGGACTTATACAAAGGATTGTATGTTGTCCAGGGTCCATCAAGACATAGGGCTTGGTCCTCGTACTATACTCGGTTTACTTATGACTTCTCTAGTTTTTAGACAGGTGTTTCGCGGAAACACAGGGTCCAAATTTTGAGAAGTTATAGGTATTTGAATAGAGTAGAGAACCAGGTATAGCAAGTATCGGGATTCTTCAAAGAGATCGAAGATGTAGATACTTGTGTATGGTATTCAGTTGATAGTAATGGTAAAGAGATCTTGCTTCTCTTTCAGTTTACTCATAATTGGAAGTATTCCTAAGTTGAGTAACGCTGATCAGCCTCCTTCCATTTAGTTGACATGCGCTGGGGACAGCTGCATGATTTGAATCTGGTTCAATTAAATCAGTGCCTCTGTTTCTATATTGGATATAGAACAGTTCATATCTTAACGATGTTAAGGTACGGGGAGTTGTAAGGTTTATGATTAAAACCAGACACTGGACAACTCAAGGCACGTTTCTGTAATGGCTGTTTGTGGGTTGACCCAGGCTATGACGAGGGTTGACTTTCTACCATCTGGATGAACAATAGCGATATTGTTCTAGACTCGCCACAGTTTTATTAAAGATGGATTTTTTTCAGAAAACAGTAGTGGGAGTATGGTAGAACTGGAAGTGATTCCAGAACCACAAACGATTACTGAAGATTTGATAAGGAACCTAAAGATTCAATCTGGATTGACATTCCATTGGCCACTCCGCAGATAAGGTGGGTAACTTCAGGCACCCGAGAGGCACTACGGTAGCCTCAAGGACGGTGACAGGGAAGTTCTTGTTTACCCACAATTGCCATTGCTGTTGTTCCAGGTTACGAGACCCGGCGGGAGGATGAGTATACCGTCGTTCTAAACCAGTTTTAGAAGTGTACGTCTATATGACTCTGCCAGAGGGTTGTCGTAGTCAGTGGGAGCAGCGGAAGCATTGGTGGACAGGTTGCTTATGTCTATTTATAGACTAGAGCAGATGTAGCGGAGAAAGATCATCTATTTCTGACGTGACAGTCATGGGTTTGACTTCATCAGAATAGGGGATGTATCTGTTGAGAAGGTAGTAGGGTGTGATATCCTGGTATTTGGATGATATACACAGAGTAGGAAAAGAAACTCCTACACTACGATCGGTTATACTTTGGTCGTCGCACAGTTGTTTCTCCACAAAGGAAATGGATTTTATATCAGACATACTGGTTACTAGATCTATGGTCTTAGATCTAGATTTGGGTGGTTTCCCAATCTGGGTACTTAGACAGCATTCTAAGAGTATTTAGAATGGACGACTCCTGGCACGGTAGTGTACCTGCAGGTAATGGAGTCACCCTCTCTAAAGGTGTCTTACAGACTAAAGGGGAGAGGGATGTGCATGATTGGCAGATCACTTGCTCAGGCAATTGAGTCAATCATGAGATGTCAAGTACCACACCAGATATTGTTCTTGCACTAGATGCAATAGGTTGATATTGATCCGATCATGGAGAAACAGTCGGAAGCAGTTTTAGAACATAAGTGGATGTTCTAGGGATATGATATCGACAGCCTCATTCGGGAAACAGTTATCATTCCAGGCTTCCAAGGTGACATGGACGACAAGGAGGTTGTCAGAGCTATAGTTTTCCTTCTGATGAGGGGAAGTATTTTGGACAGGTGGTCCAAGGCAATACTGAGGGTGGCATGGCGCAGGATACTGATTAAGTTCAGTTGACGATACAGTCTAAGAAGTTTGGATTTGGAGTTCATTTATGAGCTAAGTCCCATCAGACATCCAAACATATTCTAAGACAGGTATTGCACATTTCGGGAGATGGGTTTCTCCGCGAACTTGAGATATAGAGAGACATAGAAAGAAACAACAAAGCGGATCCACTCACTGAGGCTATTCCTCGAACGCAATAGTTTCGCAAACGAGCTTTGTGAGACTGACTAGTAGAGGAGTTGGGTGTTCGGTATCACACGGGCTGTGAGTATGCGACATCGCAATAATTAGCCTTGAGTGCAAGTGGGAGATTGTTGGAGATAGTGCCCTCAGAGTCAATTATTAGGTCACAGGTACGTGATTGTAATGATTGATGGAGGACCTATCCCGGTAGGACAGTCTTACTCGAGATGATAGTATGCTATCTGGTTTACCTTTATCATCGTGTACTGCTTTAGGTGACCTGACACGTCGCTATTACACGTTGATAGAGCCCCTAGGATTCTTGCTTGACCACCAGCAGTATGAGGGCGATCATATAAGTGGGAGCTGGGGTCTATAAGCTTATCCTTAAAAGGTCCCTAGTCGTGGGAGTTTCGAGACTGGGCATCGATACTCCATTAGTAGACTAGTGTATACAGTCGAGACCCCGACGAGGGGCGGTGGCCGGTCTCACAAGCCACTGGTGTCAGTTGGATCACCTAAGATGTATACAGGTGCTCATTGGGTTATGAGTACACCGGACAGGACTCGCCGGGAACATGCTAGTTGGTCATATACCAGACGTCAGATGGCAGTTCCCTGGTGACATGTGTGCAGGTTAGTTCATCGACCTGGGGATCGTCATTTGTCTCGTGTGAGTTCCCACTGTACTTTGATTACTACCCTACCACGGCTCAAAGGAGTCGTGCAAACAGGTTTTAGTTGGGTACAGTCCCGAGCCACATGGAGGCAGTGAGCGTATCTTCAGGGGTTCGTCTCTCCCGGTATTGGGGGTGAGGTCGTGCTGTGTCTAGGAGAGCCATTACACAAAGTCCTTGGCCAAGGCAAGGAGATTTACTGGTAGGTATTCCAGTAGTATCTCAGGGTGTTCTGGGCTACACTCCGACACGACTTGTACCGCTTTTGGGGGTCTGACTTTTACCAACCCCCTAGGCCCGCCATGCGATACTCATAGACGAACGGACCGGACTGTACGGATATTGTCACTGACAGGCTCAGTAGGGTTGTCAGGCTGAATTCGCTCACAGACATCCCTTTTAGTCAGTACCTGGTAGCCCGTTACGTATTGGCTTATACCTCTGACGTGCTAGTGGTTAAATCCACAACCAAGGTGTTGATGAGTCTTTAGAGTCCCCCATATTCAGTTACTCAGCTTTCGGGCGAAAGGTTGTAGAGGCCGTATGGAGATATGGCAAGGTCCGACCAGATACGTGCGGTATTGCACGGATCGGGATCGGACAGTTTGTACTATAGGCCGTATGGATATATGGCAGGGTTCGATCAGATACGTGCGGTATTGCACGGATCAGGATCGAACGGATATTACTGGCCGGCTTTGGTATAAGCCGGATCCTAGTATAGTACAGTGTAGAGTTTGTCTCATTGCATTTGTATTTCGGTCGGAATACAAATGCGGGTGTGTATGCACAGTATCGGGGTTTTCCTGTAATTTATTACGGGACCAGTTTTCTGGAGTTGCCAGTTTGCTTTCCGTTTCGGCCAATTTCCATTGTTCCGTTCATTGGCCGAAGATTGGTGGAGGAGGGTTTATTTGCATTGTTGCAAATAGGCATTTGTGGAGGGGTTCTTTGTTTTTTGTAGCATCATGATAGTCTTCATGATGGTGCACCATCCATTGACTTGCTTGACTTCATACTTCATGATGGCTTGACTTTGTTAGCATCATGGTTGTTGATGATGGTTGTGTGGAGTGTTGGCATTGCCTTGTGATCATTCCCTTTTGCATGATAGCTTTCCTCTCTCTCTCTTTGGGATTAGATGAGAATGGCTCCCATTTCTTGGGGTGGGATTTTTGTTCTTCTAGCTTTGTAAAATCCCACATGTTTCATCTCCACAAGCTCATATCATTTCCTCCACCAAAAAGGCAATTCCACAACCCCAAAGTGAGACTTGAGGGCTACATATTCTACAGCGAACCTTGGGCACGTCGAGTAGCCGGCTTCGTGCCCGAGTTGCCTCGGCATTGAGGTAGGAGCCCGTAAAAGAAGTAGGCGATGTGGTGCACTTCGGGCGACGAGGAGGAGACGGGACATTCCGCAAGAGATCGGGACGATGATGAGAAGACCGGAGGACATGGATCGTCGGTATATCTCTATTCCCTTTCTTGTTGGTAGCTAGGACTAATTAATGGTTCGATCCGGGTAGTAGTGCGCGGCGGTTTGCCAGTTTAAGAAAATTTAAAGTTTATCACCGCTTCCGCTTTTGGCCGTCGGATTGACGGCCGGGGCGCCGCCGTGCACTTACAAAATCCATGACATCCCTTCCTCAAAAGCTGTCCAGCGCGAAGAGAAGAAAACAAACTGTGAGGGGCGGCACCATGGTCCCCCTGCACAACAAAAGCCGACTCGCCATGAAAACAAAATCTAACTGTCTTCTCACGGATGTCCACAGACGCATAGCACATAGCTAACCAATCCATACCCAAAAGAACGTCGAAGCCCAACATCTCAAGAAGGATCAAGTCGACAGGCAGCTCTCTCTCGCCAATACGAACAACACATGATCGGAACACGTGCCTAGCAACAAACGACTCTCCCATAAGAGTGGTGACAACAAGCGGCTGATCAAGCAAACCGGACTCTCTACCCAAACTCGGCATGAAGTGTGTGGAAACGTACAAGTACGTAGATACCGGGTCAAACAACGAGCGTGCATCAACAGAACATACTGAAAGGATACCTGAGACCACCGCATTGGACGCCTGTGCGTCCTGATGCGTCAAAGCAAAAACCCGCGCCTGTCCTCCACCTGCAACTGGCTGTCCCCTACTAGCAACTGGCTGTGCCCTGCCTCGGTCACCTCATCCTCTATGAACAAATCCTCCGCGACCACGACCTCTCTGCGCATGAGTCTGACATGGGGTAATAGTAGGTACAATAGGCATCGCCCTCTGCGGTGGAGAAGATGGAAGTGTGACTGTCACGACCCGAAAGAGCACGTGACTGGCCCTCGAACCATATGAAGTCTATAGGACTCCATCTGATCCAAGTAAGCCAAAAGCCCAGAAATCTAAAACCATTTAAGGAGTAAATAGGGAAAATTAGTTTTAAGAGGTAAAGAAAACATGTTTGAAAATCAAGTTTTTAAATAACTAAGCCGAATATGAATTTTTTTAAAATGTGTAATTTTTCCTGAAAATTTCGGCAGAGTTTCCTTTGTAAAAACTGGCCCCGAACGGGGTACAACAAGAATAATATATATGACATGATAAAAGGCATCCCCAAGCGGGAGCTAGCTCTTCGTCAATCGACGGTCACAACCACGCAAGCAATAATAATATACAACGCCAAGGGGCGAGGATCAAAACTGAAAAGAAACTCAAAAACAGCCAGAAAACCGCAATATTACAAGCGCGACTCTAAGGTCGAAACAATACAACACTGATTTCTAAGTCTGAAACAAACTACAAGTTTTGGTTGATGGACAATTCTAGATACAATAAAAATACATGAACAATGGCGGTTCTGATACAAAGAACCCACCTAACCAAGCAAGTCACCCATAGGAAGCAGTGTGCCAGAAATGCCGCTATGGAATCTGTACGGCAAAAACCTGCAAGAACTGGGGCACAACGGGGGTGAGTTGCCAACTCGTGAATAGAAAATATCTACAAGCAGAGATCGAATGCATGACCTATCCTAGGTCAATACGATCAGATAATAAATAAACCTCAATATAAATAAAGCTGAAGCATGCTAAACTGGCAATGTAATCTCTATACATGAGTGTAGTGCCAAGTGCTCGTGCTAGTGCCTCAGGTAATAGCATGTCATTAATATGAGGTATAACCAATGTAATCAAATCTGCACACTCGTGGATCCCGTCCACTCGTCACCCACTGACAATAACCACCATGCATGTAAATATCATGAATCATGTGCATGGGAAATAATATGAGGATATAACCACCCGTGTCCCTCGCGACACATCAAAATCATGGAACCAGGGTGCCCAGCATCGACACCCGAAAACATCATGAAAACTGTGCCCAGCATCGGCACGTAAATCCTCATATATCGGGCTCCGTCAGTCCGGATCGGCCCGCGGGCTCTGTCTGCGGTATCGGCCCTCGGCCCCGGCTGTATGCCCAAAACATCTATCGACTCTGGTCGGTATCCTCCGGATAACCGCCAGGTCCAACCAATCACCGGTAGGTACTCGCCCGCCTCCAGGCTCAATCGGCAAAGCTCATCGATCATCTTGCCGAGGGGAACCATACCGGGTCCACCATGTACCCGCAATCGGCTCATCCACGCCTCGATTCGGGTTACACATATCGCTCTCAGCACCGAGAAAACACATGGTGGACGCACTGAAATATCATATCAAGGGTAACCGGGTTTTTAAAGAAATGACATATTCTCTTTTGAAATACCCTCGGTTCCCAAATCCAGAAATATTATAGAAACAACATATCTCAATGCGTACAGTCAAAGCATGATGTATGCGGCATGTAACAGTAATGCAAGCATATCAGTAAGTCATGCAACATGGAATAATAATGTGCACATGTCGAGGGAGACCGCTCTTTTAAAAGGAATCTGTTTTTAAAGAGTATATTGCGGTTCCCAAATCCCCAATCAAGCTAGAATCATCTATATATGTGTTCAGGTATAAGTGTACAATATGCCATGCCAGAATCATATCATGAATGCAATAGTACTATAGTGTAGTGACATGGCAATTATCGATGATGAGTGTGTGAGCCGGCAACAAGTGTACGTGGAACATATACATCATCGATAATGGTGCTGGTGTCCTAGCAGCATGACTGAATGTCACAACAATACAAGCGATGCAATGCAAATAGCAGGAATATGCGGAAACGAATGATCAACGCAAAAGTACAGAACCTGCCCCAATAGATATGTCATGCAACCTTGCCTTTTGAAATAAGACGAATCAGGGCTTTTGGTAAAGTAAGGGCTACGGTGTTTTAAGAAAAGATGCATCATTTGAAAATATCCGTATAACCCTTCTGCTTATCTTTAAAATATCCCCGATTCGTTAGTTTTGAAATAGGTATGACTCGGTCTAGTCTAATGTCTACTAAATAATCTAGACAGGAGGGGTATGAAACCACCTAATCTGAGTCAATATATAAATATAGATATGATAGTCGGTGATCTCGCCTCAATAACATATCGTATGATATCCTCGAGTCATGAGTGCGGATCTATCATCAATATCGGCTCGTACGGTAAATCGTCGTACGGCATCCCAATAGCTGGGTAGGGGTCAATATCACACTATCTCATCACATATCAGGTATCACTTATCATCAGATCACACAATCTGGGGTACTACTGTAAGTCTAGTACAAATCGACACCATCTATAAAATATGAATGCGGGTAAAGCACATGTCCAAAGGCCCGCTAAAACTATCATATCGCACCTCAAAGGCAAACTATGTCACATCGCCGATCTCACGGCCTCACATCAAGTATCATCTCAAACCACGTATCATCCTCCAATCCCGTATATAAACACATAGTCCCATACCCATGTGTAGATATACGCACCATCATATGCACTCTAATAAATGAAAGAATGAATGCAAGTATGTGTGTAAATGTATGTGTGAGTGCAACCACTACTCTAGGGTTCGCACTATACTAAACCAATATATTCTTATCATCAAAATATCATTATTACCATCAATAACCCTAAACAACACATAATAAATATTCGTGTGTATACGTATTCGTATACATCACCACGGACTGCGGGGGTGCTATACGCCATCCACCCGACTTCTCCCCGTAGATATAAATCTACTCACCTTGCTTCTCGTGTGCCAAAGCCGATGTCGCTATCTTCACCTCCTTTGCCTCAACATCACGCGGGGTACCTACAAGTATATCACAATGCTAAAGCACATGAAAATCACATTGGAAACCAAAATGGCACACGCTACCCGCATAGGTAAAAACCCATCGACTCGCATGTAAACACAATCAAAATCCACTTGTCGTTGACGTCCAAACGCCACCCGACAGGAATGAATCACCAAATACCAAAATCCATGCTAAAACAAGTCCCAAATTATACACCAACATAGGAAAATCAACCCAGATTTCACCCTAGATGGAATCAGTCAAAACTAGACATACTCAGGGTCAAAACTAGAGGAAATGGAGGCATGCACAGAAAACGAGGCAATTCCTTAAAATACCTTATTTTAGAATTTTCCATAATTTTCCCCCATTTATCTGTATTTAATTATACCAGAATATTAAAATATTCATTAAAATAATATTAAATTATAAAATTTCCCAAAAATCATATTTTATTATTTTGAAGACGTTACAGTGACGTGTGGTATGACAGTCTCGCCTTCACGTGGCTCCGGGCAATCTCGAACACGATTATAAGTACTCCCGCATCGGAAACATCTGGATGGTGTCGGCTGACTCTCTTGGGGATAAGTGCTGAACAACCGGCCTCGCCTCAAGTCTTTGCCACCTGTAAGGTGTCTGTCGCAGTGCCTAAAGAGCCGTCTCTGTGCCGGAGTATCAGTACGAACTCTCTTCGGCTCTGGAACTACCGAAGTCTCAGCAACGTGCTCCTCGACTAATAAGGCTGCGTCTACAGCTGCCGCATAAGTTTCGCAATGCTGGGCGCTGATCGCAAGGAACAGTGGTGTAACCATGCCTCGGACAAATCTCTTGACTCGCATCTCCTTAGTAGCCACTAAATATGGGGCATAGACCGATAACTCGGTGAACAGCACGTCGTACTCTGTCACTGTCATCTCCGGAGTCTGACGTAAAGACTCGAACCTGCGCGCCCTAAAATCTCTAACACTCTGTGGAAGGAAGCGGGCAAGGAATACGGTCACGAACTCTGTCCAGGTCATAGGAGGAAGATCTGCTGCTCTGCCCTTCTTGACCGATTCACACCATTTCTGCGCAAGACCTTCCAGGCAAAAGCTCATGAACTCTAACCATCTCGCATCTGAGCATCTGAGTGAACGACATATCCAGGCCATCCTATCAATGAAAGACTGTGGGTTCTCGGCTGCATCGGTGCCTGTGAAGACCGGAGGCTTCAGCCTCATGAACTCTGATAGCGATACTGTAATCACCTCCGTGGCTGCAGGGGCAACTTCCTGTATGGTAGGTACCATCGCGGTCCCTGTGAAGGGTGGAGCTACCTCTGGTCGCTGCGCTCGAAGCGTCTCAACTAGCGATCCTATCATCTGGCGCATCTCCTGCATGCCGGATCCCATCATCTGGCGCATCTCCTGCATACCGGATCCCATCATCTGGTCTGTCGAAGGAGGAACAGTCTGCTCTGGTACAACAGGGGTACTACCCGGATCAGTCCTCGTCTCGGACGAGTCAACTCGAATCTCGGCTCTCGCGGCCGCTTTTTGCGCCCTCGTAGTCTTTGGCGGCATAATGGCTGAAAAAGGAATTAGGATTCAATAAGGATACGGAAATCGAATCGCAAGAATGCAAAATATCATGAAAGAATTTCAATCAATAAGTCCAAAGGTCGCTTAGGTGAAGTACCGTGTCATGAGTATGCCGCGGAACATACACACGCTACGCTACTCTGCTTCAGCTACCTACTCCATCATACCAAGGTCATCCTACACTCCGAAAGGTAAAACCTACGCTCTGATACCAACTTTGTGAAAGGTTCCTAGGCACCCTATAGAGGTCTCACAAGGCATCGAACATGCCAAATTTAAAAATTATGGTGCCGAGAAACCCTAGTTAACGGATCGTTGCTAGATGTCTAGGCGAAAAATAAAACTAGTTAACAAATTAACTATAGGTTAGATGCTACAACCTTTGTAGATCCGGTAATCCTCTTCCTTGGCTCCACGAAGGCATCCTTTCGCTGTCCATCTCGATTCCCAAACTCAAACTTTGGCTTCATCGGAGAAACGGGCAAGCTAGGTCGTCGGCTTTGTGTCAAAGACGATCTACCTCGAGGCATCGCAAGTTCAAGCTCCGACTTCACAAACTTGTAAAACTTGTGAAGTAAACACCAAAAACAACTTGGCAAGAGGTAGAGGGTGAAGAAATAGGAGGTGGGTTCACTTTAGAATTGGATTTATCTCACTAGATCTCAAGTTGCCATTTTTGTAGCAAGCTTGAAGAAGAAGAAGAAGATGAAGAAGATGATAGAATTCATATGATAAGTTATTTCTAAAATGAATAATAAATGAATTCTTATCATCTTCTAACCATGGTCAGGTGTAGAGAATTGACCATGGTTAGTGGGAGTGGTTAGGTTTAAGCAAGGAGACAAAATGGCATCATTACTAAAAGCTTCATGAAGCTTCACCACACTTCATGATAAAATGAAACCCTTTTGTTTCCAAAAATCCATTTAATAAATAATAAATGGATTTGATAATAAGAGAATAAATCTTAAACCCTAACCACTCTCATAACCATGGTTGCATTCTTTACACAAAGCCAAAACTACATGCATCATCAAACATGATACATATAAGTGCACAAAAGTATATCACATATACAATGTGTAATTCAAGTGAGAAAAATCCGTTTAAAGTGAACAAATACTAGTTAATGCAAAGTAATATATCAAATATATAATTATACATTAAATCATTAAATCAACACTTGATTCAATGATCCGGTCATGTCGCACATAACCGACTAGTATTCAATGTATCGACTTATCGAATCGATCTTCGATTCGATAACTAGGTTATATCATATACAACCAATCGAAACATTAATCGCGAGAATCAAATACGGAATCACATACACGCATTATTCTCGGTCCCGCACATATCTCATATGCACTCCTATTTCATTTCGCTTGAACCAGGAAACCTCTGTGTAGGACTCTAAAGACTCGTCAATACGCCGGTAGCAGATGATGATCATATCATGCACCCACAAGCCGCAAGCGGTCTGCCAAACGTAACGGCCACCCGGGTATTGAGCGATCAGAAGATCGACGAGCTAGCCCGCTCACACTCCTACGAATCCGACCAGTAACACTTACCGTACAGTCCGGTCTCTTCGTCTGATATGTCGCATATCAAGTCTAGGGGTGGTAAACGTCAGACCCCAATAACCCGATAAGTCGTGCCGATGTGAGGCTCGTAACGGGTCGAGAAACTACTGGTAACACTTACCAGCAAATCTCTGATCAGCCCTGGCCAGGGACTTCCCTGTTACGGCCAATCGAGCACTGCGCAACATCAACCCCCAATACCGGGAGAGACGAAACCCCTCCTATCGCTCATTGCCTCCATGTGACTCGGGACTGTACCCAAAGACCACCGTTTTGCACGCCCTAATGGACGTGGTAAGGTGGAGATCAAAGCACAGTGGGAATCACACAAGACTCTATGACGATCTCGGGTCTACAGACTAACCTGTACAAGTGTCACCTGAGAACTGCCATCTGACGTGAGGTATAATAGCATCTGGGAGTTCTCGGCGAGTCCGTCCAGTGTACCCAGTCTCCACTGAGCACCCGTATACCATCTCTGATGTCAAACACCAATGGATATGGGATCATCCATCGCCCATCACATGGGTCGAGAAGCGTATACGCTAGTCTACTCTGGTATATCGATGCCCCGTCTCGATACACCCACGACTAGGGACCTTGAAGGATGTACTTATGGACTACCATGTCCCCACTAGTATGATCTGCATCATAGTCCAGGTAGTCAAGTACAAATCCTAAGGGCTTTACCAACATGTAACTATAAGACAGTATAAAGAAACTAGTGTACATGTTAAGATAAAGAGCAACCAGATAGCATACTATCATGTCGAGTAAGAAAGTCATCTCTATATATGTCCAAGCATCCAATATAATATACATAATCTGTACAATACTGGCCTCTAGGGCATACATACAACTAACAATCTCCCACTTGCACTAGGGCCAGCTGCTGTAGTATCTCATACCGAGCATCCCGAAGAGTCTCTCAAACTGTATCTGGGGAATGGCCTTCGTGAGTGGATCCGCCGTGTTGTTCTTCGTGTCAACTCTCCTGACCTCGATCTCCCGGCGATCAACTATCTCCCGGATCAGGTGATACCGCCTCAGAATATGCTTGGATCGCTGATGGGACCTGGGTTCCTTGGCCAAAGCCACCGCTCCATTGTTATCGCAATACAAAGGTATTGGACGCTCAATGGATGGAACCACTCCAAGTTCAGTAACGAACTTCTTGATCCAGACAGCCTCTTTGGCAGCATCGTTGGCAGGGATGTATTCAGCCTCCATCGTCGAGTCTGCCACGGTTTCCTGCTTGGAACTCTTCCAGCTAACCGCCCCTCCGTAAAGGGTAAAGACAAAGCCCGACTGCGACTTAGAGTCGTCCTTATCACTCTGGAAGCTCGAATCGGTAAAGGACTCCACTTGGAGCTCTCCGTTACCATACACCAAGAACATATCTCTAGTCCTTCGCAAGTACTTGAGAATGCTCTTCACAGCTGTCCAGTGACTCTCTCCAGGATCAGCTTGATACCTGCTCACTATACTTAGTGAGTATGCTACATCGGGTCTGGTACATAGCATCGCATACATGATAGAGCCTACTGCCGAAGCATAGGGTATACCTTGCATGCGAGCTCTCTCCAAATCAGTCTTGGGAGACATCTCTTTGGAGAGAGTGACTCCAGAGATCGTGGGCAAGTTCCCACGCTTGGACTCTTCCATACTAAACCTCTTTAGTATGGTGTCAATGTACCTGGATTGGGACAATCCCAAAATCCTTTTGGATCTATCTCTATAGATCCTAATTCCCAATATGCAGGAGGCATCGCCAAGATCTTTCATTGGGAATCTTTGTGATAAGAAGAGCTTGACCGATTGCAGCATAGGAATATCATTTCCTATCAAGAGTATGTCGTCCACGTACAATACGAGGAAGACAACCTTACTCTCTGCCACCTTCCTGTAGATACAAGGTTCATCTGGATTTTTGACGAAATCAAACTCTTTGATAACGACGTCAAAGCAGATGTTCCAACTCTGCGATGCTTGCTTCAATCCATAAATGGATTTAAGCAGCTTGCACACCTTCCCGCTGCTCCCACTGTCTACGAAGCCCTCTGGCTGAGCCATGTACACGCACTCTTCTAAATCACCGTTTAGAAAGGCGGTCTTAACATCCATTTGCCAGATTTTGTAATCATGATATGCAGCGATGGCAAGCATGATCCGGATGGATTTAAGCATAGCCACTGGAGAAAAGGTCTCGTCATAGTCCACACCTGGTCTTTGACGAAAACCCTTTGCTACAAGTCTAGCTTTGAAAGTCTCCACTTTCCCATCTACACCAAGTTTCTTCTTAAAGATCCACTTGCTCCCAATGGGTTTTACCCTTTCAGGAGCAACTTCCAAAGTCCATACTTTGTTGGTGTACATGGAATCCATCTCGGACCGCATAGCATCCAGCCATTTCACTGAGTCCCCACTCGTGATGGCCTGCTCGAAGCTAGTTGGGTCATCATCCTCCATGATGCAATCCTCACTACCACCATCAATGAGAAAACCATAGTATCTCTCAGGTGGACGAGAAACCCTACTAGATCGGCGGAGAGGCTGGGGTACGTCGGGCACCACTGAATCCTCTGGTTCTTCTAAATTGTCAGTTGCAGTTTGTGGTGCTAGAACCTCTTCCAGCTCTACCTCATTGCCATTAATTTCTTTTGCAAGAAATTCCCTTTCCAAAAAGGTGGCATGTTGAGCAACAAACACTCTTTGTTCCTCAGCTTGGTAGAAAAAATATCCTTGAGAATTCTTCGGATATCCCACAAACTTGCAAAGGACTGATCGTGCCTCGAGTTTCTCCGGATTTTTCTTTTTGACATAGGCCGGACAACCCCATATCTTAATTCGCTTAAAATATGGTCTCTTCCCACTCCATATCTCATATGGTGTGGTAGGTACAGATTTAGACAGAACCAGATTCAATAGGTATATGGCTGTCTCAAGCGCATACCCCCAAAAGGAAATAGGTAACTCAGCATTACTCATCATTGAACGCACCATATCTAATAGGGTGCGATTCCTTCGTTCCGATACACCGTTGTGCTGTGGTGTATAAGGAGGAGTAAGCTGAGAGAGAATCCCATTCTCTTTTAGATAATCCAGGAATTCACTGCTTAAGTATTCACCTCCTCGATCAGATCGAAGAACCTTAATACTTTTGCCCGTTTGGTTCTCTACCTCATGCTTATATTCTTTGAATTTCTCAAAAGCTTCAGACTTGTGTTTCAACAGGAACACATGCCCGTATCTAGAGAGATCGTCAGTGAATGTAATGAAGTAGGAAGAACCATTTCTGGCGTGTGTAGACATTGGACCGCATACATCACTATGCACCAGTCCCAAGAGTTCAGTAACTCTTTCTCCGTGTCCTTTAAACGGAGTTTTGGTCATTTTTCCTTTGAGACATGAATGGCAAGTGTCATAAGATGATAATTCGAATGAATTCAAATATCCGTTCTTATGCAACTTAGCTAGTCGTGTTTCATTGATATGGCCAAGTCTACAGTGCCACAAGAAGGATTCGTTCATTTCTGAGCTTTTCCTTTTGTGTGTGTTTTGTATATTGAAGACTGTATTTTGATTGAGAATGAATATGCCATTATGTAGCGAGCCTGATGCAATCAACCTTTGATCTAGGAATATGTTCATAACATTATCCTTTACTACAAAATTATAACCTTCTTTACTTAATAAAGAAACTGATATAATGTTGCACATCATGTTCGGTATATAATAGCACTCATTCAGGACTAGTGTATCACAATTTGGTAATACCAGGTGATATATGCCAACTGCTTTGGCTGCAACATTTGCCCCATTCCCTACATGAACGGAATGTTCACCTTTTCTCAGTTCTCTACCTTTTCGCAGCCCATGTAACATCTTACATATGTGGGATCCTGACCCGGTATCTAATACCCAGGACGTAGGGTGAACTGAGAAACAGTTCTCAATGACAAACACACCCGAAGATGATGCATCAACATGCATGTTCTCCGTTTGGGCGGTGTGAGAATCCAGATATTCTCCTGTTTCCTGTTCAGTCTTATAACATTTATAAGATAGAACGGGTCCAACGTTCCCCTGCACAGTATAACATACGGGTTCGGTCAATACATCCATATTATTATCTTCATTAGGGCATGAAATGGTCGCTACCTGGAGAGAGAGAGAAGAAAACACTTTAGCGTATGCTCGTGCAAGATCAGATTGGTTATTATCTTATCTAATCAGGATGGCTCCCACTGCTTTTTATCAAATCTTCCTCCAAACCCTAAAAGGAAAGACTAGCCGGGATTAATTACACACTACAAGTTCGCCAATCTTTCAGCCAGGCTAGGGTCGGTACTTTGAGGGAGGTCCCCCGTGCTTTCGCACGAACCTAATTAATGTAAACCTCGTTTTCCCAGAGGCGTAACCTCGTTAACACCTTTCTAGACACCTACTTGATCGGCTAATTGTAATGTATAAAACTCTCCCAGGAGTAACTCTTACTCGCAGTGGGTATCGGGATCCAACTATCTCATAGAAGGTATGCAATCTCATTGCAAATTTCTACACTTGAAATTCCCGATAATATTTTGCCCCAGGCGATCTATGACCTTGACTGAGTCAACAAACCATAGACCGCAAGTAAAGTTCAACCCGTCATTTCCTGATTGAATTAAACCCACCCGCACGACTCTTGACTAAGTCAACAAGGCCGCACGACTACCCTAATCCAATCTGCATCATATGCATAAACAGATAAATAGTAATCAGCTACCGCACACTACGCCTTGACTGAGTCAACAAACGCAGCACGAATACTAACTATTACTTATCTGAAATGACGGAGGGCTACGACAGGTTTTTAAGAAAACCCTTTGCGTAATGAACTTTATATCGTTGTAGAATCAAATGAAGTTTTGAAATGGAGTGATTTTGAGGCTTTGTTTTAGTTTTGCTAAAGGAGTCACTCCCGGCGAAGGGATCTCGGTCCTTTCCTCGTCGAATGAGGTGCGGGATATATCATATATATCGCTGTGCAAAGAAAAAACGCAAAAGCAGTCAAAAGCAAACCGAGTGTGTAGCATCTGCCAGTTATTGCTAAAGGAGTCACTCCCGGTGAAGGGATCTCGGTCCTTTCCTCATCGAATAAGGTGCGGGGTATATCATATATACCGCTATGCAAAGCAAGAACTGTAGCTACCTGTTTTATTTAAAATCTGATTCTACAACATCTTAGGTTTCTTTCCTTTCATTAATCACATTAATGAAGTCCCATCATTTAAATACCTAAACATCACAGATAGATATGACGTACACTTATGCCATCCGCATTCGCCTCGATGTCCCCTCGTGCACCGTTAGGTTAGGTAACTAACGTCAGAGCAGGGCAGGGCTAGCGCGGGTGTAAAACATAAGTAACGTCTATATAATATATCATATATACTATATACTATATCCATCACAGAGTCACAACACAGATATCGCAGCAGAATAAACATATGAAATATTGGATATACTAGGACGTCCGTGTTTTCAATACGAGCCAGTATAAAACACGGATTCCACGGTCGTGATGAATAGCCAATCCCACACCCCTAGACCCCTACGAGAGCGGCAAGCAACCCTGCCAATTCTAGGGTTAGGAGACCCGGACTCGACTCCTCGAGTTGGTCTCCCACTGGACCCCAGAACCCGGTTACTTGTGCTCCCCTCCTTGGGTCTATCCTAATGCGGAAAAGTAAATAATATACAAAGGGTGATAACTTCCGCTACCTGGAAGTGCCCCAAATAAAAGAATATTACATACAAGTTTTTACATGAATGAAAATGAAAAACACTAATCTCACATAAAAACCCCCGGCTATTCGAACACGACGATCCAATATAACATATCCAGCAACACATAACATCACATGTCATCAACGTAAGTAAGTATGCATACCCCAATTGTCGTTGACGTATAGCAACGAAACCGGCGATATGAACATACTACACTTACGGTCACAGAAAAGAAAGTGTAAAACTACAACAATTGGAATCCGCAATCTCTTTAGACATCGCATGCCTAACAGATATAAATCCCGCATTTTAGTCTCATTATCGAAAACACTTTTCAATATCATATGGGACTAAATTGCTAGATTTATAACATTCATTCAGTTATCACATAACTGTTTGTGAATTCCAATTATTGTATCACATTCCAGATAAACAGAAAATGTTAAACTTTCCGATCGAACAGTCAAATACCCAAGTTTTCCCGATACAGCTCAACACATGAAATAAGTCTAACAACATTCAGTTCGTGCCTCAGTACCGACGGTCCAGCCGTAGAAGGGTCAAGCCAACGCCTCACATGTGGCACGCCGTACTGCCCCAAACCCGAAGGTTCAAAGGGCAGTTCAAGACGGTCACATAATCGAGTTAAGGTTTGTTGTCTTCTAGAGGGTCCATCGCGTTACTTGCACTATTTAGAACGTCGTTAAACTACGGAAAAATCCAACACTTGGAAATTTCCCAACAGGGAAAAAATTGGGTATTTATATCCGGTCGAACTTTTTAACATATTCTGGAAATTATCCGGAAATACACAAAAGACGAAATTTGATAATCCGATCGAAATACCGAATCCCCAAAACAACCCCAGAAAATTCAACTCTTGAAAGAATATTAAACATTCCCAGAAGACTCAGCACTACAAGTAATGAATTACTGTGCAATCCACTAGCTATAAATCAACACACTGGCCGCGGAACCGCCGCTATGTCTATGGTGGGGACCGCGGTTCCGCGCCTGTGTTATCGATTTAGTAACACGTGTTTCACAGTAACTTATGAAATTACCTGCTGAATTTTTTGGTAATTTTTAATCTGGAAAAATCCACGTTTTCATAAAAAGTACAGAGAGCATGCTTGTGATCGGGTTTCGGGTTCGTTCGGACTTCAAATTCCGTCTAGACTTCGCCTAAGGCTCTAGCTAGGCTCTGATACCAGTGAAAGGTTCCTAGGCACCCTATAAAGGTCTCACAAGGCATCGAACATGCCAAATTTAAAAATTATGGTGCCGAGAAACCCTAGTTAACGGATCGTTGCTAGATGTCTAGGCGAAAAATAAAACTAGTTAACAAATTAACTATAGGTTAGATGCTACAACCTTTGTAGATCCGGTAATCCTCTTCCTTGGCTCCACGAAGGCATCCTTTCGCTGTCCATCTCGATTCCCAAACTCGAACTTTGGCTTCATCGGAGAAACGGGCAAGCTAGGTCGTCGGCTTTGTGTCAAAGACGATCTACCTCGAGGCATCGCAAGTTCAAGCTCCGACTTCACAAACTGATGAAACTTGTGAAGTAAACACCAAAAACAACTTGGCAAGAGGTAGAGGGTGAAGAAATAGGAGGTGGGTTCACTTTAGAATTGGATTTATCTCACTAGATCTCAAGTTGCCATTTTTGTAGCAAGCTTGAAGAAGAAGAAGAAGAAGATGATAGAATTCATATGATAAGTTATTTCTAAAATGAATAATAAATGAATTCTTATCATCTTCTAACCATGGTCAGGTGTAGAGAATTGACCATGGTTAGTGGGAGTGGTTAGGTTTAAGCAAGGAGACAAAATGGCATCATTACTAAAAGCTTCATGAAGCTTCACCACACTTCATGATAAAATGAAACCCTTTTGTTTCCAAAAATCCATTTAATAAATAATAAATGGATTTGATAATAAGAGAATAAATCTTAAACCCTAACCACTCTCATAACCATGGTTGCATTCTTTACACAAAGCCAAAACTACATGCATCATCAAACATGATACATATAAGTGCACAAAAGTATATCACATATACAATGTGTAATTCAAGTGAGAAAAATCCGTTTAAAGTGAACCAATACTAGTTAATGCAAAGTAATATATCAAATATATAATTATACATTAAATCATTAAATCAACACTTGATTCAATGATCCGGTCATGTCGCACATAACCGACTAGTATTCAATGTATCGACTTATCGAATCGATCTTCGATTCGATAACTAGGTTATATCATATACAACCAATCGAAACATTAATCGCGAGAATCAAATACGGTATCACATACACGCATTATTCTCGGTCCCGCACATATCTCATATGCACTCCTATTTCGTTTCGCTTGAACCAGGAAACCTCTGTGTAGGACTCTAAAGACTCGTCAATACGCCGGTAGCAGATGATGATCATATCATGCACCCACAAGCCGCAAGCGGTCTGCAAAACGTAACGGCCACCCGGGTATTGAGCGATTAGAAGATCGACGAGCTAGCCCGCTCACACTCCTGCGAATCCGACCAGTAACACTTACCGTACAGTCCGGTCTCTTCGTCTGATATGTCGCATATCAAGTCTAGGGGTGGTAAACGTCAGACCCCAATAACCCGATAAGTCGTGCCGATGTGAGGCTCGTAACGGGTCGAGAAACTACTGGTAACACTTACCAGCAAATCTCTGATCAGCCCTGGCCAGGGACTTCCCTGTTACGGCCAATCGAGCACTGCGCAACATCAACCCCCAATACCGGGAGAGACGAAACCCCTCCTATCGCTCATTGCCTCTATGTGACTCGGGACTGTACCCAAAGACCACCGTTTTGCACGCCCTAATGGACGTGGTAAGGTGGAGATCAAAGCACAGTGGGAATCACACAAGACTCTATGACGATCTCGGGTCTACAGACTAACCTGTACAAGTGTCACCTGAGAACTGCCATCTGACGTGAGGTATAATACCATCTGGGAGTTCTCGGCGAGTCCGTCCAGTGTACCCAGTCTCCACTGAGCACCCGTATACCATCTCTGATGTCAAACACCAATGGATATGGGATCATCCATCGCCCATCACATGGGTCGAGAAGCGTATACGCTAGTCTACTCTGGTATATCGATGCCCCGTCTCGATACACCTACGACTAGGGACCTTGAAGGATGTACTTATGGACTACCATGTCCCCACTAGTATGATCTGCATCATAGTCCAGGTAGTCAAGTACAAATCCTAAGGGCTTTACCAACATGTAACTATAAGACAGTATAAAGAGACTAGTGTACATGTTAAGATAAAGAGCAACCAGATAGCATACTATCATGTCGAGCAAGAAAGTCATCTCTATATATGTCCAAGCATCCAATATAATATACATAATCTGTACAATACTGGCCTCTAGGGCATACATACAACTAACACTTTGTCATGACCCAAAGTTCGGCACGTGACCGGCACTTAACCACGTGACGTCTTCAGGCGTAAAGCGACTAAGTAAGCCGAAACCCAGAAATCAAAACCATTAAAAGTACAGAGTGTTTAAAACATTTATTAGAATATTTGTTACAACATTTAGAAAACTTTAAGTTGTTTAGTAGAATTCTTTAAAGTTCAAGTTATTATTTTAAAATTTTTGGCAGCATTTCCTTTGTATTACTAGCCCCGAAATCGGGTACAAGGCAATATATGAGTAAAATGATACACAATAAGAAATAAGCATCCCAAACGGGAGCAATCATGCCCAACGGCGGAAACAAACACCACAATAATAATATACGACGCCGTAGCGAAGAAAGAGTAAAAATAAGTGAAGACAACATGAAATATAAAACTGCATAAATAAAGTCGGCTCACAACGAGCTCGACACCAGAGTACAATAATATACATCATCCTCACAACTGGTCTCTAAGTCAATACATAAGTAGTAGATGGAGAATACTAGATACAATGATGTATACAACTGGAAAATAAACAGATACCGCACAGAAACCTACCTATCAGCAAAAGGGCGAGTATGCCAACTACAGTAGTATCTGTGTCAAAAGATGTAAGAAAGCAGCCTGCTGCGACTACTCCGAGGGGCAACCTGCAAACACTATGGCACAACGGGGGTTAGTTGCCAACTCGTGAATAGTAGATAACATATAAAGGTAATCGCGAGTATGCACGTACTGCGCTACTCTAACATATGCCAGTAGAAAATGTCTATATGCGATGAGCAGGATGTGCAATAATCATGCATAAGTACTCTATCAGGTATTATGACCACAGGATGAGATGCAAAATAATGAATGCTGAGCATGGGAATAAAATAAAATCTACACGGAATGTCAATGTGGAAAATAGAATCGGTGTCCATCAATGCACCCAAATCCCAATAAAACTCAGGCGCCGTCATCCTCATCGGCCCTCAAATCCTGTAAATCTCTGAGAATCGCGAATGCCCAACATCGGCACTCAAAATATCATGAAATACTCGTGTCCAGCATCGACACGCAAATCCTCATATATCGGGCTCCGTCAGTCCGGATCGGCCTACGGGCTCCGTCTGCGGAATCGGCCAACGGCCCCGGCAGTACGGGTCATCCCGTATCCATCTATCGACTCTGGTCAGTATCCTCCGGATAACCGCCAGGTCCAACTAATCACCGGTAGGTAGTGGTCCCTCTTCCAGGCTCACCGTCTACTGCACAGCGATCCGTTCTCGCCCCGGGGTACCATAACGGGTCCACCATGTACCCGCAATCGGCCTCATCCAGCTTCTCGATTCGGGTTCATATATCACACGTCTCAGAACCAAGAAAACGCATGGTGGACGCACTGAAATATCATATCAAGGGAACCGGGTTTTTAAAACAGTGCGTATTTTCTTAAAATAATACCCCGGTTCCCAAATCCAGAAATCACATAAATCCAAGCTCAATGCGTAAATCCATGCGATGTAATATGTGCATCATAAGTCGTACTATGAGGAAAAGGGAGAAACCGCTCTTTAAGTAGATTCAGCTTTTAAAAGGTATCATGCGGTCCCCAGTTTTTACCAAAAATCAGCTTATCTAGGTAGTTACAGTTTGAATAGGCATATGTATGGATATGCAATGAGTATGTGCACAAGTAGCATAATCATGCCACATCATATATCAGGTGAGCTACAATATACTGCTCATGGCAATTCTATAATGTGAGTGTCATGTCAATTACTAACGGTGTGTGGGTAACATGCAGAATAGTGCTCGTGCAACATGAACCGTTCGTAACAGTGCGGTGTGTTATTAATTCTAAGTTCATATACATATATATATATATATAGCAGGAACTACAGTATGCAATTAAGGTATATGGATCCAAATATGCAACTACTATAGCCTATCAAGCCCTGACGCTTAACTCCATACGGGCGATTTCCCCGTAGATGTTAAATCTACTCACCTGGTCGCGTGCTACACGTAGCCGACCTCTTGCTTCCCCTTCTTTGCGGCGTCCGACGTACCCGCCTGCGAACCTGGAATTTCATAAGGAATCCATATATATAAGCAAAATTCTACAAAACGCGATATCTAAATCAAACAAGAAACTCGCGTCGCGAACTAAACGCGCGTGTGTACTATACGCTAAAACGTGTGTATACGCGTCTAAAACTAACCCGACACGTTGCGACACGCTGGATCACAGAACCCACTCACGTATCGCACGTATCGCGCAAACTAAACGTAATAGAAAACGATATAGGGTCCCAGATTTTGACTCGAGTTAAAATAGAAAAAGTTGCACATACCAAAAACCCTAATTATACAGCAGAACCCTACAGGCAAAACCCCAGCACCCACACCCACCTTCTGGACGCAATTTGCGGCCAGATAGATTAAATCTGCGGCCCAAAGGGGGAGAGGGGTCCCCGTGCTTCGTGTGTGTGTCTCTGGTTTGGTCACAAGGTTACAGTATCCACAACTTTTTCCTGAAGTACCCGGGTCAAGAGCAGATCCCAGAAAGTCTAAAAAGTCTATATAAAATACTAAGTTACACCAATTTGAAACCATCTGGTATTTTAATGAAATCGGGGGTAAATCTTAGGTTAACTGGCCTTAAACACACTTAGTCAAGCTACATCATCAATAAAAACCATCACTTGGCCAAATCACACTCAAATTACAAAAACTAGCACTAAATCACATAATAAACACTAAACTTAAGCTTAAATTGAAAGGTTCCTAGGCACCCTAGTGGGTTCTCACAAGGCATCGAACATGCCAAATTAAAAATTTTAGTGCCGAGAAACCCTAGACTACGGATCTTTAACTAGATGTTTAGGCGAAAAAGAAAGCTAGTTAACAGTTAACTACTGTGATACGGATATACAACCTTTGTAGATCCGGATTTCCACCTCCACGGCTCCGCAACGTCATGTCCTCGCTGTCCATCATGAATCCTAGACTCGATCATCGGCTTCATCGGGAAAGCAAGCGGAATAGCTCGTCGGCTTTGTGTCAAAGACGATCTACGTCGAGGTTGCACTAGTTCAAGCTCCGACTTCACAAAGTTGTGAAACTTGTGAAGAGAACACCCAAAACCACTTGGCAAGAGGTAGAGGATGAAGAAATAGGAGGTGGGTTCACTTTAGATTTGGATATCTCTCACTAGAAATGAAGTTGCCATTAAAGGCCTCAAGCTTTTCTTTGAAGAATGAAGAAGAAGATGAGATTGATTTATGATAAGTATATTTTAAAATGAAAAGAAAACAATACTTATCATAATTTGCACCATGGTTAAGTGTAGAGAGTTTACTAAGGTTAGATATATGGTTAGGGTTAGGAATGAGGACAAAAATGGTCACTTTAGTCAAGCTTCATGAAGCTTCACCAAACTTCAAGAAGAAAGCAACCCTTTTTGTTTTCTTATCCTTTTCTTTTAATCCAAAATAATAAATGATAAAAGAAAGAATAATTAGGAACCCTAACCATTTACTTAACCTAAATTTAATTCTTCACACTTAACCAAAAGAGCAAGCATCATCAAACATGATACTAAAAAGTGCACAAAAGTATATCACATATACAATGTGCAATCCAAGTGAGAAAAATCCGTTTAAAGTGAACCAATACTAGTTAATGCAAAGTAATATATCAAATATATAATTATACATTAAATCATTAAATCAACACTTGATTCAATGATCCGGTCATGTCGCACATAACCTACTAGTATTCAATGCATCGATTTATCGAATCAATGATTCGATAACTAGGTCATATCGAATATAACCATTCGAAACATATATCGCGAGAATGAAATGCGGTATCACATACACGCATTCTCCTATTTCGTTTCGCTTGAGCCAGGAAACCTCTGTGTAGCACTCTAAAGACTCGTCAATACGCCGGTAGCAGGTGATGATCATATCAAACACCCACAAGCCGCAAGCGGTCTGCTAAACGTAACGGCCACCCGGGTATTGAGCGATCAGAAGATCGACGAGCTAGCCCGCTCACACTCCTGCGAATCCGACCAGTAACACTTACCATACAGTCAAGTCTCTTCGTCTGATACGTCGCATATCAAGTCTAGGGGTGGTATACGTCAGACCCCAATAACCCGATAAGTCGTGCCGATGTGAGGCTCGTAACGGGTCGAGAAACTACTGGTAACACTTACCAGCAAATCTCTGATCAGCCCTGGCCAGGGACTTCCCTGTTACGGCCAATCAAGCACTGCGCAACATCAACTCCCAATACCGGGAGAGACGAAACCCCTCCTATCGCTCATTGCCTCCATGTGACTCGGGACTGTACCCAAAGACCACCGTTTTGCACGCCCTCATGGACGTGGTAAGGTGGAGATCAAAGCACAGTGGGAACCACACAAGACTCCATGACGATCTCGGGTCTACAGACTAACCTGTACAAGTGTCACCTGAGAACCGCCATCTGACGTGAGGTATAATACCATCTGGGAGTTCTCGGCGAGTCCGTCCAGTGTACCCAGTCTCCACTGAGCACCCGTATACCATCTCTGATGTCAAACACCAATGGATATGGGATCATCCATCGCCCATCACATGGGTCGAGAAGCGTATACGCTAGTCTACTCTGGTATAACGATGCCCCGTCTCGATATACCCACGACTAGGGACCTTGAAGGAGGTACTTATGGACTACCATGTCCCCACTAGTATGATCTGCATCATAGTCCAGGTAGTCAAGTACACATCCTAAGGGCTTTACCAACATGTAACTATAAGACAGTATAAAGAGACTAGTGTACATGTTAAGATAAATGGCAACCAGATAGCATACTATCATGTCGAGCAAGAAAGTCATCTCTATATATGTCCAAGCATCCAATATAATATACATAATCTGTACAATACTGGCCTCTAGGGCATACATACAACTAACAATCTCCCACTTGCACTAGGGCCAGCTGCTGTAGTATCTCATACCGAGCATCCCGAAGAGTCTCTCAAACTGTATCTGGGGAATGGCCTTCGTGAGTGGATCCGCCGTGTTGTTCTTCATGTCAACTCTCCTGATCTCGATCTCCCGGCGATCAACTATCTCCCGGATCAGGTGATACCGCCTCAGAATATGCCTTGATCGCTGATGGGACCTGGGTTCCTTGGCCAAAGCCACCGCTCCATTGTTATCGCAATACAAAGGTATTGGATGCTCAATGGATGGAACCACTCCAAGTTCATTAATGAACTTCTTGACCCAGACAGCTTCTTTAGCAGCATCGTTGGCAGCGATGTATTCAGCCTCCATCGTCGAGTCTGCCACGGTTTCCTGCTTGGAACTCTTCCAGCTAACCGCCCCTCCGTAAAGGGTAAAGACAAAACCCGACTGCGACTTAGAGTCGTCCTTATCACTCTGGAAGCTGGAATCGGTAAAGGACTCCACTTGGAGTTCGCCGTTACCATACACCAAGAACATATCTCTAGTCCTTCGCAAGTACTTGAGAATGCTCTTCACAGCTGTCCAGTGACTCTCTCCAGGATCAGCTTGATACCTGCTCACTACACTTAGTGAGTATGCTACATCGGGTCTGGTACATAACATCGCATACATGATAAAGCCTACTACCGAAGCATAGGGTATCCCTTGCATGCGAGCTCTCTCCAAATCAGTCTTGGGAGACATCTCTTTGGAGAGAGTGACTCCAGAGATCGTGGGTAAGTTCCCACGCTTGGACTCTTCCATACTAAACCTCTTTAGTATGGTGTCAATGTACCTGGATTGGGACAATCCCAAAATCCGTTTGGATCTATCTCTATAGATCCTGATTCCCAATATGCAGGAGGCATCACCAAGATCTTTCATTGAGAATCTTTGTGATAAGAAGAGCTTGACCGATTGCAGCATAGGAATGTCATTTCCTATCAAGAGTATGTCGTCCACGTACAATACGAGGAATACAACCTTACTCTCTGCCACCTTCTTGTAGATACAAGGTTCATCTGGATTTTTGACGAAATCAAACTCTTTGATAACGATGTCAAAGCAGATGTTCCAACTCCGCGATGCTTGCTTTAATCCATAAATGGATTTAAGCAGCTTGCACACCTTCCCGCTGCTCCCACTGTCTACGAAGCCCTCTGGCTGAGTCATGTACACGCACTCTTCTAAATCACCATTTAGAAAGGCGGTCTTAACATCCATTTGCCAGATTTCGTAGTCATGAAAGGCAGCAATGGCAAGCATGATTCGGATGGATTTAAGCATAGCCACTGGAGAAAAGGTCTCGTCATAGTCCACACCTGGTCTTTGACGAAAACCCTTTGCTACAAGTCTAGCTTTGAAAGTCTCCACTTTCCCATCTACACCAAGTTTCTTCTTAAAGATCCACTTGCTCCCAATGGGTTTTACCCCTTCAGGAGCAACTTCCAAAGTCCATACTTTGTTGGTGTACATGGAATCCATCTCGGACCGCATAGCATCCAGCCATTTCACTGAGTCCCCACTAGTGATGGCCTGCTCGAAGCTAGTTGGGTCATCATCCTCCATGATGCAATCCTCACTGTCACCATCAATGAGAAAACCGTAGTATCTCTCAGGTTGGCGAGGAACCCTACTAGATCGGCGGAGAGGCTGGGGTTGGTCGGGTACTACCGAATCTTCTGGTTCCACTAAATCTTCAGTTATTGTTTGTGTTTCTGGAACTTCTTCCAGTTCTACCTCAGAGCCACTAATCTCTTTTGCAAGAAATTCCTTTTCTAAAAAGGTGGCATGTTGAGCAACAAACACCTTTTGTTGTTCACTGTGGTAGAATAGATATCCATACGAATTGCTTGGATATCCTACAAACTTACATAAAACTGATCGTGCCTCGAGTTTGTCTGGGTTTTGCTTTTTAACATAAGCCGGACAACCCCATATCTTAACTCTTTTAAGAGATGGTCTCTTTCCATTCCATATCTCATATGGAGTGGTAGGCACAGATTTAGTTGGAACTCGATTCAATAGGTATGTTGCTGTTTCCAGCGCATATCCCCAGAAGGAAATAGGTAACTCAGCTGTGCTCATCATAGAGCGCACCATATCTAATAGGGTGCGGTTTCTCCGTTCAGATACACCGTTGTGCTGTGGTGTATAAGGAGGAGTCAGCTGAGAGAGAATCCCATTCTCTTCTAGGAAGTCCAGGAATTCATTGCTTAAGTATTCCCCTCCTCGATCAGATCGTAGGATTTTAATACTTTTTCCGGTTTGGTTCTCAACTTCTTGTTTATATTCTCTAAATTTCTCAAAAGCTTCTGATTTGTGTTTCATCAGGAACACATATCCGAATCTTGAGAGATCGTCAGTGAATGTAATGAAGTACGAAGAACCATCCCTGGCATGTGTAGACATGGGACCGCATACATCACTATGTATCAGTCCTAAGAGTTCGGTAACTCTTTCTCCGTGTCCCGTAAACGGAGTCTTGGTCATCTTGCCTTTGAGACATGACTGGCAAGTGTCATAGGATGAAAATTCAAACGGATTTAAATATCCATCCTTATGCAACTTAGCTAGTCGTGTCGCATTGATGTGACCCAGTCTACAATGCCACAAGAAGGATTCATTGAGTTCAGAACTCTTCCTCTTGTGTGTGTTTGTTATGCTCAGGACTGTTGATTGGTTTAGAACATAAATGCCATTGCACAACGTGCCTGATCCAACCAACTTTTGGTTATGGAAAATGTTCATAACATTGTCCTGTAATACAAAATTATATCCCTCTTTACTTAATAAAGAAACCGATATAATGTTGCATATCAGGTTCGGCATGTAATAGCATTCGTTCAGAACCAATGTATTACCAGTTGGTAATACAAGGTGATATTCCCCGACAGTCTTAGCTGCAACAATTGCACCATTTCCAACTCTAATGTCTTTATCACCTTCTCCAAGTTCTCTACCTTTCCTAAGCCCATGTAACTGATTACATATATGGGATCCTGACCCGGTATCCAATACCCAGGACGTAGAGCAAATGGAGAAACAGTTCTCAGTAACGAACACACCTGAAGAAAATGCATCAACATGTACTTTCTTCATTCGGGTGGCATGGGAATCCTGGTATTCCCCTATATCCTGTTCATTCCTATAACTCTTATAGGAAAGAACGGAACCAACGTTCCCCAGCACAGTATAACATGCGGGTTCGGTCAATACATCCATATTATTATCTTGATTAAGGCATGAAATGGTCGCTACCTGGAGAGAGAGAGAAGAAAACACTTTAGCGTATGCTCGTGCAAGATCAGATTGGTTATTATCTTATCTAATCAGGATGGCTCCCACTGCTTTTTATCAAATCATCCTCCAAACCCTAAAAGGAAAGACTAGCCGGGATTAATTACACACTACAAGTTCGCCAATCTTTCAGCCAGGCCAGTGTCGGTACTTTGAGGGAGGTCCCCCGTGCTTTCGCACGAACCTAATTACTGTAAACCTCGTTTTCCCAGAGGCGTAACCTCGTTAACACCTTTCTAGTCACCTACTTGATCGGCTAATTGTAATGTGTAAAACTCTCCCAGGAGTAACTCTTACTCGCAGCGGGTATCGGGATCCAACTATCTCATAGAAGGTATGCAATCTCATTGCAAATTTCAACACTTGAAATTCCCGATAATATTTTGCCCCTAGCAACTTATGACCTTGGCTAAGGTCAACAAATCATAAGCGCTAGTCAAGTTCAACCCGTCATTTCCTGATTGAATTAAACCCACCCGTACGACCCTTGGCTAAGGTCAACAAAGTCGCACGACTACCCTAACTCAATCACATCTCATGTTTTAGCAGATAAATACTAATTAGCTACCGTACACCACGCCTTGGCTAAGGTCAACAAACGCAGCACGAATACTAACTAGTCTTTATCTGAAATGACGGAGGGCTACGCAGGTTTTTCATAAAAACCATGAGCGTAATGAACTTGATATCGTTGTAGAATCAAATGAAGTTTTGAAATGGAGTGATTTTGAGGCTTTTCTAGTTTTGCTAAAGGAGTCACTCCCGGCGAAGGGATCTCGGTCCTTTCCTCGTCGAATGAGGTGCTGGACATATCATATATATCACTGTGCAAAGCAAAAACTCTTAAAAGCAATCAAAACCAAACCGAGTGTGTAGCATCTGCCAGTTATTGCTAAAGGAGTCACTCCCGGTGAAGGGATCTCGGTCCTTTCCTCGTCGAATGAGGTGCAGGATATATCATATATATCGCTGTGCAAAGCAAAAACTGTAGCTACCAGTTTTATTTAAAATCTGATTCTACAACATCTTAGGTTTCTTTCCTTTCATTAATCACATTAATGAAGTCCTATCATTTAATACCTAAACATCACAGATAGATATGACGTACACTTATGCCATCCGCATTCGCCTCGATGTCCCCTCGTGCACCGTTAGGTTAGGTAACTAACGACAGAGCAGGGCAGGGCTAGCGCGGGTGTAAAACATAAGTAACGTCTATATAATATATCATATATATACTATATACAATATCCATCACAGAATCACATCACAGATATCGCAGCAGAATAAACATATGAAATATTGGATATACTAGGACGTCCGTGTTTTCAATACGAGCCAGTATAAAACACGGATTCCACGGTCGTGATGAATAGCCAATCCCACACCCCTAGACCCCTACGAGAGCGGCAAGCAACCCTGCCAATTCTAGGGTTAGGAGACCCGGACTCGACACCTCGAGTTGGTCTCCCACTGGACCCCAGAACCCGGTTACTTGTGCTCCCCTCCTTGGGTCTATCCTAGTGCAGAAAAGTAAATAATACACAAAGGGTGACAACTTCCGCATCCTGGAAGTGCCCCGAATAAAAGAATATTACATACAAGTTTTTACATGAATGAAAATGAAAAACACTCATCTCACATAAAAACCCCCGGCTATTCGAATACGACGATCCAATATAACATATCCAGCAACACATAACATCACATGTCATCAACGTAAGTAAGTATGCATACCCCAATTGTCGTTGATGTATAGCAACGAAACCGGCGATATGAACATACTACACTTACGGTCACAGAAAAGAAAGTGTAAAACTACAACAATTGGAATCCGCAACTTCTTTAGACATCACATGCCTAACAGTTATAAATCCCGCATTTTAGTCCCATCATCGAAAACTCTTTTCGATATCTTGTGAAACTAAACTGCTAGATCTATAACATTCATCCAGTTATCTCATAACCTTTTGTGAATTCCAATTATTGTATCCAATTCCGGATAAATAGAATATATCAAATTTTCCGATCGCACATTCGAACACCCAAGTTTTCCCGACACCGATCAACACATGAAATAGGTTCAAAGACATTCACTTCATACCTCAGTACCAACGGTCCAGCCGTAGAAGGGTCAAGCCAACGCCTCACATGTGGCACGCCGTACTGCCCCAAACCCGAAGGTTCAAAGGGCAGTTCAAGACGGTCACATAATCGAGTTAAGGTTTGTGTCTTCTAGAGGGACCATCGCGTTACTTGCACTACTCAGAACGTCTTTTAACCACACAATAATCCAACACTTGGATATTCCGGCAGAGGAAAACCTGGGTATTTATATCCGGTCGAACTCTTTAACATATTCTACAATTATCTGGAAAAACACTAATAACGAAATTTGATAATCCGATCGAAATACTAATTCCCAATAGTACCCCAAAATACTCTTCTGTAAAGTCACAATAAAAATATCCCAGAATACACAGCATTGAATTATATGAGTTACTGTGAATAAATAATTATTCAAGGGAACAGTAACGCCGCGGAAGCGCCGCACATGCCTAGCATGTGCCGCCCTTCCGCGGTGGAAAAGTGGAATTACCCCCTCGTATTTCACAGTAATTCTAATAACACCCTGCTTGATTTTCTACATATTTTTAATTGACAAAAATCCGAATTTTTAGAAAAAGTCCAGAGAGCATTTTTAGGTTTTGGATTTCGGTTCGATCGGGTTTCAAACGTCGTCGGGACTTCGCCTAAGGCTCTAGCTAGGCTCTGATACCAGTGAAAGGTTCCTAGGCACCCTAGTGGGTTCTCACAAGGCATCGAACATGCCAAATTAAAATTTTTAGTGCCGAGAAACCCTAGACTACGGATCTTTAACTAGATGTTTAGGCGAAAAAGAAAGCTAGTTAACAGTTAACTACTGTGATACGGATATACAACCTTTGTAGATCCGGATTTCCACCTCCACGGCTCCGCAACGTCATGTCCTCGCTGTCTATCATGAATCCTAGACTCGATCATCGGCTTCATCGGGAAAGCAAGCGGAATAGCTCGTCGGCTTTGTGTCAAAGACGATCTACGTCGAGGTTGCACTAGTTCAAGCTCCGACTTCACAAAGTTGTGAAACTTGTGAAGAGAACACCCAAAACCACTTGGCAAGAGGTAGAGGATGAAGAAATAGGAGGTGGGTTCACTTTAGATTTGGATATCTCTCACTAGAAATGAAGTTGCCATTAAAGGCCTCAAGCTTTTCTTTGAAGAATGAAGAAGAAGATGAGATAGATTTATGATAAGTATATTTTAAAATGAAAAGAAAACAATACTTATCATAATTTGCACCATGGTTAAGTGTAGAGAGTTTACTAAGGTTAGATATATGGTTAGGGTTAGGAATGAGGACAAAAATGGTCACTTTAGTCAAGCTTCATGAAGCTTCACCAAACTTCAAGAAGAAAGCAACCCTTTTTGTTTTCTTATCCTTTTCTTTTAATCCAAAATAATAAATGATAAAAGAAAGAATAATTAGGAACCCTAACCATTTACTTAACCTAAATTTAATTCTTCACACTTAACCAAAAGAGCAAGCATCATCAAACATGATACTAAAAAGTGCACAAAAGTATATCACATATACAATGTGCAATCCAAGTGAGAAAAATCCGTTTAAAGTGAACCAATACTAGTTAATGCAAAGTAATATATCAAATATATAATTATACATTAAATCATTAAATCAACACTTGATTCAATGATCCGGTCATGTCGCACATAACCTACTAGTATTCAATGCATCGATTTATCGAATCAATGATTCGATAACTAGGTCATATCGAATATAACCATTCGAAACATATATCGCGAGAATGAAATGCGGTATCACATACACGCATTCTCCTATTTCGTTTCGCTTGAGCCAGGAAACCTCTGTGTAGGACTCTAAAGACTCGTCAATACGCCGGTAGCAGGTGATGATCATATCAAACACCCACAAGCCGCAAGCGGTCTGCTAAACGTAACGGCCACCCGGGTATTGAGCGATCAGAAGATCGACGAGCTAGCCCGCTCACACTCCTGCGAATCCGACCAGTAACACTTACCATACAGTCAAGTCTCTTCGTCTGATACGTCGCATATCAAGTCTAGGGGTGGTATACGTCAGACCCCAATAACCCGATAAGTCGTGCCGATGTGAGGCTCGTAACGGGTCGAGAAACTACTGGTAACACTTACCAGCAAATCTCTGATCAGCCCTGGCCAGGGACTTCCCTGTTACGGCCAATCAAGCACTGCGCAACATCAACTCCCAATACCGGGAGAGACGAAACCCCTCCTATCGCTCATTGCCTCCATGTGACTCGGGACTGTACCCAAAGACCACCGTTTTGCACGCCCTCATGGACGTGGTAAGGTGGAGATCAAAGCACAGTGGGAACCACACAAGACTCCATGACGATCTCGGGTCTACAGACTAACCTGTACAAGTGTCACCTGAGAACTGCCATCTGACGTGAGGTATAATACCATCTGGGAGTTCTCGGCGAGTCCGTCCAGTGTACCCAGTCTCCACTGAGCACCCGTATACCATCTCTGATGTCAAACACCAATGGATATGGGATCATCCATCGCCCATCACATGGGTCGAGAAGCGTATACGCTAGTCTACTCTGGTATAACGATGCCCCGTCTCGATATACCCACGACTAGGGACCTTGAAGGAGGTACTTATGGACTACCATGTCCCCACTAGTATGATCTGCATCATAGTCCAGGTAGTCAAGTACACATCCTAAGGGCTTTACCAACATGTAACTATAAGACAGTATAAAGAGACTAGTGTACATGTTAAGATAAATGGCAACCAGATAGCATACTATCATGTCGAGCAAGAAAGTCATCTCTATATATGTCCAAGCATCCAATATAATATACATAATCTGTACAATACTGGCCTCTAGGGCATACATACAACTAACATAAATAACCATATCCTAGCAAAGAAAGAAGTTAAGTTAAGAGATTATACCTCTAGGGATCCTAGGATGCAGGGGAAAGAGAAGAAGAAGAAGGAGAAGGAGAAGGGCTGTTGCTGCTGCTGCTATTGCTGCTGGTGTTGTTGTGCAGCTGTGCTGGTGTTGATGCTGCTGTGTTGCTGCTACTGATGTGTTATTGTTGGTGTTGCTGTGCTGCTGTTGCTATGGTGGTGTTGTTGCTGCTGCTGCCACTTCTGCTGCTGCTGTTGCTTCTGTTGTAGCTGCTGCTGCTGCTGATGTTGCTGTTATTATGTATTGTGTGTGTATGTAAGAGTGAGAGGGAGAGATATGTGAGAATGAGCGTGAGGGAAACAAATTATAATGGTTTGACAACAAAAGATGAGAGTCAACCCCTCTCCCTCTCTCCTCATTAAATGCCAAGCATGGCATTATCCATCATGCCCTCTCTCTCACCTATACTAGTCAACCCCTAGCACGAATTCGTTTTAAAAAAACTAATACCCTTAATTAAAAACAAATTAACTTAACAAATGGGTTAGTCCACCATGGTTTGTAGGGTTCCTAGGCACACTAATAAGGTTTCACAAGGCATCAACCATGCCAAATTATAATTTTTCCGGTGCCGAGAAACCCTAATGCGATCGTTAACTAAAGTTTAGGCGAAACTACAAGCTACTAAACTACTTTAGTGATAAGTGAACGGAAATACAACCTTTGTAGATCCGGTCCTCCACCTCCATAGCTCCGCGTTGACGTCCTTCCGCTGCGATCATCGGATCCCGGACTCTAGTAATGGTTTCGTCGAAGAAATGATCGGGCTAGGTCGTCGACTTTGATGCCGAAGATGATCTACGTCGAGGCAACACAAGATCAAGCTCCAACTTCACCAAGCCATGAAACTTATGAAGAAAACACCCTATACTACTTGGCAAGTGGTAGAGGATGAAGAAATAGGAAGTGGGTTCACTTTAGAATTGGATTTCTCACTCTTTTTCTCAAGTCACCATTGAAGCTAGCAAGCTTCTTTCTTCTTGAAGAAGAAGAAGAAGAGGAAAAAGAAAATGATATGAATATTTAAAAAAGAAAATAAAGTCATTCTTATCATACTAGCACCCATGGTTAAGTGTAGAGAATAAACTAAGCTTAAGTAAATGGTTAGGGTTAAGGAAAGAAACAAAATGGTCAAAGTCTTTCAAAGCTTCAAGAAGCTTCAAAGAAAATCCAAAGTTTGCCACCATTTTATTTCTTTCTCAAATGAATAAATAAATAAAAGAATAAGTAAATGAAGCAAATGAAACCCTAACCAATGACCAACCATGGTTTAAACCAAATATACACCCAAGTTTGCATGTATCATCAAACATGATACAAACTTGTGCACAAAAATATATCACATATACAATGTGCACAAACAAGTGAGAAAAACATCTTAAGTGAACCAATATTAGTTAATGTAAAGTAATATATCAAATATATAATTATACATTAAATCATTAAATCAATACTTGATTTAACGATCCGGTCATATCGCATATAACCGACTAATATCAATAGTAACAACTTATCGAATCAACACTTGATCCGATAACCCGGCTATATCGCATATAACCGATCAATGTCACAAATCGCGAGAATCGAATACAGTATCACATACTGGTATTATTCTCGGTCCCGCACATATCTCATATGCGCTCCTATTTCTTTTCGCTTGAGCCAGGAAACCTCTGTGTAGGACTCTAAAGACTCGTCAATACGGCGGCAGCAGATGATGATCATATCAAGCACCCACAAGCCGCAAGCGGTCTGCTAAACGTAACGGCCACCCGGGTATTGAGCGATCAGAAGATCGATGAGCAAGCCCGCTCACACTCCTGTGAATCCAACCAGTAACACTTACCGTACAGTCCGGTTTCGTCGTCTTATATGTCGCATATCTCGCCTAGGGGTGGTAAATGTCAGACCCCAATAGCTCGATAAGTCGTGTCGATATGAGGTCTATAACAGTTCGAGAAACTACTGGTAACACTTACCAGTAAATCTCAGCAACCCTGGCCAGGGATTTCCGGTTATAGCCAATCGAACACAGCGCAACATCAACCCCCTATACCGGGAGAGACGAATCCCCTCCTATCGCTCATTGCCTCCATGTGATTCGGGACTGTACCCAAAAACCACCATTTTGCACGCCCTCTTGGATGTGGTAAGGTGGAAATCAAAGCACAGTGGGAATCACACAAGACTCTATGACGATCTCGGGTCAACAGACTACTCTGTACCAGTGTCACCAAAGAACTGCCATCTGACGTAAGGTATAATACCATCTGGGAGTTCTCGGCGAGTCCATCCAGTGTACCCAGTCTCTACTGAGCACCCGTATATAATCTCTGATGTCAAACACCAATGGATATGGGATCATCCATCGCCTATCTGAAAGGGTCGAGAAGGTATACGCTAGTCTACACTGGTATATCGATGCCCTGTCTCGATACACCCACGACTAGGGACCTTGAAGGATGTACTTATGGACTACCATGTCCCCACCAGTTTGATCTGCATCATAGTCCAGGTAGTCAAGTACACATCCTAAAGGCTTTACCAATATGTAACAGAGAGACTATCAGTGTACACGTTAAGGTAAAGAGCAACCAGATAGCATACTATCATGTCGAGCAAGAAAGTCCCCTCTATATATGTCCAAGCATCCACTACAATATACATCCTTTGTATAGTAATGGCCTCTAGGGCATACATATAACTAACAGTCTCCCACTTGCCCTAGGGCCATCTGATAGCAGTGGTTGTAGTATCTCATACTCAACCATCCTATAAAAGTCTCTCTCTGGGAAAAGGCCTTTGTGAGTGGATCCGCCTTGTTGTCCTCTGAGTCTACTTTCCTAATCTCGATCACCCTGGAGATCAACCATCTCCATGATCAGGTGATACTGCCTTAGAATATGTCTGGATCACTGATAGGACGGACGTTCCTTGGCATAAGCCATAACTCCATTGTCACACAATGGGAGGAACTAAGTTCATCTCATGAACCAATATACACCCAGACTGCCTCTTTGGTAGCATCTTAAGTAGCGATGTATCTTGCCTTTATCGTCTAGTATGCCACGGTATCTAGCTTGGAACTCTTCCAACATACCGTCCCTTTAGTAAGGGTAAAGACAATGCCTGTGACTGACATTCAGTCGTCCTTATCACCCTGGAACACTTCCAGTGATTCTCCCCAGGATCGATTGATACCATCTCACTACAACTAGTGAGAATCCTAACATCCATTTAGATCTATCTCATAGATCAAAAACCCAGGATTTAGTAGGTATCACTTTGATCCTATGTGGAGAATCATTGTGATAAGCGGAGATTGATCGAGCGTAGCATAGGAAACTTCTTCCCTATCAAGAGTATGTCTTCCACGTACTCTACGAGGATCGCCACCATACTCCCTACTACCTTTTTGTATATACAAGGTTCATCTACCATTTTGATGAAGTCAAACTCTTTGACTACTACATCAAAACAGATGTTCCAACTCCGCGATGCCTGCATTATCCTATAAAGCATCTTGTACACGTTTCCGCTGCTCCCACTGTTTACGAAGCCCTCTGGCTGTGTACTTATAGACGCCCTCTTCTAAAACATCATTTAGAAAAGCAGTCATGACACCCAACCGCCAGATATCGTAGTCATGGTATGTAGCCGTGGCAAGTAGGATCTGGATGGACTTAAGCATAGCCACTGGAAAAAAGTTTCATCATTATCCACGCCTGGTCAATGACGAAAACCTTTAACAAGTCTAGCTTTGAAAGTCTCAACTTTTCCATCTACACCAAGTAATCTTCTCAAGATATACTTGCTCCTGATGGGGATTTAACCCTTCAGATATAGCAACTAAAGTCCATACTTTGTTGGTGTATAAGGATTCCATCTCAGATCGCTAAGCATCCAGCCATTCTTACAGAGTCCCACTCCTGATGGCCTGCTCGAAAATAGTTGGGTCATCATCTTATGATGCAATCCTCGCTCCCATTGTCATAGAGAAACCAAAGTATCTCTCTGGTGGGTGAGGAACCGTACTAGATCGGCGGAGAGGCTGAGGTTCGTTGGTTACTATTGAATCCTTCGGTTCTACCAAATCATCTGTTGTAGTTTGTATAGCTGAAACACTTCCAGTTCTACATTACTGACCTTGCCTCGAGCTTGTCCGGATTTTGCTTTTAGACATAGGCCGGACAACCCCAAATCTTAACTAACTTAAGATATGGGCTCTTCCCTTTCCATATCACATATGAAGTGGTAGGCAACTGATTTGATCGGAACCCTATTCAATAGGTATGCAACTTCATAAGTGCATAACTCCGAAAAGGAAATAGAAAACTCAGTAGTACTCTGTAGGGTTCCTAGGCACTCTCAAGAGGTCTCACAAGGCATCAACCATGCCAATTTCAAATTTTACAAGTGCCGAGAAACTCTAATACGGATCGTTAACTAGAATTTTAGGCGAAACATTAAACTAGTTAACAACTTAACTAAAGATAAGAAGCTACAACCTTTGTAGATCCGGTTATCCACTTCCTTTACTCCACGTAGTCGTCCCCTCGCTGTCCATCTCGAATCCCGGACTCTTGCATCGGCTTCATCGGAGAAAATGAGCGGACTAGTCGTCGGCTACGATGCCGAAGATGATCTACGTCGAGGTTACACAAGATCAAGCTCCAACTTCACCAAGTTGTGAAACTTGTGAAGAAAACACCCTATACTACTTGGCAAGAGGTAGAGGGTGAATAAATAGGAGGTGGGTTCACTTTAGAATTGGATTTCTCACTCTTTTTCTCAAGGTGCCATTGATGGAGGCAAGGTTTTCTTCATGAAGATGAAGAAGAAGAAGAAGATAGAATATGATAAGTTCTTCTTGAAAAGAATAATAAAATGAATACTTATCATCTTCTAACCTTGGTTAGGTGTAGAGAATAGACCATGGTTAGTAGGAATGGTTAGGGTTAAGGATGAAGACAAAATGGTCACTTTAGTCAAAGCTTCATGAAGCTTCAACAAGCTTCATGAAAGAAAGAAACCATTTTGTTTTTCTTTTATCTATTTCTCTTAAAAGAATGGATAAATAAAAAGGTGAATAACTCAAAACCCTAACCATTATCATAACCATGGTTTAATTCTTTGCACAAAGCCAAGTAAGTATGTATCATCAAACATGATACAATCAAGTGCACACAAAATATATCACATATACAATGTGCACTTCAAGTGAGAAAATCCTTTTAAAATGAACCAATACTAGTTAATGCAAAGTAATATATCAAATATATAATTATACATTAAATCATTAAATCAACACTTGATTCAATGATCCGGTCATGTCGCACATAACCGACTAGTATCAAATGAATCGACTTATCGAATCAATCTTTGATTCGATAACTAGGTTATATCGCATACAACCAATCGAAACATTCATCGCAAGAATGAAATACGGTATCACATACACGCATTATTCTCGGTCCCGCACATATCTCATATGCACTCCTATTTCGTTTCGCTTGAGCCAGGAAACCTCTGTGTAGGACTCTAAAGACTCGTCAATACGCCGGCAGCAGATGATGATCATATCAAGCAACCACAAGCCGCAAGCGGTCTGCTAAACGTAACGGCCATCCGGGTATTGAGCGATCAGAAGATCGACGAGCCAGCCCGCTCACACTCCTGTGAATCCAACCAGTAACACTTACCGTACAGTCCGGTCTGTTCGTCTGATATGTCGCATATCAAGTCTAGGGGTGGTAAACGTCAGACCCCAATAACCGATAAGTCGTGCCGATGTGAGGCTCATAACGGGTCGAGAAACTACTGGTAACACTTACCAGCAAATCTCTGATCAGCCTTGGCCAGGGACTTCCCTGTTACGGCCAATCGAGCACAGCGCAACATCAACCCCCAATAACGGGAGAGACGAAACCCCTCCTATCGCTCATTGCCTCCATGTGACTCGGGACTGTACCCAAAGACCACCGTTTTGCACGCCCTCATGGACGTGGTAAGGTGGAGATCAAAGCATAGTGGGAATCACACAAGACTCTATGACGATCTCGGGTCTACAGACTAACCTGCACAAGTGTCACCTGAGAACTGCCATCTGACGTAGGGTATAATACCATCTGGGAGTTCTCGGCGAGTCCGTCCAGTGTACCCAGTCTCCACTGAGCACCCATATACTATCTCTGATGTCAAACACCAATGGATATGGGATCATCCATCGCCCATCTCATGGGTCGAGAAGCGTATACGCTAGTCTACACTGGTATATCGATGCCCCGTCTCGATACACCCACGACTAGGGACCTTGAAGGATGTACCTATAGACTACCATATCCCCACTAGTATGATCTGCATCATAGTCCAGGTAGTCAAGTACACATCCTAAGGGCCTTACCAACATGTAACTATAAGACAGTTTAAAGAGACTAGTGTACATGTTAAGATAAAGAGCAACCAGATAGCATATTATCATATCGAGCAAGAAAGTCATCTCTATATATGTCCAAGCATCCAATATAATATACATCATCTGTACAATACTGGCCTCTAAGGCATACATACAACTAACAATCTCCCACTTGCACTAGGGCCAGCTGCTGTAGTATCGCATACCGAGCATCCCGAAGAGTCTCTCAAACTGTATCTGGGGAATGGCCTTCGTGAGTGGATCCGCCGTGTTGTTCTTCATGTCAACCCTCCTGACCTCGATCTCCCGGCGATCAACTATCTCCCGGATCAGGTGATACCGCCTCAGAATATGCCTGGATCGCTGATGGGACCTGGGTTCCTTGGCCAAAGCCACCGCTCCATTGTTATCACAATACAAAGGTATTGGATGCTCAATTGATGGAACCACTCCAAGTTCAGTAATGAACTTCTTGATCCAGACAGCCTCTTTAGCAGCATCATTGGTAGCGATGTATTCAGCCTCCATCGTCGAGTCTGCCACGGTTTCCTGCTTGGAACTCTTCCAGCTAACCGCCCCTCCGTAAAGGGTAAAGACAAATCCCGACTGCGACTTAGAGTCGTCCTTATCACTCTGGAAGCTCGAATCGGTAAAGGACTCCACTTGGAGTTCTCCGTTACCATACACCAAGAGCATCTCTTTAGTCCTTCGCAAGTACTTGAGAATGCTCTTCACAGCTGTCCAGTGACTCTCTCCAGGATCAGCTTGATACCTACTCACTATACTTAGTGAGTATGCTACATCAGGTCTGGTACATAGCATCGCGTACATGATAGAGCCTACAGCCGAAGCATAGGGTATCCCTTGCATGCGAGCTCTCTCCAAATCAGTCTTGGGAGACATCTCTTTGGAGAGAGTGACTCCAGAGATCGTGGGAAAGTTCCCACGCTTGGATTCATCCATACTAAACCTCTTTAGTATGGTGTCAATGTACCTGGATTGGGACAATCCCAATATCCGTTTGGATCTATCTCTATAGATCCTAATTCCCAATATGCAGGAGGCATCACCAAGATCTTTCATCGAGAATCTTTATGATAAGAAGAGCTTGACTGATTGCAGCATAGGAATATCATTTCCTATCAAGAGTATGTCGTCCACGTACAATACGAGGAAGACAACCTTACTCTCTGCCACCTTCTTGTAGATACAAGGTTCATCTGGGTTTTTGACGAAATCAAACTCTTTGATAACGACGTCAAAGCAGATGTTCCAACTCCGCGATGCTTGCTTTAATCCATAAATGGATTTAAGCAGCTTGCACACCTTCCCGCTGCTCCCACTGTCTACGAAGCCCTCTGGCTGAGTTATGTACACGCTCTCTTCTAAATCACCATTTAGAAAGGCGGTCTTAACATCCATTTGCCAGATTTCGTAATCATGATATGCAGCGATGGCAAGCATGATCCGGATGGATTTAAGCATAGCCACTGGAGAAAAGGTTTTGTCATAGTCCACACCTGGTCTTTGACGAAAACCCTTTGCAACAAGTCTAGCTTTGAAAGTCTCCACTTTCCCATCTACACCAAGTTTTTTCTTGAAGATCCACTTGCTCCCAATGGGTTTTACCCCTTCAGGAGCAACTTCCAAAGTCCATACTTTGTTGGTGTACATAGATTCCATCTCGGACCGCATAGCATCCAGCCATTTCACTGAGTCCTTACTCGTGATGGCCTGCTCGAAGCTAGTTGGGTCATCATCCTCCATGATGCAATCCTCGCTCCCACCATCCATGAGAAAACCGTAGTATCTCTCAGGTTGGCGAGGAACCCTATTAGATCGGCGAAGAGGCTGAGGTTCATTGGGAACTACTGAATCTTCTGGTTCCACTAAATCTTCAGTTACGGTTTGTGTATCTGGAACTTCTTCCAGCTCTACCACTTTGCCACTAATTTCTTTTTCAAGGAATTCCTTTTCTAAAAAGGTGGCATATTGAGAAACAAACACCTTTTGTTCTTCAGCATGGTAGAAAAAATATCCTTGTGAATTCTTAGGATATCCCACAAACTTACAAAGAACTGACCGTGCCTCGAGTTTGTCTGGATTTTGCCTTTTGACATAGGCCGGACAACCCCATATTTTAACTCGTTTAAAATATGGTCTCTTCCCACTCCATATCTCATATGGTGTGGTAGGTACAGATTTAGATGGAACTTGATTCAATAGGTATGCAGCTGTCTCCACCGCATATCCCCAGAAGGAAATAGGTAACTCAGCTGTGCTCATCATAGAGCGCACCATATCTAATAGGGTGCGGTTCCTCCGTTCTGATACACCGTTGTGCTGTGGTGTATATGGAGGAGTCAGCTGAGAGAGAATCCCATTCTCTTTTAGGAAGTCCAGGAATTCATTGCTCAAGTATTCACCTCCTCGATCAGATCGTAGGATTTTAATACTTTTTCCGGTTTGGTTCTCAACTTCTTGTTTATATTCTCTAAATTTCTCAAAAGCTTCTGATTTGTGTTTCATCAGGAACACATACCCGAACCTAGAGAGATCGTCAGTGAATGTAATGAAGTATGAAGAACCATCCCTGGAATGTGTAGACATAGGACCGCATACATCACTATGTATCAGTCCTAAGAGTTCAGTAACTCTTTCTCCGTGTCCCGTAAACGGAGTTTTGGTCATCTTGCCTTTGAGACATGACTGGCAAGTGTCATAAGATGAAAATTCGAATGGTTTCAAATATCCATCCTTATGTAACTTAGCCAGTCGTGTCGCATTGATGTGACCCAGTCTACAATGCCACAAGAAAGATTCATTCAGTTCAGAACTCTTCCTCTTGTGTGTGTTTGTTATGCTCAGAACTGTTGATTGATTTAGAACATAAATGCCATTGCACAACGTGCCTGATCCAACCAACTTTTGGTTACGGAAAATGTTCATAACATTATCCTGTAATACAAAATTATATCCCTCTTTACTCAACAAAGAAACCGATATAATGTTGCATATCAGGTTCGGCATGTAATAGCATTCGTTCAGAACCAATGTATTACCAGTAGGTAATGCAAGGTGATATTCCCCGACAGTCTTAGCTGCAACAATTGCACCATTTCCAACTCTAATGTCTTTATCACCTTCTCCATGTTCTCTACCTTTCCTTAGCCCATGTAACTGATTACATATATGGGATCCTGACCCGGTATCTAATACCCAGGACGTAGAGCAAATGGAGAAACAGTTCTCAGTAACGAACACACCCGAAGAAAATGCATCAACATGTACTTTCTTCTTTCGGGTGGCATAGGAATCCTGGTATTCCCCTATGTCCTGTTCATTCCCATAACCTTTATAAGAAAGAACGGAACCAACGTTTCCCAGCACAGTATAACATGCGGGTTCAGTCAATACATCCATATTATTATCTTTGTTAGGGCATGAAATGGTCGCTACCTGGAGAGAGAGAGAAGAAAACACTTTAGCGTATGCTCTTGCAAGATCAGATTGGTTATTATGTTATCTAATCAGGATGGATCCCACTGGTTTTTATCAAATCTTCCTTCAAACCCTAAAAGGAAAGACTAGCCGGGATTAATTACACCCTATAACTTCGCCAATCTTTCAGCCAGGCCAGTGTCGGTACTTTGAGGGAGGTTCCCCGTGCTTTCGCACGGATCTAATTAGAGTAAACCTCGTTTTCCCAGAGGCGTAACCCCGTTGACACCTTTCTAGACATCTAGTTGATCGGCTAATTGTAATGTGTAAAACTCTCCCAGGAGTAACTCTTACTAGCAGTGGGTATCGGGATCCAACTATCTCATAGAAGGTATGCAATCTCATTGCAAATTTCAACACTTGAAATTCCCGATAATATTTTGCCCCTAGCAGCTATATGACCTTAACATAGTCAACAAATCATAAGTGCTAGTCAAGTTCAACCCGTCATTTCCCGATTGAATTAAACCCACCCGCACGACCCTTAACATAGTCAACAAAGTCGCACGACTACCCTAATCCAATCGCATCATATGCTTATGCAGATAAGCATTAATTAGCTACCGCACACTATGCCTTAACATAGTCAACAAACGTAGCACGAATACTAACTAGTACTTATCTGAAATGACGGAGGGCTACGACAGGTTTTTCTGAAAACCTATTGCGTAATGAACTTGATATCGTTGTAGAATCAAATGATTTTGAAATGGAGTGTTTTCGGGGCTTTTCTAGTTTTGCTAAAGGGATCACTCCCGGTGAAGGGATCGTCGGCCCTTTCCTCATCGAATAAGGTGCGGGATATATCATATATATCACTGTGCAAAGCAAAAACTTCTTAAAAGCAATCAAAAGACAAACCGAGTGTGTAGCATCTGCCAGTTATTGCTAAAGGAGTCACTCCCGGTGAAGGGATCTCGGTCCTTTCCTTATCGAATAAGGTGCGGGATATATCACATATACCTATGTGCAAAGCAAAACTGTAGCTACCCTTTTTATTTAAAATTTGATTCTACAACATCTTTTAGGTTTCTTTTCTTTCATTAATCACATTAATGAAGTCCCATCATTTAAGTACCTAAACATCACAGATAAATACGACGTACACTTATGCCATCCGCATTCGCCTCGATGTCCCCTCGTGCACCGTTAGGTTAGGTAACTAACGGCAGAGCGGGGCAGGGCTAGCGTGGGTGTAAAACATAAGTAACGTCTATATAATATATCATATATACTATATAAAGTATCCATCACAGAACATATCACATGATCACATCACAGATATCGCAGCAGAAGAATCATATGAAATATTGGATATACTAGGACGTCCGTGTTTTTAATACGAGCCAGTATAAAACACGGATTCCACGGTCGTGATGAATAGCCAAACCCACACCCCTAGACCCCTACGAGAGCGGCAAGCAACCCTACCAATTCTAGAGTTAGGAGACCCGGACTCGACTCCTCGAGATGGTCTCCCACTGGACCCTAGAACCCGGTTACTTGTGCTCCCCTCCTTGGGTCTATCCTAGTGCAGAAAAGTAAATAATATACAAAGTGTAGGGTTCCTAGGCACTCTCAAGAGGTCTCACAAGGCATCAACCATGCCAATTTCAAATTTTAAGGGTGCCGAGAAACCCTAGACTACGGATCGTTAACTAGATGTCTAGGCGAAACAAGAACTAGTAAACTACTTTATTAAGAGAACGGAAATACAACCTTTGTAGATCCGGTCCTCCACCTCCATAGCTTCGCAATGAAGTCTCCTCGCTGTCCAAATGGAAACCCGGGCTCTAGCGTCGGCTTCATCGGAGAAATGGGCGGGCAAGGTCGTCGGCTTCGTGCCGAAGGTGATCTACGTCGAGGCATCTCAAGATCAAGCTCCCACTTCACCAAGTCATGGAACTTGTGAAGAAAACACACTCTACTACTTGGCAAGAGGTAGAGGATGAAGAAATAGGAAGTGGGTTCACTTTAGAATTGGATTTCTCACTCATTTTCAAGAGTTGCCATTGATGGAGCAAGGTTCTTCATCTTGAATATGAAGAAGAAGAAGAAGAAAAAGTTATGATAAGTTAATTCCAAAAAGAAAAATAAAAGAATACTTATCATAACCAAACCATGGTCAAGTGTAGAGAATAAATCATGGTTAGTGGGAATGGTTAGGGTTAAGCATGAGACAAAATGGTGACTTAGTCAAAGCATCATGAAGCTTCAATATCCTTCCAAAGAAAGCCACCATTTTTCTTTATGCTAAATATTTTTCCAAAAAGAATAAATAGATAAATAAATGAATAAGAAAACAAAAGGAAAACCCTAACCATTTCACAACCATGGTTTAATCTTTACACAAACCCTAGTGAGCATGTATCATCAAACATGATACAAACTTGTGTACAAAAGTATATCACATATACAATGTGCACAATCCAAGTGAGAAAATCCATTTAAAAGTGAACCAATACTAGTTAATGCAAAGTAATATATCAAATATATAATTATGCATTAAATCATCAAATCAACATTTGATTTAACGATCCGGTCATATCGCATATGACCGACTAATATCCAATGTATCGTTTTATCGAATCAATCCTCGATTCGATAACTAGGTTATATCGCATACAACCATTCGATACATTCATCGCGAGAATGGAATACGGTATCACATACACGCATTATTCTCGGTCCCGTACATATCTCATATGCGCTCCTATTTCGTTTCGCTTGAGCCAGGAAACCTCTGTGTAGGACTCTAAAGACTCGTCAATACGCCGGCAGCAGGTGATGATCATATCAAACACCCACAAGCCGCAAGCGGTCTGCTAAACGTAACGGCCACCCGGGTATTGAGCGATCAGAAGATCGACGAGCAAGCCCGCTCACACTCCTGTGAATCCAACCAGTAACACTTACCGTACAGTCCAGTCTGGTCGTCTGATATGCCGCATATCTCGCCTAGGGGTGGTAAACGTCAGACCCCAATAGCTCGATAAGTCGTGTCGATATGAGGTCTATAACAATTCGAGAAACTACAGGTAACACTTACCAGTAAATCTCAGCAACCCTGGCCAGGGATTTCCAGTTATAGCCAATCGAACACAGCGCAACATCAACTCCCTATACCGGGAGAGACGAATCCCCTCCTATCGCTCATTGCCTCCATGTGATTCGGTACTGTACCCAAAAACCACCGTTTTGCACGCCCTCTTGGACGTGGTAAGATGGAAATCAAAGCACAGTGGGAACCACACAAGACTCTATGACGATCTCGGGTCAACAGACTACTCTGTACCAGTGTCACCAGAGAACTGCCATCTGACGTAAGGTATAATACCATCTGGGAGTTCTCGGCGAGTCCGTCCAGTGTACCGAGTCGCTACTGAGCTCCCGTATATCATCTCTGATGTCAAACACCAATGGATATGGGATCATCCATTGCCCATCTGTATGGGTCGAGAAGGTATACACTAGTCTACTCTGGTATATCGATGCCCCGTCTCGATATACCCACGACTAGGGACTGTGAAGGATGTACTTATGGACTATCATGTCCCCACCAGTATGATCCACATCATAGTCCAGGTAGTCAAGTACACATCCTAAGGGCTTTACCAACATGTAACAGGGAGACAATGAGTGTACACGTTAAGGTAAAGATAAACCAGATAGCATACTATTATGTCGAGCAAGAAAGTCCTCCCTATATATGTCCCAGCATCCACTACAATATACATCTAATGTACAGTAATGGCCTCTAGGGCATACATATAACTAACAATCTCCCACTTGCACTAGGGCCATAAGATAGCAGTGGTTGTAGTATCTCATACTCAACCATCCCATAAAAATCTCTCTCTGGGAACAGGCCTTTGTGAGTGGATCCGCTGTGTTTGCCCTCTGAGTCTACTCTCCAAACCTCGATCACCCTGGAGATCAACCATCTCCATGATCAGGTGACACTGCCTTAGAATATGTCTGGATCAATGATGGGACCGGCGTTCCTCGGCATAAGCCACAACTCCATTGTCTCACAATGGTAGGAACGTAGTTCATCTCATGAACCAATATACACCCAAACAGCCTCTTTGGTAGCATCTTTAGTAGCGATGTATCCTGCCTTTATCGTCTAGTATGCCACGGTATCTAGCTTGGAACTCTTCCAACATACCGTCCCTTTACTGAGGGTAAAGACAATTCCTGCGACTGACATTCAGTCGTCTTTATCACCCTGGAACCCTTCCAGTGATTCTCCCCAGGATCGGTTGATACCGTCTCACTACAACTAGTGAGAATCCTAACATCCATTTAGATCTATCTCATAGATCCAAAAACCCAGGATTTAGGAGGTATCACTTTGATCCTATGTGGAGAATCATTGTGATAAGCGGAGATTGATCGAGCGTAGCATAGGAAACTCTTTCCCTATCGAGAGTATGTCATCCACGTGCTCTACGAGGATCGTTACCATACTCCCTACTACCTTTTTGTTTATACAAGGTTCATCTACCATTTTGATGATGTCAACTTCTTTGACTAATACATCAAAACAGATGTTCCAACTCCGCGATGCCTGCTTTATCTTATAAAGCATCTTGCACACGTTTCCGCTGCTCCCACTGTCTACGAGGCCCTCTGGCTGTGTACTTATAGACGTTCTCTTCTAAAACATTATTTAGAAAAGCTGTCATGACACCCATCTACCAGATATCGTAGTCATGGTATGTAGCCATGGCAAGTAGGATCTGGATGGACTTAAGCATAGTCACTTGAAAAGGTTTCATCATTATCCACGCCTGGTCGATGACGAAAAGCTTTAACAAGTCTAGCTTTGAAAGTCTCAACTTTTCCATCTACACAAAGTAATCTTCTCAAGATATACTTGCTCCTGATGGGGATTTAACCCTTCAGATATAGCAACCAAAGTCCATACTTTGTCGGTGTACATGGATTCCATCTCAGATCGCTAAACATCCAGTCATTCTTACAGAGTCTCACTCCTGATGGCCAGCTTGAAACTAGTTGGGTCATCATCACATAATGCAAACCTCACTCCCACTGTCATAGAGAAACCGAAGTATCTCTCAGGTGGGTGAGGAACCCTACTAGATCGGCGGAGAGGCTGAGATTCGTTGGAATCTACTGAATCCTTTTGGTTCTATCAAATCATCTGCTGTAGTTTGTATAGCTGGAACCTTTCCAGTTCTACATAACTTACCTTGCCTCGAGCTTGTCTGGATTATGCTTTTAGACATAGCCCGGACAACCCCAAATCTTAACCAACTTAAGATATGGGTTCTTCCCTTATCATATCAAATATGAAGTGGTAGGAAACTGATTTGATTTGAACCCTATTCAATAGGTATGCAGCTTTTCAAGCGCATATCTCCCAAAAGGAAATAGGTAACTCAGTAGTACTCATCATAGAGCACACCTTATCATATAGGGTGTGATTGCTCCACCCCGATATACCATCGTGCTATGGTGTATTCGGAGGAATAATGCTGAGAGAGAATCTCATTCTCCTTTAGAATAGTCCAGGATTTCCGTGCTCAAGTATTCTCCTCCTTGATCTCATCATAGGACATAATACTTATACCCGTATTTTTGGTTCTCTACTTCTAACTTATATTCTGTGAATATCTCTAAAGGTTCGGACATGTGTTTCAACAGGAACATAGGTCTGAATCTTGAGAGATTATCAGAGAATGTAATGAAGTACAAAGAACCGGTCTTGGCATTTGTAGACAGGAGACCTTACATACATCAACATGTATCAATCCCAAGAGTTCACTAACTCTTTCTCTGTTTCCATTAAACAGAGCTCTGGTCATCTTATCTTTATGACATGACTGGCAAGTTTCACAAGATGTAAATTCAAACTGATTTAAATATGCATCTACATGTAACTTCAGCTAGTCGGGTCACATTGATATGACCTAGTCTACAATGCCTCAAGAAGGATTCGTTCATATCTGAACTCTTCCTCTTATGTGTGTTCTGTATACAAAAGAACTGTAGTTTGATTTAGAACATCAATGCTTTTAGATAACGTGCCTGAACCGATCAACTTTTGATATAGGAAATGTTCAAAACATTATCCAACAATACAAAATTTTACCGTTTCTTTACTAATAAAGAGACAGATATGATTTTGTATATCAGGTTCGGTATCTAATAACATTCGTTCAAAATCAATGTATTGGTAATACAGGGTGACAGTGACCAACAGACTTGGCTGCAACACTTGCCCCGTTTTCTGCCTCATGAAACTTATCACCCGTTCTTAGTTCTCTACCTTTCTGTAGCCCTATGTAACAGATTACATATCTGGGATCCTGATCTGGTATCACATACCCAGGACGTAAAGGATACTGAGAAACAGTTCTCTGTAATGAACACACCCGAAGATGATGCATCAGCATGCACTCTCTTCGTTTGGGCGGCACGGGAATTCTGGTAATCCCCTATTTCCTGCTCTGTCTTATAACAATTATAAGTTGGAGCGGGACCAACGTTCCCCAGCTCAGTATAACAAGCGGGTTCGGTCAATAATCCGTATTATTATCTTGATTAAGGCGTGATATGGTCGCTACCTGGAGAGAGAGAGAAGAAAACACTCAGCGTGCGCTCTGCAAGAATAGATTGGTTATTATTTTATCTAATCAGGATGGCTCCCACTGCTTTTTATCAAATCTTCCTTCAAACCCTAAAAGGAAAGACTAGCCGGGATTAATTACACACTACAAGTTCGCCAATCTTTCAGCTAGGCCAGTGTCGGTACTTTGAGGGAGGTCCCCCGTGCTTTTGCACGAACCTAATTAATGTAAACCTCGTTTTCCCAGAGGCGTAACCCCGTTGACACCTTTCTAGACACCTACTTGATCGGCTGATTGTAATGTATAAAACTCTCCCAGGAGTAACAATTACTCGCAGCGGGTATCGGGATCCAACTATCTCATAGAAGGTATGCAATCTCATTGCAAATTTCAACACTTGAAATTCCCGATAATATTTTGCCCCTAACGTGCTATGACCTTGACGCATGCCAAACAACCCATAGTCCGCTAGTCAAGTTCAACCCGTACATTTCTTGATTGAATTAAACCCACCCGCACGACCCTTGACGCATGCCAAACAACGCCGTACGAATACCCTAATCCAATCGCATCGTATGCTAGCAGATAAGCACTAGTTAGCTACCGTACACTACGCCTTGACGCATGCCAAACAACCGCCGCAAGAATACTAACTAGTACTTATCTGAAATGACGGAGGGCTACGACAGGTTTTTCTGAAAACCTATTGCGTAATGAACTTGATATCGTTGTGGAATCAAATGATTTTAAAATGGAGTGTTTTTGAGGCTTTTCTAGTTTTGCTAAAGGAGTCACTCCCGGTGAAGGGATCGTCGGTCTTTTCCTCGTCGAATGAGGTGCGGGATATATCATATATATCACTGTGCAAAGAAAAAACTCTTAAAAGCAATCAAAAGGTAAACCGAGTGTGTAGCATCTGCCAGTTATTGCTAAAGGAGTCACTCCCGGTGAAGGGATCTCGGTCCTTTCCTCATCGAATAAGGTGCAGGATATATCACATATACCGCTGTGCAAAGCAAGAACTGTAGCTACCTGTTTTATTTTTGAAATTCGATTCAACAACATCTTTAGGTTTCTTTTTCTTTCATTAATCATATTAATGAAGTCCCATCATTTAAGTACCTAAACATCACAGATAAATACGACGTACACTTATGCCATCCGCATTCGCCTCGATGTCCCCTCGTGCACCGTTAGGTTAGGTAACTAACGACAGAGCGGGGCAGGGCTAGCGCGGGTGTAAAACATAAGTAACGCCTATATAATATATCATATATACTATATACTGTATCTATCACAGAACATCACATGATCACATCACAGATATCGCAGCAGAAGAAACATATGAAATATTGGATATACTAGGACGTCCGTGTTTTCAATACGAGCCAGTATAAAACACGGATTCCATGGTCGCGATGAATAGCCAAACCCACACCCCTAGACCCCTACGAGAGCGGCAAGCAACCCTACCAATTCTAGAGTTAGGAGTCCCGGACTCGACTCCTCGAGTTGGTCTCCCACTGGACTCCAGAACCCGGTTACTTGTGCTCCCCTCCTTGGGTCTATCCTAGTGCAGAAAAGTAAATAATATACAAACGGTGACATCTTCCGCAACCTGGAAGTGCTCCAATAAAAGAATATTACATACAAGTTTTTACATGAATGAAAATGAAAAACACTCATCTCACATAAAAACCCCCGGCTATTTAAACACGACGATCCAATATAACATATCCAGTAACACATAACATCACATGTCATCAACGTAAGTAAATATGTGCATCCCAATTGTCGTTGACATATAGCAACGAAACCGGCGATAGCACATATTACACTTACGGTCACAGAAAAGAAAGTGTAAAACTACAACAGTTGGAATCCGCAACCACCTCAGACATCGCATGCCTGACCAAATGAATTACTTAGACATCGCATGCCTAACAATTATAAACCCCGCATTTTAGTCCCATTATCGAAAACACTTTTCAATATCAAGTCGGGAAATTCAACAAGATTCCCGACACCCTGATCGAATGCTCGTCGCAAACTTTAGTAGGCGGCCGCACCCCTGACGCCGTCGACGAAGTGCACCAAGGCGGAACACCGCTACCGCGAGCACCCGGACGGATGCTTTCGGCGATGGGGTTCTCCTACAGTCACTTGGTCGGGGCTATGGAGTGAGGCTGTCTATTAAGTTTACCCGGCGAGTATCCGCGTACGCTACGTGATTGCGACGGACTTTTGATCACATCAAAATTCTGTGGCAACCGATCAAGTGAGACTAAACTGCTATGTTTATAACATTCATTCAGTTATCTCATAACTACTTGTGAATTCCAATTATTGTATCACATTCCGGATAAAAAGAAAATGTTAAACTTTCCGATCGAACAATCGAACACCCAAGTTTTCCCGATATAGCTCAACACATGAAATAAGTCTAGAAACATTCAGTTCATGCCTCAGTACCAACGGTCCAGCCGTAGAAGGGTCAAGCCAACGCCTCACATGTGGCACGCCGTACTGCCCCAAACCCTAAGGTTCAAAGGGCAGTTCAAGACGGTCACATAATCGAGTTAAGGTTTGTTGTCTTCTAGAGGGTCCATCGCGTTACTTGCACTACTTAGAACGTCTTTAAACCACGGAAAAATCCAACATTTGGAAATTTCCCGACAGGGGAAAAGTTGGGTATTTATATCCGGTCGAACTTTTTAACATATCCAAAAATTATCCGGAAAGCCACACAGACAAAATTTGATAATCCGATCGAAACACCAAATCCCCAAAGCAACCCCAAAATACTCAACTCTTGAGTACAGATTAAAAATTCCCATAAAACTCAGCACCTGAAACCATGAGTTACTGTGCAAAATAGAAAGGCAACTTCCATCATTTGGCCGCGGAACCGCCGCAGAAGCCAGGCTTCTGCCGCGGTTCCGCCGCATTATGAACAGTTCATGGAAAAAATTTTGCACCGTAATTCTTAGATTTCCCTGCTGAAATTTTTAAGCATTTTTAATGTGGAAAAATCCCAGATTTTAAAAAAAGTCCAGAGAGCATGTTTGGTTTAGGGTTTCGGGTTCGTTCGGGTTTCAAACTTCGTCTACGCATCGCCTAAGGCTCTAGCTAGGCTCTGATACCACTGTAGGGTTCCTAGGCACTCTCAAGAGGTCTCACAAGGCATCAACCATGCCAATTTCAAATTTTAGGGGTGCCGAGAAACCCTAGACTACGGATCGTTAACTAGATGTCTAGGCGAAACAAGAACAAGTAAACTACTTTACTAAGAGAACGGAAATACAACCTTTGTAGATCCGGTCCTCCACCTCCATAGCTTCGCAATGAAGTCTCCTCGCTGTCCAAATGGAAACCCGGGCTCTAGCGTCGGCTTCATCGGAGAAATGGGCGGGCAAGGTCGTCGGCTTCGTGCTGAAGATGATCTACGTCGAGGCATCTCAAGATCAAGCTCCCACTTCACCAAGTCATGAAACTTGTGAAGAAAACACACTCTACTACTTGGCAAGAGGTAGAGGATGAAGAAATAGGAAGTGGGTTCACTTTAGAATTGGATTTCTCACTCATTTTCAAGAGTTGCCATTGATGGAGCAAGGTTCTTCATCTTGAAGATGAAGAAGAAGAAGAAGAAAAAGTTATGATAAGTTAATTCCAAAAAGAAAAATAAAAGAATACTTATCATAACCAAATCATGGTCAAGTGTAGAGAATAAATCATGGTTAGTGGGAATGGTTAGGGTTAAGCATGAGACAAAATGGTGACTTAGTCAAAGCATCATGAAGCTTCAATATCCTTCCAAAGAAAGCCACCATTTTTCTTTATGCTAAATATTTTTCCAAAAAGAATAAATAGATAAATAAATGAATAAGAAAACAAAAGGAAAACCCTAACCATTTCACAACCATTGTTTAATCTTTACACAAACCCTAGTGAGCATGTATCATCAAACATGATACAAACTTGTGTACAAAAGTATATCGCATATACAATGTGCACAATCCAAGTGAGAAAATCCATTTAAAAGTGAACCAATACTAGTTAATGCAAAGTAATATATCAAATATATAATTATGCATTAAATCATCAAATCAACATTTGATTTAACGATCCGGTCATATCGCATATGACCGACTAATATCCAATGTATCGTTTTATCGAATCAATCCTCGATTCGATAACTAGGATATATCGCATACAACCATTCGATACATTCATCGCGAGAATGGAATACGGTATCACATACACGCATTATTCTCGGTCCCGTATATATCTCATATGCGCTCCTATTTCGTTTCGCTTGAGCCAGGAAACCTCTGTGTAGGACTCTAAAGACTCGTCAATACGCCAGCAGCAGGTGATGATCATATCAAACACCCACAAGCCGCAAGCGGTCTGCTAAACGTAACGGCCACCCGGGTATTGAGCGATCAGAAGATCGATGAGCAAGCCCGCTCACACTCCTGTGAATCCAACCAGTAACACTTACCGTACAGTCCGGTCTGATCGTCTGATATGTCGCATATCTCGCCTAGGGGTGGTAAACGTCAGACCCTAATAGCTCGATAAGTCGTGTCGATATGAGGTCTATAACAATTCGAGAAACTACAGGTAACACTTACCAGTAAATCTCAGCAACCCTGGCCAGGGATTTTCGGTTATAGCCAATCGAACATAGCGCAACATCAACTCCCTATACCGGGAGAGACGAATCCCCTCCTATCGCTCATTGCCTCCATGTGATTCGGGACTGTACCCAAAAACCACCGTTTTGCATGCCCTCTTGGATGTGGTAAGATGGAAATCAAAGCACAGTGGGAACCACACAAGACTTTATGACGATCTCGGGTCAACAGACTACTCTGTACCAGTGTCACCAGAGAACTGCCATCTGACGTAAGGTATAATACCATCTGAGAGTTCTCGGCGAGTCCATCCAGTGTACCCAGTCTCTACTGAGCACCCGTATATCATCTCTGATGTCAAGCACCAATGGATATGGGATCATCCATCGCCCATCTGTATGGGTCGAGAAGGTATACGGTAGTCTACTCTGGTATATCGATGCCCCGTCTCGATATACCCACGACTAGGGACTGTGAAGGATGTACTTATGGACTATCATGTCCCCACTAGTATGATCCGCATCATAGTCCAGGTAGTCAAGTACACATCCTAAGGGCTTTACCAACATGTAACAGGGAGACAATGAGTGTACACGTTAAGGTAAAGATCAACCAGATAGCATACTATCATGTCGAGCAAGAAAGTCCTCCCTATATATGTCCCAGCATCCACTACAATATACATCCAATGTACAGTAATGGCCTCTAAGGCATACATATAACTAACACAAAGGGTGACAGCTTCCGCAACCTGTAAGTGCCCCAATAAAAGAATATTACATACAAGTTTTTACATGAATGAAAATGAAAAACACTCATCTCACATAAAAATCCCCGGCTATTCGAACACGACGATCCAATATAACATATCCAGCAACACATAACATCACATGTCATCAACGTAAGTAAATATGCGCATCCCAATTGTCGTTGACATATAGCAACGAAACCGGCGATATCACATATTACACTTACGGTCACAGAAAAGAAAGTGTAAAACTACAACAGTTGGAATCCGCAACCTCTTTAGACATCGCATGCCTAATCAAATGAAATACTTAGACATCACATGCCTAACAATTATAAACCCCGCATTTTAGTCCCATTATCGAAAACTCTTTTCAATATCAAGTGAGGCTAAACCGCTAGATTTATAACATTCATCCAGTTATCTCATAACTGTTTGTGAATTCCAATTATTGTATCCCATTCCGGATAAATAGAAAATATTAAACTTTCCGATCGAACATTCGAACACCCAAGTTTTCCCGAAATCGTTCAATACATGAAATAAGTTCAAAGACATTCACTTCATGCCTCAGTACCAACGGTCCAGCCGTAGAAGGGTCAAGCCAACGCCTCACATGTGGCACGGCGTACTGCCCCAAACCCTAAGGTTCAAAGGGCAATTCAAGACGGTCACATGATCGAGTTAAGGTTTGTTGTCTTCTAGAGGGACCAACACGTTACTTGCACTACTCAGAACGTCCTCAAACCACAGAAAAATCCAACACTTGGAAATTTTTCCGGCAGGGGAAAAGTTGGGTATTTATATCCGGTCGAACTTTTTAACATATTCTAAAGTTATCCGGAAAAACACATAGACGAAGTTTAATAATCCGATCGAATCTACGATTCCCAATGCAACCCCAGAACACTCAACTCTTGAGTCAAATTAAAAATTCCCAAAAAACTCAGCATCTTAGATTAGGAATTACTGTGCAAAAAGGGAATGATGATGTCATCATCTGGCCGCGGAACTGCCGCAGAAGCCAGGCTTCTGCCGCGGTTCCGCCGCGCTTTGGACTCATCTCTCGGAAAAATTTGCACCGTAATTCTTAGAATTTCCTGCTGAATTTTTTAAGCATTTTTAATCTAGAAAAAACCCAGTTTTTGAAAAAAGTCCAGAGAGCGTGAAAAAATTAGGGTTTCGGGTTCGATCGGGTTTCAAACATCGTCTAAGCATCGCCTAAGGCTCTAGCCTTGCTCTGATACCACTGTAGGGTTCCTAGGCACTCTCAAGAGGTCTCACAAGGCATCAACCATGCCAATTTCAAATTTTACAAGTGCCGAGAAACTCTAATACGGATCGTTAACTAGAATTTTAGGCGAAACATTAAACTAGTTAACAACTTAACTAAAGATAAGAAGCTACAACCTTTGTAGATCCGGTTATCCACTTCCTTAGCTCCACGTAGTCGTCCCCTCGCTGTCCATCTCGAATCCCGGACTCTTGCATCGGCTTCATCGGAGAAAATGAGCGGACTAGTCGTCGGCTACGATGCCGAAGATGATCTACGTCGAGATTACACAAGATCAAGCTCCAACTTCACCAAGTTGTGAAACTTGTGAAGAAAACACCCTATACTACTTGGCAAGAGGTAGAGGGTGAAGAAATAGGTGGTGGGTTCACTTTAGAATTGGATTTCTCACTCTTTTTCTCAAGGTGCCATTGATGGAGGCAAGGTTTTCTTCATGAAGATGAAGAAGAAGAAGATAGAATATGATAAGTTCTTCTTGAAAAGAATAATAAAATGAATACTTATCATCTTCTAACCTTGGTTAGGTGTAGAGAATAGATCATGGTTAGTAGGAATGGTTAGGGTTAAGGAAGAAGACAAAATGGTCACTTTAGTCAAAGCTTCATGAAGCTTCAACAAGCTTCATGAAATAAAGAAACCATTTTGTTTTTCTTTTATCTATTTCTCTTAAAAGAATGGATAAATAAAAAGGTGAATAACTCAAAACCCTAACCATTATCATAACCATGGCTTAATTCTTTGCACAAAGCCAAGTAAGTATGTATCATCAAACATGATACAATCAAGTGCACACAAAATATATCACATATACAATGTGCACTTCAAGTGAGAAAATCCTTTTAAAATGAACCAATACTAGTTAATGCAAAGTAATATATCAAATATATAATTATACATTAAATCATTAAATCAACACTTGATTCAATGATCCGGTCATGTCACACATAACCGACTAGTATCAAATGAATCGACTTATCGAATCAATCTTTGATTCGATAACTAGGTTATATCGCATACAACCAATCGAAACATTCATCGCGAGAATGAAATACGGTATCACATACACGCATTATTCTCGGTCCCGCACATATCTCATATGCGCTCCTATTTCGTTTCGCTTGAGCCAGGAAACCTCTGTGTAGGACTCTAAAGACTCGTCAATACGCCGGCAGTAGATGATGATCATATCAAGCACCCACAAGCCGCAAGCGGCCTGCTAAACGTAACGGCCATCCGGGTATTGAGCGATCAGAAGATCGACGGGCCAGCCCGCTCACACTCCTGTGAATCCAACCAGTAACACTTACCGTACAGTCCGGTCTGTTCGTCTGATATGTCGCATATCAAGTCTAGGGGTGGTAAACGTCAAACCCCAATAACCGATAAGTCGTGCCGATGTGAGGCACATAACGGGTCGAGAAACTACTGGTAACACTTACCAGCAAATCTCTGATCAGCCCTGGCCAGGGACTTCCCTGTTACGACCAATCGAGCACAGCACAACATCAACCCCCAATACCGGGAGAGACGAAACCCCTCCTATCGCTCATTGCCTCCATATGACTCGGGACTGTACCCAAAGACCACCGTTTTTCACACCCTCATGGACGTGGTAAGGTGGAGATCAATGCACAGTGGGAATCACACAAGACTCTATGACGATCTCGGGTCTACAGACTAACCTGCACAAGTGTCACCTGAGAACTGCCATCTGACGTGAGGTATAATACCATCTGGGAGTTCTCGGCGAGTCCGTCCAGTGTACCCAGTCTCCACTGAGCACCCGTATACCATCTCTGATGTCAAACACCAATGGATATGGGATCATCCATCGCCCATCTCATGGGTCGAGAAGCGTATACGCTAGTCTACACTGGTATATCGATGCCCCGTCTCGATACACCCATGACTAGGGACCTTGAAGGATGTACCTATAGACTACCATGTCCCTACTAGTATGATCCGCATCATAGTCCAGGTAGTCAAGTACACATCCTAAGGGCTTTACCAACATGTAACTATAAGACAGTTTAAAGAGACTAGTGTACATGTTAAGATAAAGAGCAACCAGATAGCATACTATCATATCGAGCAAGAAAGTCATCTCTATATATGTCCAAGCATCCAATATAATATACATCATCTGTACAATACTGGCCTCTAGGGCATACATACAACTAACATACTCATCATAGAGCGCACCATATCATATATGGTGTGATTGCTCCGCCCCGATACAACGTTGTGCTGTGGTGTATTCGGAGGAGTAATGCTGAGAGAGAATCTCATTCTCCTTTAGAATAGTCCATGAATTCTGTTAGTGTATATGCCCTAGAGGCCATTACTGTATCATACTAGTTTGTATATTACTTAATGGAAGCTTGGGATATTCACAGTTGTATATACAATCTTGCTCGAAATGGTAGTATGCTACTTGGTTTGTCTCTGCTTTAATATGTGCATGTGTTTCTTTTAGCATATTGCTGGTATACATATTAGTAGAGCCCTTAGGATCTTTGCTTGATTACCAGCGTTGTGATGGCGCTCGCACTCGTGGGAGCTGGGTAATCTATAAGCACATCCTTATACAGGTCCCTGGTCGTTGGACTATCGAGACAGGGCATCGATACTCCGGAGTAGACTAGCGTATGCGCTTCTCATCCCAGTGTGGGAGACGGTCTGTCCCACAGCCGTTAGTACGTCGTACTTGGGATAGTATGCGGGTGCTCGTTAGGTTACGAGTACACTGGACAGGACTCGTCGGGAACTGTTGGTTGGTAATATACCTATCGTCAGTTATCAGTTCCCAGGTGACATGAGTACAGCTTAGTCCGCTGACTTGACACTGTCACTTCGCCTCGAGTGTGTTCCCACTGCACTTTGATTACTACCCTACCACGGCTCAAAGGAGTCGTGCAAACAGGTAGTTTTTGGGTGCAGTCCCGAAGCACTTGGAGGCAGTGACGGTTAGACAGGATTCGTCTCTCCCGGTATTGGGGGTTGACATCGTGCTGTGTCTAGGAGAGCCATTACACGAGTAGTCCCTGGCCAGGGCAAGCGAGATATACTGGTAGGTTTCCAGTGTTATCTCAGGGTGTTCTGGGCTACACTCCGACACGACTTGTACCGCTATTAGGGGACTGACGTTCACCGCCCCCCTAGGCCCGCCATGCGATGTATCAGACGAACAGACTGGACTGTACGGAGACTGTCACATACAGGCTCAGTAGGAGTGCAGATGGGGTTCACCTCGTCAGTCTTCTTATCGACATCTACCTGGGGACCGTTACGTACAGCTAGTGCCGCTTGCGGTCTTTGGTTAAACCCACTGCCAGCATAGTGTCGAGTCTTTAGAGTCCCACACAGAGAGCTATTCGCCTTTAGGCAAAATGAGTAGAGGTCGCATGGTTTTGCGACAGGGTTCGTTCACATTCGCGCACTTGTGCACGTTTGCTGTCCGAACAGTTTATACTAGCGGGCTTTGGTTTAAGCCGGATCCTAGTATATGATTCGAGATTGGTTTTTCTCAGTGTATTCGTGTTCCTCGGATCGCGAATGCGGGTGCGTATGCACAGTTGCTTGAGATTGAGGGAGAGGACCTTGTTTAGGGTTAATGGCTATTGTCATTTTATTAACCCTATTGCTTTTGTGTGTATTATAGTTAATTGATAATTAGCTTAATAATTGTGCATGGTTGTTGTTGTTGACAATTTGACTTCATTGACTTGTTGATCTTGTTGACAACTTGACCATAATCATTTCATTTGGAAGATGCTCTTTGATCTTTGCAAAATTGAAATGATAATGGTCATGTCATGATTTACCATGACAATTTTCAAGCTAATTATTCAATTAAAATTATTCACACATATTAGTGAGAATGGCTCACTAATAATTCATTCTCTCATATTATTTCTCTCTCTTGCTCATCCTCTCCCTCAAGCTCTCTCCCTCTCATGTGTTGAGAAACAAAAAGCTTGAGAAAAACCTTCACTTGATCTTCTCTACTCTCTTCTAGGGTTCAAGTCTTAGCATTTCTTGCACTCTAGTTACTCCTAGCTTGGAGTTGAAGCTAAAGGTCGAGGCTTTCGGGTGGATCCTTCTTTGACGGGAGAAGACAAGCAAGGTGACCTCTTTCTACCATTCCAAGGAGCAAGGAGAGAAGGACTTTGAGCTCAAGGTATAACCTTTCCATCACTTAGCTACTTTGTAGTTAGCTTTAGCAAGTTTATGTTTAGCAAAGATCCTTAAAGCTTGGTCCATGTTGCCTATAGTTGATAAAAATCCAATTTTTATTATGTTTTCCGCCTCACCGTAAGCACCGGGGTGGGCAACGTGGACTTACAGTGGTATCAGAGACTAACTAAACCTAAACTAGCTAAGTAGTTAAGTGTAACGAAGTTTCGAAACCGGAAAATCGAAAAACCAAACTCGCAAAACCCTAAGTTTCTGTTAATTTTTTTTCTGGTCAAAATAAAATTTGTTATACACCAAAAATTATCTCAGGGTTTTGTTAAGAACACCACCAAAAACGAGACAGAGAGTCGATCAAATGGGCGCGGATTCGCGGCGCTAGGAAGCTATTGCGCCGCGCATCCGCGGCCGTCTTGTCTCTTCTCTGCCTCGATTTTGGTGCAGTGTGTTTCTGTGTTGGTTTTGGGATTTTTAGGATATGTTATATGTGCCCAGATTTTCCAGAACTAAAATTTACTTTTGGGGGCCTATAAATCCATATTTTTTCGAAACTTCACTACACTTTAACTATATCGGTTGTATCTGTGATGCTTGTATGTATTGAACGTCGGCTAATCGCTATAAGTCGATTAGTCGGGGTTATACATCTCTGTGATCTGTGATTGTTATTGGTTTGTGGATATGAATGGGTTGGATTGTCACGGGTGAATAGCCGGGGTGGATGTGAGATGAGCGTTATTTTTCTTTCATTCATTTGTAACATGTAAATTGATGTAATAATATTATTTGTATGGCCGCACAACCGGGTCGGGATTGTAGCCGTCATTGTATAATTCTTTTTACTGTTTTTGCTCCTAGGATAGACCCATGGAGGGGGTGCACAAACTACCGGGTATCTCGAAGTGCCGAGTGGCCTACTCACGGTGGTGAGGGAGGTTGCTTCGCTTCGGGTGCTTGACGGGTAGTTTGCCGCACCCGTAGGGGTCTTGGGTGGGGTATTGGCTATTCACCGCGACCGTGTAATCCGCTTTACGTTGCAGGCTCGAACGCATTGCGGATTCCTAGTATATCCAATGTATTCATCTGTGATCTGTAATGTCTATCATTGCTGTATATTTATATATAATAACTATTTAGGCGTTGCTTATGTTTTACAGCCGCGCTAGCCCAGCCCCCGCTCTGTCGTTAGTTAAGTAACCTAACGGGTGATGACGGGGCCCCATGGCGAATGCGAATGGCATAAGCGTACGTCATATTTTGGTTGTTTTCTGCAATGGTAGGATTAAATGATGGGACGCATTAAAAGAACTAATGCAAGAAATAAACCAAGTAAAAGTCGATTGGAACACTTTGAAAACCACTCGGTTCTTTTCAAAACTAAACTTTTAAACACGGAGCTTGAACCACTCCTTTTAAAAGCTATCTCGTTCCATCGATTATATCAAGTTCACTACGTTCACGGTTTCGCCAAAACCATTCGTAGCCCTCCGTCATTCCACATGAATGGTCAAAAGTATTCAAGCTATGTATTTTGGCCAAAGTCAAGGCATAGTGATTGGTAGCGTTTGGGTATTCATGTGCAGCATAGATAGATGCGTTGATTTGGGACAGTCGTGCTGCCATTTTGGCCAAAGTCAAGGGTAGGTACGGGTGGGTCCAAATTAACCAGGAGAATGACGGGTAGAACTTGACATGTGACTTATGATATTTTGGCCAAAGTCAAGGTCATAAGAGCATGGGGCAAAAATCCACATCGGGAGTTTCATAAGTACTGAAACTTGCTAGCGTTGCATACCATTTGGAGTGTGATGATTCTGGTAGGATTCCTTCGGTTTTATCACGCGATGATATTTGGATCCCGATCCTACTGTGAGTATATGCTACTCCTCGGGAAAACTCTCACTTAACGATCAATGCTATAAACCGAGTAGGTGCCTAGAAAGGTGTTAACGGGGCTACGCCCACTGGGAAAAGAGGTTACTTAATTAAGGAACTTCGCGAAAACGTTGGAAAACCTCCCTCGAAGTACCGACACTGGCCTGGCTGAACGGTTAAGCAAGTATTGTACGGTGAGAATGATCCCGGCTAATCCTTTTCTTTATGGTTTGAGAAGGGATTCGAGAAACAGTGGGAGCCATCCAGTTTAGACAAACTAAAAACCACTCTAAACTTGCAAGAGCATCATGCTAAAGTGTTTCTTTTCTCTCTCCTAATTGCAGCGACCATTCAAGATGACCGGACTTAAGTTACTATTAGATAAAAATATATTGACAGGGCCAAACTACAAAGATTGGCTCAGGAATGTCAAGATGGCTATCACTTATGACAAGCTGGGGTATATACTTACCACCAAAGATCCCCCTGTCCCAGGTCCCACCTCCAGCGTCGCGGATGTAGAAATCCGTAAGACATGGGAGATAGATTGCGCGAGGGCCAGATGCCTCGTACTAGCCTCGATGGACAACGAACATCAGAGGAGGCACGAGAATATGGACCTAGAGTCCATATTTCTCCATACAAAAGAATTGTATGGAGAGCAGTCTCGTATCACTAGATACGAAGTGTCGAAGAAGCTTTTTTCGGCAAGGTTGGCCGTCGGATCATCGGTAGCGGACCACGTGCTTAAGATGATCGGCTACATAGAGGAGCTCGCGGACCTTGGGACCACGTTGGAGAATGAACTCTATACTGATTTGATTCTCCAGTCCCTTCCTTCCACTTACGCCCAGTTCATTCTTAACTTCAACATGTAAGGAAAGGAGGTTGAACTTGCCGAACTTCTGAACATGTTGAGGACTGCTGAGGGCACCCTACAGAAGGGTAGGGAGACATCCACTTTGTTTGTAGGAGGATCTTCCTCTTCTAGGTCCAGGGCGAAAGCCAAGGGCAAGAAGAAGAAAGCCCCCGCCAAACCAAGAGGCGGTGTCGGTAAAGTGGATACGAAGGGAAAGGGTAAAGCAACAAAGGTAGCGGGGAAGCTGGTGGGGAAGGAAGAATGCTTCTATTGTCACAGAAGTGGTCACTGGAAACAAGATTGCAAGGCTTGGAAAGCCAGAACACAGGATTTGAAGCGAGTTGCAGCTTCAGCTTCAGGTGTGTATGTTATTGAAAACTGTCTATCAATAAACTCTACATCCTGGGTATTGGATACCGGATCAGGATCTCATATCTGTAATTCTTTGCAGGCGTTGAGAAAGCGTAGAGTTTTGAAGGCAGGTGACATGACCCTCAGAGTTGCGAACGATGCTAGCATGGATGCTGAGGCCGTGGGGGACTATCACCTGGGATTATCAGATGGACACTTTTTGGTTTTGCGTAGTTGTTATTATGTACCAAATGCAACCCGTAATATCATTTCTGTATCTTTATTATCTAAAGAAGGTTATGAATTTGCATTTGTAAGTAATGTAGTGAACATTCACCTTAATCAAGTTTTGATTGGGTCAGGTACATTGAACAACGGTATATACGTTTTAAACCAACCACAGATTTTCAATATCCAGAATACACACAAAAGAAAGTCTCTAGAAATTAATAAAACTTTCTTATGGCATTGTAGACTGGGTCACATCAATGAGAGAAGATTGACTAAGTTACATACTGAAGGATATTTGGATCCGTTCGAATATCAATCATATGCAACTTGTCAATCCTGTCTCAAAGGAAAGATGACAAAGGCTCCGTTTTGTGGACATGGAGAAAGAGCGAGCGAGCTCTTGGGACTCGTACACAGCGACGTGTGCGGTCCAATATCTACACATGCGCGAAGCGGTTATTCTTACTTCATCACTTTTACGGATGATTTTTCAAGGTACGATTATGTCTTCTTAATGAAACATAAATCCGAGGCTTTTGAAAAATTCCAGGAATATAAGAATGAAGTAGAAAAACAAACCGGCAAAAGTATCAAGATTCTAAGATCGGATCGAGGTGGAGAATACTTAAGTGCCGAATTCCTGAACTACTTAAAAGAGAATGGAATTCTCTCTCAGCTTACTCCTCCATACACTCCGCAACATAACGGTGTATCGGAGAGACGGAACCGAATCCTATTGGATATGGTACGGTCCATGATGAGTAACGCTGAGTTACCGCGATCGTTCTGGGGATATGCGCTAGAAACAGCTGCATATTTTTTGAACCGTGTTCCCACTAAGACTGTGCCTACCACACCATATGAGTTATGGAGTGGGAAGAGACCCTATCTTAATCACATTAAGACATGGGGATGTCCAGCTTTTGTAAAAAGGCAGCATGCGGACAAGCTCGAGGCACGCTCAGTACAGTGCAAGTTTGTGGGATATCCAAAGAACTCGAAGGGATATTACTTCTATTGCGAAGAGGAACAAAAAGTCCTTGTTTCTCGCCATGCCCACTTTCTAGAACATCAGTTCATAGAAAAAGAATTAAGTGGGAGCGCGATAGAACTGGAAGAAATTCCAGAACCGCAAGCTATTACTGAAAGCTTAGTAGAACCAGAAGGTTCGAAAGATCAAGACATTCCCATGCCACTCCGCAGGAGTAGTAGGCAGTCTCGTCCGCCCGAGAGGTACTACGGTTTTCTCATTGACGGGGATAGAGAGGACTGCATCATAGATTGTGATGAGCCTACTAGCTTCCAGCAAGCCATTCAGAGCGTCGACTCGGTAAAATGGCTGGATGCAATGCGGACCGAGATGGAGTCCATGTACACCAACAAAGTATGGACGTTGGACATTGCTCCAGACGGGGTAAAACCCGTAGGATGCAAGTGGATCTTCAAAAGGAAGATTGGTGTAGATGGACAGGTTGAGACCTATAAAGCTAGACTGGTAGCAAAGGGTTTTCGTCAGCGACCTGGTTTGGACTATGACGAAACCTTTTCTCCAGTAGCTATGCTGAAATCCATTCGGATCCTTCTTGCCATCGCTGCTTTCCACGATTATGAGATTTGGCAGATGGACATAAAGACAGCTTTTCTAAATGGTCATTTAGAGGAGCGTGTCTATATGGACCAGCCAGAGGGTTTCATTCAGGGTGGAAGTAGCGGAAAGGTGTGCAAGTTGCTCAAGTCCATTTATGGACTCAAGCAGGCATCGCGGAGTTGGAACATCTGTTTTGATGAGACGGTCAAAGAATTTGGCTTTATCAAAAATCCAGATGAACCATGCATCTATTGTAGATTTGTAGCGAGAACTGTAGTATTTCTCGTTTTATACGTGGATGACATTCTCTTAATAGGAAATGACATTCCTATGCTACAATCTGTCAAGGGGTTCTTGTCACATAGGTTCTCCATGAAAGACCTGGGTGATGCCTCATACATTCTGGGTATCCGGATCTACCGTGACAGATCCAAGAGGATATTAGGACTATTACAGTCCAGGTACATCGACACCATACTGAAAAGATTCAGTATGGAAGATTCCAAGCGCGGTAATCTACCGGCTTTTCACGGGATCACCCTCTCCAAAGAGATGTCTCCCAAGACTGATTTGGAGAGGGATCGCATGTCTATTATACCCTACGCTTCTGCGGTAGGCTCTATAATGTATGCGATGTTGTGTACCAGACCGGATGTGGCTTATGCACTGAGTGTGGTAAGCAGGTATCAGTCGAACCCTGGGGAGAAACATTGGATAGCAGTAAAGAACATTCTCAAGTACCTGAGAAGGACTAAGGAGATGTTCTTGGTGTATGGCGGAAAAGACCTGCAGATTGAGGCCTTTGCTGACTCCAGCTTCCAGAGTGACAAGGATGATTCCAAGTCCATGTCGGGTTTTGTCTTTACCCTCAGTGGAGGGGCGGTGTGTTGGAAGAGCTCCAAACAGGAAACCGTTGCTGACTCGACTATGGAAGCGGAATACATCGCTGCATCTGATGCCGCAAAAGAAGCTGTCTGGATGAGAAAGTTCTTGAAAGAACTTCAGGTAGTTCCGTCCATTGTTGACCCAATACCTCTGTATTGCGACAACAACGGGGCTATAGCTTTAGCGAAGGAACCCAGGTCCCATCAGAAATCCAGACACATCTTAAGGCGGTATCACCTGATCAGGGAGATCGTGGATCGCCAGGAGATCGAGGTCCGGAGAGTTGCATCAGAGGATAACACAGCAGATCCATTCACCAAGGCCTTGCCCCAGACTCAGTTCGAGCGGCTGATCGAGATGATAGGTCTTCGATACGCCAGTACATGGCCTTAGTGCAAGTGGGAGATTGTTAGTGTATATGCCCTATAGGCCATTACTGTATCATACTAGTTTGTATATTACTTAATGGAAGCTTGGGATATTCACAGTTGTATATACAATCTTGCTCGAAATAGTAGTATGCTACTTGGTTTGTCTCTGCTTTAATATGTGCATGTGTTTCTTTTAGCATATTGCTGGTATACATATTAGTAGAGCCCTTAGGATCTTTGCTTGATTACCAGCGTTGTGATGGCGCTCGCACTCGTGGGAGCTGGGTAATCTATAAGCACATCCTTATACAGGTCCCTGGTCGTTGGACTATCGAGACAGGGCATCGATACTCCGGAGTAGACTAGCGTATGCGCTTCTTATCCCAGTGTGGGAGACGGTCTGTCCCACAGCCGTTAGTACGTCGTACTTGGGATAGTATGTGGGTGCTCGTTAGGTTACGAGTACACTGGACAGGACTCGTCGGGAACTGTTGGTTGGTAATATACCTATCGTCAGTTATCAGTTCCCAAGTGACATGAGTACAGCTTAGTCCGCTGACTTGACACTGTCACTTTGCCTCGAGTGTGTTCCTACTGCACTTTGATTACTACCCTACCACGGCTCAAAGGAGTCGTGCAAACAGGTAGTTTTTGGGTGCAGTCCCGAAGCACTTGGAGGCAGTGACGGTTAGACAGGATTCGTCTCTCCCGGTATTGGGGGTTGACATCGTGCTGTGTCTAGGAGAGCCATTACACGAGTAGTCCCTGGCCAGGGCAAGCGAGATATACTGGTAGGTTTCCAGTGTTATCTCAGGGTGTTCTGGGCTACACTCCGACATGACTTGTACCGCTATTAGGGGACTGACGTTCACCGCCCCCCTAGGCCCGCCATGCGATGTATCAGACGAACAGACCGGACTGTACGGAGACTGTCACATACAGGCTCAGTAGGAGTGCAGATGGGGTTCACCTCGTCAGTCTTCTTATCGACATCTACCTGGGGACCGTTACGTACAACTAGTGCCGCTTGCGGTCTGTGGTTAAACCCACTGCCAGCGTAGTGTCGAGTCTTTAGAGTCCCACACAGAGAGCTATTCGCCTTTAGGCAAAATGAGTAGAGGTCGCATGGTTTTGCGACAGGGTTCGTTCACATTCGCGCACTTGTGCACGTTTGCTGTCCGAACAGTTTATACTAGCGGGCTTTGGTTTAAGCCGGATCCTAGTATATGATTCGAGATTGGTTTTTCTCAGTGTATTCGTGTTCCTCGGATCGCGAATGCGGGTGCGTATGCACAGTTGCTTGAGATTGAGGGAGAGGACCTTGTTTAGGGTTAATGGCTATTGTCATTTTATTAACCCTATTGCTTTTGTGTGTATTATAGTTAATTGATAATTAGCTTAATAATTGTGCATGGTTGTTGTTGTTGACAATTTGACTTCATTGACTTGTTGACCTTGTTGACAACTTGACCATAATCATTTCATTTGGAAGATGCTCTTTGATCTTTGCAAAATTGAAATGATAATGGTCATGTCATGATTTACCATGACAATTTTCAAGCTAATTATTCAATTAAAATTATTCACACATATTAGTGAGAATGGCTCACTAATAATTCATTCTCTCATATTATTTCTCTCTCTTGCTCATCCTCTCCCTCAAGCTCTCTCCCTCTCATGTGTTGAGAAACATAAAGCTTGAGAAAAACCTTCACTTGATCTTCTCTACTCTCTTCTAGGGTTCAAGTCTTAGCATTTCTTGCACTCTAGTTACTCCTAGCTTGGAGTTGAAGCTAAAGGTCGAGGCTTTCGGGTGGATCCTTCTTTGACGGGAGAAGACAAGCAAGGTGACCTCTTTCTACCATTCCAAGGAGCAAGGAGAGAAGGACTTTGAGCTCAAGGTATAACCTTTCCATCACTTAGCTACTTTGTAGTTAGCTTTAGCAAGTTTATGTTTAGCAAAGATCCTTAAAGCTTGGTCCATGTAGCCTATAGTTGATAAAAATCCAATTTTTATTATGTTTTCCGCCTCCCCGTAAGCACCGGGGTGGGCAACGTGGACTTACAAATTCCATGCACAAGTATTCTCCTCTCTGATCTCATCATAGGACATAATACTTATACACGTATTTTGGTTCTCTACTTCTAACTTATATTCTGTGAATATCTCAAAAGGTTCGGACTTGTGTTTCAACAGGAACATAGGTCTAAATCTCGAAAGATCATCAGAGAATGTAATGAAGTATAAAGAACCAGTCCTGGCATGTGTAGACATGGGACCTTACATACATCATCATGTATCAGTCCCAAGAGTTCACTACCTCTTTCTCTGTTTCCAGTAAACAGAGCTATGGTCATCTTATCTCTGTGACATGACTGGCAAATTTCACAAGATGTAAATTCAAACAGATTTAAATATGCATCTATATGCAACTTAGCTAGTCGGGTCGCATTGATATGACCTAGTCTAGAATACCTCAAGAAGGATACGTTCATTTCTGAACTCTTCCTCTCGTGTGTGTTCCGTATACTAAGAACTGTAGTTTGATTTAGAACAACAATGCTTTTAGATAACGTGCCTGAACCGATCAACTTTTGATATAGGAAATGTTCAAAACATTATCCAACAATACAAAATTTTATCGTTTCTTTACTAATAAAGAGACTGATATGATTTTGTATATCAGGTTCGGTATCTAATAACATTCATTCAGAATCAATGTATTGGTAATACAGAGTGACAGTGACCAACAGACTTGGCTGCAACACTTGCCCTGTTTTCTGCCTCATGAAACTTATCACCCGTTCTCAGTTCTCTACCTTTCTGTAGCCCTATGTAACATATTATATATCTGGGATCCTAATCCGGTATCAAATGCCCAGGACGTAGAGAATAGAGAAACAGTTCTGTATAAAGAACACACCCGAAGATGATGCATCAACATGCACTCTCTTCGTTTTGGCAGCACGGGAATTCTGGTAATCCCCTAATTCCTGCTCTGTCTTATAACAATTATAAGTTGGAGCGGGACCAACGTTCCCCAGCTCAGTATAACAAGCGAGTTCGGTCAAATATCCGTATTTTTATCTTGATTAAGGCGTGATATGGTCGCTACCAGGAGAGAGAGAGAAGAAAACACTCAGCGTGCGCTCTTGCAAGATCAGATTGGTTATTATTTTATCTAATCAGGATGGCTCCCACTGTTTTTATCAAATCTTCCTTCAAACCCTAAAAGGAAAGACTAGCCGGGATTAATTACACACTACAAGTTCGCCAATCTTTCAGCCAGGCCAGTGTCGGTACTTTGAGGGAGGTCCCCCGTGCTTTCACACGAACCTAATTAATGTAAACCTCGTTTTCCCAGAGGCGTAACCCCGTTGACACCTTTCTAGACACCTACTTGATCGGCTAATTGTAATGTGTAAAACTCTCCCAGGAGTAACAATTACTCACAGTGGGTATCGGGATCCAACTATCTCATAGAAGGTATGCAATCTCATTGCAAATTTCAACACTTGAAATTCCCGATAATATTTTGCCCCTAACGTGCTATGACCTTGACGAAAACCAACAAACCATAGCCCGCTAGTCAAGTTCAACCCGTACATTTCTTGATTGAATTAAACCCACCCGCACGACCCTTAACGAAAGCCAACAAAGCCGCATGACTACCCTAATCCAATCGCATCGTATGCAGCAGATAAGCAGCATATAGCTACCGCACACTACACCTTGACGAAAGCCAACAAATGTAGCACGAATACTATATACAACTTATCTGAAATGACGGAGGGCTACGACAGGTTTTTCTGAAAACCTATTGCGTAATGAACGTGATATCGTTGTAGAATCAAATGATTTTAAAATGGAGTGTTTTTGTGGCTTTTCTAGTTTTGCTAAAGGGGTCACTCCCGGTGAAGGGATCGTCGGCCCTTTCCTCGTCGAATGAGGTGCGGGATATATCATATATATCACTGTGCAAAGAAGAAACTATAGAAGCTATCAAAAGACAAACCGAGTGTGTAGCATCTGCCAGTTATTGCTAAAGGGGTCACTCCCGGTGAAGGGATCGTCGGCCCTTTCCTCATCGAATAAGGTGTAGGATATATCATATATATCGCTGTGCAAAGCAAGAACTGTAGCTACCTGTTTTATTTTTGAAATTCGATTCCACAACATCTTTAGGTTTGTTTTACTTTCATTAATCGTATTAATGAAGTCCCATCATTTAAGAACCTAAACATCACAGATAAATACGACGTACACTTATGCCATCCGCATTCGCCTCGATGTCCCCTCGTGCACCGTTAGGTTAGGTAACTAACGACAGAGCTGGGCAGGGCTTGCGCGGGTGTAAAACATAAGTAACGCCTATATAATATATCATATATACTATATACAGTATCTATCACAGAACATCAAATGATCACATCACAGATATCGCAGCAGAAGAAACATATGAAATATTGGATATACTAGGACGTCCGTGTTTTCAATACGAGCCAGTATAAAACACGGATTCCACGGTCGTGATGAATAGCCAAACCCACACCCCTAGACCCCTACGAGAGCGGCAAGCAACCCTACCAATTCTGGAGTTAGGAGACCCGGACTCGACTCCTCGAGATGGTCTCCCACTGGACCTTAGAACCCGGTTACTTGTGCTCTCCTCCTTGGGTCTATCCTAGTATGGAAAAGTAAATAATATACAAAGGGTGACATCTTCCGCAACCTGGAAGTGCCCCAATAAAAGAATATTACATACAAGTTTTTACATGAATGAAAATGAAAAACACTCATCTCACATAAAAACCCCCGGCTATTCAAACACAACGATCCAATATAACATATCCAGCAACACATAACATCACATGTCATCAACGTAAGTAAACATGCGTATCCCAATTGTCGTTGACATATAGCAACGAAACCAGCGATATCACATATTACACTTACGGTCACAGAAAAGAAAGTGTAAAACTACAAAAGTTGGAATCCGCAACTTCTTTAGACATCGCATGCCTAATCAAATGAAATACTTAGACATCGCATGCCTAACAATTATAAACCCCGCATTTTAGTCTTATTATCGAAAACTCTTTTTAATATCAAGTCGGGTAATTCAACAAGATTCCCAACATCCTGATCGAATGCTCGTCGCAAACTTTAGTAGACGGCCGCACCCCTGATACCGTCGACGAAGTGCACCAAGGCGGAACAACGCTATCGCGAGCACCCGAACGGATGCTTTCGGCGACGGGGTTCTCCTACAGTCAGTTGGTCGGGGCTATGGGGCATGGCTATCTATTAAGTTTTACCGGCGAGTATCCGCGTACGCTACGTGTTTGCAACGGACTTTTGATCGCATCAGAATTCCGTGGCAACCGATCAAGTGAGACTAAACCGCTAGATTTATAACATTCATTCAGTTATCTCATAACAACTTGTGAATTCCAATTATTGTATCACATTCCAGATAAACAGAAAATGTTAAACTTTCCGATCGAACAGTCAAACACCCAAGTTTTCCCGATACAGCTCAACACATGAAATAGGTTTTAAAACATCCAGTTCATGCCTCAGTACCAACGGTCCAGCCATAGAAGGGTCAAGCCAACGCCTCACATGTGGCAAGCCGTACTGCCCCAAACTCTAAGGTTCAAAGGGCAGTTCAAGACGGTCACATAATCGAGTTAAGGTTTGTTATCTTCTAGAGGGTCCATCGCGTTACTTGCACTACTTAGAACGTCTTTAAACCACAGAAAAAATCCAACACTTGGAAATTTCCCGGCAGGGGAAAAAGTGGGTATTTCTATCCGGTCGAACTTTTTAACATATTCAAAAGATACCCGGAAAAACAAAGTAAACAAAGTTAAATAATCCGATCGAATCTTTGAGTCCCCAATACAACCCCAGAACACTCAACTCTTGAGTCAAAGTTAAAAATTCCCAGAAAATACAGCACAACAATATAGGAATTACTGTACAAATTGCAATGAAAGATGCTTCCGTACGGCCGCGGAACCGCCGCACGAGCCATGCTCGTGGCGCGGTTCCGCGGCGTTTTGATGGAGTTAGCCGCTCGTTTTGCACAGTATTTCATATAAATCCCTGCTGATTTTTCTGCATATTTTTAATTTGGAAAAATCCCAGTTTTCAAAAATTGTACAGAGAAGGGTGAAATCTAAGGTTTCGGTGTTCGATCGGGTTTCTAACTTCGTCTACGCATCGCCTAAGGCTCTAGTTAGGCTCTGATACCACTGTAGGGTTCCTAGGCACACTAATGAGGTTTCACAAGGTATCAACCATGCCAAATTATAATTTTTCCGGTGCCGAGAAACCCTAAAGCGATCGTTAACTAGAGTTTAGGCGAAACTACTGTTAGTGTATATGCCCTAGAGGCCATTACTGTATCATACTAGTTTGTATATTACTTAATGGAAGCTTGGGATATTCACCTTGTATATACAATCGTGCTCAAAATAGTAGTATGCTACTTGGTTTGTTTCTACTTCAATGTGTACATGTGTTTATTTTAGTATATCGCTTATACATATTAGTGGAGCCCTTAGGATCTTTGCTTGATTACCAGCGTTGTGATGGCAGTCACACTAGTGGGGGCTGGGTAATCTATAACCACATCCTTATGCAGGTCCCTAGTCGCAGGACTATCGAGACAGGGCATCGATACTCCGGAGTAGACTAGCGCATGCGCTTCTCATCCCAGAGTGGGAGATGGTCTGTCCCACAGCCATCAGTACGTCATACTGGAGATAGTATGCCGGTGCTCATTGGGTTACGAGTACACTGGACATGACTCGTCGGGAACTGACCGGTTGGTATTATACCTATCGTCAGTTATCAGTTCCCAGGTGACATGAGTACAGCTTAGTCCGCTGACTTGACACTGTTACTTCGCCTCGAGTGTGTTCCCACTGTACTTTGATTACTACCCTACCACGGCTCAAAGGAGTCGTGCAAACAGGTAGTAGTTGGGTGCAGTCCCGAAGCACTTGGAGGCAGTGACGGTTAGACAGGATTCGTCTCTTCCGGTATTGGGGGTTGACATCGCGCTGTGTCTAGAAGAGCCATTACACGAGTAGTCCCTGGCCAGGGCAAGCGAGATATACTGGTAGGCTTCCAGTGTTATCTCAGGGTGTTTTGGGCTTCACTCCGACACGACTTGTACCGCTATTAGGGGACTGACGTTTACCGCCCCATAGGCCCGCCATGCAATGTATCAGACGAACAGACCGGACTGTACGGAGATTGTCACATTCAGGCTCAGTAGGAGTTCAGATGGGTTTCACCTCGTCAGTCTTCTTGTCGGCATCTACCTGGGGACCGTTACGCACAGCTAGTGCCGCTTGCGGTCTGTGGTTAAACCCACTGCCAGCGTAGTGTCGAGTCTTTAGAGTCCCACACAGAAAGCTATTCGCCTTTAGGCAAAAGAGTAGAGGTCGCATGGTTTTGCGACAGGGTCCGGTCACATCCGTGCACTTGTGCACGTACAGTGTCCGGACAGTTAACACTAGCGGGCTTTGGTTTAAGCCTGATCCTAGTGTACGTTTTGGGATTGATTTTATCTCGGTTGTGTTCGTGTTCCTCGGAACGCGGATGCGGGTGTGTATGCACAGTTGACAGAGAGACAGAGGCAGAGTATTCTCATTGGGGTTGTTGATTGTTGACTGTTGACTATTGACTTTTTGCTCAACCCTAATAAGAATAAGATGTGTAATTAACAATAATATTAATTAAGTATTATAGTGACATGGTTGTTGAGGGGTTGACTTTGTTGACTTTGTTGACCGGTTGACTAGGTTGGACTAGTTGACCATCATGATGACAATGACTATCATTTCATGGCAAAGACTTTTGCTTGCTTGATCTCTTGTGCAAAATGAGTGCATGAAATGATATAGCCATTTTGACTTAAACCATTTACACAATACTGGATTACTATTTTTGTTATGATGGCTTTTGGATTATGAGAGGTGAGAATGAGATGAGTATGGTTCATTCTATGATTTTGCTTTCTCTCTCTTGAGCTCTCTCATTCTCAAGCTCTCCCTCTTCCTCTTGCTCTCTCTACCTCAAGGCAAACCATTCTCATGTGTTGAGACTCATTGCCTTAGAGATAAAAAGACACCAAAACATTCCTCTACTCATTCTAGTTCACAAGGCCTAGCAAGCCAAGTGATCTAGTTTCTTCAAAGTTCGAAGAAGAAGCCAAAGGTAGAAGCTTTCGGGTGGATCCATCTTCGGCGCAAGGAGACGACGAGATGAGGCCGATCCGTACACCGGAAGGAGTCGAAGACGAAGGAGTTCAAGAAAGAAAGGTATAACCCCCTAACCGAGTAGTTAACAACTCCTAGTTAGGTTGTTAGTTAGATATTTAACAAAGATCCGGTTTTGAGTCCATGTTACCGCCTCTAGAGAATTATTTTTCACCAAATTCCGCATGCCCGAAAGTACCGGGAGAGGTTGCATGGACTTACAGTGGTATCAGAGCCTGGTTAAACTCTATCTAACATATTAGCAAAGTAACTAGAAGATCGATCAAAGAAAAAGTCACGAAATACACCAAAAATTCATGCTTGCTGTCGATTTTCAATGTACTGTAAAGTAATAAATCATGCTTCAAAAATCGACTCAGGGTTTTTAGAGTATACTGTAGAAAGACGGTCCTCTGATCTCATCAAAGCGCCGCGGAAATGCGGCAATAGCTTGCTATTGCCGCGGTTCCGCGGCCGTATTGGCTCCTCTCTGGATCTTCTTTGCTACAGTATATTCAATGGGGTATTTTGGGATTTTTGAAATATGTCTTTTCAGCCCAGATTTTCCAGAACGAAAATTTTGTGTTTGGGGCCTAAAAATCCGTATTTTTGATCGAACTTCTAAAGACTTGAGCTGACGGGTTTTATCTGTGATGTGATATTTGTATTGAACGCCTGCTAATCGCTATATGTCGATTAGTGGGGGTTATAAAAATCTGTGATCTGTAATGCTGTTGGAATGTGTATATGAATTCATTGGATTGTCGCGGGTGAATAGCCGGGGGGTTGTGAGACGAGAGTTTTCTTTTCTTTCAATTCATGTAAATTTGTAAATTGATGTAATAATTATTTGTATGGCCACACAACCGGGTCGGGGTTGTAGCCGTCATTGTATAATTTCTTTTTACTGTTTTTGCTCTTAGGATAGACCTATGGAGGGGGTGCACAAACTACCGGGTATGCCGAAGTGCCGAGTGGCCTACTCACGGAGTTGAGGGAGGTTGCTTCACTTCGGGTACTTGGCGGGTAGTTTGCTGCACCCGTAGGGGTCTTGGGTGGGGTATTGGCTATTCACCGCGACCGTGTAATATGCTTTTCGTTACAGGCTCGTACGAATTGCGGATTCCTAGTATATCCAATGTGTTCATCTGTGATCTGAAATGGCTATCATTGCAGTATATCTATATATGATATTATTTAGGCGTTGCTTATGTTTTACAGCCGCGCTAGCCCAGCCCCCGCTCTGTCGTTAGTTAAGTAACCTAACGGGTAATGACGGGGCCCCGTGGCGAATGCGAATGGCATAAGCGTACGTCATATTTTGGTTGTTTTCTGCAATGGTAGGATTAAATGATGGGACACATTAAAAGAACTAATGCAAGAATATCACGCATTAAAAGAACTAATGCAAGAAAATAAACTAAGTTAAAGTCGTTGGAACACTTTCGAAAAACCACTCGGTTCTTTTCAAAACTAACTTTTAAATGCGGAGCTTGAGCCACTCCTTTTAAAAGCTATCTCGTTCCATCGATTATATCAAGTTCACTACGTTCACGGTTTTGCCAAAACCATTCGTAGCCCTCCGTCGTTTCACATGAATAGTCAATAGTATTCAAGCTGTGTATGTTGGCTAAAGTCAAGGCATAGTGATTGGTAGCTATTGGGTATTCATGTGTAGCATAGATAGATGCGTTGGTTTGGGACAGTCGTACTGCCATTTTGGCCAAAGTCAAGGGTAGGTACGGATGGATCCAAATTAACCTGGAGAATGACGGGTAGAACTTGACATGTGACTTATGATATTTTGGCCAAAGTCAAGGTCATAAGAGCATGGGGCAAAAATCCACATCGGGAGTTTCAAAAGAACTGAAACTTGCTAGTGTTGCATACCATTTGGAGTGTGATGATTCTGGTAGGATTCCTTCAGTTTCGTCACGCGATGATATTTGGATCCCGATCCTACTGTGAGTATATGCTACTCCTCGGGAAATTTCTCACTTAACGATCAATGCTATAAACCAAGTAGTTGTCTAGAAAGGTGTTAGCGGGGCTACGCCCCCAGGGAAAAGAGGTTATTTAATTAAGGAACTTCGCGAAAGCATTGGAAAACCTCCCTCGAAGTACCGACACTGGCCTGGCTGAACGGTTAAGCAAGTATTGTACGGTGAAATTGATCTTGACTAATTCTTCCTTTTTGGTTTGAGGAGGGATTCGAGAAACAGTGGGCGCCATCCTGTTTAGACAAACTAAAAACCATTCTAAACTTGCAAGAGCATCATGCTGAGTGTTTCTTCTCTCTCCTAATTGCAGCGACCAATCGACATGACTGGACTTAAGTTACTTCTAGATAAAAACATACTGACAGGGCCAAACTACAAAGATTGGCTCAGGAATGTCAAGATGGCAATCACTTACGACAAGCTGGGGTATCTTCTTACCACCAAAGCTCCCCCTGTCCCAGGTCCCAAAACCAGCGTCGCGGATAAGGAAATCCGTAAGACCTGGGAACTAGACTGCACGAAGGCCAAGTGCCTCGTGCTTGCCTCTATGGATAATGAACATCAGAGGAGGCACGAGAATATGGTCCTGGAATCCATATTTCTTCATACAAAAGAACTGTATGGAGAGCAATCTCGTATCGCAAGATACGAAGTGTCGAAGAAGTTATTTTCGGCAAGATTGGCCGTCGGATCATCAGTAGCGGAACACGTGCTTAAGATGATTGGCTACATTGAGGAGCTCGCGGACCTTGGGACCACGTTGGAGAATGAGCTCTATACGGACTTGATTCTCCAGTCCCTTCCTTCCACTTTCACCCAGTTTATCCTGAACTTCAACTTACAAGAAAAGGAAGTTGAACTTTCAGAACTTCTCAACATGCTGAGGAGCGCAGAGGGCACCCTACAGAAAGGTAGGGAAACATCCACTTTGTTTGTAGGAGGATCTTCCTCTTCTAGGTCCAAGGCGAAAGCCAAGGTAAAGAAGAAGAAAGCCCCCGCCAAACCAAGTGGCGGTGTTAGTAAAGTGGATACAAAGGGAAAGGCAAAAGCAACAAAGAAAGTGGGAAAGCTTGTGGATAAGGAAGAATGCTTCTATTGTCATAAGAAGGGACACTGGAAAAATGATTGCAGGGCTTGGAAAGCCAGGACACAGGAATTGAAGCAGGTTGCAGCTTCAGCTTCAGGTGTGTATGTTATTGAAAACTGTCTTTCAATAAACTCTACTTCCTCGGTATTGGATACCGGATCAGGATCTCATATTAGTAATTCTTTGCAGGCGTTGAGAAACTGTAGGGTTTTGAAGGCAGGTGACTTGACCCTCAAAAGTTGCAAACGGAGCTAGCATGGATGCTAAGGCCGTGGGGGACTATCACCTGGGGTTGTCAGATGGACACGTTTTGGTTTTGCGTAATTGCTATTTTGTACCCAACGCAACTTGTAATATCATTTCTGTATCTTTGACTTCTAAAGAAGGTTATGAATTTGCGTTTGTAAGTAATGTTGTAAACATTCACCTTAATCAAGTTCTGATTGGGTCAGGTACATTAAGCAATGGTATATACGTCTTAAACCAACCATAGATTTTCAATGTCCAGAATACACACAAAAGAAAGTCTCCGGAAATCAATCAGACTTTCTTATGGCATTGTAGACTGGGTCACATCAATGAGAGAAGGTTGCCGAAGTTACATACAGAAGGATATTTGAATCCGTTCGAATATCAATCGTATGCCACTTGTCAATCCTGTCTCAAAGGAAAGATGACAAAGACTCCGCTTACTGGACACGGAGTAAGGGCGAGCGAGCTCTTAGGACTCGTACACAGCGACGTGTGCGGTCCAATGTCTACACATGCGCGAAGCGGTTATTCTTACTTCATTACTTTTACGGATGACTTTTCAAGGTACGGTTATGTCTTCTTAATGAAACATAAGTCCGAAGCCTTTGGAAAATTCCAGGAATATAAGAATGAAGTAGAAAAACAAACCGGCAAAAGTATCAAGATTCTAAGATCGGATCGAGGTGGAGAATACTTAAGTGCCGAGTTCCTGGACTATTTAAAAGAGAACGGAATTCTCTCTCAGCTTACTCCTCCATACACTCCGCAACATAACGGTGTATCGGAGAGACGGAACCGAACCCTATTGGATATGGTATGGTCCATGATGAGTAACGCTGAGTTACCGCGATCATTCTGGGGGTATGCGCTAGAATCAGCTGCATACCTTTTGAACCGAGTTCCCACTAAGACTGTGCCTACTACACCATATGAGATGTGGTGTGGGAAGAGACCCTATCTTAATCACATTAAGACATGGGGAAGTCCATCTTTTGTCAAAAAGCAACATGCGGACAAGCTCGAGGCACGCTCAGTACAGTGCAAGTTCGTGGGATATCCAAAGAACTCCAAGGGATATTTCTTCTATTGCGAAGAGGAACAAAAGGTTTTTGTTTCTCGTCATGCCCACTTTTTAGAACACCAGTTCTTAGAAAAGGAAATTAGTGGGAGCGCAGTAGAACTGGAAGAAATTCCAGAACCACGAGCTATTACTGAAAGCTTAATGGAACAAGAGGATTCAGAAGAACAAGACATTCCTACGCCGCTCCGCAGGAGTAGTAGGCAGTCTCATCTGCCCGAGAGATACTGCGGTTTTCTCATAGACGGGGATAGAGAGGATTGCATCATAGATTATGATGAGCCTACTAGCTTCCAGCAGGCCGTTCAGAGCGTTGACTCGGTAAAATGGCTGGATGCAATGCGGACCGAAATGGAGTCCATGTACACCAACAAGGTATGGACGTTGGATATTGCTCCAGACGGGGTAAAACCCATAGGATGCAAGTGGATCTTCAAAAGGAAGATTGGTGTAGATGGACAGGTTGAGACCTATAAAGCTAGACTTGTTGCAAAGGGTTTTTGTCAAAGACCTGGTTTGGACTATGACGAAACCTTTTCTCCAGTGGCTATGCTGAAATCCATTCGAATCCTTCTTGCCATTGCTGCCTTCCACGATTATGAGATCTGGCAGATGGACGCAAAGACCGCTTTTCTAAATGAAAATTTAGAGGAGTGTGTCTATATGGACCAACCAGAAGGTTTCATTCAGAGTGGGAGCAGCGGAAAGGTGTGCAAGTTGCTTAAGTTGGAACATCTATTTTGATGTGACGGTCAAGGAATTTGGCTTTATCAAAAATCCAGATGAACCATGCATCTATAGTAGATTTGTAGCGAGAACTGTAGTATTCCTCGTTTTATACGTGGATGACATTCTCTTAATAGGAAATGACATTCCTATGCTACAATCTGTCAAGGGGTTCTTGTCACACAGGTTCTCCATGAAAGACCTGGGTGATGCCTCCTACATCCTAGGGATCCGGATCCATCGTGATAGATCCAAGAGGATATTAGGACTTTCACAGTCCAGGTACATCGACACCATACTAAAGAGATTCAGTATGGAAGATTCCAAGCGCGGTAACCTACCGGCTTGTCACGGGATCACCCTCTCTAAAGAGATGTCTCCCAAGACTGATTTGGAGAGGGATCGCATGTCTATTATACCATACGCTTCTGCGGTAGGCTCTATAATGTATACGATGTTGTGTACCAGACCGGATGTAGCTTATGCACTGAGTGTGGTAAGCCGGTATCAGTCAAACCCTGGGGAGAAACACTGGATAGCGGTAAAGAACATTCTCAAGTACCTGAGGAGGACTAAGGAGATGTTCTTGGTGTATGGCGGAAAAGACCTCCAGATCGAGGCCTTTGCTGACTCCAGCTTCCAGAGTGACAAGGATGATTCCAAGTCCATGTCGGGTTTTGTCTTTACCCTCAATGGAGGGGCGGGGTGTTGGAAGAGTTCCAAACAGGAAACTGTTGCAGACTCGACAATGGAAGCGGAATACATCGCTGCATCTGATGCCGCAAAAGAAGCTGTCTGGATGAGGAAGTTCTTGAAAGAACTTCAGGTGGTTCCGTCCATTGTTGATCCAATACCTCTGTATTGCGACAACAACGGGGCTATAGCTTTAGCGAAGGAACCCAGGTCCCATCAGAGATCCAGACACATCTTAAGGCGGTATCACCTGATCAGGGAGATCGTGGATCGCCAGGAGATCGAGGTTCGGAGGGTTGCTTCAGAAGATAACACTGCAGATCCATTCACCAAGGCCTTGCCCCAGACTCAGTTCGAGCGGCTGATCGAGATGATAGGTCTTCGATACGCCAGTACATGGCCTTAGTGCAAGTGGGAGATTGTTAGTGTATATGCCCTAGAGGCCATTACTGTATCATACTAGTTTGTATATTACTTAATGGAAGCTTGGGATATTCACCTTGTATATACAATCTTGCTCAAAATAGTAGTATGCTACTTGGTTTGTTTCTACTTCAATGTGTACATGTGTTTATTTTAGTATATCGCTTATACACATTAGTGCAGCCCTTAGGATCTTTGCTTGATTACCAGCGTTGTGATGGCAGTCATACTAGTGGGGGTTGGGTAATCTATAAGCACATCCTTATGCAGGTCCCTAGTCGCAGGACTATCGAGACAGGGCATCGATACTCCGGAGTAGACTAGCGCATGCGCTTCTCATCCCAGAGTGGGAGATGGTCTGTCCCACAGCCATCAGTACGTCGTACTAGAGATAGTATGCGGGTGCTCGTTGGGTTACGAGTACACAGGACAGGACTCGTCGGGAACTGACCGGTTGGTATTACACCTATCGTCAGTTATCAGTTCCCAGGTGACATGAGTACAGCTTAATCCGCTGACTTGACACTGTCACTTCGCCTCGAGTGTGTTCCCACTGTACTTTGATTACTACCCTACCACGGCTCAAAGGAGTCGTGCAAACAGGTAGTAGTTGGGTGCAGTCCCGAAGCACTTGGAGGCAGTGACGGTTAGACAGGATTCGTCTCTCCCGGTATTGGGGGTTGACATCGCGCTGTGTCTAGGAGAGCCATTACATGAGTAGTCCCTGGCCAGGGCAAGCGAGATATACTGGTAGGCTTCCAGTGTTATCTCAGGGTGTTTTGGGCTTCACTCCGACACGACTTGTACCGCTATTAGGGGACTGACGTTTACCGCCCCGTAGGCCCGCCATGCGATGTATCAGACGAACAGACCGGACTGTACGGAGATTGTCACATTCAGGCTCAGTAGGAGTTCAGATGGGTTTCACCTCGTCAGTCTTCTTGTCGGCATCTACCTGGGGACCGTTACGCACAGCAAGTGCCGCTTGCGGTCTGTGGTTAAACCCACTGCCAGCGTAGTGTCGAGTCTTTAGAGTCCCACACAGAAAGCTATTCTCCTTTAGGCAAAAGAGTAGAGGTCGCATGGTTTTGCGACAGGGTCCGGTCACATCCGTGCACTTGTGCACGTACAGTGTCCGGACAGTTAACACTAGCGGGCTTTAGTTTAAGCCGGATCCTAGTGTACGTTTTGGGATTGATTTTATCTCGGTTATGTTCGTGTTCCTCGGAACGCGGATGCGGGTGTGTATGCACAGTTGACAGAGAGACAGAGGCAGAGTATTCTCATTGGGGTTGTTGACTGTTGACTGTTGACTGTTGACAGTTGACTTTTTGCTCAACCCTAATGAGAATATGATGTGTAATTAACAATAATATTAATTAAGTATTACAGTGACATGGTTGTTGAGGGGTTGACTTTGTTGACTTGTTGACTTTGTTGACCGGTTGACTAGGTTGGACTAGTTGACCATCATGATGACAATGGCTATCATTTCATGGCAAAGACTTTTGCTTGCTTGATCTCTTGTGCAAAATGAGTGCATGAAATGATATAGCCATTTTGACTTAAACCATTTACACAATACTTGATTACTATTTTTGTTATGATGGCTTTTGGATTATGAGAGGTGAGAATGAGATGAGTATGGTTCATTCTATGATTTTGCTTTCTCTCTCTTGAGCTCTCTCATTCTCAAGCTCTCCCTCTTCATCTTGCTCTCTCTACCTCAAGGCAAACCATTCTCATGTGTTGAGACTCATTGCCTTAGAGATAAAAAGACACCAAAACATTCCTCTACTCATTCTAGTTCACAAGGCCTAGCAAGCCAAGTGATCTAGTTTCTTCAAAGTTCGAAGAAGAAGCCAAAGGTAGAAGCTTTCGGGTGGATCCATCTTCGGCGCAAGGAGACGACGAGGTGAGGCCGATCCGTACACCGGAAGGATTCGAAGACGAAGGAGTTCAAGAAAGAAAGGTATAACCCCCTAATCGAGTAGTTAACAACTCCTAGTTAGGTTGTTAGTTAGATGTTTAACAAAGATCCGGTTTTGAGTCCATGTTACCGCCTCTAGAGATTTGTTTTTCACCAAATTCCGCATGCCCGAAAGTACCGAGAGAGGTAGCATGGACTTACAACTACAAGCTACTAAACTACTTTAGTGCTAAGTGAACGGAAATACAACCTTTGTAGATCCGGTCCTCCACCTCCATAGCTCCGCGTTGACGTCCCTCCGCTGCGATCATCGGATCCCGGACTCTAGTAATGGTTTCGTCAAAGAAATGATCGGGCTAGGTCGTCGACTTTGATGCCGAAGATGATCTACGTCGAGGCAACACAAGATCAAGCTCCAACTTCACCAAGCCATGAAACTTGTGAAGGAAACACCCTATACTACTTGGCAAGTGGTAGAGTATGAAGAAATGGGAAGTGGGTTCACGTTAGAATTGGATTTCTCACTCTTTTTCTCAAGTCACCATTGAATCTAGCAAGCTTCTTTCTTCTTGAAGAAGAAGAAGAAGAAAAAGAGTATGATAAGAATAATAATTAAAATGATAAATCAAGTGAAGTTATCATAATGCAACCTTGGTTAAGTTTAGAGAATAAACTAGGGTTAGGTATAATGGTTAGGTTTAGGATGAAGACAAAGTGGTGGACTTTCAAAGATGCTTTGAAGCTTCAAGAAGCTTCAAGCAAAGAAAGAAAAATAAAGCCACCATTTCATCCTTTCCAAAAAGAATAAATAAATAAATAATTAATTAATTAAATCAAAACCCTAACCATTAACATAACCATGGTTTAATCATACACACCCAAGTTTGCATGTATCATCAAACATGATACAATCAAGTGCACAAAAATATATCACATATACAATGTGCACATCAAGTGAGAAAATCCATCTTAAGTGAACAAATACTAGTTAATGTAAAGTAATATATCAAATATATAATTATACATTAAATCATTAAATCAACACTTGATTTAACGAACCGACTAATATCCAATGTATCGACTTATCGAATCAATCCTCGATTCGATAACTAGGTTATATCGCATACAACCAATCGATACATTTATCGCGAGAATAGACTACAGTATCACATACTGGTATTATTCTCGGTCCCGTACATATCTCATATGCGCTCCTATTTCGTTTCGCTTGAGCCAGGAAACCTCTGTTTAGGACTCTAAAGACTCTTCAATACGCCGGCAACAGGTGATGATCATATCAAACACCCACAAGTCGCAAGCGGTCTGCTAAATGTAACGGCCACCCGGGTATTAAGCGATCAGAAGATCGACGAGCAAGCCCGCTCACACACCTGTGAATCCAACCAGTAACACTTACCGTACAGTCCGGTCTCGTCGTCTGATATGTCGCATATCTTCCCTAGGGGTGGTAAAAGTCAGACCCCAATAGCTCGATAAGTCGTGTCGATATGAGGTCTATAACAGTTCGAGAAACTACAGGTAACACTTATCAGTAAATCTCAGCAACCCTGGCCAGGGATTTCCGGTTATAGCCAATCGAACACTGCGCAACATCAACTCTCTATACCGGGAGAGACGAATCCCCTCCTATCGCTCATTGCCTCCGTGTGATTCGGGACTGTACCCAAAAACCACCGTTTTGCACGCCCTCTTGGACGTGGTAAGGTGGAAATCAAAGCACAGTAGGAATCACACAAGACTCTATGACGATCTTGGGTCAACAGACTACTCTGTACCAGTGTCACCAGAGAACTGCCATCTGACGTAAGGTATAATACCATCTGGGAGTTCTCGGTGAGTCCGTACAGTGTACCCAGTCTCCACTGAGCACCCGTATATCATCTCTGATGTCAAACACCAATGGATATGGGATCATCCATCGCCTATCTGTATGGGTCGAGAAGGTATACGCTAGTCTACTCTGGTATATCGATGCCCCATCTCGATACACCCACGACTAGGAACCTTGAAGGATGTACTTATGGACTACCATGTCCCCACTAGTATGATCCGCATCATAGTCCAGGTAGTCAAGTACTCATCCTAAGGGCTTTACCAACATGTAACAGAGAGACAATCAGTGTACACGTTAAGGTAAAGAGCAACCAGATAGCATACTATCATGTCGAGCTAGAAAGTCCTCCCTATATATGTCCAAGCATCCACTACAATATAAATCCTATGTATAGTAATGGCCTCTAGGGCATACATATAACTAACAAGTCCCCCACGGACTCAGCATCCATGCCAGCTCCGTTTGCAACTCTGAGGGTCATATCACCTGCCTTCAAAACCCTACGCCTTCTCAGTGCCTGAAGCCGAAGCCGCAACTTTCTTCGGATCCTGGTTTCTGTCCTTCCTAGCCCAACAATCTTTCTTCCAGTGTCCCTTCTTATGACAATAGAAGCATTCTTCCTTTCCCACAAGCTGCTCCGCTATTTTTGTTGCTTTTGCCTTTCCCTTTGCTTCCACTTTACTAACACCGCCCCTTGGTTTGGCGGGGGCTTTCTTCTTCTTTCCCTTGGATTTCGCCTTGGACTTAGAAGAGGAAGATCCTCCTACAAACAAAGTGGATGTTTCCCTACCTTTCTGTAGGGTGCCCTCTACACTCCTCAGCATGTTGAGGAGCTCCGGAAGTTCAACTTCTTTTCCTTGCAAGTTGAAGTTCAGGATAAACTGTGCGTAAGTGGAAGGAAGGGACTGGAGAATCAAGTCCGTATAGAGCTCATTCTCTAACGTGGTCCCAAGGTCCGCGAGCTCCTCAATGAAGCAAATCATCTTAAGCACGTGTTCTGCTACTGATGATCCGACGGCTAATCTCGTCGAAAACAACTTTTTCGAGACTTCGTATCTGGCGATACGGGATTGCTCTCCGTACAGTTCTTTTGTATGAAGAAATATGGATTCCAGGTCCATATTCTCGTGCCTCTTCTGATGTTCATTGTCCATATAGGCAAGCACGAGGCACTTGGCCTTCGCGCAATCGATCTCCCTGGTCTTACGGATTTCCTTATCCGCGACGCTGGAGGTGGGACCTGGGACAGGGGGAGCTTGGTGGTAAGGAGATACCCCAGCTTATCGTAAGTGATTGCCATTTTGACATTCCTGAGCGAATCTTTGTAGTTTGGTCCTGTCAGTATGTTTTTATGTAGAAGTAACTTAAGTCCGGTCATGACGATTGGTCGTGTCACGACCCGAAAGTACGGAACGTGACCGGCACTTAGATTACGAAGCGTCTAGAGGCGCCACGTAACCTAAGTAAGCCGAAGCCCAGAAATCTAAACCATATAAAAGAAGAAGAAGTAAAAGAAAACATGAAGAAAAACAAGTTTAAAAAAAGCATCAGCAAATTTTCCCAAAAATTTCGGCAGAGTCTCCTCTGTAAAAACTGGCCCCAAACGGGTACAACAAGTATAATATACATAAACAATAAAAAGCATCCCCAAACGGGAGCTAGCTCAACGCCAACAGGCGGAAATAACCACAACAAGCACAATAATATACAACGCCAAAGGGCGAGGCTCAAAACTCAAAGAAAACAAACCACCAGATCAGAATAATACATGCGCGACTCTAAGGTCGAAATAAAAGACTGGTCCAATAAACTTATCAAGTAATACAAGTATGGTTGATGGAGCTTACTAGATACAAATGAATGAATAAAATACAATGGTGGTTCAGATACAAGTGAACCAACCTACCGTGCAAATCACCCTGAAAGAAAAGATGTGCCAGCCAGCTGCCAGGGAAACCTGTACATCGAACCTGTAATAAAATTTGGCACAACGGGGGTGAGTTGCCAACTCGTGAGTAGAATACATCTACGAAAAGAAATCGAATGCACGACGCTATCCTAGGTCATAATAATACACTATTATATCCTAATCATCTAGTAATAGCAGGTAAAACTACGTGTAAATGCAGATACTCCGTGCTCGTGTCAGTGCCTCATATAATACTATGTCATATGAATCGATATGCATGCATCATGAATATAAAATAACCAATCCTGAAATCCAGAAATCTCTGTATAAGAAATCTTTAGCTGTTATCATAGTAAAATGTGTATAGGAATCTGAAATCTCAACAATGAAATCCATGGAAATCCGTGTCAAGCATCGACACAAACATGTAAACCTCAAGTCTCATAGTCTCAATACCTCGGGCTCCGTCAGTCCGGATCGGCCCATATCATCAAATCTCACGACAACGATCGGTATCCTCTGGATATCCGTCGCGCCAGACATCACCGGTAGGTAGCCTTCCCCTGCCAGCCTCATCGTCTACAACTCGATCTTCTTGCCCCGGGGTACCATACCGGGCCCACCATGTACCCGAGACGGTTCATGCACTCCTCGAATCGGGTCTCGAAATCCATCAGAAAACATGAAATCTCATGGTGGACGACACATACATCACGAGAAAACCGCATCTTATATTTTAAAAAGAGAGGAGGAGAGAGAGAGAAGTTTTTATATATTTTTGCGGTTTTCCCCGAAAATCCAGAAATCTCATAGAAACCCAAATCTCAAAATCATGAGTAAGTATATGATAAGTGTCGGCATATGCCCATAATACTGCATGATAACATGAAAATATGAATGCATGAATGTCTAAGTAATAATTACCATGTCTATACTAACATCAGAGAGAAATCACAATATTATATATCGATCTAGTTGCTAGCTGATTCTATCAATAAAAGATAATAAGATCTAAAGTGTACGTGACATAGCAATTACCGATGATGATGTGTGTGAGCCGGCAAATAAGTGTGCGTGGAATATGCGCATCATCGGTAATGGTGCTGGTGTCCTAACAGGTAAGGTTTATACTGATTATAGCAATATATGTAAGAACATGCACCATGATGATTACAGTATGAATGTAAAGACAGATGTGCATTATCCACTCCTCTGCGATATACGAGTACAACTACCACTATATGAATCAAACCTAAACTAGCGTCTATCTAACCTCCTAATGAACTAAACCTAAGAAACTAGTCAGTAAGAAACAAGAGTCTACCTAAGGTCTGAATCAATATCTCTAATAGTCGGCGATCCAGCCTCAATAGCGTCACGTACGTAGTACGGCTTCCTTGAATCAAGAGTGCGGATCAATCATCATATCTATGCCTCGTACGGTAAAATCCATCGTATGGCATCCCAATATCGGGGTACGAGTCAAGTATCTCCTAGGTGTCTCATCATTCGTATAATGTCATCATCAATACATCTCATGATCAAAGTGCTAAACTGTAATCGCATACATCAATCATATATCATTGCCATCATAATATGCATCATTAGTTTATCCTCAGAGATATCATGTCATATGTATCATATTGTGATTAAGTCATACGGATATCATATCGTCATCAAGTCACTCCTATATGATATCAACATCAGGTCACACCTATATGATATCGACATCAGGTCACACCTATATGATGTCGTAATCAAATCATACATATTCCATATCGTGATGAGTCACAAGTTACAGTTCGGGATCTATTTTAGAGTTCCATGTACCTCAATATCATCACTACCCATTATAATTTATGTATACCTGTTCATTATCTCATTCTCTAATGATCCGCTAACACTTAATACGACTGTATAGCCAAGAATCACAGCATCAAGCCCAGTTATACTATTTCATCATACCTCGGATATCATGTCACATCAATGAATCCCATATACGTGTTGTATATACATGTATATACCTATATCTAGTTCTATATATATATACACATACACGTATACACCATGTCGAGTTTCAGTGTGTGCGTGTGTGTGTTTCTATCTGAAACCTACGAACCTCTTCCAAGGTACTCATCCTCTGATATGGTTTTCCTAAATAAGTCTAGTCCAGCCTAGGGTCATTACTAAGGTCCTAAGCATTAAGAATTTAGGGTCACATCTGGCTTCCTAATGTCAATAAGTACTATTCCTACTCTACGTTGCGGGGGTGCTAAACGCCATCCACCCGACTTCCCCCCGTAGATCTACATCTACTCACCTGGTCCATGTCTGCCGAAGACGGTGTCGCCATCCTCTTCTTCATCACCCGCAGTCCACGTGAGGGGTACCTAAACGCAAACATATAAATAGCATCGTAAACTGAATCGCATACAAAAGTCAAAACGACGCAAGGAACAAGCATAGGTTAAAACCTATGTCCCGTCCACGCAAAAGCACCAAATATCGCTCGATATCGGCGTACAAACTCCGATGGATCGAGATAAATATCAACAAGTAACTCGTAGTTTTAAAACTCATTACTTATATTATAAAACATGATTAAATCCATCGAAACCCTAAAATCCATCAAATCACCCGATTTCGTAAAACCCGAAAATGCCAATTTACCGTTTTACTTCAAAACTTGACATTTAAATGAAACCAACGGTCATAAAACTCATTAAATAGCATAACTAGACTATACAAACCATTACTATATTTTTATTACACAAATTTGTATTAATTTGAAATTTCTAATTTGCAACCTTTAACAATTTTCAACTTTTTTCAAGCAAAATACCACAATTCCACCACAAAACATGATTTTGCATGAATTAATGTATTAAACTACAATTCATGATGATAATGATATAAAGAAACCATGATTATATTTTTAATTTCATTTATTTAGGAATTTCCAAAATCTAGTTTACAAAATAATAGCATTTTATTACTATTTTCCAATTATCAAAGGAAACTAGTGATCATACTAAGTTTTACTTTCCATTAACATGCTAATATTCTCACTAAAACTACAATCTAATGATAGCAACCTTAATTGGAATTTTATATTACCCACATATATATTTTATAAAAAACTAGTTAGCTAAATAGCTTAATTTAAACAATTTGAATACACAAATTATTATACAATAACCATGCAAGATTTTTCCACTTCTAAAAATGGTAGACTAGTTATTATAACCCTAATTAACTAATAAAAACCACCACTTGAATTTACAAACCCTAACTTGAATTTTAAAATTTGCAACTAGAATTAATCTAATAAATCTAATTATGCTTTAAAAGAAACATCTAATGGAAATAAAACAAAAGAGATAGATTTATACCTTCACAACCTCAAGTCCAAACATGAAAATGAGCCTAAAAAATACATGCTTTCCCACTCAAAAATCCATGTAAAGAAGAGTAGAGAATGAAGGGTAGGAAATACATAGGATTTTGTGGATTTTTGATGGATTTTTGTTGAATTTTGAACAAAAAATGAAATGGAAATGGGGGGGGGCTGCCATGGGTTTGTGGCCGGCCATGAGAGGGAGTAAGGGGAGAGAAGGAAAAGAGTGAGGAATTATGTAGAAGTTTCATCACTTGATGTCTCATTTAATGTCTTTTCATGAATATATTCATTTTCTTTTATTTCTTTACTATAGCAACTCAAGAAAACTCTAGAAAAATGGAAAAATTTGCAAATAAATTTTGTATGATACACACTAAATTCTAATATGCCATGGTTCATTTTTACAAATTAAAACCATTCAAATTTGTAATTTACACTAATTTAGTGTAAAAATAAAGCTTATGTTAATATTTAAAATAATTAATTTAGGAAAAATATTTAATTAAACTAAAAATTTATAAGTGGCTAAATAAACACCATTTACTAGTAATTACATAATTAAAATAGGTATTTTTGAAATTATAATGAAAAACAATCACGGTTTGGTTTTACGAAAAATACATTTTACTTTACCGAAAATCATAAAATTCACTTAAACAATTTTATTCATTTAATTATTTATTTAATTATTTTTAAAACGCTACAATATTCCCCCCTTTAAGAAATTCGGTCACCGAATTTAGATTAAAACTTCCCTTCCAAATACTAAAACATTTAACAAAACACTCAAATCGTCGGGGCTCCGAAATTATCAGTACATAACTAAAATCCACTCCGTCAAGCATAACGCAATCATCGGAGTTATGGAGAGAATAAAATATCAAAACCCAATATGAAAACCATCATAATATACATCAATCTATAACTTATATATATAGTGCGCATCATAGTAAAACCGTCCAAATATCTGGATAAAGAAATATGCAAAAACCCCTTTTGAAAATCGCCGTGTGATGCACGTGTCACGGCATAAGTAGCGGACGTTTATTTAAAAAAATAGCTATATATAAATATCTTTTATTTAACATACACGTCCCGCCTGGTTACTAAATCAAATAATAATGATTATGAAAACATACTGCTCAAACTGAAATCAATCCCAATCACATCAATAAAATATCATGTCCGTCCGGTGCGCACTGAAATCGAAACCAAATACAGATACCACGAATACACACAACAACAAAACTAAGTGCAACAGGTGTGCACCAAAAATATCTGTCAAGTGCAACGGGCGTGCACGACTCAATATCAGGTGCATCTAATCTGCACAAAACCTCGATTTAGTGCATCTGGTGTGCACAAAATCGCATCAAGTGCGCCAAGTATGCGCAAGAATCCTAATCAGGTGCACATGGTGCACGAAAACATACATCGAATATCAAAATCGAAATCACAGCACAAAAATGCATGAAAACTAGGTCGAAACATATGTCAAAATCATGTGTAACCCCTATGCACGAAATCAAATCAAAAATCTCAAAATATATAAAACCAAATCAAGTGTACTGGGTGTGTACTAAACAACATCAATACAACTGATATATGAAACACAAATAGAATGTAATGAAGGTATACACATGAAATACCAATCGTAGGACAAAGTCCTCAAAATACAAAAATCCAATCAACGAAAATATGAAATTCAAATCACTAAATCACAATCGTAAACACTATCGTCAATGTGTGCCTCTTTCCTCTGATGTCCATTGCTTCGAACTCATCTCTTCGTAGCTGTGCTGACTCGCTACCAACGGCAATACTCATGTCTAGAAGCTCCCACATAGTCGATCCCTTCACTTGATATCTGGACTACATAAAACTTTTCGATCGATCCATCAAAATCCCATAATTCCACGAGAGCTCAACACTCAAGTACAGTTTAAAAATATCCGGTACATACCCCAGCATCGATGGTCCAGCCGTAGAAGGGCAAACCTAAGCCTCACTAATGGCACCGCGGAACTGCCGTAAACCCCAAGGTTCAAGGGCGTTCTCGTGGTCATTATGTCGAGTTAGGGTTTCATTCTTCTAGAGGGTCCATCGAAATACCTGCATGTTCTTCCGAATACCTTAAACTTGGGAACATGGTTTTCTGATAATCGTTCGAACCCTTTAACTTCATCCGGACGGCATGTGAATACCCTTCATCCGCATGCTAAACAATGCTTCAATCCTCAAGAATAACCAATACTCTAATGGTTATCGCATTCGAGCCGCAGCTCCCTCTGCCCGTGGTAACAGAAACCACCATCCGATATCGACGAAGATAGATCAAAGTAACGAATGAAATACGGTACAAACAATGTACATCCTAAGGCTCCTTAAGTAGAGTAGTGTATCGTAAGTATGCCGCGGACCATACCCACGGTACGTTACTCTACCTAAATCGCCTACTCCATCAACCAAGGGTCACCTAGACTTATACAAGGTTAAACCTAGCGCTCTGATACCAACTTTGTCACGACCCGAAAGTACGGAACGTGACCGTCACTTAGATTACGAAGCGTCTAGAGGCGCCACGTAACCTAAGTAAGCCGAAGCTCAGAAATCTAAACCATATAAAAGAAGAAGAAGTAAAAGAAAACATGAAGAAAAACAAGTTTAAAAAAAGCATCAGCAAATTTTCCCAAAAATTTCGGCAGAGTCTCCTCTGTAAAAACTGGCCCCAAACGGGTACAACAAGTATAATATACATAAACAATAAAAAGCATCCCCAAACGGGAGCTAGCTCAACGCCAACAGGCGGAAATAACCACAACAAGCACAATAATATACAACGCCAAAGGGCGAGGCTCAAAACTCAAAGAAAACAAACCACCAGATCAGAATAATACATGCGCGACTCTAAGGTCGAAATAAAAGACTGGTCCAATAAACTTATCAAGTAATACAAGTATGGTTGATGGAGCTTACTAGATACAAATGAATGAATAAAATACAATGGTGGTTCAGATACAAGTGAACCAACCTACCGTGCAAATCACCCTGAAAGAAAAGATGTGCCAGCCAGCTGCCAGGGAAACCTGTACATCGAACCTGTAATAAAATTTGGCACAACGGGGGTGAGTTGCCAACTCGTGAGTAGAATACATCTACGAAAAGAAATCGAATGCACGACGCTATCCTAGGTCATAATAATACACTATTATATCCTAATCATCTAGTAATAGCAGGTAAAACTACGTGTAAATGCAGATACTCCGTGCTCGTGTCAGTGCCTCATATAATACTATGTCATATGAATTGATATGCATGCATCATGAATATAAAATAACCAATCCTGAAATCCAGAAATCTCTGTATAAGAAATCTTTAGCTGTTATCATAGTAAAATGTGTATAGGAATCTGAAATCTCAATAATGAAATCCATGGAAATCCGTGTTAAGCATCGACACAAACATGTAAACCTCAAGTCTCATAGTCTCAATACCTCGGGCTCCGTCAGTCTGGATCGGCCCATATCATCAAATCTCACGACAACGATCGGTATCCTCCGGATATCCGTCGCGCCAGACATCACCGGTAGGTAGCCTTCCCCTGCCAGGCTCATCCTCTACAACTCGATCTTCTTGCCCCGGGGTACCATACCGGGCCTACCATGTACCCGAGACGGTTCATCCACTCCTCGAATCGGGTCTCGAAATCCATCAGAAAACATGAAATCTCATGGTGGACGACACATACATCACGAGAAAACCGCATCTTATATTTTAAAAAGAGAGGAGGAGAGAGAGAGAAGTTTTTATATATTTTTGCGGTTTTCCCCGAAAATCCAGAAATCTCATAGAAACCCAAATCTCAAAATCATGAGTAAGTATATGATAAGTGTCGGCATATGCCCATAATACTGCATGATAACATGAAAATATGAATGCATGAATTTCTAAGTAATAATTACCATGTCTATACTAACATCAGAGAGAAATCACAATATTATATATCGATCTAGTTGCTAGCTGATTCTATCAATAAAAGATAATAAGATCTAAAGTGTACGTGACATAGCAATTACCGATGATGATGTGTGTGAGCCGGCAAATAAGAGTGCGTGGAATATGCGCATCATCGGTAATGGTGCTGGTGTCCTAAAAGGTAAGGTTTATACTGATTATAGCAATATATGTAAGAACATGCACCATGATGATTACAGTATGAATGTAAAGACAGATGTGCATTATCCACTCCTCTGCGATATACGAGTACAACTACCACTATATGAATCAAACCTAAACTAGCGTCTATCTAACCTCCTAATGAACTAAACCTAAGAAACTAGTCAATAAGAAACAAGAGTCTACCTAAGGTCTGAATCAATATCTCTAATAGTCGGCGATCCATCCTCAATAGCGTCGCGTACGTAGTACGGCTTCCTTGAATCAAGAGTGCGGATCAATCATCATATCTATGCCTCGTACGGTAAAATCCATCGTATGGCATCCCAATATCGGGGTACGGGTCAAGTATCTCCTAGGTGTCTCATCATTCGTATAATGTCATCATCAATACATCTCATGATCAAAGTGCTAAACTGTAATCGCATACATCAATCATATATCATTGCCATCATAATATGCATCATTAGTTTATCCTCAGAGATATCATGTCATATGTATCATATTGTGATTAAGTCATACGGATATCATATCGTCATCAAGTCACTCCTATATGATATCAACATCAGGTCACACCTATATGATATCGACATCAGGTCACACCTATATGATGTCGTAATCAAATCATACATATTCCATATCGTGATCAGTCACAAGTTACAGTTCGGGATCTATTTTAGAGTTCCATGTACCTCAATATCATCACTACCCATTATAATTTATGTATACCTGTTCATTATCTCATTCTCTAATGATCCGCTAACACTTAATACGACTGTATAGCCAAGAATCACGGCATCAAGCCCAGTTATACTATTTCATCATACCTCGGATATCATATCACATCAATGAATCCCATATACGTGTTGTATATACATGTATATACCTATACCTAGTTCTATATATATATACACATACACGTATACACCATGTCGAGTTTCAGTGTGTGCGTGTGTGTGTTTCTATTTGAAACCTACGAACCTCTTCTAAAGTACTCATCCTCTGATATGGTTTTCCTAAATTAGTCTAGTCCAGCCTAGGGTCATTACTAAGGTCCTAAGCATTAAGAATTTAGGGTCACATCTGATTTCCTAATGTCAATAAGTACTATTCCTACTCTACGTTGCGGGGGTGCTAAACGCCATACACCCGACTTCCCCCCGTAGATATACATCTACTCACCTGGTCCATGTCTGCCGAAGACGGTGTCGCCATCCTCCTCTTCATCGCCCGCAGTCCACGTGAGGGGTACCTAAACGCAAACATATAAATAACATCGTAAACTGAATCGCATACAAAAGTCAAAACGACGCAAGGAACAAGCATAGGTTAAAACCTATGTCCCGTCCACGCAAAAGCACCAAATATCGCTCGATATCGGCGTACAAACTCCGATGGATCGAGATAAACATCAACAAATAACTCGTAGTTTTAAAACTCATTACTTATATTATAAAACATGATTAAATCCATCGAAACCCTAAAATCCATCAAATCACCCGATTTCGTAAAACCCGAAAATGCCAATTTACCGTTTTTCTTCAAAACTTGACATTTAAATGAAACCAATGGTCATAAAACTCATTAAATAGCATAACTAGACTATACAAACCATTACTATATTTTTATTACACAAATTTGTATTAATTTGAAATTTCTAGTTTGCAACCTTTAACAATTTTCAACATTTTTCAAGCAAAATACCACAATTCCACCACAAAACATGATTTTGCATGAATTAATGTATTAAACTATAATTCATGATGATAATGATATAAAGAAACCATTATTATATTTTTAATTTCATTTATTTAGGAATTTCCAAAATCTAGTTTACAAAATAATAGCATTTTATTGCGTTTTTCCAATTATCAAAGGAAACTAGTGATCATACTAAGTTTTTCTTTCCATTAACATGCTAATATTCTCACTAAAACTACAATCTAATGATAGCAACCTTAATTGGAATTTTATATTACCCACATATATATTTTATAAAAAACTAGTTAGCTAAATAGCTTAATTTAAACAAATTATTATACAATAACCATGAAAGATTTTTCCACTTCTAAAAATGGTAGACTAGTTATTATAACCCTAATTAATTAATAAAAACCACCACTTGAATTTACAAACCCTAACTTGAATTTTAAAATTTGCAACTAGAATTAATCTAATAAATCTAATAATGCTTTAAAAGAAATATCTAATGGAAATAAAACAAAAGAGATAGATTTATACCTTCACAACCTCAAGTCCAAACATGAAAATGAGCCTAAAAAATACATGCTTTCCCACTCAAAAATCCATGTAAAGAAGAGTAGAGAATGAAGGGTAGGAAATACATAGGATTTTGTGGATTTTTGATGGATTTTTGATGGATTTTTGATAAATTTTGAACAAAAAATGAAATGGAAATCGGGGGGGCTGCCATGGGTTTGTGGCCGGCCATGAGAGGGAGTGAGGGGAGAGAAGGAAAAGAGTGAGGAATTGTGTAGAAGTTTCATCACTTGATGTCTCATTTAATGTCTTTTCATGAATATATTCATTTTCTTTTATTTCTTTACTATAGCAACTCAAGAAAACTCTAGAAAAATGGAAAAATTTGCAAATAAATTTTGCATGATACACACTAAATTCTAATATGCCATGGTTCATTTTTACAAATTAAAACCATTCAAATTTGTAATTTACACTAATTTAGTGTAAAAATAAAGCTTATGTTAATATTTAAAATAATTAATTTAGGAAAAATATTTAATTAAACTAAAAATTTATAAGTGGCTAAATAAACACCATTTACTAGTAATTACATAATTAAAATAGGTATTTTTGAAATTATAATGAAAAACAATCACGGTTTGGTTTTACGAAAAATACATTTTACTTTACCGAAAATCATAAAATTCACTTAAACAATTTTATTCATTTAATTATTTATTTAATTATTTTTAAAACGCTACAGGTCGCTGAAATTAGGAGAGTGAGAAGAAACACTCAGCATGATCCTCTTGCAAGTTTAGAGTGGTTTTTAATTTGTCTAAATAGGATGGCTCTCACTGTATCTCGAATTCCTTCTCAAACCAAAAAGGAAGAATTAGTCGGGATCAATCTCACCGTACAATACTTGCTTAACCGTTCAGCCAGGCCAGTGTTGGTACTTCGAGGGAGGTTTTCCAACTCTTTCGCGAAGTTCCTTAATTAAATAACTTCTTTTCCCTAGGGGCGTAGCCCCGCTAACACCTTTCTAGACACCTACTTGGTTTATAGCATTGATCGTTAAGTGAGAATTTTCCCGAGGAGTAGCATATACTCACAGTAGGATCGGGATCCAAATATCATCGCGTGACAAAACTGAAGGAATCCTACCAGAATCATCACACTTCAAATGGTATGCAGCGCTAGCAAGTTTCAGGTTCTTTTGAAACTCCCGATGTGGATTTTTGCCCCATGCCCTTATGACCTTGGCGTGAGGTTAAAATGTCATAAGTCACATGTCAAGTTCTACCCATCATTATCCAGGTTAATTTGAACCCACCCGTACCTACCCTTGACGTAGGCCAAAATGGCAGTACGACTGTCTCAAACCAATGCATTCTATCTATGCAACAGATAAATATCTGGCAGCTACCAATCACTATGCCTTGGCGTGAGGTCAAAATACATAGCTTGAATACTACCGAATATTTAACTGAAATGATGGAGGGCTACGAATGGTTTTGGCGAAACTGTGAACGTAGTAAACTTGATATAATCGATGGAACGGGATAGCATTTAAAAGGAGTGGTTCAAGCTCCGCATTTAAAAGTTGGTTTTCGAAAAGAACCGAGTGGTTTTTGAAAGTGTTCCAACGACTTTTACTTGGTTTATTTTCTTGCATTAATTTTAATGCGTCCTATCATTTAATCCTACCATTGAAGAAAACAACGAAAATATGGCGTACACTTATGCCATCCGCATTCGCCATGGGGCCCCGTCATTACCCGTTAGGTTACTTAACTAACGACAGAGCGGGGGCTAGACTAGCGCGGATGCAAAACATAAGCAATGCCTAAATAGATATCATATATAGATATATACATTCGTCAGATGCAATGATAGCCATTCCAGATCACAGATGAACACATTGGATATACTAGGAATCCGTATTCCGTACGAGCCTGTAACGAAAAGCGGATTACATGGTCGCGATGAATAGCCAAAACCCCACTCTAGACCCCTTCGGGTGCGGCAAACTACCCGCCAAATATCTGAAGTGAAGCAACTTCCCTCAACAACGTGAGTAGGCCACTCGGCACTTCGAGGTACCCGGTAGTTTGTGCACCCCCTCCATGGGTCTATCCTAGGAGCAAAAACAGTAAAAGAAATTATATAATGACGGCTACAACCTCATCCCGGTTGTGCGGCCAAATAAATAATATTACATCAATTACAAATTTACATGAATTGAAAGATAAAGAAAACTCTCAACTCACAACCCCCCGGCTATTCATCCACGACAATCCAATGAATTCATATACACATACCATCAACATTACAGATCACAGATATGTATAACCCCCACTAATCGACGTATATCGATTAGCAGACGTTCAATACATATATCACATCACAGATATAAAGCCGTTAGCTTAAGTCTTTAGAAGTTCGATAAAAATACGGATTTTTAAACCCCAAAAACAAATTTTGCTTTCTGGAAAACCTGGGCAGAAAAATCATATTGTAAAAATCCCAAAACACCCCCAGAAAAACACTGCAGGAAAATTGTGCCACGGCCGAGTCAACTCGGCCGCGGATCCGCGGCGGGAGCATGCTCCTGCCGCGTTTCCACGGTGCTTTGACCGATTCGGTGGACCAATTTTCTTGTGTGGGTTGTAAAAAGCCTGAGCCAATTTTTAGTGTAAGATTAATTATTTTTTGAACAAAAAACAGAATCGGCAGAAACTTGATATTTCGGGCATGTTTCGCGACTTTTTCTCCGATCGAACTTCTAGTTACTTTGCTAACATGTTAGATAGTGTTTAACTAGGCTCTGATACCACTGTAAGTCCATGTTACCCGTCCCCGGTTCTTTGTTTTTGCGGAAATGGTGAAAAACGATTTTTTCTTTGCGGGTAACATGGACTCAAAATACGGATCTTTGTTAAACAACTATCTAACAACCTAACTAGGAGTGTTACCTACTCGGTTAGGGGGTTATACCTTAACTTGAACTCCTTCTTTTCAACTCCTTGCGGTAGTCGGATCGTCCTCACCTCGTCGTCTCCTTGCGCCGAAGATGGAACCACCCGAAAGCTTCTACCTTTGGCTTCAACCTCAAACTAGAGGAAACTAGAACACTTGGCTTGCTAGACTTTGTGTACTAGGATGAGTAGCGAAGTGTTTTGGGTTTTTATCTCCAAGGCAAATAATTCTCAACACATGAGAGGTTTTTTGCCTTGAACTAGAGAGAGAGCCAGAGGAAGAGGGAGAGCTTGAGGATGAGAGAGCTTTCATGAGAGAGAAAGCAAATGAAAGAATGAGCAAGACTTTTCTCACCCTTACTCTCATAATCCAAAATCATCATAACACATAATAATAATTGAGTATTATGTGATGGTTGTTATCATATCAAATGGCAATATCATTTCATGCATTAAATGCAATTTGTGAACAAAACAAGCAAGCAAAGGTCAATGCCATGAAATGTTAGCCATTGTCATGATGATGGTCAACAAGTCCAACCTAGTCAACCGGTCAACAAAGTCAACAAAGTCAACCTTTCAACCCAACCATGTCACAATAATACTTAATTAATATTATTGTTAATTTCTCATTAGGGTTTAGCAAAATTCAACAGTCAACAACCCTAATGAGAATCCTCTGCCTCTGTCTCTGTCAACCGTGCATACACACCCGCATCCGCGTTCCGAGGAACACGAATACAAACGAGATAAAACCAATCCCAAAACGTATACTAGGATCTGGCTTAAATCAAAGCCCGCTAGTAATAACTTTCCGGACACCAAACATGCACAAGTGCACGGTTGTGACCGAACCCTGTCGCAAAATCATGCGACCTCTAATCTTTTGCCTAAAGGCGAATAGCTCTCTGTGTGGGACTCTAAAGACTCGACACTACGCTGGCAGTGGGTTTAACCACAGACCGCAAGCGGCACTAGCTGTGCGTAACGGCCCCCAGGTAGATGCCGATAAGAAGACTGACGAGGTGAAACCTATCTGAACTCCTACGGAGCCTGAATGTGACAATCTCCGTACAGTCCGGTCTGTTCGTCTGAAAATATCGCATGGCGGGCCTAGGGGGCGGTGAACGTCAGTCCCCTAATAGCGATACAAGTCGTGTCAGAGTGTAGCCCAGAACACCCTGAGATAACACCGGAAACCTACCAGTGCATCTCGCTTGCCCTGGCCAGGGACGACTGTGTGTAATGGCTCTCCTTGACACAACGCGATATAAACTCCCAATACCGGGAGAGACGGATCCTGTCTAACCGTCACTGCCTCTAAGTGCTTCGGGACTGCACCCAACTACTACCTGTTTGCACGACTCCTTTGAGCCGTGGTAGGGTAGTAATCAAAGTACAGTGGGAACACACTCGAGGCGAAGTGACAGTGTCAAGTCAGCGGACTAAGCTGTACTCATGTCACCTGGGAACTGACAACTGACGATAGGTATAGTACCAACCAATCAGTTCCCGACGAGTCATGTACAGTGTACTCGTAACCTAACGAGCACCCGCATACTATCTACTGACGACTGTGGGACAGACCGTCTCCCCTGCTGGGATGAGAAGCGCATATACTAGTCTACTCCGGAGTATCGATGCCCTGTCTCGATAGTCCTACGACTAGGGACCTGCATAAGGATGTGCTTGTGGATTACCCAGCCCCCACGAGTATGACTGCCATCACAACCCTGGTAATCAAGCAAGGATCCTAAGGGCTCCACTAATGTGTATAGGCGATATGTTAAAAGAAACACCTGTACACACATTGAAGTAGAAACAAACCAAGTAGCATACTACTATTTTGAGCATGATTGTCTATACAATGGTGAATATTCCAAGCTTCCATTAAGTAATATACAAACTAGTATGATACAGTAATGGCCTCTAGGGCATATACACTAACAATCTTATCAAACACCCACAATCTGCAAGCGGTCAGCTAAACTTAACAGCCACCCAGGTATTGAGCAATCAGAAGATCAACAAGCAAGCCTGTAGATTCTCCCGTGAATCCAACCAGTAACACTCCCGTACAGTCCGGTCTCTTCGTCTGATATGTCGCATATCTTGCCTAGGGGTGGTAAACGTCAGACCCCGGTAGCTTGATAAGTCGTGTCGATATGAGGTCCATAACAGTTCGAGAAACTACTGATAACACTTACCAGTAAATCTCAGCAACCCTGGCCAAGGATTTCCAGTTATAGCCAATCGAACACAGCGCAACATCAACTCCCTATACCGGGAGAGACGAAACCCCTCCTATCGCTCATTGCCTCCATGTGATTCGGGACTGTACCCAAAAGCCACCTTTTTGCACGCCCTCTTGGACGTGGTATGATGGAAATCAAAGCACAGTGGGAATCACACAAGACTCTATGACGATCTCGGGTCTACAGACTAACCTGTACCAGTGTCACCAGAGAACGCCATCTGACATGAGATATAATACCATCTGGGAGATCTCGGCGAGTCCGTCCAGTATACCCAGTCTCCACTGAGCACCCGTATACCTTCTCTGATGTTGAACACCAATGGATATAGGATCATCCATCGCCCATCATATGGGTCAAGAAGCGCATACGCTAGTCTACTCTGGAGTATCGATGCCCTGTCTCGGTATTCCCACGACTAGAAACATTTGAAGGATGTACTTGGCGACTACACTATCCTCACTAGTATGATCTGCATCATAGTCCTGGTAGTCAAGTACGCATCCTAAGGGCTTTATCAACATGTGACGTAGAGACAATCAGAGTACATGTTTAGATAAAGAGTAACCAGATAGCATACTATCATGTCGAGCAAGAAAGTCCTCCCTATATATGTCCAAGCATCCACTACAATATACAACGTACGTACAGAAATGGCCTCTAGGGCATACATATAACTAACAATTTCCCACTTGCACTAGGGCTATCTGTTGTGGTATCGCATACCCAACAATCAGCTGTGGTTAAAGTATCTCATACTCAACTATCCCATAAAAGTCTCTACTGGGAAATAGGCCTTTGTGAGTGGATTCGCGCTGTTGTCCTCTGTGTCTACTCTCCTAACCTCGATCTCCCTAGAGATCAACCATCTCCATGATCAAGTGATACTGCCTAAGAATTATATCTGGATTTCTGATGGGACGGGGGTTCCTTGGCATAAGCCACAACTCCATTGTCACATAATGGTAGGAACGAAGTTCATCTCATGAACTTATATATATCCAGATTGCCTCTTTGGTAGCATCCTTGGTAACGATGTATCTAGCCTTTAATTGTCTAGTATGTCACGGTATCTAGCTTGAAACTCTTCCAACATACCGTCCCTCTACCGAGGGTAAAGACAATGCCTGGGACTGACATTCAGTCGTCCTTATCACCCTGAAACCTTTCCAGTGATTCTCCCTAGGATCGATTGATACCTGTTAGTTATATGTATGCCCTAGAGGCCATTACTATACATAGGATGTATATTGTAGTGGATGCTTGGACATATATAGGGATGACTTTCTTGCTCGATATGATAGTATGCTATCCAGTTACTCTTTACCTTAACGTGTACACTGATTGTCTCTCTGTTACATATTGGTAAAGCCCTTAGGATGTGTACTTGACTACCTGGACTATGATGCGGATCATACTAGTGGGGACGTGGTAGTCCATAAGTACATCCTTCAAAGTCCCTAGTCGTGGGTGTATCGAGACGGGGCATCGATATACCAGAGTAGACTAGCGTGTAGCTTCTCGACCCATATAGATGGGTGATGGATGATCCCATATCCATTGGTGTTTGACATTAGAGATGATATACGGGTGCTCAGTGGAGACTGGGTACACTGGACGGACTCGGCGAGAACTCCCAGATGGTATTATACCTTACGTCAGATGGCAGTTCTCTGGTGACACTGGTACAGGTTAGTCTGTATACCCGAGATCGTCATAGAGTCTTGTGTGATTCCCACTGTGCTTTGATTTCCACCTTACCACGTCTAAGAGGGGGTGCAAAATGGTGGTTTTTGGGTACAGTCCCGAGTGACATGGAGGCAATGAGCGATAGGAGGGGTTTCGTTTCTCCCGGAATTGGGAGTTGATGTTGCGCTGTGCTCGATTGGCTATAACAGGAAGTCCTTGGCCCATGATGCTTTAGGGATTTACAGGTAAGTGTTACCAGTAATTTCTAGACCCGTTATGAGCCTCATATCGACACGACTTATCGAGTTATTGGTGTCTGACGTTTTACCACCCCTAGACGAGATATGCGACATATCAGACGAACAGACCAGACTGTACGGTAAGTGTTACTGGTTGGATTCACAGGAGTGTGAGCGAGCTTGCTCGTTGATCTTCTGATCGCTCAATACCCGGGTGGCCGTTACGTTTAGCAGACCGCTTGCGGCTTGTGGGTGTTTGATATGATCATCACCTACTGCCGGCGTATTGACGAGTCTTTAGAGTCCTACACAGGGGTTTCCTGGCTCAAGCGAAACGAAATAGGAGCGCATATGAGATATGTGCGGGACCGAGAATAATACAAGTATGTGATACTGTATTCTATTCTCGTGATTTATGACATTAATCGGTTGTATGCGATATAGCCGCGTTATCGGATCAAGTGTTGATTCGATAAGTTGTTACTATTGATATTAGTCGGTTATATGCAATATGACCGGATCGTTAAATCAAGTGTTGATTTAATGATTTAATGTATAATTATATATTTGATATAATACTTTACATTAACTAGTATTGGTTCACTTAAGATTGATTTTCTCACTTGAATGTGCACATTATTTATATGTGATATATGCAAGTGTACAAGTTTGTATCATGCTTGATGATACATACAAGTTGTGTGTATGAGAACTAAACCAATTCAAGGTTAAATTAGGATTTACTATTTTCCTAGCAAATAACAAAATAAATAAGACTTTGGTCAAAATTATCAAGCTTCATGAAGCTTGATAAACGTTGACAAAGTCAACTCTTTTGTCATTTGTTTAGGATATTAGTTAACCCAAGCTTTAACCTAATACTTTGGTTAATTCTTTATATGAGTTAAGCATGAGGGCTTAACTCAACCATGGTGCCATAATTAAAAGGATAAGTTTCATTTGGATATTTATTTTATTTTTTTTCTTTTCTTCTTCTTCTTCATCATCAAGCTCCACAAAAGCTTGCTAGCTCCAATGGTCCCATGAGAAAAAGAGTGAGAAATCCAATTCTAAAGTGAACCCACTTCCTATTTCTTCATCCTCTACTACTTGCCATGTAGTATAGGGTGTTCCCTTCACAAAGTTTTTGACCAAGTGAAGGAATAGCTTGAGTTTGAGTCTCCCCGACGTAGATCATCTTCGGCCTCGAAGTCAACGACCTAGCCCGATTATTTCTCCGATGAAACCATCACTAGAGTCCAGGATTTCGATGATCGCAGCGGAGGGACGTCAACACGGAGCTAAAGAAGTGGAGGACCGGATTTACAAAGGTTGTAATCCCTTTCACTTGTTAGTAAAGTTGTTTGCTAGCCTTATGTTTCGCCTATCCTCTAGTTAACGATCTATATTAGGGTTTCTCGGCACCTAAATTTTAGAATTTGGCATGGTTGATTCCTTGTGGAACCTCTTGAGAGTGCCTAATAATCCTACAGTGGTATCAGAGCCGAGCTAGAGCATTAGGCGAAGTGTTTACGATGTTAAAACTCCGATCGAACCCCGACGTGTCAAAGTTAACCCCCTCTCAGGAAAATTTTTCAAATCTGGGATTTTTCTCAATTAAAAATGCTTAAAAAATTCTTCATTGTTTGATTAGAATTACCATGAAAAACGGTCACCCAATACCTCCACATGGCCGCGGAACCGCGGCAAAAAGCCACTTTTGGCGGCGGTTCCGCGGCAATGTAAGGGTATTAGTGACGGTTTTTTGCACAGTAATACTTTACTCTGTTGTTTCTATTTTCTGGGTATTTTTAACAGTGACTCAATTGTTGAGTATTTTTGGGATTTATTTTGTATTCGATGATTCGATCGGAATATTTAATTTCGTAAAATTTTCCGGATATTTAGAAAATATTAAAAAGTTCGATCTGATATCAATAACTCACTTTTTTCCCGACCCGGAAAATTTCCAAGTGTTGGATTTTTCCGTTTGTTTGAGAACGTCTAGATCGTGCAAGTTACGCAATGGACCCTCTAGAAGACAACAAACCTTAACTCGATCATGTGACCATCTTGAACTGCCCTTTGAACCTTAGGGTTTGGGGCAGTACGGCGTGCCACATGTGAGGCGTTGGCTTGACCCTTCTACGGCTGGACCATTGGTCCTGTGGCATATGATGGATGTTTTTAAACTCCCCTCAAGTGTTGAGAACCATTCGGGAAAACTTGGGTATTTGATTATTCGATCAGAAAGTTTAACATTGTCTATTTATCTGGAATATGATACAATATTTGGAGTCTACAAGAAGTTATGAGATAACTGTTTTAAATGTTATAAACGTAGCAGTTTAGTCTCGAATGATCGGTTGCCACGGAATTTTGATGCGATCAAAAGTCCGTCGTAATCACGTAGCGTACGCGGATACTCGCTGGGTAAACTTAATAGACAGCCATGCCCATAGCCCCGACCAAGTGACTGTAGGAGAACCCCGTCGCCAAAAGCATCCGTTCGGGTGTTCGCGGCAACGGTGTTCCGCCTTAGTGCACTTCGTCGACGGCATCCGGGGGTGCGGCCGTCTACTAAAGTTTGCGACGAGCATTCGATCAGTTTATCGGGAATCTTGTTGAATTGCCCGACTAGATATTGAAAAGTGTTTTCGATATTGAGACAAAAATGCGGGGTTTATAATTGTTAGGCATGCGATGTCTAAGGAATTCATTTGATTAGGCATGCGATGTCTAAGGAGGTTACGGATTCTAACTGTTGTAGTTTTACACTTTCTTTTCTGCGACCGTAAGTGTAATATGTGATATCGCCGGTTTCGTTGCTATATGTCAACGACAATTGGGATGCGCATATTTACTTACGTTGATGACATGTGATGTTATGTGTTGCTGGATATGTTATATTGGATCGTCGTGTTTTAAATAGCCGGGGGTTTTTATGTGAGATGAGTGTTTTTCATTTTCATTCATGTAAAAACTTGTATGTAATATTCTTTTAATTAGGGCACTTCCAGGTTGCGGAAGATGTCACCATTGTATATTATTTACTTTTCCGCATTAGGATAGACCCAAGGAGGGGAACACAAGTAACCGGGTTCTAGGGTCCAGTGGGAGACCATCTCGAGGAGTCGAGTCCGGGTCTCCTAACCCTAGAATTGGTAGGGTTGCTTGCCGCTCTCGTAGGGGTCTAGGGGTGTGGGTTTGGCTATTCATCGCGACCATGGAATCCGTGTTTTATACTGGCTCGTATTGAAAACACGGACGTCCTAGTATATCCAATATTTCATATGTTTCTTCTGCTGCGATATCTGTGATGTGATCATTTGATATGTTGAGATAGATACTGTATATAGTATATATGATATATTATATAGACGTTACTTATGTTTTACACCCGCGCTAGCCCTGCCCCGCTCTGTCGTTAGTTACCTAACCTAACGGTGCACGAGGGGACATCGAGGCGAATGCGGATGGCATAAGTGTACGTCGTATTTATCTGTGATGTTTAGGTGATTTAAATGATGGGACTTCATTAATATGATTAATGAAATAAAAGAAACCTAAAAGATGTTCTGGAATCGAATTTTCAAAAACAGGTAGCTACAGTTCTTGTTTTGCATCGCAGTGTTCCTTGTAGAACATCCTGCACCTTATTCGATAAGGAAAGGGCCGAGATCCCTTCACCGGGAGTGAGCCCTTTAGCAATGACTGGCAGAAGCTACACCCCTCGGTTTTTCTTTTGATTGCTTTTCTAGTTCATGCTTTGCACAGTAATATATATGATATATCCTGCACCTCATTCGACGAGGAAAGAGCCGATGATCCCTTCACCGGGAGTGACCTCTTTAGCAAAACTAGTAAAAGCCTAAAAAACACTCCATTTTAAAATCATTTGATTCTGCAACGATATCAAGTTCATTACGCAATAGGTTTTCAGAAAAACCTGTCGTAGCCCTCCGTCATTTCAGATAAGTCCTGCTTAGTATTCGTGCTGCGTTTGTTGACCTTGTCAAGGCGCAGTGTGCGGTAGCTGACCAGTATTTATCTGCTTATGCATATGATGCAGATTGGATTAGGGTAGTCGTACGGCCTTGTTGACCTTGTCAAGGGTCGTGCGGGTGGGTTTAATTCAATCAAGAAATGACGGGTTGAACTTGACTTGCGGTCTATGGTTTGTTGACCTTGTCAAGGTCATAGATCGTTCGGGGCAAAATTATCGGGAATTTCAAGTGTTGAAATTTGCAATGAGATTGCATACCTTCTATGAGATAGTTGGATTCCGATACCCACTGCGAGTAATTGTTACTCCTGGGAGAGTTTTACACATTACAATTAGCCGATCGAGTAGGTGTCTAGAAAGGTGTCAACGGGGTTACGCCTCTGGGAAAATGAGGTTTACTTTAATTAGGTCCGTGCGATAGCACGGGAAACCTCCCTCAAAGTATCGACATTGGCCTGGCTGAAAGATTGGCGAACTTGTAGCGTGTAATTAATCCCGGCTAGTCTTTCCTTTTAGGGTTTGAAGGAAGATTTGATAAAAACAGTGGGAGCCATCCTGATTAGATAAAATAATAACCAATCTGATCTTACAAGAGCGCACGCAGAGTATTTTCTTCTCTCTCTCTGCAGGTAGCGACCATGTCACGCCTTAATCAAGATAATAAAACAGATATATTTACCGAACCCGCTTGTTATACTTAGCTGGGGAACGTTGGTCCCGCTCCAACTTATAATTGTTATAAGACAGAGCAGGAAATTGGGAATTACCAGAACTCCCGTGCCGCCCAAACGAAGAAAGTGCATACCGATGCATCATCTTCGGGTGTGTTCATTACACAGAACTGTTTCTCAGTATCCTCTGTGTCGTGGGTATCTGATACCGGATCAAAATCCCAGATATGTAATATATTACATGGGCTACAGAAAGGTAGAGAACTGAGAACGGGTGATAAGTTTCATGAGACAGAAAACGGTGCAAGTGTTGCAGCCAGGTCTGTTGGTCACTGTCATCCTGTATTACCAGAATACATTGATTCTGAACGAATGTTATTAGATACCGAACCTGATATACAAAATCATATCAGTCTCTTTATTAGTAAAGAAAGGATATAATTTTGTATTGTTGGATAATGTTTTGAACATTTCCTATATCAAGAGTTGATCAGTTCAGGCACGTTATTTAAAAGCATTAATGTTCTAAATCAAACAAACAGTTCTTAGTATACAGAACACACACAAGAGGAAGAGTTCAGAAATGAACGAATCCTTCTTGAGGCATTGTAGACTAGGTCATATCAATACGACCCGACTAGCTGAAGTTACATTAAGATGCATATTTAAATTAGTTTGAATTTACATCATGTGAAACTTGCCATTCATGTCACAGAGATAAGATGACCATAGCTCTGTTTATTGGAAACAGAGAAAGAGTTAGTGAACTCTTGGGATGATACATATTGATGTATGAAGGTCCCCTGTCTACAAATGCCAAGACCGGTTCTTTGTACTTCATTAAATTCTCTGATAATCTCTCGAGATTCAGACATATGTTCCTGTTAAAACACAAGTCCGAAGCTTTTGAGATATTCACAGAATATAAGTTAGAAGTAGAGAACCAACAACGGATATAAGTATTATGTCCTTTGATGTGATCAGGGAGGAGAATACTTGAGCATGGAAATCCTGGACTATTCTAAAGGAGAATGAGATTCTCTCTCTGCATTACTCCTCCGTATACACCACAGCACGTCGGTGTATCGGGTCGGAGCAATCACACCCTATATGATATGGTGCGCTCTATGATGAGTACTACTGAGTTACCTGTTTCTTTTTGGGGTTGTGCACTTGAGAAGCTGCATACCTATTGAATTAGGGTTCGAATCAAATCAGTTGCCTACCACTTCATATGTGATATGGAAAGGGAAGAGCCCATATCTTAAGTTGGTTAAGATTTGGGGTTGTCCAGGCTATGTCTAAATGCATAATCTGGACAAGCTCGAGGCAAAGTCAGTTCCGTAGAAGTTTGTTGGATATCCTAAGCATTAGCAAGGGAATATCTTCTACCTAACCGAGGAACAAAAATGTTTTGTTTCTCAATATGCCACCTTTATGAAAGGGAATTTCTTGTGAAGAAATAAGTGGACATGAGGTAGAACTGGAAAGATTTCCAGCTATACAAACTGCAGCTGCTGATTTGGTAGAACCAAAGGATTCAATAGCAACCAACGAACCTCAGCCTCTCCGCCGATCTAGTAGGGTTCCTTACCCACCTGAGAGATACTTCGGTTCTCTATGACAGTGGGAGCGAGGATTGCATCATGAGATGATGACCCAACTAGTTTCGAGCTGGCCATCAGGAGCGGGACTCTGTAAGAATGGCTGGATGCTTATCGATCTGAGATGGAATCCTTATACACCAACAAAGTATGGACTTTGGTTGCTTTATCTGAAGGGTTAAATCCCCATCAGGAGCAAATATATCTTAAGAAGATTACTTGGTGTACATGGAAAAGTTGAGACTTTCAAAGCTAGACTTGTTAAAAGTTTGCATCATTGACCAGGTATGGATTATGATGAAACCTTTTCCGGTGGCTATGCTTAAGTCCATCCAGATCCTACTTGCCACGGCTACATACCATTACTACGATATCTGGCGGTTGGGTGTCATGACTCCTTTTCTAAATACTCATTTAGAAGAGAACATCTATAAGTACACAGCCAGAGGGCTTCATAAACAGTGGGAGTAGCGGAAACGTGTGCAAGTTGCTTTACAGATTAAAGCAGGCATCGCGGAATTGGAACGTCTGTTTTGATGTGTTAGTAAAAGAGTTTGACATCATCAAAATGGTAGATGAACCTTGTATATACAAAAAAGGTAGTAGGAAGTATGGTGGTGATCCTCGTAGAATACGTGGATGGCATACTCTTGATAAGGAAGTAGTTTCCTATGCTATGCTCGGTCAATCTTCGCTTATCACAAGGATTCTCCATATAGGATCAAAGTGATACCTACTAAATCCTGGATTTTGGATCTATGAGATAGATCTAATTGGATGTTAGGATACTCACTAGTTGTAGTGAGATGGTATCAATAGATCCTAGGGAGAATCACAGGAAAGGTTCCAGAGTGATAAGGATGACTGAATGTCAGTCACAGGCAATGTCTTAACCCTCAGTAAAGGGACGGTATGTTGGAAGAGTTCCATGCTAGATAACGTGGCATACTAGACGATAAAGGCTGGATATATCTCTACCAAAGATACTACCAAAGAGGCAGTCTGGGTGTATATTAGTTCATGAGATGAACTTCGTTCCTCCCATTTTGTGACAATGGAGTTGTGGATTATGCCTAGGAACGTCCGTCCCATCAGTGATCCAGACATATTCTTAAGCAGTATCACCTGATCGTGGAGATGGTTGATCTCCGGGGGATCAAGGTTAGGAGAGTAGACACAGAGGACAACACGGCGGATCCACTAACAAAGGCCTTTTCCCAGAGAGAGACTATTATGGGATGGTTGAGTATGAGATACTACAACCACTGCTATCAGATGGCTCTAGTGCAAGTGGGAGATTGTTAGTTATATGTATGCCCTAGAGGCCATTACTATACATAGGATGTATATTGTAGTGGATGCTTGGACATATATAGGGATGACTTTCTTGCTCGATATGATAGTATGCTATCTGGTTACTCTTTACCTTAACGTGTACACTGATTGTCTCTCTGTTACATATTGGTAAAGCCCTTAGGATGTGTACTTGACTACCTGGACTATGATGCAGATCATACTAGTGGGGACGTGGTAGTCCATAAGTACATCCTTCAAAGTCCCTAGTCGTGGGTGTATCGAGACGGGGCATCGATATACCAGAGTAGACTAGCGTGTAGCTTCTCGACCCATATAGATGGGCGATGGATGATCCCATATCTATTGGTGTTTGACATCAGAGATGATATACGGGTGCTCAGTGGAGACTGGGTACACTGGACGGACTCGCCGAGAACTCCCAGATGGTATTATACCTTACGTCGGATGGCAGTTCTCTGGGGACACTGGTACAGGTTAGTCTGTATACCCGAGATCGTCATAGAGTCTTGTGTGATTCTCACTGTGCTTTGATTTCCACCTTACCACGTCCAAGAGGGCGTGCAAAACGGTGGTTTTTGGGTACAGTCCCGAGTCATATGGAGGCAATGAGCGATAGGAGGGGTTTCGTCTCTCCCGGTATAGGGAGTTGATGTTGCGCTGTACTCGATTGGCTATAACAGGAAGTCCTTGGCCAAGACTGCTTTAGGGATTTACTGGTAAGTGTTACCAGTAGTTTATCGACCCGTTATGAGCCTCATATCGACACGACTTATCGAGTTATTGGGGTCTGACGTTTTACCACCCCTAGACGAGATATGCGACATATCAGACAAACAGACCGGACTGTACGGTAAGTGTTACTGGTTGGATTCACAGGAGTGTGAGCGGGCTTGCTCGTTGATCTTCTGATCGCTCAATACCCGGGTGGCCGTTACGTTTAGCAGACCACTTGCGGCTTGTGGGTGTTTGATATGATCATGACCTACTGCCGGCGTATTGACGAGTCTTTAGAGTCCTACACAGGGGTTTCCTGGCTTAAGCGAAACGAAATAGGAGCTCATATGAGATATGTGCGGGACTGAGAATAATACCAGTATGTGATACTGTATTCTATTCTCGCGATTTGTGACATTAATCGGTTGTATGCGATATAGCCGGGTTATCGGATCAAGTGTTGATTCGATAAGTTGTTACTATTGATATTAGTCGGTTATATGCAATATGACCGGATCGTTAAATCAAGTGTTGATTTAATGATTTAATGTATAATTATATATTTGATATATTACTTTACATTAACTAGTATTGGTTCACTTAAGATTGATTTTCTCACTTGAATGTGCATATTGTTTATATGTGATATATGCAAGTGTAAAAGTTTGTATCATGCTTGATGATACATACAAGTTGTGTGTATGAGAACTAAACCAAATCAAGGTTAAATTAGGGTTTACTATTTTCCTAACAAATAACAAAAGAAATGAGACTTTGGTCAAAGTTATCAAGCTTCATGAAGCTTGATAAACATTGACAAAGTCAACTCTTTTGTCATTTGTTTAGGATATTAGTTAACCCAAGCTTTAACCTAATACTTTGGTTAATTCTCTACATGAGTTAAGCATGAGGGCTAAACTCAACCATGGTGCCATAATTAAAAGGATAAGTTTCATTTGGATATTTATTCTATTTTTTTTTCTTTTCTTCTTCTTCTTCATCATCAAGCTCCACAAAAGCTTGCTAGCTCCAATGGTGCCATGAGAAAAAGAGTGAGAAATCCAATTCTAAAGTGAAACCACTTCCTATTTCTTCATCCTCTACTACTTGCCATGTAGTATAGGATGTTCTCTTCACATAGTTTTTGACCAAGTGAAGGAATAGCTTGAGTTTGAGTCTCCCTGACGTAGATCATCTTCAGCCTCGAAGTCAACGACCTAACCCGATTATTTCTCCGAAGAAACCATTACTAGAGTCCAGGATTCCGATGATCGCAGAGAGGGACGTCAACACGGAGCTAAAGAAGTGGAGGACCGGATTTACAAAGGTTGTAATCCCTTTCACTTGTTAGTAAAGTTGTTTGCTAGCCTTAAGTTTCGCCTATCCTCTAGTTAACGATCTATATTAGGGTTTCTCGGCACCTAAATTTTAGAATTTGGCATGGTTGATGCCTTGTGGAACCTCTTGAGAGTGCCTAGTAACCCTATAATACCATCTCACTACAACTAGTGAGAATCCTAACATCCAATTAGATCTATCTCATAGATCTATAACTCAGGATTTAGGAGGTATCACCTTGATCCTATATGGAGAATCTTTGTGATAAGAGGAGATTGACCGAGCGTAGCATAGGAAACTCCTTCCCTATCAAGAGTATGTCATCCACGTACTCTACGAGGATCACCACCATACTCTCTACTACCTTTTTGTATATACAAGGTTCATCTACCATTTTGATGATGTCAAACTCTTTGACTAGCACATCAAAACAGACGTTCCAACTCTGCGATGCCTGATTTATCACATAAAATAACTTGCTCACGTTTCCGCTGCTCCCACTGTCTATGAAGCCCTCTAGCTGTGTACTTATAGGCGCTCTCTTCCAAATCAATATTTAGAAAAGCAGTCATGACACCCAACCTCCAGATATCGTAGTCATGGTATGTAGCCGTGGCAAGTAGGATCTGGATGGACTTAAGCATAGCTTTGAAAGTCTCAACTTTTCCATGTACACCTAGTAATCTTCTCAAAATATACTTGCTCCTGATGGGGATTTAACCCTTCAGATAAAGCAACCAAATTCCATACTTTGTTGGTGTATAAGGATTCCATCTCAGATCGCTAAGCATCCAGCTATTCTTACAGAGTCCCATTCCTGATGGCCTGCTCGAAACTAGTTGGGTCATCATCTCATGATGCAATCCTCGCTCCCACTGTCATAGAGAAACCGAAGTATCTCTCAGGTGGATGAGAAACCCTACCAGATTGGCGGAGAGGCTGAGGTTCGTTGGAAACTATTGAATCCTTTGGTTTTAACAAATCTTCAGCTGCAGTTTGTATAGCTGGAACTCCTTCCAGTTCTACCTCATGACCACTAATTTCTTCACAAGAAATTCCCTTTCACAAAGATGGCATGCTGAGAAACAAAACATCTTTTGTTCCTCGGTTTGGTAGAAGATATTCCCTTGAGAATGCTTGGGATATCCAACAAACTTCCACAGAACTGACTTTGCCTCGAGCTTGTCCGGATTTTGCTTTTAGACATAGGCCGGACAACCCCAAATCTTAACTTACTTAAGATATGGGCTCTTCCCATACCATATCACATATGGAGTGGTAGGCATCTGATTTGGTTGGAACCCTATTCAATAGGTATTCAACTTCTCAAGTGCATAACCCCAAAATAAAATAGGCAACTCTGTAGTACTCATCATAGAGCACACCATATCTCATAGGTTGTGATTGCTTCGCCCCGATACACCGACATGCTGTGGTGCATGCGGAGGAGTAATGCTGAGAGAGAATCTCATTCTCCTATAGAATATCCAGGAATTCCGTGCTCAAGTATTGTCCTCCTTGATCTCATCAAAGGACATAATACTTATACCCGTTTTTGGTTCTCTACTTCTAACTTATATTCATTGAATTTCTCAAAAGTTCCCGACTTGTGTTTCAACAGGAATATATGTACGGATATTGACAGATAATCAGTGAATGTAATGAAATACAAAGAACCGGTCTTGGCATGTGTAGACAGGGGACCTTCATACATCAACATGTATCAATCCCAAGAGTTCACTAACTCTATCTCTGTTTCTAATAAACGGAGCTAAGGTCATCTTATCTTTGTGACATGACTGGCAAGTTTTACAAGATGTAAATCCAAACTAATTTAAATATACATCTTTATGTAACTTTAGCTAGTCGGGTCGCATTGATATGACCTAGTCTACAATGCCTCAAGAAGGATTCGTTCATTTCTGAACTCTTCCTCTTGTGTGTGCTCTGTACATTAAGAAATGTGGTTCGATTTAGAACGTTTATGCTTTTAGATAACGTGCCTAAACCGATCAACTCTTGATATGGGAAATGTTCAAAACATTATCCAACAATACAAAATTATATCCTTATTTACTAATAAAGAGACTGATATTGTATATCAGGTTCGGTATCTAATAATATTCGTTCAGAATCAATGTATTCTGATAATACATGTTGATAACTGCCAACAGACTTGGCTGCAACACTTTCATCATTTCCAACTCTTGAAACTTATCACCCGTTCTCAGTTCTCTATCTATCTGTGCCCCATGTAACTGTAACGTTTTGAAAATCGTTTTGGTGAAATTTCGGAAAATCGGTAAAATAAGGGGTTTTCTATAAAAATTCAAAATATAAATATCTTTATTTTTAAAATTAAATATATATATTCTAGCTATGTAATTGCTAGTATTTGGTATTTATTGAGCCACTGGTGAAATTTCAAATTTTCTGAAAATTTTTCCGAAATTAATTATTTTAATATTATTTTAAGCCGTTACTAATACATTTAATTAGGGAAAATTACAAACTGGAAAGTGTTGAAACAAATTTTGTGCATCATAACACATTAAGCAAAATTTTAACATGAGGTTTTTGAATTGAAATGAAGTTGTTAAACGGTTTTAGAAAATATCGAAGAAAAGAGGCTTATTTGGTGAAATTAGTGTAAATTACAAATTGGAATGGGTTAATTATATTTTAGTGAACCATGGCTACTTACTACTAGGATTTTAATATGTTCCCTCTCTCTCATTTTTTTTCCTTCCCAAAATCTAGAAAATTCTAGTGGATGAAATTAAACAAAATAAAATGAAAATTAAATAAACTCATGAAAAGACTTAAATGATATATTAAATTGGGATGTTTCTACAATAATCCACACATTTCTCACTCTCTCTCTTTCTCTTGGAATCCTGTCCGAGCCCACCTTGAGCCATTCCCTACTTATATTATTCCCACTTCAATTAAAAAAAAAAGAGAAAGAGATTAATTAAAAAAGGAATTAACATGTGACATAACGAAGGAAACCTCTACACTCACCTACACAAATCTCACACTCTACTTTTCCCTTCCAAGTGGCCGAGCCACCTAGCTGCAGCCCCCTTTCCCCACTATTTTTTTTTCACTTCAAAAAAAAAAATTATTCAAACTCCATCAAAAATCAATACAATCTCTCATTTATTCTTTATTAAACCTTTAATCAATTTCCTTTGGCTAAACTAGCAAGGATTTTGGAGCAAGAGACCATCTTTGGGAGGCTAAGAATTCAAGTTGATCTCATGTTTGTGAGGTAAAAATTCTAAACCTAAGATTTAATTTTTTATTATTATTTTAATCTAGCTTAATTAGGTGTTTAATATAGTTTTGAGTTTGAGATTGAAAATTTCTAGTATATGGTTATTAAATCTAATTAGGGTTTTCATTCTTGAGTATTGATCTAAAATTGTAGTTTAACATATTAGGAATTGTTAAACCTAATTTAGTAGCCAATTTGCTAGTTGTTGCATTTAAATTGCTTTAAATTAGGTTCTTTTGCAAACTAGATTTTTTTTACAAAACACATAAATAGGTTAGATAAACTTATAATTATGGTTTTTATTATTAGATTGTGGTATTAGTGGGTAGATTAACATGTTAACTGAGCGTGAAACATTATCTAGTTGCAATCGCTAGCTTTCACTTTAAAATTGTCACAATATTGCTATTTTTGTTAAACTAGGTTTTGAAAATTATTTAAAATGCGGGATTAAAAATAAAGTTACGGTTTTAGCACGTCATAAAGGTTTCAAGGAGTATTTTAACGATTTAAAATATGCAAATCAAGTCTAGAAGGGAAATTGTGACATTTTGCTTAAAGGTATCGAAATCGGGAAAGTTTGCAAAACTATAATTTCAATTTAATACAAATTAGGGTGTTAAAAATATAGTAATGGTTTATATAATCTAGTTATGCTATTAAATGAGTATTATGACCATTAGTTTCTTTTAATCATCAAGTCTTGAAGTAAAACGGTAAATTGACATTTTCAAGGTTTTGTGGAATTGGACAATTTGATCGATTTTAGGGTTTTGATAATTTAAATCAGGTTTTATATTAAATAATGGGTTTTGAAACTACGAGTTGTTTATTGGTGTTTTATCTCGATCAATCGGCGTTTGTACGCCGATATCGAGCGGTATTGGTTCCTTTGCATGAGCGGGTCATAGGTTTTAACCTATGCGCGTTTCGTGCGTCATTTTGGTTTTATCCGTGATTCAGTTATGAAATTATATATATTTGCGTATAGGTACCATTCACATGGACTTTGAACGAGGAAGAAGAGGAGGGCGACATCGTTTTCGGCAGACAAGGACCAGGTGAGTAGATGTATATCTACGGAGGAAATCGGGTGGATGTCGTTTAGCACCCCCGCAAACGTAGAATAGGAATATTACTTATTGTCATTAGGAAGGCAGACGTGACCTTAGATTCTTGGTGAGTAAGAACCTAGTAATGACCTTAAGTTGGACTAGACTGATTTAGAAAGACCTTATCAGAGGATGAATATCTTGGAGGAGATTCGTAGGTTTCAGGTAGACACACACACGCACACACACAGAGACTTGACTTGGTGTATATGTGTATGTGTATATATATATAGGAATATTTGTAGGTGTATATATATATATATATATATATATATACACAACATGTATATGTGATACAAGGATGTGATATGCTACATGGGGATGAAACAATATAACTGGGCTTGAGGCCGTGATCTCTTGGCTATACGGTCGTGTTATGATGTTAGCGGATTATTAGAAAATGAGATAATGGATATGTATACATAAACGATGATAGGTGGTGATGATATTGAGGTACATGAGATTCTAAAATAGAACCCGGGCTGCAACCTGTGACTTAATCACGATATGATATATGTGACATGATATTTCTGAGGATAAATTGACGATGTATATTTATGCTGGCAGTGATATATGATTGATGCATGCGATTACAGTACAGTGCCTTGATCATGACATTATTTGATGATGATATTATACGAATGATGATGTACGTAGGTGATACTTGACCCGTACCTCGATATTGAGATGCCGTACGATGGATTTTACCGTACGAGGCAAAGATGTGATGATTGATCCGCACTCTTGATTCGAGGAAGCTGTACTACGTACGTGACGCTATTGAGGCTGGATCGCCGACTATTAGAGATATGGACTCAGACCTTAGGTGGTCTCTTATTTCTTACCGACTAGTTTCTTAGGTTTAGTTCCTCACGGGGGTTAGATAGACACTAGTTTAGGCTCAAATCATATAGTTGTAGTTAGACTGGTATATTACAAATGAGTGGTTAATACACATCCGTCTTTACATTCAGACCGTAATCATCATGTTGCATGTTCATACATATGTTTCTTTAATTAGTATGAAACTCTGCATGTTAGGACACCAGCACCATTACCGATGATGCGCATATTCCACGCACACTTATTGCCGGCTCACACACATCATCATCGGTAATTGCTATGTCACGTACACTTTAGAACATATTATCTTTTATTGATAGAATCAGCTAGAGGCTAAATCAATACAATATTGTGATTACTCTAAGGTGTTAGTCTAGACATTGTATTTATTACTTAGACATTTCATGCATTCACATTTTCATGTTATCATGTAGTATTGTGGGGATTATGCCGACACTTATCATTTGCTTACTATTGATACTGGGATTTTGGATTTCTATGAGATTTCTGTATTTTTGGGGAAAACCGCAAATATATATAAAAACTTCTCTCTCTCCTCCTCTCCTTTTAAAATATAAGTTGCGGTTTTCTCGTGATGTATGTGTCGTCCACCATGAGATTTCATGTTTTCTGTTGGATTTCGAGACCCGATTCGAGGAGTGGATGAACCGTCTCGGGTACATGGTGGGCCCGGTATGGTACCCCGGGGCAAGAAGATCGAGTTGTAGACGATGAGCCTGGCAGGGGAAGACTACCTACCGATGATGTCTGGCGCGGCGGATATCCGGAGGATACCGACCGTTGTCGTGAGATTTGATGATATGGGCCGATCCGGACTGACGGAGCCCGAGATATTGAGACTATGAGGTATTAAGACTTGAGATTTATATGTTTTGTGTTGATGCTTGACACGGATTTCCATGGATTTCATCGATGATATTTCAGATTTCTATACAAATTTTACTAGGATAAAAGCTAATGATTTCTTATACAGAAATATCCAGATTTCAGAATTGATTGTTTTGCATTCATGGTGCATGCATACTTTCACAGGACATATTACTATTTGAGGCACTGACACGAGCACGAAGCATTTGCACTTACACGTAGTTTATTACCCTGCCATTACTGGATGACTGGTAATATATTAGTGTATTATTATTGACCTAGGACAACGTCGTGCATTCGTTTTCTTTTCGCAGATGTGTTCTACTCACGAGTTGGCAACTCACCCCCGTTGTGCCAAATTTTATTACAGGTTCGATGTATAGGTTTCCTTGGCAGCTTGCTGGCACATCATTTCATTCAGGGTGATTTGCACGGTAGGTTGGTTCACTTGTATCAGGACCGCCGTTGTACTTTTATTATTTCATTGGTATCTAGTAAGCTCCATCAACCAAACTTGTAGTACTTGATAAGTTTATTGAACCGGTTACTTATTTGACCTTAGAGTCGCGCTTGTATTATTGTGGTATCTGGTGGATTTGTTTTCTTCTGAGTTTTGAGCCTCGCCCTTTGGCGTTGTATATTATTGTGCTTGGTGTGGTTGTTTTCGCCTGTTGGCGTAGAGCTAGCTCCTGCTTGGGGATGTCTTTTTATTGTTTGTATGTATTTATTCTTGTTTGTACCCGTTTGGGGCCATTTTTTACAAAGGAGACTCTGTCGAAATTTTTAAGAAAATTTGATCTTGCTTTTAAACTTGTTTTCCTATATGTTTTCCTTTACTTCTTCTTTTATATGGTTTAGATTTCTGGGCTTCGGCTTACTTAGATTGCGTTGCGCCTCTAGACGCTTCGTAATTTAAGTGCCGATCACGTTTCGTACCTTCGGGTCGTGACAGTAACAAATTACATTTGCGGGATCTTGATCCGGTATCTCATACCCAGGACGTAAAGGGTACTGAGAAACAGTTCTCGGTAATGAACACACCCGAAGAAGATGCATCAACATGCACTTTCTTCGTTTGGGTGGTACGGGAATTCTGGTAATCCCTTATTTCCTGCTCTGTCTTATAACAATTATAAGTTGGTGCGGGACCAACGTTCCCTAGCGCAGTATAACAAGCGGGTTCGGTCAATACATCCATATTATTATTTTGATTAAGGCGTGACATAGTCGTAACCCGGAGAGAGAGAGAGAAGAAAACACTCAGCGTATGCTCTTGCAAAATTAGATTGGTTATCAATATATCTAATCAGGATGTCTCCACTGTTTTAGTCAAATCTTCCTTCAAACCTTAAAAGGAAAGACTAGCAGGGATTAATTACACCCTACAAGTTCGCCAATCTTTCAGCCAGGCCAGTGCCGGTACTTTGAGCGAGGTTCCCCGCGCTTTCGCACGGACCTAATTAAAATAAACCTCGTTTTTCCAGGGGCGTAACCCCGTTGACACCTTTCTAGACTCCTACTTGATCGACTAATTGTAATGTGTAAAACTCTCCCAGGAGTAACTCTTACTCGCAGTGGGTATCGGGATCCAACTATCTCATTGAAGGTATGCAATCTCATTGCAAATTTCAACACTTGAAATTCCAGATAATATTTTACCCCTAGCGTCCTATAACCTTGACGGAGGTCAACAAACCATAAGTCAAGTTCTACCCGTCATTTCCTGATTGAATTAAACCCACCCGCACGACCTTTGACAGAGGTCAACAAGGCCGCACGACTACCTTAAAACAATCGCATCATATGCAGCAGATAAATACTAGTCAGCTACCGTTCACTATGCCTTGACGAAGGTCAACAAACGTAGCACGAATACAAAGTAGGACTTATCTGAAATGACGGAGGGTTACGACAGGTTTTTAAGAAAACCCTTTGCGTAAAGAACTTGATATCGTTGTAGAATTGAGTGATTTTAATTGGAATGTTTTTGAGGACTTTTCTAGTTTTGCTAAAGAGGTCACTCCCGGTGAAGGGATCGTCGGCTCTTTCCTTATCGAATAAGGAGCAAGATATTTCACAAATATCACTATGCAAAGCAAAAACTATAAAAACAATCAAAAGACAAACCGAGTTTGTAGTATCTGCTAGTTTCGCTAAAGAGGTCACTCCCGGTGAAGGGATCTCGGCTCTTTCCTTATCGAATAAGGTGCTGGATATTCTACAAGGAATACCGCTATGCAAAGCAAGAACTAGAGCTACCTATTTTTAAGACAAGTTTCTACAACATCTTTAGGTTTCTTTTAGTTTCATTAATCTCATTAATGAAGTCCTATTTTATTATGCTTCACAAGCATCACATTTGAAACGAAATCAACAATATACAATATATATCTCATATATATAATATAAATATTCGTCTCAGGCAGTAATAGGATCCCATCACAGAACATTGCAGCAGAAGAATAACATATGAAATATTGGATATACTAGGATTTCGGTGTTTTATGCGAGCCTGTATAAACTGACGCACACTTCTTAGTCCAAACAAATGGTACCTCCTTTCGTGTTAGCTTGTTCAAGGGTTCTGTTTGATCGAAGTTCTCCACAAACTTTCTATAATATTCAGTAAGCTCAATGAAACATCTGATCTCTCCTACATTCTTTAGAATTGGCCAATCAAGAACAACTGTAATCTTTTCGGGGTCAACTGTAATTCCATCTCCGGATATAACATGACCTAAGAACTTCACTTCTTCGAACCAAAACTTACATTTGCTCATCTAAGCATATAATTCTCCTTATCTCAACATCTGTGGTGCGACTCTCAAGTGTTCTTCATGCTCTTCTTTGCCCCTTGAATAGGCCAAAATATAGTCAATGAATACCACCACAAACTGATCTAGAAATGGTGAAAAAATCCGGTTCATCAAATCCATAAATATCGCTGGTGCGTTAGTAACTCCAAATGGCATAACTAAATACTCGTAATGCCCATATCGAGTTCGGAAAACTGTCTTGCAAATTTTTTCTGCTTTCACCCGAACTTGGTGATACCCTGATCGCAAATCCAGCTTCGATAATACTCTCGTTCCACTGAGGTGATCGAATATGTAACATTTTGAAAATTTAGAAATAAATAAAATTAATTAATTTAATAATAAAATGATAAATCAAAAAGTTATTAAAAACAAATAAGTCAATTTCATAAGATGTATGTAAAACAATTTAAATTAAAATTTTAGTATGCAAAATAAATAAGTTATAAGGGTTTTAGTGATAAATTTAGCTTCATTTTAATAAAATGTGTATTTTATAATAACATAAGTTGTGAAGGGTTTCTAGGTAAAATTTAGGTATTTTGTGCAAAGGGGAATTGGTTAAGGGTGTAAATGAAAAAGGGTAGAAAACCATTTAGTTCAGAATTTTATTGTTAATTAAAATAAAAATTAGGAGATAAGTAGTGACACCTCTTCCTTGCATGCACACACCCACCCACAACCTCCTCCTTGCGTGAAGATGGCACCCTTGGTCCTTGACACCTCCTCCTTCACCTTATCCCTTCCTTCTCTCATATATATAGCAATTAATCAGATCATTTAGCAAGTTTAATTTCTGAAAATTAAAAGAAAGGAAAGGAAAAATCAAGAACAAACATAGATGAACAAAGGAATGAAGAAGTGCTAGACAAGGAATTCATCATCATCAAGCTTGGACAAGGGGCTTAGCATCTTGGAGCGGTTTTTCCAGCAAATTATTGTGGGTAATATTCCTAATCACAGTGGGAGTTTAGGTTCTGTAATTAGTTTAATTTGAAATGAACAAGTTCTATAATTTCGTATTTTTAGGAAAACTTAGCTCTGTAGTAATCTGCTGTTAGTCAGAATAAAACCAACTTAATAAAACAATGCTAAAATGATATAATTAGAATATAGAGCAAACCATAGGAACACGAGCAGGGGGGCTCGGATTTGGGCCGGCGACCAATAGGATAATTCCGGCGTCGCCGGATTTCTAGGAGTTTTGGATCTTGTGGATTTCAGGGTAGGTCTCTGTGAAGGTATTATGACACTTGGTATTATTTATTTAAGCTAATTTAACAGTATATGAAATCTGGGAGTTAATATCTGAAATGAGGTTAAAACGTTTAAAACACGACACGGACATTTCGTAACACGATTGGGTTTCTGTTATGAAACAACATTTAACTAAATCCAGTTAGTATAAGTGTTTGATAGGTTGCGATAATCATACTTACTATAGCTAATACGTAAAACTAGTATTTTCATGTTTTCGCCGTATCGGAGTTTAGCCGTTTCTTATACAAGTTAATTGCGATAATAGATTCGAATACGGAAATTTCGGAGGCCGCAAGGAAAGGAAATAGATTGGTGATCTGAGTTGATTCGACGTATTCCGGTGAGTAGACTAAATATGTACCTGGGGATTTTGAATGGATGGCGCGTGATACGCCTGTAGTTAAGTTTAAATAAAAATGGGCTTTTGTATGTTAAATTGATCATATGCATTCATATAGATATATATACATCGCCATGTTAATAATTGTTAGAACACCACACAGTTATCGACGAGTTATGCCGCACCTGCACATATCTACATGTTACACTACACCTCGTCGATATTAATATGTCACATATACACATAGTACTTATTATACTAAATAGGATTTCCATCATACCTTGAACTTCAAGAATGGTAGTTATTTTTCATAAACATTATCATATTTTATCTCCAAGTATGTGTAGTTCTGATATAAGATGCATTGGATTACTATGGATTTATGGCTTTGAGTTTTTAAACTCTAGCGAAAGAATTAAATGATTTTTATGATAAATGTGACATGTCCACCATGAAATGTCGTTTTTTTGATTTGGTTTTGTTCCGAACCGAGTGGGGTAGCTATACGGTTACGGAATTTCTTACGTATATCCGAGCTGTGTGGGGTAGCTATACAGCCGGATCATGGTGGACCCGGTCGGGACCGAGGGGCAGGGCCGCACTTTAGGCGGTGAGCCTAACGAGGATACTCGATACCGGAGTCAGTGGTAAACACGGCGGATATCTATGTGATACCGACCGGTGTTATTGATTGACAGGATCGTTCGGGGAACGATGCCTGATGAAACACCGAAGATTTGTGTCGATGATGGACACGGCAAGAAAATGAACCTTATTTGGAAAATAATTGATGAGATTCTAGTTTTGGATTTATATATTGAGTATTACAAATTTATGCTTCCAACTGCTAGCAGCAGACAGATCCACTTATCAGTTTATCGCTCTTTTTGCTAGGTGGGTTACCTATGTAGCAACCTCCTCTTTTGGTATTGTATATTGAATCTAGAGTTTCTCCATCAGGCCCTGTATAATGACTTAGAACGATATGTGGTTATATGTATATTATTTCAACAGATAAGATTCGTTTGGTTGTATTAAATAATATTTCTTTTATTTATATCTGAGATTCTTCTTTGATTTCATATTATGATTATGTATTGAATTCCACTGTTAATATTGTTGCTCCCAACTAGGGATGCAACCACACTTAACATTTTATACTTGTTTAATAATTTAACTTCATAAACTGTGATTTTTTTACTTAAAACTAAGTTTCTATATAAAGAATTCCGCAAAAAGGATTTTGATCTTGGTTTTCGGCTTACTTGGACTGTGTGAACATCTTTAGATATTATACTGTAGGGTTCCTAGGCACTCTTGTGAGGGTTCATAAGGCATCAACCATGCCCGAATAAAATTTTAGACGTGTCGAACAACCCAAAGCCGGGATCTTTGCTAGATTATTAGGGTTTAACATGCAAGTAAACATCTTTACAACTAAGTGTGAGGGATTACAACCTTTGTAGTCCGCTCCTTCGCTTCATAAGCTCCGAGTAGAAGCCCCTTCGCCGCGATCCACGATCTCCCGGACTCAAGAGAGGCTCCACGACTCGAACGATCCATTCTAGCTTGTAGTGTTCCTTTTCTCCGATGATCTACGTCGAAGTTGCTATAACTCAAGCTCTCTCACTTTAATGGGGTGAACACCCTAATCTAATGGGCTAGATTAGATGAGGATGATGGAGTATTATTTATGCTATCTTTTTATATCAAATTCTCACATGAAAACATCACAAAAGGAAAAACTAGTAAGCTTTCTCAAAGCTCAAGTGAGAAGAAGATAATGAAAAATGAGTTAAATCCTTTTGTGATGAATAAGAAAAAGATATATGATTAATAATGTAACCATGGTCAAGGATGACAAGGATAACCCTTGTAGAGACTTAACTAGGGCTAGGGTTTGGTTGGGTTAAAGAATGAGTCATAACAAAATATCAACATAATATCTTAAGCATGACAAAAGAAAATCCTTCTAGAAGCATCAAGAAGGAACTAACCCAAATCAAACCCTAATCAAGTTTAATCTTCACTAAACATGTTTCATTATTAATCATATCATGTTACAATAATATATATCACATATATATTATATATTTGTAACAAAAGAAAATAATACAATTAATATATATCGCATATATATCAATGTATTATCCAGTGAGAAAATGAAATAATAAAGCGAGCCAATATTAGATAATGTAATACAATATATCATATATATTATTATACATTAAATCATCGAATTAACACTTGATCCGACAATCCGGCTATATCGAATATAACCGACTAATATATCATGTACCGATTCATCGAATCAACACTTGATCCGATGACCCGGTTAATATCTAAATATCGCGTGAATATAAAACGGTATCACATATCGCATTATCCTCGGTCGTACACGTATCACATATGTGCCCCTACTCCGTTTTTCCTGAGTCAAGAAACCTCTGTGTAGGACTCTAAAGAATCGTCAATACGCCGGTAGCAGGTGATGATCATATCAAACACCCACAAGCTGCAAACGGTCAGCTAAACGTAACAGCCACCCAGGTATTCAGTGATCAGAAGATCAACAAGCTAGCCTGTGCGTTCTCCTGTGAATCCAATCAGTAACACTCCCGTACAGTCCGGTCTCTTCGTTTGATATGTTGCATATCTAGTCTAGGGGTGGTATACGTCAGACCCCAGTAACCGATAAGTCGTGTTGATGTGAGGCTCATAATGGGTCGAGAAACTACTGATAACACTTACCAGTAAATCTCCATATCAGCCCTGGCCAGGGACATCCAGTTATAGACAATCGAACACAGCACAACATCAACTCCCTATACCGGGAGAAACGAATCCCCTCTTATCACTCATTGCCTCCATGTGATTCGGGACTGCACCCAAAAGCCGCCGTTTTACACGCCCTCTTGGACGTGGTAAGGTGGAAATCAAAGCACAGTGGGAATCACACAAGACTCTATGACGATCTCGGGTCTACAGACTACCCTGTACCAGTGTCACCGGAGAACTGCCATCTGACGTGTGGTATATCACCATCTGGGAGTTCTCGGTGAGTCCGTCCAGTGTACCCAGTCTCCACTGAGCACCCGTACACCATCCTTGATGTCTAACACCGATGGATATGGGATCATCTATCGCCCATCATATGGATCAAGATGCGTATACGCTAGTCTACTCTGGTGTATCGATGCCCTGTCTCGATATACCCTCGACTAGGAACAGTTATAGGATGTACTCATCGACTACCATGGCCCCACTAGTATGATCTCATCATAGTCCCAGTAGTTGAGTATAGATTCTAAGGTCTTTATCAACAAGTGAGAGTAAGACAGTAAACAATATATAATTCAACATGTTAAGATAAAGTGAAACCAAATAGCACACTATCATGTCGAGCAAGACTGTCCTCTCTCTATATATCCAAGCATCCATTATAATATACATTATATGTATAACAATGGCCTCTAGGGCATATTCATAACTAACATATACAATCTAAGTGCCGGTCACATCCAACTTCGGGCAGTGACAAAGTTGGTATCAGAGCGTAGGATTAACCTTACGGAATCGAGTAGGGAATTAAAATAGGTTGACGTGAGTCCGTGATTTAGGATGACCTTTGGTTTGATGGAGTAGGTGAATTAGGATGAGTGCTGTACCGTACGTATGTTCCGCGGCATATTTACGTTACCGTACTCAGCCTAACTAACCTTAGGATGTATATCTTGATCTACTCTTCTTTTGACACTCTGATATTGATTATCCTTATTCGTAAGCCTTATCAACTCTCGTTTCTTGCTCCAGCTACTATGTCATCAACATCTACGGGGACTCAGACGACCGCTGTTAGAGATAATATTAGAGCGGGCTCGTCTGACACGGAGAAAAATTTGGGCAGTATGCCTATCTTTCAGGAACCGATTGATCCACCATATATTAATCGTATAGCTAGGATGGAGACAAATGTTCAAGAGATGCGACGAATGATCGGAGCCATGCTAGAGATTTGTCGAGCACAGAGGTCGACCATTACTCCACGTACGGGTGTTCAGAGACCAAGGCAAAGTCGTAATAATATCTCAGTACCAAGACGTGTTCGCAGAGGCCGTGGTAGATTCTGTATAGATCAGTTCCACCACTTATCCCCATATGTTCAGCAGCCCGTGCAAAGATGTTTCGGGTGTGGGTGTCCGTATCACTTTTATAGGGATTGTTCCGTGAGGCGACAAGATGAGGCATCGGTCTCACATGTGACTTCACCACCTCCTCCGAATGCCTCACTTTCTACACCTATTGTTGTTCCATGCCAGGTCAACGCCAATGGAGGCCGGGGTCGTAACGGTCATAATTCGAGAGGACGAGGAGGTCGAGACAGATTTATTCCAGATCGCAGTTTTGATCGAGAAGTGACACAGGGACAGATGTTTAGTTCACAACCAGTAGGACAGGGACCTCCATATACATGTTATAATTGCGGGCGTCTAGGGCACTTAGATAGATAGTGTACACGCCCAGGAGGAACTGTTGTTCCTGAGGCTGTTTTACCCCCTCCACTTTCGTCGTCGATGGATTTACTTCCTCCCCCAGTTAACATTATGCGCCAGACGGTGGCACCACGAGGCCGAGGTTATGCAGGATGCTTCCAGAGAGGTCGAGGAAATAGTGGTAGAGGACGGCAGCATGCGGGCAAGGGCCAGGCATGTGTTTTTGCACTGACTCCACGGAATGCCAGGCATCCGCTACAGTAGTGACAAGTACTCTTGTAGTATGTTCCTTAGATGCGCATATTTTATTTGATCCCGATTCTACGCATTTATTCGTATCTTTAAGTTTTGCACTTTCTTTGGGGAGAGAGTCATAGGTTAAGATTAGTTACTGCAAGTTATGATTACTCCTATAGGATATTATTTTATAGCCTGACATGTATTTAGGTCACGTTCAGTACATATTGATGATAGGGATTCTTTAGTTGATTTGATTCTCCTAGATTGGTTGGCCGTTTGTCATACCTATGTAGATTGTCAGGAAATGGCAGGTAGATTTTGTTCTCCCGATGAACCGATCTTTGTTGGGCAGGAAGATTGTAATATAACTCCTGCCAACAAGATTTCTGTTTTTTGTGCGGGACGACTCTTGAAGAAGGGTTGTCATAGGTTCTTGGCTTTTGTTCAGGACTTAAGGGTCGCTGAGATTCCATTGGACCTGGTTCCGATCGCACGAGAATTTCCGGATGTGTTTTCTGCTGAATTGCCAGGATTACCGCCTGATCGTGATATTGAAGTCTGCATTGACTTGATTCCAGGTGCGGGGCCTAATTCTATACAACCCTATTGAATGGCACCGACGGAGTTGAAGGAACTCAAAAGTCAGTTGCAAGAGTTGTTAGCTAAACGAATTGTGTGTTCCAGTGTATCGCCGTGGGGAGCTCCTGTCTTATAGTAACGAAGAAGGACGGTAGTACAAGGCTGTGTATTGATTACCGACAGATGAATCGCGTCACTATGCGAAATAGGTATCCACTACTACGCATCAATGATTTGCTCGATCAGTGTAGGGGGGCTGGCTACTTCTCAAAAAGGGATTTGTGGTCAAAGTACCATCAATGGAAGGTTCGGAAGGATGATATTCCTAAGACTGCGTTTTGTAACCGGTATGGGCTGACTAGAAAGGAGGATCTATTTCTTTGGACGGAGATGTGTGAGTGAAGTTTCCAGTAGTTGAAGACTCGTTTGACGACTGCACGAGTCTTATCATTACCTTCTAGGTCAGGTGGCCTTGTTGTGTATTATGATGCATTTAGAGTGGGTTTAGGTTGTGTGTTGATGCAACACGGCAGGGTTGTAGCTTATGCTTCTCGCCAGTTGAAGAGGCACGAGCAGAACTACCCCACTCAAGATTTGGAGACGGCTGCTGTAGCTTTCGCACTGAAGATTTGGGAACAATACTTGTGTGAACAATCGTGCTAATGTTTCACAGATCGTAAGAGCTTGAAGTATAATTTTCAGCAGTGGGATCTGAACCAAGGCAGCATAGATGGATGGGACTCGTGAAGGATTACGATTGTGAAATTCTATATCATCAGGCAAAGCAAACGTTATAGCACATGCTTTGAGTCGGAGGCCTGGAGGTAGCTTATCTCAATGGTGCACTATGCAGAGACAGTCTTCTACAAACTTACAAGTTTTATGTGATAGCCGTATACAGTTCGAGTTCACATCGACAGGAGTACAGTTAGCACAGATTCGCACCGTCCTCAGCAATTAGATAGTATTCGAAAGACACGGCCGCAGATGTTCGTAGGTTGGAAATTATAGATCAGCTTAGGCAGCCAGAGAGTCAGAGTTTGTGATAGATAACTAAGGAGTATTACGTTTTGGGGCTCGTCTGAGTGTGCCAGATTCGGATGGACTGAAATGTGAGATTTTAGAGGAGGCCAATAGATCAGCATACCGTATTCATCCTGGTTCCACCAACATGTATCATGATCGGAAGGATGTTTACTGGTCGGAAGGAATGAAAAGGGATGTTGTGGAGTTCATTTCGAGATGCTTGACTTGTCAGCAAGTCAAGGCAGAAACCAAAGGCCAGCCGGAGAATTGCAGCCCTTACCCATTCCAGAGTGGAAATGGGAACAGATTTCCATGGATTTCGTGGTGGGTCTACCAGGACTAGCAGAGGGTATGATTCCATTTGGGTAATTGTAGATAGATTGACAAAGTAGCTCATTTTCTTCCGGTGAAGACGACGTATGGGTTTGCACAGTATGCTCAGATTCATATCGATGAGATTGTACGTCTGCATGGAGTTCCGACGTGCATAATTTCAGATAGGGGTACCCAGTTTACTGGCAGGCTATGACGGAAACTTCAAGAAGCTCTGGGTACACGGTTGAGTTTTAGTACAGCTTTTCACCGCAGACAGATGGTCAGTCGGAGCAGACCATTCAGACATTAGATGATATGCTTTGGGCTTGTAGCCTTGATTTCGGTGGTAGTTGGGATCGTCACCTACCATTGATAGAATTTTCGTACGACAACAAATTTTCAGGAGACGATCCAGATGGAACCATTGAAGCTTGGTATAAGAGGAAATGTCGATTGCCCGTTTACTAGACGGAACTGAACGAGAGTAGCATTTTGGGGGCCACTGGTAGTACAAAAGACTACAGAAAAGATTCAGCTGGTGCGAGACATAATGAGAATGGCCCAGTGTAGACAAAGATATTATGCAGATCAACGACATCATGGACTCGAGTTTGATGTGGGAGATCATGTGTTCCTTCGTGTATCTCCGATGAAAGGTGTGATACGTTTCGGGAAGAAGGGGAAGCTCAGCTCCAGATATGTCGGACCTTACGAGATTTTGAAGAGAGTGGGTGCTGTAGTTTATTGTTTAGCACTTCCATCAAGTTTTTTTTTCTAATGTGCATCTGGTGTTTTACGTTTTGATGCTTCGCAAGTATCTTCACGATCCTTCTCACGCGATCCAGCATCAGACCTTACCGCTTGAAGCGGATTTATAATACACAGTGCAGCTAGTAGTTATTCTTAACTGGCAGGCAAAGAAACTGTGATAAAGTATACTTTCATCTATAAAGATTCTCTGGCGAGGAACGAAACATGAGGAGAGTACTTGGGAGACCGGGGATGCGATGCGGAGGAAATTTCCACATCTTTTTGAGAGTACGTCTAGTGAAGTTTTAAATTCGGGGACCGAATTTTCTTAAGGGGGAATATTGTAACATTTTGAAAATTTAGAAATAAATAAAATTAATTAATTTAATAATAAAATGATAAACCAAAAAGTTATTAAAAACAAATAAGTCAATTTCATAAGATGTATGTAAAACAATTTAAATTAAAATTTTAGTATGCAAAATAAATAAGTTATAAAGGTTTTAGTGATAATTTTAGCTTCATTTTAATAAAATATGTGTTTTATAATAACATAAGTTGTGAAGGGTTTCTAGGTAAAGTTTAGGTATTTTGTGCAAAGGGGAATTGGTTAAGGGTGTAAATGAAAAAGGGTAGAAAACCATTTAGTTCAGAATTTTATTGTTAATTAAAATAAAAATTAGGAGATAAGTAGTGACACCTCTTCCTTGCATGCACACACACACCCACCACCTCCTCCTTGCATGAAGATGGCACCCTTGGTCCTTGACACCTCCTCCTTTACCTTATCCCTTCCTTCTCTCATATATATAGCAATTAATCAGATCATTTAGCAAGTTTAATTTCTGAAAATTAAAAGAAAGGAAAGGAAAAATCAAGAACAAATATAGATGAACAAAGGAATGAAGAAGAGCTAGACAATGAATTCATCATCATCAAGCTTGGACAAGGGGTTTAGCATCTTGGAGGGGTTTTTCCAGCAAATTATTGTGGGTAATATTCCTAATCATAGTAGGAGTTTAGGTTCTGTAATTAGTTTAATTTGAAATGAACAAGTTCTATAATTTCATATTTTTAGGAAAACTTAGCTCTGTAGTAATCTACTGTTAGTCAGAATAAAACCAACTTAACAAAACAATGCTAAAATGATATAATTGGAACATAGAGTAAACCGTAGGAACACGAGCAGGGGGCTCGGATTTGGGCCGGCGACCAATAGGATAATTCCGGCGTCGCCGGATTTCTAGGAGTTTTGGATCTTGTGGATTTCAGGGTAGGTCTCTGTGAAGGTATTATGACACTTGGTATTATTTATTTAAGCTAATTTAACAGTATATGAAATCTGGGAGTTAATATCTGAAATGGGGTTAAAACGTTTAAAACACGACACGGACATTTCGTAACACGATTGGGTTTCTGTTATGAAACAACGTTTAACTAAATCCAGTTAGTATAAGTGTTTGATAGGTTGTGATAATCATACTTAGTATAGCTAATACGTAAAACTAGTATTTTCATGTTTTCGCCGTATCGGAGTTTAGCCGTTTCTTATACTAGTTAATTGCGATAATAGATTTGAATACGGAAACTTCGGAGGCCGTAAGGAAAGGAAATGGATTGGTGATCTGAGTTGATTCGACGTATTCTGGTGAGTAGACTAAACATCTGCCGGGGGATTTTGTATGGATGGCGTGATACGCCCTAAGTTAAGTTTAAATAAAAATGGGCTTTTGTATGTTAAATTGATCATATGCATTCATATAGATATATATACATCGCCATGTTAATAATAGTTAGAACACCACACAGTTATCGACGAGTTATGCCGCACCTGCACATATCTACATGTTACACTACACCTCGTCGATATTAATATGTCACATATACACATAGTACTTATTATGCTAAATAGGATTTCCATCATACCTTGAACTTCAAGAATGGTAGTTATTTTTCATAAACATTATCATATTTTATCTCCAAGTATGTGTAGTTCTGATATAAGATGCATTGGATTACTATAGATTTATGGCTTTAAGTTTTTAAACACCAGCGAAAGAATTAAATGATTTTTATGATAAATGTGACATGTCCACCATGAAATATCATTTTTTTGATTTGGTTCTGTTCCGAACCGGGTGGAGTAGCTATACGGTTGCGGAATTTCTTACGTATATCCGAGCTGGGTGGGGTAGCTATACAGCCGGATCATGGTGGACCCGGTCGGGGCCGAGGGGCAGGGGCCGCACTTTAGGCAGTGAGCCTAACGAGGATACTCGATACCGGAGTCAGTGGTAAACACGGTGGATATCTAGGTGATACCGACCGGTGTTATTGATTGACAGGATCGTTCGGGGAACGCTGCCTGATGAAACACCGAAGATTTGTGTCGATGATGGACACGGGAAGAAAATGAACCTTATTTGGAAAATAATTGATGAGATTCTAGTTTTGGATTTATATATTGAGTATTACAAATTTATGCTTCCACCTGCTAGTATGCATCATATTCATCATTGTTGATATTAGTTCTAGATCGGCATACTTACATTATCAGCCGATATATGTTAGTTGTATTCACTGAGTTGGCAACTCACCCCTTTGTACCACAGTTCTTTGCAGGAGTCCAGTGGATGTATAGCAGCAGACAGATCCACTTATTAGTTTATCGCTCTTTTTGCTAGGTGGGTTACCTATGTAGTAACCTCCTCTTTTGGTATTGTATATTGAATCTAGAGTTTCTCCATCAAACCCTGTATAATGACTTAGAACGATATGTGGTTATATGTATATTATTTCAACAGATAAGATTCGTTTGGTTGTATTAAATAATATTTCTTTTATTTATGTTTCAAATTCTTCTTTGATTTCATATTATGATTTTGTATTGAATTCCACTGTTAATATTGTTGCTCCCAACTAGGGATGCAACCACACTTAATATTTTATACTTGTTTAATAATTTAACTTCATAAACTGTGTTTTTTTTACTTAAAACTAAATTTCTATATAAAGAATTCCGCAAAAAGGATTTTGATCTTGGTTTTCGGCTTACTTGGACTGTATGAATATCTTTAGATATTATACAATCTAAGTGCCGGTCACATCCAACTTCGGGTCGTAACAGAATAATTCAGTTATGCGTGGAATTGGGTACTTATTCTTAACAGCCATTCGATTTAACTCTCGATAGTCGATACACATTCTCCACATGCCATCTTTCTTATCTAGAAGAACTGGAGCTCCTCATGGTGAACCACTGTTGTGAAACCAACTCTTCTCTAATAACTCAGAAACTTGTCTCTTTATCTCTTCCAGTTCCACCAGTGACATCGGATAAAAGCCTTCAAATTGGCGCTGCTACAGGAATAAAATCAATCGCAAACTCCACATCTCGTTTTGACGGTAAACTCAAGATGTTCTTAAATACATCCATGAAATCCTGAACTGCTATCAGCGCTTTATCTGCAACTTGTTTACGAATTTGCGCTGCGCTACTCTGATAAGCTGAGGTGGATCTGTCAGAAATTCTTCAATTAAACATCTTACATCTGATTGACCTTGAAGCGGTCTATACCAGCTTCGACTGGGGTTAAACTCGAACTACTGTAATCATCATATGCTCTCCTGTGTTTCTCTTTGTTCTTCGAAATGCAAACGGACTGGTCACTATTCCCCGCCGAAAGACGCGACTGGGACGTTGGGACGTCCGACCTGAATTTTGGGGGTAGATGCTATTTGGTTTTATCCATCCACCTCTCCGAAGATACCAAGTTGATTTATAGTACTATGTATCGAAGGTTTAAACGGATGCGGCCGATATAATAGACTTTGTCAGATTCCCCTTCATTGAGGGGTTTTTGATTGTGGGGATGCTCTTCCCTGCAGGCGCAAGCCCCCGCAGTTAATTACGCTACCGCATCGCGGACCACTTTCTCCTTCTGCAGATGGTCACTTCGTGTCGTGTGTGTTTGTTTTGTTTTGGGTTGCCCGCGGATTGTATACTGAGACTAATTTATATTGTCCCCCGTAGGGCGTGGATGAGTCTAAATCTGTATCTTCTTAGATTTGGGTTTGGGGTTGGGTATAAGGATACGTTAGTCTCATTTGAGACTAAGATCAATTTAAACGTTTGTTAAGGATACGTTAGTCTAATTTTAGACTAAGATCAACTTAACGGGATCGTTTAGATCTAAGAAAAGAGCATTTGGACTCTATTGTTTAGTTTAGGGACGTTGCGGTCCAAGGTTAAGGACATCATAGTCCATGGGCTTAAGGACCCCACAGTCCAAGGTTAAGGACATCATAGTCCAGGGTTTAAGGACCCCACAGTCCAAGGTTAAGGACATCATAGTCTATGGGCTTAAGGACCCCACAGTCTAAGGTTAAGGACATCATAGTCCATGAGGTTAAGGACCCTACAGTTCAAGGTTAAGGACATCATAGTCCATGGGTTTAAGGACCCCACAGTCCAAGGTTAAGGACATCATAGTCCATGGGCTTAAGGACCCCACGGTCCAAGGTTAAGGACATCATAGTCCAGGAGTTTATGGACCCCACAGTCCATAGAATGTCTGGTTGTCGGGACCCGTCACCTCTATGAGGACGTTGAAGGATTGCAACGAAAAATATCAGAGGAGTAAAGAGATATAACCTTGAACCAATTTTGGTTGAGAGATCTGTATTCCAATTTGGGACTAAGATATGTTAACAGATTTATGAGCATATAGGCTCAATTAATCTGAATGAGGGATTTATGGCCAACCTGGGCTCGGCCCACTCAGTTAGAATGTTAAACATTTGACAATGCTAAGCATTGATTTGAGTTTTGACAATATTTTTGTCTTTTATTGAATGCTGAGCATTCATCATAGCTCTAGGCTTTATTTAAAGAACAATTTATGTTCTATCAGCGCACACATGAGGAACAAGTGGCGCGCTTGGCGCTTTGCGCCAGTCAAAGAGCGCAGTGCGCTTCTGCTGAGTAGCACACACATGAGGAGCACGTGGTGCGCTTGGCGCTGAGTTCCAGATTGTGAGCGCATTGCACTTCTGCCAAGTAAAGCTCACGTGAGGGGCACATGGTGCGCTTGGCGCTGAGCGCCAGTCCAAAGAGCGCAAAGCGCTTCTATTAAGTGGCGCACACGTGAGGAGCACGTGGTGCACTTGGTGCTTTGCGCCAGTCCAAGAGCGCAGAAGCGCATCTGATCAATTTTATGACCTGAGAAATAAATTCTTGTTTTGAAGAGACTTTGTCTCAAGGTTCTAAAAATAAAGTTCTTACTTTTACAGAAGATGTTTCAATCTCTTATTTTGAAAGGCTTTGCCTTTATAGATCTGTGATCCTAAGAGAATTGACTTAATCTCCCCTGTTTATTTTATAATGAGATTTTCATGATCTCTTTGTGTAAAAGAGCTTAGTCTTATAGATTTATGATCTGTGAGAAGAATTTTGTTCTTCTTATTATTTTATGATGAGATCCTTTGATCTCTTTGTGAAAGACCTTGGTCTTGTAGATCTATAATCTTAAAGAAAGAAGTGAATTCTTCTTTTTATTTGATATGATTTCGTCTTTCTGTTCTTTTTCACCTTGAAGAAAATCTTCTTCTTGTGAGAGCTTGGCTCTTCTTTATGAGATTTCTCAAAGTTTTATAGGGGGTTCCTCTCTTTTTTTCTGTATATCTGAGACTTGAAGTCTTGGGGCCTTTTTATAGTGAAGGCTGATTTGTTTAATCAGTTAAGGAGATCTTTTCTCCAATTGATTTGGGGACTTCCCCACCGTTGGATCTTTGATCCACGGGCTTCTGATTTACAGAAGGCAATTTTCTTTTTTTTTTATAACAAAATTGGGAAATCTTTCGCCATACAAAATTTATTCTGTAATTTTGGTGATTTTTAATCACATTTGGATCATTGATCCAACGGTGCTCTGATTTACAGAGCACATTATTTTTGTTTCGAAAGATTTTGAGGGATCTCTCCTTAACAGAATTTTATTCTGATTAATTGATGATTTATCATCTTTATTGGATCTTTGTTCTGACGGTGGGGAGCTTTTTGTTCCAGAGCTAGCGCATCCGTGCTTTGCACGTGGTGCGCTGCTTAGAGTGCAGCACACTTAGCGCTAGCGCACACGTGCTTTGCACGTGGTGCGCTGCTTAGAGGGCACGTGCTATGAAGCGTAGCTTCATTTTAAAATTTCAAATTTGAACAGAGTTTTGCTCTGATTGGGGGAAACAAATGCCCCCCACCGTTGCGCTCACCTGGCCTATATGTGAGTGTAGCGGCGGCAACATCTGCGCCTTTGGATCAACTCAGAAGTTGAAACGGCATCTCTGTACCTATAAATAATAGGACCCTTGGCCCTTAAGATGATTTCTGTTCATTTTTTTCCTTGTTTTTTTCCTTGAGAATTAATTCTCTTTAAGAGCATAGCTCTCTGTTTTAAGAACTTTCTTAAGGACAGAACTCTGTCAAAATTTAGGTAAAGATTAAATCTTTTAAAGGATCTTTTAATAATCTAGGTTTTTACCCATTAACAGAGCTTTGCTCTTCATAGATCTTCGATCTAAAGAAAACCTTCTTTTAGGGTTTCATTAACAGAGCTTTGCTCTCTTGAAATTATAGATCTAAAGAGATCATTCTTGGGGTTTCTTAACCTATTAACAGAGTTTTGATCTTTTCAAATCATATAGATTTATTAATCTCTTATGAAGAACTCTTAGAGTTTGTTTATGGATCTTGAAGATCTCAGAATTTTAATTCATAAAAAAATTTATTTCAATTTTTCTAATGGGTTATTCCATCATTTTTACAGAGCAAGGCTCTTGAGGAATTCTCTTTGGGGAATTTTTTTTATTCCTTTATCATTAAAATCTGACAGATGTCATTCTATCACAGAGCACTGCTCTCAAGGGGAGATTTACTCCTTGGCCCGAGGGGTCCTCATTGAATGAGAATCTCTTTGAGGATTTCCTCATTTAATGACAGTCTTATCAAATGATGAGACTGTTTTATTAATGATGAACTGTCATCTAGATTATGTGGGTCCCCTTTGGTCCCTTTTTAATGCATTGCAGTACTGTATCGATTTAACGTACTTAGTGATAGAACCTAATCTGCAGCATTGGCGGCGGAAAATTTGTTCTTTTCTGCATAGGTACTATATCTTTCGACACTTCCTTCCCGTTCGTCCGTTCGGAAGGCGGATTCCCCGAAGCGCCCGTGGACAGGGAAGTTTTTGCACTGATTAAAGACCATGACCCGAAGCACAAAAACTTCATCTATGGGGAAAATGGTACAACCAAATCATCAGGGGTTGGCGGAGTTTTTCTTACTCGACACCTTCGGATCCTATTTCGGTGATCCCTTATGCAGATGCGCCCCTGATAAACTATACTGTGGAGGAGGTGAATTGGACTTCAGAGGGTCTCCTTCAGCCCTCTATGGCCGTAATACCCGTGCAGCCACCGGTGGCTTTGGACACTCTAGGGAAGCGCATATATAGGGGCGAGTCACGCCCTTAGGGACAGCCATACAACATAGGACTAACTCCCCGTCACCCAGCCGGATATCTGCAGTGGGCCCGATACATCTTATCGGCGGAGAAGTCACAACTGCTAAGGCTCGGATTGTACCCTGAGATCTATGCTTCTTTGTTCCAGTATTCCACACCTCCTACATGGTGGGTTAAGGCATTTTTGGAGCAATGGAACATTCCGACCCACACCTTCCTCTTATTAGATCGAGAAGTCTCCATTTCTTTGGAGGAATTTGCTGAGATATCTGGTTTACCTGTTATGGGAGAACATTACGAGGAGCTGCTTCCTTCGGATGAATACGTTTTTGCCACCAAATCAGTGGTAATGGGTCTTACCCTGGAAAACGCTATTCAACATCAATTCCCGAGTTTGATAATGGTGCTAAATATCTATGAGAACCTATTTCTCAAATCCGAAGGTCATGGGGGTTAATTTTGCAGATTTTATCGCTCGTTTTCTCCGCCCGGAAGTACTGTTGAAGGAAGCCGTGAAGTTCGCCAAACTTGACGATCCTTTTGGCTTAGGTTTGAGCAACCTGCCGACGGCGGAGGCGGATCAGAAGAGTTTCTTTTTCCCCGGCACCCCGGTCGTCCCTTTTGCAGAGCTGGCAGTTCATGGGATCGACGAAGAAACATTCTTTTTGGGGTTTCTCGGGTTATGGCTGAGCTGGTTTGTGCTTCCGATACACCTTTGCCGTATGAGGCCGTCCGTCTTCTACCCAGCGCATCGAATGGTTACGGGGATGCAAGTGGCCGTTGGGATCGCTGGGATAACCCATTTGTATCACGGCCTCAGCTTGGCAGCGAATACTACTGAGCCAGGGGTGCAGCCTGCCAACTTCTCAATGCATTATTTCACCTCGTGGCTCGAGTTGCATGTGCTTGGCGTCTTCGGTATCCACAGAAGACCTTCCTTTTATGACAGATGTAAGTTCCCTCGGATCATGTGGCTAGTCGACGCATCTATGGTAAATCCGACACCGCTGGAAGCTAGGGGTTTGCTCCTTCGTCCACGCATGGTTGGAGATGGTATGTCCTTCACCGATAAAATTTTGACCGTCGGCCAGGAATCCGCGAAAACGGTGCTGCCATTGCAAGACATTTTTAAAGGTGGGACCTCTGTCTTGAAAGCTCGGGAGATTCTTCATCTATACTCCATCATGCCGGGCATTCTCGTATTTAGGCAGAATTATGCGGCGTTGTTTATGAGATACAACCCGCATCATTTCGCCCAGCAGTTAAGCTATAACCGGGGCATTCCGCTTGAGGCTTTCTTGGCAGAACCGGCTGCTACCGAAGAGGGTATCCGAAGCGCTTTTCATCATTTTATGTGCCTAAACACAGGGTCCAACTTCTTCATCAGTGAACCGAGCTATGTTTCGAAGGCCCTGAATGTGTATGTGGCGTGGTATCAACATTCGATGGGCACCGTCATTAGGGAAGAAAAGCGATTGCTGCTTGATTGCAAAGGCACCGCCCCGGCTGGTAACCCCGCTGTTCCCTTAAAGCGACGGACCATTGTCCGTCCTCCCTTGAGAGAAGATGCTGCGGCTGTAGTGCCACGTGATATGCCTGAGCTACCAATACCCCGTGCTCTCGTTGAAGCGGTGAATGTGGTGTCTCTCGAGTTTGGCATTGGTTCAGATATCGGGACTCGTCGTCCAAAGGTGCCCACCAAGTGTAAGCTTGTGCTAGCGGCTACGGGCACTCGCTCGCGGAAGAAGAAGAAGTCGATTCTTTCTACAGATGTTGTACTCGGCCAGGAGCCTCATGCTCCTTACAGCGAGGGCCTGAGCGAATATGGGACCACCGAGGGTCTATTCACGACGCCAGATGATACTGACCTGGAGGCTGCTATCGCAGCTTCCGAGCGACTAGGTAGCCACAAAGCAGGACTGATCATCCTCGCTGAGTCAGGTAGTCTTCAGTCGTATCTTTAGTCATTGCATTACATTTTTATTATCGTGTTTTGACCGACACTTTTCCTTCAACAGGCGTTTCCACTGAAGAGGCTCTCACGGCTTCCCTCTAGACTTTTGAGGAGGAAGAGTGGCTTCGCGCTTTGGTCGGTGTTGGTATATTTCGGCTCATTGTGTCTTCATTCCCCTTTCTTATGGGTAATCTGACCCTTTTTCATCTTATCACAGGGACTACTTCGACCCAAGTTATCCCAAGTGCCGTTCCGGCTTCGCAGGGCGGTGCGGAGGCGCTTCCAAGGCTGGATACCGAAGTCCCAGCTTCCCCAGTATTGCCAAAAGAGGCTTCACTTAAGGAACCGATGACGGACGCCATAATAGCTCCAGAGGTAGCTCATGGCTTGGACGATGACGTCTCCTTGACGGAGGTCCTGAGAAGATCAGCTCTCACGGCCCAGGCGGAAAGGAAGCGCAGAAGGCGTGCATAAAGAGAACGTAACGCCGCCTTGGCCATAGGTGCAGGCTTGAGCGCTGCTTCCTCTGTCCCTGCTTCTTCAGAGGGTGCCCCAGCTGCCCTGTCTACCGCTCATAGGCAGACGGTACGCGCGGCTCGGGAAGCAATTGAAAAGCCGTCCCAAGGTAACGTAACACTGGGTCCTTTTGTCAGAATTTGATATTCAGATTCTCATTTATATTACCCTGCAGGGCCAAGTCCTGGTGAGGAGGTGGCGGGTGAGATGAGGGCAACCACTGAGCCTGAAGCGGCTACTCTTTCCTAGGAGTCCGGGACTGCTCCAATTGCCGCTTTTTTTTCCTGCGATTCCCTGCCATCGCCTGGCATCGCGAGTGTCACGACGTCCATTGTAGAATCAGGGAACGAAGCTACGGGAGGTGAAACCATCCCCCCAAATGAGATCGAAGAAGTCATGATGCTTGGCGATGCTCCCGTCACAGTTCTGGCTGATGACCTATCTGGTAGGTCTCGGGTCGCTGCATTCTTTTCGTTTTGCAATCCTTTCTAATGACATTCTGTTCCTTTCGAATGTAGGTGTGGGCAGCGCTGAGGTTGCGACACCTGAAGAAGCAACACCAGTTGCCGCTTTAACGGTCGTTGCCCCTTCGTCTCCTCTTATATTTTCTCAATTGCTGGAAGGTATGGGTTTGCGATTAATTTAAATCGGGGACAACATCTTTCGTGTACTGTCCATGTATCATCGTAATCTTGCAGGAGTTCTCTTTCATCATCTGTATCAAGTGCTGAACCCATACTTCTCTTTCCTGTCGGAGATTAGTCTTCCCGCTGGTGTCGGTGAGTATCTTTTCTGACTGACGTCTTTTCTTTTCTTTAACGGGCAACCATGTTATTGCTAATTCTTCTTTGCATTACTCGTAGCCTTACAAATTGAAGGAAGGGATGAGGGTATCGTCGCGCCACCGGTACTCCCAGCTCTGCCCCTTGTTGCAGCCGGTATAGTAAACTTTATTTTTCGTGTATTTTCTCTATTTGTCGAGATGTCATTTGACTATGATTTGTTTTGCAGTGGTCGCACCGACTCCAGCTACGTTCGAGTCTTGCATCATAATGCCGGCTGAGCCCTTTTCAGACGTCCATCTTCAAAAAGCGCTGTGACCAGTCTGCGTATGTTGAGCGAATACATCGAGGAGCTTGACGTGGAGGACCCTACATTCACTGCAGATTTTACTGCCGAGGTTAATCCAATGCTGGCGACGCTAGTGAACTTCTATAACGAAGGCGTCGTTAAGTCTTAGGTTAACCACTGCAGGAAGATTGAGGCCTGCCTGTATGAGCTTGAGCTTAGGCGTCCTGCTCCTGAGATGTTGGCTTTGAACTCCCAACGGGCTGCATGGGTTGAGCAGAGCGTATCCTTCTTCCGCCATTTTGAACAAGAAGCAGCCTCGAGGTGGAAGGAATACGAGGAGGCTTCGGGTGAATCTTCCCGGCTGTGCACCCAAGTTGAAGCGAATGCCGTGCAACTGAGAGCCGTCTTTGACAATTTGCAATGATGCATTTCGGACGGGCTGGCCTTGAGGCCGAAGCTTGACTCTATTGAGCATGTTACGCAGAGTCGCGAAGCTGCCCAACGGGAAATCGATGAGAAGGTTTCATCGTGCTTGCAGCAACGGGCTTGAATTGAAGCAGAGCTGGCCGCGGCGGTCGATCATGAGAAAGCACTGAAAGGAGTGCACGAGCAACTTGCTAAATTACTGAAAACGCCTCCTTCTCAGTAGCTGTATTGTATAGATTGAACACTTGTAACCTTTGAATAACATGTATCCATTTTTTTTATTCTTCCATATGATTCAACTTGCACTCCATTGAATTCATGAATAAAAGATACACATTTTTTGTTCTACCGTTGCTTTCTTCACTTTGCCGTGTCGTTGCCATGTGATTTTAGTAAGTGTGGCCTGTAGATAGTAAGTGACGGTCCATCTTGGACTCTTTGCAGGGTGACGATGGCTTAGGAAACAGGTTCAGGTCTGCTGCCTAAGACTTTTCAATTTTATGAGCCGTGAGGGTATCATAAAGAATTTTCTCCCTACAGGTTGAGAGGATCCAGTAGGTGTATTTTCTCCTTAGGAATCGTGAGGATTCCTAAGTGTATTTTCCCTTGAGAGTCGTAAGGATCTCACAAGAGAATTTTTCTTCTTATAAGTCGAGAGGACTCGTAAGTGATTGTTTCCTTTCCTGTCGGAGAGTGTGGCCTGTAGAAAATCTACCTTGACCTCTCTGCGAGGCAATAATGGCTTGGGAGACAGGGTTAGGATCTGCCACCTAAGACTTTTCAACTTTATGAGCCGTGAGGGTCTCATAAAGACTTTTCTCCCTACGAGTCGAGAAGATCTCGCAGGTGTGGTTTCTCCTTAGGAATCGTGAGGATTCCTAAGTGTGTTCTATTGAGAGTCGTAAGGATCTCACAAGAGAATTTTCTCCTTACAAGTCGAGAGGACTCGTAAGTGATTGATGAGTTGACCTGCTCCCGAGTCAAAGCATTGCTTTGACGGGGAGTTCGAGGGTTTACTCTGGCTGTTTTCCACGGAGTCAGGATTGACATTAGCCGTGCTCTACGGGGCCAGGAGGGGTTGACTTTATCCGCATTTCACGGAGTCAGGGGTTGACTTTTATCCGCATTCCACGGTGTCAGGGGTTGACTTTATCCCCATTTCACGGAGTCAGGGGTTGACTTTTATCCGCATTTCACGGAGTCAGGGGTTGACTTTATCCGCATTTCACGGAGTCAGGAGTTGACTTTATCCGTATTTCACGGAGTCAGGGGTTGACTTTATCTGCATTTCACGGAGTCAGGAGTTGCTCTGGACGTTTCCCACGGGGTCAGGATTGACATTAGCCGTGTTCTATGGGACCAGCAGGTGCTCTGGGCGTTTCCCATGGGGTCAGGTTAACATTAGCCGTGTTCTACTGGACCAGGATTTGCTCTGGGTATTTCCCACGGGGTCAGTATTGACATTAGCCGTGTTCTATGGGACCAGGGGATTCTCTGGGCATTTCCCACGGGGTCAGGATTGACATTTGCCGTATTCTACGGGACTAGGAGGTGCTCTGGGCGTTTCCCATGGGATCAGGATTGACATTAGCCGTGTTCTACGGGACCAGGAGGTGTATCTCGGGTGTCTGTGAGTCGTCGAGGTTTGGAACAGGGGCTTTTCCATGGCTCCAAGGTTGATAGTCGCGTTTAGATCCTGCTGGAATGAGGAGCAACGCTGTTGGTGATCTCTAGGCTGTCTGTGAACCGTCGAGATTTGGAACATGGACTTTGCCATGGCTCCAAAGTTGATTGTCGCGTCTAAATCCTGCTGGAATGAGGAGGAATACTGTTGTGGGTCTCTAGGTTGTAGATACGGCCGTTGAGACTTGGCTCTCTTTCTGATGGAGCCTGGTAGGAAGGTATGGTTCCCTCTTTGTTTGTGCCCCTGTATTGTATACAGGGATTGATATGATCTCACCTGTAGGGCAAAAAGTTTCATTTATATATTTTTTTTTTCCGCGATGCTCTATCATTTCAGCTTTTATATCGCGAAAGTCGCGATTGCCCAATCATTTCGGCTATTTTTCGCGGTGCCCAATCATTTCGGCTATTTGTTTTATTTACTCGCTGCTTTTCATTGTGAGTTGCCCAACCATTTCGGCTATTTTGTATGCATACATTTTTACTTGCTGATTTTGTTGCAAGTTGCCGCATCATTTCGGCTATTTCATATGCATTTATGGCTCGCTGACTTTTCGCTGCGAGTTTAGGATTTGATACCGATTTAGGCATCAGCATCGCTACAACTGGGATATTGCCAGGAGCGAATCATCATTTGCCTCTGTCGATGTCGAACAAAGGTGGCTTAGCAAACAGGGTTAGGATCCTGTTAACTAAGGCTTTTTGACTTCATGAGCCGTAAGGGTCTCATAAAGGTACTTCTCCCTACGAGTCGTGAGGATCTCGTAGGTGCGTTTTCTCTTTAAGAATCGTGAGGAGACTTAAGCGTATGGTCTCTTATAAGTCGTAAGGATCTTATAAGAGTGTTTTCTCCTTATAAGTCGAGAGGACTTACAAGGGTCGTTCACCGTATGAGCATATCCCCAGTCGCTGGTAGGACTCTGTTAGGGAAATGTTTATTTATGCCCATAGATTGTATACATGGGTCGATATTGAGACGCTTTTAGGGCAGCATTGGAGATTGTGATGGCTTAAGAACAGGTTCAGATCCCTGTAGCTTAAGGCTTTTGAACCCTGTGAGCCGTGAGAGTCTCAAAGAGGAATTTTCCTTACGAGTCGTGAGGATCTCGTAAGTGTAATTTCTCCTTAGGAATCGTGGGGATCCCTAAGTTTGTTGCTCCCTTGTGAGTCGTAAGGATCTCACGCAGGTGGTTTCTCCATACAGGGTCGAGAGGACCTTACAAGTGTCTTTTAACGAGATTGCGCCCTTTCGGGTTTTCACAAAACTCACCAGTAGTCCTGCTGTTTTTACTCACGGAGCCCTTTCGGGTTTTCATCCGTGCCCCTTTCGCTTGTAGATGTACCCCTTTTTTTGTCAGCCTTGTGATGCTGCGGTCCATAGTAGTTTATAGACGTTTCGGTCAACAGCCAGTTTTAGGACGTAGTGGTCCATCGTTAGTTTAAGGACGTTTCGGTCCGTTTTTAGTTTAGGGACGTTTTGCTCCGTTGTTAGTTTTTGGACATTTCGGTCCGTTCGCCGGCTATTACTTATAGAGTTTGGGCTTAAGAAGATAGCAAGCGGACATATACGTCATCATCTATCGTTGACCTAGGCCGTGACTCGTCAGGCGTAGTATTTTTTCAGGAAGCAATCGTTTATTGGCCTGAAAGGTCTTTCACCATGCATGTCCATGAGTAGATAGGCTCCACCTTGGTAAACTTTGTCTATGATGTACGGGCCTTCATAGTTCGGTTCGAATTTCCCCCGTTTGGCATGATTGGAGATCATAGGTCTTTTGACCACTAGCACGGGTTCGTCTTGGCGGAATGTTCTTGGCCTAGTCAATTTCTCATATGAGCACGTCATCTTTGCTTTGTAAGCTTCCAAGTTTTGCTGCGCCATGAGCCGAGTATCGTCGAGGGCATCAAGTTCCTCAAACCAAAGAAGAGCATCCTCTTCATCTGTTAGCTTGTGATGAACTGCCACTCGTAAGGAGGGTAGCTCTATCTCCAAGGGGAGTACCACTTCAGCGCCGAATACCAATGCATACGGCGTTGTGCTTGTGGCCGTTTAGAACATAATTCGATACGACCAAAGAGCTTCATGCAGTCTCTCATGCCAGTCCTTCTTATTTCGAGACACCGTCTTTTTCATGATCTTCGTCAAGGTCTTGTTGAAAGCCTCAGCTAGACCGTTAGCTCGGGGATTATTGACCGAAGAGTATCTCCAGTCTATATTATGCTGTTGTGCGAAGTGGCTGATCTTGTGGGTTTTATAGGCTGGCCCGTTATCGGAGATAATCCGTCGCGGAGTGCCGAGCCGGTAAATGAAGTGTGTCTTGAAGAAATGGAGGATATTCTCCGTCTTCATTTCTCTTAGCGGTATTGCTTCCGCCCATTAAGAGAAATAATTGGTTGTTGCCTGTATGAACCGATGTCCTCTGGATGATGCTGGTTCAATGGGCTCGATTATGTTAGTTCCCCACATTTCAAATGGCCAGCTAGCCTCCGTTGGATATAGCGGATTTGGATGCTGGTGGATAAAGTCCCCGTGAATCTGGCACGAGTGGCACTGCTTCGCGTATTCGAGACAGTCTTGGATCATCGTGGGCCAATAGTAGCCCATCCTTTTGATCTTTAGTTTCATCTTCGGCCCGGTTTGGTAAGAACCGCAGAGTCCGTCGTGATTTTCTTGGATGACTCTCCTTGCCTCTTCAGGTCCTAGGCACCTTAGCCATAGAGAATCAAATGATCTCTTATACAGAGTACCATTGACGAAGGAAAATGATAGAGCTTGTTTCATGAGCTGATGCCTTGAGGATGCATCTTCAGGCATTCGGCGGGATTTGAAGTAGTCTATAAAGACTTCTCTCCAATCCTTAGCCTTTTCCTGGTCTTTTATTTTTAGGGCCGTTTGCTCAGTAGCTCCCTTTTCTTCGGACGACTCCGGAGATATTTCTGCCGGTGCAAGAACCCAACGGCTTTACACAATGATCCTCACGTCATCGAGGTTCTCGTCGGCCAGTTCTTTAGCGAGTTTAGCCAATGCATCCACTTTGCTATTTTCCGCATGCGGTATGCTTTTCAGGGTGTAGGAAGGAATTTGAGTCAGCAGTTGCTGTGGTCTCTTGCCGTACTTTACCAACTCTGGTTTGCACGTTTGATAGTCGCCATTTACTTGACTAACGAACAGCTGGGAGTCTCCGTATATGAGGAGGTTCTTGATTCCCATGTCGACAGCGATCTCAAGACCTGCTATCAAAGCTTCATATTCGGCTTCATTGTTCGTCCTCGGCTCTGTTAAGGAGAAGGCAAAGCGCATTATCCCACCTTGTGGAGTCACGAAGATGAGGCCTACCCCTGATTTGATTATGGGGGTGCTTTGTTTGTGCTTCTTAATGGAAGATGCTCCATCAAAGTAGAGTTCCCACCGGGTATTATCCTCTCTTCTCTCCCCGTCGAATGTGTCAAACGCATGCTCGTTTGGCAATTCGCAGTTCAAAGGAGAATCGACAGGTATCGGAAGCTCAGCGAGAAAGTCGGCGATAGCTTAGTCTTTTACCGCCTTGTGGGGTCGGTATGTTATTGAGAATTCCTTTATGAGGAGGGCCTATTTAGCGAGCCGTCCCGTTAATATAGCCTTTGACATCAAATATTTGAGAGGATCCACCTTTGATATGAGGTGGACCTCATGTGCCAACGCATAATGTCTGAGCTTCGTTATCGTGAAGATCAACGCCAGCCAGTGTTTTTCGATGGGGGAGTAATTGTTTTCTTCCCCCAGGAGAACTCGACTTGAATAGTAGAGGGCTCTCTCCTTCCCTTGTTCATTCTCTTGTGCCCATAACGCACCTAAGGAACCTTCATGGGCAGTTGTATACAGAATGAGGGGCTTTCTCTTGACTGGAGTGCTCAGCACCGGAGGATTCTGTAGGTATTGCTTGATTTCGTCCAGTGCGCCTTGGCATTTGCGATCCCAGACGAACGGGGTTCCCTTCTTCATCTTCATCAGGTGACTGTAGGGGCGGCATTTTCCGGAGAGTTTAGCTATAAACCGCCGGATATACGCGAGCTTCCTTTGGAGAGACCGCAGTTGCTTCAAAGTTCGTGGGGAGGGCATTTCCATAATCGCCTTGATCTTTGAAGGGTCGATTTCGATTCCTCGATGTCGTACAACGAATCCTAGAAACTTGCCCGAGGAAACTCCGAACGCGCAATTAAGAGGGTTCATCTTCAAGTTGTATTTCCGATGGTGCTGAAACACGATCTTCAGATGCTCTTAATGTTCCTCGTATGATTTGCTTTTAACTACGAGGTCGTCGATATAGCATTCGACGATTTCATGTATGAGGTCATCGAAAATCTTCGTCATGGCCCTCTGATAGGTGGCACTGGCGTTCTTTAGACCGAAGGTCATTACCTTGTAGCAGAATATGCCCAAAGGGGTCTGGAAAGCGGTACGCTTCTGGTCCTCGGGATGCATCTTTATCTGATTGTATCCTGATGAGCCGTCCACGAAGGAGAAAACTTCATGAGTGGACGTGTTATCTATCATTAGCTCGGTGACCGGTACAGGAAAATCGTCATTCGGGCAATCTTTGTTGAGATCCCGAAAGTCCACGCATATGCGAACCATCCCATTTTTCTTCATCACTGGGACAATGTTGGCAATCCAGTCAGGGTACTGAACCTCTTGGATGAAGCCGGAGTCGATTAGCTTCTTGACCTCGGCGTTGATGCTCATCTCAAGTTCGAGCCTCTTTCTTCTCGGTGCTTGTTTGACTGGCTTGATGTACGGAGATATCGCTAATCTATGCACAATAATCTCTGGATCTAGTCTCGGCATTTCGGAGTAGTTCCATGAGAAACAGTCTTTATACTGCATGAGTACGTCTTTGAGCATAACCACCCTTTCTTCAGACAATAGCTTACTGACGAACGTCGGCCGTAGGTCGTTTGCCGTCCCCAAGTCGATTTTCTTGAAATTATCTGTAGTAGTATGTATCCCATCTTCCAAATCTTTCGGTGCTGGTGGAAATTCTTAGATCATCTCGTCATCTTCGTTTTCGAAGCACCAGGGGAGATCATCCATATTCTCGGGTTCTTCTTCTGAAAGCGTTATCACGTGACAGGTACGAGATCGCTTCCAAGACCGATGTTGGTCTTGTTCTACTCTCGCCGCATACATGGCTTTTGGTTCATGCTTCTGTGGTGGGGTTACCTTCCAACAGCTGGATAGAGCGAACCTGCCTTGCTGATACTGGTCTTCAACCCAGTCTTTGAACGTAAAGCAGTCTTCGAGAGGATGCCCTATCGTTTGGTGATAGGCGCAATAGTCCGGATGATGAACCTCACCCGATTGCTCGGGGTGCTTAGACTCCAGGAGCGTAATCATCCAATGTTTTACGACGAGGTCGAATATCTTTCTTGTCTAATCTTGGGGAAAAGAATATGCTTGACTCATCTTCTTTATAAGAGACGAATCCTGGTTGCTCGTGTTAGTGTATATGCCCTAGAGGCCATTACTGTATCATACTAGTTTGTATATTACTTAATGGAAGCTTGGGATGTTCACAGTTGTATAGACAATCTTGATCAAAATGGTAGTATGCTACTTGGTTTGTTTCTACTTCAATATGTGCATGTGTTTCTTTTAGCATATCGCTTATACATATTAGTGGAGCCCTTAAGATCTTTGCTTGATTACCAGCGTTGTGATGGCAGTCACACTAATGGGGGCTGGGTAATCTACAAGCACATCCTTATATAGGTCCCTAATCGTAGGATTATCGAAATGGGGCATCGATACTCCGGAGTAGACTAGCGTTTGCGCTTCTCATCCCAGTATGGGAGATGGTCTGTCCCACAGCAATTAGTACGTCGTACTGGAGATAGTATGCGGGTGCTCGTTAGGTTATGAGTACACTGGACATGACTCGCTGGGAACTGTTGGTTGGTATTATACCAATCGTCAGTTATCAGTTCCCAGGTGACATGAGAACAGCTTAGTCCGTTGACTTGAAACTGTCACTTCGCCTCGAGTGTGTTCCCACTGTTCTTAGATTACTACCCTACCACGGCTCAAATGAGTCATGCAAACAGGTAATAGTTGGGTGCAGTCCCAAAGCACTTGGAGGCAATGACGGTTTGACATGATTCTTCTCTCCCGGTATTGGGAGTTGATATCGCGCTGTGTTTAGGAGAGCCATTACACAAAGTCCCTGGCCAGGGCAAGCGAGATTTTCTGGTAGTGTTTCCAGTAGTTTTCTCAGGGTGTTCTGGGCTACACTCCAACACGACTTGTACCGCTATTAGGGGACTGACGTTTACCGCCCCCTAGGCCCGACATGCGATACTCTCAGACGAACAGACCGGACTGTACGGAGATTGTCACATTCAGGCTCAGTAGGAGTTCGGATGGGTTCACCTCATCGGTCTTCTTATCGGCATCTACGTGGGGACCGTTACGTACAGCTAGTACCGCTTGTGGCCTGTGGTTGAACCCACTGCCAGCGTAGTGTCGTGTCTTTAGAGTCCCACACAGAGGGTTGTTCACCTTTGTGCAAAACAGAGTAGAGGTCGCATGGTTTTGCGACGGGGTTCGTTCACATACACGCACTTGTGCACGTTTGGTGTCTGGGCAGTTATTACTAGCGGGCTTTGGTTTAAACCAGATCCTAGTATTTGTTTTGGGATTGGTTTTGTCTCATTGTATTCATGTTCCTCGGAACACGGATGCGGGGGTGTATGCACAGTTGACAGAGGCAGAGGAACCTCATTACGGTTTTTGACCGTTGACTTTTTCTAAATCCTAATGAGAATGAGAAATATGGTTAATAATATTAATTAAGGATAATTGTGCCATGGTTATGGTTGGGTTGACCATTTGAATTGTTGACTTTTGTTGACCTTGATATTTTCTTTAGCAAAAGAAAGATGCTTCTTGAAGCTTGCATCAGCATTAAATGTGAAATGATAATGGTCAAATCAACTAACCATCACAATTTTCCTAAATTATTATTATTATTCTCATATTCTCTCATATGAGAGCAAGGTTGGGATTTACTCTATTATTCTCTCATGCTCTTTCTCTCTCTTGCAAAAGCTCTCCCTCTTCCTCTCTCAAAGCTTAAGTGTTTCATGTGTTGAAAATCATAAGCTTTTGAGACTAATCCATCAAAACATCTCTCTACTCATCCTAGGGTTCTTTGTCTAGCAAACCAAGCACTCTAGTTACTTCTTGGTTGAGGTAGGAGCTCAAGGTAGAGGCCTTCGGGTGGATCTTTCTTCGGCAAAGAGAAGACAAAGCGGAGGAGCCTTCTACACCACTCCAAGGAGCTAGCAACAAGGAGGACCACAATAAGAAGAGAAGGAGTTCAAGAACTAGGTATAACCATCTTACCTAGTAGCTAGAACTTGTAGTTAGTTTGTTAGTTTTTGTTTAGCAAAGATCCTTCAGGTTAGTCTATGTTCCCTTGTGATAAAAATTTGATTTTTACTCTTTCCGCCTCCCTGTAAGTACCGCGGTGGGTTACATAGACTTACAGTGGTATCAGATCCAAGCTAAACAACAACTAACATGTTAGCAAAGTCGTTAGAACTTCGATCACGAAAAAAATCCCGAAAACACATCGAAACTTGTATTTTCTGTCGATTTTTAAAACAGGCTTAAAAATATTTTCTGTGACAAGAAAAATACAAGCAGGCTTTTTAGAGAAAACTGAAAAAATTTGGGCGCCTGAATCACTCATAAGACCGTGGATCCGCGGCAGATCCAAGCGATCCGCCGCGGATCCGCAGCCGAGTCAACTCGGCCGTGCACCAAATTTCTTCTGGGGTTCTCTGGGTTGGTTTTGTGTATTCTGGGAATTTTTTTTTCTGCCCAAATTTGTCAGAGTACTGGATTTTACTTGGGGTAGATTCAAATACAGTTTTTGATCGAAATTCTATAAACTTTAGCTAATTGGATTATATCTGTAATGTGATATATGTACTGAACGTCGACTAATCGCTATATGTCGATTAGTGGGGGTTGTACATACCCTGTGATCTATGATGGTGGATTGTTTATATGAACTTGTTGGATTGTCGCGGATGAATAGCCGGGGTTGTGAGATGAGTGTTTATTTATCTTTCATTTGATGTAAATTGTAAATTGATATAATATTATTTTTATGGCCACAAATCTGGACAGACCTAAGGAGGGGTGCACAAACTACCGGGTACTTTGAAGTGCCGAGTGGCCTACTCACGTTGTTGAGGGAGGTTGCTTCACTTCGAGTACTTGGCTGGTAGTTTGCCGCACCCGTAGGGGTCTAAGGTGGGGTTTGGCTATTTATCGCGACCATGTAATCCGTCTTTCGTTGCAGGCTCGTACGAAACGCGGATTCCTAGCATATCCAATGTGTTCATCTATGATCTGGAATGGCTATCATTGTATCTGACGAATGTATATATCTATATATGATATCTAGTAGGCGTTGCTTATGTTTTGCATCCGCGCTAGTCCAGCCCCCGCTCTGTCGTTAATTAAGTAACCTAACGGGTGATGACGGGGCCCGTGGCGAATGCGGATGGCATAAGCATACGCCATATTTTCGTTGTTTTCTGCAATGGTAGGATTAATTGATGGGATGCATTATATTAATGCAAAGAAAATAAACCAAAATTAAATAGTTGGAACAATTTCAAAACCACTCGGTTTTTTCCAAAAACAGAAAACTTTTAAAAACGCGGAGCTTAAACCACTCCTTTTAAAAGCTATCAAGGTTCTCTCGATTATATCAAGTTCACTACGTTCATGGTTTTTCCAAAACCATTCGTAGCCCTCCATCATTTCGTATGAATATTCAATAGTATTCAAGCTATGTTTGTTGGCCTTAGTCAAGATATAGTGATTGGTAGCTGTTGGGTGTTCATATGTTGCATAGCTAGATGCGTTGGTTTGGGACAGTCGTATTACTTTGCTGACCATAGTCAAGGGTATAAACGAGTTGGTTCAAATCAACCTGGACAATGACGGGTAGAACTTGACATGTGACTTATGATTTTTTGGCCTTAGTCAAGGTCATAAGAGCATGGGGCAAAAATCCACATCGGGAGTTTCTAAGGAAATTGAAACTTGCTAGTGCTGCATACCATTTGGAGTTTGATAATGTTGGTAGGATTCCTTCAGCATTATCACACAATGATACTTGGATCCCGATCCTACTGTGAGTATCCGCTACTCCTCGGGAGACTTTTCACTTAACGATCAATGCTATAAACCAAGTAGGTGTCTAGAAAAGTGTTAGTGGGGCTACGCCCACAGGGAAAAGAGGTTACTTAATTAAGGAACTTCGCGAAAGCGTCGTAAAACCTCCCTCGAAGTATCGACACCATCCTGGCTGAATGGTTAAGCAAGTATTGTACGGTGAGATCAATCCCGACTAATTCTTCTTTTATGGTTTGGGGAAGGATTCGAGAAACAGTGGGAGCCATCCTTTTTAGATAAACTAAAAACCAATCTAAACTTGCAAGAGCATCATGCTAAGTGTTTTCTTCTCTCTCTCTTAATTGCAGTGACCCAGTGACCAGACATAGGTTACATCTATATAATAAAATAACTGAATCTGACTGTTATGACTGGCAAAGGTCTGTCCAGATGTCCATTACCCATGACAAGCTGGGACATCTCCTAACTAATTAAACCCCTGCCGTCTCAGGACCAATTTCCCCTGTCACGGATATTGATATCCGTAAGACATCGGAAAAAGACTGTGCGAATGCCAAGTGCTTCGTGTTGGCCTCAGTTGATGGTGTATACCAAAGGCAGTGCGAGAAGATGGACTTAGTTTCTGTCTTCATCCATAACAAAGATTTATATGGAGAGCAATCTCGTATCGCAAGATATGAGACCTCGAACGAATTGCTTCAACCGAGGTTGGCTTTCGGGTCATCTGTAGAGGACAACGTCCTTACAGAGACTAGCTATTTTGATGAGCTCACGGACCTGAAGACCTCGTTGTAGAACGGGTCAAATACTGACTTGATTCTACAGTCTCTGCCCTCTACTTATACCCTGAAGGAAACCGGTGAAGAAGAAGGAAAGGGAATGGCAAAAGATTCGGGACTGGATATAGTAAAGGAGGGACGTTCCTATTGTTACGGGAAAGGACATTGGCAGAAGGATTGCAGGGCTAGCAAATTCAGTAGCCAGGATTCGAAGCATGTTATGGCTTCGGCTTCGGGTGTGTTTGTAATAGAAAACTGCATGTCAATTAACCCTACTTCCTGGGTACTGGATACCGGATCAGGATCTCATATCTGTAATTCATTATAGGCTTTGAGAAACCGTAGAGTTATCAGGATAGGTGATATAACTCTCAAGGTTGCCAATGGAATGAGCGTGGACGCTGAATCCGTAGGGGAATATCACCTTGGATTGACAAGTGGGCAGATATGGATTCTACGTAACTGTTTGTATGTACCTAGTATGGCTTGTAACATCATATCTGTATCCTTACTTTCTAAGGAAGGATATGATTTTACTTTTGTAAGTGATGTGGTCCACATCTACCTAAATCAAGTTCTGATTTGGTCAGGTACATTAGAAAATGGAATATACGTATTAAATAAAGCTCAAGTTTTCAGTGTCCAGAACACACTTAAAAGAAAGTCTCCGGAAACAAATTAGCCTTTCTTATGGCATTGTAGACTGGGTCACATTAATGAGATACGGTTAACAAAGTTACATAAAGACGGATACTTGAATCCGTTCGAGTATCAGTGTAACGTTTAAAAAAATAATTAAATAAATAAAATTGTTTAAGTGAATTTTATGATTTTCGGTAAAGCAAAATGTATTTTTCGTAAAATCAAACCGCAATTGTTTTTCATTATAAATTCAAAAATACCTATTTAATTATGTAATTACTAGTAAATAGTGTTTATTTAGCCACTTATAAATTTTTAGTTTAAAAAAAAATATTTTTTCCTAAATTAATTATTTTAAATACTAACATAAGCTTTATTTTTACACTAAATTAGTGTAAATTACAAATTTAAATGGTTTTAATTTGCAAAAATGAACCATGGCATGTTAGAATTTAGTATGTATCATGCAAAAATTATTTGCAAAATTTTGCTATTTTCTAGAGTTTTCTTGAGTTGCTATAGTGAAGGAAAAAATAAATAAATAATTAAAACCATGAAAAGACTTTTTGTGATGTTTCTTTTCATGAAGCTTCCACACTTTTCTTCACTCTTTTCTCTTGCTCCCTCTCCCTCATGCTATGGCCGCCCTCAACCATGGCAGCCCCCCCCATTGCCCACTTCATTTTATTTCAAAATTTATCAAAAATACTACAAAAATCCAATTTAAATTCCACAAAAACCTAATTATTTCATACCCTTTATTCTCTACTCTTCTCTGCATGGATTTTGGAGTGGGAAAGCATGTATTTTTTAGGCTCATTTTCAAGTTTGGACATGAGGTTGTGGAGGTATAAATCCTTCTCTTTTGTTTTATTTCTATTAGATATTTCTTTTAAAGCATAATTAGATTAATTAGATTAATTCTTGTTGCAAATTCTAAAATTCAAGTTAGGGTTTGAAAATTCAAGAGGTGGTTTTTGTTAATTAATTAGGGTTATAATAGCTAGTTTAACATCTTTTAGAGTGGAAAATTCTTGCATGGTGGTGGTATAATAAATTGTTGATCGAAATTGTTTAATTTAAACTATTTAGCTAACTAGATTTTTTCTAAAATGTGTTGTGGGTAAAATAAAATTCTTATTAAGGGTGTTATCATTAGATGGTAATTTTAGTGAGAATATTAGCATATTAATTGAATGAAAAACTTAGTTTGATCACTAGATTATTTTGATAATTGGAAAAATAGTAATAAAATGCTATTATTTTGTAAACTAGATTTTAGGAATTTCTAAATAAATGTGATTAAAAATATAATTATAGTTTCATTACATCATTATCATCATAAATTGTGGTTTAAGTGATTAATTTATGCAAAATCATGTTTTGAGGTGGAATTGTGGTATTTTGCTTGGAAAATGTTAAAATTGTTAAAAGTTGCAAACTAGAAATTTCAAATAAATGTAAAATTGTGTAAAAAAAATATAGTAATGGTTTGTATAGTCTAGTAATGCTATTTAATGAGTTTTATGACCATTGGTTTCATTTAAATGTCAAGTTTCGATGAAAAACGGTAAATTGGCATTTTCGGGTTTTTCGAAAACGGACGATTTGATCGATTTTAGTGTTTCGATGAATTTGATCATGTTTTACAATATAAGTAATGTGTTTTAAAACTACAAGTTGTTTGATGATGTTATCTCGATCCATCGGAGTTTGTACGCCGATATCGAGCGGTATTTGGTTCTTTTGCGTGGACGGGACATAGGTTTTAACCTGTGCTTGTTCTTCGTATCGTTTGACTTTTGTATGTGATTCGGTTTACGATGCTATTTATATGTTTGCGTCTAGGTACCCTCACGTGGACTGCGGGCGATGAAGAGGAGGATGGCGACACTGTCTTCGGCAGACATGGACCAGGTGAGTAGATGCATATCTACGGGGGGAAGTCGGGTGGATGGCGTTTAGCACCCCCGCAACGTAGAATAGGAATAGTACTTATTGACATTAGGAAACCAGACATGACCCTAGTAGGACCCTAGTATTGACCCTAGGCTGGACTAGACCGATTTAGGAAAACTATATCAGAGGATGAGTACCTTGGAAGAGGTTCGTAGGTTTCAGATAGAAACACACCCGCGCACCACACTGAAAATCGACATGGGGTACGTGTATGTGTATATATATAGAACTAGGTATATGTATATACATATATATACAACACATATAGGTGATTCAGTGATGTGATATGATATCCGAGGTATGATGAAACAGTATAACTGGGCTTGATGCCGTGATTTTTGACTATACAGTCGTAATAAAGTGTTAGCGGATCATTAGGGAATGAGATAATGAACTTGAATATATAAATTACAAAGAGTGGTGGTGATATTGATGTACATGGGACGCTAGAATAGTACTCGGACTGTAACTTGTGACTGATTACGATATGATATATGTATAACTTGATTTCGACATTATATTGGTGTGACCTGATGCCGATATCATATGAGTATGACTTAATCACAATATGATACATATGACATTATACGAATGAGGAGACACCTAGGAGATACTTGACCGTACCCCGACATTGGGATGCCGTACGATGGATTTTACCGTACGAGGCTTAGATTTGATGATTGATTCGCACTCTTGATTCGAGGAAGCCGTACTACGTACGTGACGCTGTTGAGGCGGGATCGCCGACTATTAGAGATATTGATTCAGACCTTAGGTAGACTCTAGTTTCTTACTGACTAGTCTATTAGGTTTAGTTCCTTAGGATGTTAGATGGACACTGGTTTAGGTTCGACTCACATAGTGGTAGTTGTACTCGTATCTCGCAGAGGAGCGGATAATGTACGTCTGTATTTACATTCATACTGTAATCATCATGGTGCATGTCTTTTATATGTTGCTATAATCAGTATAACCTTTACCTGTTAGGACACCAGCACCATTACCGATGATGCGCATATTCCACGTACACTTATTTGCCGGCTCACACACATCATCATCGGTAATTGCTATGTCACGTACACTTTAGATCATATTATCTTTTATTGATAGAATCAGTTAACAACTAAACCGATGTAATATTGTGATCACTCTCTGATGTTAAGTATAAGACATGACATTCATTACTTAGACATTCATGCATTCATATTTTCGTGTTATCATGCAGTATTATGGGCATATGCCGACACTTATCATATAGTTACTCATGATTTTGAGATTTGGATTTCTATGAGATTTCTGGATTTTTGGGGAAAACCGCAAAAATATATAAAAACTTCTCTCTCTCTCCTCTTCTCTTTTTTTTAAAATAAGATGTGGTTTTCTCGTGATGTATGTGTCGTCCACCATGAGTATTTCATGTTTTCTGATGGATTTCGAGACCCGATTCGAGGAGTGGATGAACCGTCTCGGGTACATGGTGGGCCCGGTATGGTACCCCGGGGCAAGAAGATCGAGTTGTAGACGATGAGCCTGGTAGGGGAAGGCTACCTACCGGTGATGTCTGGCGCGGCGGATATCCGGAGGATACCGACCGTTGTCGTGGGATTTGATGATATGGGCTGATCCGGACTGACGGAGCCCGACGTATTGATACTTGAGGTTACATGTGTTGTGTCGATGCTTGACACGGATTTCCATGGATTTCATTGTTGAGATTTCAGATGCTTATACACACTTTACTATGATAACGGCTAAAGGTTCTCATACATATATATCTGGATTTCAGGATTTGTGACTTTACATTCATGGTGCATGCATTTCATTTCATATGACTTAGTACTATATGAGGCACTGACACGACACGGAGTATTTGCACTTACACGTAGTATTACCCTGCTATTACTAGATGTTTGGGATATAGTAGTGTATTATTATGACCTAGGATAGCGTCGTGCATTCGATTTCTTTTCGTAGATGTCTTCTACTCACGAGTTGGCAACTCACCCCCGTTGTGCCAAATTCTTTACAGGTTCGATGTACAGGTTTCCCATGGCAGCTTGTTGGCACATCTTTTCTTCAGGGTGATTGGCACGGTAGGTTGGTTCACTTGTATCCGAACCACCATTGTACTTTTATTCATTCATTTGTATCTAGTAAGCTCCATCAACCATATTTGTATTACTTGATAAGTTATTGAACCAGTCTTTTACTTCGACCTTAGAGTCGCGCCTGTATTATTCTAATCTGGTGGTTTTGTTTTCTTTTGAGTTTGAGCCTCGCCTACTGGCGTTGTATATTATTGTGCTTGTTGTGGTTTTTTCCGCCTGTTGACGTTGATGCTAGCACCCGTTTGGGGATGCTTTTTGTTGTTTATTCATATTATACTTGTTGTACCCGGTTGGGGGCCAGTTTTTACAGAGGAGACTCTGCCGAAATTTTTGGTAAAATTTGCTGATGTTTTTTTTTTTACTTGTTTTCTTTTCTTTTCTTCTTTTTCTTCTTTTATGGTTTAGATCTCTGGGCTTCGGCTTACTTAGGTCACGTGGCGCCTCTAGACGCTTCGTAATCTAAGTGCTGGTCACGTTCCGTACTTTCGGGTCGTGACAATCAGTCTTATGCTACTTGTGAATCTTGTCTCATAAGAAAGATGACAAAAACTCCGTTCACTGGACACGGGGTAAGAGCGAGCGAGTTCTTGGGACTTATACACAGTGACGTGTGTGGTCCAATGTGTACACATGCACGTAGTGGTTATTCATACTTCATTACTTTTACGGATGATTTTTCTAGGTATGGACATGTCTTCCTGATGAATCATAAATCCGAGGCCTTTGAGAAATTTCGGGAATACAAGAATGAAGTTGAAAAACAAACAGGCAAAAGTATCAAGACACTGAGATCTGATCGAAGTGGTGAATACTTGAGTGCTGAGTTTCTGGGCTAAAGAGAATGGAATTCTCTCCCAGCTTACTCCTCCATACACACCACAACACAACGGTGTATCGGAAAGGCGGAATCGAACTCTATTGGATATGGTTCGTTCCATGATGAGTAAAGATGAGTTACCGCGATCTTTCTGGGGTTATGCACTAGAAACAGCTGCATATCTTTTGAACCAAGTTCCTACCAAGTCAGTGCCTACCACACCATATCAGATGTGGAGTAGGAAGAATCCCTGTCTTAAACACTTTAAGACATGGGGATGTCCAGCTTTTGTCAAAAAGCAGCATGCGGACAAGCTCGAGGCACGCTCAGTACAGTGTAAGTTTGTAGGATACCCAAAGAACTCCAAGGGGTATGTTTTCTATTTTGCAGAGGAGCAAAAGATCTTTGTTTCTCGTCATGCCCGCTTCTTGGAAACTGAGTTTTTAGAAAATCAGATAAGTCGGAGCGCAATAGAACTGGAAGAAATTCTAGAACCACAAGCTATTACTAAAAGCTTGGTGGAACCAGAAGTTTCAGGAGAACCGGACATCCCAGCGCCACTCCACAGAAGTAGTAGACGGGGATCGAGAGGATATTACGGTTTTCTCATAGACGGGGATCGAGAGGATTGCATCATTGAAAATAATGAGCCTACTAGCTTCCAGCAAGCCATTCAGAGCGGTTACTCAGTTAAATGGCTGGATGCAATGCGGAACGAGATGGAGTCCATGTACACCAACAAAGTTTGGACTTTGAACATTGCTCCAGAAGGGGTTAAACCCGTAGGCTGCAAATGGATCTTCAGAAAGAAGATTGGTCTAGATGGGCAGGTTGAAAACTATAAAGCTAGACTTGTTGCAAAGGGTTTTCATCAGAGACCTGGTTTGGACTATGACGAAACCTTTTCTCCAGTGGCTATGCTCAAATCCATTCGGATCCTTCTTGCCATTGCTGCCTTCCACGATTATGAGATCTGGTAGATGGACATAAAGACGGCTTTTCTAAATGGAAATTTAGAAGGGTCTGTCTATATGGATCAGCCGGAGGGTTTCATTCAGAGTGGGAGCAGCGGTAAAGTGTGCAAGTTGCTTAAGTCCATTTATGGACTAAAGCAGGCATCGCGGAGTTGGAACATCTGCTTTGATGATACTGTCAAAGAATTCGGCTTTATCAAAAATCCTGATGAACCATGCATTTACAGTAAGATTGTAAGGAGAACTGTGGTATTCCTCGTCTTGTATATGGATGACATTCTCCTAATAGGTAATGACATTCCTATGCTGCAGTCAGTCAAAGGATTCTTGTCACAGAGGTTCTCCATGAAGGACCTGGGCGATACCAACTACATTCTGGGGATCCAGATCTATCGTGATAGATCTAAGAGGATGTTGGGACTTCGCAGTCCAGGTACATCGACACCATACTGAAACGATTCAGTATGGAAGATTCAAAGCGCGGTAATCTACCGGCTTGTCACGGAATCACCCTTTCCAAACAGATGTCTCCCAAGACTGATTCGGAAAGGGCTCGCATGTTATCTATACCTTACACATCTGCGGTGGGCTCTATAATGTATGCGATGTTGTGTACCAGACCAGATGTAGCATACGCATTGAGCGTTGTAAGCCGGTATCAGTCGGACCCAGGGGAGAAACACTGGATAGCAGTAAAGAACATTCTTAAGTACCTGAGAAGGACTAAGGAGATGTTCTTGGTGTATGGCGGAAAGGACCTCCAGATCGAGGCCTTTGCTGACTCCAGCTTCCAGAGTGACAAGGATGACACCAATTCCATGTCGGGTTATGTCTTTACCCTCAATGGAGGGGCGGTTTGCTGGAAGAGCTCCAAACAGGAAACCGTTACTGACTCAACTATGGAAGCGGAGTGCATAGCTACTTGCAATGCCCCAAAGGAAGCTGTCTGGATGAAGAAGTTCCTCTCGGAACTTCAGGTGATTTCAACCATTGTTGATCCAATACCGCTGTATTGCGACAACAACGACGCTATAGTTTTAGCTAAAGAACCTCGGTCCTATCAGAAGTCCAGACACATCTTGAGGCGGTACCACCTGATCAGGGAGATCGTAGATCGCCGGGAGATCGAAGTGAAGAGAGTAGATTCAGAGAATAACACTGCAGATCCATTCACGAAGGCCATACCCCGGACTCAGTTCAAGCGGCTGATCGAGATGATAGGTCTTCGAGATGCCAGTACATGGCCCTAGTGCAAGTGGGAGATTGTTAGTGTATATGCCCTAGAGACCATTACTGTATCATACTAGTTTGTATATTACTTAATGGAAGCTAGGGATGCTCACAGTTGTATAGACAATTTTGCTCAAAATGGTAGTATGCTACTTGGTTTGTTTCTACTTCAATATGTGCATGTGTTTCTTTTAGCATATCGCTTATACATATTAGTTGAGCCCTTAGGATCTTTGCTTGATTACCAGCGTTGTGATGGCAGTCACACTAGTGGGGGCTGGGTAATCTACAAGCACATCCTTATACAGGTCCCTAGTCGTAGGATTATCGAGACAGGGCATCGATACTCTGGAGTAGACTAGCGTATGCGCTTTTCATCCCAGCAGGGGAGATGGTCTGTCCCACAGCCATTAGTACGTCGTACTGGAGATAGTATGCAGGTGCTCGTTAGGTTACGAGTACACTGGACAGGACACACTGGGAACTGTTGGTTGGTATTATACCTATCCTCAGTTATCAGTTCCCAGGTGACATGAGTACAGCTTAGTCCGTTGACATGACACTGTCACTTCGCCTCTAGTGTGTTCCCACTGTTCTTAGATTACAACCCTACCACGGCTAAAATGAGTCGTGCAAACAGGTAGTAGTTGGGTGCAGTACCGAAGCACTTGGAGGTAGTGACGGTTAGACAGGATTCGTCTCTTCTGGTATTGGGAGTTGATATCGCGCTGTGTCTAGGAGAGCCATTACACAAAGTCCCTGGCCAGGGCAAGCGAGATTTGCTGGTAGTGTTTCCAGTAGTTTTCTCAGGGTGTTCTGGGCTACACTCTGACACGACTTATACCGCTATTAGGGGACTGACGTTTACTGCCCCCTAGGCCCGACATGCGATACTCTCAGACGAACAGACCGGACTGTACGGAGATTGTCACATTCAGGCTCAGTAGGAGTTTGGATGGGTTCACCTCATCGGTCTTCTTATCGGCATCTACCTGGAGACCGTTACGTACAGCTAGTACTGCTTGCGGCCTGTGGTTATACCCACTGCCAGCGTAGTGTCGTGTCTTTAGTGTCCCACACAGAGGGTTGTTCGCCTTTGGGCAAAACAGAGTAGAGGTCGCATGGTTTTGCGACGGGGTTCGTTCACATACGCGCAATTGTGCACGTTTGGTGTCCGGGCAGTTATTACTAGTGGGCTTTGGTTTAAGCCAGATCCTTGTATTTGTTTTGGGATTGGTTTTGTCTCATTATATTCATGTTCCACGGAACACGGATACGGGTGTGTATGCACAGTTGACAGAGGCAGAGGAACCTCATTAGGGTTTTTGACCGTTGACTTTTTCTAAACCCTAATGAGAATAAGAAATATGGTTTATAATATTAATTAAGGATAATTGTGCCATGGTTATGGTTGGGTTGACTATTTGACTTATTGACTTTTGTTGACCTTGATATTTTCTTTAGCAAAAGAAAGATGCTTCTTGAAGCTTGTATTAGCATTAAATGTGAAACGATAATGGTCAAATCAACTAACCATCATAATTTTCCTAAATTATTATTATTATTCTCATATTCTCTCATATGAGAGCAAGGTTGGGATTTACTCTATTATTCTCTCATGCACTTTCTCTCTCTTTTGCAAAAGCTCTCTCTCTCTTCCTCTCTCAAAGCTTAAGTGTTTCATGTGCTGAAAATCATAAGCTTTTGAGACTAAACCATCAAAACATCTCTCTACTCAATCTAGGGTTCTTTGTCTAGCAAACCAAGCACTCTAGTTACTTCTTGGTTGAGGTAGGAGCTCAAGGTAGAGGCCTTCGGGTGGATCTTTCTTCGGCAAAGAGAAGACGAAGAGGAGGAGCCGTCTACACTACTCCACGGAGCTAGCAACAAGGAGGACCACATCAAGAAGAGAAGGAGTTCAAGAACTAGGTATAACCATCTTACCTAGTAGCTAGAACTTGTAGTTAGTTTGTTAGTTTTTGTTTAGCAAAGATCCTTTATGGTTAGTCTACGTTCCCTTGTGATACAAATTTGATTTTTACTCTTTCCGCCTTCCCGTAAGTACCGGGGTGGGTTACATAGACTTATAGCTCGATTCTCGATCGCGTGGCTTCTTGTACCAGCATTGTCGCTGTCGAACGTTCTTTCCGTTCTTTGGTTTATTTTTGCCTCTGCGCCGGGTCTTTTGTATGACGGGCTGGCGACGAAGAGCATCGTCATTCTCCGTATCCTACTGAAGGAGGCGCTGCGTCCTGGATTTCTCATAAATGGCCATTTCGCGGCTGTGGTCGTCCCGGATTTTCTGACCCGCTTCCTTTATAAGCTTGTCCATCAGTTCTTCGAATGACGGACTTGGCATTTTCACGGCGGGACCTCGTTTTGGTTCAGGGTTTGCATTTTCCCACAGAGCATCTACTTTTTCGTTGAAGTCATGTATAACATGGCAGCCATGAAACCGCTCCCGTTTCTTGGATTGAACATATCCAAGCCCGATCGTTTCCATTCTCCCGTTGGGCAATTTTCGCTGAGTTCCGGGGACGTTCCAGATCGTGTTGTAGAATTGAGCCTTGTTAGTGTATATGCCCTAGAGGCCATTACTGTATCATACTAGCTTGTATAATACTTAATGGAAGCTTAGGATATTCACAGTTGTATAGACAATCTTGCTCAAAATGGTAGTATGCTATTTGGTTTGTCTCTACTTCAATATGTGCATGTGTTTCTTTTAGCATATCGCTTATATACATATTAGTAGAGCCCTTAGGATTTTTGCTTGATTACCAGCGTTGTGATGGCGCTCACACTCGTGGGGGCTGGGTAATCCATAAGCACATCCTTATACAGGTCCCTAGTCGTTGGACTATCGAGACAGGGCATCGATACTCCGGAGTAGACTAGCGTATGCGCTTCTCATCCCAGCGGGGAGACGGTCTGTCCCACAGCCGTCAGTACGTCGTACTTGAGATAGTATGCGGGTGCTCGTTAGGTTACGAGTACACTGGACAGGACTCGTCGGGAACTGTTGGTTGGTATTATACCTATCGTCAGTTATCAGTTCCCAGGTGACATGAGTACAGCTTAGTCCGCCGACTTGACACTGTCACTTCGCCTCGAGTGTGTTCTCACTGTACTTAGATTACTACCCTACCACGGCTCAAAGGAATCGTGCAAACAGGTAGTAGTTGGGTGCAGTCCCGAAGCACTTGGAGGCAGTGACGGTTAGACAGGATTCGTCTCTCCCGGTATTGGGGGTTGACATCGCGCTGTGTCTAGGAGAGCCATCACACGAGTAGTCCCTGGCCAGGGCAAGCGAGATATACTGGTAGGTTTCCAGTGTTATCTCAGGGTGTTCTGGGCTTCACTCCGACACGACTTGTACCGCTATTAGGGGACTGACGTTTACCGCCCCCTAGGCCCGCCATGCGATGTATCAGACGAACAGACCGGACTGTACGGAGATTGTCACATACAGGCTCAGTAGGAGTTCAGATGGGTTTACCTCATCGGCCTTCTTATCGACATCTACCTGGGGACCGTTACGTACAGCTAGTGCCGCTTGCGGTCTGTAGTTAAACCCACTGCCAGCGTAGTGTCGAGTCTTTAGAGTCCCACACAGAGAGTTTCCCTGCATTGAGCGAAACGTGTAGAGGCCGTATGGTTTTACGGCAGGGCTGCGATCACTTGCGTACACTTGTGTGCGTATGCTGTTCGGGCAGGCAATACTAGTGGGCTTTGGTTTAAGCCGGATTCTAGTATTGCACAGATGGATTTGTTTTGTCTTATGTGCATTTGCATTCTACGGAATGCGGATGCGGGTGTGTATGCACAGATTTGCGGAGTGGAGAAGGAGGAGGTGTCTCATTAGGGTTTTGACAGTTGGTTCGGTCAAAACCATTATGAGCCGGGGACATTATTTACTAATCCTTTTATTGATAATTATGTTGTGGCTAATTACATTGACCATTTGACCATCTTGATTTTGTTGACCGTTTGACCAAAGTTGACTTGGATCTTCTTGAAGGGACTAAAGTATTCTTTGGTTTTCTTTTTCATTTTGTTATGAAAATGGTCATGTCATTAGTGCCATCAACTTTATCGTGATAAGTTTAGTAATGATGAAAATGAGTATTATTGCAACCATGGTTGTGTTTTCTCTTGGTTAAGCTTTTCATTTGTTTATTCTCATTCTCTCTCATAGAAAAGAAATGAGAAACATTTCCATGGTTGCTCCTCCTTTTTCCTCCTCTTGATTATTCCTTTGATCTCATGTGTTGAGAGAAAAAGGATTCCACTTGACAAACACATCCATACATCTCCTCTACACATCCTAGGGCTTCTTGACTAGCAATCTCTTTGCCTTAGTTGCCTCGGCTCGAGGTGGAGCTCGGTGTACATCTCTCGGGTGGATCGTCTTCGACTCAAGAAGGTCGCGGAGGTGCCCAAGGTCCGGATCGACACTTGGAGCTTGGATGGACGAGCAGGACAGCGGAGTGAAGACCTGAAGGACCGGTTTTGTGAGATATACTTTCTACAGCATAGTAGTTATAGCCTATAGTAGTTTACTAGTTTCTAGTTTAGCAAAGATCCGTGCTTTAAGTCCATGTTGCCTTGCGCCAAATCATTGTTTTTCGTCGTTTCCGCCTCCCCGTAAGAACCGGCATGAGCAACGTGGACTTACAGTGGTATCAGAGCCTAGCTAAACATAAACTAGTAAGTTAGCAAAGTGTTTAGAACATCGATCGGAAAAAAGTCGCAAAACACATCCGCAAAAACCTCTAGTTTCTGTCGATTTTCATACTGCTCAAAAGGTAATTTAAAATATATGAAAAATCGTCTCAGGGTTTTGTGAAAACACTGCAGAAAAATGATCCAGTGAATCGATCAAACGACCGCAGTTCCGCCGCGGTTTTAACTCATCACTGGATCAGGTTTTGTGCAGTGTTTTAGTTTGGATGTTTTGGGATTTTTAATGCATGTTTTTTCCACCCAGATTTTCCAGAGAGCAAATTGACTTTTGGGGTGGTTAAAAATCCGTATTTTGATCGATATTCCGTAGACTTTGGCTAATGGATATTATCTGTGATGTGATATATGTATTGAACGTCTACTAATCGCTATATGTCGATTAGTGGAGGTTATACATATCTGTGATCTGTAATGTTGATGGTTTGTGGATATGAACTCGGTGGATTGTCGCGGATGAATAGCCGGGAATGGGTGTGAGATGAGAGTTTCTTTTTCTTTCATTCATTGTAAAATTTGTAAATTGATGTAATATTATTTGTATGGCCGCACAACCGGGTCGGGGTTGTAGCCGTCATTGTATAATTTCTTTTTTCTGTTTTTGCTCCTAGGATAGACCCATGGAGGGGGTGCACAAACTACCGGGTATCCCGAAGTGCCGAGTGGCCTACTCACGGTATTGAGGAAGGTTGCTTCGCTTCGGGTACTTGGCGGGTAGTTTGCCGCAACCGTAGCGGTCTTGGGTAGGGTTTGGCTATTCATCGCGACCGTGTAATCCGCTTTTCGTTACAGGCTCGTACGGAATGCGGATTCCTAGTATATCCAAAGTGTTCATCTGTGATCTGTAATGTCTATCATTGCTATATATCTATATATGATATCTATTTAGGCGTTGCTTATGTTTTTCAGCCGCGCTAGCCCCGCCCCCGCTCTGTCGTTAGTTAAGTAACCTAACGGGTGATGACGGGGCCCCGTGGCGAATGCGAATGGCATAAGCGTACGTCATATTTTGGTTGTTTTCTGCAATGGTAGGATTTAAATGATGGGACGCATTAAAAGAACTAATGCAAGAAAATAAACCAAGTAAAGGTCGTTGGAACACTTTGAAAACTACTCGGTTCTTTTCAAAAACCAGCATTTTAAACGCGGAGCTTGAACCACTCCTTTTAAAAGCTATCTCGTTCCATCGACTATGTCAAGTTCATTACGTTCACGGTTTCGCCAAAACCATCCGTAGCCCTCCGTCGTTTCATATGAATATTCAACAGTATTCAAGCTGTGTTTGTTGGCCTTAGCCAAGGCACAGTGTTTGGTAGCTGGTGGGTATTGATTAATCCAAAAATACTTGTTAAACGTAATCAGAAACGACGTCGCTATGCAGCTAGCCGGTGAGTACGGGTCGATCCACAGAGATGTGTAATTTTCGGTTTTATGTTTTTACGAGTTGATTCCGATGGTTGTTTGGTTGTTTTTTTTTTGTCGATTGATTTAAAAACTAATTTAAATGATATGAAAGAACTCGTTAGGATTAGGTCTAAGGAAGGGTTGATGAGATCAATATTGTCACCTCATTCAATGCCGTTTGATTAAAGCTTTTTAGAACTCACAACAATTATTAGCAGAGGGAATTAGGATGATTGGGAAGAAACGAAGTTTCTTCCTCTAGATCCTTGTCCGTCCTTTCCTATTAATTGCTACAATCTTCATGGACGTCATGTATGTCCGGCCTTTTATACTACGGTTCACCGTTACCTCGTAGGTAGGGTGCCGTAGGGGACGGATCATACATGCGTGCATGAAGTTCTTGTTTTGAAAATGTGTTGGCATTGAAAGAGGTGAGAGATATTCATCTCTCACTCCCTCCCTTGTTCCTAACCCTAACAATCGAAGATTTTACTCGCTCATTAGGGTGTCTTTTAACAGTGACATTTTTAAAGCACTTACCGATTGCATTTGAAAGACTACACTAATTAACTAGGGCAATGATATGATTTATCTACTGCAAGATTTATATGAGAGAACTAGGGCAACAATTAACTTAACACTACGGCAGAATTTAAAGAAATAAAAACTTACTAAATGATGCTCTTGATCTCCAAATAATTCTGAATTTTATTGATTGAAAAGAGGCATCCCATTTTACAGATTTGTGAGTACAATTTATAAGTGAACAAGGGAGCTAGGGTTACAGACTCTCGTACACACGATTTTACAGATATGCCCACTGAAAATCCCAACACCTGCACCGACACACCGACACACCAAATTTCCACCGACACGGGCAATAAATGGCCGCGGAACCGCGGCAATGATAGGCCTTGGGCCGCGGTTCCGCGGCCCTTTGGTGAGTTCAGCTCACCAAATCTTCTGAGCTTGTTTGTCTTTATCTGGGCTTGTTATTTCTTCATCTCTTTTCTCTGTTTGTCTTCTTATTCTTCTCCAGATCTTTCAGTGAAAAACAAATAGCGATCTTTTAACCGTTTTGCTTTGACATTTTTGGACCTTGCACTGTTCTTCTTCTAGGCTTGACTAGGACCCGTCTACTTGTTGGTCAAAAGTCTCTCTTTTGTATCATTTTCTCACTGTCTTCGCTCCAAAAGCCTGTATCCTGTAACATGCAGCAAACGTGCGTCAAGAATACCTGTTTACTTATAAAATGAATAAAAGTGGGGCGTATGAATTGCAATATTATGATATGAACAAATACCCCCAAACTTATCTTTTACTCGTCCTCGAGCAAACTTTTTATTTTATTCTAAAATCCTAACCACACTTTCGCAGGGAAAACGCGATTGCACTGAGCACGTACAACAAGCCGTTAAACCTCTAGGTGTCCCTAGTAGGAGGAGTGTTATCTCCAGAGGGTTTTCAGCGGATTACACCCACAAAATCCTATCAATTCGGTTTCTTGACTTTTGTTCTTCAATTAGGTTTTCTATCAAGGAATTCTATTATCGTCGACTTGCAAATTATCCACCCATATTTTTCGCACTTCCTCATAATTTAACTTAAGATTATATATGTTCTATAGAATTACTTAGCTTTCGGCATCTCTTAAGTTTTTCCTCTTGGGTTTTATCTCCGCTTAGGAATTTCTATCAACTCTACTAAAGATACAAGTTCTATTCTTCATCCCTTTCTCTCATCTAAACTCCAATTACATACCCCTACGTGTGTGTAAATATTACCCCTACACTTGGAAATTCAAATCAAGCAATCGTACTCTCGTCCATTGTCCAAAGTACATATTAATTGGTGGATTTCGCTTACACATCCTTCATGCGACCGTTAATACTTCTTGAGGTACCAACAACCGATTACAAGATGCGTTAGCACTTTAAAGCGTACTTCCTAGTTTTGCAACACCCAAGGCTTTTAGCAGTGACTCCCAAACCAGTTGGTCTAAGACACTAGGTGATGAAGCACCCTCGCTAAATATTTTTTCTATGTTTTAGCCTTAAGTAATCACAAAACCAGTGTCCATTTTTTTCTATTCTTTTTTTTTGTTTTCTTCGTACTAAGGACTTTTAGACAAGAGCAATTCAAGGTCTCTTCTACTATTCCAAGTTTTAAGGTGCGTGATTGTGCAAATTGTAGGGTATATATGTTTTCAGATTCTAGACTTAAGCTAGGAATTATTTTTCGAACTTATACTCTAATAAAAGTTTTAATACTCTTCCTTCGTTTCGACTTAGCCCAAGAAGTGAACCCAAAATTTACCTATTTCTAAATAACCTACAAAGATATATATACTTTCTACCATTAAACTCTAATGAAGGTTATTTTTAGGGTTTTTTAATTTGCTAAGTCTGAGATCTAGTTTTTCCTAGCCAGTTAACCTATTTATCAAACTCAAGTCAATTAACCAGAATTGAATACATTAAATTTTTTTTTAAAATAATTTTTGAAAATTTTCAATTTTTATGGGTTTTTCTTTTTCTAAAAATTTTTATATTTTCAACTTTTTCAACTTTTTATGATTTTTATATAAAGATGCAATGCAGAAATTAAATATGCCAAAGGAAAAGAAAATTATATACAATATGCAATGGAAAAGATGATAACTATATACACTACCCTCTCCCCCAAACTTGAGCAAAGCAGTGCCCTCACTGCCCGGCCCCACGTCGCGCTCGTGAGCGTGAACGTGATCGTTCTCCTCTAGCCAAAAGTGTTTGAATTCCCCTCTCAATTTCCGTCAACCGACGGTCGTGATCTCGTGCTGTCGCCCGAAACTCATCCGTCAAAGCATTAAATCTTCTCACTGTTCGCCGCATCAATCGCGCATGCTCCTGAGGGGTTAGTTCTTCCCCGCTCGATGTCGAGCTTGAGCTAGGGGTGTGTGCGGGAACATTTTCTGCCGGTTCCGTTCGTATCCAAATATCAGCAAGTCTAGAGTAGGACGACGTAATGCCCTCTACGAGTGGTCGAACCGGAACACCGTCTAGCATGAATGAGTCAAATTCCTCGACGGGGAGGAAATAACGGCAGAGTTGGGTGACAAGCATGGGACACGGGTAGACGGTACCTCGTTTCCCCGTGCCTATCGACTGGAGACATACATTGCATATGTCGAACCGTGGATTTTTCGTCATAAGTGTATGTACGACATGTAATGAAGGGGTGAAAAAAGTCGTGTTGTGCGAACTACCAAAGATATTGTTTTGTGCCCACCGGCACACAGTAAAAACGTTCGTGAAAAGGGTCCGTGCTTGGATACCCTTACGCGGCTCTCGTGCGTAGTCATTCCCCATGATGGGCATATAATCCTCAAAGTGCAATGGGTGTTCATGTGCGGGTACACGTGGTAGGAGTGTAACCTCGTGGATCATATCCCTATCAATGTGAATTACACGATCTCCCCAATTTATTTTAATATAGCCTAAGTTGTCGAAACTGTTATCCTCCATTGATTCATAAAATAGGGCAACTAGGTTAGGTAGGGCGAACGCAGAGGAGTGATTATAGAGCAGTAAATTCCAGCCCCTTTGATCGATTTCATGTGCGAAATATCTACCGTATACTTCGTGTGTGAAAAGCGGGGAAAAATCCCTTTCAAACTGCATTTTATGTGCCATTTAGATTTTCCAGTAAAAACAATATGCAGGAACAGAGAGGAAATTGACAGAGTTACCTACCCTGAAATTTTCAGGGGGCGAAGACAACAAACGGCGGCGGTTAGGCGGCAGGAGGCGGCAACGGCGGCGGAAGCGCGGCGCTTTGGTGGAGTTGCTGCGAGATTTTTCTGGAGAGGGTAGGGGGCGGCGGCTAGGGTTTTATGAAGAGGAAAAATTTAGGGTAAAAGAACAGTGGGGGCTCGGGGCTTATAAATAGGGGATGGGAGGGTTATTTGTAGAAAACACCCTCTACAATGAGGGTTTTAAAAAAAGATAAAAATCCGCTCTTGAATCTGCAAATTTGCAATTAGGTCCAAACTTATTTTTTCTATTATTATTTTTTTTATTTTTTATTTTTTTATTTTTTATGGTATTTTGGAAATATATATATAAATAATATACACACCCCCAAACTTATTTGAAATAGTATTTTTGGGAAACGAAGTTTGGGGGTGAAAGTGGAGGAATATTACTCTGTGTAGATTGGCTCCTGCAAGAACAGGAGCTCCTCCGAAGGGTCCGCTGTGAAGAACGGTTTCAGTCGATGCCCATTCACTTTGAATAAAGTACCGTCTTTAGGATTTTCAAGATCAACCGCACCGTGCGGATAAACGGTGCGGATTACAAAAGGTCCTCTCCATCTGGACCGGAGCTTGCCGGGATGAAAATGTAACCGAGTGTCATAGAGTAAAATCTGTTGGCCAGGTTCAAAAGTTTTTCGCAAAAGGTGTTTATCGTGGAACACGTTAGCTCGGTTTTTAGTAATTAGGGCATTATCATATACCTCATCCCTCAGCTCCTCTAGTTCATTCAATTGCAGCTTTCGATTGCTGCCCGCATCTCCTAACGATAGATTCAGCTCCTTGATAGCCCAAAGTGCTTTATGCTCAATCTCCACTGGGAGGTGGCAAGCCTTCCCATAAACAAGCCGGTATGGAGACATACCAAGATCGGTTTTATATGCCGTACGGAAAGCCCATAGTGCATCAATCAGTTTAAGTGACCAATCTTTACGGTTTTTAGAAACCGTTTTCTCCAAGATCTTCTTTATTTGCCGATTTGAAACCTCGGCTTGCCCACATGTTTGGGGGTGATATGGCGTTGACAGTTTGTGCGTGATAGAGTATTTGCGCATTAAGGACTCGAAAGTCCTATTGCAGCAATGAGAACCATTATCACTTATTATCGCCCGAGGGTGCCCAAATCGAGAAAAGATGTATTCTTTAAGAAATCGAACGACAACCTTGTTATCGTTCGTTCGGATGGGCACAGCCTCGACCCACTTTGAAACATAGTCAACGGCCAAAAAAATATACACATTTCCCAAGGAGTTAGGAAATGGTCCCATGAAATCTATACCCAAACATCAAAAATGTCCACAACCAAAATAGGTTGGAGCGGCACTTCGTTTCTCCGTGATATTCGGCCCAAGTGTTGGCACCGGGAGCAAGTTTTGCAGTATTCAAATGCATCCTTGAAGAGTCGTGGCCAATAGAAACCACACTGCAAAACTTTTTCGGCTGTCTTCTTTGGGCCAAAGTGCCCGCCACATGCTTGATCGTGGCAAAAAGACAGCACGCTCTTGACCTCACTTTCAGGTACACACCGACGAATGATTTGGTCTGAACAGTATTTAAAAAGATAGGGTTCATCCCAGTAAAAGTGTTTTACTTGGGATAAAAATCGAAGTTTATCCTGTTTCGACCAATCATTAGGTATCAGGCCGGTGGCTAAGTAGTTTACAATATCGGCGAACCATGGTTCGCAAGAAATGGTCAAGAGTTGCTCGTCGGGAAAAACATCAGTGATTGGAAGATCGAGCGTGGGCGAAGAAGGGAGTCGTGATAGGTGATCAGCTACTACAATTTCACATCCTTTTTTGTCCTTAATGACAAGGTCAAATTCTTGTAATAAAAGGATCCAACGTATTAGCCTTGACTTAGCATCCTTCTTCGCAAAAAGGTGGCGAAGAGCTGAATGATCAGTATATACAACGACTGGAGAGCCAATTAAATAAGGCCGAAATTTTTCGAGAGCAAACACAACAGCTAAAAACTCTTTCTCTGTTGTTGTGTAGTTTAGTTGGGCCTCATTTAGTGTTCGGCTAGCATAATAAATCACGTGCGGCATTTTATTAATGTGATGTCCAAGAACAGCGCCAATTGCAAAATCTGATGCGTCGCACATGATTTCAAAAGGGTGCGTCCAGTCGGGAGATGAGAGGATGGGCGCAGTGATGAGGGAATGTTTCAAAGACTCGAATGCTTTAATGCAAGTGGAGTCGAAAGCAAATGTTGTGTCCTTGGCCAGTAAGAGAGTCAAGGGTCTAGCGATCTTGCTAAAGTCCTTGATGAACCGTCTGTAAAAACCGGCGTGGCCAAGGAAGGCTCTGATATCTTTGACGCATTTCGGGGGAGGGAGGTTAGAAATCACTTCGATTTTTGCTCTATCAACCTCGATGCCGTTTTGCGAGATGATATGTCCTAAGACAATGCCTTCTCGCACCATGAAATGACACTTCTCCCAATTCAATGTTAGGTTCTTATCCCTGCAGCGGGTAAGAACAGCGTCAAGATGCCGTAAACACTCGTCGAAGGAGTCGCCAAAGATGGAGAAATCATCCATAAAGATTTCCAAGAACTTTTCGACCATGTCTGAAAAGATCCCCATCATACACCGCTGAAATGTCACGGGTGCATTGCATAACCCAAAGGGCATGCGATGATAAGCAAAAGTACCAAAGGGACAAGTGAATGTTGTCTTGTCTTGATCCTCTTTGGCGATGGAGACTTGGTTGTAACCGGAATAGCCATCTAGAAAGCAATAGAACTCGTGCCCTGTCAATCGCTCGAGCATTTGGTCAATGAAAGGTAAAGGAAAGTGGTCTTTCCTTGTTGCGGCATTGAGTTTCCTATAGTCTATGCAGACTCGCCACCCAGTTTGGGTGCGAGTGGGAATTAACTCATTTGACTCATTGGTAATGACCATAATGCCCGATTTCTTTGGCACGACGTGGATTGGGCTAACCCATTGGCTATCCGAGATAGGGTAAATGATACCACTATCCAGACACTTGACAATCTCCTTCTTGACAGCCTCTTTCATGATAGGGTTGAGGCGTCTTTGTGGATCCCGTGCCGGCTTGGCATCATTTATTAAGTGTATATGATGTTCGACTATGAGGTGACTAATCCCCTTAATGTCCGCCATAGACCAGCCGAAAGCTTGCCGATTATTATGTAAGACCATCAAAAGAGCCTTCTCTTGCTCAAGAGCTAGAGAGGCCGATAAAATGACGGGTAAGGTCTCATTATCATCTAGATAAGCATATTTTAGGTGCGACGGCAAAAGCTTCAATTCGAGTTTAGGAGGTGAAATAATAGATGGTAATAATGGGGTAACCGTTTCAAACTCGAAGGATTCCATCAAAGGCTCGAACCGAGTGTACGCAACAGAGTCGGATGGTTCGACTAACTCATCCGAAAAAGCAAAAGACTCCAAATCAGGTGATGAATCTTCAAAGTCGTCAACGAGAGTAAAACACACAAAATCGTCATCCGTTGTGAAAGCTGTGTCGGATTCTAGGAGGAACGCGCTAGTGGCGTTAACATTGCTGTGATCGAACAAAAAATTCTCGAACTCATAGTCCTCCTCCGCGATCTCATTGATCGAGCAAACATCGAGTACACTAGCATTAGGCTCAGCAGGCTGACTTCCCAACTTGAAAATATTGAGCTCAATTGTCATATTGCCGAAAGATAGGTTCATTGAACCATTACGACAATTGATCACTGCGTTGGAAGTTGCCAGAAATGGTCGACCAAGTATTACCGGAATTTGGTTCCGGGGGTTAGCGACAGGTTGTGTATCCATCACGATAAAGTCAACGGGGAAAATGAAATCCCCTACTCTAATTAACACATCCTCCAGCTCTCCCCTAGGATGGGTTATTGACCGGTCGGCCATTTGGAGAGTACAGTGAGTGGGCTTAAGCTCTCCAACGCCCAATTGCTCGTATACAGAATAAGGTAGCAAATTGACATTCGCGCCAAGGTCTAATAGTGCTCTATTGATGTTCTTGTCCCCAATTGTTATCGAAATGGTAGGACAACCGGGGTCCTTTTGCTTTGGGGGTAAAGAATTTATAAGAGCATCACTAATAGCACTAGCCACAAAAACTTTCTTTGGCACTTGCGACTTCCTCTTTTTGGTGCATAAGTCCTTTAAAATTTTTGCATATGAAGGAACTTGTTGGATTGCATCCAAAAGAGGGATATTTATGCTAACCTGTTTGAACAACTCAAAAATCTTTTCCATCTGTGGAGTTGGTTTATTGGATCTCAACCGATTAGGAAAAGGAACATTTTGAAAGGTGGTTGAGTCCAATTTTTGCGGATCAGATTGTCGAGTTGGAACGGCACCCCATGTAGATGTGTTCGTGTTGTGAGAATTAGGTCCGTTCGAGTCAGAAGAAGTGGAGCCGTGTGCAGGGTGGAGAATAGGCTCTGAAGAAGAAGTAGATGGTGAAGAAGATGAAGATGATGAAGAAGGCCCACCGGCAGGGGTGTTATTGTCAATACCCACATTGTTTTGCAACACTTTTCCCGATCTCAACATTGTCACCGCATTTACATTATGATTCTGCTGTTGATTTACAGCATGTGCGTGACCGGGGTTGGGCAGTGGTTGAGACGGGAGTTTTCCTTTTTCGCGCTCGCTCAAAGCTGCATTGAGTTGTGCAATTTGTGCCTCAATAGATTTGATGCTTTGATCGTGTGAGGCACTATTTTGCACCAAAGATTGAATAGAAGTCTCTAGTCTTGCTGTAGACTGTGTAGATTGCTTAAGGAATGCATCTAGACTTCTTTCGAGCGAGCTAACCTTATCATTATTAGGTTGAACATAATTGTTTGGCTGGTAAGCATTATTAGGCACAAAATTGTTAACCTGATTAAGGTAAGGTTGCTGTTGAAAAGGTTGCTGTTGAAATTGAGTTTGTGAAGGTGCTTATTGTTGTTGTGGAGGAGGAGGTCTTTGAAAATTGTTATTTCCTTGGAATTGTTGATTTTGGTTCCAAGCGAAATTTGGGTGACTTCTCCACCCCGGATTGTATGTCGAAGAGTAAGGATCGTTTCTTTGTCGTTCCTGAAATGCAGCGTTGACTTGATCCTGTCCTTGAGTAGATGCATTATAAGGACACTCTCCGGTTAGGTGCGATGGATCCGCACAACAAGCACAGACAGTTCGTGGGGGCAAGACAGGGGCAGGAGAAGACGACGAGATTTTGGTCTCAATCGCTTCTAGCTTTTTCGTAAGAGCGGCCATCTCGGCCTTCATAGCAATCGACATTTCTACTTGATGTATGCCTGCCCTAGATTGACCACTAGAAGATTATGTGGTCTTAGTACCCTCCCACTGAATTGTTTGCTCACTAATATCCTCAAGAAACTGCCATGCTTCGTCACTAGACTTGGAGAGAAAATGACCTTGACTTATGGTTTCTAGCAACTGCTTCGTTGCCGAGTTCAATCCCTCGTATAATGTTTGGCAAAGTTGCCAACTTTCGATCCCATGATGAGGGCATTGAACGAGTAGGTCCTTAAATCTCTCGAAGCACTTCCAAAATGGTTCGAAAGGAAGTTGTGAGAATTGAATTATTTCATTGCGGATTCTGGCAGTTTTGTGATGAGGATAGAACTTTTTCAGAAAAGCTTTCACAAACTCGTCCCAATTTCTAATAGAATGTGATGCGGTGCTGTATAGCCACTTCTCGGCTAGGTCACATAAGGTGAAAGGAATGACCCTTAGCCTTATAGCGTCATCACTTAATTCGGTTGTTTTCATCATAGCGCACAGATTTTGGAATTTATTGATAAAGATATATGCATCTTCAGATTCCAAACCATGAAATTTTGGCAGCATATTGATGAAATGTGGTTTTATTTCAAAATTGTCCCCATTTGCCGGTGGGGGAGATAGACAGGTGGGTAAAGAAGTGCGGATGGGGTAAAAGGGATCCTGGAGCGCAACTCGTGCGGGCGCTTCAACAGGCGGTTGGTTCGGGTTATTCGCACCTAACGGAGGTGGAATCCTTCCCGTCGGTAAGGTATTGTTGGGGTTGAATCCCGACATGCCTTCGGTGAAAGAATTTGAAGGTGAGGGTAAGAAAGTGGACGGAATGTCGACTTCGGCGTCGAAAGGTTCGTCAGTCGGCACCAACGAAACACGGACTAATCGGGCGTTAGTATCCCCAGTCCAAAGTGACATACACTAAAGGGGTAGTGCAGTCAGAAAAAAGAAAGACAGAATGTGGGGGTAAGATAACGTCAGTGGAGGGAAGTGGTGGAAGTGAGTTGCAAGTTTTCTTAGCGACAAGTTGCAAGTTTGAAAAGATTTTTCTCTTTTTTTTTATATGAGAGTTTTGCAAAAAAAAAGTTTTTGGAAATTGACTCGTGACACAATTGTATCAACCACACATGCACAATCAGGCCTAGATCTAGGGTCACCTAGGTCTGCTAGACAGCTCCTAACTAGGGCTAGAAATAGGACCTCAAACCGCCTCTTCACCGACAAGTACGGCCAGGTAAGTGGGAAGGAACCACCACTACAGTGGGCCTAATTAATAACCACTAGCCTAGACACCGCAAGGTCAGTTAGGATAAACGGTCAATGCCTATACTAGTCCTTTTCCTATTGAGCTCGATGTCCTTAGGTCTGAGTCTAATATTTTTTTTAATTGTGGTCAATGCACATGCTTTAGGTGTTTTCTGGGGTCCTGGGAAGGGTGATGAAATCCCCACCCAATCTGAGTTTGGTCAATTAGCCCCTTAAAAGTCCGATTAAATTATGCAAAACAGTAAAATTCACTTGCAATCAATTTTTAGCGCGGCGCAAAGAAACCTGCAGAAAATCTGTTATTTAGAAGGGGAGAGAAGATTTTTAGCGCAAAGAATTCCTGCAGAAAGTTTTTACAGAGAGATATATGGAGGTTGACAGAGGGAAGAGCAAGAGATCAAACCATGCAATTTTGATGTGCTGATGTAGCATACGCATTGAGCGTTGTAAGCCGGTATCAGTCGGACCCAGGGGAGAAACACTGGATAGCAGTAAAGAACATTCTCAAGTACCTGAGAAGGACTAAGGAGATGTTCTTGGAGTATGGCGGAAAGGACCTCCAGATCGAGGCCTTTGCTGACTCCAGCTTCCAGAGTGACAAGGATGACACCAATTCCATGTCGGGTTATGTCTTTACCCTCAATGGAGGGGCGGTTTGCTGGAAGAGCTCCAAACAGGAAACCGTTACTGACTCAACTATGGAAGCGGAGTGCATAGCTGCTTGCAATGCCCCAAAGGAAGCTGTCTGGATGAAGAAGTTCCTCTCGGAACTTCAGGTGATTTCAACCATTGTTGATCCAATACCGTTGTATTGCGACAACAACGACGCTATAGTTTTAGCTAAAGAACCTCGGTCCTATCAGAAGTCCAGACACATCTTGAGGCGGTACCACCTGATCAGGGAGATCGTAGATCGCCGGGAGATCGAAGTGAAGAGAGTAGATTCAGAGAATAACACTGCAGATCCATTCACGAAGGCCATACCCCGGACTCAGTTCAAGCGGCTGATCGAGATGATAGGTCTTCGAGATGCCAGTACATGGCCCTAGTGCAAGTGGGAGATTGTTAGTGTATATGCCCTAGAGACCATTACTGTATCATACTAGTTTGTATATTACTTAATGGAAGCTAGGGATGCTCACAGTTGTATAGACAATTTTGCTCAAAATGGTAGTATGCTACTTGGTTTGTTTCTACTTCAATATGTGCATGTGTTTCTTTTAGCATATCGCTTATACATATTAGTTGAGCCCTTAGGATCTTTGCTTGATTACCAGCGTTGTGATGGCAGTCACACTAGTGGGGGCTGGGTAATCTACAAGCACATCCTTATACAGGTCCCTAGTCGTAGGATTATCGAGACAGGGCATCGATACTCCGGAGTAGACTAGCGTATGCGCTTCTCATCCCAGCAGGGGAGATGGTCTGTCCCACAGCCATTAGTACGTCGTACTGGAGATAGTATGCAGGTGCTCGTTAGGTTACGAGTACACTGGACAGGACACACTGGGAACTGTTTGTTGGTATTATACCTATCCTCAGTTATCAGTTCCCAGGTGACATGAGTACAGCTTAGTCCGTTGACATGACACTGTCACTTCGCCTTTAGTGTGTTCCCACTGTTCTTAGATTACAACCCTACCACGGCTAAAATGAGTCGTGCAAACAGGTAGTAGTTGGGTGCAGTACCGAAGCACTTGGAGGTAGTGACGGTTAGACAGGATTCGTCTCTTCTGGTATTGGGAGTTGATATCGCGCTGTGTCTAGGAGAGCCATTACACAATGTCCCTGGCCAGGGCAAGCGAGATTTGCTGGTAGTGTTTCCAGTAGTTTTCTCAGGGTGTTCTGGGCTACACTCTGACACGACTTATACCGCTATTAGGGGACTGACGTTTACCGCCCCTTAGGCCCGACATACGATACTCTCAGACGAACAGATCGGACTGTACGGAGATTGTCACATTCAGGCTCAGTAGGAGTTCAGATGGGTTCACCTCATCTGTCTTCTTATCGGCATCTACCTGGGGACCGTTACGTACAGCTAGTACTGCTTGCGGCCTGTGGTTAAACCCACTGCCAGCGTAGTGTCGTGTCTTTAGTGTCCCACACAGAGGGTTGTTCGCCTTTGGGCAAAACAGAGTAGAGGTCGCATGGTTTTGCAACGGGGTTCGTTCACATACGCGCACTTGTGCACGTTTGGTGTCCGGGCAGTTATTACTAGTGGGCTTTGGTTTAAGCCAAATCCTAGTATTTGTTTTGGGATTGGTTTTGTCTCATTATATTCATGTTCCACGGAACACGGATACGGGAGTGTATGCACAGTTGACAGAGGCAGAGGAACCTCATTAGGGTTTTTGACCGTTGACTTTTTCTAAACCCTAATGAGAATAAGAAATATGGTTTATAATATTAATTAAGGATAATTGTGCCATGGTTATGGTTGGATTGACCATTTGACTTATTGACTTTTGTTGACCTTGATATTTTCTTTAGCAAAAGAAAGATGCTTCTTGAAGCTTGCATTAGCATTAAATGTGAAACGATAATGGTCAAATCAACTAACCATCACAATTTTCCTAAATTATTATTATTATTCTCATATTCTCTCATATGAGAGCAAGGTTGGGATTTACTCTATTATTCTCTCATGCACTTTCTCTCTCTTTTGCAAAAGCTCTCTCTCTCTTTCTCTCTCAAAGCTTAAGTGTTTCATGTGCTGAAAATCATAGGCTTTTGAGACTAAACCATCAAAACATCTCTCTACTCAATCTAGGGTTCTTTGTCTAGCAAACCAAGCACTCTAGTTACTTTTTGGTTGAGGTAGGAGCTCAAGGTAGAGGCCTTCGTGTGGATCTTTCTTCGGCAAAGAGAAGACGAAGAGGAGGAGCCGTCTACACTACTCCAAGGAGCTAGCAACAAGGAGGACCACATCAAGAAGAGAAGGAGTTCAAGAACTAGGTATAACCATCTTACCTAGTAGCTAAAACTTGTAGTTAGTTTGTTAGTTTTTGTTTAGCAAAGATCTTTTATGGTTAGTCTACGTTCCCTTGTGATAAAAATTTGATTTTTACTCTTTCCGCCTCCCCGTAAGTACCGGGGTGGGTTATGTTAGTTATATGTATGCCCTAGAGGCCATTACTGTACATAGGATGTATATTGTAGTGGATGCTAGGACATATATAGGGAGGACTTTCTTGCTCGACATGATAGTATGCTATCTGGTTGCTCTTTACCTTAACGTGTACACTGTTTGTCTCTCTGTTACATGTTGGTAAAGCCCTTAGGATGTGTACTTGACTACCTGGACTATGATGCGGATCATACTAGTGGGGACATGGTAGTCCATAAGTACATCCTTCAAAGTCCCTAGTCGTGGATATATCGAGACGGGGCATCGATATACCAAAGTAGACTAGCGTACACCTTCTCGACCCATACAGATGGGCGATGGATGATCCCATATCCATTGGTGTTTGACATCAGAGATGATATACGGGTGCTCAGTGGAGACTGGGTACACTGGACGGACTCGCCGAGAACTCCCAGATGGTAATATACCTTACGTCAGATGGCAGTTCTCTGGTGACACTGGTACAGAGTAGTCTGTTGACCCGAGATCATCATAGAGTCTTGTGTGGTTCCCACTGTGCTTTGATTTCCATCTTACCACGTCCAAGAGGGCGTGCAAAACGGTGGTTTTTGGGTACAGTCCCGAGTCATATGGAGGCAATGAGCGATAGGAGGGGATTCGTCTCTCCCGGTATAGGGGGTTGATGTTGCGCTGTGTTCGATTGGCTATAACAGGAAATCCCTGGCCAGGGTTGCTGAGATTTACTGGTAAGTGTTACCAGTAGTTTCTCGAATTGTTATAGACCTCATATCGACACGACTTATCGAGCTATTGGGGTCTGACGTTTACCACCCCTAGGCGAGATATGTGACATATCAGACGAACAGACCGGACTGTACGGTAGTGTTACTGGTTGGATTCACTGGAGTGTGAGTGGGCTTGCTCGTCGATCTTCTGATCGCTCAATACCCGGGTGGCCGTTACGTTTAGCAGACCGCTTGCGGCTTGTGGGTGTTTGATATGATCATCACCTGCTGCCGGCGTATTGACGAGTCTTTAGAGTCCTACACAGAGGTTTCCTAGCTCAAGCGAAACGAAATAGGAGCGCATATGAGATATGTGCAGGACCGAGAATAATGCGTGTATGTGATACCGTATTCTATTCTCGCGATGAATGTATCGATTGGTTGTATGCGATATAACCTGGTTAAAAAATCAAGGGTTGATTCGATAAGCCGATACATCGCACATTAGTCGGTTGTATGCGATATGACCGGATCATTGAATCAAGTGTTGATTTAATGATTTAATGCATAATTATGTATTTGATATATTACTTTGCATTAACTAGTATCGTTTCACTTTAAATGGATTTTCTCGCTCGGATGTGCACATTGTATATGTGATATACTTTTTGTGCACTTGATTGTATCATGTTTGATGACACATGCCCTCTAGGGTTAGTGTAAAGATTAAACCATGGTTGTGTAATGGTTAGGGTTTTCTTTTTCATTTATTTATTTATTTCATTTATTTTATTTTTTGGAAAAGAAATGGCAAAAGAAAAGAAAATGGTTGCTAGTTTTGTTTTACATTGAAAGTTCATGAAGCTTTGACTAAGTGACCATTTTGTCTTCATGCTTAACCCTAACCATCCCACTAACCATGATTGATTCTCTACACTTGACCCAGATATGTAATCTGTTACATAGGGCTACAGATAGGTAAAGAACTGAGAACGGGTGATAAGTTTCAAGAGGCAGGAAACGGGGCAAGTGTTGCAGCCAAGTCTGTTGGTCACTGTCACCCTGTATTCCATATACATTGATTCTGAACGAATGTTATTAGATACCGAACCTGTTATACAAAATCATATCTGTCTCTTTATTAGTAAAGAAACGATAAAATTTTGTATTGTTGGATAATGTTTTGAACATTTCCTATATCAAAAGTTGATCGGTTCAGGCACGTTATCTAAAAGCATTGATGTTCTAAATCAAACTACAGTTCTTTAGTATACGGAACACACACAAGAGGAAGAGTTCAGAAATGAACAAATCCTTCTTGAGGTATTGTAGACTAGGTCATATCAATGCAACCTGACTAGCTGAAGTTACATTTAGATGCATGTTTAAATCTGTTTGAATTTGCATCTTATGAAACTTGCCAGTCATGTCACAGAGATACGATGACCATAGCTCTGTTTACTGGAAACAGAGAAAGAGTTAGTAAACTCTTGGGATGATACATGTTGATGTATGTAAGGTCCCCTGTCTACATATGCCAGGACTGGTTCTTTGTACTTCGTTACATTCTCTGATAATCTTTCGAGATTCAGACCTATGTTCCTGTTGAAACACAAGACCGAACCTTTTGAGATATTCACAGAATACAAGTTAGAAGTAGAGATCCAAAATACGGGTATAAGTATTATGTCCTTTGATGAGATCGAGGAGGAGAATACTTGAGCACGGAAATCCTGGACTTTTCTAAAGGAGAATGAGATTCTCTCTGAGCATTACTCCTCCGTATACACCATAGCACGATAGTATATCGGGGCAGAGCAATCACACCCTATATGATAAGGTGTGCTCTATGATGAGTACTACTGAGTTACCTTTTTCCTTTGGGGGTTATGCACTTGAGAAGCTGCATACCTATTGAATAGAGTTCAAATCAAATCAGTTGCCTACCGCTTCATATGTGATATGGAAAGGGAAGAGCCCATATCTTAAGTTGGTTAAGATTTAGGGTTGTCCGGGCTATGTCTGAAAAGAAAAATCCGGACAAGCTCAAGGCAAGGTCTGTAATGTAGAACTGGAAAGGTTCCAGCTATACAAACTACAGCAGATGATTTGATAAAACCAAAGGATTCAATAGTTACTAATGAACCTCAGCCTCTCCGCCGATCTAGTAGGGTTCCTCACCCACCTGAAAGATACTTCGGTTTCTTTATGACAGTGGGAGCGAGGATTGCATCATGAGATGATGACCCAACTAGTTTCGAGCTGGCCATCAGGAGTGGGACTTTGTAAGAATGGCTGGATGCTTAGTGATCTGAGATGGAATCCTTATACACCAACAAAGTATGGACTTTGGTTGCTATATCTGAAGGGTTAAATCCCCATCAGGAGCAAGTATATCTTGAGAAGATTACTTGGTGTACATGGAAGAGTTGAGACTTTCAAAGCTGGACTTGTTAAAGGTTTTCGTCATCGACCAGGCGTGGACAATGATGAAACCTTTTCCAGTACCTATGCTTAAGTCCATCCAGATCCTACTTGACACGGCTACATACCATGACTACGATATCTGGCGGTTGGGTGCCATGACTGCTTTTCTAAAATGATGTTTTAGAAGAGAACGTCTATAAGTACACAGCCAGAGGGCTTCGTAGACAGTGGGAGCAGCGGAAACGTGTACAAGATGCTTTTTAGGATAAAGCAGGTATCGCGGAGTTGGAACGTCTGTTTTGATGCAGTAGTCAAACAGTTTGACATCATCAAAATGGTAGATGAACCTTGTATATAAAAAAAGGTAGTAGGGAGTATGGTAGTGATCCTCGTAGAGTACGTGGATGACATACTCTTGATAAGGAAAGAGTTTCCTATGCTACGCTCGGTCAATCTCCGCTTATCACAAGGATTTTCCATATAGGATCAAAATGATACCTCCTAAATCCTGTGTTTTAATCTATGAGATAGATGTAATTGGATGTTAGGATACTCACTAGATGTAGTGAGATGGTATCAATCGATCCTGGGGAGAATCACTGGAAGGGTTCCAGGGTGATAAAGACGACTGATTGTCAGTCACAGGCATTGTCTTAACCCTCAGTAAAGGGACGGTATGTTGGAAGAGTTCCAAGCTAGATACCGTGACATACTAGACGATTAAGGCTGGATACATCGCTACTTAAGATGCTACCAAAGAGGCTGTCTGGGTGTATATTAGTTCATGAGATGAACTTAGTTCCTCCCATTGTGTGACAATGGAGTTGTGGCTTAAGCCAAGGAACGCAGGTCCCATCAGTGATCCAGACATATTATAAGGCAGTATCACTTGATCATGGAGATAGTTGATCTCCAGGGTGATCGAGGTTAGGACAGTAGACTCAGAGGACAACACGGGCGGATCCACTTACAAAGGCCTTTTCCCAGAGAGAGACATTTATGGGATGGTTGAGTATGAGATACTACAACCACTGCTACAGATGGCCCTAGTGCAGGTGGGAGATTGTTAGTTATATGTATGCCCTAGAGGCCATTACTGTACATAGGATGTATATTGTAGTGGATGCTGGGACGTATATAGGGAGGACTTTCTTGCTCGACATGATAGTATGCTATCTGGTTGATCTTTACCTTAACGTGTATACTGATTGTCTCTCTGTTACATGTTGGTAAAGCCCTTAGGATCTGTACTTGACTACCTGGACTATGATGCGGATCATACTAGTGGGGACATGGTAGTCCATAAGTACATCCTTCAAAGTCCCTAGTCATAGGTGTATCGAGACGGGGCATCGATATACCAGAGTAGACTAGCGTGTACCTTCTCGACCCATACAGATGGGCGATGGATGATCCCATATCCATTGGTGTTTGGCATCAGAGATGATATACGGGTGCTCAGTGGAGACTGGGTACACTGGACGGACTCGCCGAGAACTCCTAGAAGGTAATATACCTTACGTCAGATGGCAGTTCTCTGGTGACACTGGTACAGAGTAGTCTGTTGACCCGAGATCGTCATAGAGTCTTGTGTGGTTCCCACTGTGCTTTGATTTCCATCTTACCACGTCCAAGAGGGCGTGCAAAACGGTGGTTTTTGGGTACAGTCCCGAGTCACATGGAGGCAATGAGCGATAGGAGGGGATTCGTCTCTCCCGGTATAGGGGGTTGATGTTGCGCTGTGTTCGATTTGCTATAACAGGAAATCCCTGGCCAGGGTTGCTGAGATTTACTGGTAAGTGTTACCAGTAGTTTCTCGAATTGTTATAGACCTCATATCGACACGACTTATCGAGCTATTGGGGTCTGACGTTTACCACCCCTAGGCGAGATATGCGACATATCAGACGAACAGACCGGACTGTACGGTAGTGTTACTGGTTGGATTCACTGGAGTGTGAGCGGGCTTGCTCGTCGATCTTCTTATCGCTCAATACCCGGGTGGCCGTTACGTTTAGCAGACCGCTTGCGGCTTGTGGGTGTTTGATATGATCATCACCTGCTGCCGGCGTATTGACGAGTCTTTAGAGTCCTACACAGAGGTTTCCTGGCTCAAGCGAAACGAAATAGGAGCGCATATGAGATATGTGCGGGACCGAGAATAATGCGTGTATGTGATACCTTATTCTATTCTCGCGATGAATGTATCGATTGGTTGTATGCGATATAACCTGGTTATCGAATCAAGGGTTGATTCGATAAGCCGATACATCGCACATTAGTCGGTTGTATGCGATATGACCGGATCATTGAATCAAGTGTTGATTTAATGATTTAATGCATAATTATGTATTTGATATATTACTTTGCATTAACTAGTATCGGTTCACTTTAAATGGATTTTCTTGCTCGGATGTGCACATTGTATATGTGATATACTTTTTGTGCACTTGATTGTATCATGTTTGATGATACATGCTCTCTAGGGTTTGTGTAAAGATTAAACCATGGTTGTGTAATGGTTAGGGTTTTCTTTTTCATTTATTTATTTATTTCATTTATTTTATTTTTGGAAAAGAAATGGCAAAAGAAAAGAAAATGGTTGCTAGTTTTGTTTTACATTGAAAGTTCATGAAGCTTTGACTAAGTGACCATTTTGTCTTCGTGCTTAACCCTAACCATCCCACTAACCATGATTGATTCTCTACACTTGACCATGGTTTGGTTATGATAAGTATTCTTTTATTTCCTTTTTAAAATGAACTTATCATAACTTTATCTTCTTCTTCTTCATCTTCAACATTGAAGCAAGCTTGCCTCCATCAATGGCAACTTGTGAAAGAGAGTGAGAAATCCAATTCTAAAGTGAACCCACTTCCTATTTCTTCATCCTCTACCTCTTGCCAAGTAGTAGAGTGTGTTTCCTTCACAAGTTTTCTAGACTTGATGAAGGTGGAGCTTGATCTAGTGATGCCTCGACGTAGATCATCTTCGGCACGTCGTCGATGACCTAGCCCGCTCTTTCTCTGATGAAGCCGACGCTAGAGTCCGGGATTTGATATGGACAGCGGAGAGGACTTCATCACAGAGCCGTGGAGATGGAGGACCGTATCTACAAAGGTTGTATTTCCGTATTCTTGTAGTTAAGTGTTAACTAGTTTGTTTTTCGCCTAGAATTCTAGCCAACGATCCGTATTAGGGTTTCTCCGCACCCGTAAAGTTTGAAATTGGCATGGTTGATGCCTTGTGAGACCTCTTGAGAGTGCCTAGGAACCCTACAGTGGTATCAGAGCCTAGATAGAGCCTTAGGCGAAGCGTAGACGAAGTTTGAAACCCGAACGAACCGAAACCCTAACACAATCCATGCTCTCTGGACTTTTTCTAAAAACTGGGATTTTTCCAGATTAAAAATGCTTAAAAAATTCAGCAGGGAATTATAAGAATTACGACGCAAAATTTTTCTCCTGAACCCTCTATTGCGCGGCGGAACCGCGGCCTAATGATGACGTCAGCACTCCTACTTTGCACAGTAATTCCTATTTAATTATGCTGGTTTTTCTGGGAATTTTTAATTTTAATTCAAGAGTTGAATTTTTCTGGGGTTGTTTTGGGGATTCGGTGTTTCGATCGGAGTATCAGATTTTGTCTATGTGGCTTTCCGGATAATTTTTGAATATGTTAAAAAGTTCGACCTGATATAAATACCCAATTTTTCCCCTGTCGGGAAATTTCCAAGTGTTGGATTTTTCCGTGGTTTAAAGACGTTCTAAGTAGTGCAAGTAACTCGATGGACCCTCTAGAAGACAACAAACCTTAACTCGATTATTTGACCGTCTTGAACTGCCCTTTGAACCTTAGGGTTTGGGGCAGTACGGCATGCCACATGTGAGGCGTTGGCTTGACCCTTCTACGGCTGGACCGTTGGTACTGAGGCATGAACTGGATGTTTTTAAACTTGTTTCATGTGTTGATCTGTTTCGGGAAAACTTGGCTGTTCGATTGTTCGATCGGAAAGTTTAACATTTTCTATTTATCCGGAATGTGATACAATAATTGGAATTCACAACAAGTTATGAGATAACTGAATGAATGTTATAAACATAGCACTTTAGTCTCACTTGATCGGTTGCCGCGGAATTTTGATGCGATCAAAAGTCCGTCGCAATCACGTAGCGTACGCGGATACTCGCCGGGTAAACTTAATAGACAGCCTCGCCCCATAGCTCCGACCAAGTGACTGTAGGAGAACCCCGTCGCCGAAAGCATCCGTTCGGGTGCTCGCGGTGGCGGTGTTCCGCCTTGGTGCACTTCGTCGACGGCGTCGGGGGTGCGGCCGCCTACTGAAGTTTGCGACGAGCATTCGATCAGGATGTCGGGAATCTTGTTGAATTGCCCGACTTAATATTGAAAAGTGTTTTCGATTTTGAGACTAAAATGTGGGGTTTATAATTGTTAGGCATGCGATGTCTAAAGAATTCATTTGATAAGGCATGCGATGTCTAAGATGGTTGCGGATTCCAACTGTTGTAGTTTTACACTTTCTATTCTGTGACCGTAAGTGTAATATGTGATATCGCCGGTTTCGTTGCTATATGTCAACGACAATTGGGATGGTCATATTTACTTACGATGATGACATGTGATGTTATGTGTTGCTGGATATGTTATGTTGGATCATCGTGTTTGAATAGCCGGGGTTTTTTATGTGAGATGAGTGTTTTTCATTTTCATTCATGTAAAAACTTGTATGTATTATTCTTTTATTGGGGCACTTCCAGGTTGCGGAAGATGTCACCCTTTGTATATTATTTACTTTTCCGCACTAGGATAGACCCAAGGAGGGGAGCACAAGTAACCGGGTTCTGGAGTCCAGTGGGAGACCAACTCGAGGAGTCGAGTCCGGGTCTCCTAACTCTAGAATTGGTAGGGTTGCTTGCCGCTCTCGTAGGGGTCTAGGGGTGTGGGTTTGGCTATTCATCGCGACCGTGGAATCCGTGTTTTATACTGGCTCGTATTAAAAACACGGACGTCCTAGTATGTCCAATATTTCATATGATACTTCTGCTGCGATATCTGTGATGTGATCATGTGATGTTCTGTGATAGATACAGTATATAGTATATATGATATATTATATAGACGTTACTTATGTTTTACACCCGTGCTAGCCCTGCCCCGCTCTGCCGTTAGTTACCTAACCTAACGGTGCACGAGGGGACATCGAGGCGAATGCGGATGGCATAAGTGTACGTCGTATTTATCTGTGATGTTTAGGTATTTAAATGATGGGACTTCATTAATGAGATTAATGAAATAAAAGAAACCTAAAGATGTTGTAGAATCGAATTTCAAAATTAAAACAGGTAGCTACAGTTCTTGCTTTGCACAGCGGTATATGTGATATATCCTGCACCTTATTCGATGAGGAAAGGACCGAGATCCCTTCACCGGGAGTGACTCCTTTAGCAATAACTGGCAGATGCTACACACTCAGTTTGTCTTTTGATTGCTTTTAAGTGTTTTTTGCTTTGCACAGTGATATATGTGATATATCCCGCACCTCATTCGACGAGGAAAGGACCGACGATCCCTTCATCGGGAGTGACTCCTTTAGCAAAACTAGAAAAGCCTAAAAAACACTCCATTTTAAAATCATTCGATCCTACAACGATATCAAGTTCATTACGCAATAGGCTTTCAGAAAAACCTGTCATAGCCCTCCGTCATTTCAGATAAGTATTATTTAGTATTCGTGCTACGTTTGTTGACCTCCGTCAAGGCGTAGTGTGCGGTAGCTAACTAGTATTTATCTGCTTATGCATATGATGCAGATTGGATTAGGGTAGTCGTGCGGCCTTGTTGACCTCCGTCAAGGGTCGTGCGGGTGGGTTTAATTCGATCAAGAAATGACGGGTTGAACTTGACTAGTAGCCTATGGTTTGTTGACCTCCGTCAAGGTCATAGGGTGCTAGGGGCAAAATATTATCGGGAATTTCAAGTGTTGAAATTTGCAATGAGATTGCATACCTTCTATGAGATAGTTGGATCCCGACACCCACTGCGAGTAATTGTTACTCCTGGGAGAGTTTTACACATTACAATTAGCCGATCAAGTAGGTGTCTAGAAAGGTGTTAACGAGGTTACGCCTCTGGGAAAACGAGGTTTACATTAATTAGGTTCGTGCGAAAGCACGGGGGACCTCCCTCAAAGTACCGACACTGGCCTGGCTGAAAGATTGGCGAACTTGTAGTGTGTAATTAATCCCGGCTAGTCTTTCCTTTTAGGGTTTGAAGGAAGATTTGATAAAAAGCAGTGGGAGCCATCCTGATTAGATAAAATAATAACCAATCTATTCTTGCAAGAGCGCACGCTGAGTGTTTTCTTCTCTCTCTCTCCAGGTAGCGACCATATCACGCCTTAATCAAGATAATAATACGGAATATTGACCGAACCCGCTTGTTATACTGAGCTGGGGAACGTTGGTCCCGCTCCAACTTATAATTGTTATAAGACAGAGCAGGAAATTGGGGAATACCAGATTTCCCGTGCCACCCAAACGAAGAGAGTGCATGCTGATGCATCATCTTCGGGTGTGTTCGTTACAAAGAACTGTTTCTCTGTATCCTCTACGTCCTGGGTATGTGATACCAGATCAGGATCCCAGATATGTCATCTGTTACATAGGACTACAGATAGGTAAAGAACTGAGAACGGGTGATAAGTTTCATGAGGCAGGAAACAGGGCAAGTGTTGCAGCCAAGTCTGTTGGTCACTGTCACCCTGTATTCCATATACATTGATTCTGAACGAATGTTATTAGATACCGAACCTGTTATACAAAATCATATCTGTCTCTTTATTAGTAAAGAAACGATAAAATTTTGTATTGTTGGATAATGTTTTGAACATTTCCTATATCAAAAGTTGATCGGTTCAGGCACGTTATCTAAAAGCATTGATGTTCTAAATCAAACTACAGTTCTTTAGTATACGGAACACATACAAGAGGAAGAGTTCAGAAATGAACAAATCCTTCTTGAGGTATTGTAGACTAGGTCATATCAATGCAACCTGACTAGCTGAAGTTACATTTAGATGCATATTTAAATCTGTTTTAATTTGCATCTTATGAAACTTGCCAGTCATGTCACAGAGATACGATGACCATAGCCCTGTTTACTGGAAACAGAGAAAGAGTTAGTAAACTCTTGGGATGATACATGTTGATGTATGTAAGGTCCCCTGTCTACATATGCCAGGACTGGTTCTTTGTACTTCGTTACATTCTCTGATAATCTTTCGAGATTCAGACTTATGTTCCTGTTGAAACACAAGTCCGAACCTTTTGAGATATTCACAGAATACAAGTTAGAAGTAGAGATCCAAAATACGGGTATAAGTATTATGTCCTTTGATGAGATCGAGGAGGAGAATACTTGAGCACGGAAATCCTGGACTTTTCTAAAGGAGAATGAGATTCTCTCTGAGCATTACTCCTCCGTATACACCATAGCACGATAGTATATCGGGACAGAGCAATCACACCCTATATGATAAGGTGTGCTCTATGATGAGTACTACTGAGTTACCTTTTTCCTTTGGGGGTTATGCACTTGAGAAGCTGCATACCTATTGAATAGGGTTCAAATCAAATCAGTTGCCTACCGCTTCATATGTGATATGGAAAGGGAAGAGCCCATATCTTAAGTTGGTTAAGATTTGGGGTTGTCCGGGCTATGTCTGAAAAGCAAAATCCGGACAAGCTCAAGGCAAGGTCTGTAATGTAGAACTGGAAAGGTTCCAGCTATACAAACTACAGCAGATGATTTGATAAAACCAAAGGATTCAATAGTTACCAATGAACCTCAGCCTCTCCGCCGATCTAGTAGGGTTCCTCACCCCCCTGAAAGATACTTCGGTTTCTCTATGACAGTGGGAGCGAGGATTGCATCATGAGATGATGACCCAACTAGTTTCGAGCTGGCCATCAGGAGTGGGACTCTGTAAGAATGGCTGGATGCTTAGTGATTTGAGATGGAATCCTTATACACCAACAAAGTATGGACTTTGGTTGCTATATCTGAAGGGTTAAATCCCCATCAGGAGCAAGTATATCATGAGAAGATTACTTAGTGTACATGGAAGAGTTGAGACTTTCAAAGCTGGACTTGTTAAAGGTTTTTGTCATCGACCAGGCGTGGACAATGATGAAACCTTTTCCAGTACCTATGCTTAAGTCCATCCAGATCCTACTTGACACGGCTACATACCATGACTACGATATCTGGCGGTTGGGTGCCATGACTGCTTTTCTAAAATGATGTTTTAGAAGAGAACGTCTATAATGTAGGGTTCCTAGACACCCTAATGAGGTCTCACAAGGCATCAACCATGCCAATTTCAAAAAATCTAGGTGCCGAGAAACCCGACTACGGATCGTCGGCTAGAAATCTAGGCGAAAAAGAAAGCTAGTTAACACTTAACTACAAGAATACGGAAATACAACCTTTGTAGATCCGGTCCTCCACCTCCACGGCTCCGTAATGAAGTCCTCTCCGCTGTCCAAATCAAGATCCGGGCTCTAGCGTCGGCTTCATCGGAGTAGAAGCGGGCTAGGTCATCGACGACGTGTCGAAGATGATCTACGTCGAGGCATCGCTAAATCAATCTCCAACTTCACCAAGTCAATAAAACTTGTGAAGGAAACACACTCTACTACTTGGCAAGAGGTAGAGGATGAAGAAATAGGAAGTGGGTATACTTTAGAATTGGATTTCTCACTTGTTTTCATCAATCACCATTGATGAAGTAAGCTTCTTCATGTGTAGAAGATGAAGAAGAAGAAGATAATTGTTATGATAAGTTATTAGAAAATATAAAATAAAAGAATACTTATCATAATAATAACCATGGTAAAGTGTAGAGACTAAACTAAGGTTAAATGAATGGTTAGGGTTAAAGATAAAGACAAAGTGGTCACTTTGGTCAAAGCTTCATGAAGCTTCAAAAAGCTTCATGAAAGAAAATAAAATAAAGAAACCATTTTGCTTTTCTTTTATGCTTTTATTAATATCCAAAATTAGCAACCATTTTCTTTTTATGCTTATCATATTCCAAAATGAATAATTAAATAAGATAAAAGAATAAAACAAAACCCTAACCATTATCATGTAACCATGGTTTGATCTTTACACAAAAACCCTAGCAAACATGTATCATCAATCATGATACAATCAAGTGCACAAAAGTATATCACATATACAATGTGTACATCCAAGTGAGAAAATCCATCTTAAGTAAACCGATACTAGTTAATGCAAACTAATATATCAAATATATAATTACGCAATAAATCATTAAATCAACACTTGATTTAACGATCCGGTCATATCGCATATAACCGACTAGTATCCAATGTATCGGCTTATCGAATCAACCCTTGATTCGATAACTAGGTCATATCGCATACAACCAATCGATACATTCATCGCGAGAATAGAATACGGTATCACATACACGCATTATTCTCGGTCCCGCACATATCTCATATGCGCTCCTATTTCGTTTCGCTTGAGCCAGGAAACCTCTGTGTAGGACTCTAAAGACTCGTCAATACGCCGGCAGCAGATGATGATCATATCAAACACCTACAAGCCGCAAGCGGTCTGCTAAACGTAACGGCCACCCGGGTATTGAGCGATCAGAAGATCGACGAGCAAGCCCGCTCACACTCCTGTGAATCCAACCAGTAACACTACCGTACAGTCCGGTCTGATCGTCTGATATGTCGCATATCTTGCCTAGGGGTGGTAAACGTCAGACCCCAATAGCTCGATAAGTCATGTCGATATGAGGTCTATAACATTTCGAGAAACTACTGGTAACACTTACCAGTAAATCTTAGCAACCCTGGCCAGGGATTTCCTGTTATAGCCAATCGAACACAGCGCAACATCAACTCCCTATACCGGGAGAGACGAATCCCCTCCTATCGCTCATTGCCTCCATGTGATTCGGGACTGTACCCAAAAACCACCATTTTTCATGCCCTCTTGGACGTGGTAAGATGGAAATCAAAGCACAGTGGGAACCACACAAGACTCTATGACGATCTCGGGTCAACAGACTACTCTGTACCAGTGTCACCAGAGAACTGCCATCTGACGTGAGGTATAATACCATCTGGGAGTTCTCGGCGAGTCCGTCCAGTGTACCCAGTCTCCACTGAGCACCCGTATATCATCTCTGATGTCAAACACCAATGGATATGGGATCATCCATCGCCCATCTGTATAGGTCGAGAAGGTACACGCTAGTCTACTCTGGTATATCGATGCCCCGTCTCGATACACCCACGACTAGGGACTTTGAAGGATGTACTTATAGACTACCATGTCCCCACTAGTATGATCCGCATCATAGTCCAGGTAGTCAAGTACAGATCCTAAGGGCTTTACCAACATGTAACAGAGAGACAATCAGTATACACGTTAAGGTAAAGATCAACCAGATAGCATACTATCATGTCGAGCAAGAAAGTCCTCCCTATATACGTCCCAGCATCCACTACAATATACATCCTATGTACAGTAATGGCCTCTAGGGCATACATATAACTAACAATCTCCCACTTGCACTAGGGCCATCTGTAGCAGTGGTTGTAATATCTCATACTCAACCATCCCATAAAAATCTCTCTCTGGGAACAGGCCTTTGTGAGTGGATCCGCTGTGTTGTCCTCTGAATCTACTCTCCTAACCTCGATCACCCTGGAGATCAACTATCTCCATGATCAGGCGATGCTTCCTTAGAATAAGTCTGGATCAATGATGGGACCGGCGTTCCTCGGCATGCGCCATAACTCCATTGTCTCACAATGGTAGGAACGTAGTTCATCTCATGAACTAATATACACCCAAACATCCTCTTTGGTAGCATCTTAAGTAGCGATGTATCCTGCCTTTATCGTCTAGTATGTCACGGTATCTAGCTTGGAACTCTTCCAACATACCGTCCCTTTACTGAGGGTAAAGACAATGCCTGCGATTGACATTCAGTCGTCTTTATCACCCTGGAACCCTTCCAGTGATTCTCCCCAGGATCGATTGATACCACCTCACTACAACTTGTGAGAATCCTAACATCCATTTAAATCTATCTCATAGATCCAAAACTCAGGATTTAGGAGGTATCATTTTGATCCTATATGGAGAATCATAGTGATAAGCGGAGATTGCTCGAGCGTAGCATAGGAAACTCCTTCCCTATCAAGAGTATGTCATCCACGTACTCTACGAGGATCGTCACCATACTCCCTACTACCCTTTTTGTTTATACAAGGTTCATCTACCATTTTGATGATGTCAACTTCTTTGACTAATCCATCAAAACAGATGTTCCAACTCCGCGATGCCTGCTTTATCATATAAAACATCTTCCACACGTTTCCGCTGCTCCCACTGTCTACGAGGCCCTCTGGCTGTGTACTTATAGACGCACTCTTCTAAAACATCATTTAGAAAAGCAGTCATGGCACCCTACCGCCAGATATCGTAGTCATGGTATGTAGCCGTGGCAAGTAGGATCTGGATGGACTTAAGCATAGGCACTGAAAAAGGTTTCATCATTATCCACGCCTGGTCAATGATGCAAACTTTTAACAAGTCTAGCTTTGAAAGTCTCAACTTTTCCATCTACACCAAGTAATCTTCTCAAGATATACTTGCTCCTGATGGGGATTTAACCCTTCAGATATAACAACCAAAGTCCATACTTTGTTGGTGTATAAGGATTCCATCTCAGATCACTAAGCATCCAGCCATTCTTACAGAGTCCCACTCCTGATGGCCAGCTCGAAACTAGTTGGGTCATCATCTCATGATGCAATCCTCGCTCCCACTGTCATAGAGAAACCGAAGTATCTCTCAGGTGGGTGAGGAACCCTACTAGATCGGCGGAGAGGCTGAGGTTCGTTGGTAACTATTGAATCCTTTGATTTTATCAAATCATCTACTGTAGTTTGTATAGCTGGAACCTTTCCAGTTCTATATAGCAGATCTTGCCTCGAGCTTGTCCGGATTATGCTTTTAGACATAGGTCGGACAACCCCAAATCTTAACCAACTTAAGATATGGGCTCTTCCCTTTCCATATCACATATGAAGCGGTAGGCAACTGATTTGATTGGAACCCTATTCAATAGGTATGCAGCTTCTCAAGTGCATAACTCCCAAAAGGAAAATAGGAAACTCAGTAGTACTCATCATAGAGCACACCATATCATATAGGGTGTGATTGCTCCGCCCCGATACACCATCGTGCTATGGTGTATTCGGAGGAGTAATGCCGAGAGAGAATCTCATTCTCCTTTAGAATAGTCCAGGAATTCCGTGCTCAAGTATTCTCCTCCTTGATCTCATCATAGGACATAATACTTATACCCGTATTTTGGTTCTCTACTTCTCGCTTATATTCTGTGAATATCTCAAAAGGTTCGGACTCATGTTTCAACAGGAACATATGTCTGAATCTTGAAAGATTATCAGAGAATGTAATGAAGTATAAAGAACCGGTCTTGGCATGTGTAGACAGGGGACCTTACATACATCAACATGTATCATCCCAAGAGTTTACTAACTCTTTCTCTGTTTCCAATAAACAGAGCTATGGTCATCTTATCTTTGTGACATGACTGGCGAGTTTCACAAGATGTAAATTCAAACTGATTTAAATATGCATCTACATGTAACTTCAGCTAGTCGGGTCACATTGATATGACCTAGTCTACAATGCCTCAAGAAGGATTCGTTCATTTCTGAACTCTTCCTCTTGTGTGTGTTCTACATACTAAGAACTGTAGTTTGATTTAGAACATCAATGCTTTTAGATAGCGTGCCTGAACCGATCAACCTTTGATATAGGAAATGTTCAAAACATTATCCAACAGTACAAAATTTTATCATTTCTTTACTAATAAAGAGACTGATATGATTTTGTATATCAGGTTCGGTATCTAATAACATTCGTTCAGAATCAATGTATTGTAATACAGGGTGACAGTGACCGACAGACTTGGCTGCAACTCTTGCCCCGTTTTCTGCCTCATGAAACTTATCACCCGTTCTCAGTTCTCTACCTATCTGTAGCCCTATGTAACAGATTACATATCTGGGATCCTGATCTGGTATCACATACCCAAGACGTAGAGGATACAGAGAAACGGTTCTTTTTAATGAACACACCCGAAGATGATGCATCAGCATGCACTCTCTTCGTTTGGGCGGCACGGGAATTCTGGTAATCCCCAATTTCCTGCTCGGTCTTATAACAATTATAAGTTGGAGCGGGACCAACGTTCCCCAGCTCAGTATAATAAGCGGGTTCGGTCAATAATCCGTATTATTATCTTGATTAAGGCGTGATATGGTCGCTACCTGGAGAGAGAGAGAAGAAAACACTCAGCGTGCGCTCTTGCAAGAATAGATTGGTTATTATTTTATCTAATCAGGATGGCTCCCACTGCTTTTTATCAAATCTTCCTTCAAACCCTAAAAGGAAAGACTAGCCGGGATTAATTTCACACTACAAGTTCGCCAATCTTTCAGCCAGGCCAGTGTCGGTACTTTGAGGGAGGTCCCCCGTGCGTTCGCACGAACCTAATTAATGTAAACCTCGTTTTCCCAGAGGCGTAACCTCGTTGACACCTTTCTAGACACCTACTTGATCGGCTAATTGTAATGTATAAAACTCTCCCAGGAGTAACACTTACTCGCAGCGGGTATCGGGATCCAACTATCTCATAGAAGGTATGCAATCTCATTGCAAATTTCAACACTTGAAATTCCCGATAATATTTTGCCCCTAGCGTCCTATGACCTTGACGCAGGCCAACAAACCATAGTCCGCTAGTCAAGTTCAACCCGTCATTTCCTGATTGAATTAAAGCCACCCGCACGACCCTTGACGCAGGCCAACAAAGTCGCACGACTACCCTAATCCAATCACATCATATGCTTATGCAGATAAGCACCAGTTAGCTGCCGCACACTACGCCTTGACGCAGGCCAACAAACGTAGCACGAATACTAACTACTACTTATCTGAAATGACGGAGGGCTACAACAGGTTTTTCTGAAAACCTATTGCGTAATGAACTTGATATCGTTGTAGAATCAAATGAATTTTGAAATGGAGTGTTTTTGAGGCTTTTCTAGTTTTGCTAAAGGAGTCACTCCCGGTGAAGGGATCGTCGGTCCTTTCCTCGTCGAATGAGGTGCGGGATATATCACATATATCACTGTGCAAAGCAGAACTCTTAAAAGCAATCAAAAGACAAACCGAGTGTGTAGCATCTGCCAGTTATTGCTAAAGGAGTCACTCCCGGTGAAGGGATCTCGGTCCTTTCCTCATCGAATAAGGTGCAGGATATATCACATATACCTCTGTGCAAAGCAAGAACTGTAGCTACCTGTTTTATTTTAAAATTCAATTCTACAACATCTTAGGTTTCTTTTATTTCATTAATCACATTAATGAAGTCCCATCATTCAAGTACCTAAACATCACAGATAAATACGACGTACACTTATGCCATCCGCATTCGCCGCGATGTCCCCTCATGCACCGTTAGGTTAGGTAACTAACGGCAGAGCAGGGCAGGGCTAGCGCGGGTGTAAAACATAAGTAACGTCTATATAATATATCATATATACTATATACTGTATCTATCACAGAACATCACATGATCACATCACAGATATCGCAGCAGAAGAAACATATGAAATATTGGATATACTAGGACGTCCGTGTTTTCAATACGAGCCAGTATAAAACACGGATTCCACGATCGTGATGAATAGCCAAACCCACACCCCTAGACCCCTACGAGAGCGGCAAGCAACCCTACCAATTCTAGAGTTAGGAGACCCGGACTCGACTCCTCGAGTTGGTCTCCCACTGGACTCCAGAACCCGGTTACTTGTGCCCTCCTCCTTGGGTCTATCCTAGTGCAGAAAAGTAAATAATATACAAAGGGTGACAACATCCGCAACCTGGAAGTGCCCCAATAAAAGAATATTACATACAAGTTTTTTACATGAATGAAAATGAAAAACACTCATCTCACATAAAAACCCCCGGCTATTCAAACACGACGATCCAATATAACATATCCAGCAACACATAACATCACATGTCATCAACGTAAGTAAATATGTCCATCCCAATTGTCGTTGACATATAGCAACGAAACCGGCGATATCACATATTACACTTACGGTCAAAGAAAAGAAAGTGTAAAACTACAACAGTTGGAATACGCAACCTGCATAGACATCGCATGCCTAATCAAATGAATTCTTTAGACATCGCATGCCTAACAATTATAAACCCCGCATTTTAGTCTCCAAATCGAAAACACTTTTCAATATAAAGTCGGGCAATTCAACAAGATTCCCGACATCCTGATCGAATGCTCGTCGCAAACTGCAGTAGACGGCCGCACCCCTGATACCGTCGACGAAGTGCACCAAGGCGGAACACCGCTACCGCGAGCACCCGGACGGATGCTTTCGGCGACGGGGTTCTCCTACAGTCACTTGGTCGGGGCTATGGAGTGAGGCTGTCTGTTAAGTTTACCCGGCGAGTATCCGCGTACGCTACGTGATTGCTACGGACTTTTGATCACATCAAAATTCCGTGGCAACCGATCAAGTGAGACTAAACTGCTATGTTTGTAACATTCATTCCGTTATCTCATAACTATTTGTGAATTCCGATTATTGTATCACATTCCAGATAAACAGAAAATGTTAAACTTTCCCATCGAACAATCGAACACCCAAGTTTTCCCGATACAGAACAACACAGGAAATAAGTCTAACAACATTCAGTTCGTGCCTCAGTACCAACGGTCCAGCCGTAGAAGGGTCAAGCCAACGCCTCACATATGGCACGCCGTACTGCCCCAAACCCGAAAGTTCAAAGGGCAGTTCAAGACGGTCACATAATCGAGTTAAGGTTTGTTGTCTTCTAGAGGGTCCATCGCGTTACTTGCACTACTTAGAACGTCGTTAAACTACGGAAAAATCCAACACTTGGAAATTTCCCGACAGGGGAAAAATTGGGTATTTATATCCGGTCGAACTTTTTAACATATTCCAAAAAATTATCCGGAAAGCCACACAGACAAAATTTGATACTCCAATCGAAACACCGAATCCCCAAGTCAATCCCAGAAAATTCAACTCTTGAATAAATTTTAAAAATTCCCAGAAAACTCAGCATAATTTATCAGGAATTACTGTGCAAACAGTGAGGGCTGACGTCACAAGATAGCCGCGGAACCGCCGCAGAAGCTAGGCTTCTGCCGCGGTTCCGCCGCAATAAATACTGTTCATCGAAAAAATTTTGCATCGTAATTCTTATTTTTTCCTGCTGAATTTTTTAGCAATTTTTAATTTGGAAAAATCCCAGTTTTTGAAAAAAGGACAGAGAGCAATTTTGAAATGGGTTTTCGGGTTCGTTCGGACTTCAAACTCCGTCTAGACTTCGCCTAAGGCTCTAGCTTGGCTCTGATACCACTGTAGGGTTCCTAGGCACCCTAATGAGGTCTCACAAGGCATCAACCATGCCAATTTCAAAAAATCTAGGTGCCGAGAAACCCGACTACGGATCGTCGGCTAGAAATCTAGGCGAAAAAGAAAGCTAGTTAACACTTAACTACAAGAATATGGAAATACAACCTTTGTAGATCCGGTCCTCCACCTCCACGGCTCCGTGATGAAGTCCTCTCCGCTGTCCAAATCAAGATCCGGGCTCTAGCGTCGGCTTCATCGGAGTAGAAGCGGGCTAGGTCATCGACGACGTGCCGAAGATGATCTACGTCGAGGCATCGCTAGATCAAGCTCCAACTTCACCAAGTCAATAAAACTTGTGAAGGAAACACACTCTACTACTTGGCAAGAGGTAGAGGATGAAGAAATAGGAAGTGGGTAGACTTTAGAATTGGATTTCTCACTTGTTTTCATCAATCACCATTGATGAAGTAAGCTTCTTCATGTGTAGAAGATGAAGAAGAAGAAGATAATTGTTATGATAAGTTATTAGAAAATATAAAATAAAAGAATACTTATAATAATAATAACCATGGTAAAGTGAAGAGACTAAACTAAGGTTAAATGAATGGTTAGGGTTAAAGATAAAGACAAAATGGTCACTTTGGTCAAAGCTTCATGAAGCTTCAAAAAGCTTCATGAAAGAAAATAAAATAAAGAAACCATTTTGCTTTTCTTTTATGCTTTTATTAATATCCAAAATTAGCAACCATTTTCTTTTTATGCTTATCATATTCCAAAATGAATAATTAAATAAGATAAAAGAATAAAACAAAACCCTAACCATTATCATGTAACCATGGTTTGATCTTTACACAAAAACCCTAGCAAACATGTATCATCAAACATGATACAATCAAGTGCACAAAAGTATATCACATATACAATGTGTACATCCAAGTGAGAAAATCCATCTTAAGTAAACCGATACTAGTTAATGCAAACTAATATATCAAATATATAATTACGCAATAAATCATTAAATCAACACTTGATTTAACGATCCGGTCATATCGCATATAACCGACTAGTATCCAATGTATCGGCTTATCGAATCAACCCTTGATTCGATAACTAGGTCATATCGCATACAACCAATCGATACATTCATCGCGAGAATAGAATACGGTATCACATACACGCATTATTCTCGGTCCCGCACATATCTCATATGCGCTCCTATTTCGTTTCGCTTGAGCCAGGAAACCTCTGTGTAGGACTCTAAAGACTTGTCAATACGCCGGCAGCAGATGATGATCATATCAAACACCCACAAGCCGCAAGCGGTCTGCTAAATGTAATGGCCACCCGGGTATTGAGCGATCAGAAGATCGACGAGCAAGCCCGCTCACACTCCTGTGAATCCAACCAGTAACACTACTGTACAGTCCGGTCTGATCGTCTGATATGTCGCATATCTTGCCTAGGGGTGGTAAACGTCAGACCCCAATAGCTCGATAAGTCGTGTCGATATGAGGTCTATAACATTTCGAGAAACTACTGATAACACTTACCAGTAAATCTCAGCAACCCTGGCCAGGGATTTCCGATTATAGCCAATCGAACACAGCGCAACATCAACTCCCTATACCGGGAGAGACGAATCCCCTCCTATCGCTCATTGCCTCCATGTGATTCGGGACTGTACCCGAAAACCACCGTTTTGCACGCCCTCTTGGACGTGGTAAGATGGAAATCAAAGCACAGTGGGAACCACACAAGACTCTATGACGATCTCGGGTCAACAGACTACTCTGTACCAGTGTCACCAGAGAACTACCATCTGACGTGAGGTATAATACCATCTGGGAGTTCTCGGCGAGTCCGTCCAGTGTACCCAGTCTCCACTGAGCACCCGTATATCATCTCTGATGTCAAACACCAATGGATATGGGATCATCCATCGCCCATCTGTATGGGTCGAGAAGGTACACGCTAGTCTACTCTGGTATATCGATGCCCCGTCTCGATACACCCACGACTAGGGACTTTGAAGGATGTACTTATAGACTACCATGTCCCCACTAGTATGATCCGCATCATAGTCCAGGTAGTCAAGTACAGATCCTAAGGGCTTTACCAACATGTAACAGAGAGACAATCAGTTTACACGTTAAGGTAAAGATCAACAAGATAGCATACTATCATGTCGAGCAAGAAAGTCCTCCCTATATACGTCCCAGCATCCACTACAATATACATCCTATGTACAGTAATGGCCTCTAGGGCATACATATAACTAACATATAAGTACACAGCCAGAGGGCTTCGTAGACAGTGGGTGCAGTGGAAACGTGTACAAGATGCTTTTTAGGATAAAGCAGGTATCGCGGAGTTGGAACGTCTGTTTTGATGCAGTAGTCAAACAGTTTGACATCATCAAAATGGTAGATGAACCTTGTATATCCAAAAAGATAGTAGGGAGTATGGTAGTGATCCTCGTAGAGTACGTAGATGACATACTCTTGATAAGGAAAGAGTTTCCTATGCTACGTGTTGGAGATAGTGCCCTCAGAGTCAATTATTGGATCACAGGTACGTGATTGCAATGATTGAGGGAGGACCTATCCCGGTAGGACAGTCTTACTCGAGATGATAGTATGCTATCTGGTTTACCTTTATCATCGTGTACTGTTTTAAGTGACCTGACACGTCGCTATTACACGTTGATAGAGCCCCTAGGATTCTTGCTTGACCACCAGCAGTATGAGGGCGATCATATAAGTGGGAGCTGGGGTCTATAAGCTTATCCTTAAAAGGTCCCTAGTCGTGAGAGTTTCGAGACTGGGCATCGATACTCCATAGTAGACTAGTGTATACAGTCGAGACCCCGACGAGGGGCGGTGGCCGGTCTCACAAGCCACTGGTGTCAGTTGGATCACCTAAGATGTATACAGGTGCTCATTGGGTTATGAGTACACCGGACAGGACTCGCCGGGAATATGCTAGTTGGTCATATACCAGACGTCAGATGGCAGTTCCCTGGTGACATGTGTGCAGGTTAGTTCATCGACCTGGGGATCGTCATTTGTCTCGTGTGAGTTCCCACTGTACTTTGATTACTACCCTACCACGGCTCAAAGGAGTCGTGCAAACAGGTTTTAGTTGGGTACAGTCCCGAGCCACATGGAGGCAGTGAGCGTATCTTCAGGGGTTCGTCTCTCCCGGTATTGGGGGTGAGGTCGTGCTGTGTCTAGGAGAGCCATTACACAAAGTCCTTGGCCAAGGCAAGGAGATTTACTGGTAAGTATTCCAGTAGTATCTCAGGGTGTTCTGGGCTACACTCCGACATGACTTGTACCGCTTTTGGGGGTCTGACTTTTACCAACCCCCTAGGCCCGCCATGCGATACTCATAGACAAACGGACCGAACTGCACGGATATTGTCACTGACAGGCTCAGTAGGGTTGTCAGGCTGAGTTCACTCACAGACATCCCTTTTAGTCAATACTTGGTAGCCCGTTACGTATTGGCTTATACCTCTGACGTGCTAGTGGTTAAATCCACAACCGAGGCGTTGACGAGTCTTTAGAGTCCCCCACATTCAGTTACTCAGCTTTCGGGCGAAAGGTTGTAGAGGCCGTATGGAGATATGGCAGGGTCCGATCAGATACGTGCGGTATTGCACGGATCAGGATCGGACAGTTTGTACTATAGGCCGTATGGTTATATGGCAGGGTTCGATCAGATACGTGCGGTATTGCACGGATCAGGATCGAACAGATATTACTGGCCGGCTTTGGTATAAGCCGGATCCTAGTATAGTACAGTGTAGAGTTTGTCTCATTGCATTTGTATTTCGGTCGAAATACAAATGCGGGTGTGTATGCACAGTATCGGGGTTTTTCCTGTAATTTATTACGGGAACAGTTTTCTGGAGTTGCCAGTTTGCTTTCCGTTTCGGCCGATTTTCATTGTTCCGTTCATTGGCCGAAGTTTGGTGGAGGAGGGCTAATTTGCATAGTTGCAAATAAGTGTTTGTGGAGGGGATCTTTGCATATTGTTTTATCATGACATCTTTTCATTGACCTTGACTTCTTCTTGTCATGATGGAATGACTTTTGGCTCATCATGGTTGTTGATGATGAGGTTGGTGGTTGGTGGTGGAGTATGGGTTTTGTTTTGGTATCATTGTTTTTCATGATAACCATTCCTCTCTCTCTCTCTTGCATGATTCATATGGTTACCTCCCCCTTGACTTTTCCCTCTCTCTTTTTTCATATATGGGCCGGCCACTTTAGGGTGGAGGGTGATTGTTTTTGGTGTGGCAATTTTTGGTTCTCTTCATGCTCCAAAAATCACACAAAAAAGACTCTCCAAAAATTCCTAGCTCCTCTCCAAAAAGCTTGTATCTTTTCCTCCACCATATGGCAACTCCTTCAATCCCAAATGAGACTTGCTCGCTACATTCTACAGCGAACCTTGGGCACGTCGAGTAGCCGGCTTCGTGCCCGAGTTGCCTCGGCATTGAGGTGGGAGCCCGTAAACAAAGTAGGCGATGTAGTGCACTTCCGGCGACGAGGAGGAGACGGGGCTTTTCCGCAGGAGATCGGGATCATGACGAGAAGACCGGAGGACTTGGATCGTCGGTATATCTCTATTCCCTTTCTTGTAGATAGCTAGGACTAGTTAGTGGTTCGATCCGGATGTTTAGTGCGCGGGGGTGCCGGTTTGCTAAGTCCGCAAAATTAAAGTTATTCACCGCTTCCGCTTTTGGCCGTCGGTTTGACGGCCGGGGCGCCGCCGTGCACTTACAGTGGTATCAGAGCCTCGCCATTAACTTAGTATAGCTTTGTGTAATGTGTTTTTCAGTTCCGATCGATCGAAATGTCCAAAAACCCGTATTTGCCCACGACAGTTTTCTGTTGAAATTTTTTGGTCCCCAAAAATTTTTCAGGTTGTAAAATATTGATGTACTGGAAAATCTAAGAGCTCTGTAAAAATTCGACGAAGTAACTCCACAGTGGGAGCGCGGAACCGCCGCGAAAACCCCTTTCCCGCCGCCCTTCCGCCGCACACTGTGGAGATCACTTCACCAATTTTTTACAGAGGCCTTCTGGGCTTAAAATATGGGTTTTGGAATATTAAAATTGGGCCCAAGATTTCTGTGAGTGCTACAGTTTTGATTGGGGGCCCACTTATTATTTTTTGATCGATCGGATATTTTAAACACATTTTTCACAGTATTTACATTATATCTACGACCGTGAATGTCACTTGATCGGTAAATCCGGTCTAACTGCTATAGCCCGGTTAGACGGATTTGCGAACGTGACTTTCACGTTGATGTTCTATGTTTTTGCTGTGATGTTGCGGATCGGTCGTGGGGATAGCCTGGATGCAATGCTAGTACAGTTGTGGTGGTATTATGTACATTTGATTTTGCGGGGCGAGCGTCCGACATGTGGACTGCCGTCACTGCCTGTTTGTATTATTATTTTGGGGCACGACCTGGTTGCGGTCGATGTACCCGGTGTATGTATATTTTACTTTCTGTACTAGGATTACCCCGCGGAGGGGTGCACGGGTAGCCGGGTTCTAGAGGGCAACAAGCCTGCATCTCATGGCATTGAGACGGAGGGGGCTTCACTCTAGGATTGGCGGGCTATTCGCCGCACTCGTAGGGGGTACAGATTGACCCAGGAGGGGTGCCCAAGTTACCGGATTCCGTGAAGTGCTGGGTGGTCCATTCACGTTGCTGAAGGGGGCTGCCTCGCTTCAGGTTTTGGCGGGTAACTTGCCGCGCCCGTAGGGGTCTAGGATTTCATTGCACAGGCTATCCACACGACCAGGGGAACGTCGGGTTTCAGCAGTGGCTCTGTGAAACCCGGGGATCCCAGATATCTGTATTGTTTCTGTGATGCTGTTCATTCTCTGTGATGTTGCATTTTATTCATGCCTTGAGCGAATATAATATATTGGTATATATATTAGTAGATGTTGTATATGTTTTGCATCCGCGCTAGTCCAGTCCCCGCTCTGTCGTTAGTTAGCTAACCTAACGGGTAATGACGGGACCCAGTGGCGAATGCGGATGGCATATACGTACATCAGTATATTTTCGTTCTTTTTGGTGTGATCAATTGATGGGACTGCATTGATTCGGATCAATGCAAGTTTAAAAACAAACCTGATCTGATGTTGTTGGAACACTTTTCAAAAAGCTGTTATTGCAAGGACGTTTACTTTTGTTTTGCATCGTGGTATTCATTGGAATATCCTGCTCCTCAGCCGACGAGGCAAGGGCCGAGATCCCTTCACCGGGAGTGACCCCTTGGACAGAAGTTTGCGTCAGGGCATTAACTTCACTATAGCCGATTACTTTTGCTTTGCATCGCGGTATTCATTTGGAATATCCTGCACCCCATTCTACGGGGAAAGAGCCGAGATCCCTTCACCGGGAGTGACCTCTTTAGCAACGGTTTTCGTCACTATATTTTTAAAAAGCTATCCGTTCCTTCGACGATATCAAGTTCATTACGTTAAAGGTTTTCGCCAGAAACCATTCGTAGCCCTCCGTCGTTTCAGACGGGTAGCACGTAGTATTCATGCTATGTTTGTTGACCTTCGTCAAGGCATAGTGTATGGTAGCTGCTTGTTACCTTTCTGTTGCATGGATAGATGCGTTGGTTTGGGACAGTCGTATAGCCTTGTTGACCTTCGTCAAGGGCTTGTACGGGTGGATTCAAATTAACCTGGATAATGACGGGTAGAACTTGACATGTGACTTATGATTTGTTGACCTTCGCCAAGGTCATAAGAGCATGGGGCAGAAATCACATCGGGAGTTTCAAAAGAACTGAAACTTGCCATATATGCGCATACCTTCTGGAGTGTGATACCGTGAGCGGATTCCGTCACGTTATCATGCGATGATAGTTGGATCCCGATTCCCACTGATGAGTTAGTTTACTCCTCGGGTGACCCCGACTAATTCTTCTTTCAGGTTTGGAGGAGAATTTGAGGTGCAGTGGGAGGTTTCCAGATTAGATAAATTGGTGACCATTCTGATCTAGGTTAGAGTGCACGCTGAGTGTTTCTTTTCTCTCTCTCTTTGGCAGCGACCATTGACCCGACCCTAAGACTTTGACTCAGTGACCAAGTTGACCGAACCTTCTTAAACATCGGCTTTTTGGATTGTCAGAGTTGCAAACCTCATTGCCACTCCTACTTTTACTCTTTTCTCCAGGACACCCCGTTTTACTACGAACGTCCACTTCCATTGGACAAAACCATCGTATGGTTAGATACGAACTCGAAAGAATTTATTCGAGGATGGTTTCCGGTTCTGGAGAAAACGGATAGGATTATTCAGTTGTCTTTTCCTTTTACCCTCTCTCAGGTTACGAGTACTCCTTGGTTTAGGGGTAGTACACCTATTACGCAAATTGGATTGTCTTCTTCCAAACCTTAGGCTGGTGCCGACCGGTAGGGAATGAAGAAAACCAATTAGCATAACGATGGTGTGCAGAAGGTATTAAGTTAAGACAAAGCAAGGGATTAGTAAGAGGGCAAAGTAAATTGCAACAGATATTCACGACCAAACCAGGTATTTCGTTACCACTCCCACATCACCTTTGTATTTCTCCAGGACACTCCGTATCACTACGAAGATCCACAGTTTATTTGGATACTCCATCGTATGGTTATATACGAACTCGAAAGGAACTTGTTCCAGTTCGGGGATGGATTCTGGTTCAGGAGAAATAGGAATAAGATTTATTCAGGTGTCTTTTATCTTCACCTTCTCTCGCATTGCGAGTGTTCCTAGGATTGGGACATTACACCCATTATGCTTATTGGATAGTCTTCTTCCAAACCATAGGCTGGTGCCGAACGGTAGGGAAGGAAGAAAACCATTTGGCCTAAAAGGGTGTGCAGAAGGTAAAGACTAAAGACATATGAAGGGATTTGGAGAGGTGGCAAAGAACTATACGGTTACAGTCGTGAATCTGGAAGAGGCATTACTAGGAATACCAGAATACCCCATCGGAACATTTCAATGTTTCAGTTTCACTGTGTAATGTTAAAGGAAAACTGATTTCCCGATTAGATACTTACTCCAGGGTATGTATTTACCAGGTATGATTCTCACATCTGTATAGTTTTACAGATGATGAGTGGGAGTAAGTTATTGGGAATTGGGTGATCATCCTCATTATATCGGGATTCGTTGTAATCGGTGATATTTGAGGAAATCACCTGGGCTGTTTGCCGGTCGGCAAATATTTGGTTTTGAATATCCGCTGTTATGCACCAATTTCAAATTGATATATCTGTACGTCTATTTTCATAGAGTGAGATATACCTTTCTGAAATTATGTCTACGACATTTACCTATATCAGTGGATGGTTAGGTAAGGAGAATTAAACAGCGGTGTAATTCTTCTTAACCATAAGTACAGTTTTCAACCTACGACACACAGTGAAAGAGTTATCAAACTCAAGGGACTTATACAAAGGATTGTATGTTGTCCAGGGTCCATCAGGACAGAGGGCTTGGTCCTCGTACTATATTCGGTTTACTTATGACTTCTCTAGTTTTTAGACAGGTGTTTCGCGGAAACACAGGGTCCAAATTTTGAGAAGTTATAGGTATTTGAATAGAGTAGAGAACCAGGTATAGCAAGTATCGGGATTCTTCAAAGAGATCGAAGATGTAGATACTTGTGTATGGTATTCAGTTGATAGTAATGATAAAGAGATCTTGCTTCTCCTTCAGGTTACTCATAATTGGAAGCATTCCTAAGTTGAGTAACGCTGATCGACCTTCTTCCATTTAGTTGACATGCGCTGGGGACAGCTGCATGATTTGAATCTGGTTCAATTAAATCAGTGCCTCTGTTTCTATACTGGATATAGAACAGTTCATATCTTAACGATGTTAAGGTACGGGGAGTTGTCCGGTTTATGATTAAAACCAGACACTGGACAACTCAAGGCACGTTTCTGTAATGGCTGTTTGTGGGTTGACCCAGGCTATGACAAGGGTTGACTTTCTACCATCTGGATGAACAATAGCGATATTGTTCTAGACTCGCCACAGTTTTATTAAAAATGGATTTTTTCAGAAAACAGTAGTGGGAGTATGGTAGAACTGGAAGTGATTCCAGAACCACAAACGATTACTGAAGATTTGATAAGGAACCTAAAGATTCAATCTGGATTGACATTCCATTGGCCACTCCGCAGATAAGGTGGGTAACTTCAGGCACCCGAGAGGCACTACGGTAGCCTCAAGGACGGTGACAGGGAAGTTCTTGTTTACCCACAATTGCCATTGCTGTTGTTCCAGGTTACGAGACCCGGCGGGAGGATGAGTATAGCGTCGTTCTAAACCAGTTTTAGAAGTGTACGTCTATATGACTCTGCCAGAGGGTTGTCGTAGTCAGTGGGAGCAGCGGAAGCATTGGTGGACAGGTAGCTTATGTCTATTTATAGACTAGAGCAGATGTAGCGGAGATAGATCATCTGTTTCTGACGTGACAGTCATGGGTTTGACTTCATCAGAATAGGGGATGGATCTGTTGAGAAGGTAGTAGGGTGTGATATCCTGGTATTTGGATGATATACACAGAGTAGGAAAAGAAACTCCTACACTACGATCGGTTATACTTTGGTCGTCACACAGTTGTTTCTCCACAAAGGAAATGGATTTTATATCAGACATACTGGTTACTAGATCTATGGTTTTAGATCTAGATTTGGGTGGTTTCCCAATCAGGGTACTTGACAGCATTCTAAGAGTATTTAGGATGGGCGACTCCTGGCACGGTAGTGTACCTGCAGGTAATGGAGTCACCCTCTCCAAAGGTGTCTTACAGACTAAAGGGGAGAGGGACGGGCATGATTGGCAGATCACTTGCTCAGGCAATTGAGTCAATCGTGAGATGTCAAGTACCACACCAGATGTTGTTCTTGCACTAGATGCAATAAGTTGACATTAATCCAATCCTGGAGAAACAGTCGGAAGCAGTTTTAGAACATAAGTGGATGTTCTAGGGAGATGATAACGACAGCCTCATTCAGGAGACAGTTATCATTCCAGGCTTCCAAGGTGACATGGACGACAAGGAGGTTGTCAGAGTTATAGTTTTCCTTCTGATGAGGGGCAGTATTTTGGACAGGTGGTCCAAGGCAATACTGAGGGAGGCATGGCGCGCAGGATACTGATTAAGTTCAGTTGACGATACAGTCTAAGAAGTTTGGATTTGGAGTTCATTTATGAGCTAGGTCCCATCAGACATCCAGACATATTCTGAGACAGGTATTGCTCTTTTCGGGAGATGGTTTTCTCCGCGAACTTGAGATATAGAGAGACATAGAAAGAAACAACTAAGCGGATCCACTCACTGAGGCTATTCCTCGAACGCAATAGTTCCGCAAACGAGCTTTGGGAGACTGACTAGTAGAGGAGTTGGATGTTCGGTATCACACGGGCTGTGAGAATGCGACATCGCAATAATTAGCCTTGAGTGCAAGTGGGAGATTGTTGGAGATAGTGCCCTCAGAGTCAATTATTGGATCACAGGTACGTGATTGCAATGATTGAGGGAGGACCTATCCCGGTAGGACAGTTTTACTCGAGATGATAGTATGCTATCTGGTTTACCTTTATCATCGTGTACTGTTTTAAGTGACCTGACACGTCGCTATTACACGTTGATAAAGCCCCTAGGATTCTTGCTTGACCACCAGCAGTATGAGGGCGATCATATAAGTGGGAGCTGAGGTCTATAAGCTTATCCTTAAAAGGTCCCTAGTCGTGAGAGTTTCGAGACTGGGCATCGATACTCCATAGTAGACTAGTGTATACAGTCGAGACCCCGACGAGGGGCGGTGGCCGGTCTCACAAGCCACTGGTGTCAGTTGGATCACCTAAGATGTATACAGGTGCTCATTGGGTTATGAGTACACCGGACAGGACTCGCCGGGAACATGCTAGTTGGTCATATACCAGACGTCAGATGGCAGTTCCCTGGTGACATGTGTGCAGGTTAGTTCATCGACCTGGGGATCGTCATTTGTCTCGTGTGAGTTCCCACTGTACTTTGATTACTACCCTACCACGGCTCAAAGGAGTCGTGCAAACAGGTTTTAGTTGGGTACAGTCCCGAGCCACATAGAGGCAGTGAGCGTATCTTCAGGGGTTCGTCTCTCCCGGTATTGGGGGTGAGGTCGTGCTGTGTCTAGGAGAGCCATTACACAAAGTCCTTGGCCAAGGCAAGGAGATTTACTGGTAGGTATTCCAGTAGTATCTCAGGGTGTTCTGGGCTACACTCCGACACGACTTGTACCGCTTTTGGGGGTCTGACTTTTACCAACCCCCTAGGCCCGCCATGCGATACTCATAGACGAACGGACCGGACTGCACGGATATTGTCACTGACAGGCTCAGTAGGGTTGTCAGGCTGAGTTCACTCACAGACATCCCTTTTAGTCAATACATGGTAGCCCGTTACGTATTGGCTTATACCTCTGACGTGCTAGTGGTTAAATCCACAACCGAGGCGTTGACGAGTCTTTAGAGTCCCCCACATTCAGTTACTCAGCTTTCGGGCGAAAGGTTGTAGAGGCCGTATGGAGATATGGCAGGGTCCGATCAGATACGTGCGGTATTGCACGGATCAGGATCGGACAGTTTGTACTATAGGCCGTATGGTTATATGGCAGGGTTCGATCAGATACGTGCGGTATTGCACGGATCAGGATCGAACAGATATTACTGGCCGGCTTTGGTATAAGCCGGATCCTAGTATAGTACAGTGTAGAGTTTGTCTCATTGCATTTGTATTTCGGTCGAAATACAAATGCGGGTGTGTATGCACAGTATCGGGGTTTTTCCTGTAATTTATTACGGGAACAGTTTTCTGGAGTTGCCAGTTTGCTTTCCGTTTCGGCCGATTTTCATTGTTCCGTTCATTGGCCGAAGTTTGGTGGAAGAGGGCTTATTTGCATAGTTGCAAATAAGTGTTTGTGGAGGGGATCTTTGCATATTGTTTTATCATGACATCTTTTCATTGACCTTGACTTCTTCTTGTCATGATGGCATGACTTTTGGCTCATCATGGTTGTTGATGATGAGGTTGGTGGTTGGTGGTGGAGTATGGGTTTTGTTTTGGTATCATTGTTTTTCATGATAACCATTCCTTTCTCTCTCTCTTGCATGATTCATATGGTTACCTCCCCCTTGACTTTTCCCTCTCTCTTTTTTCATATATGGGCCGGCCACTTTAGGGTGGAGGGTGATTGTTTTTGGTGTGGCAATTTTTGGTTCTCTTCATGCTCCAAAAATCACACAAAAAAGACTCTCCAAAAATTCCTAGGTCCTCTCCAAAAAGCTTGTATCTTTTCCTCCACCATATGGCAACTCCTTCAATCCCAAATGAGACTTGCTCGCTACATTCTACAGCGAACCTTGGGCACGTCGAGTAGCCGGCTTCGTGCCCGAGTTGCCTCGGCATTGAGGTGGGAGCCCGTAAACAAAGTAGGCGATGTGGTGCACTTCCGGCGACGAGGAGGAGACGGGGCTTTTCCGCAGGAGATCGGGACCATGACGAGAAGACCGGAGGACTTGGATCGTCGGTATATCTCTATTCCCTTTCTTGTAGATAGCTAGGACTAGTTAGTGGTTCGATCCGGATGTTTAGTGCGCGGGGGTGCCGGTTTGCTAAGTCCGCAAAATTAAAGTTATTCACCGCTTCCGCTTTTGGCCGTCGGTTTGACGGCCGGGGCGCCGCCGTGCACTTACACTACGCTCGGTCAATCTCCGCTTATCACAAGGATTTTCCATATAGGATCAAAATGATACCTCCTAAATTCTGTGTTTTAATCTATGAGATAGATGTAATTGGATGTTAGGATACTCACTAGATGTAGTGAGATGGTATCAATCGATCCTGGGGAGAATCACTGGAAGGGTTCCAGGGTGATAAAGACGACTGATTGTCAGTCACAGGCATTGTCTTAACCCTCAGTAAAGGGACGGTATGTTGGAAGAGTTCCATGCTAGATACCGTGACATACTAGACGATTAAGGCTGGATACATCGCTACTTAAGATGCTACCAAAGAGGCTGTCTGGGTGTATATTAGTTCATGAGATGAACTTAGTTCCTCCCATTGTGTGACAATGGAGTTGTGGCTTATGCCAAGGAACGCAGGTCCCATCAGTGATCCAGACATATTCTAAGGCAGTATCACTTGATCATGGAGATAGTTTATCTCCAGGGTGATCGAGGTTAGGAGAGTAGACTCAGAGGACAACACGGGCGGATCCACTCACAAAGGCCTTTTCCCAGAGAGAGACATTTATGGGATGGTTGAGTATGAGATACTACAACCACTGCTACAGATGGCCCTAGTGCAAGTGGGAGATTGTTAGTTATATGTATGCCCTAGAGGCCATTACTGTACATAGGATGTATATTGTAGTGGATGCTAGGACATATATAGGGAGGACTTTCTTGCTCGACATGATAGTATGCTATCTGGTTGCTCTTTACCTTAACGTGTACATTGTTTGTCTCTCTGTTATATGTTGGTAAAGCCCTTAGGATGTGTACTTGACTACCTGGACTATGATGCGGATCATACTAGTGGGGACATGGTAGTCCATAAGTACATCCTTCAAAGTCCCTAGTCGTGGGTATATCGAGACGGGGCATCGATATACCAGAGTAGACTAGCGTATACCTTCTCGACCCATACAGATGGGCGATGGATGATCCCATATCCATTGGTGTTTGACATCAGAGATGATATACGGGTGCTCAGTGGAGACTGGGTACACTGGACGGACTCGCCGAGAACTCCCAGATGGTAATATACGTTACGTCAGATGGCAGTTCTCTCGTGACACTGGTACAGAGTAGTCTGTTGACCCGAGATCGTCATAGAGTCTTGTGTGGTTCCCACTGTGCTTTGATTTCCATCTTACCACGTCCAAGAGGGCGTGCAAAACGGTGGTTTTTGGGTACAGTCCCGAGTCACATGGAGGCAATGAGCGATAGGAGGGGATTCGTCTCTCCCGGTATAGGGGGTTGATGTTGCGCTGTGTTCGATTGGTTATAACAGGAAATCCCTGGCCAGGGTTGCTGAGATTTACTGGTATGTGTTACCAGTAGTTTCTCGAATTGTTATAGACCTCATATCGACACGACTTATCGAGCTATTGGGGTCTGACGTTTACCACCCCTAGGCGAGATATGCGACATATCAGACGAACAGACCGGACTGTACGGTAGTGTTACTGGTTGGATTCACTGGAGTGTGAGCGGGCTTGCTCGTCGATCTTCTGATCACTCAATACCCGGGTGGCCGTTACGTTTAGCAGACCGCTTGCGGCTTGTGGGTGTTTGATATGATCATCACCTGCTGCCGGCGTATTGACGAGTCTTTAGAGTCCTACACAGAGGTTTCCTGGCTCAAGCGAAACGAAATAGGAGCGCATATGAGATATGTGCGGGACCGAGAATAATGCGTGTATGTGATACCGTATTCTATTCTCGCGATGAATGTATCGATTGGTTGTATGCGATATAACCTGGTTATCGAATCAAGGGTTGATTCGATAAGCCGATACATCGCACATTAGTCGGTTGTATGCGATATGACCGGATCATTGAATCAAGTGTTGATTTAATGATTTAATGCATAATTATGTATTTGATATATTACTTTGCATTAACTAGTATCGGTTCACTTTAAATGGATTTTCTCGCTCGGATGTGCACATTGTATATGTGATATACTTTTTGTGCACTTGATTGTATCATGTTTGATGATACATGCTCTCTAGGGTTTGTGTAAAGATTAAACCATGGTTGTGTAATGGTTAGGGTTTTCTTTTTCATTTATTTATTTATTTCATTTATTCTATTTTTTGGAAAAGAAATGGCAAAAGAAAAGAAAATGGTTGCTAGTTTTGTTTTATATTGAAAGTTCATGAAGCTTTGACTAAATGACCATTTTGTCTTCATGCTTAACCCTAACCATCCCACTAACCATGATTGATTCTCTACACTTGACCATGGTTTGGTTATGATAAGTATTCTTTTATTTCCTTTTTAAAATGAACTTATCATAACTTTATCTTCTTCTTCTTCATCTTCAACATTGAAGCAAGCTTGCCTCCATCAATGGCAACTTGTGAAAGAGAGTGAGAAATCCAATTCTAAAGTGAACCCACTTCCTATTTCTTCATCCTCTACCTCTTGCCAAGTAGTAGAGTGTGTTTCCTTCACAAGTTTTCTAGACTTGATGAAGGTGGAGCTTGATCTAGTGATGCCTCGACGTAGATCATCTTCGGCACGTCGTCGATGACCTAGCCCGCTCTTTCTCCGATGAAGCCGACGCTAGAGCCCGGGATTTGATATGGACAGCGGAGAGGACTTCATCACGGAGCCGTGGAGGTGGAGGACCGGATCTACAAAGGTTGTATTTCCGTATTCTTGTAGTTAAGTGTTAACTAGTTTGTTTTTCGCCTAGAATTCTAGCCAACGATCCGTATTAGGGTTTCTCGGCACCAGTAAAGTTTGAAATTGGCATGGTTGATGCCTTGTGAGACCTCTTGAGAGTGCTTAGGAACCCTACAGGTTACATAGACTTATAGCTCGATTCTCGATCGCGTGGCTTCTTGTACCAGCATTGTCGCTGTCGAACGTTCTTTCCGTTCTTTGGTTTATTTTTGCCTCTGCGCCGGGTCTTTTGTATGACGGGATGGTGATGAAGAGCATTGTCATTCTCCGTATCCTACTGAAGGAGGCGCTGCGTCCTGGATTTCTCATAAATGGCCATTTCGCGGCTGTGGTCGTCCCGGATTTTTTGACCCGCTTCCTTTAAAAGCTTGTCCATCAGTTCTTCGAATGACGGACTTGGCATTTTCACGGCGGGACCTCGTTTTGGTTCAGGGTTTGCATTTTCCCACAGAGCATCTCCTTTTTCGTTGAAGTTATGTATAACATGGCAGCCATGAAACCGCTCCCGTTTCTTGGATTGAACATATCCAAGCCCGATCGTTTCCATTCTCCCGTTGGGCAATTTTCGCTGAGTTCCGGGGACGTTCCAGATCGTGTTGTAGAATTGTGCCTTGTTAGTGTATATGCCCTAGAGGCCATTACTGTATCATACTAGCTTGTATAATACTTAATGGAAGCTTAGGATATTCACAGTTGTATAGACAATCTTGCTCAAAATGGTAGTATGCTACTTGGTTTGTCTCTACTTCAATATGTGCATGTGTTTCTTTTAGCATATCGCTTATATACATATTAGTAGAGCCCTCAGGATTTTTGCTTGATTACGAGCGTTGTGATGGCTCTCACACTCGTGGGGGCTGGGTAATCCATAAGCACATCCTTATACAGGTCCCTAGTCGTTGGACTATCGAGACAGGGCATCGATACTCCGGAGTAGACTAGCGTATGCGCTTCTCATCCCAGCGGGGGAGACGGTCTGTCCCACAGCCGTCCGTACGTCGTACTTGAGATAGTATGCGGGTGCTCGTTAGGTTACAAGTACACTGGACAGGACTCGTCGGGAACTGTTGGTTGGTATTATACCTATCGTCAGTTATCAGTTCCCAGGTGACATGAGTACAGCTTAGTCCGCCGACTTGACACTGTCACTTCGCCTCGAGTGTGTTCCCACTGTACTTAGATTACTACCCTACCACGGCTCAAAGGAATCGTGCAAACAGGTAGTAGTTGGGTGCAGTCCCGAAGCACTTGGAGGCAGTGACGGTTAGACAGGATTCGTCTCTCCCGGTATTGAGGGTTGACATCGCGCTGTGTCTAGGAGAGCCATTACACGAGTAGTCCCTGGCCAGGGCAAGCGAGATATACTGGTAGGTTTCAAGTGTTATCTCAGGGTGTTCTGGGCTTCACTCCGACACGACTTGTACCGCTATTAGGGGACTGACGTTTACCGACCCCTAGGCCCGCCATGCGATGTATCAGACGAACAGACCGGACTGTACGGAGATTGTCACATACATGCTCAGTAGGAGTTCGGATGGGTTTACCTCATCGGCCTTCTTATCGACATCTACCCGGGGACCGTTACGTACAGCTAGTGTCGCTTGCGGTCTGTACTTAAACCCACTGCCAGCGTAGTGTCGAGTCTTTAGAGTCCCACACAGAGAGTTTCCCTGCATTGAGCGAAACGTGTAGAGGCCGTATGGTTTTACGGCAGGGCTGCGATCACTTGCGTACACTTGTGTGCGTATGCTGTTCGGGCAGGCAATACTAGTGGGCTTTGGTTTAAGCCGGATTCTAGTATTGCACAGATGGATTTGTTTTGTCTTATGTGCATTCGCATTCTACGGAATGCGGATGCGGGTGTGTATGCACAGATTTGCGGAGTGGAGAAGGAGGAGGTGTCTCATTAGGGTTTTGACAGTTGGTTCGGTCAAAACCATTATGAGCGGGGACATTATTTACTAATCCTTTTATTGATAATTATGTTGTGGCTAATTACATTGACCATTTGACCATCTTGATTTTGTTGACCGTTTGACCAAAGTTGACTTGGATCTTCTTGAAGGGTCTAAAGTATTCTTTGGTTTTCTTTTTCATTTTGTTATGAAAATGGTCATGTCATTAGTGCCATCAACTTTATCATGATAAGATTAGTAATGATGAAAATGACTATTATTGCAACCATGGTTGTGTTTTCTCTTGGTTAAGCTTTTCATTTGTTTATTCTCATTCTCTCTCATAGAAAAGAAATGAGAAACATTTCCATGGTTGCTCCTCCTTCTTCCTCCTCTTGATTCTTCCTTTGATCTCATGTGTTGAGAGAAAAAGGATTCCACTTGACAAACACATCCATACATCTCCTCTACACATCCTTGGGCTTCATGACTAGCAATCTCTTTGCCTTAGTTGCCTCGGCTCGAGGTGGAGCTCGGTGTACATCTCTCGGGTGGATCGTCTTCGACTCAAGAAGGCCGTAGAGGTGCCCAAGGTCCGGATCGACACTTGGAGCTTGGATGGACGAGCAGGACAGCGGAGTGAAGACCTGAAGGACCGGTTTTGTGAGATATACTTTCTACAGCATAGTAGTTATAGCCTATAGTAGTTTACTAGTTTCTAGTTTAGCAAAGATCCGTGCTTTAAGTCCATGTTGCCTTGCGCCAAATCATTGTTTTTCGTCGTTTCCGCCTCCCCGTAAGAACCGGCATGAGCAACGTGGACTTACAGTGGTATCAGAGCCTAGCTAAACATAAACTAGTAAGTTAGCAAAGTGTTTAGAACATCGATCGGAAAAAAGTCGCAAAACACATCCGCAAAACCTCTAGTTTCTGTCGATTTTCATACTACTCAAAAGGTAATTTAAAATATATGAAAAATCGTCTCAGGGTTTTGTGAAAACACAGCAGAAAAACGATCCAGTGAATCGATCAAACGACCGCAGTTCCGCCGCGGTTTTAACTCATCACTGGATCAGGTTTTGTGCAGTGTTTTAGTTTGGATGTTTTGGGATTTTTAATGCATGTTTTTACTACCCAGATTTTCCAGAGAGCAAATTGACTTTTGGGGTGGTTAAAAATCCGTATTTTGATCGATATTCCGTAGACTTTGGCTAATGGATATTATCTGTGATGTGATATATGTATTGAACGTCTACTAATCGCTATATGTCGATTAGTGGGGGTTATACATATCTGTGATCTGTAATGTTGATGGTTTGTGGATATGAACCCGGTGGATTGTCGCGGATGAATAGCCGGGAATGGGTGTGAGATGAGAGTTTCTTTTTTTTTCATTCATTGTAAAATTTGTAAATTGATGTAATATTATTTGTATGGCCGCACAACCGGGTCGGGGTTCTAGCCGTCATTGTATAATTTGTTTTTTCTGTTTTTGCTCCTAGGATAGACCCATGAAGGGGGTGCACAAACTACCGGGTATCCCGAAGTGCCGAGTGGCCTACTCACGGTATTGAGGGAGGTTGCTTCGCTTCGGGTACTTGGCGGGTAGTTTGCCGCAACCGTAGGGGTCTTGGGTGGGGTTTGGCTATTCATCGCGACCGTGTAATCCGCTTTTCGTTACAGGCTCGTACGGAATGCGGAATCCTAGTATATCCAAAGTGTTCATCTGTGATCTGTAATGTCTATCATTGCTATATATCTATATATGATATCTATTTAGGCGTTGCTTATGTTTTTCAGCCGCGCTAGCCCAGCCCCCGCTCTGTCGTTAGTTAAGTAACCTAACGGGTGATGACGGGGCCCCATGGCGAATGCGAATGGCATAAGCGTACGTCATATTTTGGTTGTTTTCTGCAATGGTAGGATTTAAATGATGGGACGCATTAAAAGAACTAATGCAAGAAAATAAACGAAGTAAAGGTCGTTGGAACACTTTGAAAACTACTCGGTTCTTTTCAAAAACCAGCATTTTAAACGCGGAGCTTGAACCACTCCTTTTAAAAGCTATCTCGTTCCATCGACTATATCAAGTTCATTACGTTCACGGTTTCGCCAAAACCATCCGTAGCCCTCCGTCGTTTCATATGAATATTCAACAGTATTCAAGCTGTGTTTGTTGGCCTTAGCCAAGGCACAGTGTTTGGTAGCTGGTGGGTATTGATTAATCCAAAAATACTTGTTAACCGTAATCAGAAACGGCGTCGCTATGCAGCTAGCCGGTGAGTACGGGTCGATCCACAGAGATGTGTAATTTTCAGTTTTATGTTTTTACGAGTTGATTCCGATGGTTGTTTGGTTTTTTTTTTGTCGATTGATTTAAAAACTAATTTAAATGATATGAAAGAACTCGTTAGGATTAGGTCTAAGGTAGGGTTGATGAGATCAATATTGTCACCTCTTTCAATGCCGTTTGATTAAAGCTTTTTAGAACTCACAACAATTATTAGCAAAGGGGATTAGGATGATTGGGAAGAAACGAAGTTTCTTCCTCTAGATCCTTGTCCGTCCTTTCTTATTAATTGCTACAATCTTCATGGACGTCATGTATGTCCGGCCTTTTATACTACGGTTCACCGTTACCTCGTAGGTAGGGTGCCGTAGGGGGCGGATCATACATGCGTGCATGAAGTTCTTGTTTTGAAAATATGTTGGCATTGAAGGAGGTGAGAGATATTCATCTCTCACTCCCTCCCTTGTTCCTAACCCTAACAAGCGAAGATTTTACTCGCTCATTAGGGTGTCTTTTAACAGTGACATTTTTAAAGCACTTACCGATTGCATTTGAAAGACTACACTAATTAACTAGGGCAATGATATGATTTATCTACTGCAAGATTTATATGAGAGAACTAAGGCAACAATTAACTTAACACTATGGCAGAATTTAAAGAAATAAAAACTTACTAAATGATGCTCTTGATCTCCAAATAATTCTGAATTTTATTGATTGAAAAGAGGCATCCCTTTTTACAGATTTGTGAGTACAATTTATAAGTGAACAGGGGAGCTAGGGTTACAGACTCTCGTACACACGATTTTACATATATGCCCACTGAAAATCCCAACACCTGCCCGACACACCGACACACCAAATTTCCACCGACACGGGCAATAAATGGCCGCGGAACCGTGGCAATGATGGGCCTTGGCCCGCGGTTCCGCGACCCTTTGGTGAGTTCAGCTCACCAAATCTTCTGAGCTTGTTTGTCTTTATCTGGGCTTGTTATTTCTTCATCTCTTTTCTCTGTTTGTCTTCTTATTCTTCTTCAGATCTTTCAGTGAAAAACATATAGCGATCTTTTAACCGTTTTTCTTTGACATTTTTGGACCTTGCACTGTTCTTCGTCTAGGCTTGACTAGGACCCGTCTACTTGTTGGTTAAAAGTCTCTCTTTTGTATCATTTTCTCACTGTCTTAACTCCAAAAGCCTGTATCCTGTAACATGCAGCAAACGTGCGTCAAGAGTACCTGTTTACTTATAAAATGAATAAAAGTGGGGCGTATGAATTGCAATATTATGATATGAACAGGTATTCATATGTTGCATAGATAGAATGCGTTGGTTTGGGACAGTCGTATTGCTTTGTTGGCCATAGTCAAGGGTATATACGGGTGGGTTCAAATTAACCTGGACAACGACGGGTAGAACTTGACATGTGACTTATGATTTATTGGCCTTAGTCAAGGTCATAAGAGCATGGGGCAAAAATCCACATCGGGAGTTTCAAAAGTACTGAAACTTGCTAGCGCTGCATACTATTTGGAGTGTGATGATTCTGGTAGGATTCCTTCAGTTTTGTCACGCGATGATATTTGGATCCCGATCCTACTGTGAGTATATGCTACTCCTCGGGAACTTTCTCACTTAACGATCAATGCTATAAACCAAGTAGGTGTCTAGAAAGATGTTAGCGGGGCTACGCCCACAGGGAAAAGAGGTTACAAAATTAAGGAACTTTGCGAAAGCGTTGGAAAACCTCCCTCGAAGTACCGACACTGGCCTTGCTGAACGGTTAAGCAAGTATTGTACGGTGAGATTGATCCTGACTAATTCTTCCTTTATGGTTTGAGGAGGGATTCGAGAGACAGTGGGAGCCATCCTGTTTAGATAAATTAAAAACCAATCTAAACTTGCAAGAGCATCATGCTGAGTGTTTTCTTCTCTCTCTCTTAATTGCAGCGACCCAGTGACCGCACCTAGGTTACATCTAGATAATAAAATGACTGAATCTGACTGTTATGACTGGCAAAGGTCTGTCCAGATGTCCATTGCCCATGATAAGCTGGGACACCTCTTAACTAATCCAACCCCTGCCGTCTCAGGTCCAGTTTCCCCTGTCACGGATATTCATATCCACAAGACATCGGAAAAAGACTGTACGAAAGCCAAGTGCCTTATGTTAGCCTCAGTTGATGGTTTATACCAGAGGCAGCACGAGAAGATGGACTCAGCTTCTATCTTTCTCCATAACAAAGTTTTATATGGAGAGCAATCTCGTATCGCAAGATATGAGACCTCGAATGAATTGCTTCCAGTGAGGTTGGCTATCGGGTCATCTGTAGGGGGCAACGTCCTTGCAAAGACCAGCTCTTTTGAGCTCTCGGACCTGAAGACCACGTTGAAGAACGGATCAGATGCTGACTTAGTTCAACAGTCTCTACCTACTACCCTGAAGGAAACCATGGAAGTAGAAAGAAAGAGAAGGGCAGAAGTTTCGGGAATGGATGCAGTAAAAGAGGGATGTTCCTATTGTTACAGGAATGAACATGGACAGAAGGATTGCAGGGCTTGCAAAGCCAGTAGCCAGAATTCGAAGCATGTTATGGCTTCGGCTTCGGGTGTGTTTGTAATAGGGAACTGTATGTCAGTTAACCCTACTTCCTGGGTATTGGACACCGGATCAGGATCTCATATCTGTAATTCATTACAGGCTCTGAGAAACCGTAGGGTTATCAGGAAAGGTGATATGACTCTCAGGGTTGCTAATGGAATGAGCATGTATGCTGAATCCATAGGGGAATATCATCTAGGACTGACAACTGGGCAGATATTGATTCTGCGTGACTGTTTTTATGTACCAGGTACGACTTGTAACATCATATCTGTATCCTTACTTTCTAAGGAAGGATATGATTTTACTTTTGTAAGCGATGTAGTAAACATCCACCTAAATCAAGTACTGATTGGGTCAGGTACATTGAAATACGGTATATACGTTTTGAATCAAGCTCAGGTCTTCAGTGTCCAGAACACACTTAAAAAAAAGTCTCTGGAATTAAATCCGGCTTTCTTATGGCATTGTAGACTGGGTCACATTAATGAGACACGGTTGACAATGTTACATAAAGAAGGATACTTGGATCCGTTCGAGTACCAGTCTTATGCCACTTGTGAATCTTGTCTCATGGGAAAGATGACAAAGACTCCGTTCACTGGACACGGAGAAAGAGCGAGCGAGCTCTTGGGACTCATACACAGTGATGTGTGTGGTCCAATGTCTGCACATGCGCGAAGTGGTTATTCATACTTCATTACTTTCACAGATGATTTCTCTAGGTATGGGCATGTCTTCTTAATGAAGCACAAATCCGAGGCTTTTGAGAAATTTCAGGAATACAAGAATGAAGTTGAAAAACAAACAGGCAAAAGTATCAAGACACTGAGATCTGATCGAGGTGGTGAATACTTAAGTGCAGAGTTTATGGGCTTCTTAAAAGAGAATGGAATTCTCTCTCAGCTTACTCCTCCATACACACCACAACACAACGGTGTATCGGAAAGGAGGAATCGAACCCTATTGGATATGGTTCGTTCCATGATGAGTAAGGCTGAGTTGCCGCGATCCTTCTGGAGTAATGCACTAGAAACAGCTGCATATCTTTTGAACCAAGTTCCTACTAAGTCAGTGCCTACCACACCATATCAGATGTGGAGTGGGAAGAAACCCAGTCTTAAACACTTTAAGACATGGGGATGTCCAGCTTTTGTAAAAAAGCAGCATGCGGACAAGCTCGAGGCACATTCGGTACAGTGTAAGTTTGTGCGATACCCAAAGAACTCCAAGGGGTATCTTTTCTATTACGCAGAGGAACAAAAGGTTTTTGTTACTCGCCATGCCCGTTTCTTGGAAACCGAGTTTTTGGAAAATCAGATTAGTGGGAGTGCAATAGAACTGGAAGAAATTCCAGAACCACGAACTATTACTGAAAGCTTAGTAGAACCAGAGGGTTCGAAAGAACAGGACATTCCAGCGCCACTCCGCAGGAGTAGTAGGCAGTCTCATCCGCCCGAGAGATACCACGGTTTTCTCATAGACGGGGATAGAGAGGATTGCACCATGGATTATGGTGAGCCTACTAGCTTCCAGCAAGCCATTCAGAGCAGCGACTAGGTAAAATGGCTGGATGCAATGCGGGCCGAGATGGAGTCTATGTACACCAACAAAGTTTGGACTTTGGACTTTGCTCCAGAAGGGGTAAAACCCGTAGGATGCAAATGGATCTTCAGAAAGAAGATTGGTGTAGATGGGCAGGTTGAGACCTATAAAGCTAGACTTGTTGCAAAGGGTTTTCGTCAAAGACCTGGTTTGGACTATGACGAAACCTTTTCTCCAGTGGCTATGCTGAAATCCATTCGGATCCTTCTTGCCATTGCTGCCTTCCACGATTATGAAATCTGGCAGATGGACGTAAAGACGGCTTTCCTAAATGGAAATTTGGAAGAGTGCGTCTATATGGATCAGCCAGAAGGATTCATTCAGAGTGGGAGCAGCGGTAAAGTGTGCAAGTTGCTAAAGTCCATCTATGGACATAAGCAGGCATCGCGGAGTTAGAACATCTGCTTTGATGATACTGTCAAAGAATTCGACTTCATCAAAAACCCAGATGAACCATGCATTTACAGTAAGATTGTAGGGAGAACTGTGGCATTCCTCGTTTTGTACGTGAATGACATTCTCCTAATAGGAAATGATATTCCTATGCTACAGTCAGTCAAAGGATTCTTGTCACAGAGGTTCTCCATGAAGGACCTGGGTGATGCTAATTACATTCTGGGGATCCAGATCTATCGTGATTGATCTAAGAGGATGTTGGGACTTTCACAGTCAAGGTACATCGACACCATACTGAAAAGGTTCAGTATGGAAGATTCCAAGCGCGGTAATTTACCGGCTTGTCACGGGATCACCCTCTCCAAAGAGATGTCTCCTAAGACTGATTTGGAAAGGGATCGCATGTCTATTATACCCTACGCTTCTGCGGTAGGCTCTATAATGTATGCGATGTTATGTACCAGACCAGATGTAGCATACGCATTGAGCGTTGTAAGTCGGTATAAGTCGAACCCCGGGGAAAAACACTGGATAGCGGTAAAGAACATTCTCAAGTACCTGAGAAGGACTAAGGAGATGTTCTTGGTGTATGGCGGAAAAGACCTCCAGCTTGAGGCCTTTGCTGACTCCAGCTTCCAGAGTGACAAGGATGACTCCAAGTCCATGTCGGGTTATGTCTTTACCCTCAATGGAGGGGCGGTTTGCTGGAAGAGTTCCAAGCAGGAGACCGTTGCAGACTCAACTATGGAAGCGGAGTACATAGCTGCTTGTGATGCCGCAAAGGAAGCTGTCTGGATGAAGAAGTTCCTCACGGAGCTTCAGGTGGTTCCTACTATTGTTGATCCAATACCGCTGTATTGCGACAACAACGGCGCTATAGCTTTAGCGAAGGAACCCAGGTCCCATCAGAAGTCCAGGCACATTTTGAGGCGGTACCACCTGATCAGGGAGATCGTAAATCGCCGGGAGATCGAGGTGAAAAGAGTAAATACGGAGAATAACACTGCAGATCCACTCACGAAGGCCCTACCTCAGACTCAGTTCGAGCGGCTGATCGAGATGATAGGTCTTCGATAAGCCAGTACATGGCCTTAGTGAAAGTGGGAGATTGTTAGTGTATATGCCCTAGAGGCCATTACTGTATCATACTAGCTTGTATATTACTTAATGGAAGCTTGGGATATTCACAGTTGTATAGACAATCTTGCTCAAAATGGTAGTATGCTACTTGGTTTGTCTCTACTTCAATATGTGCATGTGTTTCTTTTAGCATATCGCTTATATACATATTAGTAGAGCTCTTAGAATTTTTGCTTGATTACCAGCGTTGTGATGGCGCTCACACTCGTGGGGGCTGGGTAATCCATAAGCACATCCTTATACAGGTCCCTAGTCGTTGGACTATCGAGACAGGGCATCGATACTCCGGAGTAGACTAGCGTATGCGCTTCTCATCCCAGCGGGGGAGACGGTCTGTCCCACAGCCGTCAGTACGTCGTACTTAAGATAGTATGCGGGTGCTCGTTAGGTTACGAGTACACTGGACAGGACTCGTCGGGAACTATTGGTTGGTATTATACCTATCGTCAGTTATCAGTTCCCAGGTGACATGAGTACAGCTTAGTCCGCCGACTTGACACTGTCACTTCGTCTCGAGTGTGTTCCCACTGTACTTAGATTACTACCCTACCACGGCTCAAAGGAATCGTGCAAACAGGTAGTAGTTGGGTGCAGTCCCGAAGCACTTGGAGGCAGTGACGGTTAGACAGGATTCGTCTCACCCGGTATTGGGGGTTGACATCGCGCTGTGTCTAGGAGAGCCATTACACGAGTAGTCCCTGGCCAGGGCAAGCGAGATATACTGGTAGGTTTCCAGTGTTATCTCAGGGTGTTCTCGGCTTCACTCCGACACGACTTGTACCGCTATTAGGGGACTGACGTTTACCGCCCCTAGGCCCGCCATGCGATGTATCAGACGAACAGACCGGACTGTACGGAGATTGTCACATACAGGCTCAGTAGGAGTTCGGATGGGTTTACCTCATCGGCCTTCTTATCGACATCTACCTGGGGACCGTTACGTACAGCTAGTGCCGCTTGCGGTCTGTGGTTAAACCCACTGCCAGCGTAGTGTCGAGTCTTTAGAGTCCCACACAGAGAGTTTCCCTGCATTGAGCGAAACGTATAGAGGCCGTATGGTTTTACGGCAGGGCTGCGATCACTTGCGTGCACTTGTGTGCGTATACTGTTCGGGCAGGCAATACTAGTGTGCTTTGGTTTAAGCCGGATTCTAGTATTGCACAGATGGATTTGTTTTGTTTTATGTGCGTTCGCATTCTACGGAATGCGGATGCGGGTGTGTATGCACAGATTTGCGGAGTGGAGAAGGAGGAGGTGCCACATTAGGGTTTTGATAGTTGGTTCGGTCAAAACCATTATGAGCCGGGGACATTATTTACTAATCCTTTTATTGATAATTATGTTGTGGCTAATTACATTGACCATTTGACCATCTTGACTTTGTTGACCGTTTGACCAAAGTTGACTTGGATCTTCTTGAAGGGTCTAAAGTATTCTTTGGTTTTCTTTTTCATTTTGTTATGAAAATGGTCATGTCATTAGTGCCATCAACTTTATCATGATAAGATTAGTAATGATGAAAATGAGTATTACTGCAACCATGGTTGTGTTTTCTCTTGGTTAAGCTTTTCATTTGTTGATTCTCATTCTCTCTCATAGAAAAGAAATGAGAAACATTTCCATGGTTGCTCCTCCTTCTTCCTCCTCTTGATTCTTCCTTTGATCTCATGTGTTGAGAGAAAAAGGATTCCACTTGACAAACACATCTATACATCTCCTCTACACATCCTAGGGCTTCTTGATTAGCAATCTCTTTGCCTTAGTTGCCTCGGCTCGAGGTGGAGCTCGGTGTACATCTCTCGGGTGGATCGTCTTCGACTCAAGAAGGCCGCGGAGGTGCCCAAGGTCCGGATCGACACTTGGAGCTTGGATGGACGAGCGGGACAGCGGAGTGAAGACCCGAAGGACCGGTTTCATGAGGTATACTTTCTACAGCATAGTAGTTATAGCCTCTAGTAGTTTACCAGTTTCTAGTTTAGTAAAGATCCGTGCTTTAAGTCCATGTTGCCATGCGCCAAATCATTGTTTTTCGTCGTTTCCGCCTCCCCGTAAGAACCGGGATGAGCAACGTGGACTTACAAGCCTTTTTAGCAGTCTGTTTGAAAGGTACGCCTTGGCACATCAACAGCCTTTTTAATCCTTTTGTGTAATATCTGGGCAGACGGATGGGCTGGAGCCTGTCAAGTGTAAAATCGGCACCATGCAAAATTTCTTTCTCCACTTTGGTTTCCATGGATCGAGAAAAGAGGATCGCCTTTTCATCTCTTCGCCTGGGAGGGTCATAGAATGTCTGCAGTTCCTGTACACCATAGGTATCAAGTGCGTCGAGCTCTTTATAGTGCTGCCGCGGAACCATAGCGATTTGCAAACTTTGATCGTTGCCTGGCACGGTTTTTATGGATGGTCGAACAGAGAATACTGCATTGACTTCATCTTCAGAATCGTTGCCGAAGATCAACATAGGGGTAGACGGTCCGGATTTGTCGTATTGGGGCTGCCCCGAATAGACTATTTCTTCTTCCTCCTCGGTATCACTCCCGAAGACCAGAATGGTACTGATAGCTTTTTGCTTGTCCTCCAGTTTATGGCATCTCTCCGTGTCCTCGAAGTCTGGTAAGAAGTACATCTTCGTACTTCATTCAAGGAGAATGGGTTCAATTCCCCTGTCACGGTATATTCAAGCCCTTCTTTGAAGTACTTCATACACTGATGCTGCGTAGAAGGAATAATGTTGTATTCATGTAACCAAGGCCGGCCAAGAAAAGCGTTGTAGCAGGTCTTGGCGTCAATGACGTGAAATTTGATGTCCGTGATGAGCATCCTAAAGCGTAATGTCAGTATCACAGAGCCGAGCGTCCTTGATGACTGGGAGTCAAATCCGGAGATTGTGATTTTATCATGAGCGAGATGCTGAACGCTTATGCAGATTTCCTTCAACACTCTTATATTAAGGAGGTTGATGGAGGGCCCGTTATCAACCAAGATTTTGCCTATCTTGATATCATGGCAGTATCCAGAGACATAAAGGGGACGGTTATGCTCGCATGTCCTGAGGAGAAGATCTTCATTGCTAAAGGTGATATCGTCTGTGGGCACTTCTTCCAGCTCGTCCTTCATCTTTTCTTCAGCGAGGAAATCCTGGAACTGGTCAGGCCCTTGTAATGCCTTGATCAGGGAATCTCTCGCCTCTTTAGATAGCAGAAGGGCGTCGAGAATGGTTAGTTGCGATGGATTCTTCCTCAGGTGTGCCAGGACATTATAATCCACCTTGTTTTGCTTAGGCGGGTCCTTGGCTGTAAGAACTTCGACGACTCGATCATCGAGGGCGATATCCTCAGGGACTTTTTCTTTTCCCTTATCCTTTTTATTCGATCCCTATTTTGTGGGTCCAAGATTCTTTTTAGGTAGCGTGCGATTGCGCAGCTGAATGTTCTCGCAGCTCTTCGTTTCTTCCTGATTTCCTGAGGTGGATTCTTTGAAGAGAGGGCCGAGATCCATTTCTTCTTCCGAATCGCTTCCGAAGGTGAGAACTTATGATCCCCTGCTATCAACCATGCGACAGTTGCCGGCAACTTTTTCACGTTCGTCTGTCGCATTTTTCTGCTATCAACGAGCTTCACGCTTCATCCTCTTGAAGTGTTGCCTGTGAGCGACATACCCTTGCCATTAATTTTTAAAGGCGTTGCACTCTTCGGTGGGGTGCAAAATCCTTCGATGATATAAACAGTAATCAGGATGCACATCCTCTTCATTAAGGTGTATCTCATCAGAAATGTTTCCTTCGGAGGGTGGCAGCTTCATTCCCATCGATATGGCTTTGGCGAACCTTTTCCTTGTCTTGAACCTGCTTTTGCTGGCAGCCGAAGTGCTCCTATCTGGTGGAGTGTTTTAACCCTTTCGTCCAGTCGCCGGCGTTTGGCTTTTTCAAATATGGCCATTTCGCGCTCTCGATCAGCTTTGGTTTTCAGAAGAGCTTCGTTCAGGAATGCATCAATCATCTTGTCTGACGGTCCTAAGAGCTCCGATTTGGGATCTTCCCCCAGTTTCTCTGCATCCAGAACTTCTTCACCATTTATCAATGAGTGAGAGATCACATGGCAGCTTGCCATATAATCCTCAGGTTCATCTGACGAGTCTTCTCCATTGTTATCATCTCCGTCCTTAAGGACGTGGCTGAGAAATTCTTGGAGTGTGACTGGGGTCCTCGCCTTCTGGTTATATTCATCCAGCGCATCAATATGTTTTTGCAGGTCCGTGCGATCTTCTTCACCGTTTATCAACGAGTGAGAGATCACATGGCAGCTTTCCACATAATCTTCAGGTTTATCTAACGAGTCTTCTCCATTGTTATCATCTCCGTCCTCAAGGACGTGGCTGAGAAATTCTTGGAGTGTGACTGGGGTCCGCGCCTTCTGGTTATATTCTTCCAGTGCGTCAATATATTTTTGCAGGTCCGTGCGCTTGTCATCAGGCTTCACGGGCTTTTTGGTCTTTTTCTTCTTTTTTAAAGACTTTGACGGCTGGGCCTGGGCGTTTTGACCATCCCCACCAATTCTTGTTGTTGAGCGTGGCTTTAGCATTCCCTCAATGACCTCGGGTTCCAGCGGACTTTTCCATTTGATAGCTGTGCATGTTTGGAGATCCTTCAGCATTCTTTTCGTTTTGGTTGAAAGAACGACCTCCCATGGAGCTTCTTCTATAAAAGAGCATGATGCCTTCGGTGTATCCGCCTTTTTGAGAGCGTGCGGCTAAAGCGGGTTTACTTTCCAATTCTCAGACAGTGCGAATTTGCCCTGTTGGTATTGGTTCTCAATCCACCTTTTGAAGATGAAGCAATCTTCGATTGGATGGCCTATCGCTTGGTGATAGGGGCAATAATTGGGATTATTAGCCTCACGGGGTTGCAATGGGCGTTTTGGATCCGGCAAGTTGATGATCCTGTTGCGCATCGCCAGCTCGAACAATCTCCTCGTTTTGTCCCTGGGAAACGAATAAGGGCACTTCATTTTTTCATTAAAGAATCGTCGTTTCTCGTCTTGGCGATCAGTTAGTTTTGGGACACTGGGCTGCTGTTGAGCATTGGCGACGAAGGTCGCTTTCCCTTTTTCTTTTTCATTTCGAGATTCCAATTTTGAAGAAGATGGTCTATGCGTCCATTTGGGCCAATTTGTCAATCAAGGCCTGGAAAGTGGTCGGCTTGAAAAACATCATGAATTGTGAAATGGTCGCCTGAGGGTCAAGAGTACCCATGAACATACCTACCGCAGGTGTTTCTTCACTGCGCTGCTCGCACTTCGACCATAAGTTCCGCAACCGTATCGCGTACTGCACTAATGTTTCGCCTGGCTTTACTCTGGCATTAATTAATGCGGTGATTGGGGTGCGTTCGCTAGCGCTTGCGAAACGCTGGGTGAACAGCAATTCCATCTCTATAAAAGTTTTGACGGAATCGTTGGGAAGCTCTGAGTACCATTCGAACGCCGTCTCTGCCAAGCTGCCGACGAATTGGCGAAACAGTAGCTTATCATCCCCTCTAGTGTTGCCGCAGAGAGCCTTGAACTGAGAGACATGTTGATAGGGATTGCTTGTCCCCTTGTACACGTGGAATTTAGGAATCGTGTATCCTGGCGGGTATTTTATTTGATCGTACCAACCCGGATAGGGCTGTCCAGTTCTGACAACTTGGCCAGCCGCTTCATTCGCTTGATGAGCTCATATTTGTTGAGATATATAATCATTGAGCGTGGCTTTAGAGATGGTCTCCTCCTTGGCTGCTGAACAAGCCGGCAGAGGGTTTGACGTCTCCGCTCGGTCGTCTTCGAGGATAATCGGAGGATCTTTAGCTGGAGGATCCAGTTGTATCATCATCCTGACCATGTCTTAGAAGAGAAACGACATTCATTTTATATTGGCCGCTTATTCCGCTGCCTCTTTGTCCTTCTTTTCGAGGATTCTGCGGAGGAACTCGGCATCAGTTTCATGTTCTTGACGCTGCTCCGACGACGTTTCCTGGCTTTCTTTTGGCCCTGTGAGTACGGCCATTTGCGTCAACATTTCCTGGAGCTTCTGTTGTTGCTCCTGGGCCTTTATCACGGATCTGGTTAGTGGTCGATGGCTCGTAGAGATACGGCTTTCCACTTTCCCGAATGCCATATAGACAGAATGTACCACCATGCTTCCAGACTTGGGGCATTTAGATTCAGTGTTCTTGCGATTCGCCGCAGACACCGAGATTTTCTGTAGCTTTCTCCTCTTGTGAGCGGTCGAATTTGAGGGGGCCGTTGCTGTCACGACCCGAAAGTACGGAACATAACCGGCACTTAGACTACGAACGTCTCAAGGCGTACGTAAGCTAAGTAAGCCGAACCCAGAAATCCAAACCAAGAGAAGTAGGGAGTAGGAAGAACCATATCAAATCAACCTGTATGCAACATAATATACAACGCCTAAAGGCAAGGATCATAACATAAATGAACTCAACCAGCAAGAAACCCATAAAAATATAACACGCGACTCTAAGGTCGAAATAATAACATCACTGGTCTCTATCTCAAAAATAAATACATGTTTGGTTGATGGAAATTCTAGATACAACTGAAATATAATATAAAATGTATAATGATGGGTACGAAACAATAAACCCACCTACTAGCAAGTCACCCGAAAGGAACAGTGCCCGTAAAGCCGTAATGGGACCTGTACGGCAAACCTGCAAGAAACTGGGGCACAACGGGGGTGAGTTGCCAACTCGTGAGTAGAAAAAGATCTACGAACAGAAAATCGCATGTATGACGCAATCCTAGGTCATACAATCTGTAAGTGCACGGCAGCGCCCCGGCCGTCAATCCGACGGCCAAATGCGGAAGCGGTGATAAACTTTAATTTTTCTTGAACTGGCAAACCGCCGGGCACTAATACCCGGATCGAACCATTAATTAGTCCTAGCTAACTACAAGAAAGGGAAGAGAGATATACCGACTGATCCAAGTCCTCCGTTCTTCTTGTCGTCGTCCCGATCTCCTGCGGAAGCTCCGGTCTCCACCTCGTCGCCGGAAGTGCACCACATCGCCTACTTCTTTTACGGGCTCCCACCTCAATGCCGAGGCAACTCGGGCACGAAGCTGGCTAGTCGACGTGCCCAAGAATTGCTGTAGAATGTGTAGTGAAGAAGTCTCATTTGGGGTTCATGGAGATGCCATTTTGATGGAGGAATTTGTGCACAAGAATTTTCATGGATGCTAGAGGGAAAAATGGAGCATGCAAGGAAAATGAATTTGGCCAATACATTTTTGTGCTCACTAAAACAATCAGCCCCAGCACACACATATAAGCTCATGGCTTTTTAAGGAAATTAATCCATCATCCAAATTAAACACCAGCACACTCAAAAAGGGGGGGCCCACGAAATTACCATGATGGAATTTTCCCACCAAAAACTAAACCTCTCTCTCCACTCATTAACAGTGGCCGGCCAAAAAAAAAACTTTTGGAGGAGAGGAGAGAGGAGTGTGAACATTAAGCAAGAGAGACGGAGGAAAAATGTGATGATAAAAACAATGATCACTAGAAAATCCACACTCCACCAACAACCATGATGACAAACTATCACCTCACAAAGTCAAGCAAAAGTCAAGGTATGGAGCAACCATGATGAAGTCAAAAAGTCAAGTGATCATGACATGGCAATATGCAAAAGACCCCCTCCACAAATGCCTATTTGCAACAATGCAAATAAGCCCTCCTCCACCAATCTTCGGCCAATGAACGATACAAAGGAAATTGGCCGAAACGGAAAGCAAACTGGCAACTCCAGAAAACTGGTCCCGTAATAAATTACAGGAAACCCCGATACTGTGCATACATACCCGCATTTGTATTCCGACCGAAATACAACTGCAATGAGACAAAATCTACACTGTACTATACTAGAATCCGGCTTAAACCAAAGCCGGCTAGTAATGTCCGTCCGATCCTGATCCGTGCAATATCGCACGTATCTGATCGAACCCTGCCATATATCCATACGGCCTCTAGTACAAACCGTCCGATCCTGATCCGTGCAATACCGCACGTATCTGATCGGACCCTGCCATATCTCCATACGGCCTCTACAGCTTTTCTCCCGAAAGCTGAGTAACTGAATGTGGGGGACTCTAAAGACTCATCAACACCTTGGTTGTGGATTTAAACACTAGCACGTTAGAGGTATAAGCCAATACATAACGGGCTACCAGGTATTGACCAAAAGGGACGTCTGTGAGCGAACTCAGCCTGACTCCCTACTGAGCCTGTCAGTGACAATATCCGTACAGTCCGGTCCGTTCGTCTATGAGCATCGCATGGCGGGCCTAGGGGGTTGGTAAAAGTCAGACCCCCAAAAGCGGTACAAGTCGTGTCGGAGTGTAGCCCAGAACACCCTGAGATACTACTGGAATACCTACCAGTAAATCTCCTTGCCTCGGCCGAGGGCTTCGTGTAGTGGCTCTCCTAGACACAGCGCGACCTCACCCCCAATACCGGGAGAGACGAACCCCTGAAGATACGCTCACTGCCTCCATGTGGCTCGGGACTGTACCCAACTAAAACCTGTTTGCACGACTCCTTTGAGCCGTGGTAGGGTAGTAATCAAAGTACAGTGGGAACTCACACGAGACAAATGACGATCCCCAGGTCGATGAACTAACCTGTACACATGTCACCAGGGAACTGCCATCTGACGTCTGGTATATGACCAACTAGCATGTTCCCGGCGAGTCCTGTCCGGTGTACTCATAACCCAATGAGCACCTGTATACATCTTAGGTGATCCAACTGACACCAATGGCTTGTGAGACCGGCCACCGCCCCTCGTCGGGGTCTCGACTGTATACACTAGTCTACTCTGGAGTATCGATGCCCTGTCTCCAAACTCGCACGACTAGGGACCTTTTAAGGATGCGCTTATAGACCCCAGCTCCCACTTATATGATCGCCCTCATACTGCTGGTGGTCAAGCAAGAAACCTAGGGGCTCTATCAACGTGTAATAGCGACCTGTCAGGTCACCTAAAGCAGTACACGATGATAAAGGTAAACCAGATAGCATACTATCATCTCGAGTAAGACTGTCCTACCGGGATAGGTCCTCCATCAATCATTGCAATCACATGCCTATGATCCAATAATTGACTCTGATGGCACTATCTCCAACAATCTCCCACTTGCACTCAAGGCTAATTATTGCGATGTCGCATACTCACAGCCCGTGTGATACCGAACACCCAACTCCTCTACCGATCAGTCTCACAAAGCCTGTTTGCGAAACTATTGCGTTCGAGGAATAGCCTCAGTGAGTGGATCCGCCTTGATGTTTCTTTCTATGTCTCTCTATATCTCAAGTTCGCGGAGAAACCCATCTCCCGAAATGAGCAATACCTGTCTTAGAATGTGTCTGGATGTCTGATGGGACCTAGCTCATAAATGAACTCCAAATCCAAACTTCTTAGACTGTATCGTCAACTGAACTTAATCAGTATCCTGCGCCATGCCTCCCTCAGTATTGCCTTAGACCACCTGTCCAAAATACTGCCCCTCGTCAGAAGGAAAACTATAACTCTGACAACCTCCTTGTCGTCCAGGTCACCTTGGAAGCCTGGAATGATAACTGTCTCCCGAATAAGGCTGTCGTTATCATATCCCTAGAACATCCACTTATGTTCTATAACTGCTTCCGACTGTTTCTCCAGGATTGGATCAATGTCAACTTATTGCATCTAGTGCAAGAACAACATCTGGTGTGGTACTTGACATCTCATGATTGACTCAATTGCCTGAGCAAGTGATCTGCCAATCATGCACATCCCTCCCTACTTTAGTCTATAAGACACCTTTAGAGAGGGTGAATCCATCATCTGCAGGTACACCACCGTGCCAGGAGTCTTCCATTCTAAATACCCTTAGAATGCTGTCTAGGTACCCAGATTGGGAGACTACCCAAATCTAGATCTAAAACCATAGATCTAGTAACTAGTATGTCTGATATAAAATCCATTTCCTTTGTGGAGAAACCACTGTGTGACGACCAAAGTATAACCGATCGTAGTATAGGAGTTTCTTTTCCTATTCTGTGTATGTCACCCAAATACCATGACATCACATCCTACTACCTTCTCAACAGATCCATCCCCTATTCTGATGAAGTCAAACCTATGACTGTCATGTCAGAAATAGACGATCTATCTCCGCTATAACCGCTTTAGTCTATAAATAGACATAATCTACCTGTCCATCAATGCTTCCGCTGCTCCCACTGACTACGATAACCCTCTGGCAGAGTTATATAGACGTATACTTCTAAAGCATGTTTAGAACGTCGCTATACTCATCCTCTAGCCGGGTCTCGCAGCCTGGAACAACAGCAATGGTAATTGTGGGTAAACAAGAACTTCCCTGTCACCGTCCTTGATGCTACCGTAGTACCTCTCGGGTGCCTGAAGTTACCCACCTTATCTGCGGAGTGGCCAATGGAATGTCAATCCAGATTGAATCTTTAGGTTCCTTATCAAATCTTCAGTAATCGTTTGTGGTTCTGGAATCACTTCCAGTTCTACCATACTCCCACTACTGTTTTTCTGAAAAAATCCATTTTTAATATAAAACTGTGGCGAGTCAAGAACAATATCACTATTGATCTTCCAGATGGTAGAAAGTCAACCCGCGTCATAGCCTGGGTCAACCCACAAACAGCCATTACAGAAAACGTGCCTTGAGTTATCCAGAGTCTGGTTTTAATCATAAGCCGGACAACTCCCCGTACCTTAACATCGTTAAGATACGAACTGTTCTATATCCAATATAGGACCAGAGGCACTGATTTAATTGAATCAGATTCAAATCATGCAGCTATCTCCAGTGCATGTTAACTAAATGGAAAGAGGCCGATCAGCGTTACTCAACTTAGGAGTACTTCCAAATATGAGTAACCTGAAAGAGAAGCAAGTTCTCTTAATCACTACTATCAACTGAATACCATTGACAAGTATCTACATCTTCGATCACTTTGAAGAATCCCGATACTTGCTACACTTGGTTCTCTACTCTATTCAAATACCTATAACTTCTCCAAATTCGGACCCTGCGTTTCCACGAAACACGTGTCTAAAACTAGAGAAGTCATAAGTAAACCGAATATAGTACGAGGACCAACCCCTCTGTCCTGATGGACCCTGGACAACATACAATACTCTGTATAAGTCCCTTGAGTCTGATAACTCATTCACTGTGTGTCGTAGGTTGAAAACTGTACTTATGGTTAAGAAGAATTACACCGCTGTTTAATGCTCCTTACCTAACCATCCACTGATATAGGTAAATGTCACAGACATAATTTCAAAAAGGTATATCTCACTCTATGAAAATAGACGTACAGATATATCAATTTGAAATTGGTGCATAAAAGCGGATATTCAAAACCAAATATTTGCCGACCGGCAAACAACCCAGGTGATTTCCTCAAATATCACCGATTACAACGAATCCCGATATAATGAGGATGATCACCCAATTCCCAATAACTTACTCCCACTCATCATCTGTAAAAACCATACAGATGTGAGAATCATACCTGGTAAATACATACTCTGGAGTAAGTGTCTAATCGGGAAATCAGTTTTCCTTTAACAGTACACAGTGAGACTGAAACATCGAAATATTTCGATGGGGTATCCTGGTATTCCTAGTAATGCCTCTTCCAGATTCACGACTGTAACCGTATAATTCTTTGCTACCTCTCCAAATCCCTTCATATGTCTTTAGTCTTTACCTTCTGCACACCCCTTTAGGCCAAATGGTTTTCTTCCTTCCCTACCGTTCGGCACCAGCCTATGGTTTAGAAGAAGACTATCCAATAAGCATAATGGGTGTACTGTCCCAATCCTAGGAACACTCGCAATGAGAGAGGGTCAAGATAAAAGACAACCGAATAAACCTTATTCCTATTTCTCCTGGACCAGAATCCATCCCCGAACTGGAACAAGTTCCTTTCGAGTTTGTATATAACCATACGATGGAGTATCCAATAAACTGTGGATCTTCGTAGTGATACGGAGTGTCCTGGAGAAATACAAAGGTGATTTTAGGATTGGCGAAGGAATACTTGGTTTGGTCGTGAATATCTGTTGCAATTTACTTTGCCCTCTTACTAATCCCTTGCTTTGTCTGAACTTAATACCTTCTGTACACCATCGTTAGGCTAATTGGTTTTCTTCATTCCCTACCGGTCGGCACCAGCCTAAGGTTTGGAAGAAGACTATCCAATTTGCGTAATAGGTGTACTATCTCCTAAACCAAGGAGTACTCGCAACCTGAGAGAAGGTAAAAGGAAAAGACAACTGAATAATCCTATCCGTTTTCTCCAGAACCTGAAACTATCCTCGAATAAATTCCTTCGAGTTCGTATCTAACCATACGATGGTTTTGTCCAATGGAAGTGGACGTTCGTAGTAATACGGGGTGTCCTGGAGAAAAGGGTAAAAGTAGGAGTGGCAATGAGGTTTGCAACTCTGACAATCCAAAAGCCAGTGTTTAAGAAGGTTCGGTCAACTTGGTCACTGAGTCATAGTCTAGGGTCGGGTCAATGGTCGCTGCCAAAGAGAGGGAGAAAAGAAACACTCAGTGTGCACTCTAACCTAGATCAGAATGGTTACCAATTTATCTAATCTGGAAACCTCCCACTGTACCTCAAATTCTCCTCCAAACCTAAAAGAAGAATTAGTCGGGAACACCCGAGGAGTAAACTAACTCATCAGTGGCAATCGGGATCCAACTCTCATCGCATGATAACGTGACGGAATCCACTCACGTCATCACACTCCAGAAGGTATGCGCATATCTGGCAAGTTTCAGTTCTTTTGAAACTCCCGATGTGATTTTTACCCCATGCTCTTATGACCTTGACTTTGGCCAACAAATCATAAGTCACATGTCAAGTTCTACCCGTCATTCTCCAAGTTAATTTGAGCCCACCCGCACAAGCCCTTGACTTTGGCCAACAAGGCTGTACGACTGCCCCAAACCAACGCATCTATCTATGCTGCATATGAATACCCCAATAGCTACCAAACACTGTGCCTTGACTTTGGCCAACAAACACAGCTTGAATACTATTGACCACCCATATGAAACGACGGAGGGCTACGAATGGTTTATGGCGAAAACCTTTAACGTAATGAACTTGATATCGTTGAAGGAACTGATAGCTTTTTAGAAAATATAGTGACGAAAACCGTTGCTAAAGAGGTCACTCCCGGTGAAGGGATCTCGGCTCTTTCCCCGTAGAATGAGGTGCAGGATATTCCAACTGAATACCACGGTGCAAAGCAAAAGTAATCGGCTATAGTGAAGTTAATGCCCTGACGCAAACTTTTGTCCAAGGGGTCACTCCCGGTGAAGGGATCTCGGCCCTTGCCTCGTCGACTGAGGAGAAGGATATTCCATCTGAATACCACGATGCAAAACAAAAGTGAACGTCCTTGCAATAACAGCTTTTTGAAAAAGTGTTCCAACAACATCAGATTAGGTTTGTTTTTAACTTGCATTGATCCGAATCAACGCAGTCCCATCAATTGATCACACCAAAAAGAACGAAAATATACTGATGTACGTATATGCCATCCGCATTCGCCACTGGGTCCCGTCATTACCCGTTAGGTTAGCTAACTAACGACAGAGCGGGGACTGGACTAGCGCGGATGTAAAACATATACAACATCTACTAATATATATACCAATATATTATATTCGCTCAAGGCGTGATAAAAAATGCAACATCACAGAGAATGAACAGCATCACAGAAACAATACAGATATCTGGGATCCCCGGGCTTCACAGAGCCACTACTGAAACCCGACGTTCCCCTGGTCGTGTGGATAGCCTGCGCAATGAAATCCTAGACCCCTACGGGCGCGGCAAGTTACCCGCCAAAACCTGAAGCGAGGCAGCCCCCCTTCAGCACCGTGAATGGACCACCCAGCACTTCATGGAATCCGGTAACTTGGGCACCCCTCCTGGGTCAACCTGTACCCCCTACGAGTGCGGCGAATAGCCCGCCAATCCTAGAGTGAAGCCCCCACCCTCTCAATGCCATGAGATGCGGGCTTGTTGTCCTCTAGAACCCGGTTATCCGTGCACCCCTCCGCGGGGCAATCCTAGTACAGAAAGTAAAATATACATACAACGGGTACATCGACCGCAACCTGGCCGTGCCCCAAAAAAATAATACAATCAGGCAGTGACGGCAGTCCACATGTCGGACGCTCGCCCCGCAATATCAAATGTACATAATACAACCACAACTGTACTAGCATTGCATCCAGGCTATCCCCCACGACCGATCCGCAACATCACAGCAAAAACAGAACATCAACGTGAAAGTCACGTTCGCAAATCCGTCTAACCGGGCTATAGCAGTTAGACCGGATTTACCGATCAAGTGATATTCACGGTCGCAGATATAATGTAAATACTGTGAAATAATGTGTTTAAAATATCCGATCGATCAAATTTTAACAAGTGGGCCCCCAAGCATTACTGTAGCAGATCAAGAAATTCTGGGCCCAATGTTATTATTCCAAAAACCCAATTTTCACCCCAGAAAGCGACTGAAGAAATTTGACACAGCAAGGACACTATTCGGCGGCGGAACCGCGGTCCAAGGGGGGGTTTTGCCGCGGTTCCGCGCTCTGGTGGTCGACTTACTGTGTCGAATTTCTACAGTGTGCTTATAACTTCCAGTACATCACTATTTTACAACCTGAAAAATTTTTCGACACCAAAAAATTTCAACAGAAAACTGATGTGAACAAAAATGTAGATTTTGGAATTTTGGTCGATCGGAAATGCAAAACACATTAGAAAAAGCTAGACTAAGTTAATGGCGAGGCTCTGATACCACTGTAAGTGCACGGCAGCGCCCCGGCCGTCAATCCGACGGCCAAATGCGGAAGCGGTGATAAACTTTAATTTTTCATGAACTGGAAAACCGCCGCGCACTAATACCCGGATCGAACCATTAATTAGTCCTAGCTAACTACAAGAAAGGGAAGAGAGATATACCGACTGATCCAAGTCCTCCGGTCTTCTCGTCGTCGTCCCGATCTCCTGCGGAAGCTCCGGTCTCCACCTCGTCGCCGGAAGTGCACCACATCGCCTACTTCTTTTACGGGCTCCCACCTCAATGCCGAGGCAACTCGGGCACGAAGCTGGCTAGTCGACGTGCCCAAGAATTGCTGTAGAATGTGTAGTGAAGAAGTCTCATTTGGGGTTCATGGAGATGCCATTTTGGTGGAGGAATTTGTGCACAAGAATTTTCATGGATGCTAGAGGGAAAAATGGAGCATGCAAGGAAAATGAATTTGGCCAATACATTTTTGTGCTCACTAAAACAATCAGCCCCAGCACACACATATAAGCTCATGGCTTTTTAAGGAAATTAATCCATCATCCAAATTAAACACCAGCACACTCAAAAAGGGGGGGGCCCACGAAATTACCATGATGGAATTTTCCCACCAAAAACTAAACCTCTTTCTCCATTCATTAACAGTGGCCGGCCAAAAAAAAAACTTTTGGAGGAGAGGAGAGAGGAGTGTGAACATTAAGCAAGAGAGAGGGAGGAAAAATGTGATGATAAAAACAATGATCACAAGAAAATCCACACTCCACCAACAACATCATCAACAACCATGATGACAAACTATCACCTCACAAAGTCAAGCAAAAGTCAAGGTATGGAGCAACCATGATGAAGTCAAAAAGTCAAGTGATCATGACATGGCAATATGCAAAAGACCCCCTCCACAAATGCCTATTTGCAACAATGCAAATAAGCCCTCCTCCACCAATCTTCGGCCAATGAACGATACAAAGGAAATTGGCCGAAACGGAAAGCAAACTGGCAACTCCAGAAAACTGGTCCCGTAATAAATTACAGGAAACCCCGATACTGTGCATACACACCCGCATTTGTATTCCGACCGAAATACAACTGCAATGAGACAAAATCTACACTGTACTATACTAGAATCCGGCTTAAACCAAAGCCGGCTAGTAATGTCCGTCCGATCCTGATCCGTGCAATACCGCACGTATCTGATCGAACCCTGCCATATATCCATACGGCCTCTAGTACAAACCGTCCGATCCTGATCCGTGCAATACCGCACGTATCTGATCGGACCCTGCCATATCTCCATACGGCCTCTACAGCTTTTCGCCCGAAAGCTGAGTAACTGAATGTGGGGGACTCTAAAGACTCATCAACACCTTGGTTATGGATTTAAACACTAGCACGTTAGAGGTATAAGCCAATACATAACGGGCTACCAGGTATTGACCAAAAGGGACGTCTGTGAGCGAACTCAGCCTGACTCCCTACTGAGCCTGTCAGTGACAATATCCGTACAGTCCGGTCCGTTCGTCTATGAGCATCGCATGGCGGGCCTAGGGGGTTGGTAAAAGTCAGACCCCCAAAAGCGGTACAAGTCGTGTCGGAGTGTAGCCCAGAACACCCTGAGATACTACTGGAATACCTACCAGTAAATCTCCTTGCCTCGGCCGAGGGCTTCGTGTAGTGGCTCTCCTAGACACAGCGCGACCTCACCCCCAATACCGGGAGAGACGAACCCCTGAAGATACGCTCACTGCCTCCATGTGGCTCGGGACTGTACCCAACAAAAACCTGTTTGCACGACTCCTTTGAGCCGTGGTAGGGTAGTAATCAAAGTACAGTGGGAACTCACACGAGACAAATGACAATCCCCAGGTCGATGAACTAACCTGTACACATGTCACCAGGGAACTGCCATCTGACGTCTGGTATATGACCAACTAGCATGTTCCCGGCGAGTCATGTCCGGTGTACTCATAACCCAATGAGCACCTGTATACATCTTAGGTGATCCAACTGACACCAATGGATTGTGAGACCGGCCACCGACCCTCGTCGGGGTCTCGACTGTATACACTAGTCTACTCTGGAGTATCGATGCCCTGTCTCGAAACTCGCACGACTAGGGACCTTTTAAGGATGCGCTTATAGACCCTAGCTCCCACTTATATGATCGCCCTCATACTGCTGGTGGTCAAGCAAGAATCCTTGGGGCTCTATCAACGTGTAATAGCGACCTGTCAGGTCACCTAAAGCAGTACACAATGATAAAGGTAAACCAGATAGCATACTATCATCTCGAGTAAGACTGTCCTACCGGGATAGGTCCTCCATCAATCATTGCAATCACGTGCCTGTGATCCAATAATTGACTCTGAGGGCACTATCTCCAACACAATCAATATATATAATCCTCAAATATATAACCAGCAATCTCTAACCATGGCTAGTGTAAATATCTAACACAAGGGTAAACCCATGTGTCTGTGCCAGTGCATCAGGTGGCAATATATATATCATATGAATGATGGATGAATGCATGAAACAGAATGCATGTACTGAGGAAAACTGCTTTCATAAATTTGTGAGATTTCTGTATCTTAAAATGAGGTATCATAATGAAATCAGCATAAAACAGTGCCTTGCATCGGCACAAAACATAAATCTCAATATCTCGATATCTCTGCATCACAATCTCTGTACCTCAATATCTCAAATCTCAAGTCTCAATCATAATATCCAGGGCGCCGTCAATCCAGATCGGCCCCTACCATCCATCTCATGACGACGACGGTATCCTCCGGATATCTGACGTGTCGGGTAAAATCACCGGTCGGTCGTACTCCCGTGCCAGGCTCAACGCCATCTCCTGCGATCTTCTTGCCCTGGGGTACCGCACCGGGCCCACCATGTACCCGAAACGGTTCATCTGCCTCCTCGAATCGGGTCTTGAAATCCATCAGCAAAACTCATGGTGGACGACTCATACATCATGGGAAAACCGCATTTTTATTAAAAAGAGAAAGCAGTTTATATGTATGTTTTGCGGTTTTCCTCCAAATCCAGAAAATCTCATGGAAGCCCGAATCCAAATCATCAATAGCATGTGAAATCATGAATATAAGCATAAGAATCCATGAATCCAGCATATAATGAATAACAGTATGCACGAAGTGACAAGTAATAACTACAATGTCAAGCTGGTATATATGGCAAGTACACAAATATCATGTCACTGCTAGCTATCAAGCTAAATCAAGCAATAATATTCTCTAAGTGTACGTGACATGGCAATTACCGATGAAGATGTGTATGCGACAGCAAATAAGTGTATGTGGTACATACGCATCATCGGTAATGGTGCTGGTGTCCTAGCAGCAGGATATCAATAATAGAATATGAATAACAACAGTATGCGATGCAGAGCAACAACAATAATGTACGGGGGCTGAATACTAAACACAGTAATAGCTAAACTGCATCTAATGTTATAAGGGTCATACAACTATGCCAATTATAAGGCTGAACTAATAGGCTAACTGCAAGTAAGGTAAACCGCCTAACTTCTGAGTCGATATATATATATATATATGAATATACACATAGTCGGTGATCCCGCCTCAATCATATCACATCCAATATAATATCTCTGATCAGATATTGAAGGGTTCCTAGGCACGCTAATGAAGTCTCACAAGGCATCAACCATGCCAATTTCAAATTTTATGGGTGCCGAGAAACCCTAATACGGATCGTTAACTAGAATTTTAGGCGAAAAACGAAACTAGTTAACATCTTAACTAAAGGAGAGAGGCTACAACCTTTGTAGATCCGTTTCTCCACTTCCTTAGCTCCATGTAGGCGTCCTCTCGCTGTCCATCTCGAATCCCGAACTCAATCGTCGGCTTCATCGGAGAAATGGGCGGGCTAGGTCGTCGGCTTCGTGCCGAAGATGATCTACGTCGAGGCTACACTGGATCAAGCTCCGACTTCACCTAGTTGTGAAACTTGTGAAGAAAACACCCAAAACCACTTGGCAAGAGGTAGAGGATGAAGAAATAGGAGGTGGGTTCACTTTAGAATTGGATTTCTCACTTTAGAACTCAAGATGCCATTAATGGAGTCTAGTTTTCATTCTTGAAGAAGAAGGAGAAGATGAAGATAGAATATGATGATTTTCTCTTCAAATGAAAAAGAAAATCAATACTTATCATAATGAGAACCATGGTTAGGTGTAGAGAATTGACTAAGGTTAGAAGAATGGTTAGGGTTAAGCATGAAGACAAAGTGGTCACTTTGGTCAAAGCTTCATGAAGCTTCAACAAGCTTTAAGAATGAAAGCAACCCTTTTGTTTTCTTTTGCCATTTCTTTTTAATCCAAATTAAAAAGAAAAAGGAATGAATAAATAAAAACCCTAACCACTTTTTTAACCAAGGTTTAATTCTTTACACTTAACCAAATGAGCAAGTATCATCAAACATGATACAAACATGTGCACAAAAGTATATCACATATACAACTTGTGAACTTCAAGTGAGAAAATCCATTTAAAGTGAACCAATACTAGTTAATGCAAAGGAATATATCAAATATATAATTATACATTAAATCATTAAATCAACATTTGATTCAATGATCCGGTCATGTCGCACATAACCGACTAGTATCCAATGTATCGATTTATCGAATCAATGATTCGATAACTAGGTCATATCACATACAACCAATCGAAACATTCATCGCGAGAATGAAATGCGGTATCACATACACGCATTATTCTCGGTCCCGCACATATCTCATATGCGCTCCTATTTCGTTTCGCTTGAGCCAGGAAACCTCTGTGTAGGACTCTAAAGACTCGTCATTACGCCGGTAGCAGATGATGATCATATCAAGCACCCACAAGCCGCAAGCGGTCTGCTAAACGTAACGGCCACCCGGGTATTAAGCGATCAGAAGATCGACGAGCTAGCCCGCTCACACTCCTGTGAATCCAACCAGTAACACTTATCGTACAGTCCGGTCTGTTCGTCTGATATGTCGCATATCAAGTCTAGGGGTGGTAAACGTCAGACCCCAGTAACCGATAAGTCGTGCTGATGTGAGGCTCATAACGGGTCGAGAAACTACTGGTAACACTTACCAGCAAATCTCTGATCAGCCCTGGCCAGGGACTTCCCTGTTACGGCCAATCGAGCACAGCGCAACATCAACCCCCAATACCGGGAGAGACGAAACCCCTCCTATCGCTCATTGCCTCCATGTAACTCGGGACTGTACCCAAAGACCACCATTTTGCACGCCCTCATGGACGTGGTAAGGTGGAGATCAAAGCACAGTGGGAATCACACAAGACTCTATGACGATCTCGGGTCTACAGACTAACCTGCACAAGTGTCACCTGAGAACTGCCATCTGACGTGAGGTATAATACCATCTGGGAGTTCTCGGCGAGTCCGTCCAGTGTACCCAGTCTCCACTGAGCACCCGTATACCATCCCTGATGTCAAACACCAATGGATATGGGATCATCCATCGCCCATCTCATGGGTCGAGAAGCATATACGCTAGTCTACACTAGTATATCGATGCCCCGTCTCGATACGCCCACGACTAGGGACCTTGAAGGATGTACTTATAGACTACCATGTTCCCACTAGTATGATCTGCATCATAGTCCAGGTAGTCAAGTACACATCCTAAGGGCTTTATCAACATGTAACTATAAAACAGTATAAAGAGACAAGTGTACATGTTAAGATAAAGTGCAACCAGATAGCATACTATCATATCGAGCAAGAAAGTCATCTCTATATATGTCCAAGCATCCAATATAATATACATCATCTGTACAATACTGGCCTCTAGGGCATACATACAACTAACAATCTCCCACTTGCACTAGGGCCAGCTGCTGTAGTATCGCATACCGAGCATCCCGAAGTGTCTCTCAAACTGTATCTGGGGAATGGCCTTCGTGAGTTGATCCGCTGTGTTGTTCTTCGTGTCAACCCTCCTGACCTCGATCTCCCGGCGATCAACTATCTCCCGGATCAGGTGATATCGCCTCAGAATATGCCTGGATCGCTGATGGGACCTGGGTTCCTTGGCTAAAGCCACCGCTCCATTGTTATCGCAATACAAAGGTATTGGATGCTTAATGGATGGAACCACACCAAGTTCAGTAATGAACTTCTTGATCCAGACAGCCTCTTTGGCAGCATCGTTGGCAGCGATGTATTCAGCCTCCATCGTCGAGTCTACCACGGTTTCCTGCTTGGAACTCTTCCAGCTAACCGCCCCTCCGTAAAGGGTAAAGACAAATCCCGACTGCGACTTACAGTCGTTCTTATCACTCTGGAAGCTCGAATCGGTAAAGGACTCCACTTGGAGTTCTCCGTTACCATACACCAAGAGCATCTCTTTAGTCCTTCGTAAGTACTTGAGAATGCTCTTCACAGCTGTCCAGTGACTCTCTCCAGGATCAGCTTGATACCTGCTCACTACACTTAGTGAGTATGCTACATCGGGTCTGGTACATAGCATTGCGTACATGATAGAGCCTACAGCCGAAGCATAGGGTATCCCTTGCATGCGAGCTCTCTCCAAATCAGTCTTGGGAGACATCTCTTTGGAGAGAGTGACTCCAGAGATCGTGGGCAAGTTCCCACGCTTGGATTCTTCCATACTAAACCTCTTTAGTATGGTGTCAATGTACCTGGATTGGGACAATCCCAATATCCATTTGGATCTATCTCTATAGATCCTGATTCCCAATATGCAGGAGGCATCACCAAGATCTTTCATCGAGAATCTTTGTGATAAGAAGAGCTTGACCGATTGCAGCATAGGAATATCATTTCCTATCAAGAGTATATCGTCCACGTACAATACGAGGAAGACCACCTTACTCTCTGCTACCTTCTTGTAGATACAAGGTTCATCTGGGTTTTTGACGAAATCAAACTCTTTGATAACGACGTCAAAGCAGATGTTCCAACTCCGCGATGCTTGCTTTAATCCATAAATGGATTTAAGCAGCTTGCATACCTTCCCGCTGCTCCCACTGTCTACGAAGCCCTCTGGCTGAGTCATGTACACGCACTCTTCTAAATCACCATTTAGAAAGGCGGTTTTAACATCCATTTGCCAGATTTCGTAGTCATGATACGCAGCGATGGCAAGCATGATCCGGATGGATTTAAGCATAGCCACTGGAGAAAAGGTTTCATCATAGTCCACACCTGGTCTTTGACGAAAACCCTTTGCTACAAGTCTAGCTTTGAAAGTCTCCACTTTCCCATCTACACCAAGTTTTTTCTTGAAGATCCACTTGCTCCCGATGGGTTTTACCCCTTCAGGAGCAACATCCAAAGTCCATACTTTGTTGGTGTACATGGATTCCATCTCGGACCGCATATCATCCAGCCATTTCATTGAGTCCCTACTCGTGATGGCCTGCTCGAAACTAGTTGGGTCATCATCCTCCATGATGCAATCTTCGCTTCCACCGTCAATGAGAAAACCGTAGTATCTCTCAGGTGGACGAGAAACCCTACTAGATCGGCGGAGAGGCCGGGGTTCGTCGGGTACTACTAAATCCTCTGGTTCTACCAAATCTTCAGTTATAGTTTGTGTTGCTGGAACCTCTTCCAGTTCTACCTCAATGCCACTAATCTGTTTCATAAGAAAACCTTTTTCTAAGAAAGTGGCATGTCGAGAAACAAACACCTTTTGTTCCTCGGGGTGGTAGAAGATATACCCTTGTGAATTTTTTGGGATATCCTACAAACTTACATAAGACTGATCTTGCCTCGAGTTTGTCCGGATTTTGTCTTTTGACATAGGCTGGACAACCCCATATCTTAACATACTTAAGAGATGGTCTCTTCCCTTTCCATATCTCATATGGAGTGGTAGGCACTGGCTTGGTAGGAACCATATTCAATAGGTGTATGGCTGTCTCAAGCGCATACCCCCAGAAGGAAATAGGTAACTCAGCTGTACTCATCATTGAACGCACCATATCTAATAGGGTGCGATTCCTTCGTTCCGATACACCGTTGTGCTGTGGTGTATAAGGTGGAGTAAGCTGAGAGAGAATCCCATTATCTTTTAGATAATCTTGGAACTCATTGCTCAAGTATTCTCCTCCTCGATCAGATCGAAGGATCTTAATACTTTTGCCCGTTTGGTTCTCTACTTCTTGCTTATATTCTCTGAATTTCTCAAAAGCTTCAGACTTGTGTTTCAATAGGAACACATGCCCGTATCTAGAGAGATCGTCAGTGAATGTAATGAAGTAGGAAGAACCGTTCCTGGCATGGGTAGACATGGGACCGCATACATCACTATGTACCAGTCCTAAGAGTTGAATAACTCTTTCTCCGTGTCCACTAAACGGAGCTTTGGTCATTTTTCCTTTGAGACATGAATGGCAAGTATCATAAGATGATAATTCGAACGGATTCAAATAACCATCCTTATGTAACTTAGCCAGTCGTGTCGCATTGATATGACCAAGTCTACAATGCCACAAGTAGGATTCGTTCATTTCTGAACTTTTCCTCTTGTGTGTGTTTTGTATATTGAGAACTGTATTTTGATTTAGAATGAATATGCCATTATGTAACGAGCCTGATGCAATCAACTTTTGATCTAGGAATATGTTCATAACATTATCCTGTACTACAAAATTATATCCTTCTTTACTCAATAAAGAAACTGATATAATGTTGCACATCATGTTCGGTATATAATAGCACTCATTCAGAATCATTGTATCACCACTTGGTAATACTAGGTGATATTCGCCAACGGCTTTGGCTGCAACATTTGCACCGTTCCCTACTTGAACGGAATGATCACCTTTACCCAGTTCTCTACCTTTCCGTAGCCCATGTAACTGCTTACATATGTGGGATCCTGATCCGGTATCTAATACCCAGGACGTAGGGTGAACTGAAAAACAGTTCTCAATAACTAACACACCCGAAGAAGATGCATCAACATGTATGTTTTTTTGGGCGGCTTGAGAATCTAGATATTCTCCTATTCCCTGTTCAGTCTTATAACTCTTATAAGAAAGAACGGGTCCAACGTTCCCCTGCACAGTATAACATGCGGGTTCGGTCAATACATCCATATTATTATCTTTATTAGGGCATGACATGGTCGCTACCTGGAGAGAGAGAGAAGAAAACACTTTAGCGTATGCTCTTGCAAGATCAGATTGGTTATTATCTTATCTAATCAGGATGGCTCCCACTGGTTTTTATCAAATCTTCCTTCAAACCCTAAAAGGAAAGACTAGCCGGGATTAATTACACACTACAAGTTCGCCAATCTTTCAGCCAGGCCAGTGTCGGTACTTTGAGGGAGGTCCCCCGTGCTTTCGCACGAACCTAATTAATGTAAACCTCGTTTTCCCAGAGGCGTAACCCCGTTGACACCTTTCTAGACACCTACTTGATTAGCTAATTGCAATGTGTAAAACTCTCCCAGGAGTAACTCTTACTCGCAGTGGGTATCGGGATCCAACTATCTCATAGAAGGTATGCAATCTCATTGCAAATTTCAACACTTGAAATTCCCAATAATATTTTACCCCTAGTGTTCTATGACCTTGACGAATGCCAAACAACCCATAGTCCACTAGTCAAGTTCAACCCGTATATTTCTTGATTGAATTAAACCCACCCGCACGACCCTTGACGAATGCCAAACAACGCCGTACGAATACCCTAATCCAATCTGCATCATATGCACAAGCAGATAAATACTAGTTAGCTACCGTACACTACGCCTTGACGAATGCCAAACTACCGTAGCACGAATACTAAGTAGTACTTATCTGAAATGACGGAGGGCTACGCAGGTTTTCAGAAAAACCTATTGCGTAATGAACTTGATATCGTTGTAGGATCAAATGAAGTTTTGAAATGGAGTGATTTTGAGGCTTTTCTAGTTTTGCTAAAGGGGTCACTCCCGGTGAAGGGATCGTCGGCCCTTTCCTCGTCGAATGAGGTGCGGGATATATCATATATATCACTGTGCAAAGCAGAAACTATAGAAGCAATCAAAAGCAGACCGAGTATGTAGCATCTGCCAGTTATTGCTAAAGGAGTCACTCCCGGTGAAGGGATCCCGGTCCTTTCCTCATCGAATAAGGTGCAGGGTATATCATATATACCGCTATGCAAAGCAAGAACTGTAGCTACCTGTTTTATTTAAAATTTGATTCTACAACATCATTTGGTTTCTTTTATTTCATTAATCACATTAATGAAGTCTCATCATTTAAGTCACCTAAACATCACAGATAAATACGACGTACACTTATGCCATCCGCATTCGCCTGGATGTCCCCTCGTGCACCGTTAGGTTAGGTAACTAACGACAGAGCAGGGCAGGGCTAGTGCGGGTGCAAAACATAAGTAACGTCTATATAATATATCATATATACTATATACTGTATCTATCACAGAACATCACATGATCACATCACAGATATCGCAGCAGAAGAAACATATGAAACATTGGATATACTAGGACGTCCGTGTTTTCAATACGAGCCAGTATAAAACACGGATTCCACGGTCGTGATGAATAGCCAATCCCACACCCCTAGACCCCTACGAGAGCGGCAAGCAACCCTGCCAATTCTAGGGTTAGGAGACCCGGACTCGACTCCTCGAGTTGGTCTCCCACTGGACCCCAGAACCCGGTTACTTGTGCTCCCCTCCTTGGGTCTATCCTAATGCGGAAAAGTAAATAATATACAAAAGGTGAAAACTTCCGCAACCTGGAAGTGCCCCAATAAAAGAATATTACATACAAGTTTTTACATGAATGAAAATGTAAAACGCTCATCTCACATAAAAACCCCCGGCTATTCAAACACGACAATCCAATATAACATATCCAGCAACACATAACATCACATGTCATCAACGTAAGTAAATATGCGCATCCCAATTGTCGTTGACATATAGCAACGAAACCGGCGATATCACATATTACACTTACGGTCACAGAAAAGAAAGTGTAAAACTACAACATTTGGAATCCGCAATCTCTTTAGACATCGCATGCCTAATCAAATGAAATACTTAGACATCACATGCCTAACAATTATAAACCCCGCATTTTAGTCCCATTATCGAAAACTCTTTTCAATATCAAATGAGAATAAACCGCTAGATTTATAACATTCATTCAGTTATCTCATAACTGTTTGTGAATTCCAATTATTGTATCCCATTCCGGATAAATAGAAAATATTAAACTTTCCGATCGAACATTCGAACACCCAAGTTTTCCCGAAACTGTTCAACACATGAAATAGGTTCAAAGACATTCACTTCATGCCTCAGTACCAACGGTCCAGCCGTAGAAGGTTCAAGCCAATGCCTCACATGTGGCACGCCGTACTGCCCCAAACCCGAAAGTTCAAAGGGCAGTTCAAGACGGTCACATAATCGAGTTAAGGTTTGTTGTCTTCTAGAGGGACCATCGCGTTACTTGCACTACTTAGAACGTCTTTAAACCACGGAAAAATCCAACACTTGGAAATTTTCCGGCGGGGGAAAAGTTGGGTATTTATATCCGGTCGAACTTTTTAACAAATTCGAAAATTATCCGGAAAACCACACAGACAAAATTTGAAAATCCGATCGAATCAGCGAACTCCCAAAACACCCCAGAAAATTCAACTCTTGAATAAATATTAAAAATTCCCATAAAACTCAGCACTGTAAAATAGGAGTTACTGTGCAAATTTGGAGGGCTTACGTCATCATCTAGCCGCGGAACCGCCGCAGTAGCTAGGCTTCTGCCGCGGTTCCGCCGCATGTTGGAGGCATCATTTCTCCAATTTTGCACCGTAATTCTTATATCTTCCTGCTGAATTTTTTAAGCATTTTTAATCTGGAAAAAACCCAGTTTTTAGAAAAAGTCCAGAGAGCGTGGAAAATTTAGGGTTTCGGTTCGATCGGGTTTCAAACATCGTCTAGACTTCGCCTAAGGCTCTAGCTAGGCTCTGATACCACTGAAGGGTTCCTAGGCACGCTAATGAAGTCTCACAAGCCATCAACCATGCCAATTTCAAATTTTATGGGTGCCGAGAAACCCTAATACGGATCGTTAACTAGAATTTTAGGCGAAAAACGAAACTAGTTAACATCTTAACTAAAGGAGAGAGGCTACAACCTTTGTAGATCCATTTCTCAACTTCCTTAGCTCCATGTAGGCGTCCTCTCGCTGTCCATCTCGAATCCCGAACTCAATCGTCGGCTTCATCGGAGAAATGGGCGGGCTAGGTCGTCGGCTTCGTGCCGAAGATGATCTACGTCGAGGCTACACTGGATCAAGCTCCGACTTCACCTAGTTGTGAAACTTGTGAAGAAAACAACCAAAACCACTTGGCAAGAGGTAGAGGATGAAGAAATAGGAGGTGGGTTCACTTTAGAATTGGATTTCTCACTTTAGAACTCAAGATGCCATTAATGGAGTCTAGTTTTCTTTCTTGAAGAAGAAGGAGAAGATGAAGATAGAATATGATGATTTTCTCTTCAAATGAAAAAGAAAATCAATACTTATCATAATGAGAACCATGGTTAGGTGTAGAGAATTGACTAAGGTTAGAAGAATGGTTAGGGTTAAGCATGAAGACAAAGTGGTCACTTTAGTCAAACCTTCATGAAGCTTCAACAAGCTTCAAGAATGAAAGCAAACCTTTTGTTTTCTTTTGCCATTTCTTTTTAATCCAAATTAAAAAGAAAAAGGAATGAATAAATAAAAACCCTAACCACTTTTTTAACCAAGGTTTAATTCTTTACACTTAACCAAATGAGCAAGTATCATCAAACATGATACAAACATGTGCACAAAAGTATATCACATATACAACTTGTGAACTTCAAGTGAGAAAATCCATTTAAAGTGATCCAATACTAGTTAATGCAAAGTAATATATCAAATATATAATTATACATTAAATCATTAAATCAACATTTGATTCAATGATCCGGTCATGTCGCACATAACCGACTAGTATCCAATGTACCGATTTATCGAATCAATGATTCCATAACTAGGTCATATCACATACAACCAATCAAAACATTCATCGCGAGAATGAAATGCGGTATCACATACACGCATTATTCTCGGTCCCGCACATATCTCATATGCGCTCCTATTTCGTTTCGCTTGAGCCAGGAAACCTCTGTGTAGGACTCTAAAGACTCGTCAATACGCCGGTAGCAGATGATGATCATATCAAGCACCCAAAAGCCGCAAGCGGTCTGCTAAATGTAACGGCCACCCGGGTATTAAGCGATCAGAAGATCGACGAGCTAGCCCGCTCACACTCCTGTGAATCCAACCAGTAACACTTACCGTACAGTCCGGTCTGTTCGTCTGATATGTCGCATATCAAGTCTAGGAGTGGTAAACGTCAGACCGCAGTAACCGATAAGTCGTGCTGATGTGAGGCTCATAACGGGTCGAGAAACTACTGGTAACACTTACCAGCAAATCTCTGATCAGCCCTGGCCAGGGACTTCCCTGTTACGGCCAATCGAGCACAGCGCAACATCAACCCCCAATACCGGGAGAGATGAAACCCCTCCTATCGCTCATTGCCTCCATGTAACTCGGGACTGTACCCAAAGACCACCGTTTGCACGCCCTCATGGACGTGGTAAGGTGGAGATCAAAGCACAGTGGGAATCACACAAGACTCTATGACGATCTCGGGTCTACAGACTAACCTGCACAAGGGTCACCTGAGAACTGCCATCTGACGTGAGGTATAATACCATCTGGGAGTTCTCGGCGAGTCCGTCCAGTGTACCCAGTCTCCACTGAGCACCCGTATACCATTTCTGATGTCAAACACCAATAGATATGGGATCATCCATCGCCCATCTCATGGGTCGAGAAGCATATACACTAGTCTACACCGGTATATCGATGCCCCGTCTCGATACGCCCACGACTAGGGACCTTGAAGGATGTACTTATGGACTACCATGTTCCCACTAATATGATCTGCATCATAGTCCAGGTAGTCAAGTACACATCCTAAGGGCTTTATCAACATGTAACTATAAGACAGTATAAAGAGACAAGTGTACATGTTAAGATAAAGTGCAACCAGATAGCATACTATCATATCGAGCAAGAAAGTCATCTCTATATATGTCCAAGCATCCAATATAATATACATCATCTGTACAATACTGGCCTCTAGGGCATACATACAACTAACAGATATCCCAAGTCTAGAGTGCGGATCAAACATCCGAATATAGCTCGTACGTAATCCGCCGTACGGCATCCCCAAATCTGGGTACGGGTCAATATCACATTTGTCATATCGTTCATCAAGTATTCTCTTTATCAAGATCATCATCTGGGGTACTGACCTACGTCTAGTACAATGCTAACATCATCACTATAATCAAGATCTGATCACTGATCGACAGACTCGTATAAATCAATATCATCATCATATACCGTCAATATAATCATAATCCAGCTTCTGATTTACAGCCTCTAGCAAAAACGATATCATCAGCCCAAATCATCTCAAGGGGGTAAACAACGCCCAAGGCGGCCTATCATAAATATCTTGTCATATCATATCTTATCATATCTCATAACATAATCACGTGTCGATCATTATATATTTATGTCATCATTCCTATGGCATCATCATCCCCAAAAATCCTCTAAAGCATCAAGACGTATACTAATATGAATTCTACCATATCCCCGGTATCATAATCTCGGATCAAAACATCGACTCAACTCAACCCCAAGTATCATCCTCAAATCCGTATGTGAACACATAACCGCAAACCCATGTGAACACATATCCCTAACGAATCCCATAACCATATATGAACTAAGGATGTATGCAAATATGTATATGTGTGTATGTATGTGTAGTGCACCCACTACCCTAAGGTTTCGTAACCTTTCATCAATCCAATATACCAATATCCATTTAAACATCAATAATTAATCCCAACAACAATATAATAAATTGTTGGTGTGTATACGCATCCGTATACATCACCACGGACAGCCGGGTTGCTATACGCCATCCACCCGACTTCTCCCCGTAGATATAAATCTACCCACCTTGTGTTATGTGTGTCGGTGCCGATGTCGCCATCCGCATCTCCAACGCCTCGACGTCACGTGAGTACCTACAAGAATATCACACGCTAAAACACATGAAAACCATGTCAGAAACCAAAACGGTGCACGCTACGTCTATAAGTAAAAACCTATAGCCTCGCGTGCAAACACAGCCAATATCCACTGTCGTTGACGTCCAAACGCCACCCGACAGAACGAATCATCGAATACCAAAAACCCATACGAAAACAAGTCGTAAATCATACGCCAACTCACGAAAAACAACCCAGATTTTACCCTAACTGGAATCAGTCAAAACTAGACATACAGGGGTCAAATCTACATGAAATAGGGCTGTGCACACAAAACGAGGGGGTTCTCCCCTGCTCTGGCCGCAAATTGCGGCAAGGGGGAATTTATCTGCGACCGGGGAAATGAGGTTGGGGTAGGGTTTTGTGGGATGGTTCCAGGGTGCCTGCACAGCCTACTGCCAAGTCAATTTTATTTTAGGAGGTCCGGGTTGATAGCAGTTCTCAGAAAGTTCACAAAATCGACAAAAACGCTAAAATACGCCAAGTCGAACAATCTGGTATTTTTGCTGGAATCTGGGGAAAACTTGGTTAAACTAGTCTCAAATACACCTAATAGGGTTAAACCAATCATCAAAACCAACACTTGGTCATGTCTCACTCAAATTTCCCTAAACTAGCACTAGATCCCCGATATAACAATAAAATTTCAGCTAACAACTATGACTTAGCAAGATAGGAGATGGGTTGCAAGATTATACCTCACGGAAATCCTAGGATGAAGGAGAAGGGAAGAAAGAAGGAGGAAGGGCTGTTGCTGCTGAAGTGGGCTGCTGTTGCTATTACTTTGGCTGCAGCTGCTGCTTGCAATCTGTTTTCTCTTGTCTTTTGCAGCAGCTATTGCTGCTGTTGTTTTTATTGGGGTGTTGGTGTTGCTGAAGTTGTGGTATGGTGTTGTTGGTGTGTTGGTTTGTGGTGAGGTTGAAGTGTGATGGGGGGTGTTGTGGTTTTTTTTGAATGGAGTTGTTGTTGCTGTGGCTGTTTTCACAGCAATGCTGATGCTGCATCTGCTGCTTGCAACTTCTCCCTTTTCTCTTCTTCTGTTGCTGTTGCAGTAGCTTGGTAGCTTATGATGTTGGGGTGTTGCTGGGGTTATGATGTTTTTGTGGCTGATGTGAGTGAATAGGGGATGAAAAGTGTTGATGGTGAGTGTGTAGGTATGGGGCTAAGGGGGTTAGGAGCTGGTGTAGCTGAGGTTGCAGCTGGAGCTTTTGTTGCTGTTTTTATGGAGTTAGGGTGGCTGTAGCAACTGCTGATGCTTCCTTAGCTGATGTAGGGTGTGTGTGTAGGGTGCTGAAGTGCTGGGCTGTTCTTGCTGCTGATGTATGATGGGTGTGGGGCTGATGGTGGCTGAGCTGAATCTGTGCCGATGTAGCTGAATTAGTTGTTTTGGTTGAAGTTGGATATAGGGCTGATGTGTGAGAGGGAGTAAAAGTGCACAAAGTGTTATGTAATGGAATGGATCATGGCACATCCTAACCACCTCTCTCTCACTCTTGAAACATGTTAGCACCCACAAGCCATCATGGCTCACACTCTCCCCTACACAAGTCAACCTAACCCTAATCACCCTTAACAAGCTAAAACCCTTAATTAACCCAATTAACCTAATCAATTGGTTCAACCCACCATGGTCATCTAAACATGGTTCAACCCTAGGCCACGATAAGTCCAAAACATGAAACAAGTGCAACAAGTGTAGAAAATGTTATGTGCAACATTTTTGCACAAAAAGCCAAAAATCCAATTAGCGATTTTTGATCGCGATTAACACCAACATAGTATTTACGTAACCATAGAAGCTTAAAAATGACTTATTTCCACAAAATAACCTATTTTAGAATTTCCAAAATTTTATCCGGAATTTTCACCATTTATCGGTATTTAATTATACCGACTATTAAAATATTCATTAAAAATTAATATTAAATTATGAAAATTCCTAAAAATAATATTTTATTTTTTTGAAATGTTACAGTCTTCCCCCTTATAGAAATTCGATCCCCGAATTTAAATTTAAACGCCCAAATTCTAAAACATTTCAATAAAATGTCCAAGTCAGCGGGGCTCCGAAATTATCAATACATGAAAGGCATCATAGCGCAATACATGCGCATGAGTAACGAGAAGATAGCTCGAAAACAAAACTCCGTCAAGCGTCTCGCAATCATCGGAGTAAAGGTGAAAACACGAATGCCAAATCCAAGGCAAAAACCGATATGCTAGAAATCGGAACTATACATGTACATATATGAAGGAAATGCATGCCAAAATTCTTTAAGGTCGATGTACAATGCACATAGCACTGCACCGTGGCGGACGTCTTTGTAAGAAAATAGCCATATACGTATATATCTTTTGTTTTGTATGTACGATCCGCCGTTTTGAAAATAATTTAGAAGTGTTGCCTCGTTTTAAACGTTTCGTGTCGTACCGGACACGCAGGTAAACAATGAGACTATAGCTCGCTTTTGGAAATCCCCTTTGAAATCTATCAGTGCATGCAAAATATATTCAGGTACTGTCATCTGACTAGTCCTTCCTAGTACGAAAACAAATCATAATATCATGGAAATGTACTGCTCCATAAGAAATCAGTCCCAAAAATGTGCATATGAATACTACGTGCGTCTGGTGCGCACTGAAATCAAAATCCAAATATGTGCCAAGCAGGCGCACAAAAACGACATCAAGGTGCAACGGGTGTGCACGAAGCATCTGTCAAGGGCAACGTGTGTGCCTGACAGCAAAACAGGTGCTTCTGACATGCACGAAAAATCTCGATTTGGTGCATCTGGTGTGCACCGAATCGTACCTCATAACCTGCGCCCAACATGCGCTAAAAATCCAAATCCGGTCCATCCATCATGCACGAAATCATGAAATCAAATATCAAGCGCCGAACATGCGCAAATCCAATCAGGTGCATAAAATGCAAAAAACAAATATCGAGCATCACCATCGAAAATCGAAGTCCAGTGCATCCAAGTGCATAAAATACATGTCGCTGCACTGCAAGCATATATAAACTATACAGAGTGCAGGAACCAAATCGCGTGCGTGCATACGCACAAAATCAACTCAAATGTCTAAACCCCATAAAACTACAAACATGTGAAACCAAGGCACGAAAACGATATCGAGTGCAACAATCGTGCAAAATCGTAAATACTCAATCATCAAAATCAAATCATGCGAATAAATCGTCAAAATACCGAAATCAAGTATGGCGGAATAGTTCCGCTCAAGCGCATCCTCCAAGAATCTCTGGCCAACTGTCGTGATTACTCATAACATATCTCGTCGACGATCCTGAACTCTGGCCTGCTGGTGTGCGTAACATGACCACTCCTGGGTCCAAGTCTTCTCGTAATTCATTCCAGAAGGTCCTCGTATTCCCTGTAGGTTATCAATCTCACGATCCATCGGCTCATCGCCCCTTTCAGGTGTGCTAACGGGGACGATTCCGTTTTGGCACTTCTCTAGTCATTTCTCGGTCAATCATCGCAACCACTCGTAAGGCAGCATGTCACCGGCGTCGGCCTCTGGCTCTCTGAATGCACATGGTATATCTGATCATGGGTGCAAGTATCATTGCAGCAGTGTCCTGGAAGGAATCCTACTCAAGGTCTCTTCCAGTCTCATCTCTGCCAACTGTCCGGAAGTCATCGTCCTTTACTATATCTGCTTCTTATTCCGGAACGGCTGCATACTCATCGCGACTCCTTCTAGAAGGTATATCCAGTTACAATGCCTCGGTATGCGCATCGCATCTCTGGTGTCGACGGAGTGGAACGTCGTCTCATCCCTGATCTGGTATGAACCACTTACTTCACTTTTCTCTAATGTCGACTGCTTCGGACTCGTCCCGTCGTGGCTGCATGGACTGAGCTCCAACGGCTATCCTCGTATCTAGAGTCTCCCAAGAAATGTATCTCACCACCTAGCATCCGAATTAAGTCGAGCCATCCGATCGAGTCGTCAAAACCTCATAATCCCCCAAGAGCTCAACATCTTGGGTACAGTATAATAGTATCGAATACATGCCTCAGCATCGGTGGTCCAGCCGTAGAAGGGAAAACCCAAGCCTCACTAATGGCGCCGCAGAACTGCCGTAAACCCTAAGGTTCAATGGATTTCACACGGTCATTAAGTCGAGTTAGGGTTTTATTCTTCTAGAGGGACCATAGAATTGCCTGCATGTCTTTTCGAGTACTTTAAACTTGGAATAATAGGTTCCTGACATTCGATCGTCTTTGTCGACTCTCAACGTCTCTGCGTGAAGTCGTCTCTAGCTGGAATCAATTTATCTGATGACCTCACTGCAGGGTAGCGAACAATCCATGTGTCCTAGTCATTCATCCTCGGTGACTAGCGACCATCTATCATCTCTTAGTACAATCTCATACTGCAATAGCTCCAATCATCTGGGGTGATATCTCATCATTCGCAGCAAGAACTGGCTCACTCGTCTGCACGCTGAACCGTGCCTCGATCATCATGAACAAGCAATACACCAACGGTCATCAAAATCTGGCTGGCCTCCTTCAGTGGCTCAATCCTCTGGTGCTAATCCGCACGTCCGAGTAATCTCATACAGTGATTTATCCAACGCTCGTGGCACAAAACACAATCAAAAGACACATCTTCACAATCGCGTGTCGCCGGACTTATGCCCGGTCAATCCTCGTTCGTGACGAGCTCATACTGACTGCAACTCTAGCCGTAGCTTTCCCTGCACGTAATCGTGGCAGCAAATCCATACTGGTACCGATGAGGCTAGATCAGGAATGAATATGATATTGAACAAAGAAATGTATATCCTAAGGCTCCTTAAGTGGAGTGGCGTGTCGTAAGTATGCCGCGGAACATACCAACGGTACGTCACTCTACTTTAGTCACCTATTCTATCAACCAAGGGTTATCCTACGCTCCGAAGGTAAAACCTAACGCTCTGATACCAACTTTGTCACGACCCGAAAGTACGGAACATGACCGGCACTTAGACTACGAACGTCTCAAGGCATACGTAAGCTAAGTAAGCCGAACCCAGAAATCCAAACCAAGAGAAGTAGGGAGTAGGAAGAACCATATCAAATCAACCTGTATGCAACATAATATACAACGCCTAAAGGCGAGGATCACAATAGAAATGAACTCAACCAGCAAGAAACCCATAGAAATATAACACGCGACTCTAAGGTTGAAAGAATAACATCACTGGTCTCTATCTCAAAAATAAATACATGTTTGGTTGATGGAAATTCTAGATACAACTGAAATATAATATACAATTTATAATGATGGGTACGAAACAATAAACCCACCTACTAGCAAGTCACCCGAAAGGAACAGTGCCCGTAAAGCCGTAATGGGACCTATACGGCAAACCTATAAGAAACTGGGGCACAACGGGGGTGAGTTGTCAACTCGTGAGTAGAAAAAGATCTACGAAAAGAAAATCGCATGTATGACGCAATCCTAGGTCATACAATCAATATATATAATCCTCAAATATATAACCAGCAATCTCTAACCATGGCTAGTGTAAATATCTAACCCAAGGGTAAACCCATGTGTCTGTGCCAGTGCATCAGGTGGCAATATATATATCATATGAATGATGGATGAATGCATGAAACAGAATGCATGTACTGAGGAAAACTGCTTTCATAAATTTGTGAGATTTCTGTATTTTAAAATGAGGTATCATAATGAAATCAGCATAAAACAGTGCCTAGCATCGGCACAAAACATAAATCTCAATACCTCGATATCTCTGTATCACAATCTCTGTACCTCAATATCTCAAATCTCAATGTCTCAATCATAATATCCAGGGCGCCGTCAATCCAGATCGGCCCCTACCATCCATCTCATGACTACGACGGTATCCTCCGGATATCTGACGTGTCGAGTAAAATCACCGGTCGGTCGTACTCCCCTGCCAGGCTCAACGCCATCTCCTGCGATCTTCTTGCCCCGGGGTACCGTACCGGGCCCACCATGTACCCGAAACGGTTCATCCGCCTCCTCAAATCGGGTCTCGAAATCCATCAGCAAAACTCATGGTGGACGACTCATACATTATGGGAAAACCGCATTTTTATTAAAAGGAGAAAGCAGTTTATATGTATGTTTTACGGTTTTCCTCCAAATCCAGAAAATCTCATGGAAACCCGAATCCAAATCATCAATAGCATGTAAAATCATGAATATAAGCATGAGAATCCATGAATGCAGCATATAATGAATAACAGTATGCATGAAGTGACAAGTAATAACTACAATGTCAAGCTGGTATATATGGCAAGTACACTAATATCTTGTCACTGCTAGCTATCAAGCTAAATCAAGCAATAATATTCTCTAAGTGTACGTGACATGGCAATTACCGATGAAGATGTGTGTGCGACAGCAAATAAGTGTACGTGGTACATACGCATCATCGGTAATGATGCTGGTGTCCTAGCAGCAGGATATCAATAATAGAATATGAATCACAACAGTATGTGATGCAGAGCAACAACAATAATGTACAGGGGCTGAATACTAAACACAGTAATAGAGAAACTGCATCTAATGTCATAAGGGTCATACAACTATGCCAACTATAAGGCTGAGCTAATAGGCTAACTGCAGGTAAGGTAAACCGTCTAACTTCTGAGTCGATATATATATATATATATATATATATATATATATATGTATATACACATAGTCGGTGATCCCGCCTCAATCATATCATATCCAATATAATATCTATGATTAGAAATCCCAAGTCTAGAGTGCGGATCAAACATCCGAATATAGCTCGTACGTAATCCGTCATACGGCATCCCCAAATCTGGGTACGGGTCAATATCACATTTGTCATATCATTCATCAAGTATTCTATTTATCAAGATCATCACCTGGGTACTGACCTACGTCTAGTACAATGCTAACATCATCACTATAATCAAGATCTGATCACTGATCGACAGTCTCATATAAATCAATATCATCATCATATACCGTCAATATAATCATAATCCAGCTTCTGATTTACAGCCTCTACCAAAAACGATATCATCAGCCCAAATCATCTTAAGGGGGTAAACAACGCCCAAGGCGGCCTATCATAAATATCTTGTCATATCATATCATATCATATCTCATAACATAATCACGTGTCGATCATTATATATTTATGTCATCATTCCTATGGCATCATCATCCCAAAAAATCCTCTAAAGCATCAAGACGTATCTTAATATGAATTCTACCATATCCCCAGTATCATAATCTCGGATCAAAACATCGACTCAACTAAACCCCAAGTATCATCCTCAAATCCGTATGTGAACACATAATCCCAAACCCATGTGAACACATATCCCTAACGAATCCCACAACCATATATGAACTAAGAATGTATGCAAATATGTATATGTGTGTATGTATGTGTAGTGCACCCACTACCCTAAGGTTTCGTAACCTTTCATCAATCCAATATACCAATATCCATTTAAACATCAATAATTAATCCCAACAACAATATAATAAATTTTTTGTTTGTATACGCATCCGTATACATCACCACGGACTGCAGGGGTCCTATACGCCATCCACCCGACTTCTCCCCGTAGATATAAATCTACTCACCTTGTGTTATGTGTGCCGGTGCCGATGTCGCCATCCGCATCTCCAACGCCTCAACGTCACATGAGTACCTACAAGAAAATCACACGCTAAAACACATGAAAGCCATGTCGGAAACCAAAACGGTGCACGCTACGTCTATAAGTAAAAACATATAGCCTCGCGTGCAAACACAGCCAATATCCACTGTCGTTGACGTCCAAACGCCATCCGACAGAACGAATCATCGAATACCAAAAACCCATACAAAAACAAGTCGTAAATCATACGCCAACTCACGAAAAACAACCCAGATTTTACCCTAACTGAAATCAGTCAAAACTAGACATACAGGGGGTCAAATCTACATGAAATAGGGCTGTGCACGCAAAACGAGGGGGTTCTCCCCTGCTCTGGCCGCAAATTGTGGCCAGGGGGAATTTATCTGCGACCGGGGAAATGAGGTTGGGGCAAGGGTTTTGTGGGATGGTTCCAGGGTGCCTGCACAGCCTACTGCCAAGTCAATTTTATTTTAGGAGGTCCGGGTTAATAGCTGTTCTCAGAAAGTTCACAAAATCGACAAAAACGCTAAAATACGCCTAGTCGAACAATCTGGTATTTTTGCTGGAATCTGGGGAAAACTTGGTTAAACTAGTCTCAAATACACCTAATAGGGTTAAACCAATCATCAAAACCAACACTTGGTCAAGTCTCACTCAAATTTCCCTAAACTAGCACTAGATCCCCAATATAACAATAAAATATCAGCTAACAACTATGACTTAGCAAGATAGGAGATGGGTTGCAAGATTATACCTCACGGAAATCCTAGGATGAAGGAGAAGGGAAGAAAGAAGAAGGAGGAAGGGCTGTTGCTGCTGAAGTGGGCTGCTGTTGCTATTGCTTTGGCTGCAGCTGCTGCTTGCAATCTGTTTTCTCTTCTCTTTTGCAGCAGCTACTGCTGCTGTTGTTTTTATTGGGGTGTTGGTATTGCTGAAGTTGTGGTATGGTGTTGTTGGTGTGTTGGTTTGTGGTGAGGTTGAAGTGTGATGGGGGGGTGGTGTGGTTTTTTTTGAATGGAGTTGTTGTTGCTGTGGCTGTTTTCACAGCAATGCTGATGCTGCATCTGCTGCTTGCAACTTCTCCCTTTTCTCTTCCTCTGTTGCTGTTGCAGCAGCTTGGTAGCTTATGATGTTGGGGTGTTGCAGGGGTTATGATGTTTTTGTGGCTGATGTGAGTGAATAGGGGCTGAAAAGTGTTGATGGTGAGTGTGTAAGTATGGGGCTTAGGGGGTTAGGAGCTGGTGTAGCTGAGGTTGCAGCTGGAGCTTTTGTTGCTGTTTTTATGGAGTTAGGGTGGCTGTAGCAGCTGCTGATGCTTCCTTAGCTGATGTAGGGTGTGTGTGTGTAGGGTGCTGAAGTGCTGGGCTGTTCTTGCTGCTGATGTATGATGGGTGTGGGGCTGATGGTGGCTGAGCTGAATCTGTGCCGATGTAGCTGAATTAGTTGTTTCGGTTGAAGTTGGATATAGGTCTGATGTGTGAGAGGGAGTAAAAGAGCACAAAGGGTTATGTAATGGAATGGATCATGACACATCCTAGCCACCTCTCTCTCACTCTTGAAACATGTTAGCACCCATAAGCCATCATGGCTCACACTCTCCCCAACACAAGTCAACCTAACCCTAATCACCCTTAACAACCTAAAACCCTTAATTAACCCTATTAACCTAATCAAATGGTTCAACCCACCATGGTCATCTAAACATGGTTCAACCCTAGGCCACGATAAGTCCAAAACATGAAACAAGTGCAATAAGTGTAGAAAATGTTATGTGCAACATTTTTGCACAAAAAGCCAAAAATCCAATTAGCGATTTTTGATCGCGATTAACACCAACATAGTATTTACGTAACCATAAAAGCTTTAAAATGACTTATTTCCAAAAAATAACCTATTTTAGAATTTCCAAAATTTTATCAGGAATTTTCACCTTTTATCGGTATTTAATTATACCGACTATTAAAATATTCATTAAAAATTAATATTAAATTATGAAAATTCCCAAAAACAATATTTTATTTTTTTGAAATGTTACAGTTGCAGTGGGCACCCAAGTAGTTGTCGCCTTCTATGGCTTGACAGGGTGGTTCTTTTCTTTCCGAACCTTCATCTTTTTCTGTCGGCGGAGATAGTCTTGATCTACCACGCAGTCCTGTACCTGTCGCCAAACTTTATAAATTTTAAAGTACAACCGCTGAGGGGGATGCTCCAGCTTCGCCTTTAGGACATTCTCCATAGGTGGAGGAGATCTTTTCAGCACAGCAGTCGGAGAGTTCTTGCGGACCCTTCTAAGTAGTTCAAAGCTGTTCCCGGTTGGAACAGCAGCATCAACTTCCACCATTGGAGTTGGCGGAGTCAGCCCAGAAGGGGAATTGCCCCCAACTTTCCTCACTCTGCGCCAGTGGCGACGTCGAGCATTTCGTATGGCCAGGATCACCTCCGCTATTGGATCAGCATTTTCCTGCCTCCTATTCTGATCAAGTGCTGTTATTGGCGCCAGCCTATTGAAAACGGACGTCCGCTGAGCGGGGATAGCCAATCTGTCGAAGGCAGACTTTCGAGCAGGAGGAGCAGTCTTGGTGACTTCGATTAGAGCGGGAGCTCCAACAGTCAGTCTTGCAAAGACCGACTCCTTAGCACGGGAAGTCGCTTTGGCGACTTCAGAAGCAGGAATGGCTATCTTCTTCGGGATAACCCTTTCCGGTATCGCGGGCTTTTCTATGGGCCCGTTGGAGCTTTGGCCTAGTCTATTGAAAACTGAGGCACTAGATTTGGACGACCCATTGAGAGGGGCCGCAGTAGTTTCAAGCTGATCAAAGACCGACTTCTTCGGAGCTTCTGGCGATGGTATAAGAGCGCTGAAGCTTGTTGGCGGGATCATGGTCCCAAAGAATAGTCCAGTGGTGGCTTGGGTCACTTATTCCACCGACATTGTGAAAAGGGAGGCCGCTTGGGGGCCGTAGGTTACTCCTCCAGACGGGACAGAGCAAGAGTTGCAGTTGTAGTTAGTGCAGTTTGAAGCCATTGATCTTCTGCTTTCTGCACGGAGCAAGACCAAATCTTAGTACCTCGAACCCAAGGGCAACCATATTAAACCGCGATTCATTCGCGAACACGACACACAAGTGTGGAGTGGAAAGAGGAAATGGTCCCACCGGGCGTGCCAGAATCTGTTCCCGGCCAAAAGACGCGACCGGGACGTTGGGACGTCCGGCCTGAATTTCAGGGGCAGATGCTATTTGGTTTTATCCGTCCACCTCTCCGAAGATTCCAAGTTGATTTATGGCACCATGTATCGAAGGTTTAAACGGATGCGGCCGATGTAGCAGATTTCGTCAGATTCCCCCTCATTGAGGGGTTTTTTATTGTGGGGACGCTCTTCCCTGCAAGCGTAAGCCTCTGCAGTTAATTACGCTACCGCATCGCGGTAACCACTTTCTCCTTCTCCAGATGTTCACTTCCTGTCGTGTGTGTTTGTTTTGTTTTGGGTTGCCCATGGATTGTATACGGTGACTAATTTATGTTGTCGTCCGTAGGACGTGAATTAGTCTAAATCCGTATCTTCTTAGATTTGGGTTTGGGGTTGGGTTTAAGGATACGTTAGTCTCATTTGAGACTAAGATCAACTTAAACGTTTGTTAAGGATACGTTAGTCTAATTTTAGACTAAGATCAACTTAACGGGATCGTTTAGATCCAAGAAAAGAGCATTTGGACTCTATTGTTTAGTTTAGGGACATTGCGGTCCAAGGTTAAGGAAATCATAATCCATGGGCTTAAGGACCCCACGGTCCAAGGTTAAGGACATCATAGTCCATGGGTTTAAGGACCCCACAGTCCAAGGTTAAGGACATCATAGTCCATGAGTTTAAGGACCCCACAGTCCAAGATTAAGGATATCATAGTCCATGGGTTTAAGGACCCACAGTCCAAGGTTAAGGACCCCACAGTCCAAGGTTAAGGACACCATAGTCCATGAGTTTAAGGACCCCACAGTCCATGGAATGTGGGGTTGTCGGGACCCGTCACCTCTCTGAAGACGTTGAAGGATTACAACGACAAATATCAGAGGATTAAAGAGATGTATCCTTGAACCAATTTTGGTTGAGAGATCTGTAGTCCAATTTGGGACTAACATCTGTTAACGGATTTATGAGAATATGGGCTCAATTAATCTGAATGAGGGGTTTATAGCCAATTTGGGCTCGGCCCACTCAGTTAGAATGTTTAACATTTGACAATGCCGAGCATTGATTTGAGTTCTGACAATATTTTTATCTTTTATTGAATGTTGAGAATTCATCATACCTCTAGGCTTTATTTAAAGAACAATTTAAGTTCTACCAGCGCACACGTGAGGAACACGTGGCGCGCTTGGCGCTTTGCGCCAGTCTAAGAGCGCAGTATTCTTCTGCTGAGTAGCGCACACTTGAGGAGCACGTGGTGCGCTTGGCGCCGAGCGCCAGATTGTGAGCACATTACGCTTCTGCCGAGTAGCGGACACGTGAGTGGCACGTGGTGCGCTTGGCGCTGAGCGCCAGTCTAAAGAGCATAAAGTGCTTCTGTTAAGTGGCGCACACGTGAGGAGCACGTATGCGCTTGGCGCTGAGTGCCAGTCCAAGAGCGCAGAAGCGCATCTGATCAATTTTATGATCTGAGAAATAAATTCTTGTTTAGAAAAGACTTTATCTCAAGATTCTAAGAACAAATTTCTTACTTTTACATGAGATGTTTCAATCTCTTATTATGGTGAAAGGCTTTGCCTGTATGGATCTGTGATCCTAAGAGAATTGACTTATTCTCCCCCCTTTATTTTATAATGAGATGTTCATGATCTCTTTGTGTAAAAGAGCATTCACAAAGCCCACCCACCTACCTTTTAGACCTTAGTCTTATAGATCTATGATCTGTAAGAAGAATGATGTTCTTCTTCTTATTTTATGATGAGATCCTTTGATCTCTTTGTGAAAGACCTTGGTCTTGTAGATCTATGATCTTAAAGAAAGAAGTGTATTCTTCTTTTTATATGAGACGATTTCGTCTTTCTGTTCTTTTTACCTTGAAGAAAATCTTCTTCTTCTGAGAGCTTGGCTCTTCTTTTTGAGATTTCTCAAAGTTTTATAGGGGGTTCCTCTCTTTTTTTCTTTATATCTGAGACTTAAAGTCTTGGGGCCTTTTTATAGTGAAGGCTGATTTGTTTAATCAGTTAAGGAGATCTTTTCTCCAATTGATTTGGGGACTTCCCCACCGTTGGATCTTTGATCCACGGGCTTCTGATTTATAGAAGGAAATTTTGTTGTTTTTAAGAAGATTGGGAAATCATTCCCCATACAGAATTTATTCTGTAATTTTGGTGATTTTTAATCACCTTTGGATCATTGATCCAACGGTGCTCTGATTTACAGAGCACAATCTTTTTGTTTGGAAAGATTTTGAGGGATCTTTCCTTAACAGAATTTTATTCTGATTAGTTGATGATTTATCACCTTTATTGGATCTTTGATCTGACAGTTGTAGCTTTTAGTTCCAGCGCTAGCGCATCCGTGCTTTGCACGTGGTGCGCTGCTTAGAGTGCAGCACACTTAGCGCTAGCGCACACGGGCTTTGCATGTGGTGCGCTGCTTAGAGTGCAGCGCTCTTAGCTCTAGCGCACACATGCTTTGCATGTGGTGTGCTGCTTAGGGCGCAGTGCACTTAGCGCTAGCGCACATGCTTTGCACGTGGTGCGCTGCTTAGGGCGCAGTGCACTTAGTGCTAGCGTACACGTGCTTTGCATGTGGTGCTGATTGATCTTCTATTTCGATGTCGTGTTTAGAAAAGTGCAAAAATCACAACCAAAGAAATTTGTAAACCGCAATCAATAACGGTGTCAATTGTAGCTTCGTTAGCGAGTGCGGATCGTCCATAGGGAAAGTGGGACTTGATCGTAATTGTTTTAGTCGAGTTGAAAATTAAAGAAGAAAAGAAAATGATTCAAGAATTTTGAAATTTAGTTTTAAGAATTGTAAAGAACTAGATCTATTATCAAGAAATACTAAAGATCAAGAATCACGAATCAAGAATTGTCCAAATCAAATGAATTATCAAGATTTGTAATGAGGCTCGTAGGAATCGATCCAATCGATAGTGATGATAAAGAATTGGAATTACAAATTCTTATCTATTGATAATTTGTTGCTAGATCGATGACGATCAACAAGAATTAAGGATCTATTGAAGAAATTAGGGTTTCTCCATCATCATCCCGTATCCTTTCGTTGATTAGCATTCAAATTCTAACCTCTAGAAAATTCAATCATCGATCGTTGATCTCTAATCAAGAGCGAAAACATTCAAAAAAGTATTTCACTCGAAACTAGGTAGTCGATCATTCAATTTACTAAAGTTTATAAAACTCATAAGACTTAAGAATCGTTCAAAGATTTAATCATCGTCATCAATCTATTTTCTCGATTCCTCTACGAGCGGAGTTTTCACTCAAACATCATGAAAAAGAAAACAATCAAGAATTGAGAACTCATCATACTGCTCAAATGTAAAGAAAAGCAAGATCAAGAATTTTCACCTTTTATTATTCAACGTTTCATTACAATTCACTCAAAGACTACAAGATTTGAGGAGAGAACGCTATCGTCGAATTAGTTTCGCATCTTCTTCATGAGTCACGGATCGTCGTGGATCACTTGCTCGGATGAAGATCGGCGTTGCTTCAAAAAGGCTCGATGGATTCTTGCTTCATTTTGTACTCGATGAATCTTGATTTGGATTTTGAATTGTATTTATGCTAGGGTTTGGATGCTGTTAGGTTTACCTAGCACCCTATATAGAGTTTGGAAGCATCACACGTCACAAAGTTCAAGTTTTTATGGTGCTAAGCAAGCATACATAGGACCGATCCTAGAAAATTAGGGTTTCTAAACAATAAAGGCAAAAAAGACTAGGGTTTCGAGACTACAACCTTTGTAGCTCCCTTCGCTAGACTCTTTGGCCTCTTGAGTGTTGGAGGAAGGTTCTCTTGAAGTTTTCTAGTGTCCACGACGATCCACCCGAAGCTCCTAGTCCAAGCTTGCAACTTCACTTTTCAAGAGGAGAAATGAAGAGAAAACTCTAAACAAGTGGGCTAAACTTGTGTAGAATGATGTTGTGGTAGCTTTTCTCACTTCAAAAACCTAACTTGATGAGTATATTGCTCACTACAAAAGTCTAGAGAGCAAATGGTGAAGGAGGAAGAAGATGATAGCTTTCTTTTTAACAAGAGTAAAAAGATAACTCTTATGAAGGAAAAAGAAAATATATGTATATATATTTTCTTATCCTCATCTCAAACCATGGTTAGAATATAAAGATATTATTGTATCATAGTTTAAAACACCTAAGGAAAAATAACCAAGGGTTAAATAGTGGGTGAGCATGGTAAGATGAAGAAGAGTGTAGAAACAATCCAATAATTAACCCTTTTTCTTTCCTTTTTGTTTTAGTATAAATACAATAATAATCCATATTAAAAACTCATGGTGTGAGTCTTATATTGCCACCATTTTTTTGTATAAGCAACCATGATAGATGATGTATGTATATATGTATGTATGTATGCACATCCATATGTGCATGAAACTAAAAGAAATATAGCATACATGCATGCATACATCCATCATGTACAAGAAAAGGTTTCAAGTGAGAAAACTAATGGTTAAATGATAAATCAACACTTGATTTATCAATCCGGCCATATCACATATGACCCCACCAAAAGCAAGCCGCCCGATCAATATACAGCATCCTATACGCGCATTTTAATCGGGTCCATGCGCATATCGCATACGCGCACCACAACGTTTCGCCTGGACTAGGTAACTCCTTTGTGGGACTCTAAGACTCGTCAATATGCCGGTAGTGGGTGATGATCATATCAAGCACCCCCAAGCCGCAAGCGGTCAGCTAAACGTAACGGCCACCCGGGTATTGAGCGATCAGAAGAAAACAAGCGAACCTGCTACAACTCCCGTCGAGCCAACCGGCAACACTACCGTACAGTCCGGTCTCTTCGTCTGATATGCTGTATATCTAGCCTAGGGATGGTCACATCGACCCCAATAACTCAATAAGTCGTTCCGGTGAATGTTCTATAACAGATCGAGAAACTACTGATAACACGTATCAGCAAATCTCAGCAGCCCTGGCCAGGGACTTACTGATATAACCAGTCGGGCACAGCACAGCATCAACTCCCAATACCGGGAGAGACGAAACCCCTCCTATCGCTCATCGCCTTCGTGTGTCTCGGGACTATACCCAACGGCCACCTGTTTGCACGACTCAGTAGAGCCGTGGTAGGGTGGCAATCAAAGTACAGTGGGAGAACACACAAGACTCTATGACGATCTCGGATCTACAGACTAACCTGTACCAGTGTCACCTGAGAACTGTAATCCGATGATAGATATAATTCCATATAGGAGTTCTCGGTGAGTCCGTCCAGTGTACCCAGTCACCACTGAGCACCCGTATATGATCTTGATGTCAAACATCGATGAATGTGGGAACATTCATCGCCCATCGTATGGGTCTAGTATCATATACGCTAGTCTACTCTGGTATATCAATTCCCCGTCTCGATATACCTACGACTAGGGACTTTCCAGGATATACTTATAGACTACAGATGTTCCACTAGTATGATCTCCATCATAATCACAGTAGTCAAGTCGATATCCTCAGGGGTTTATCAGCATGTATGAATGAATAAAAGCATGATCAAATCAACATGACAGATAAAGAAGAACCAGATAGCATAATATCATGTCGAGCAAGAATGTATACTGAATATATATACATGTACAAATACATCCACTATCATATAATGGCTTCTAGGGCATACATATATCCAACAATCTCCCACTTGCACTAAGGCCAGTTATTAGCGTATCTCATACCCAACATCTCAAAAAGTCGCTCATGCTGCGGCTGAGAGAGGGCCTTGGTGAATGGATCCGCGGCGTTATTCTTTATGTCTACTCTCCTAATCTCGATCTCGCAGCGATCTACAATCTCCCGGATCAAATGAAAATGCCTCAGGATGTGTCTGGATCGCTGATGGGTTCTGGGCTCCTTGGCTAACGCCATAGCTCTATTATTATCACAATACAAAGGTATTGGATCAATAATGGTTGGAACTACTCCTAGCTCCGAGACGAACTTTTTCATCCAGACGGCTTCCTTTGCGGCATCATTCGCAGCAATGTACTCAGCTTCCATCGTAGAGTCTGCAACGGTATCTTGTTTGGAACTCTTCCAACTCACCGCCCCTCCATTGAGGGTAAATACAAACCCAGAGATAGATTTTTTGTCGTCCTTATCGCTCTGGAAGCTCGAATCGGTAAAGGCCTCCATTTGGAGATCTCCATTACCATACACCAAGAACCATTCTTTAGTCCTTCGTAAGTACTTAAGAATGTTCTTCACAGTTGTCCAGTGATTCTCCCCTGGGTTGGATTGATACCTGCTTACAACACTAAGTGCATAAGCTACATCTGGGCGTGTACATAACATCGCATACATTATAGATCCTGCTGCCGAAGCATAGGGTATAACACTCATGCGAGCTCTCTCTTCATCGGTCTTTGGGCAAGAATCCTTGGAGAGAGTGACCCCATGGCAAGCGGCTAAGGCACCCCGCTTGGAGTTTTCCATACTAAACCTTTTTAAGATGGTGTTAATGTACCGGTTTGGGACAATCCCAATAACCTTTTGGATCTATCCCTATAGATCCTTATGCCCAGAATGTATGTGGCATCACCCAGGTCCTTCATGGAGAACTTTAGTGATAAGAAAGATTTGACCGACTGTAGCATAGGAATATCATTTCCTATCAGAAGAATGTCGTCCACGTACAATACGAGGAATGTGACAGCTCTCCCTACAGCTTTCTTATAAACACAAGGTTCATCTGGATTTTTGATGAAATCAAACTCTTTGATGACATCATCGAAACAGATGTTCCAACTCCGTGATGCCTGCTTTAACCCATATATGGATTTAAGCAATTTACATGCTTTCCCGCTGCTCCCACTGTCAATGAAGACCTCTGGCTGATCCATATAAACGCATTCTTCTAAATTTCCATTTAGAAATGCGGTTTTAACATCCATCTGCCAGATTTCATAGTCGTAGTGTGCAGCAATAGCAAGTAGGATCTGAATGGATTTAAGCATGGCTACTGGAGAAAAGTCTCGTCATAGTCCAAACCTGGTCTTTGACGAAAACCCTTCGCCACAAGTCTTGCCTTATAGGTCTCCACCTGCCCATCTACACCAATCTTTCTTTTAAAGATCCATTTGCACCCCACAGGTTTACCCCAGGGGGTACAACGTCTAAAGTCCATACTTTGTTGGTGTACATAGACTCCATTTCAGATCTCATGGCATCCAGCCACTTCACAGAGTCTCCACTCGTGATAGCTTGCTGAAAACGGGTAGGATCATCATCATCCATGATGCAGTCTTCTCCGTTACCATCAATGAGGAAACCGTAGTACCTCTCCGGTGGGCGAGAAGTCCTACCAGACCTACGGAGTGGCCGAGGTTCCTCTGTTTCTGTTGCAATAGCCGGTTCAACCAAATCGTCATTTGTAGTTTGTGTCTCTAGAACCTCTTCTAGATCCACCACCTTGCCATCATCTTTATCTGTGAAAAACTATTTTTCCAAGAATGTGGCATGTTGAGAAACAAACACCTTTTGTTCCTCTTTGTGGTAGAATAGATATCCATAAGAATTCTTTGGATATCCTACAAAGTTACACATGACTGACCGTGTCTCGAGTTTGTCCGGATTCTGCTTTTTAACATAGGCCGGGCGACCCCAAATCTTAATTCTCTTAAGAGCCGGTCTCTTCCCACGCCATATCTCATATGGCGTGGTAGACACGGCTTTGGTTGGAACCCTGTTCAGTAGAAACGCTGCAGTCTCCAATGCATGCCCCCAAAATGAGACGGGTAACTCAGCATCACTCATCATGGAACGGACCATATCTAATAGGGTCCGATTCCGTCGTTCAGACACGCCGTTGTGCTGTGGTGTGTAAGGAGGAGTGAGTTGAGAGAGAATCCCATTCTCTTTTAGGAAGTTTGCAAATTATGTACTGAGATACTCACTACCTCGATCTGATCGAAGCATCTTGATACTCAAGCCGGTTTGTTTTTCTACTTCTTGTTTATATTCAATGAATTTCTCGAAAGTTTCGGACTTGTGCTTTAATAAAAATACATGACCGAATCTTGAGAAATCGTCAGTGAACGTAATGAAGTATGAAAAACCGCCTCTAGCCTGTGTAGACATTGGCCCACATACATCACTATGTATGAGGCCTAGGAGCTCAGTAGCTCTTTCTCCGTGTCCGGTAAACGGAGTTTTGATCATTTTACCCTTGATACAAGACTCACAAGTCGCATAAGATTTATATTCAAAAGAGTTTAAATATCCATCTTTGTGTAACTTGTTTAGTCTTGTTTTGTTAATATGACCAAGTCAACAGTGCCAAAGAAAAGCTTCATTTAATTCTGAAAGTTTTCTTTTATTAGTGTGTTGTATACTGAAAACTATGTGTTGATTTAGGACATATATTCCGTTATTAAGCGTACCATACCCAACCAACATTTGATTCAGGTGAATGTTCATAACATTGTTCTGCAATACAAAATTATATCCTTCATTGTCTAACAAAGAAACGGATATTATATTACAAAGCATACTTGGTACAAAATAACATGGATTCAAAACCAAAATACATCCAGATGGAAACCCCAAGTGATACTCTCCCACTGCGACTGTATGTACATTGGAACCATTTCCAACTCGGAGAGTATGGTCACCTGTCTTCAAAACTTTGCTATTTCTCAGTCCCTGCATAGAATTGCAAATGTGAGAACCTGAACCGGTATCTAATACCCAGGAAGCATAGTTTATTGAAAAACAGTTTTCTGTCACAAACACACCTGAAGCGGAAGCATCCCCATGCTTCTTCTTGAGGTTCAAGTACTCCGTACAGTTGCCCTTCCAATGTCCTATCTTGTGGCAATGAATGTTAGTGTATATGCCCTAGAGGCCATTACTGTATCATACTAGTATGTATATTACTTGATGGAAGCTTGGGATATTCACAGTTGTATATACAATCTTGCTCGAAATAGTAGTATGCTACTTGGTTTGTTTCTACTTCAATATGTACATGTGTTTATTTTATCATATCACCTATACGCATTAGTGGAGCCCTTAGGATCTTTGCTTGATTACCAGCGTTATGATGGCAGTCACACTAGTGGGGGCTGGGTAATCTATATGCACATCCTTATACAGGTCCCTAGTCGCAGGACTATCGAGACAGGGCATCGATACTCCGGAGTAGACTGGCGCATGCGCTTCTCATCCCAGTGTGGGAGACGGTCTGTCCCACAGCCGTCAGTACGTCATACTTGAGATAGTATGTGGGTGCTCGTTAGGTTACGAGTACACTGGACAGGACTCGTCGGGAACTGACTAGTTGGTATTATACCTATCGTCAGTTATCAGTTCCCAGGTGACATGAGTACAGCTTAGTCCGCTGACTTGACACTGGCACTTCGCCTCGAGTGTGTTCTCATTGCACTTTGATCACTACCCTACCACGGCTCAAAGGAGTCGTGCAAACAGGTAGTGGTTGGGTGCAGTCCCGAAGCACTTGGAGGCAGTGACGGTTAGACAGGATTCGTCTCTCCCGGTATTGGGGGTTGACATCACGCTGTGTCTAGGAGAGCCATTACACGAGTAGTCCCTGGCCAGGGCAAGCGAGATATACTGGTAGGCTTCCAGTGTTATCTCAGGGTGTTTTGGGCTTCACTCCGACATGACTTGTACCGCTATTAGGCGACTGACGTTTACCGCCCCCTAGGCCCGACATGAGATGTATCAGACGAACAGACCGGACTGTACGGAGACTGTCACATTCAGACCTAGTAGGAGTTCAGATGGGGTTCACCTCGTCAGTCTTCTTATCGGCATCTACCTGGGGACCGTTACGCACAGCTAGTGCCGCTTGCGGTCTGTGGTTAAACCCACTGCCAGCGTAGTGTCGAGTCTTTAGAGTCCCACACAGAGGGCTATTCGCCTCTGGGCAAAACAGAGTAGAGGTCGCATGGTTTTGCGACAGGGTTCGTTCTCATCCGCGCACTTGTGTACGTTTGGAGTCCGGACAGATATTACTAGCAGGCTCTAGTTTGAGCCAGATACTGGTATATATTTTGGGGTTGATTTTATCTCATAGTATTCATGTTCCTCGGAACAAGAATGCGGGTGTGTATGCACAGTTGATTGAGGCGGAGGAAGAGGATTTTCATTAGAGTTTTGGAACGGGTGCGTATGCACGGTTGACAGTCGTCTTTTTCCAAACCCTAATGGATTTATGATATATCAATTAATAATATTAATTAAATGAAATTGTGTCATGGTTGGGTTTGTTGACTTGTTGACCAAGGTTGACTAGTTGACCATAGTTGAAAGTTTGACCATCATCATTACATATCAAAGATGCTCTTTGATTCTAGCAAAATCATTTAATGTGTGTAATGATAATGGTCATTCCAAACCATCCATCAACTATTTCATTTACATTATTATTATTATTTTGATAATTCATTTCTTTTTTTGTTATGGTTGTAAAAAAAAGGGTTCATTCTATCATAACTCTTCTCTCTCCTCTCTTCTTCTTCCTCCTCCTCTAGTTCAAGGAGAATCCTTCTCATGTGTTGAGAATCCCTCTCCTTGAGATAAAAACACCCCAAAGCCACTCTCTACTAACTCTAGGGTTAGAGATTTAGCAAGCCGAAGATCCTAGTTCACTCAAAGTTCGAGAAAGGAGCCCGAAGGTTGAACCCTCAGGTGGATCCATCTTTGACGGAAGAAGGCGACGAGGATAGCACCAACAACCCCTACAAAGGATTCAAGAAGAAGGAGTTCAAGTTAGGTATAACCTCTTTTCCGAGTAGCTAACTCTCTTTAGCTTTCTTGCTAGTTTAGTTTAGAAAAGATCCCGACTTTGTTAGTCCATGTTGCCCAAAGCGCTAAAAATTTGATTTTTATACCGTTTCCGCCTCCGCGCAAGAACCGGGGTTGGCAACGTGGATTTACAGTGGTATCAGAGCCTAACTAAACTTAAACTAGCTTAGTAGTAAAGTGTATGGAAGTTCGATCGGAAAAATCGCAAAAACCGGAAAATCAAAACCCTAACTTTCTGTTGAAATTTTTTGTGCTCTAAAAATAAAAAGTTTTACTCCTAAAATCGGCTCAGGGTTTTGTGAAAACACCCACCAAAAACGGTCGCCTGATTCCCTCAAACCGCCGCGGTTCCGCGGCGATAGGTATGCATTTGCCGCGGAACCGCCACCGTTTTAGCTCCTCTCGTGATCGGGTTTTGTGCAGTGTTCTTCTGGTAGGGTTTTGGGATTTTTCAGATGGTTTATTTGTGCCCAGGTTTTCCAGAAAAGAAATTTATTTTTGGGGGCCTATAAATCCGTATTTTTATCGAACTTCACTACACTTTGACTATAATGGTTATATCTGTGATGTTTATATGTATTGAACGTCGGCTAATCGCTATATGTCGATTCGTCGGGGTTATACATATTTGTGATCTGTGTTTGATGATGGTTTGTGTATATGAATGCGTTGGACTGTCGCGGGTGAATAGCCGGGGTGGATGTGAGATGAGTGTTTCTTTTTCTTTCATTCATTGTAAAATGTAAATTGATGTAATATTATTATTTGTATGGCCGCACAACCGGGTCGGGGTTGTAGCCGTCATTGTATAATTCTTTTTACTGTTTTTGCTCCTAGGATAGACCCATGGAAGGGGTGCACAAACTACCGGGTATCTCGAAGTGCCGAGTGGCCTACTCACGGCGTTGAGGGAGGTTGCTCCACTTCGGGGTACTTGGCGGGTATTTTGCCGCACCCGTAGGGGTCTTGGGTGGGGTTTTGGCTATTCACCGCGACCGTGTAATCCGCTTTTTCGTTGCAGGCTCGAACGGATTGCGGATTCCTAGTATATCCAATGTATTCGTCTGCGATCTGTAATGTCTATCATTGCTATATATTTATAACTATTTAGGCGTTGCTTATGTTTTACAGCCGCGCTAGCCCAGCCCCCGCTCTGTCGTTAGTTAAGTAACCTAACGGATGATGACGGGGCCCCGTGGCGAATGCGAATGGCATAAGCGTACGTCATATTTTGGTTGTTTTCTGCAATGGTAGGATTAAATGATGGGACGCATTAAAAGAACTAATGCAAGAATATCACGCATTAAAAGAACTAATGCAAGATAATAAACCAAGCAAAAGTCGTTGGAACACATTCGAAAAACCACTCAGTTCTTTTCAAAACTAACTTTTAAATGCGGAGCTTGAGCCACTCCTTTTAAAAGCTATCTCGTTCCATCGATCATATCAAGTTCACTACGTTCACGGTTTAGCCAAAACCATTCGTAGCCCTCCGTCGTTTCACATTAATAGTCAATAGTATTCAAGCTGTGTTTGTTAGCCAAAGTCAAGGCATAGTGATTGGTAGCTATTGGGTATTTATGTGTAGCATAGATAGATGCGTTGATTTGGAACAGTCGTACTGCCTTGTTGGCCAAAGTCAAGGGTAAGTACGGGTGGATTCAAATTAACCTGGAGAACGACGGGTAGAACTTGACATGTGACTTATGATTTGTTGGCCAAAGTCAAGGTCATAAGGGCATGGGGCAAAAATCTACATCGGGAGTTTCATAAGTACTGAAACTTGCTAGAGTTGCATACCATTTGGAGTGTGATGATTCTGGTAGGATTCCTTCAGTTTCGTCACGCAATGATATTTGGATCCCGATCCTACTGTGAGTATATGCTACTCCTCGGGAAATTTTTCACTAAACGATCAATGCTATAAACCTAGTAGGTGTCTAGAAAGGTGTTAGCGGGGCTACGCCCCCAGGGAAAAGAGGTTCTTAAATTAAGGAACTTCGCGAAAGCGTTGGAAAACCTCCCTCGAAGTACCGACACTGGCCTGGCTGAACGGTTAAGCAAGTATTGTGCGGTGGGATTGATCCCGACTAATTCTTTCTTTATGGTTTGAGGAGGGATTCGAGAGACAGTGGGAGCCATCCTGTTTAGACAAATTAAAAACCATTCTAAACTTGCAAGAGCATCGTGCTGAGTGTTTCTTCTCTCTCTCCTAATTGCAGCGACCAATCGACATGACTGGACTTAAGTTACTTCTAGATAAAAACATACTGACAGGGCCAAACTACAAAGATTGGCTCAGGAATGTCAAAATGGCAATCACTTACGACAAGCTGGGGTATCTTCTTACCACCAAAGCTCCCCCCGTCCCAGGTCCCACCTCCAGCGTCGCGGATAAGGAAATCCGTAAGAATTGGGAGATTGATTGCGCGAAGGCCAAGTGCCTCGTGCTTGCCTCTATGGACAACGAACATCAGAGGAGGCACGAGAATATGGACCTGGAATCCATATTTCTCCATACAAAAGAACTGTATGGAGAGCAGTCTCGTATCGCAAGATACGAAGTGTCGAAGAAGTTATTTTCGGCAAGATTGGCCGTCGGATCATCGGTAGCGGAACACGTGCTTAAGATGATTGGCCATATTGAGGAGCTCGCAGAACTTGGGACCACGTTGGAGAGTGAGCTCTATACGGACTTGATTCTCCAGTCCCTTCCTTCCACTTACGCCCAGTTAATACTGAACTTCAACTTACAAGAAAAAGAAGTTGAACTTTCAGAACTCCTCAACATGCTGAGGAGCGCAGAGGGCACCCTACAGAAAGGTAGGGAAACACCCATTTTGTTTGTAGGAGGATCTTCTTCTTCTAGGTCCAAGGCGAAAGCCAAGGGAAAGAAGAAGAAAGCCCCCGCCAAACCAAGGGGCGGTGTTAGTAAAGTGGATACGAAGAGAAAGGCAAAAGCAACAAAGATAGCGGGGAAGTTTGTGGGTAAAGAAGAATGCTTCTATTGTCATAAGAGTGGACACTGGAAGAAAGATTGCAGGGCTTGGAAGGCCAGGACACAGGAACTGAAGCAAGTTGCGGCTTCAGCTTCAGGTGTGTATGTTATTGAAAACTGTCTTTCGATAAACTCTACTTCCTAGGTATTGGATACCGGATCAGGATCTCATAACTGTAATTCTTTCCAGGCGTTGAGAAACCGTAGGGTTTTGAAGGCAGGTGATATAACCCTCAGAGTTGCGAACGGAGCTAGCATGGATGCTAAAGCCGTGGGGGACTATCACCTGGGAATGTCAGATGGACATGTTTTGGTTTTGCGTAATTGCTTTTTTGTACCCAACGCAACTTTTAATATCATTTCTGTATCTTTGGTTTCAAAAGAAGGTTATGAATTTGCGTTTGTAAGTAATGTTGTAAACATTCACCTTAATCAAGTTCTGATTGGGTCAGGTACACTGAGCAATGGTATATACGTATTAAACCAACCACAGATTTTCAATGTCCAGAACACACACAAAAGAAAGTCTCCAGATATCTATCAGACTTTCTTATGGCATTGTAGACTGGGTTACATCAATGAGAGAAGGTTGACTAAGTTACATACAGAAGGATATTTGGATCCGTTCGAATATCAATCGTATGCCACTTGTCAATCCTGTCTCAAAGGAAAGATGACAAAGACTCCGTTCACTGGACACGGAGTAAGAGCGAGCGAGCTCTTAGGACTCGTACACAGCGACGTGTGCGGTCCAATGTCGACACATGCGCGAAGCGGTTATTCTTACTTCATTACTTTTACGGATGACTTTTCAAGGTACGGTTATCTCTTCTTGATGAAGCATAAGTCCGAAGCCTTTGAAAAGTTCCAGGAATATGAGAATGAAGTAGAAAAACAAACCGGCAAAAGTATCAAGATTCTAAGATCGGATCGAGGTGGAGAATACTTAAGTGCAGAGTTCCTGAATTACTTAAAAGAGAATGGAATTCTCTCTCAGCTCACTCCTCCATACACTCCGCAACATAACGGTGTATCGGAGAGACGGAACCGGACCCTATTGGATATGGTACGGTCCATGATGAGTAACGCTGAGTTACCGCGATCATTCTGGGGGTATGCGCTAGAATCAGCTGCATACCTTTTGAACCGAGTTCCCACTAAGACTGTGCCTACCACACCATATGAGATGTGGTGTGGAAAGAGGCCCCATCTTAATCACATTAAGACATGGGGATGTCCAGCTTTTGTCAAAAGGCAGCATGCGGACAAACTCGAGGCACGCTCAGTACAGTGCAAGTTCGTGGGATATCCAAAGAACTCCAAGGGATATTTCTTCTACTGCGAAGAGGAACAAAAGGTTTTTGTTTCTCGTCATGCCTACTTCTTGGAAACTGAGTTTTTGGAAAACCAGATAAGTGGGAGCACAGTAGAGCTGGAAGAAATTCCAGAACCACGAGTTATTACTGAAAGCTTAGAGGAACTAGAGGGTTCAAAAGAACAGGACATTCGTACGCCGCTCCGCAGGAGTAGTAGGCAGTCTCATCCGCCCGAGAGATACTACGGTTTTCTCATAGACGGGGATAGAGAGGATTGCATCATAGATTATGATGAGCCTACTAGCTTCCAGCAGGCCGTTTAGAGCGTTGACTCGGTAAAATGGCTGGATGCAATGCGGACCGAAATGGAGTCCATGTACACCAACAAAGTATGGACGTTGGACATTGCTCCAGACGGGGTAAAACCCGTAGGATGCAAGTGGATCTTCAAAAGGAAGATTGGTGTAGATGGACAGGTTGAGACCTATAAAGCTAGACTGGTTGCAAAGGGTTTTCGTCAAAGACCTGGTTTGGACTATGACGAGACCTTTTCTCCAGTGGCTATGCTGAAATCCATTCGGATCCTTCTTGCCATTGCTGCCTTCCACGATTATGAGATTTGGCAGATGGACGTAAAGACCGCTTTTCTAAATGGAAATTTAGAGGAGTATGTCTATATGGACCAGCCAGAGGGTTTCATTCAGAGTGGGAGCAGCGGAAAGGTGTGCAAGTTGCTTAAGTCCATCTATGGACTAAAGCAGGCATCGCGGAGTTGGAACATCTGTTTTGATGAGACGGTCAAGGAATTTGGCTTTATCAAAAATCTAGATGAACCATGCATCTATAGTAGATTTGTAGCGAGAAATGTAGTATTCCTCGTTTTATATGTGGATGACATTCTCTTAATAGGAAATGACATTCCTATGCTACAATCTGTCAAGGGGTTCTTGTCACACAGGTTCTCCATGAAAGACCTGGGTGATGCCTCATACATCCTGGGGATCCGGATCCATCGTGATAGATCCAAGAAGATATTAGGACTTTCACAGTCCAGGTACATCGACACCATACTGAAAAGATTCAGTATGGAAGATTCCAAGCGCGGTAACCTACCGGCTTGTCACGGGATCACCCTCTCTAAAGAGATGTCTCCCAAGACTGATTTAGAGAGGGATCGCATGTCTATTATACCATACGCTTATGCGGTAGGCTCTATAATGTATGCGATGTTGTGTACCAGACCGGATGTAGCTTATGCACTCGGTGTGGTAAGCCGGTATCAGTCAAACCCTGGGGAGAAACACTGGATAGCGGTAAAGAACATTCTCAAGTACCTGAGAAGGACTAAGGAGATGTTCTTGGTGTATGGCGGAAAAGACCTCCAGATCGAGGCCTTTGCTGACTCCAGCTTCCAGAGTGACAAGGATGATTCCAAGTCCAGGTCGGGTTTTGTCTTTACCCTCAATGGAGGGGCGGTGTGTTGGAAGAGTTCCAAACAGGAAACCGTTGCAGACTCGACGATGGAAGCGGAATACATCGCTGCATCTGATGCCGCAAAAGAAGCTGTCTGGATGAGGAAGTTCTTGAAAGAACTTCAGGTGGTTCCGTCCATTGTTGATCCAATACCTCTGTATTGCGACAACAACGAGGCTATAGCTTTAGCGAAGGAACCCAGGTCCCATCAGAGATCCAGACACATCTTGAGGCGGTATCACCTGATCAGAGAGATCGTGGATCGCAAGGAGATCAAGGTTCGGAGAGTTGCTTCAGAAGAAAACACTGCAGATCCATTCACCAAGGCCCTGCCCCAGACTCAGTTCGAGCGGCTGATCGAGATGATAGGTCTTCGATACGCCAGTACATGGCCTTAGTACAAGTGGGAGATTGTTAGTGTATATACCCTAGAGGCCATTACTGTATCATACTAGTATGTATATTACTTGATGGAAGCTTGGGATATTCACAGTTGTATATACAATCTTGCTCGAAATAGTAGTATGCTACTTGGTTTGTTTCTACTTCAATGTGTACATGTGTTTATTTTATCATATCACCTATACGCATTAGTGGAGCCCTTAGGATCTTTGCTTGATTACCAGCGTTGTGATGGCAGTCACACTAGTGGGGGCTGGGTAATCTATAAGCACATCCTTATACAGGGCCCTCGTCGCAGGACTATCGAGATAGGGCATCGATACTCCAGAGTAGACTGGCGCATGCGCTTCTCATCCCAGTGTTGGAGACGGTCTGTCCCACATCCGTCAGTACGTCGTACTTGAGATAGTATGTGGGTGCTCGTTAGGTTACGAGTATACTGGACAGGACTCGTCGGGAACTGACTAGTTGGTATTATACCTATCGTCAGTTATCAGTTCCCAGGTGACATGAGTACAGCTTAGTCCGCTGACTTGACACTGGCACTTCGCCTCGAGTGTGTTCCCACTGCACTTTGATCACTACCCTACCACGGCTCAAAGGAGTCGTGCAAACAGGTAGTGGTTGGGTGCAGTCCCGAAGCACTTGGAGGCAGTGACGGTTAGACAGGATTCGTCTCTCCCGGTATTAGGGGTTGACATCGCGCTGTCTCTAGGAGAGCCATTACACGAGTAGTCCCTGGCCAGGGCAATCGAGATATACTGGTAGGCTTTCAGTGTTATCTCAGGGTGTTTTGGGCTTCACTCCGACACGACTTGTACCGCTATTAGGGGACTGACGTTTACCGCCCCTTAGGCCCGACATGCGATGTATCAGACGAACAGACCGGACTGTACGGAGACTGTCACATTCAGACTCAGTAAGAGTTCAGATGGGGTTCACCTCGTCCGTCTTCTTATCGGCATCTACCTGGGGACCATTACGCACAGCTAGTGCCGCTTGCGGTCTATGGTTAAACCCACTGCCAGCGTAGTGTCGAGTCTTTAGAGTCCCACACAGAGGGCTATTCGCCTCTGGGCAAAACAGAGTAGAGGTCGCATGGTTTTGCGACAGGGTTCGTTCTCATCTGCGCACTTGTGCACGTTTGGAGTCCGGACAGATATTACTAGCAGGCTCTGGTTTGAGCCAGATACTGGTATATGTTTTGGGGTTGATTTTATCTCATAGTATTCATGTTCCTCGGAACAAGAATGCGGGTGTGTATGCACAGTTGATTGAGGCGGAGGAAGAGGATTTTCATTAGGGTTTTGGAACGGGTGCGTATGCACGGTTGACAGTCGTCTTTTTCCAAACCCTAATGGATTTATGATATATCAATTAATAATATTAATTAAATGAAATTGTGTCATGGTTGGGTTTGTTGACTTGTTGACCAAGGTTGACTAGTTGACCATAGTTGAAAGTTTGACCATCATCATTAAATATCAAAGATGCTCTTTGATTCTAGCAAAATCATTTAATGTGTGTAATGATAATGGTCATTCCAAACCATCCATCAACTATTTCATTTACATTATTATTATTATTTTGATAATTCATTTCTTTTTTTGTTATGGTTGTAAAAAAAAGGGTTCATTCTATCATAACTCTTCTCTCTCCTCTCTTCTTCTTCCTCCTCCTCTAGTTCAAGGAGAATCCTTCTCATGTGTTGAGAATCCCTCTCCTTGAGATAAAAACACCCCAAAGCCACTCTCTACTCACTCTAGGGTTAGAGGTTTAGCAAGCCGAAGATCCTAGTTCACTCAAAGTTCGAGAAAGGAGCCCGAAAGTTGAACCCTCAGGTGAATCCATCTTTGACGGAAGAAGGCGGCGAGGATAGCACAATCAACCCCTACAAAGGTTTCAAGAAGAATGAGTTCAAGTTAGGTATAACCTCTTTTCCGAGTAGCTAACTCTCTTTAGCTTTCTTGCTAGTTTAGTTTAGAAAAGATCCCGACTTTGTTAGTCTATGTTGCCCAAAGCGCTAAAAATTTTATTTTTATACCGTTTCCGCCTCCCCGCAAGAACCGAGGTTGGCAACGTGGACTTACAATGAAAACATTCACCTTTCCCCGAGTCTCCAACTTTGGACTTTTCCTTTCCCTTCACCTTTTTAACTCCACCCTTAGGATTGGTGGGCTTCATCTTTTTCTTTCCCTTGGCCTTAGCTTTCGGGCGAGAAGAGGAAGACTGTCCAACAGTCATAACGGGAGTTTTTACTGACTTCATAGTGCTCTCTGCACTCCTTAACATATTAACGAGTTCAGATAGCTCCTTCTCCATGCTATGCATGTTGAAGTTAACTATGAATTGAGCAAAGGTGGAGGGGAGGGACTGCAGAATAATATCTATATACTGTTCATTGTCCATCGTTCATCCAAGGTCCTCAAGCTCTTCTATAAGAGCTATCATCTTCAGAACATGGTCTCCTACTGGTGTGCCAGGGGCCATTCGCATCTGAAACAGTTTCTTTGATGCTTCATATCGTAATACGCGGGATTGCTCTCCATACAACTCCTTTGTATGGAGCAATATACCGTGAATGTCCATATCCTCGTGCTGCTTTTGATGTGTGTTATCCATCGATGCAAGCGTGAGGCATTTGGCCGTGGCACAGTCAGCGTCCCATGTCTTGCGGACTTCAATGTCCGCAACTAAGGATTTTGGACCTGGGACGGGCGGGGCTGAAGCTGTGAGGACATATGATACTTTATCATAAGTCAAGGCAATTTTCAGATTCCTCAGCCAGTCTTTATAATTGGTCCCGTTCAGTTTGTTTTTATCTAGTAGAAGCTTGAGTCCAGTCATGGGTATCTGCCATTAAGAGAGAGAAAAGAATACACTCAGCGAATGCTCTTGCATAGATCAGATTGGTTATTATCTTGTCTAATCGATGTTTCCCACTGCTTTTATCGAGTTTTTCTTTCAAACCTTAAAGAGAAAAACTAGCCAGGATTAATTACAGTTTACAACATCGCTAACCGTTCAGCCAGGCCAGTGTCGGTACTTAAGGGAGGTTCCCCGTGCTTTCGTACGGACCTAATTAAAGTAAACCTCGTTTTCCCAGAGGCGGAGCCCCGTTAACACCTTTCTAGAGACCTAATGAGTTAGCTAATTGTAAACTGTAAAACTCTCCTAGGAGCAACTATTGCCCACAGTGGGATCGGGATCCAACCATCACATGGAAGGTATTCAATCTCATTGCAAATTTCAACTATTGAAATTCCCGATGTGGTTTTTACCCCTAGCACTCGTGACCTTGGCTAAGGTCAACAAATCACGAGTACTAGTCAAGCTCAACCCGTCATTTCTTAATTAATTAGACCCGTTCACCTGACCCTTGGCTAAGGTCAACAAAGTCATATGCCCGTCCTAATTAATCTGCATTATATGCATTTGTAGGAAGACATCACTTAGCTACCGTATACTACGCCTTGGCTAAGGTCAACAAACGTAGCACGAATACTAAGTACTCTACTTCCTAAAACGACGGAGGGTTGCAGATGATTTTTAAGAAAATCTTTAACGCTTTGAACTTGATATCGTTGTAGAATCAAATGGTTTTCAAAAGGAGTGGCTTAAGCTCCGCAGTTTTGAAATGTAGCTTTTTCATAAATAGCCGAATGGTTTTCGAATCCGATTCTACAACATCTTTTAGGTTTATTTTCTTTACATTAATCACATTAATGTAATCCCATCATTTAAGTCCTTAAGCCAATCACAGAAAAGAAACGAAAATAACACGTACGCTTATGCCATCCGCATTCGCCCCAATGTTCCGTTATGCACCGTTAGGTTACTTAACTAACGGCATACCGGGACGGGACTAGCGCGGGTGTAAAACATAAGCAACGTCTACTATATATCATATATATAATATGTCATTCGTCTTAGATATCACAGAACACAGGCAGCAGAAACATAGATATAATGTAGGATATACTAGGACGTCCGTATTTAGTATTTAGCCAGTATAGAAAATACGGATTCCACAGTCGCGATGAATAGCCAAGCCCACACCCTGGACCCCTATGAGAGCGGCAAGCGATCCTACCAATTCTGGAGTTTAGGAGACCCGGTCTCGACTCCTCGAGATGGTCTCCCACTGAATCCCAGAACCCGTTCACCTGTGCTCCCCTCCTTGGGTCCATCCTAATACGGAAAAGTAAATAATATACAACACTGGTGGCATCAAACTCAACCCGGAAGTGCCCCAAATAAAAGAATATTACATTACATTTAAATTTACATGAATGAAAATATAAAACTCTCATCTCAAATATAAAAAAACCCGGCTATTCGATCGCGACAATCCTGCACATCATATCTCAGCAAGACATAATATTATATATCATCAACGTAAGTAAGTATGCGTACCCCAATTGTCGTTGATGTATAGCAACAAAACCGGCGATATCGAATATACTACACTTACGGTCACAGAAAAGAAAGTGTAAAACTGCAATATCTGGAATCCACATTCTCTTTAGACATCGCAAATGCGAAATATCACATACTTCGTATTTCATGTCTAGTAATATGAATTCCACACATTACATCACATTCCAGATAAACATACAGTATTAAAGTTTTCGAACGAACGATCAAATACCCAAGATTTACTAAAGCTCAACACTTGAGCAGAGTTCAAAAACCCGGAGTGTGACAGAGTAGTAGCGGTCCAGCCGTAGAAGGGTCAAGCCAACGCCTCACATGTGGCACGCCGTACTGCCCCAAACCCTAAGGTTCAAAGGGCAGTTCAAGACGGTCACAAAATCGAGTTAAGGTTTGTTGTCTTCTAGAGGGTCCACCACAAAACTTGCACGTATCTCCAAAATATTCAAACCCCGTGAATAGTGAGCAAATGATACTCGTTCGAACACTTCAATACTTTCTAATTTACCCAGAAAAGCAACGAAATGAAAATTCCGATCGAATCGACGAGTCCAAAACCATCTCCAGAATATACAGTACTAGATTCAGATTAAACATACCTAAAACAACATACAAGCAGTTATAAGAATTACTGTGTAAATAGGAGGCAATGAAGCCTCTGTACGGTCGCGGAGCCGTGGCCTAAGCAAGGATTTGCCGCAGTTCCGCGGCGGTTTGTAGGAATCATGGCTTCGTATTTCACAGGGTTTCTTAGTTTTTCCTGCTGTATTTTTTAAGCATTTTTAATTCTGAAAAATGTCAGATTTTAAAAATTGACCAGAGAAGGTCCCGAAATGCCGTATTTTGATCCGATCGGTTTTACTTCGTAAAAGTGTCGCCTAATGTTCTGGGTCGGCTCTGATACCAATGTTAGGTTTACCTAGCACCCTATATAGAGTTTGGAAGCATCACATGTCACAAAGTTCAAGTTTTTATGGTGCTAAGCAAGCATACATAGGATCGATCCTAGAAAATTAGGGTTTCTAAACAATAAAGGCAACAAAGACTAGGGTTTCGAGACTACAACCTTTGTAGCTCGCTTCGCTAGAATCTTTGGTCTCTTGAGTGTTGGAGGAAGGTTCTCTTGAAGTCTTCTAGTGTCCACGACGATCCACCCGAAGCTCCTAGTCCAAGCTTGCAACTTCACTTTTCAAGAGGAGAAATGAAGAGAACACTCTAAACAAGTGGGCTAAACTTGTGTAGAATGATGTTGTGGTGGCTTTTCTCACTTCAAAAACCTAACTTGATGAGTATATTGCTCACTACAAAAATCTAGAGAGCAAATGGTGAAGGAGGAAGAAGATGATAGCTTTCTTTTTAACAAGAGTAAAAAGATAACTCTTATGAAGGAAAAAGAAAATATATGTATATATATTTTCTTATCCTCATCTTAAACCATTGTTAGAATATAAAGATATTATTGTATCATAGTTTAAAACACCTAAGGAAAAATAACCAAGGGTTAAATAGTGGGTGAGCATGGTAAGATGAAGAAGAGTGTAGAAACAATCCAATAATTAACCCTTTTTCTTTCCTTTTTGTTTTAGTATAAATACAATAATAATCCATATTAAAAACTCATGGTGTGAGTCTTATATTGCCACCATTTTCTTTGTATAAGCAACCATGATAGATGATGTATGTATGCACATCCATATGTGCATGAAACTAAAAGAAAGATAGCATACATGCATGCATACATCCATCATGTACAAGAAAAGGTTTCAATTGAGAAAACTAATGGTTAAATGATAAATCAACACTTGATTTATCAATCCGACCATATCACATATGACCCCACAAAAAGCAAGCCGCTCGATCAATATACGGCATCCTATACGCGCATTTTAATCGGGTCCATGCGCATATCGCATACGCGCACCACAACTTTTCGCCTGGACTAGGTAACTCCTTTGTGGGACTCTAAGACTCGTCAATACGCCGGTAGTGGGTGATGATCATATCAAGCACCCCCAAGCCGCAAGCGGTCAGTTAAACGTAACGGCCACCCGGGTATTGAGCGATCAGAAGAAAACAAGCGAACCTGCTACAACTCCCGTCGAGCCAACCGGCAACACTACCGTACAGTCCGGTCTCTTCATCAGATATGCTGCATATCGAGCCTAGGGATGGTCACATCGACCCCAATAACTCAATAAGTCGTGCCGGTGAATGGTCTATAACAGATCGAGAAACTACTGATAACACTTATCAGCAAATCTCAGCAGCCCTGGCCAGGGACTTACTGATATAACCAGTCGGGCACAGCACAGCATCAACTCCCAATACCGGGAGAGACGAAACCCCTCCTATCACTCATCGCCTTCGTGTGTCTCGGCACTGTACCCAATGGCCACCTGTTTGCACGACTCAGTAGAGCCGTGGTAGGGTGGCAATCAAAGTACAGTGGGAGAACACACAAGTCCTTATGACGATCTCGGGTCTACAGACTAACCTGTACCAGTGTCACCTGAGAACTGCTATCTGACGATAGATATAATTCCATATAAGAGTTCTCGGTGAGTCCGTCCAGTGTACCTAGTCACCACTGAGCACCCGTATATGATCTTGATGTCAAACATCGATGAATATGGGAACATTCATCGCCCATCGTATGGGTCTAGTATCATATACGCTAGTCTACTCTGGTATATCAATGCCCCGTCTCGATATACCTACGACTAGGGACTTTCCAGGATATGCTTATAGACTACAGACGTCCCACTAGTATGATCTCCATCATAATCACAGTAGTCAAGTCGATATCCTCATGGCTTTATCAGCATGTATGAATGAATAAAAGCATGATCAAATCAACAAGTCAGATAAAGAAGAACCAGATAGCATACTATCATGTCGAGCAAGAATGTATACTGAATATATATACATGTACAAATACATCAACTATCATATAATGGCCTCTAGGGCATACGTATAGCCAACAGATGCACAAGTTGTGTCGCTCAACTTGTGTTTAGAATTGTTGAACAACCTTTAGAATGAAGACCTGGGTCCTTTTATATAGCCTTTTTCTTTAGCTTCTCCTAGAAGCTTGATTAGGTTTAGCTTCCTTTAGAAGCTAAGCTAGGTTTAGATTCTCTTGCAAGCTTGGTAGTTGAGTAGAACCTTCTAGATTTAGTTAGTTACTAAGCTTAGAAAAGAAGCTTGGTTGTTATGAGAAGTAGCTTCTAGGTTAAGGTAGTTAGCTAGCTTGCTTAAGAAGCTTGGAGGTATTAGGCTTGTACAAGAAGCTTGGCTGTTAGGACGGAAGCTTCTGGAGATCTCTGGATATCGAAGTGCATTGAAGAAGTTTGGCCAGTGAAAGGAGAAACCTGAGAAAGCATACTGCCGCTGACGTGTCATCATGGCCACGGATCCGCAGCGGATCGACGCATTCGGCCGCGGATCCGCGGCCATTTGGAGTGATTGATGCATGAAACTTCATGGTAATTCCTCTGTTGGCTTTATGACACTTTTAGAATGTCTGGAATATTTTTATAATTTCTTGTTCACTGCCAGATTTCAAGTCTTGGACTTGGCGTATTTTTATCAGCACTTTTAGCAGTTTCGGCTCTTTTCCTGGAATTTCCTGCACACAATCTCAAGACAAGTGTTGCGATATACAAAGATCACGCTGCAATAATAAACACTTAATTTCCCTCAAAATGCCGGTTATAATGTATAACACAAGTTATTTGGTATTTTACAGACAACCTGCTAATACGTGCCATATTCATACCGAATACCTTTAGATGATTGCAAATAGTATGGAAATTGATGTGTTAAAAATGCAATATTTTCGACTGATCTAATTCCCCCAAACTTATTTTTGGTCGTCTCGAGCAAACTTGTTTTATTAAAAAGAGAAGGAGAAAATATAAGAAAAAGAAAAAACTAACTAGCACACTTTCATAGGCAACATGATTGCACTGAGCACGTACAACAAGCCTTTAAACCTCTAGGTGTCCCTAGTAGGAGGAGTGTTGTCTCCTGAGTGTTTTCAGCGGATTACACCCACAAAATCCCATAATAAAAGGAAGACCGTGAAAGTTACATGTAAAGATAAGAATTGTAAAAGAAAGACTTTGAAAATTACAGTTTCCAACTATACTAGCTTTTCGGTTATCATGAGCCCTTTCTTAATAGTCTTGAAAAGGTATTAGAAATCACATCACCCCTCAATAAAACATCATCTTTATTCTTCATCCCTACCTTTCTTCCAAACATCGATCATATAACCCTACGTGTGTGTAAAGAACATCCCTACACTCGGAGAATTCAATTCAAGCTATCATACTCTTGTCCATCTGCCTCAGTACTTTTTAATTGAAGAATATTTAGATGAGATTGCTCTCACATTTTTCATGCGACCGTTAATACTTCTTGAGGTACTAACAGACCGATTACTCACGTGCTTGCTTGTTAGGTGTATTAGTATTTTCCTCGTCTTGCACCACCTAAGGCTTAGCACTGACTCCCAGACCAGTTAGTCTACGGCACTAGGTGATGAAGCACACTCGCTATATTTTTTTATTGCTGCCTTGGTGATAACAAAACCAGTGTTCATTTTTCTTCACCATTTTATATTTTATTCATTTATTATTTCCTTCATACTTTGGCTTTTAGACAAGAGCATTTCAAGGTATCCTCTACTATCCCGAGTTTTAAGACGTGTGTAAGTGCGTATAGTAGGGTATCAACGTTCAAATATTTGGCTACCAGAATAGAAACTATTTTTCAGACTTCTTTTTATGCTCAGATTAGTGGCTTCCTTCATCTTACTAACCCTTGGGACAACGGCTCATAACTCTTTATTACTAGTTTCGTTTAAGAAAACTTCTAATTTTCTTGGTTTTCTTAGATTTTTCCAATCTTTTGGATGTAATTTTTCACTATCTAATATTTTATTATAAAATTAAATATTAAATATTTTTATCTTTTGAATTTTTTTAAAATTTTTATATGTTTTTAAAAGTTTTGTGCTTATGCAAAGTATGATGCAAAATGATGCGAAAATAAGCACAAACCTCCCCCAAACTTGTTCTCAACAGTGTCCTCACTGTTGCCATCCGCTAGATCACAAAAAACCTGTAAGCCCGGGAGAAAATTTATTAACGGGGGCAATAAATATGATCGTGAAAATCCTCCCCCAAACTTATTCTTTTCACTTATGTACAAAAATTTTATTGTTTTGTTTTGTATATTTTTTTTTATTTATAAAATGTATGTACAAGTTGACTCACCTCCATTCTAAAGATGCGACAAAATTACCAAGTCATGGAGGTGAGGTGGAGGAAAATCAGTCATTATAAAGCGGCTCCTGTAAAAACAGGAGCTCCTCCGAGGGGTCAGTGGAAAAATACGGTTTCAATCTCTATCCATTTACTTTGAAAATTGTACTATTTTAAATATTTTCAATCTCAACTGCCCCGTCCGGGTATACAGACCGCACAACAAAAGGTCATTTCCATCGAGATCTTAGCTTACCCGCATGAAGATGGAGTCGTGAATCGTAAAGAAGGACTTGTTGATCAGGTGTAAAAGTTTTTCTCAAAATGTTTTTATCGTGAAAAACCTTAGTCTGATTCTTTACAATTACAGCATTATCATAAGCTTCATCGCGGAGTTCGCTTAGCTCGTTTAATTGCAGCTTCCGAAAGGTGCAGGCTTTATTTAAGTCAAAGTTAATTTCTCAAATGGCCCACATTGTTTTGCGCTCAATCTCGACCGGAAGGTAACAAGCCTTCCCGAACACTAGTCTGTAAGGAGACATCCATAGATCGGTTTTATATGCAGTTCGGAATGCCCAAAGAGCATCCATCAATTTGGGTGACCAATCTTTTCGATTTTTAGAAACAGTATTCTCCAAAATTTGTTTGATTTGTCTGTTAGAAAGCTCAGCCTGCCCGCTCGTTTGGGGATGATAGGGTGTTGAAAGTTTATGGTTGATTGCATATTTCCGCATCAAAGTCTCGAAAGACCGATTGCAGAAATGTGTCCCGTTATCGCTAATGATAGCGCATGGGTGTCCAAATCGCGAAAAGATGTTTTCTTTTAAGAACTTAATGACAACGTTTTTTTCATTAGTGCGACAAGGAATAGCTTCAACCCACTTCGAGTCAACCGCAAGCAATATGTACAGATTCCCAAAGGAGTTGGGAAAAGGACCCATAAAGTCAATACCCCAGACGTCAAAATTCTCAACCACTAAGATGGGTTTCTGTGGCATCTCATTTCTCCGGGAAATCCTACCCGTGTGTTGACACTGTGTACAGGTTTTGCAATGATTAAATGCATCTTTGAACAAAGTCGGCCAATAGAAACCACATTGCAAAACCTTCTCCGCCGTCTTTTTAGGACCGAAATGACCCCCACATGCCTGATCATGACAAAAATATAGAACACTCTTGAATTGATCATTAGGGACACACCTGCGAATGATCTGATCAGGAAAATACTTAAACAAATATGGTTCATCCAAGTAAAAGTGTTTTACTTGGGATAGAAATCGATATTTGTCCTGTTTTGACCATTCGCGGGGGATAAGTGTAACGTTTTAAAAATAATTAAATAAATAATTAAATGAATAAAATTGTTTAAGTGAATTTTATGATTTTCGGCAAAGTAAAATATATTTTTCGTAAAACCTAACCGTGATTGTTTTTCATTATAATTTCAAAAATACCTATTTTAATTATGTAATTACTAGTAAATGGTGTTTATTTAGCCACTTATAAATTTTTAGTTTAATTAAATATTTTTCCTAAACTAATTATTTTAAATATTAACATAAGCTTTATTTTTACACTAAATTAGTGTAAATTACAAATTTGAATGGTTTTAATTTGTAAAAGTGAGCCATGGCATATTATAATTTAGTGCGTATCATGTAAAATTCATTTGCAAATTTTTCCAATTTTCTAGATTTTTCTTGAGTTGCTATAGTAAAGAATTAAAAGAAAATTTAATAAAAGCATGAAAAGACATAATGATATGATATTTTGGTGGAACTTTCTACATCTTTCTTCACTTTTCTCATTCTCCACCCCCTTCTCCTAATTGGGGCCGGCCTCAACAACCCCATGGCAGCCCCCCATTTCCCACTTCATTTTTATTCAAAATTCATCAAAAATTCAATTAAAATTCCACAAAATCTTATTTATTTCATACCCTTTATTCCTTGCTCATTTTTACATGGATTTTGGATATGGAAAGCATGCATTTTTTAGGCTCATTTTCATGTTTGGACTTGAGGTTGTGAAGGTATAAAATCTATCTCTTTTGTTTTATTTCCATTAGATGTTTCTTTTAAAGCATAAATAGTTTTATTAGATTAATTCTATGTTCAATTTTTAAAATTTAAGTTAGGGTTTGTAAATTCAAGTTATGATTTTTATTAATTAATTAGGGTTATAATAACTAGTCTACCATTTTTAGAAGTGGAAAAATCTTGCATGGTTATTATATAATAATTTGTGTATTCAAATTGATTTAATAATGTTATTTAGCTAACTAGTTTTTAGAAAATGTATTTGTGGATAAAATAAAATTCCAATTAAGGTTGTTATCATTATATTGTAGTTTTAGTGAGAATCTTAGCATGTTAATGGAAAGAAAAACTTAGTTTGATCACTAGTTTCTTGTGATAATTGGAAAAATACTAATAAAAGGCTATTTTTGTAAACTAGATTTTGGGAAATTCCTAAATAAATGAGATTAAAAATATAATTATGGTTTCATCATATCATTATCATCATGAATTGTAGTTTAGTACATTAATTCATGCAACATCATGTTTTGTGATGGAATTGTGGTATTTTGCTTGAAAAATGTTGAAAATTGTTAAAGGTTGCAAACTAGAAATTTCAAATTAGTACAAATTTGTGTAATAAAAATGTAGTAATGGTTTGTATAGTCTAGTTATGCTATTTAATGAGTTTTATAACCATTGGTTTCATCTAAATGTCAAGTTTTGATGAAAAACGGTAAATTGGCATTTTCGGTTTTTACGAAATTGGACGGTTTGATGGATTTTAGGGTTTCGATGGATTTAATCATGTTTTATAATATAAGTAATGTGTTTTAAAACTATGAGTTATTTGTTGATGTTTATCTCGATCCATCGGAGTTTGTACGCCGATATCGAGCGAAATTTGGTTCTTTTGCGTGGACGGGACATAGGTTTTAACCTATGCTTGTTCCTTGCGTCGTTTTGACTTTTGTATATGATTCAGATTACGATGCTATTTATATGTTTGCGTTTAGGTACCCCTCACGTGGACTGCGGGCGATGAAGAGGAGGATGGCGACACCGTCTTCGGCAGTCATGGACCAGGTGAGTAGATGTATATCTACGGGGGGAAGTCGGTTGGATGGCGTTTAGCACCCCCGTAACGTAGAATAGGAATAGTACTTATTGACATTAGGAAACCAGATGTGACCCTAGATTCTTAATGAGTAGGACCCTAGTACTGACCCTAGGCTGGACTAGACTGATTTAGGAAAACCATACCAGAAGATGAATACCTTGGAAGAGGTTCGTAGGTTTCAGGTTGAAACACACACACGCACACACTGAAACTCGACATGGTGTATACGTGCATGTGTATATATATATATATAGGACGAGGTATAGGTATATATATATATACAACACGTATATGGGATACATTGATGTGATATGATATCCGAGGTATGATGAAACAGTGTAACTGGGCTTGATGCCGTGATTCTTGGCTATACAGTCGTATTAAGTGTTAGCGGATCATTAGAGAATGAGATAATGAACATGTATACTTAAATTATAATGGGTGGTGATGATATTGAGGTACATGGGACTCTAAAATAGTACCCGGACTGTAACTTGTGATTGATCACGATATGGGATATGTATGACTTGATTACGACATCATATAGGTGTGACCTGATATCGATATCATAGAGGTGTGACTTGAGGACGATATGATACATATGACATGATATTTCTGAGGATAAACTAATGATGCTTATTATGATGGCAATGATATATGATTGATGTATGCGATCACAGTTTAGCACCTTGATCATGAGATGTGTTGATGATGACATTATACTAATGATGAGACACCTAGAAGATACTTGACCCATACCCTGATATTGGGATGCCGTACGATGGATTTTACCGTACGAGGCATAAATATGATGATTGATCCGCACTCTTGATTCGAGGAAGCCGTACTTCGTACGTGACGCTATTGAGGCCGGATCGCCGACTATTAGAGATATTGATTCAGACCTTAGGTAGACTCTTGTTTCTTATTGACTAGTTTCTTAGGTTTTGTTCCTTAGGAGGTTAGATGGACACTAGGTTAGGTTCGAGTCATATAGTGGTAGTGGTTGTAAGTCCACGTTGCGACCCCCGGTTCTTACGGGGAGGCGGAAACGGTATAAAAATCAAATTTTTAGCGCATGGGGCAACATGGACTAACAAAGTCGGGATCTTTTCCTAAACTAAAACTAGCAAACAAGCTAAAGAGAGTTAGCTACTCGGAAAGATGGTTATACCTAAACTTGAACTCCTTCTTCTTCAAACTTTGTAGAGGTTGATGGTTCACTTCTCGTCGCCTTCTTCCGTCGAAGATGGATCCACCTGAGGGTTCAACCTTCGGGCTCTTTCTCGAACTTTGAGTGAACTAGAATCTCCGGCTTGCTAAACCCTTGATCCTAGAGTGAGTAGAGAGTGTCTAAGGGGTGCTTTTCTTTTAAGGAGAGGGATTCTCAACACATGAGAAGGATTCTCCTTTGGCTAGAGGAAGAAGAAGATGAAGTGAGGAGAGAGAATGATTATGATAGAATGAGCTCTTTTCTTTTGCAACCATAACTAAAAGAAAAGGAATTATCTAATTAATAATAATAATTGAAATGTGAATAGTTGATGGTTGTTTTGGAATGACTACTATCATACTTTCAATAAATGAGTTTAAGCAAGAATCAAGGAGTATCCTTGCAAAGCAATGATGGTGGTCAACATTCAACCATGGTCAACAAGTCAACCATGGTCAACAAGTCAACAAAAATCAACCATAAACATATTTCATTTAATTACTATTATTAATTGATATTTCATAAATCTATTAGGGTTTGGAAAATGACGACTGTCAACTGTGCATACACACCCGTTCCGAAACCCTAATGAAAAACCTCATCCTCCGCCTCAAGCAACTGTGCATACACACCTGCATTCTCGTTCCGAGGAACAAGAATACCGAGATATAAAAGCAACCCCAAAACATATACCAGTATCTGGCTCAAACCAGAGCCTGCTAGTATAATCCGTCCGGACTCCAAACGTGCACAAGTGCGCGGATGAGAACGAACCCTGCTGCAAAACCATGCGACCTCTACTCTGTTTGGCCCAGAGGCGAATACCCTCTGTGTGGGACTCTAAAGACTCGACACTACGCTGGCAGTGGGTTTAACCACAGACCGCAAGCGGCACTAGCTGTGCGTAACGGTCCCCAGGTAGATGCCGACAAGAAGGCTGACGAGGTGAACCCCATCTGAACTCCTACTGAGTCTGAATGTGGCATTCTCCGTACAGTCCGGTCTGTTCGTCTGATACATCGCATGTCGGGCCTAGGGGGCGGTAAAACGTCAGTCCCCCAATAGCGGTACAAGTCGTGTCGGAGTGAAGCCCAAAACACCCTGAGATAACACTGGAAGCCTACCAGTATATCTCGCTTGCCCTGGCCAGGGACTACTCGTGTAATGGCTCTCCTAGACACAGCGCGATGTCAACCCCCAATACCGGGAGAGACGAATCCTGTCTAACCGTCACTGCCTCCAAGTGCTTCGGGACTGCACCCAACCACTATCTGTTTGCACGACTCCTTTGAGCCGTGGTAGGGTAGTGATCAAAGTGCAGTGGGAACACACTCGAGGCGAAGTGCCAGTGTCAAGTCAGCGGACTAAGCTGTACTCATGTCACCTGGGAACTGATAACTGACGATAGGTATAATACCAACCTGTCAGTTCCCGACGAGTCCTGTCCAGTGTACTCGTAACCTAACGAGCACCCGTATACTATCTCCAGTACGACGTACTGATGGCTGTGGGACAGACCATCTCCCACACTGGGATGAGAAGCGCATACGCTAGTCTACTCCGGAGTATCGATGCCCTGTCTCGATAATCCTGCGACTAGGGACCTGTATAAGGGTGTGCTTATAGATTACCCAGCCCCCACTAGTGTGACTGCCATCACAACGCTGGTAATCAAGCAAAGATCCTAAGGGCTCCACTAATGCGTATAGGTGATATCGCAAAATAAACACATGTACACATTGAAGTAGAAACAAACCAAGTAGCATACTACTATATTGAGCAAGATTGTTTATACAAGGTGAATATCCCAAGCTTCCATTAAGTAATATACAAACTAGTATGATACAGTAATGGCCTCTAGGGCATATACACTAACAATCTCCCACTTGCACTAAGGCCATGTACTGGCGTATCGAAGACCTATCATCTCGATCAGCCGCTCGAACTGAGTCTGGGGTAGGGCCTTGGTGAATGGATCTGCAGTGTTTTCTTCTGAAGCAACCCTCCGAACCTCGATCTCCTTGCGATCCACGATCTCCCTGATCAGGTGATACCGCCTCAAGATGTGCCTGGATCTCTGATGGGACCTGGGTTCCTTCGCTAAAGCTATAGCCCCGTTGTTGTCGCAATACAGAGGTATTGGGTCAACAATGGACGGAACCACCTGAAGTTCTTTCAAGAACTTCCTCATCCAGACAGCTTCTTTTGCGGCATCAGATGCAGCGATGTATTCTGCTTCCATAGTCGAGTCTGCAACGGTTTCCTGTTTGGAACTCTTCCAACACACCGCCCCTCCATTGAGGGTAAGGACAAAACCCGACATGGACTTGGAATCATCCTTGTCACTCTGGAAGCTGGAGTCAGCAAAGGCCTCGATCTGGAGGTCTTTTCCGCCATACACCAAGAACATCTCATTAGTCCTTCTCAGGTACTTGAGAATGTTCTTTACTGCTATCCAGTGTTTCTCCCCAGGGTTTGACTGATACCGGCTTACTACACTCAGTGCATAAGCTACATCCGGTCTGGTACACAACATCGCATACATTATAGAGCCTACCGCAGAAGCGTAGGGTATAATAGACATGCGATCCCTCTCCAAATCAGTCTTGGGGGACATCTCTTTAGAGAGGGTGTTCCGTGACAAGCCGGTAGGTTACCGCGCTTGGAATCTTCCATACTGAATCTTTTCAGTACGGTGTCGATGTACCTGGACTGCGAAAGTCCTAATATCCTCTTGGATCTATCACGATGGATCCGAATCCCCAGGATGTAAGAGGCATCACCCAGGTCTTTCATGGAGAACCTGTGTGACAAGAAACCCTTGACAGATTGTAGCATAGGAATGTCATTTCCTATTAAGAGAATGTCATCCACGTATAAAACGAGGAATACTACAGTTCTCGCTACAAATCTACTATAGATGCATGGTTCATCTGGATTTTTGATAAAGCCAAATTCCTTGACCGTCTCATCAAAACAGATGTTCCAACTCCGCGATGCCTGCTTTAGTCCATAGATGGACTTAAGCAACTTGCACACCTTTCCGCTGCTCCCACTCTGAATGAAACCCTCTGGCTGATCCATATAGACACACTCCTCTAAATTTCCATTTAGAAAAGCGGTTTTTACGTCCATCTGCCAAATCTCATAATCGTGGAAGGCAGCAATGGCAAGAAGGATCCGAATGGATTTCAGCATAGCCACTGGAGAAAAGGTTTCGTCATAGTCCAAACCAGGTCTTTGACGGAAACCCTTTGCTACAAGTCTAGCTTTATAGGTCTCAACCTGTCCATCTACACCAATCTTCCTTTTGAAGATCCACTTGCATCCTACGGGTTTTACCCCGTCTGGAGCAATGTCCAACGTCCATACATTGTTGGTGTACATGGACTCCATTTCGGTCCGCATTGCATCCAGCCATTTTACCGAGTCAACGCTCTGAACGGCCTGCTGGAAGCTAGTAGGCTCATCATAATCTATGATGCAATCCTCTCTATCCCCGTCTATGAGAAAACCGTAGTATCTCTCGGGCGGATGAGACTGCCTACTACTCCTGCGGAACGGCGTAGGAATGTCCTGTTCATTTGAACCCTCTGGTTCCACTAAGCTTTCAGTAATAGTCTGTGGTTCTGGAATTTCTTCCAGTTCTACTGCGCTCCCACTTAATTCTTTTTCTAAGAACTGGTGTTCTAGAAAGTGGGCATGACGAGAAACAAGAACTTTTTGTTCCTCTTCGTAGTAGAAGAGATATCCCTTGGAATTCTTTGGATATCCCACAAACTTACACAGTACTGAGCGCGCCTCGAGCTTGTCCGCATGCTGCTTTTTAACAAAAGCTGGACTTCCCCAAGTCTTAATGTGACTGAGATGGGGCCTCTTCCCACACCACATCTCATATAGTGTAGTAGGCACAGTCTTAGTAGGAACTCGGTTCAAAAGGTATGCAGCTGATTCTAGCGCATACCCCCAGAATGATCGCGGTAACTCAGCGTTACTCATCATGGACCGTACCATATCCAATAGGGTCCGGTTCCGTCTCTCCGATACACCGTTATGTTGCGGAGTGTATGGAGGAGTAAGCTGAGAGAGAATCCCATTCTCTTTTAAGTAATTCAGGAACTCGGCACTTAAGTATTCTCCACCTCGATCCGATCTTAGAATCTTGATACTTTTGCCGGTTTGTTTTTCAACTTCATTCTTATATTCCTGGAACTTTTCAAAAGCTTCGGACTTATGTTTCATTAAGAAGACATAACCGTACCTTGAAAAGTCATCCGTAAAAGTAATGAAGTAAGAATAACCGCTTCGCGCATGTGTAGACATTGGACCGCACACGTCGCTGTGTACGAGTCCCAAGAGCTCGCTCGCTCTTACTCCGTGTCCAGTGAACGGAGTCTTTGTCATCTTTCCTTTGAGACAGGATTGACAAGTGGCATACGATTGATATTCGAACGGATCCAAATATCCTTCTGTATGTAACTTAGTCAATCTTCTCTCATTGATGTGATCCAGTCTACAATGCCATAAGAAAGTCTGATTGATATCTGGAGACTTTCTTTTGTGTGTATTCTGGACATTGAAAATCTGTGGTTGGTTTAATACGTATATACCATTGCTCAGTGTACCTGACCCAATCAGAACTTGATTAAGGTGAATGTTTACAACATTACTTACAAACGCAAATCCATAACCTTCTTTAGAAACCAAAGATACAGAAATGATATTACAAGTTGCGTTGGGTACAAAAAAGCAATTACGCAAAACCAAAACATGCCCTTCTGACATTCCCAGGTGATAGTCCACCACGGCTTTAGCATCCATGCTAGCTCCGTTCGCAACACTGAGGGTCATGTCACCTGCCTTCAAAACCCTACGGTTTCTCAACGCCTGCAAAGAATTACAGATATGAGATCCTGATCCGATATCCAATACCCAGGAAGTAGAGTTTATAGAAAGACAGTTTTCAATAACATACACACCTGAAGCTGAAGCCGCAACCTGCTTCAGTTCCTGTGTCCTGGCTTTCCAAGCCCTGCAATCTTTCTTCCAGTGTCCACTCTTGTGACAATAGAAGCATTACTCTTTACCCACAAGCTTCCCCGCTATCTTTGTTGCCTTTTCCTTTCCCTTCGTTCCCACTTTACTAACACCGCCCCTTGGTTTGGCGGGGGCTTTCTTCCTCTTTCCCTTGGCTTTCGCCTTGGACCTAGAGGAAGAAGATCCTCCTACAAACAAAGCGGGTGTTTCCCTACCCTTCTGTAGGGTGCCCTCTGCGCTCCTCAGCATGTTGAGGAGTTCTGAAAGTTCAACTTCCTTTTCTTGTAAGTTGAAGTTCAGTATAAACTGGGCGTAAGTGGGTGGAAGGGACTGGAGAACTAAGTCCGTATAGAGTTCACTATCCAACGTGGTCCCAAGTTCCGCGAGCTCCTCAAGGTAGCCAATCATCTTAAGCACGTGGTCCGCTACCGATGATCCGACGGCCAACTTTGCCGAAAATAACTTCTTCGACACTTCGTATCTTGCGATACGAGACTGCTCTCCATACAGTTCTTTTGTATGAAGAAATATGGATTCCAAGTCCATATTCTCGTGCCTCCTCTGGTGATCGTTGTCCATAGAAGCAAGCACGAGGCACTTGGCCTTCGCGCAATCAATCTCCCAAGTCTTACGGATTTCCTTATCCGCGACGCTGGAGGTGGGACCTGGGACGGGGGGAGCTTTGGTGGTAAGAAGATACCCCAGCTTGTCGTAAGTGATTGCCATTTTGACATTCCTAAGCCAATCTTTGTAGTTTGGCCCTGTTAGTATGTTTTTATCTAGAAGTAACTTAAGTCCAGTCATTTCGATTTGGTCGCTGCAGGGGGAGAGAAGAAACACTTAGCACGATGCTCTTGCAAGTTTAGAATGGTTTTTAATTTGTCTAAACAGGATGGCTCCCACTATCTCTCGAATCCCTCCTCAAACCATAAAGGAAGAATTAGCCGGGATCAATCCCACTGCACAATACTTGCTTAACCGTTCAGCCAGGCCAGTGTCGGTACTTCGAGGGAGGTTTTCCAACGCTTTCGCGAAGTTCCTTAATTTAAGAACCTCTTTTCCCTGGGGGCATAGCCCCGCTAACACCTTTCTAGGCACCTACTAGGTTTATAGCATTGATCGTTTAGTGAGAAATTTCCCGAGGAGTAGCATATACTCACAGTAGGATCGGGATCCAAATATCATCGCGTGACGAAAATGAAGGAATCCTACCATAATCATCACACTCCAAATGGTATGCAAATCTAGCAAGTTTCAGTACTTATGAAACTCCCGATGTGGATTTTTGCCCCATGCTCTTATGACCTTGACTTTGGCCAAAATATCATAAGTCACATGTCAAGTTCTGCCCGTCACTATCCAGGTTAATTTGGATCCATCCGTGCCTACCCTTGACTTTGGCCAAAATGGCAGTACGAGTGTCCCAAACCAACGCATCTATCTATGCTACACATGAACACCCAATAGCTACCAATCACTATGCCTTGACTTTGGCCAACATACATAGCTTGAATACTATTGCCTATTCATGCGAAACGACGGAGGGCTACGAATGGTTTTGGTAAAACCGTGAACGTAGTGAACTTGATATAATCGATGGAACGAGATAGCTTTTAGAAGGAGTGGCTCAAGCTCCGCATTTAAAAGTTAGTTTTGAAAAGAACCGAGTGGTTTTTCGAAAGTGTTCCAACGACTTTAGCTTGGTTTATTATCTTGCATTAGTTCTTTTAATGCGTGATATTCTTGCATTAGTTCTTTTAATGCGTCCCATCATTTAATCCTACCATTGCAGAAAACAACCAAAATATGACGTACGCTTATGCCATTCGCATTCGCCACGGGGTCCCGTCATCACCCGTTAGGTTACTTAACTAACGACAGAGCGGGGGCTGGGCTAGCGCGGCTGTAAAACATAAGCAACGCCTAAATAGAAAGCAATGATAGACATTACAGATCACAGATGAATACATTGGATATACTAGGAATCCGCAATCCGTTCGAGCCTGCAACGAAAAGCGGATTACACGGTCGCGGTGAATAGCAAATACCCCACCCAAGACCCCTACGGGTGCGGCAAACTACCCGCCAAGTACCCGGTAGTTTGTGCACCCCTCCATGGGTCTATCCTAGGAGCAAAAACAGTAAAAAGAATTATACAATGACGGCTACAACCCCGACCCGGTTGTGCGGTCATACAAATAATATTATTACATCAATTTACATTTACAAATGAACGAAAGAAAAACAAAAGCTCATCTCACATCCACCCCGGCTATTCACCCGCGACAGTCCAACACATTCATATACACATTCCAATATCAAACACAGATCACAGAGATGTATAACCCCGACTAATCGACTTATAGCGATTAGCCGACGTTCAATACATGCAAACATCACAGATATAACCATCATAGTCAAAGTGCAGTGAAGTTCGGAAAAAAATACGGAATTATAGGACCCCAAAAGTAAATTTCTGCTCTGGAAAATCTGGGCACATATAACATATTTTAAAAATCCCAAAACCAACACAGAGACACACTGCACGAAATCCGGTCACCAGAAGACTCTAAACGGCGGCGGATCCGCGGCTCGAAGAATAGGTGAGGCCGCGGATCCGCGGCAGTTTGAAGGAATTAGGGGATCGTTTTTCTTGGGTGTTCACACAAAACCCTGAGCCGAATTTAGGTGTATAACAAATCTTGTTTTGACCAGAAAAAATTTTAACAGAAACTAGGGTTTTGTAAAAGTTTGGTTTTTGGATTTTTCCGGTTCCGAACTTCGTTACACTTCACTATCAAGCTAGTTTAAGTTTAGTTAGTCTCTGATACCACTGTAAGTCCACCTTGCGACCCCCGGTTCTTACGGGGAGGCGGAAACGGTATAAAAATCAAATTTTTAGCGCATGGGGCAACATGGACTAACAAAGTCGGGATCTTTTCCTAAACTAAAACTAGCAAACAAGCTAAAGAGAGTTAGCTACTCGGAAAGATGGTTATACCTAAACTTGAACTCCTTCTTCTTCAAACTTTGTAGAGGTTGATGGTTCTCTTCTCGTCGCCTTCTTCCGTCGAAGATGGATCCATCTAAGGGTTCAACCTTCGGGCTCTTTCTCGAACTTTGAGTGAACTAGAATCTCCAGCTTGCTAAACCCTTGATCCTAGAGTGAGTAGAGAGTGTCTAAGGGGTGCTTTTCTTTTAAGAAGAGGGATTCTCAACACATGAGAAGGATTCTCCTTTGGCTAGAGGAAGAAGAAGATGAAGTGAGGAGAGAGAATGATTATGATAGAATGAGCTCTTTTCTTTTGCAACCATAACTAAAAGAAAAGGAATTATCTAATTAATAATAATAATTGAAATGAGAATAGTTGATGGTTGTTTTGGAATGACCACTATCATACTTTCAATAAATGAGTGTAAGCAAGAATCAAGGAGTATCCTTGCAAAGCAATGATGGTGGTCAACATTCAACCATGGTCAACAAGTCAACCATGGTCAACAAGTCAACAAAAATCAACCATAACAATATTTCATTTAATTACTATTATTAATTGATATTTCATAAATCTATTAGGGTTTGGAAAATGACGACTGTCAACTGTGCATACGCACCCGTTCTGAAACCCTAATGAAAAACCTCATCCTCCGCCTCAAGCAACTGTGCATACACACCTGCATTCTCGTTCCGAGGAACAAGAATACCGAGATATAAAAGCAACCCCAAAACATATACCAGTATCAGGCTCAAACCAGAGTCTGCTAGTATAATCCGTCCGGACTCCAAACGTGCACAAGTGCGCGGATGAGAACGAACCCTGCTGCAAAACCATGCGACCTCTACTCTGTTTTGCCCAGAGGCGAATACCCTCTGTGTGGGACTCTAAAGACTCGACACTACGCTGGCAGTGGGTTTAACCACAGACCGCAAGCGGCACTAGCTGTACGTAACGGTCCCCAGGTAGATGCCGACAAGAAGGCTGACGAGGTGAACCCCATCTGAACTCCTACTGAGTCTGAATGTGACATTCTCCGTACAGTCCGGTCTGTTCGTCTGATACATCGCATGTCGGGCCTAGGGGGCGGTAAAACGTCAGTCCCCCAATAGCGGTACAAGTCGTGTCGGAGTGAAGCCCAAAACACCCTGAGATAACACTGGAAGCCTACCAGTATATCTCGCTTGCCCAGGCCAGGGACTACTCGTGTAATGTCTCTCCTAGACACAGCGCGATGTCAACCCCCAATACCGGGAGAGACGAATCCTGTCTAATCGTCACTGCCTCCAAGTGCTTCGGGACTGCACCCAACCACTATCTGTTTGCACGACTCTTTTGAGCCGTGGTAGGGTAGTGATCAAAGTGCAGTGGGAACACACTCGAGGCGAAGTGCCAGTGTCAAGTCAGCGGACTAAGCTGTACTCATGTCACCTGGGAACTGATAACTGACGATAGGTATAATACCAACCTTTCAGTTCCCGACGAGTCCTGTCCAGTGTACTCGTAACCTAACGAGCACCCGTATACTATCTCCAGTACGACGTACTGATGGCTGTGGGACAGACCATCTCCCACACTGGGATGAGAAGCGCATACGCTAGTCTACTCCGGAGTATCGATGCCCTGTCTCGATAATCCTGCGACTAGGGACCTGTATAAGGATGTGCTTATAGATTACCCAGCCCCCACTAGTGTGACTGCCATCACAACGCTGGTAATCAAGCAAAGATCCTAAGGGCTCCACTAATGCGTATAGGTGATATCGCAAAATAAACACATGTACACATTGAAGTAGAAATAAACCAAGTAGCATACTACTATATTGAGCAAGATTGTTTATACAAGGTGAATATCCCAAGCTTCCACTAAGTAATATACAAACTAGTATGATACAGTAATGGCCTCTAGGGCATATACACTAACAGTGGTAATGGTATATCATGAGTAGATAACACACATCCGTCTTTACTTTCACACTGGAATCATAATGACGCATGTTCTTACATATGTTGCTATAATCAGTATAAACCTTACCTGTTAGGACACTAGCACCATTACCGATGATGCGCATATTCCACGCACACTTATTTGCCGGCTCACACACATCATCATCGGTAATTGCTATGTCACGTACACTTTAGATTATATTATCTTTTATTGATAGAATCAGTTAACAACTTGACCGATATAATATTGTGATTACTCTCCGATGTTAGTATAGACATGATAATTATTACTTAGACATTCAAGCATTCATGTTTTCATGTTATCATGCAGTATTATTGGCATATGCCGACACTTATCATATACTTACTCATGATTTTGAGATTTGGGTTTCTATGAGATTTCTGGATTTTTGGGGAAAACCGCAAGAATATATAAAAAACTTCTCTCTCTCTCTCCTCCTCTCTTTTTAAAATAAGATGCAGTTTTCTCGTGATGTATGTGTCATCCACCATGAGATTTCATGTTTTCTGTTGGATTTCGAGACCCGATTCGAGGAGTGGATGAACCGTCTCGGGTACATGGTGGGCCCGGTATGGTACCCCGGGGTAAGAAGATCGAGTTGTAGACGATGAGCCTGGCAGGGGAAGGCTACCTACCGGTGATGTCTGGTGCGGCGGATATCCGGAGGATACCGACCGTTGTCGTGAGATTTAGTGATATGGGCCGATCCGGACTGATGGAGCCCGAGGTATTGAGACTATGAGACTTGAGATTTACATGTTTGTGTCGATGCTTGACACGGATTTCCATGGATTTTATTATTGAGATTTCAGGTTCCTATACACATTTTACTATGATAACAGTTAAAGATTTCTTATACAGATATATCTGGATTTCAGGATTGATTGTTTTATATTCATGGTGCATGCATATCCATTCATATGACATAGTACTATATGAGGCACTGACACGAGCACGAAGTATCTGCACTTACACGTAGTATTACACCGCTATTAATAGATGATTGGGACTTAGTAGTGTATTATTATGACCTAGGATAGCGTCGTGCATTCGATTTCTTTTTTGTAGATGTCTTCTACTCACGAGTTGGCAACTCACCCCCGTTGTGCCAAATTTTATTACAGGTTCGATGTACAGGTTTCCCTGGCAGCTTGCTGGCACATCTATTCTTTCAGGGTGATTTGCACGGTAGGTTGGTTCACTTGTATCCGAACCACCATTGTACTTTTATTCTTTCATTTGTATCTAGTAAGCTCCATCAACCATACTTGTATTACTTGATAAGTTTATTGGACCAGACATTTATTTTGACCTTAGAGTCGCGCATGTATTATTCTGATTTGGTGGTTTTGTTTTCTTTGAGTTTTGAGCCTCGCCCTTTGGCGTTGTATATTATTGTGCTTGTTGTGGTTGCTTCCGCCTGTTGGCGTTGATGCTAGCTCCCGTTTGGGGATGCTTTTTATTGTTTATGTATATTATACTTGTTGTACCCATTTGGGGGCCGGTTTTTATAGAGGAGACTCTGCCGAAATTTTTGAGAAAATTTGCTGATGCTTTTAAACTTGTTTTCTGCTTCTTCTTCTTCTTCTTTTATGGTTTAGATTTCTGGGCTTCGGCTTACTTAGGTTACGTGGCGCCTTTTGACGCTTCGTAATCTAAGTGCCGGTCACGTTCCGTACTTTCGGGTCGTGACAAAGTTGGTATTAGAGCGCTAGGTTTAACCTTGTATAAGTCTAGGTGACCCTTGGTTGATGGAGTAGGCGATTTAGGTAGAGTAACGTACCGTGGGTATGGTCCGCGGCATACTTACGATACGCTACTCTGCTTAAGGAGCCCTAGGATGTACATTGTTTGCACCGTATTTCATTCGTTCCTTTGATCTATCTTCGTCGATATCGGAGGGTGATTCTGTTACCACGGGCGCACTGACAGAGGGAGCTGCGGCTCGAATGCGATAACCATTAGAGTATTGGTTATTCTTGAGGATTGAAGCATTGTTTAGCGTGCGGATGAAGGGTATTCACATGCCGTCCGGATGAAGTTAAAGGGTTCGAACGATTATCAGAAAACCAATTTCCCAAGTTTAAAGTATTCGGAAGAACATGCAGGTATTTCGATGGACCCTCTAGAAGAATGAAACCCTAACTCGACATAATGACCACGAGAACGCCCTTGAACCTTAGGGTTTACGGTAGTTCCGCGGTGCCATTAGTGAGGCTTGGGTTTGCCCTTCTACGGCTGGATCATCGATGCTGGGGTATGTACCGGATATTTTTAAGCTGTACTTGAGTATTGAGCTCTCGGGGAATTATGGGATTTTGATGGATCGATCGAAAAGTTTAATGTAGTCCGGATATCAAGTGAAGGGATCGACTACGTGGGAGACTCTAGATATGAGTATTGCCGTTAGTAGCGCAGTCAGCACAGCTACGAAGAGACGAGTTTGAAACAGCCGACATTCGAGGAAAGAGGCGCACATTGACGATAGTGTTTACGATTGTGATTTGGTGATTTGAATTTCATATTTCTGTTATTGGATTTTGGTATTTCTTATGTGTACCTTCATTATATTCTATTTGTGTTTTATATATCTGTTGTATTGATGTTGTTTAGTATACATCCAGTACACTTGATTTGGTTTTATATATTTTGAGATTTTTGATTTGATTTCGTGCATATGGGTTACACATGATTTTGATATATGTTTCGACCTAGTTTTCATGCATTTGTACTGTGATTTCGATTTTTATAATTGATGTATGTTTCCGTGCACCATGTGCACCTGATTAGGATTCTTGCGCATACTTGGCGTACTTGATGCGATTTTGTGCACACCAGATGCACTAAATCGGGGTTTTGTGCAGATTAGATGCACTTGATATTGAGTCGTGTACGCCCGTTGCACTTGACAGATATTTTTGGTTCACTCCTGTTGCACTAAATTTTGTTTTTGGGTGTAGTCGTGGTATCTGTATTTGGTTTCGATTTCAGTGCGCACCGGACGCACATGGTATTTTATTGATGTGATTGGGATTGATTTCAGTTTGAGCAGTGTTTTTTTTATAATCATTACTATTTGATTTAGTAATCAGGCGGGACGTGTATGTTAAATAAAAGATATATATATATATATATGTATATATATATAGCTATTTTTTTAAAAAATAAACGTCCGCTACTTATGCCGTGACACGTGCATTGCACGGCGATTTTCAAAAGGGATTTTTGCATATTTCTTTATCCAGATATTTGGAAGGTTTACTATGATGCGCACTATATATATAAGTTGTAGATTGATGTATATTATGTTGGTTTTCATATTGGGTTTTGATATTTTATTCTCGCCATAACTCCGATGATTGCGTTATGCTTGACGGAGTTGATTTTTGTTATGTATTGATGATTTCGAAGCCCCGATGATTTGAGTGTTTTGTTAAATGTTTTAGTATTTGGAAGGGAAGTTTTAATTTAAATTCGGGGACCGAATTTCTTAAAGGGGGGAAGATTGTAAAGTTTTAAAAATAATTAAATGAATAAAATTGTTTAAGTGAATTTTATGATTTTCGGCAAAGTAAAATGTATTTTTCGTAAAACCTAACCGTGATTGTTTTTCATTATAATTTCAAAATTACCTATTTTAATTATGTAATTACTAGTAAATGGTGTTTATTTAGCCACTTATAAATTTTTAGTTTAATTAAATATTTTTCCTTAACTAATTATTTTAAATATTAACATAAGCTTTATTTTTACACTAAATTAGTGTAAATTACAAATTTGAATGGTTTTAATTTGTAAAAGTGAGCCATGACATATTATAATTTAGTGACTATCATGTAAAATTCATTTGCAAATTTTTCCAATTTTCTAGATTTTTCTTGAGTTGCTATAGTAAAGAATTAAAAGAAAATTTAATAAAAGCATGAAAAGACATAATGATATGATATTTTGGTGGAACTTTCTACATCTTTATTCACTTTTCTCATTCTCCACCCCCTTCTCTTAATTGTGGCCGGCCTCAACAACCCCATGGCAGCCCCGCATTTCCCACTTCATTTTTATTCAAAATTCATCAAAAATACTTCAAAAATTCAATTAAAATTCCACAAAATCATATTTATTTCATACCCTTTATTCCTTGCTCATTTTTACATGGATTTTGGAGATGGAAAGCATGCATTTTTGAGGTTCATTTTCATGTTTGGACTTGAGGTTGTGAAGGTATAAAATCTATCTCTTTTGTTTTATTTCCATTAGATGTTTCTTTTAAAGCATAAATAGTTTTATTAGATTAATTCTATGTTCAATTTTTAAAATTTAAGTTAGGGTTTGTAAATTCAAGTTATGATTTTTATTAATTAATTAGGGTTATAATAACTAGTCTACCATTTTTAGAAGTGGAAAAATCTTGCATGGTTATTATATAATAATTTGTGTATTCAAATTGATTTAATAATGTTATTTAGCTAACTAGTTTTTAGAAAATGTATTTGTGGATAAAATAAAATTCCAATTAAGATTGTTATCATTATATTGTAGTTTTAGTGAGAATCTTAGCATGTTAATGGAAAGAAAAACATAGTTTGATCACTAGTTTCTTGTGATAATTGGAAAAATACTAATAAAAGGCTATTTTTGTAAACTAGATTTTGGGAAATTCCTAAATAAATGAGATTAAAAATATAATTATGGTTTCATCATATCATTATCATCATGAATTGTAGTTTAGTACATTAATTCATGCAACATCATGTTTTGTGATGGAATTGTGGTATTTTGCTTGAAAAATGTTGAAAATTGTTAAAGGTTGCAAACTAGAAATTTCAAATTAATACAAATTTGTGTAATAAAAATATAGTAATGGTTTGTATAGTCTAGTTATGCTATTTAATGAGTTTTATAACCATTGGTTTCATCTAAATGTCAAGTTTTGATGAAAAACGGTAAATTGGCATTTTCGGTTTTTACGAAATTGGACGGTTTGATGGATTTTAGGGTTTCGATGGATTTAATCATGTTTTATAATATAAGTAATGTGTTTTAAAACTACGAGTTATTTGTTGATGTTTATCTCGATCCATCGGAGTTTGTACGCCGATATCGAGCGAAATTTGGTTCTTTTGCGTGGACGGGACATAGCTTTTAACCTATGCTTGTTCCTTGCGTCGTTTTGACTTTTGTATGTGATTCAGTTTACGATGCTATTTATATGATTGCGTTTAGGTACCCCTCACGTGGACTGCGGGCGATGAAGAGGAGGATGGCGACACCGTCTTCGGCAGTCATGGACCAGGTGAGTAGATGTATATCTACGGGGGGAAGTCGGGTGGATGGCGTTTAGCACCCCCGCAACGTAGAATAGGAATAGTACTTATTGACATTAGGAAACCAGATGTGACCCTAGATTCTTAATGAGTAGGACCCTAGTAATGACCCTAGGCTGGACTAGACTGATTTAGGAAAACCATACCAGAAGATGAATACCTTGGAAGAGGTCGTAGGTTTCTGGTAGAAACACACACACGCACACACTGAAACTCGACATGGTGTATACGGGCATGTGTATATATATATATATATATATACAACACGTATATGGGATACATTGATGTGATATGATATCCGAGGTATGATGAAACAGTGTAACTGGGCTTGATGCCGTGATTCTTGGCTATACAGTCGTATTAAGTGTTAGCGGATCATTAGAGAATGAGATAATGAACATGTATACTTAAATTATAATGGGTGGTGACGATATTGAGGTACATGGGACTCTAAAATAGTACCCGGACTGTAACTTGTGATTGATCACGATATTGGATATGTATGACTTGATTACGACATCATATAGGTGTGACCTGATGTCGATATCATAGAGGTGTGACTTGAGGACGATATGATACATATGACATGATATTTTTGAGGATAAACTAATGATGCTTATTATGATGGCAATGATATATGATTGATGTATGCGATCACAGTTTAGCACCTTGATCAAGAGATGTGTTGATGATGACATTATACTAATGATGAGACACCTAGGAGATACTTGACCCGTACCCTGATATTGGGATGCCGTATGATGGATTTTACCGTACGAGGCATAAATATGATGATTGATCCGCACTCTTGATTCGAGGAGGCCGTACTACGTACGTGACGCTATTGAGGCCGGATCGCCGACTATTAGAGATATTGATTCAAACCTTAGGTAGACTCTTGTTTCTTATTGACTAGTTTCTTAGGTTTTGTTCCTTAGGAGGTTAGATGGACACTAGGTTAGGTTCGAGTCATATAGTGGTAGTGGTAATGGTATATCATGAGTAGATAACACACATCCGTCTTTACTTTCACACTGGAATCATAATGACGCATGTTCTTACATATGTTGCTATAATCAGTATAAACCTTACCTGTTAGGACACTAGCACCATTACCGATGATGCGCATATTCCACGCACACTTATTTGCCGGCTCACACACATCATCATCGGTAATTGCTATGTCACGTACACTTTAGATTATATTATCTTTTATTGATCGAATCAGTTAACAACTTGACCGATATAATATTGTGATTACTCTCTGATGTTAGTATAGACATGATAATTATTACTTAGACACTCATGCATTCATGTTTTCATGTTATCATGCAGTATTATGGGCATATGCCGACACTTATCATATACTTACTCATGATTTTGAGATTTGGGTTTCTATGAGATTTCTGGATTTTTGGGAAAAACCGCAAGAATATATAAAAAACTTCTCTCTCTCTCCTCCTCTCTTTTTAAAATAAGATGAGGTTTTCTCGTGATGTATGTGTCGTCCACCATGAGATTTCATGTTTTCTGTTGGATTTCGAGACCCGATTCGAGGAGTGGATGAACCGTCTCGGGTACATGGTGGGCCCGGTATGGTACCCCGGGGTAAGAAGATCGAGTTGTAGACGATGAGCCTGGCAGGGGAAGGCTACCTACCGGTGATGTCTGGCGCGGCGGATATCCGGAGGATACCGACCGTTGTCGTGAGATTTAGTGATATGGGCCAATCCGGACTGATGGAGCCCGAGGTATTGAGACTATGAGACTTGAGATTTACATGTTTGTGTCGATGATTGACACGGATTTCCATGGATTTTATTATTGAGATTTCAGGTTCCTATACACATTTTACTATGATAACAGTTAAAGATTTCTTATACAGATATATCTGGATTTCAGGATTGATTGTTTTATATTCATGGTGCATGCATATCCATTCATATGACATAGTACTATATGAGGCACTGACACGAGCACGGAGCATCTGCACTTACACGTAGTATTACACTGTTATTAATAGATGATTGGGACTTAGTAGTGTATTATTATGACCTAGGATAGCGTCGTGCATTCGATTTCTTTTTTGTAGATGTCTTCTACTCACGAGTTGGCAACTCACCCCCGTTGTGCCAAATTTTATTACAGGTTCGATGTACAGGTTTCCCTGGCAGCTTGCTGGCACATCTATTCTTTCAGGGTGATTTGCACGGTAGGTTGGTTCACTTGTATCCGAACCACCATTGTACTTTTATTCTTTCATTTGTATCTAGTAAGCTCCATCAACCATACTTGTATTACTTGATAAGTTTATTGGACCAGACATTTATTTTGACCTTAGAGTCGCGCATGTATTATTCTGATTTGGTGGTTTGAGTTTTGAGCCTCGCCCTTTGGCGTTGTATATTATTGTGCTTGTTGTGGTTGCTTCCGCCTGTTGGCGTTGATGCTAGCTCCCGTTTGGGGATGCTTTTTATTGTTTATGTATATTATACTTGTTGTACCCATTTGGGGGCCGGTTTTTATAGAGGAGACTCTGCCGAAATTTTTGAGAAAATTTGCTGATGCTTTTAAACTTGTTTTCTTCTTCTTCTTCTTCTTCTTTATGGTTTAGATTTCTGGGCTTCGGCTTACTTAGGTTACGTGGCGCCTCTTGACGCTTCGTAATCTAAGTGTCGGTCACGTTCCGTACTTTCGGGTCGTGACAAAGTTGGTATTAGAGCGCTAGGTTTAACCTTGTATAAGTCTAGGTGACCCTTGGTTGATGGAGTAGACGATTTAGGTAGAGTAACGTACCGTGGGTATGGTCCGCGGCATACTTACGATACGCTACTCTGCTTAAGGAGCCCTAGGATGTACATTGTTTGCACCGTATTTCATTCGTTCCTTTGATCTATCTTCGTCGATGTCGGAGGGTGATTCTGTTACCACGGGCGCACTGGCAGAGGGAGCTGCGGCTCGAATGCGATAACCATTAGAGTATTGGTTATTCTTGAGGATTGAAGCATTGTTTAGCGTGCGGATGAAGGGTATTCACATGCCGTCCGGATGAAGTTAAAGGGTTCGAACGATTATCAGAAAACCAATTTCCCAAGTTTAAAGTATTCGGAAGAACATGCAGGTATTTCGATGGACCCTCTAGAAGAATGAAACCCTAACTCGACATAATGACCACGAGAATGCCCTTGAACCTTAGGGTTTACGGTAGTTCCGCGGTGCCATTAGTGAGGCTTGGGTTCGCCCTTCTACGGCTGGATCATCGATGCTGGGGTATGTACCGGATATTTTTAAGCTGTACTTGAGTGTTGAGCTCTCGGGGAATTATGGGATTTTGATGGATCGATCGAAAAGTTTAATGTAGTCCGGATATCAAGTGAAGGGATCGACTACGTGGGAGACTCTAGATATGAGTATTGCCGTTAGTAGCGCAGTCAGCACAGCTACGAAGAGACGAGTTTGAAGCAGCCGACATTCGAGGAAAGAGGCGCACATTGACGATAGTGTTTACGATTGCGATTTGGTGATTTGAATTTCATATTTCTGTTATTGGATTTTGGTATTTCTTATGTGTACCTTCATTATATTCTATTTGTGTTTTATATATCTGTTGTATTGATGTTGTTTAGTATACATCCAGTACACTTGATTTGGTTTTATATATTTTGAGATTTTTGATTTGATTTCGTGCATATGGGTTACACATGATTTTGATATATGTTTCGACCTAGTTTTCATGCATTTGTACTGTGATTTCGATTTTTATAATTGATGTATGTTTTCGTGCACCATGTGCACCTGATTAGGATTCTTGCGCATACTTGGCGTACTTGATGCGATTTTGTGCACACCAGATGCACTAAATCGGGGTTTTGTGCAGATTAGATGCACCTGATATTGAGTCGTGTACGCCCGTTGCACTTGACAGATATTTTTGGTGCACTCCTGTTGCACTAAATTTTGTTTTTGGGTGTAGTCGTGGTATCTGTATTTGGTTTCGATTTCAGTGCGCACCGGACGCACATGGTATTTTATTGATGTGATTGGGATTGATTTCAGTTTGAGCAGTGTTTTTTTTATAATCATTACTATTTGATTTAGTAATCAGGCGGGACGTGTATGTTAAATAAAAGATATATATATATATATATGTATATATATATATAACTATTTTTTAAAAAAATAAACGTCCGCTACTTATGCCGTGACACGTGCATTGCACGGCGATTTTCAAAAGTGGTTTTTGCATATTACTTTATCCAGATATTTGGAAGGTTTACTATGATGCGCACTATATATATAAGTTGTAGATTGATGTATATTATGTTGGTTTTCATATTGGGTTTTGATATTTTATTCTCGCCATAACTCCGATGATTGCGTTATGCTTGACGGAGTTGATTTTTGTTATGTATTGATGATTTCGAAGCCCCGACGATTTGAGTGTTTTGTTAAATGTTTTAGTATTTGGAAGGGAAGTTTTAATTTAAATTCGGGGACCGAATTTATTAAAGGGGGGAAGATTGTAAAGTTTTAAAAATAATTAAATAAATATTGAAATGAATAAAATTGTTTAAGTGAATTTTATGATTTTCGGCAAAGTAAAATGTATTTTTCGTAAAACCTAACCGTGATTGTTTTTCATTATAATTTCAAAAATACCTATTTTAATTATGTAATTACTAGTAAATGGTGTTTATTTAGCCACTTATAAATTTTTAGTTTAATTAAATATTTTTCCTAAACTAATTATTTTAAATATTAACATAAGCTTTATTTTTACACTAAATTAGTGTAAATTACAAATTTGAATGGTTTTAATTTGTAAAAGTGAGCCATGACATATTATAATTTAGTGACTATCATGTAAAATTCATTTGCAAATTTTTCCAATTTTCTAGATTTTTCTTGAGTTGCTATAGTAAAGAATTAAAAGAAAATTTAATAAAAGCATGAAAAAACATAATGATATGATATTTTGGTGGAACTTTCTACATCTTTCTTCACTTTTCTCATTCTCCACCCCCTTCTCCTAATTGGGGCCGGCCTCAACAACCCCATGGCAACCCCCCATTTCCCACTTCATTTTTATTCAAAATTCATCAAAAATACTTCAAAAATTCAATTAAAATTCCACAAAATCATATTTATTTCATACCCTTTATTCCTTGCTCATTTTTACATGGATTTTGGAGATGGAAAGCATGCATTTTTGAGGCTCATTTTCATGTTTGGACTTGAGGTTGTGAAGGTATAAAATCTATCTCTTTTGTTTTATTTCCATTAGATGTTTCTTTTAAAGCATAAATAGTTTTATTAGATTAATTCTATGTTCAATTTTTAAAATTTAAGTTAGGGTTTGTAAATTCAAGTTATGATTTTTATTAATTAATTAGGGTTATAATAACTAGTCTACCATTTTTAGAAGTGGAAAAATCTTCCATGGTTATTATATAATAATTTGTGTATTCAAATTGATTTAATAATGTTATTTAGCTAACTAGTTTTTAGAAAATGTATTTGTGGATAAAATAAAATTCCAATTAAGGTTGTTATCATTATATTGTAGTTTTAGTGAGAATCTTAGCATGTTAATGGAAAGTAAAACTTAGTTTGATCACTAGTTTCTTGTGATAATTGGAAAAATACTAATAAAAGGCTATTTTTGTAAACTAGATTTTGGGAAATTCCTAAATAAATGAGATTAAAAATATAATTATGGTTTCATCATATCATTATCATCATGAATTGTAGTTTAGTACATTAATTCATGCAACATCATGTTTTGTGATGGAATTGTTGTATTTTGCTTGAAAATTGTTGAAAATTGTTAAAAGTTGCAAACTAGAAATTTCAAATTAATACAAATTTGTGTAATAAAAATGTAGTAATGGTTTGTATAGTCTAGTTATGCTATTTAATGAGTTTTATAACCATTGGTTTCATCTAAATGTCAAGTTTTGATGAAAAACGGTAAATTGGCATTTTCGGTTTTTACGAAATTGGACGGTTTGATGGATTTTAGGGTTTCGATGGATTTAATCATGTTTTATAATATAAGTAATGTGTTTTAAAACTACGAGTTATTTGTTGATATTTATCTCGATCCATCGGAGTTTGTACGCCGATATCGAGCGAAATTTGGTTCTTTTGCGTGGACGGGACATAGGTTTTAACCTATGCTTGTTCCTTGCATCGTTTTGACTTTTGTATGTGATTCAGTTTACGATGCTATTTATATGTTTGCGTTTAGGTACCCCTCATGTGGACTGCGGGCGATGAAGAGGAGGATGGCGACACCCTCTTCGGCAGTCATGGACCAGGTGAGTAGATGTATATCTACGGGGGGAAGTCGGGTGGATGGCGTTTAGCACCCCCGCAACGTAGAATAGGAATAGTACTTATTGACATTAGGAAACCAGATGTGACCCTAGATTCTTAATGAGTAGGACCCTAGTAATGACCCTAGGCTGGACTAGACTGATTTAGGAAAACCATACCAGAAGATGAATACCTTGGAAGAGGTTCGTAGGTTTCAGGTAGAAACACACACACGCACACACTGAAACTCGACATGGTGTATACGTGCATGTGTATATATATATATATATATATATATATATATAGGATGAGGTATAGGTATATATATATATATACAACACGTATATGGGATACATTGATGTGATATGATATCCGAGGTATGATGAAACAGTGTAACTAGGCTTGATGCCGTGATTCTTGGCTATACAGTCGTATTAAGTGTTAGCGGATCATTAGAGAATGAGATAATGAACATGTATACTTAAATTATAATGGGTGGTGATGATATTGAGGTACATGGGACTCTAAAATAGTACCCGGACTGTAACTTGTGATTGATCACGATATGCGATATGTATGACTTGATTACGACATCATATAGGTGTGACCTGATGTCGATATCATAGAGGTGTGACTTGAGGACGATATGATACATATGACATGATATTTCTGAGGATAAACTAATGATGCTTATTATGATGGCAATGATATATGATTGATGTATGCGATCACAGTTTAGCACCTTGATCATGAGATGTGTTGATGATGACATTATACTAATGATGAGACACCTATGAGATACTTGACCCGTACCCTGATATTGGGATGCCGTACGATGGATTTTACCGTACGAGGCATAAATATGATGATTGATCCGCACTCTTGATTCGAGGAAGCCGTACTACGTACGTGACGCTATTGAGGCCGGATCGCCGACTATTAGAGATACTGATTCAGACCTTAGGTAGACTCTTGTTTCTTATTGACTAGTTTCTTAGGTTTTGTTCCTTAGGAGGTTAGATGGACACTAGGTTAGGTTCGAGTCATATAGTGGTAGTGGTAATGGTATATCATGAGTAGATAACACACATCCGTCTTTACTTTCACACTGGAATCATAATGACGCATGTTCTTACATATGTTGCTATAATCAGTATAAACCTTACCTGTTAGGATACTAGCACCATTACCGATGATGCGTATATTCCACGCACACTTATTTGCCGGCTCACACACATCATCTTCGGTAATTGCTATGTCACGTACACTTTAGATTATATTATCTTTTATTGATAGAATCAGTTAACAACTTGACCGATATAATATTGTGATTACTCTCTGATGTTAGTATAGACATGATAATTATTACTTAGACATTCATGCATTCATGTTTTCATGTTATCATGCAGTATTATGGGTATATGCCGACACTTATCATATACTTACTCATGATTTTGAGATTTGGGTTTCTATGAGATTTCTGGATTTTTGGGGAAAACCACAGGAATATATAAAAAACTTCTCTCTCTCTCCTCCTCTCTTTTTAAAATAAGATGCGGTTTTCTCGTGATGTATGTGTCGTCCACCATGAGATTTCATGTTTTCTGTTGGATTTCGAGACCCGATTCGAGGAGTGGATGAACCGTCTCGGGTACATGGTGGGCCCGGTATGGTACCCCGGGGCAAGAAGATCGAGTTGTAGACGATGAGCCTGGCAGGGGAAGGCTACCTACCGGTGATGTATGGCGCGGCGGATATCCGGAGGATACCGACCGTTGTCGTGAGATTTAGTGATATGGGCCGATCCGGACTGATGGAGCCCGAGGTATTGAGACTATGAGACTTGAGATTTACATGTTTGTGTCGATGCTTGACACAGATTTTCAAGGATTTAATTATTGAGATTTCAGGTTCCTATACACATTTTACTATGATAACAGTTAAAGATTTCTTATACAGATATATCTGGATTTCAGGATTGATTGTTTTATATTCATGGTGCATGCATATCCATTCATATGACATAGTACTATATGAGGCACTGACACGAGCACGGAGTATCTGCACTTACACGTAGTATTACACTGCTATTAATAGATGATTGGGACTTAGTAGTGTATTATTATGACCTAGGATAGCGTCGTGCATTCGATTTCTTTTTTGTAGATGTCTTCTACTCACGAGTTGGCAACTCACCCCCGTTGTGCCAAATTTTATTACAGGTTCGATGTACAGGTTTCCCTGGCAGCTTGCTGGCACATCTATTCTTTCAGGGTGATTTGCACGGTAGGTTGGTTCACTTGTATCCGAACCACCATTGTACTTTTATTCTTTCATTTGTATCTAGTAAGCTCCATCAACCATACTTGTATTACTTGATAAGTTTATTGGACCAGTCATTTATTTTGACCTTAGAGTCGCGCATGTATTATTCTGATTTGGTGGTTTTGTTTTCTTTGAGTTTTGAGCCTCGCCCTTTGGTGTTGTATATTATTGTGCTTGTTGTGGTTGCTTCCGCCTGTTGGCGTTGATGCTAGCTCCCGTTTGGGGATGCTTTTTATTGTTTATGTATATTATACTTATTGTACCCATTTGGGGGCCAGTTTTCATAGAGGAGACTCTGCCGAAATTTTTGAGAAAATTTGCTGATGCTTTTAAACTTGTTTTCTTCTTCTTCTTCTTCTTCTTTTATGGTTTAGATTTCTGGGCTTCGGCTTACTTAGGTTACGTGGCGCCTCTTGACGCTTCGTAATCTAAGTGCCGGTCACGTTCCGTACTTTCGGGTCGTGACAATAAGTCACGTAGCAAGATAATTCACAATATCCCTGAACCAAGGTTCATCGGATACATTCAAGAGTTGTTCGTCCGGAAAAGAATCATTGATCGGCAGGGTCACAGGTGAAGAAGAGATGCGCGAAAGATGGCCGGCTACAACGTTCTCACATCCTTTCTTATCTTTAATAACAAGATCAAATTCTTGTAATAGAAGGATCCAACGTATTAGCCTACCTTTAGCATCCTTCTTCGCCAAAAGATGTTTCAAGGTAGAGTGGTCAGTGTACATAACAATAGGTGAGCCTATCAAGTAAGGCCTGAATTTTTCTAATGCAAATAAAACCGCCAAAAGTTCTTTCTCGGTAGTTGTATAGTTAATTTGAGCATCGTTCAGGGTCTTACTTGCATATTAGATCATGTGTGGCATCTTTTCAATGTGTTGTCCTAAGACTGCACCAACTGCAAAATCTGATGCATCACACATAAGCTCAAAAGGGTGGTTCCAATCTGGAGAAGATAGAACGGGGGCTGTAGTGAGAGAGTGTTTGAGTGAGTCGAATGCTGCCTCACAATCCGAGTCAAAGTGGAAGGTTGTGTCCTTGGCCAAGAGAAGAGTTAAGGGTCTAGCAATTTTGCTAAAATCCTTAATGAATCTCCGATAAAAGCCTGCATGGCCAAGAAAAGATCGGATATCCTTGACGCATTTGGGATGAGGAAGGTTTTGAATGACATCAATTTTGGCTTTGTCAACCTCAATGCCTTTTCGTGAAATAACATGTCCAAGCACAATTCCCTCTTGGACCATGAAATGGCATTTTTCCAAATTCAAGGTTAAGTTCTTCTCTTTACAACGAGTAAGAATTGCGTCAAGATGAGATAGGCAGTCAGAAAAAGAATCTCCGAATATTGAGAAATTGTCCATGAAAATCTCCAAAAAATTCTTGACCATGTCCGAGAATATCCCCATCACACACCGCTGAAATGTAGCGGAAGCATTGCATAACCCAAAGGGCATGCGTCTATAAGCAAAGGTACCAAAAGGATAAGTAAATGAGGTTTTATCTTGATTCTTTTTGGCAATAGGGACCTGATTATAGCCAGAGTATCCGTCCATGAAGCAGTAATATTCACGTCGAGGTAAGCATTTTAGCATCCGGTCAATGAAAGGTAGAGGAAAGTTGTCTTTCCTCGTTGCGGCATTGAGTTTCCTATAATCAATACATATACGCCACCCAGTTTGAGCACGTGTCTGGATTAACTCATTTGCCTCATTTGTAATGACCGTGATACCAGATTTCTTAGGGACGACATGAATTGGACTCACCCATTGGCTATCGAAGATTGGGTAAATGATACCATTGTCAAGGCATTTGACGATTTCTTTCTTCACCGCATCCTTCATAACGCGGTTTAACCGTCTCTGTAGTTCTCGGGTTGGCTTAGCTTCATCCATCAGATGTATATGATGTTCTACAATCAAGGGACTAATCCCTTTGATGTCAGCCATAGTCCAACCAAATGCCTGCCTATTAGATCTAAATACCGTCAAAAGCGCATTCTCTTGCTCTGATGCTAGAGAAGCTGATATGATCACCGATAAAGACTCATTCTCACCTAAATATGCATATTTAAGATGAGAAGGTAAAAGTTTGAGATCTAATGCTGGTGGAGAAATTATAGAAGGTGGGATCATCGAATGATACTTAGTGTGTAAGTTCATGTCATGTACCCCACGAGCTTGCGGGGAGGCGGAATATATGAAAAACAATTATCAAAGCTTCGTAACACGGACTTGAGCATACCGATCGTGTCTAAACCATTACTAGAAAACTATGAAAGGTTTAACTACTCTGATTCGAGGTTATGCCTCACGTTACTTGTCCTTCGGGTCTTCATCGCTGTCCTCCACCCCTCGTCGGCTCAATGGAACATGGGCACCTCAACGGCCTCCTCGAGTCAAAGACGATCTATCCGAGAGTCTATAGTCCGAGCTCTAATTTCAAATCTGAGATAACTACGGCTTCTAGTTTGCTAATCTAGAAGTCCTAGAGGGTGTAGAGTATTTAGATGAATTACTTAATCACTTAAACCCTAAAATTCTCAACTCATGAGAGCTATTAGGGTTTGAGGAAGAAGATGAAGACTTGAGGAGAGAGAAAGCTTTTGTGATTATTATATGAATAATAACTCATGAAAGAATATAATGAAGCATACAAATATCTGTTGATTAAATATCTAGAAATATCTTGTGAGCTTCATTTAATACTAAAAGTGAATCATCTCATGAGTCATTAAGCATTTAATGAAAACTTACAACTTATCTCTCTACCTCATTTGTGTTTAATCCAAAAGAAATAAATACAAATGAGTTATCCTCTTCTAGAAGCTTCCCGACAAATTACGAGACTGCCCCTCCCATCCGTATTTTCGAAAAACACGGATAATCTTTGACTGAATAAATCCATCTGTATAATACTAGAATCTGGCTTAAACCAAAGCCCGCTAGTATTATCTGCCCGATCATAATACGTGCACAAGTGTACGTAAGTGATTGCGGCCCTACCATAAAACCATACGGCCTCTACACGTTTTGTCCGGTGCAGGGAAACTCTTTGTGTGGGACTCTAAAGACTCGACACTACGCTGGCAGTGGGTTTAACCACAGGCTGTAAACGGTACTAGCTGTACGTAACGGTCCTCAGATAGATGTCGCTAAGAAGGACGATGAGGAAACCCATCCGAACTCTAACTGAGCCTGATGTGACAATCTCCGTACAGTCCGGTCTGTTCGTCTAGGACTATCGCATATCGGGCCTAGGGGGGCGGTAAACGTCAGACCCCTAATAGCAGTATAAGTCGTGTCAGAGTGAGGCCCATTACACCTTGAGAAACTGCTGGAACCTACCAGTAAATCTCGCTTGCCCTGGCCAGGGACTTTGCGTAATGGCTCTCCATACACAGCGCGATATCAACCCCTAATACCGGGAGAGACGAATCCTGTCTAACCGCCACTGTCTCCAAGTGCTTCGGGACTGCACCCAACTAATACCTATTTGCACGAATCCTTTGAGCCGTGGTAGGGTAGTAATCTAAGTACAGTGGGAACACACCCGAGGCAAAGTAGCAGTATCAAGTCGATGGACTAAGCTGTACTCATGTCACCTGGGAACTTCTATCTGACGATGGGTATAAACCAACCTGCAGTTCTCGGCGAGTCCTGTCCGGTGTACCCGTAACCTAATGAGCACCTGCATACTATCTCCAGTACAACGTACTGATGGCTGTGGGACAGACCAGCTCCCCAACTGGGAGGAGAAGCGTACACACTAGTCTACTCCGGAGTATCGATGCCCTGTCTTGATAATCCTACGACCAGGGACCTATATAGGATGTTTCTTATAGACTACCCAGCCCCTACTAGTGTGACTGCCATCACAACGCTGGTAATCAAGCAAAGATCCTAAGGGCTCTACTAATATGTATAAGCGATACGGTTAAAAGAAACATATGCGCATATTAAAGTAGACACAAACCATGTAGCATACTACCATTTTTAGCAAGACTGTCAATACAACTGTGAATATCCCAAGCTTCCAATAAGTAATATACAAACTAGTATGATACAGTAATGGCCTCTAAGGTATAAACACTAACAATCTCCCACTTGCACTAGGGGCATATCGCAGACCTATCATCTCGAATAGCCTCTCGAACTGCGTCTGAGGAATGGCCTTTGTGAATGGATCAGTAGTGTTATTCTCCGTATCTACTCTCTTTACCTCGATCTCCCAGCGATCTGCGATCTCCCTTATCAGGTGATACCGCCTTAAGATGTGTCTGGACTTCTGATGGGACCTGGGTTCCTTCGCTAAAGCTATACCGCCGTTGTTATCGCAATATAGAGGTATTGGATTAACACTGGTAGGAACCACCTGAAGTTCTGTGAGGAACATCTTCATCCAGACAGCTTCTTTTACGGTATTCCAAGCAGCTATGTACTCCGCTTCCATCGTCGAGTCAGCAACGGTGTCCTGCTTGGAACTCTTCCAACAGATCGTCCCTCCATTGAGGGTAAAGACATATCCCGACATGGACTTGGAGTCATCCTTATCACTCTGGAAGCTGGAGTCAGCAAAGGCCTCGATCTGGAGGTCTTTTCCGCCATACACCAAGAACATCTACTTAGTCCTCCTCAGGTACTTGAGAACGTTCTTTACTGCTATCCAATGCTTCTCCCCTGGGTTTGCCTGATACCGGCTTACAACGCTCAATGCGTATACTACATCTGGTCTGGTACATAACATCGCATACATTATAGAGCCTACCGCAGAAGCGTAGGGTATAATCAACATGCGATCCCTTTCTAAATCAGTCTTTGCAGACATCTCTTTGGAGAGGTTGATTCTATGACAAGCCGATAGGTTACCGCGCTTAGAATCTTCCATACTGAATCTTTTCAATATGGTGTCTATGTACCTGGACTGCGAAAGTCCCAACACCCTCTTTGATCTATCACGATAGATCTGGATCCCCAGAATGTAGGTGGAATCACCCAGGTCCTTCATGGAGAACTTCTGTGAAAAGAATCTTTTGACTGACTGTAGCATAGGAATATCATTTCCTATTAGGAGAATGTCATCCACGTACAAGACGAGAAATACTACAGCTCTCCCTATAATCTTACTGTATATGCATGGTTCATGTAGATTCTTGATAAAGTCGAATTCCTTGACAGTATCGTCAAAACAGATGTTCCAACTCCGCGATGCCTGCTTTAGTCCATAAATGGACTTAAGCAACTTGCGCACTTACCGCTGCTCCAACTCTGAATGAATCCCTCTGGCTGATCCATATAGACGCACTCTTCCAAATTACCATTTAGAAAGGCCGTCTTTACGTCCATCTGCCAGATCTCATAATTGTAGAAGGCAGCAATGGCAAGAAGGACCCAAATGGATTTGAGCATAGCCACTGGAGAAAAGGTTTGGTCATAGTCCAAACCAGGTCTTTGACGAAAACACTTTGCAACAAGTCCAGCCTTATAGGTTTCAAACTGTCTATCTACACCAATCTTCTTTCTGAAGATCCACTTGCATCCTACGGGTTTTACCCCATCTGGAGCAATGTCCAAAGTCCATACTTTGTTAGTGTACATGGACTCCATTTCGGTCCGCATTGCATCCGGCCATTTTACCGAGTCGCCGCTCTGAATGGCTTGCTGGAAGCTAGTTGGGTCATCATTATCAATGATGCAATCTTCTCAATCCCCGTCTATGAGAAAACCGTAGTATCTCTCGGGCGGATGAGACTGCCTACTACTTCTGCGGATAGGCGCTGGTATGTCCCTTTCTTCTGAAACTTCTGGTTCTACCATACTTTCAGTAACAGCTTGTGGTTCTGGAATTTCTTCCAGTTCTATCGCGCTCCCACTCTTCTGATTTTCTAAAAATTCCGCTTCCAAGAAGTAGGCATGACGAGAAACAAAAACCTTTTGTTCCTCTGCGTAATAGAAATAATACCCCTTGGAGTTCTTTGGATATCCCACAAACTTACACTGTACTGAGCGTGCCTCGAGCTTGTCCGGATGCTGCTTTTTTACAAAAGCTGGACATCCCCATGTCCTAAAGTGTTTAAGACAGGGTTTCTTCCTACTCCACATCTGATATGGTGTGATAGGCACAGTCTTGGTTGCAACCTGGTTCAAAAGATATGCAGCTGATTCTAGTGCATAACCCCAGAAAGATCATGGTAACTCAGCCTTACTCATCATGGAACGAACCATATCTAATAGGGTTCGATTTCTCCTTTCCGATACACCATTGTGTTGTGGTGTGTAAGGAGGAGTAAGCTGAGAGAGAATTCCATTCCCTTTTAAGTAACCCAGGAACTCGGCACTTAAATATTCACCACCTCGATCAGATCTCAGTGTCTTGATACTTTTGCCTGTTTGGTTTTCCACTTCATTCTTATATTCCTGGAATTTCTCAAAGGCCTCGGATTTATGCTTCATTAAGAAGATATGTCCATACCTAGAGAAATCATCCGTAAAAGTAATGAAGTAGGAATAACCACCTCTCGCATATGTAGACATTGGACCACACACATCGCTGTGTATGAGACCCAAGAGCTCGCTCGCTCTTACTCCGTGTCCACTAAACGGAGTCTTTGTCATCTTTCCCATGAGACAAGATTCACAAGTAGCATAAGATTGATATTCGAACAGATTCAAATATCCTTCTCTATGCAACTTAGTCAACCGTGTTTCATTGATGTGACCTAGTCTACAATGCCATAAGAAAGCCGATTTACTTCTGAAGACTTTCTTTTAAGTGTGTTCTGGACATTGAAAACCTGAGCTTGATTTAATATGTATATACCGTCATCTAATGTACCGGACCCAATCAGAACATGATTTAGGTGGATGTGAAATACATCGCTTACGAATGTAAAATCATATCCCTCTCTCGAAAGTGAGGACACTGATATGATATTACAAGTTAAACTAGGTATATACAAACAGTTACGTAGAATCAATATCTGTCCACTTGTCAAACCTAGACGATATTCTCCCACGGATTCAGCATCCACGCTCATTCCGTTTGCAACTCTGAGAGACAAATCGCCTACCCTGATAACTCTACGGTTTCTCAAAGCATGTAATGAATTGCAGATATGAGATCCTGCTCCGGTATCTACTACCCAGGAAGTAGAGTTAATTGACAAACAGTTCTCAATTACATACACACTCAAGGCCGAAGCCACAACATGCTTCGTATCCTGGCTACTGGCTTCCAAAGCCCTGTAATCCTTCTGCCAATCCCCGTTTCCATAACAATAGGAACATCCCTCCTTTCCTACACCAAGTCGCGAAACTTTTGCTCTTCCCTTTCCTTCTACTTCACGGATACCGTATATCGGCTTTGTGGAGGTCTTCTTCTTTTCACCCTTTGCTTTCTCCCTGGATGCAGAAGAAGAAGGTCCCCCATTAAGCAGAGCGGGTGTCTCTTTGGTTTCTTTCAGGGTGTAAGTAGAGGGTAGGGACTGTAGAAATAAGTCAGCGCATGACCTGTTTCCCAACGTAGTCTCCAGGTCGGTGAGCTCATCAATATAGCTAGTCATCGTAAGGACGTCGTCCTTTACAGATGACCCGACAGCCAACCTCGCTTGAAGCAATTCGTTCGAGGTCTCATATCTTGCGATATAAGATTGCTCTCCATATAAATTTTTTTATGGAGAAAGATGGAAACTAAGTCCATCTTCTCGTGCTGCTTCTGGTATATACCATCAACTGAAGCCGACACGAGGCACTGGGCATTCGCACTATCCTTTTCCCTTGTCTAACGGATATCCATATCCGCGATGGTGGAAACTGGACCTGGGACGGTGAGGGCTTGAGTAGTAATAGGGTGGTCCAGCTTGTCACAGGCAATGGACATCTGGACAGACCTTTGCCAATCATATAAGTCAGATTCAGTCATTTTGTTATCTAGATGTAACCTAGTCATGGTCACATGGTCGCTGCAATGAGAGAGAGAGGGAACAATTTAGCATGATGCTCATGCAAGTTTAGATTGGTTTTTAGTTTATCTAAACTGGATGGCTCCCACTGTTTCTCGAATCCTTCCTCAAACCATAAAAGAAGAATTAGTCAGGACTGATCTCACCATACAATACTTGCTTAACCGTTCAGCCGGGATAGTGTCGGTACTTCGAGGGAGGTTTTACGACGCTTTCGCGAAGTTCCTTAATTAAATAACCTCTTTTCTCTGGAGGCATAGCCCCGCTGACACTGTTCTAGACACCTACTTGGTTTATAGCATTGATCGTTAAGTGACGAATCTCCTGATGAGTAGCGGATACCCACAGTAGGATTGGGATCCAAATATCATCATGTGATATAGCTGAAGGAATCCTACCAAAATTATCACACTCCAAATGGTATGCAACTCTAGCAAGTTTCATTTTCTTTAGAAACTCCCGATGTGGATTTTTGCCTCATGCTCTTATGACCTTGACTAAGGGCAAACAAATCATAAGTCACATGTCAAGTTCTACCCATCATTATCTTGTTAATTTGAACCCACCCGTATATACTCTTGACTAAGTGCCAAACAAAGTAATACGACTGTCCCAAACCAACGCATCTATCTATGCTACATGTGAACTCCCCAGCAGCTACCAATCACTATGTCTTGACTAAGGGCCAAACAAACATGGCTTGAATACTACTGACCATTCATATGAAATGACCGAGGGCTACGACTGGTTTTGGCGAAACCGTGAACGTAGTGAACTTGATATAACTGAAGGAACGTTATAGCCTTTTAAAAGGAGTGGTTAAAGCTCCGCAATTAAAAATTCTGCTCTTTTAAAATAACCAAGTGGTTTCTTTTAAATTTGTTCCAACGATTCAACTTTGGTTTGTTTTCTTTGCATTAATATAATGCATCCTATCAATTAACCTATCATTGCAGAAAACAACGAAAACACAACGTCCTCTTATGCCATCCGCATTTGCCACTGGGTCCCGTCATTCACCCGTTAGGTTACTTAACTAACGACAGAGCGGGGGCTGGGCTAGCGCGGGTGTAAAACATAAGTAACGCCTAATAGATATCATATATAGATATTGTACATTCATCAGACGCAATAATAGGCATTCCAGATCACAGATGAACATTATTGGATATACAAGCAATCCGCGTTTCCTTTGAGCCTGCAAGGAAAGACGGATTACACAGTTGTGATGAATAGCCATTACCCTATCCTAGACCCCTACGGGTACGGCAAACTACCCGCCAAGTACCCGAAGTGAAGCGGTCTCCCTCAACAACGTGAGTAGGCCACTAAACACTTCAAAGTATCCGGTAGTTTGTGTACCCCACCTTGGGTCTATCCTAGGAGCAAAAAACAGTAAATGAAATAATACAACGGTGGCTACAACCTCAGCCCGGATGTGCCCGGCAAAAGAATATTACATCATATTACAATTTACATCGAATGAATGAATATAAAAACTCATCTCAAACCCCGGTTAATCATCACAACGATCCAATGAAGTTCATATACACAAACCAGTAAAATCCATTACAGAAATGTGCAACCCCCTGCTAACCGACATACTAGCAATTAGGGGAGGTTTACAAACACATTAAACATCACAGATAAAACTTGATTAGCAAATAACTTAGAATTTCGATCGACAACCTTTTTCCGAGTCTACCCCAAATGCAAGCCAAATAACCTGGGCAGAAACAGAATATACAGGAAAACAAAACACCACAAAATAAGAGTTACTATGCAAATACGAGTCAACTCTGAGTTGACTCGGCCGCGGATCCTCGGCGGATAGCACCAATCCGCCGCGCTTCCGCGGCAGTCTAAACGAGTTAGCTCCTCGTATTTCTCCAGTATTCTTAGAATTCCCTGCTATGAATTTTCATACCTATCAAATAATTTTTTCGACATGTTTAAAATTGACAGAAACTCGAGGGGTCCGAGGTTATGTTTTCGTGTTTTTCCGGCGATCGAAGTTCTAATTAGTTGCTAACAAGCTAGTAAGGCTTAGTGGGCTATGATACCACTGTAAGTCCAAATCACGCACCCCACGAGCTTGCCGGGAGGCAGAATATATGAAAAACAATTATCAAAGCTTCGTAACACGGACTTGAGCACACGGATCGTGTCTAAACCATTACTAGCAAACTACGAAAGGTTTAACTACTCTTATTCGAAGTTATACCTCACGTTACTTGTCCTTCGGGTCTTCATCGCTGTCCTCCACCCCTCATCGGCTCTATGGAACATGGGCACCTCAACGGCCTCCTCGAGTCAAAGACGTTCCACCAGAGAGTCTATAGTCCGAGCTCTAATTTCAAATCTGAGATAACTACGGCTTCTAATTTGCTAATCTAGAAGTCATAGAGGGTGTAGAGTATTTAGATGAATTACTTAGTCACTTAAACCCTATGATTCTCAACTCATGAGAGCTATTTGGGTTTGAGGAAGAAGATGAAGACTTGAGGAGAGAGAAAGCTTTTGTGCTTATTATATGAATAATAACTCATGAAAGAATATAAATGAAGCATACAAATATCTCTTGATCAAATATCTAGAAATATCTTGTGAGCTTCATTTAATATTAAGGGTGAATCACCTCATGAGTCATTATGCATTTAATGAAAATGTACAACTCATCTCTCCACCTCATTTGTGTTTAATCCAAAAGAAATAAATACAAATGAGTCATCCTCTTCTAGAAGCTTCCTGACAAATTACAAGACTGCCCCTCCCATCCGTATTTCCAAAAAACACGGATAATCTTTGACTGAATAAATCCATCTGTATAATACTAGAATCTGGCTTAAACCAAAGCCCTCTAGTATTATCTGCCCGATCATAATACATGCACAAGTGTATGTAAGTGATCGCGGCCCTGCCGTAAAACCATACGGCGTCTACACCTTTTGCCCGGTGCAGTGAAACTCTTTGTGTGGGACTCTAAAGACTCGACACTACGCTGGCAGTGGGTTTAACCACAGGCCGTAAGCGGTACTAGCTGTACGTAATGGTCCCCAGGTAGATGTCGATAAGAAGGACGATGAGGAAACCCATCCAAACTCCAACTGAGCCTGATGTGAAAATCTCCGTACAGTCCGGTTTGTTCGTCTAGGACTATCGCATATCGGTCCGAGGGGGTGGTAAACGTCAGACCCTAAATAGCGGTATAAGTCGTGTCGGAGTGAAGTCCATTACACCTTGAGAAACTACTGGAACTTACTAGTAAATCTCGCTTGCCCAGGCCAGGGACTTTGCGTAATGGCTCTCCATACACAGGGCGATATCAACCCCCAATACCGGGAGAGACGAATCCTGTCTAACTGTCACTGCCTCCAAGTGCTTCGGGACTGCACCCAACTACTACCTGTTCGCACGAATCCTTTGAGCCGTGGTAGGGTAGTAATCTTAGTACAGTGTGAACACACCCGAGGCGAAGTAGCAGTGTCAAGTCGACGAACGAAGCTGTACTCATGTCACCTGGGAACTGCTATCTGACGATGGGTATAATACCAACCTACAGTTCCCGGCGAGTCCTGTCCGGTGTACCCGTAACCTAACGAGCACCTGCATACTATCTCCAGTACAACGTACTGATGACTGTGGGACAGTCCATCTCCCCAACTGGGAGGAGAAGCGTACACACTAGTCTACTCCGAAGTATCGATGCCCTGTCTCGATAATCCTACGACCAGGGACCTATATAGGATATTGCTTATAGACTACCCAGCCCCCACTAGTGTGACTGCCATCACAACGCTGGTAATCAAGCAAAGATCCTAAGGGCTCTACTAATATGTATAAGCGATATGTTTAAAAGAAACATATGCACATATTAAAGTAGACACAAACCAAGTAGCATACTACCATTTTTAGCAAGACTGTCAATACAACTGTGAATATCCCAAGCTTCCATTAAGTAATATACAAACTAGTATGATACAGTAATGGCCTCTAGGGCATAAACACTAACACAGAGTCACAAAGAAGCTCGTAGCCTACAAAGATACAGACTCGGAAGGTGATGAGTCAAGAGCGTCGGACTCAAGCGTGGAAAGAGTGTCCTCACAAAGATGTGCAAGATCAAACATTAATGTGCTAGTGTCGTCGAGATCTTCAAAGCAAAGTTCATCAACTTCGCAACTTTCTGGAGCAATCTCGTGGACAGAACAGACATCAAGTATGTGAGCAGAGGGTTCAGATGGCTGACTTCCAATTTTGTAGATGTTCAGTTCAATTGTCATTTTTCCAAAAGATAGGTTCATTGAACCGTTTCGACAGTTAATGACAGCATTGGAAGTGGCAAGGAATGGTCGACCCAAAATCACCGGAATTTGGTTCCGTGGTTTGGCTACAGGTTGTGTATCAAGAACAATAAAGTCCACAGGGAATACAAATTCCCCGACTTTTATCAACACATCCTCCAGTTTACCCCTAGGTTTGGTGATTGAACGGTCTGCCATTTGGAGAGTGCAATGAGCTGGTTTCAACCCTTCAATCCCTAACTGCTCATAAACAGAGTATGGAAGCAGGTTAACACTTGCGCAAAGGTCAAGTAAAGAACGGTTGATGTTTTTACCCCCAATAGAAATCGATATTGTAGGACATCCTGGGTCTTTACGTTTTTTTGGTAACTGTGGGGTAAAAGTAGTGCTAACATTATTAGTCATGAAGACCTTCTTGGGCACTTGAGTCTTCCTCTTCCTAGTGCACAAGTCTTTAAGAATTTTCGCATAAGCGGGGACTTGTTGGATAGCATCTTGGAGAGGGATGTTGATGTTAACCTGTTTAAACAATTCCATAATCTTCTCCATATGTAGACTCGATTTGTTACCTCTTAACCGATTAGGATAAGGAGCTTTAGCAATAAGAGCTCGGTCCATCATTGGAGAAGGTGGTGTATGTGGACGTGATCCCAGAATAGTAGTGGGGATCGTCTTTGGTGGACTAGAAGTGGTTTGCTGAGGTGTCCAGCCTTGAGGGAAACGAAGAATTGGCTCGCAAGAAGATGGTGGGGTAGAAGAACAAGAATCAGAAGTAGAAGTGTGTGTGGAAGGAAAGGTCTCAGCCGGGGTATTATTGATAGATTTTTCATGATCATCAATTTCTTCCTCAACGTGATTATTCAGCACTCTTCCTGATCTCAACGTTATGATGGCATTCACATTGTAATGCCCAGGATTCGGTAAGGGTTGAGACGGAAGTTTCCCTTTCTCTCTCGCACTCATTTCGGCTTTTAATTTTGCAATTTCTGCTTTCATCGATCTTATACACTCACCATGAGAGTCAGAGTTTTTCTGGATTTTATCGACAGAAGCCTTTATTTCAGCCGAAACTTGCATAAAATTTATCAAAAGTAAATTCATAGTTTGTGCGAATGAGGAGGATTCATCAGAACCGGTCAACTGCAAAGAACAAGACGGTGCAGGTGTGTTGACCTGGTTTTGAAAATTTTGTGATTGGTAGGGGTGCTGAGTCAGTTGAAGTGGTTGCTGTTGTGGTGGAGGAGCCCTTTGGAAATTGTTTTGATTTGGAACCGTGTTTTGATTTTGTTGTTGGTTCCAAGGAAAGTTAGGGTGATTCCTCCAACCCTGATTATAAGTGGAAGAATACGGATCGTTTCTAGGTCTTTGTTGGAAAGCAACATTGGTATGCTCTTGACCTTGAAACGGTGAATTCAATGGACATTCTTCCGTAAGATGTGATGGATCAGAACAGCATCCACATACAGTTTTGGGGAGTGACATCTGATTTAAGAAGGCTGCTAACAATTTGTGTTCCATAGCTTCGAGCTTCCTTTGCATTGCTGCCATTTCAGCTCTAACTCCTATGGAAACATCAATTTGGTGAATGCCACCCCTAGAGGATGACTAGTTTACACTCTCCTACTGTAAAGATTTTTCAGCGAAATCTTCTAAGAATCTCCAGGCTTCACCATCATCTTTAGTCATGAAAGTGCCTTGACACATGGATTCAAGATTCTGTTTTGTGGTAGGATTAATGCCCTCATATATGATTCAGCATAGATCCCATCTAGGGATTCCGTGATGTGGACATTGAACTAACAGATCCTTGAAGCGTTCAAAACACTTCGAGCATGGTTCATTTGGAAGCTGGGTAAATTGATTTATTTCGCTACGGACTCGAGCTGTTTTATGATTGGGTTAGAATTTCTTTAGGAAAGCCGCGACGAATTCTTCACAGTTTGAAATAGAATGTGCGGTTGTGTTATAAAGCCACTTCTCGGCTATATCGTACAAGGTAAATGGGAGAAGACGTAGACGCATAGCATCCACAGAAAGCTGTGAAGTACCCATCATAGCGCATACATTTTCAAATCTGGTAATAAAGCTATATGCGTCTTCAGACTCGAAACCGTGATATTTGGGTAGAAGATTGATGTATTGGGTTTTTATTTCAAAGTTGTCCCCATTGGCTGGTGGAATGGTGAGACGGGTCGAAAGAAGACCTCACATAGGATAACATCTCTCTTGGAGAGAGATGCGGGGTGGATTCTGCGCACCTGCGGATGGTGGCAGAGTAGTATTAAAAAGGTTCGATGGAGAATTGTCTATCGAAGTGGGTGTGGTAGGGGGTGTAGAAAAAGTAGACGTAGAATTACCGACTTCGGAGTCGATAGGAGGAACGCGGACAAGACGGGCACTAGAATCCCGTGTCCAGCCGAGCATGCACTAAATGGTTTAGCACAAGTGGTAGCGTTGTGATAATTAAGGAAAATGTGGATTGGTGTTTGTTTTGAAAAAGATACGGATTTTTGAAAACTGCAAATCACAACAATGCACAAGCAACCATAATTCTAGTGGTCACTTAGGTCAAGTCTCTAGACCGCTCCTAGACTTCCAGAAGACAAATCGCAAGATAGATCCTCTACTGCCTCTTTGCCCCTCCGATGGCTAGGTAAGTGCCAGGTAAGTGAGAGGTTCTCCACTACGTAAGTAGTGGGCCTAATTAAGTAACCACTTGCCTTATACACATTTGCTTTAGACACCACAAAAGAAACGCGGATAAGCAATAGATTACCCACGACCTCCTTCTGTCCTAAGTGAGCGCGATGATCCTTAGAGTCATGTCTAGATATTTTTTAGTTAATGAGGGTAATGAGGATGCAGTTTTGTGATTTTTGGGGCTTAGGAAGGGTAATGAATTCCCCACCTAATCTGAATTTGGTCTTTGCCTCTTAATTTCCGTATTAAAAATGCAAACAACCAAGATCAAACACGCAACAATTTTTATTTTTGCGGCGCTGCGAATTTTTGCAAAGAAACCTGCAGAAATTGGTTAATGGAGCAGATCAAGGAAGAGATAAGAAAGTAAAAATTATACCGGAGAATTTTCGAACTGTGAACTGCTAGACACGCCGCGGAACCGCCGCGAAATGCACCTAATGGCCGCGGAACCGCCGCGAGATTCACCTAATGGCCGCGGAAACACGGTACTTTGTTGAGATCTCTGCACAAAATTTTGTGCAGAAGCTCATGGCCGCGGAACCGCCGCGAAATGCACCTAATGGCCGCGGAAACACGGTACTTTGTTGAGATCTCTGCACAAAATTTTGTGCAGAAGCTCATGTTCACTTATTGAACTCTTTGGAATATTCAGAAAATTTTTCCTCTTGCTCCACAGATTCCAGATCTCCTTGCAACAAATCACAATGAATCGTTTAGTGTTTGTACGAATTTTGATCTAAAAATTCTGATGGATTAATAAATTTTTCAACTCAAATAACAAAAACGAACAAAATGGCACACATCCCCGGCAACGGCGCCATTTGATTGATCTTCTATTTCGATGTCGTGTTTAGAAAAGTGTAAAGATCACAACCAAAGAAATTTGTAAACCGCAATCAATAACGGTGTCAATTGTAGGTTCGTTAGCGAGTGCGGATCGTCCACAGGGAAACTGGGATTTGATCGTAATTGTTTTAGTCGAGCTGAAAATTAAGGAAGAAAAGAAAATGATTCAAGAATTTTGAAATTTAGTTTCAATAATTGTAAAGAACTAGATCTAATATCAAGAAATACTAAAGATCAAGAATCACGAATCAAGAATTGTCCAAATCAAATGAATTATCAAGATTTGTAATGAGGCTCGTAGGAATCGATCCAATCGATAGTGATGATGAAGAATTGGAATTACAAATTCTTATCTATTGAGGATTTGTTGCTAGATCGATGACGATCAACGAGAATTAAGGATCTATTGAAGAAACTAGGGTTTCTCCATCATCATCCCTTGTCCTTTCGTTGATTAGCATTCAAATTCTAGCCTATAGGAAATTCAATCATCGATCGTTGATCTCTAATTAAGACCGAAAACATTCAAGAAAGTATTTCGCTCGAAACTAGGTTGTCGATGATTCAATTTACTAAAGTTTACAAAACTCATAAGACTTAAGAATCGTTCAAAGATTTAATCATCGTCATCTATCTATTTTCGCGATTCCTCCACGGGCGGAGTTTTCACTCAAACATCATGAAAAAGAAAACAATCAAGAATTGAGAACTCATTGATCAGTCGAAAATACTGCATTTTTAACACGGCAATTTACCTATCTTTTGCATTCATATAGAGGTGTTCAGTATTCATATTGCTCATATTAGCAAAACACCTGTTAAATACTGAATTACCTGTACTGTATACTAAAACCGGCATTTCTAGGGAAATTGACTGTTTTTCATGGCATCACATAATCCTTATATTGCGCAACACTTGTTTCGAAGTCTGTGCAGGAAATTTCAGGAATCGAGCTAAAATTGTCAAATTGCTGATAAAAAAAATACACCAACTCAATGACTTAAGATCTGGAAGTAATATAGAAGGAATTCAGGGAATAAACATATCAGAAAGTACACCTGAAAACAGAATAAGACAGAAAATGAAGTTTTAAGCCCTGAGGCTCCCATTGGACCGCGGATCCGTGGCAGGAGCCAGCTTGCGCCGCGGATTCGTGGTGGCTATGCCACGTCACCTCCTCAAATTCACATCAGAACTCCTCTCTCAAGTCAAGTACCCTATTAAGCTACTGCAATTTCCAGAACACTCCTGAACTTTCTGCCAGATCAGCAAAGGTTCCTTGTGCAAGCTTCCAAAGCAAGCTTCACCTAAACTACCTTAAGAGCCTAGAACCTTCTCCCTAACCTCCTAGCTTAAGGTGGAAGCTAAACCCTAACTAACTAGTTCTAGACGCTTCTACCTAACTAACTAGCTTACAAGGGAAGCTAACCTAATCCAAGCTTCTTAAGGAAGCTAATCATTCATAAGCCTATAAAAGGGACCCTAGGCTTCACTTCTAAGGGTTGTTCAACAATTCTCACTAGAAGTTGAGTGACACAACTTGTGCCTCAAAACCCTAACCCTAATCCAATCAAAAATCCAAAAGTTCAAGATCATCGAGTTCAATCGAAGCAAGAATCCTTCAAAGCCTTTAGAAGCGAAGCCGGACTTCATCGGAGCAAGTGATCCAAGCCGATCCGCGACTCAAGGAGCCGAAGCGACGCCAAATTCAACGATCTAGTTCCTTCCTTTTGTACATTTCAAGAGAGTTGTAACGAATTTGTCGATAAATAAAGGTGAAATTCTTTTATCTTGCTTTCTTTAAATTAAAGCATTATGATTCAATCTAGATTCTTGAATGTGTTCTTTGTGATGATGCTTGAGTAAACTTCGCTCGTGGAGGAGTCGAAAAAAATCAATAGATGATGAAGTTGACGAATATTTAAACATTTTCTTAAGTCCTATAACGTTTGTAAATTCTTGAAAATCGAATGATCGATGATCTAGTTTCGATGCGAAATGCATTCTTGATTATTTTCGCACGGAACTTGAGATCAACGATCGATCTTTTGATTTCCTAGAAGCTTTCTTGTGAATGAGATTCATCGAAAGTACAAAGGATAAGATAAGGAAACCCTAATTCTTCGCAAGATCCTTAATCCTCGATAAATCGACATCGATCTAGCATCAATTCGTTAATGGATAAGAAAAGGTAATTGCTAATCTTCTTCACATCTATAGATTTAATCGACTCCTACGAGCCTCACTTCAATTCTTGAAACTTAAATAGATTGGAATTCTATCACTTCTTGATTCTTGATTTTTAATGCTTTCTTGATTCTTGATTAGATCTAGTTGATTCTTGAAATTCATTGATATAAATCTTGAATCGTTTTCTTTTCTTTTCTATTAAATTTTCAATTCAAACAAAACAAATACAAACGACCTCACAATCCCTTTGGACGATCCGCACTTACTAACGCGCTACATTCGACACCATTATTGATTGCGGTCAAATAATTTTTGGTTATGATTTCTTTACAATTCTCAACATACACAATCCGAAATCGTTTCAATCAAATGGCGCCGTTGCCGGGGATCGTGCGCTAATTCGTTCTTTATTTGAAATTTGAATTGAAAGATTTATTCCATTACAATTTTGAGATCAAAATTCGCGCAAAATCTAAACATGTTGTTGTGATTTGATTGCGAGGAATTCTGGAAGCTTTGGAGCAATTGAATTTTTTTTCAGAATATACCAAAGGACTGAGAGAGTAGAAGGAAGGTCTCTGTAAAATTTTTGTGCAGGTTACTGTTCAAACCGCGGCGTTTCCGCGTCATTAAGGGACTCCTGCGGCGGTTCCGTGGCTTGGTGGGAGCCTCTCTGTGCAATTTTTCTCAGGTGAATTCTACACTTTCTTATCTCCTCCTCTGTCTGCTCCAATTAACAAATTTCTACAGGTTTCTTTGCAAATAAATCGCAGCGCCGCAAAAAGCAAAATAAATTGTACGTGTTTTTGGTTTTTGGTTGTTTGCATATTAATACGGATATTAAGGGGCACGACCAAATCCAGATTAGGTGGGAAGTTCATTACCCTTCCTAAGCCCCGAAAATCACAAACTTGCATCCGCATTTACCCTCATTAACTAAAAATGATCTAGAGATGACTCTAAGGACCGTTGCGCTCACTTAGGACAAGAGAAGTCCGTGGGTAATTCATTGCTTATCCGCGTTTCTTTTGTGGTGTCTAAGGCAAGTGTGTCTAAGGCTGGTGGTTATTAATTAGGCCCACTACTTACGTAGTGGTGTACCTTCCTACTTACCTGGCACTTACTTGGCCACACGGGAGACAAAGAGGCAATGGATGATTTATCCTGTGACTTGTCTTTTGGCAGTTAGGAGCGGTCTAGAGCTTTAACCTAGGCGACCAATAGAATTAGGGTTTTGCTTGTTGCATTTGTTGTGATTGCATCATTTTTTCAAAAATCCGTATCTTTTTTCAAAAGAAACACCGCATTCATCATTCAAAAGAAACACCGCATTCATCATTTCCCCTAATTATAAGTTACGCTGCCACTTGTACTAACCCTTTTAGTGCAAGATAGGCTGGACACGGGATTCTAGTGCCCGTTTAGTCCGCGTCCCCCCGATTGACTCCGAAGTCGGTATTTCTTCATTTACCTCTTCTTTACCCACCACCACACCGACATCGATGGATCCTTCTCCATCAAACTTATTTACCACTAATCTGCCGCCGTCTGTTGGTGCGCAGAATCCACCCCGCATCTCTCTCCACGAGATGCTATCTTATGCGAGGTTGTCACGACCCGAAAGTACGGAACGCGACTGGCACTTAGATTACGAGATATCTAAAGGCGTACCGTAACCTAAGTCAGCCAAAGCCCAGAAGAATCTAAACCAAAATCAAAAGAGAGTGAAGGAAAACCTTAAATGAAAACGATTTTCAAATCAATTAAGTTGCAAAGAATCCCTTTTTTAAAACATCATAAATTTCCGAAAATTTCGGCAGAGTCTCCCCTGTATTTTCTATCCCCCAAATTGGGTACAACAAGATAATAAACCTGTAATCATAAAAATGGCATCCCCAAGCGGGAGCTAGCTCTTCGCCCAAGGCGGATCACAACCACATGCAATATATAAGTAATATCCAGAAAAAGAGCATAAAAGAAATGCAAAATACCAGAAAACACACGTCGCATCAAGTGAGCTCGACCCAAAAGAAACCACAAATATACAAATCTCTCGGTCTCATCACTAGGTCGCATATACAATATAAAGTGGTAGATGGAGAATACTAGATACAATGATAAAGCAAAAGAAATAAAGTGTGCTCGCAACCCACCTACGGGCGATGTCGCGAGTCTGAGCAAAAGGAGCTGGTGATAAGATAGCCGCTGCTACAGGACTGATGAGTCCGACCTGCAAGACATTGTGGCATAACGGGGGTGAGTTGCTGAAAGGTACCTAGGCACCCTATAGTAGTCTCACAAGGCATCGAACATGCCAATTTAAAATTTTACGGGTGCCGAGAGACCCTTGTACGGATCTTTAGACTAGAATTCTAGGCGAAAAAAAAACTAGTTAACTACTTAACTAAAAGTTAGATGCTACAACCTTTGTAGATCCGGATATCCACTTCCTTAGCTCCACGTAGTGGTCCTCTCGCTGTCCTTTTCCAATCCTAGACTCGTTCATCGGCTTCATCGGGAAAGCGAGCGGAATAGGTCGTCGGCTTCGTGTCAAAGACGATCTATGTCGAGGCATCACAAGTTCAAGCTCCGACTTCACCAAGTTGTGAAACTTGTGAAGAAAACACCCAAAACAACTTGGCAAGAGGTAGAGGGTGAAGAAATAGGAGGTGGGTAGACTTTAGATTTGGATTTCTCTCACTTTAGCTCAAGTTTCCATTGATAGACCTTAAGCTTTTCTTGAAGAAGAAGATGATCAAGAAGAAAAAGAATATATGATAAGTCCTTTTAAAATGAAAAGAAAAAGAATACTTATCATAATTCTAACTTGGGTTAAGTGTAGAGAATAGACCATGGTTAATGGATGGGTTAGGGTTAAGCATGATGACAAGAATGGTTAAGAAATCAAAGCTTCATGAAGCTTCAACTAAAAGACAAAGAAAGCCACCATTCTTTTTTAAATCATTTCCAAATAAATAAATGAACAAATAAATAAATGAATATGCAAAACCCTAATCAACACTTAACCATGGTTTTAATACTTTACACTTAACTAAATAATCAAGTATCATCAAACATGATACAAATATGTGCACAAAAGTATATCATATATACTTCTTGCACATCTAGTGAGAAAATCCATATAAAGTGAACCAATACTAGTTAATGCAAAGTAATATATCAAATATATATAATTATACATTAAATCATTAAATCAACACTTGATTCAATGATCCGGTCATGTCGCACATAACCGACTAGTATACAATGTATCGATTTATCGAATCAATGATTCGATAACTAGGTCATATCGAATATAACCAATCGAAACATTTATCGCGAGAATGTAATGCGGTATCACATACACGCATTATTCTCGGTCCCGCACATATCTCATATGCGCTCCTATTTCGTTTCGCTTGAACCAGGAAACCTCTGTATAGGACTCTAAAGACTCGTCAATACGCCGGTAGCAGATGATGATCATATCAAGCACCCACAAGCCGCAAGCGGTCTGCCAAACGTAACGGCCATCCGGGTATTGAGCGATCAGAAGATCGACGAGCTATCCCGCTCATACTCCTGTGAATCCGACCAGTAACACTTACCGTACAGTCCGGTCTGTTCGTCTGATACGTCGCATATCAAGTCTAGGGGCGGTAAACGTCAGACCCCAGTACTCGATAAGTCGTGCCGATGTGAGGCTCATAACGGGTCGAGAAACTACTGGTAACACTTACCAGCAAATCTCTGATCAGCCCTGGCAAGGGACTTCCCTGTTACGGCCAATCGAGCACAGCGCAACATCAACCCCCAATACCGGGAGAGACGAAACCCCTCCTATCGCTCATTGCCTCCATGTGACTCGGGACTGTACCCAAAGACCACCGTTTTGCATGCCCTCATGGACGTGGTAAGGTGGAGATCAAAGCACAGTGGGAATCACACAAGACTCTATGACGATCTCGGGTCTACAGACTAACCTGCACAAGTGTCACCTGAGAACTGCCATCTGACGTGAGGTATAATACCATCTGGGAGTTCTCGGCGAGTCCGTCCAGTGTACCCAGTCTCCACTGAGCACCCGTATACCATCTCTGATGTCAAACACCAATGGATATGGGATCATCCATCGCCCATCTCATGGGTCGAGAAGCGTATACGCTAGTCTACTCTGGTATATCGATGCCCCGTCTCGATACACCCACGACTAGGGACCTTGAAGGATGTACTTATGGACTATCTTGTCCCCACTAGTATGATCTTCATCATAGTCCAGGTAGTCAAGTACACATCCTAAGGGCTTTACCAACATGTAACTGTAAGACAGTTTAAAGAGACTAGTGTACACGTTAAGATAAAGAGTAACCAGATAGCATACTATCATATCGAGCAAGAAAGTCATCTCTATATATGTCCAAGCATCCAATATAATATACATCATCTGTACAATACTGGCCTCTAGGGCATACATACAACTAACAATCTCCCACTTGCACTAGGGCCAGCTGCTGTAGTATCGCATACCGAGCATCCCGAAGAGTCTCTCAAACTGTATCTGGGGAATGGCCTTCGTGAGTGGATCCGCCGTGTTATTCTTCGTGTCAACCCTCTTGACCTCGATCTCCCGGCGATCAACTATCTCCCGGATCAGGTGATACCGCCTCAGAATATGCCTGGACCGCTGATGGGACCTGGGTTCCTTGGCCAAAGCCACCGCTCCATTGTTATCGCAATACAAAGGTATTGGACGCTCAATGGATGGAACCACTCCAAGTTCAGTAATGAACTTCTTGATCCAGATAGCCTCTTTGGCAGCATCATTGACAGCGATGTATTCAGCCTCCATCGTCGAGTCTGCCACGGTTTCCTGCTTGGAACTCTTCCAGCTAACCGCCCCTCCGTAAAGGGTAAAGACAAAGCCCGACTGCGACTTAGAGTCGTCCTTATCACTCTGGAAGCTCGAATCGGTAAAGGACTCCACTTGGAGCTCTCCGTTACCATACACCAAGAACATATCTCTAGTCCTTCGTAAGTACTTGAGAATGCTCTTCACAGCTGTCCAGTGACTCTCTCCAGGATCAGCTTGGTACCTGCTCACTATACTTAGTGAGTATGCTACATCGGGTCTGGTACATAGCATCGCATACATGATATAGCCTACTGCCGAAGCATAGGGTATTCCTTGCATTCGAGCTCTCTCCAAATCAGTCTTGGGGGACATCTCTTTGGAGAAAGTGACTCCAGAGATCGTGGGCAAGTTCCCACGCTTGGACTCTTCCATACTAAACCTCTTTAGTATGGTGTCAATGTACCTGGATTGGGACAATCCCAAAATCCGTTTGGATCTATCTCTATAGATCCTTATTCCCAATATGCAGGAGGCATCACCAAGATCTTTCATTGAGAATCTTTGTGATAAGAAGAGCTTGACCGATTGCAGCATAGGAATATCATTTCCTATCAAGAGTATGTCGTCCACGTACAATACGAGGAAGACAACCTTACTCTCTGCCACCTTCTTGTAGATACAAGGTTCATCTGGATTTTTGACGAAATCAAACTCTTTGATAACGACGTCAAAGCAGATGTTCCAACTCCGCGATGCTTGCTTTAATCCATAAATGGATTTAAGCAGCTTGCACACCTTCCCGCTGCTCCCACTGTCTATGAAGCCCTCTGGCTGAGTCATGTACACGCACTCTTCTAAATCACCGTTTAGAAAGGCGGTCTTAACATCCATTTGCCAGATTTCGTAATCATGATATGCAGCGATGGCAAGCATGATCCGGATGGATTTAAGCATAGCCACTGGAGAAAAGGTCTCGTCATAGTCCACACCTGGTCTTTGACGAAAACCCTTTGCTACAAGTCTAGCTTTGAAAGTCTCCACTTTCCCATCTACACCAAGTTTCTTCTTGAAGATCCACTTGCTCCCAATGGGTTTTACCCCTTCAGGAGCAACGTCCAAAGTCCATACTTTGTTGGTGTACATGGATTCCATCTCGGACCGCATAGCATCCAGCCATTTCACTGAGTCCCTACTCGTGATGGCCTGCTCGAAGCTAGTTGGGTCATCATCCTCCATGATGCAATCCTCGCTCCCACCATCCATGAAAAAACCGTAGTATCTCTAAGGTGGGCGAGGAACCCTACTAGATCGGCGGAGAGACTGAGGTTCGTCGGAAGCTACTGAATGCTCTGGTTCCACTAAATCTTCAATTACGGTTTGTGTATCTGGAACCTCTTCCAGCTCTACCCCTTTGCCACTAATTTCTTTTTCAAGGAATTCCTTTTCTAAAAAGGTGGCATGCTGAGCAACAAACACCTTTTGTTCCTCACTGTGGTAGAAAAAATACCCATATGAATTCTTTGGATATCCCACAAACTTGCAGAGAACTGACCGTGCCTCGAGCTTGTCCGGATTTTGCCTTTTGACATAGGCCGGACAACCCCATATCTTAACTCGTTTAAAATATGGTCTCTTCCCACTCCATATCTCATATGGTGTGGTAGGTACAGATTTAGATGGAACTTGATTCAATAGGTATGTTGCTGTTTCCAGCGCATAACCCCAGAAGGAAATAGGTAACTCAGCTGTGCTCATCATAGAGCGCACCATATCTAATAGGGTACGGTTCCTCCGTTCTGATACACCGTTGTGCTGTGGTGTATATGGAGGAGTCAGCTGAGAGAGAATCCCATTCTCTTTTAGGAAGTCCAGGAATTCATTGCTCAAGTATTCCCCTCCTCGATCAGATCGAAGAATTTTAATACTTTTTCCGGTTTGGTTCTCAACTTCTTGTTTATATTCCCTAAATTTCTCAAAAGCTTCTGATTTGTGTTTCATCAGGAACACATACCCGAACCTAGAGAGATCGTCAGTGAATGTAATGAAGTATGAAGAACCATCCCTGCCATGTGTAGACATGGGACCGCATACATCACTATGTATAAGTCCTAAGAGTGCGGTAACTCTTTCTCCATATCCCGTAAACGGAGTTTTGGTCATCTTGCCTTTGAGACATGACTGGCAAGTGTCATAAGATGAAAGTTCGAAATGTTTCAAATATCCATCCTTATGCAACTTAGCCAGTCGTGTCACATTGATGTGACCCAGTCTACAATGCCACAAGAAGGATTCGTTGAGTTCAGAACTCTTCCTCTTGTGTGTGTTTGTTATGCTCAGAACTGTTGATTGATTTAGAACATAAATGCCATTGCATAACGTGCCTGATCCAACCAACTTTTGGTTACGGAAAATGTTCATAACATTGTCCTGTAATACAAAATTATATCCCTCTTTACTTAATAAAGAAACCGATATAATGTTGCATATCAGGTTCGGCATGTAATAGCATTCGTTCAGAACCAATGTATTACCAGTTGGTAGTACAAGGTGATATTCCCCGACAGTCTTAGCTGCAACAATTGCACCATTTCCAACTCTAATGTCTTTATCACCTTCTCCAAGTTCTCTACCTTTCCTGAGCCCATGTAACTGATTACATATATGGGATCCTGACCCGGTATCTAATACCCAGGACGTAGAGCAAATGGAGAAACAGTTCTCTGTAACGAACACACCCGAAGAAAATGCATCAACATGTACTTTCTTCAATCGGGTGGCATGGGAATCCTTGTATTCCCCTATTTCCTGTTCATTCCTATAACTCTTATAAGAAAGAATGGAACCAACGTTCCCCAGCACAGTATAACATGCGGGTTCGGTCAATACATCCATATTATTATCTTCATTAGGGCATGAAATGGTCGCTACCTGGAGAGAGAGAGAAGAAAACACTTTAGCGTATGCTCGTGCAAGATCAGATTGGTTATTATCTTATCTAATCAGGATGGCTCCCACTGCTTTTTATCAAATCTTCCTCCAAACCCTAAAAGGAAAGACTAGCCGGGATTAATTACACACAACAGGTTCGCCAATCTTTCAGCCAGGCCAGTGTCGGTACTTTGAGGGAGGTCCCCCGTGCTTTCGCACGAACCTAATTAATGTAAACCTCGTTTTCCCAGAGGCGTAACCCCGTTGACACCTTTCTAGACACCTACTTGATCAGCTAATTGCAATGTGTAAAACTCTCCCAGGAGTAACTCTTACTCGCAGTGGGTATCGGGATCCAACTATCTCATAGAAGGTATGCAATCTCATTGCAAATTTCAACAATTGAAATTCCCGATAATATTTTGCCCCGAACGATCTATGATCTTGACAAGGTCAACAAACCATAGACCGCAAGTCAAGTTCAACCCGTCATTTCTTGATTGAATCAAACCCACCCGCACGACCCTTGACAAGGTCAACAAGGCCGTACGACTACCCTAACCCAATCTGCATCATATGCATAAGCAGACAAATACTGGTTAGCTACCGCACACTGCGTCTTGACAAGGTCAACAAACGCAGCACGAATACTAAACAGGACTTATCTGAAATGACGGAGGGCTACGCTAGGTTTTTCTGAAAACCTATTGCGTAATGAACTTGATATCGTTGTAGAATCAAATGAAGTTTTGAAATGGAGTGATTTTGAGGATTTTCTGGTTTTGCTAAAGGAGTCACTCCCGGTGAAGGGATCTCGGTCCTTTCCTCGTCGAATGAGGTGCGGGATATATCATATATATCGCTGTGCAAAGCAAAAACCCAAAAGCAGTCAAAAGCAAACCGAGTCTGTAGCATCTGCCAGTTATTGCTAAAGGAGTCACTCCCGGTGAAGGGATCTCGGTCCTTTCCTCATCGAATAAGGTGCGGGGTATATCATATATACCGCTGTGCAAAGCAAGAACTGTAGCTACCTGTTTTATTTTAAAATTCGATTCCACAACATCTTTGGTTTCTTATCTTTCATTAATCACATTAATGAAGTCCCATCATTTAAATACCTAAACATCACAGATAGATATGACGTACACTTATGCCATCCGCATTCGCCTCGATGTCCCCTCGTGCACCGTTAGGTTAGGTAACTAACGACAGAGCAGGGCAGGGCTAGCGCGGGTGTAAAACATAAGTAACGTCTATATAATATATCATATATACTATATACTATATCCATCACAGAGTTACAACACAGATATCGCAGCAGAATAAACATATGAAATATTGGATATACTAGGACGTCTGTGTTTTCAATACGAGCCAGTATAAAACACGGATTCCACGGTCGTGATGAATATCCAATCCCACACCCTTAGACCCCTACGAGAGCGGCAAGCAACCCTGCCAATTCTAGGGTTAGGAGACCCGGACTCGACTCCTCGAGTTGGTCTCCCACTGGACCCCAGAACCCGGTTACTTGTGCTCCCCTCCTTAGGTCTATCCTAATGCGGAAAAGTAAATAATATACAAAAGGTGACAACTTCCGCTACCTGGAAGTGCCCCAAATAAAAGAATATTACATACAAGTTTTTACATGAATGAAAATGAAAAACACTCATCTCACATAAAAACCCCCGGCTATTCAAACACGACGATCCAATATAACATATCCAGCAACACATAACATCACATGTCATCAACGTAAGCAAATATGCGCATCCCAATTGTCGTTGACATATAGCAACGAAACCGGCGATATCACATATTACACTTACGGTCACAGAAAAGAAAGTGTAAAACTACAACAATTGGAATCCGCAACTTCTTTAGACATCGCATGCCTAATCAAATGAAATACTTAGACATCACATGCCTAACAGATATAAATCCCGCATTTTAGTCTCATTATCGAAAACTCTTTTCAATATAAAGTGAAACTAAACCGCTAGATTTATAACATTCATTCAGTTATCACATAACTGTTTGTGAATTCCAATTATTGTATCACATTCCAGATAAACAGAAAATGTTAAACTTTCCGATCGAACAGTCGAATATCCAAGTTTTCCCGATACCATTCAACACATGAAATAAGTCTAACAACATTCAGTTCGTGCCTCAGTACCGACGGTCCAGCCGTAGAAGGGTCAAGCCAACGCCTCACATGTGGCACGCCGTACTGTCCCAAACCCGAAGGTTCAAAGGGCAGTTCAAGACGGTCACATAATCGAGTTAAGGTTTGTTGTCTTCTAGAGGGTCCATCGCATTACTTCCACTACTTAGAATGTCGTTAAACTATGGAAAAATCCAACACATGGAAATTTCCCGACAGGGGAAAAATTGGGTATTTATATCCGGTCGAACTTTTTAACATATTCAAAAAATTATCCTGAAATACACAAAGACGAAATTTGATAATCTGATCGAAACTTTGATTCCCAATAGTACCCCAGAATACTCTTCTGTATAGTCATAACAAAAATATCCCAGAAAACACAGCATTGAATTATATGAGTTACTGTGCAGAAAACATCACACAAAGGAACAGTACGGCCGCGGAACCGCCGCATTATGCATAGCACGTGCCGCGGTTCCGCGGTGGAAAAGTTGATTCAGGCCCTCGTATTTCACAGTAATTCAAATAACACCCTGCTTGATTTTCTGCATATTTTTAATTGACAAAAATCCGAATTTTTAGAAAAAGTCCAGAGAGCATTTTAGCGTTTTGGGTTTCGGTTCGATCGGGTTTCAAACGTCGTCTAGACTTCGCCTAAGGCTCTAGCTAGGCTCTGATACCAGTGAAAGGTTCTTAGGCACCCTATAGTGGTCTCACAAGGCATCGAACATGCCAATTTAAAATTTTACGGGTGCCGAGAGACCCTTGTACGGATCTTTAGACTAGAATTCTAGGCGAAAAAAAAACTAGTTAACTACTTAACTAAAAGTTAGATGCTACAACCTTTGTAGATCCGGATATCCACTTCCTTAGCTCCACGTAGTGGTCCTCTCGCTGTCCTTTTCCAATCCTAGACTCGTTCATCGGCTTCATCGGGAAAGCGAGCGGAATAGGTCGTCGGCTTCGTGTCAAAGACGATCTACGTCGAGGCATCACAAGTTCAAGCTCCGACTTCACCAAGTTGTGAAACTTGTGAAGAAAACACCCAAAACAACTTGGCAAGAGGTAGAGGGTGAAGAAATAGGAGGTGGGTAGACTTTAGATTTGGATTTCTCTCACTTTAGCTCAAGTTGCCATTGATGGACCTTAAGCTTTTCTTGAAGAAGAAGATGATCAAGAAGAAAAAGAATATATGATAAGTCATTTTAAAATGAAAAGAAAAAGAATACTTATCATAATTCTAACTTGGGTTAAGTGCAGAGAATAGACCATGGTTAATGGATGGGTTAGGGTTAAGCATGATGACACGAATGGTTAAGAAATCAAAGCTTCATGAAGCTTCAACTAAAAGACAAAGAAAGCCACCATTCTTTTTTAAATCATTTCCAAATAAATAAATGAACAAATAAATAAATGAATATGCAAAACCCTAATCAACACTTAACCATGGTTTTAATTCTTTACACTTAACTAAATAATCAAGTATCATCAAACATGATACAAATATGTGCACAAAAGTATATCATATATACTTCTTGCACATCTAGTGAGAAAATCCATATAAAGTGAACCAATACTAGTTAATGCAAAGTAATATATCAAATATATATAATTATACATTAAATCAACACTTGATTCAATGATCCGGTCATGTCGCACATAACCGACTAGTATACAATGTATCGATTTATCAAATCAATGATTCGATAACTAGGTCATATCGAATATAACCAATCGAAACATTTATCGCGAGAATGTAATGCGGTATCACATACACGCATTATTCTCGGTCCCGCACATATCTCATATGCGCTCCTATTTCGTTTCGCTTGAACCAGGAAACCTCTGTGTAGGACTCTAAAGACTCGTCAATACGCCGGTAGCAGATGATGATCATATCAAGCACCCACAAGCCGCAAGCGGTCTGCCAAACGTAACGGCCATCCGGGTATTGAGCGATCAGAAGATCGATGAGCTAGCCCGCTCATACTCCTGTGAATCTGACCAGTAACACTTACCGTACAGTCCGGTCTGTTCGTCTGATACGTCGCATATCAAGTCTAGGGGTGGTAAACGTCAGACCCCAATACTCGATAACTCGTGCCGATGTGAGGCTCATAACGGGTCGAGAAACTACTGGTAACACTTACCAGCAAATCTCTGATCAGCCCTGGCCAGGGACTTCCCTGTTACGGCCAATCGAGCACAGCGCAACATCAACCCCCAATACCGGGAGAGACGAAACCCCTCCTATCGCTCATTGCCTCCATGTGACTCGGGACTGTATCCAAAGACCACCATTTTGCACGCCCTCATGGACGTGGTAAGGTGGAGATCAAAGCACAGTGGGAATCACACAAGACTTTATGACGATCTCGGGTCTACAGACTAACCTGCACAATTGTCACCTGAGAACTGCCATCTGACGTGAGGTATAATACCATCTGGGAGTTCTCGGCGAGTCCGTCCAGTGTACCCAGTCTCCACTGAGCACCCGTATACCATCTCTGATGTCAAACACTAATGGATATGGGATCATCCATCGCCCATCTCATGGGTCGAGAAGCGTATACGCTAGTCTACTCTGGTATATCGATGCCCCGTCTCGATACACCCACGACTAGGGACCTTGAAGGATGTACTTATGGACTATCTTGTCCCCACTAGTATGATCTTCATCATAGTCCAGGTAGTCAAGTACACATCCTAAGGGCTTTACCAACATGTAACTATAAGACAGTTTAAAGAGACTAGTGTACACGTTAAGATAAAGAGTAACCAGATAGCATACTATCATATCGAGCAAGAAAGTCATCTCTATATATGTCCAAGCATCCAATATAATATACATCATCTGTACAATACTGGCCTCTACGGCATACATACAACTAACAGTTGTCAGCTCGTGAGTAAATAGAACATCTGATAAGGCAATCGTAAGAATGCACGCAATGCACCACAACATGCATGTCCATATGTGATATAATATCTCTAGTATGCATGCACAGGTATGCAATGTCATTACTAAATCTTTAAGTGTTTTAAATGCTAAGGGTATTGAATTCTTAACTTTAGAAAATGAATATCTGTATAATAGCTAAGTACCATCACGAAATCATCTGAAAACTCGTGTCAAGCATCGACACCAAATATGAATCATATCTGTCTCAAAATCGGGCTCCGTCAATCCGGATCGGCCCATATCATAAATCTCACGACAACGGTCGGTATCCTCCGGATATCCGCCGCGCCAGACATCACCGGTAGGTAGTCTTCCCCTGTCAGGCTCATCGTCTACAACTCGATCTTCTTGCCCCGGGGTACCATACCGGGCCCACCATGTACCCGAGACGGTTCATCCACTCCTCGAATCGGGTCTCGAAATCCAACAGAAAACATGAAAAATCATGGTGGACGACCCATACATCACGAGAAAACCGCAACTTTGTTTTGAAAATGATAAATATAAGGTTTTGTTAAATTCTTGCGGTTTTCCCCAAAAATCCAGAAATCGCAGCAATACTGAAATCCTCAAGAAAATCATAATGTCCACATGTTATATATAATAAATGTCTATGATATCAATGCATACGATGTGAATTTTGCTAGAAATCTATATAAATATTATGATGATGCGAGGTATACGTATGCTATGCAATTTCATATATCAAGTATGAATGCAAGTGGCGATATTATGATAAACAAGTTCTATAGTGCACGTGGCATGGCAATTACCAAAGGCGTGTGTGTCACATGAATAGTGCGCGTGCAACAGATGCCAATGGTAATGGTGTTCGTGTCCTACAAAGTGATATCGCATAAGTATAGATGAATGTCCATGCAATCTAATATACTGTTCGCTATAAGGGTATGCAGTGTACATGAATGGATAAGCTAGCTAACAATATGAATCTTGCAAAAAGTAGGGTAATCCTAACTAGGGGGGGCGCCTCGCGCCATTCAGACGATTCCCCCATAGATGAATACATCTACTCACCTGAAATCCCCGCTAACCCGATCCGACCACCGCCTTGCCTTTACGCGCCGTGTCCGATGTTTCCCCGACCGATCCTATATTTGCACAACACCAAGCATAAGATTACAAAACCTAAAACGATGCAAGTCACAATATACAATTATCGACGCTCTCGAATTAAACATAGCATGCACTCGGTGCGCGGGAAAACGCACGAAAATCGCTAATCTTTAACTAGAATCGACATTTCGGGGAAATCGACAAAACTACAACCCGACTAGACGAAACCCCGCGCTCGCGCACTCTAATAGTCCTATACGAAGCTAATTATATCGCTAACATAACACAATTTGATCGCATTCTAATTTTTGTAAAGATCTAGTAAGCAATTTGCTTACCGATTCGATACAAACATCGCAATTTTATCGATTTAGCGAGCATAACACTACACTATTAACCACTCCAATCAATTAGATAACCAAACCCTAACTTAAATCCAACCACCATGCTACAAGCCCTAATTTAAAATCAAATCCTTCTCTTGATTTTCCTAAACAAACATTTACTACTAAACTAATACTTCAAATTTCAATTCTAGCATATTTAAACTACAAGTTAAAAAAAAGATTAGAATCTTCACCTCACAAGCTTGAACCCTAGCTTGATCAAGTCACCAAGAAGCCTCCTTTCATCAAGTTTTTGAACTAATTTGGGTGAGGAGAGAGTGGATTAGGGTTTAGCTTTGAATGGAGATGGAAATTTATGAATTTTCATTGAATTTTAGCAAAGAAATGAAGCAAGAAATGAAGTGAGAAGTGAGGGATTTGCTGCAGAATGGGTCGGCCAGCAGGTGAGAGAGGGAGTTGTGGGATTTTTGGAGAAGTTTCTAGGTCAATAAACACCCCATGTTCTCATTTAATGCTTTCATATCAACAATTTACAAAAAAAACCTCATTTTACACCATTTTTCCATTAAATTTCCCACCCTAAAACCAAAAGTTTGCAAGTCATGATATAATTTTATTAACACCATATTTTAGCTTATAAAGACTCCTAATTATGAAATTTTCCTAATTAAATTTGTATTTATCACTAATTTAATGTATTTAAAAAGGCTTAAAATAATAAAAAAAATAATTAATTACGAATTTTTTTTTATTTAACTAGATAATTATAAGTGACATTTTAGTGACAAAATTATAGTAATATCTTATCTAAATTTTGTATAATTAGGTCTACAATGAAAAATACCTATTTTGACTTTTTACGGAAAAAGCCGAAAAATTAGCCGATTACCAAAAAACTGCCTAAACGATTTTCGAAGGGTTACAGTGGTCCTCTTTCGACCTGCTTATCCACACCACCAGCCAACGGGGATAAATTTGAGATTAAACCCCAGTACATCAATCTTCTACCCAAATTCCACGGTCTCGAGACTGAAGACGCATACGTCTTTATCACAAAATTCTAAAATGTATGCGCAATGATGGGTACGTCACAACTTTCTGTGGATGCTATGTGTCTACGTCTTCTTCCATTTACTTTATGCGATATAGCCGAGAAGTGGCTATACAACACTACCGCACATTCCATTACGAATTGGGAAGAATTCGTTGCGGCATTCCTTAAGAAATTCTATCCTATGCAAAAGACAGCTCGAATCCGTAGGGAACTAAATCAATTCACCCAGCTTCCTACTGAACCATTCTCGAAATGCTTTGAACGCTTCAAGGATCTTTTAGTTCAATGTCCACATCATGGCATCCCGAGATGGGATCATTACCGAATCATATACGAGGGCATTAACCCAAACACTAAACAGAACCTTGAAGCTATGTGTCAAGGCACTTTTATGACCAAGGATGATGGGGAAGCTTGGAAATTTTTAGAAGAGTTCGTTGAAAAGTCTTTACAGTGGGAGAGTGGAAACATGTCATCGTCTAGGGGTGGCATACACCAAATTGATGTGTCCATAGGTTTTTGAGCTGAGATGGCAGCAATGCAAAAGAAGCTCGAGGCTATGGAGCATAAATTTTTAGCAGCCTCCCTATATCCGATATTGCTCCCCAAAACTGTATGTGGATGCTGTTCTGATCCATCACATCTCACGGAAGAATGTCCATTGAATTCTCCGTTTCAAGGTCAAGAGCATACCAATGCAGCATTCCAACAAAGACCTAGAAACGATCCTTATTCTTCCACATATAATCAAAGTTGGAGGAATCACCCTAATTTTGCTTGGAACTAACAACACAACCAAAGCACAGTTCCAAACCAAAATAATTTCCAAAGGGCTCTTCCACCACAACAGCAACCACTTCTACTCACTCAGCACCCCTACCAGTCACAAAATTTTCAAAACCAGGTCAACCCTCTTGCACCGTCTAATCCTATGCAGTTGACCTGTTCTGGCGAGTTCTCTCAATTCACTCAAACCATGAAATCACTCTTGTCAAATTTCATAGAGGTGTCGGCTGAGGTTAGATCTTCCGTCAGTGAGATAAAGAAAAACTCAGCGTTCCAAGCTGAGAGTATCAGAACGATAGAAGCAGAAATTGCATGACTTAAAGCCGAAATGAGTGCGAGAGAAAAAGGGAAACTTCCATCTCAACCCCTACCGAATTCTGGGCATTACAATGTAAATGCCGTCACAACATTGAGATCAGGAAGAGTGCTAAATAACCATGTTGGGGAAGAAATTGATGATATTGAAAATCCTATCAATAACACCCCGGTTGAGACCCTTCCTCACACACACACTTCTACTTCTGATCCTTGTTCTTCTACCCCACCACCTTCTCACGAGCCTATTCTCCATTTCCCTCTAGGCTCGACACCTCAGCAAACCTCTTCTAGTTCTCCACAGACGGTCCCTACTCCTCTTTTGGGATCACGTCTACCCCCACTTCCTTCTCCTATGATAGACCCAGCACTTATTGCTAAAGCTCCTTACCCAAATCGGTTAAGGGGTAACAAATCGGGTCCACATATGGAGAAAATTATGGAAATGTTCAAACAGGTTAACATCAACATCTCTCTCCTAGATGCTATTCAACAAGTCCCCGTTTATGCGAAAATTCTTAAAGACTTGTGCACTAGGAAGAGGAAGACTCAAGTGCCAAAGAAGGTCTTCATGTCTAATAACATTAGCACTGCTTTTATCCCACAGCTACCAAAGAAACGTAAGGACCCAGGATGTCCTACGATATCGATTTCTATTGGGGGTAAAAACGTCTACCGTGCTCTTTTAGACCTTGGCGCAAGTGTTAACCTACTTCCATATTCTGTCTATGAGTAGCTAGGGATTGGGGAGTTGAAACCAGCTCACTGCACTCTCTAAATGGCAGACCGTTCAATCACCAAACTTAGGGGTGAACTAGAGGATGTGTTGATAAAAGTCGGGTAATTTGTATTCCCTGTAGACTTCATTGTTCTCGATACACAACCTGTAGCAAACCCACGGAGTCAAATTCCGATGATTTTGGGTCTACCATTCCTTGCCACTTCCAATGCTGTCATTAACTGTAGAAACGGTTCAATGAACTTATCATTTGGAAATATGACCATTGAACTGAACATCTACAAAGTTGGAAGTCAGCCATCAGAACCCTCTGCTCATATCCTTGATGTGTGCTCTGTCCACGAGATTGCTCCCGAAAGTTGCGGAGTTGATGAACGTTGCTTTACAGATCTCGACGACACTACCACATCACTGTTTAATCTTGCACATGATCTTAGTGAGGACACCAATTCCACGCTTGAGTCCGACACTCCTGACTTATCACCACCCGAGTCTGTATCTTTCACAGGCTATGAGCTTCTTTGTGACTCCGAAAATCACTCGATGATCCCACCTTCTATTATTTCTCCGCCAGCATTAGATCTCAAAATTTTACCTTCTCATCTTAAATATGCATATTTAGGTGAGAATGAGTCTTTACCGGTTATCATATCCGCTTCTCTAGCATCAGAGCAAGAGAATGCACTTTTGTCGGTATTGAGATCTAATAGGGAGGCGTTTGGTTGGACCATGGCGGACATCAAAAGGATTAGTCCCTTGATTGTAGAACATCATATACATGTGATGGATGATGCCACACTAACCCGAGAACCACAGAGATGGTTGAACCCCGTCATGAAGGAAGCGGTGATGAAAGAGATCGTCAAATGCCTTGATAATGGTATTATATACCTAATCTCCGATAGCCAATGGGTGAGTCCAATTCATGTCGTCCCTAAGAAATCTGGCATCACTGTTATTACCAATGAGGCAAATGAGTTGATTCAGACACGCGCCCAAACTGGGTGGCGTGTATGTATTGATTACAGAAAACTCAATGCCGCCATGAGGAAAGACCACTTTCCTCTACCTTTCATTGATCAGATGCTGGAATGCTTAGTTGGACGTGAGTATTATTGCTTTATGGATGGATACTCTGGTTATAATCAGGTCCCCATTGCCAAAAAGGATCAAGATAAAACCACTTTTATTTGTCCTTTTGGTACCTTTGCTTATAGTCGCATGCCCTTTGGGTTATGTAATGCTCCCGCTACCTTTCAGCGGTGTATGATGGGGATATTCTCTGACATGGTCGGGAATTGTTTGGAGATTTTTATGGACGATTTCTCGATTTTCGGAGACTCTTTTTCTGACTGCCTATCAAATCTTGACGAGGTTCTTACTCGTTGCAAAGAGAACTTAACCTTGAATTGGGAAAAATGCCATTTTATGGTCCAAGAGGGAATTGTGCTTGGACATGTTATTTCACGTAAAGGCATTGAGGTTGACAGAGCTAAGATAGATGCCATTCAAAACCTTCCTCATCCCAAAAGCGTCAAGGATATCCAATCATTTCTTGGCCATGCGGGCTTTTACAGGAGATTCATTAAGGATTTTAGCAAAATTGCTAGACCTTTAACTCTTCTCTTGGCCAAGGATACGACCTTCCACTTTGACTTGGATTGTGAGGCAGCATTCGACTCACTCAAACACTCCCTCACTACAGCCCCCGTTCTATCGTCTCCAGATTGGGACTACCCTTTTGAGCTTATGTGTGATGTATCAGATTTTGCAGTTGGTGCAGTCTTAGTACAACACATTGAAAAGATGCCACACGTGATCTATTACGCAAGTAAGACCCTGAACGATACTCAAATTAACTATACAACTACCGAAAAAGAACTTTTGGCGGTTGTATTTGCATTAGAAAAATTCAGGCCTTACTTGATTGGCTCACCAATAGTTGTGTACACTGACCACTCCGCCTTGAAACATCTTTTGGCGAAGAAAGATGCTAAAGGTAGGCTAATACGTTGGATCCTTCTATTACAAGAATTTGATCTTGTTATCAAAGATAAGAAAGGATGTGAAAACGTTGTAGCCGACCATCTTTCGCCCATCTCTTCATCCCCTGTGACCCTGCCGATCAATGATTCTTTCCCAGACGAACAACTCTTGAACGTATCCGAGGAACCTTGGTTCAGGGATATTGTGAACTATCTTACCACGGGACTGATACCCAGCGATTGGTCAAAACAGGACAAACATCGTTTTCTATCCTAAGTAAAACACTTTTACTGGGGTGAACCCTATCTGTTTAAGTATTGTCCTGACCAGATCATTCGCCGGTGTGTCCCGAATGAGGAGTTCAAGAGTGTTCTATCTTTTAGTCATGATCAGGGATGTGGGGGTCATTTCGGTCCGAAAAAGACGGCGGAGAAGGTTTTGCAATGCGGTTTTTATTGGCCGACCTTGTTCAAGGACGCATTTGATTATTGCAAAACCTGTACACAGTGTCAACACACGGGTAGGATTTCCCGGAGAAATGAAATGCCACAGCAACCCATCTTAGTGGTTGAAATTTTCGATGTTTGGGGTATTGACTTTATGGGTCCCTTTCCCAACTCCTTTGGGAATCTGTACATACTGCTTGCGGTTGATTACGTCTTAAAGTGGGTTGAAGCCATTCCATGTCTCACTAATGACAAAAAGGTTGTCATTAAGTTCTTAAAAGAAAACATCTTTTCGCGATTTGGACACCCACGCGCTATTATTAGCGATAACGGGACACATTTCTGCAACAGGTCTTTCGAGACTTTGATGCGGAAATACGCAATCAACCACAGACTTTCTACACCCTATCATCCCCAAACGAGCGGGCAGGCTGAGATTTCGAATAGACAGATCAAACAAATCTTGGAGAAGACTGTTGCGAAGAATAGAAAAGACTGGTCGACCAAACTGACGGATGCTCTTTGGGCATTCAGAACTGCATATAAAACCGATCTAGGGATGTCTCCATATAGGTTAGTGTTTGGGAAGGCTTGTCACTTTCCAGTCGAGATTGAGCATAAAGCATTATGGGCTATTAAGGAAATCAACTTTGACTTAAACCAAGCATGCAACTTTCGGAAGCTGCAATTAAATGAGCTAAGCGAACTTCGTGATGAAGCTTATGATAACGCTGTAATTGTAAAGAATAGGACTAAGGTATTTCACGATAAAACCATTTTGAGGAAAACATTTATACTTGGTCAACAAGTCCTTCTTTATGATTCACGACTACACCTTCACGTGGGTAAGCTACGATCTCGGTGGAAGAGACCTTTTATTGTGCGGTCTGTATACCCGCACGGGGCAGTAGAAGTAGAAAATGTTAAAAACAACACATTTTTCAAAGTAAATGGACATAGATTAAAGCCCTATTTTTCCACTGACCCCACGGAGGAGCTCCTGTTCTTACAGGAGCCATTTTATTTGGATTAAAATTCCTCCGTCTCACCTCCATGTCCTGTACATTACTGCATCATCTTTTTGAATGGAGGTGAGTGAAAAGAATAAGTTTGGAGGAAGATCTTCACTTATATATTTTGCCCCCACTAATAAATTCCCCTCAGGCTTACAGGTTATTGTAGGTATAGTGGTTGGCAACAGTGAGGGCACTGTTGAAAACAAGTTTGGAGGAGATTTGTGCTTATTTTTGCATCATTTGCATATCATTTGCATAAGCACAAAACATTTCTTTAAAAACCTATAAAAAAATATAATTTTTTTTTCAAAACCAATAAAAATTTAAATTTTTTCAAAATATAAAAATATTTAATATTTAAACATTTTTTTGTACATAAATAAGATAATAAAAGATTAGATGGTGAAAAATTACATCCATGAGATTAGAAAAATTTAAGAAAACTCAGAAAATTAGAAGTTTTCTTATACGAACTAGTAATAAGTAGTTATGAGCCGTTGTCCCAAGGGTTATTAAGATGAAGGAAGTCACTAATCTGAGGATAAAAATAAGTCTGAAAAATAGTTTCTATTCTGGAAGCGAAACATTTTGAACGTTGATACCCTGCTATTCGCACTCACACACGTCTTGAAACTCGGGATAGTAGAGGATACCTTGAAATGCTCTTGTCTTAAAGCCGATGTATGAAGGAAATATAAAAAAATGAAGACAATATAAAATATATAGCGAGAGTGCCTCTTCACCTAGTGCCCTAAGGCCAACTGGTCTGGGAGTCACTGCTAAGACTTAGGTGGTGCAAGACGAGAAAAATACACCAAATAAGTAAGCACATGAGTAATCGGTCGGTTAGTACCTCAAGAAGTATTAACGGTCGCATGAAAGTGTGTGAGCAATCTCATCTAAATATTCATTAATTAAAAAGTACTGAGGCTGATGGGCAAGAGTATGATAGCTTGAATTGAATTCTCCGGGTGTAGGGATATCCTTTACACACACGTAGGGTGATATGATCGATGTTTGGAATAAAGATAGGAATGAAGATTAAGACGATGTTTTATTGAGTGAGGACGTGATTCCTGACATCTTTTCATGACTATTAAGATAGGGCTCATGACAACCGAAAATCTAGCTTAGTTGGAAACCCTAATTTTCAAGGCTTTTCTTTTACTATTCTTGTCTTTAAATGTAATATTCACGGCCTTCCTTTTATTATTGGATTTTGTGGGTGCAATCCGCTGAAAACCCTCAGGAGACAACACTCCTCCTACTAGGGACACCTAGAGATTTAAAGACTTGTTGCACGTGCTCAGTGCAATCGTATTGCCTACGAAAGTGTGCTACTTAGTTTTTCTCTTTCTTTATTTTCTCCTTCTCCTTTTAATAAAACAATTCGCTCGAGACGACCGAAAATAAGGTTGGGGGAATTTGATCAGTTGAAAATACTGCATTTTTAACACGGCAATTTCCCTATCTTTTGCATTCATCTAGAGGTGTTCGGTATTCATATTGCACATATTAGAAAAACACCTGTTAAATACTGAATTACCTGTACTGTATAATAAAACCGGCATTTTAAGGGAAATTGACTGTTTTTCATGGCATCGCATCATCCTTGTATTGCGCAACACTTGTTTCGAAGTCTGTGCAGGAAATTTAAGGAATCGAGCCAAAATTGTCAAATTGCTGATAAAAAAATACGCCAACTCAATGACTTGAGATCTGCAAGTAATATAGAAGGAATTCAGGGAATAAACATATCAGAAAGTACACCTGAAGACAGAAGAAGACAGAAAATGAAGTTTCAAGCCCTGAGGCTCCCATTGGACCACGGATCCGCGGCAGGAGCCAGCTTGCGCCGCGGATCCGCGGCAGGAGCCAGCTTGCGCCGCGGATCCGCGGTGGCTATGCCACGTCACCTCCTCAAATTCACATCAAAACTCCTCTCTCAAGTCAAGTACCCCTTTAAGCTACTGCAATTTCCAGAACACTCCTGAACTTTCTACCAGATCAGCAAAGGTTACTTATGCAAGCTAATGAAGTCCAAGCTTCCAAAGCAAGCTTCACCTAAACTACCTTAAGAGCCTAGAACCTTCTCCCTAACCTCCTAGCTTAAGGTGGAAGCTAAACCCTAACTAACTAGTTCTAGAGGCTTCTACCTAACTAACTAGCTTAAAAGGGAAGCTAACCTAATCCAAGCTTCTTAAGGAAGCTAATCATTCCTAAGCCTATAAAAGGGACCCTAGGCTTCACTTCTAAGGGTTGTTCAACAATTCTCACCACAAGTTGAGTGACACAACTTGTGCCTCAAAACCCTAACCTTAATCCAATCAAAAAGCTAAAAGTTCAAGTTCATCGAGTTCAATCGAAGCAAGAATCCTTCAAAGCCTTTAGAAGCGAAGAAGGACTTCATCGGAGCAAGTGATCCAAGCCGATCCGCGATTCAAGGAGCCGAAGCGACGCCAAATTCGACGATCTAGTTCCTTCCTTTTGTACATTTCAAGAGAGTTGTAACGAATTTGTCGATAAATAAAGGTGAAATTCTTTTATCTTGCTATCTTTAAATTCAAGAATTATGATTCAATCTAGATTCTTGAATGTGTTCTTTGTGATGATGCTTGAGTAAACTCCGCTCGTGGAGGAGTCGAAAAAAAATCAATAGATGATGAAGTTGACGAATCTTTAAACATTTTCTTAAGTCTTATAACGTTTGTAAATTCTTGAAAATCGAATGATCGATGATCTAGTTTCGATGCGAAATGCTTTCTTGATTATTTTCGCACGAAACTAGAGATCAATGATCGATCATTTGATTTCCTAGAAGTTATCTTGTGAACGAGATTCATCGAAAGGACAAAGGATAAGATGAGAAAACCCTAATTCTTCGCAAGATCCTTAATCCTCGATAAATCGACATCGATCTAGCATCAATTCATTAATGGATAAGAAAAGGTAATTTCTAATCTTCTTCACATCTATAGATTTAATCGACTCTTACGAGCCTCACTTCAATTCTTGAAACTTAAATAGATTGGAATTCTATCACTTCTTGATTCTTGATTTTTAATGCTTTCTTGATTCTTGATTAGATCTAGTTGATTCTTGAAATTCATCGATATAAATCTTGAATCATTTTCTTTTCATTTCTATTAAATTTTCAATTCAAACAAAACAAATACGAACGAATCTCACAATCCCTATGGACGATCCGCACTTACTAACGCGCTACATTCGACACCGTTATTGATTGCGGTCAAATAATTTTTGGTTGTGATTTCTTTACAATTCTCAACATACACAATCCGAAATCGTTTCAATCACTCATCATAATGCTCAAATGTAAAGAAAAGCAAGATCAAGAATTTTCACCTTTTATTATTCAACGTTTCGTTACAATTCACACAAAAACTACAAGAATTGAGGAGAGAACTCGATCGTCGAATTAGCTTCGCATCGTCTTCGTGAGTCGCGGATCGTCGTGGATCACTTGCTCGGATGAAGATCGACGTTGCTTCAAAAAGGATTGATGGATTCTTACATCATTTTGTACTCGATGAATCTTGATTTGGATTTTGAATTGTATTTGGGCTAGGGTTTGGATGCACAAGTTGTGTCACTCAACTTGTGTTTGGAATTGTTGAACAACCTTTAGAATGATGCCTTGGGTCCCTTTATATAACCTTCTTCTTTAGTTTCTCCTAGAAGCTTGATTAGGTTTAGCTTCCTTTAGAAGCTAAGCTAGGTTTAGCTTCTCTTGCAAGCCTGGTAGTTGAGTAGAACCTTCTAGATTTAGTTAGTTACCAAGCTTACAAGAGAAGCTTGGTTGTTATGAGAAGAAGCTTCTTGGTTAAGGCAGTTAGCTAGCTTGCTTGAGAAGCTTGGAGGTATTAGGCTTGTACAAGAAGCTTGGCTGTTAGGACGGAAGCTTCTGGAGATCTCTGGATATCGAAGTGCCTTGAAGAAGTTTGGCCAGTGAAAGGAGATGCCTGAGAAAGCATACTGCCGATGAGGTGTCATCATGGCCATGGATCCGCGGCGGATCGGCGCATTCGGTCGCGGATCCGCGGCCGTTTGGAGTGATTGATGCATGAAACTTCATGGTAATTCCTCAGTTGGCTTTATGGCACTTTTAGAATGTCTGGAATATTTTTATAATTTCTTGTTTACTGCCAGATTTCAAGTCTTGGACTTGGCGTATTTTTATCAGCACTTTTAGCAGTTTCGGCTCTTTTCCTAGAATTTCCTGCATACAATCTCGAGATAAGTGTTGTGATATACAAAGATCATGCGTGCAATAATAAACACTCAATTTCCCTCAAAATGCCGGTTATAATGTATAACACAAGTTATTTGGTATTTTACAGACAACTTGCTAATATGTGTCATATTCATACCGAACACCTTTAGATGATTGCAAATAGTAGGGAAATTGATATGTTAAAAATGCAATATTTTCGACTGATTAGATGCGCTATTTGAGGCGCAGCGCACTTGGTGCTGCTATGAACCGTTGCTTCATTTCAAAATTTGAAATTTGAACAGAGTTTTGCTCTGATTGGGGGAAGCAGTCACTACGGGACAAGGGGAAATATATAACGCGTTTGTTAGATTCAAGTTTGCGATAAGGCATAAATTCGTAAGTAATGAAACCGAGAGAAACAAAGTAATACAATGAACATAAGTCAAGAAAATGAATCGAATAGGACTCCAGGTTATCTAAATAGAGTACCGCATTGTAATCATGCCGCATTGAAGGAATATGAGGGGAGAAACAATAAGGAATCAGAAGGATTCGAAGACGAGATGCAAAGTCATTTCCAAAACGTCGAGATAAAAGAGTTTAGGACAAGGATAAGATTGATGAATTAGAATGACAAGACAATATTCTGGTAGGACATGTTTCTAAAATTCTAGGTCTTAAGGACAATGCATTGGGTACCATACCCAAAAATTGAACCAAGCCCCAGCTAATCTAAAACCTATGGCTCTGATACCAACAAAATCTTGTCACGCCCCGCTTCCTAAAATGCATAAAATCGGGAACGTAACAAAGCCATCCATGTTATCTACGGTAAGAAAATATCCTCCCATAGTCACACTACGGCTGTTTATCAGTAATCAAGATCAATAAACTGCTAAATCTATTTGTCACATGTTCAATAGCCACAACAACAATAACTGAAAAAGATAGCGGAAGCAATAAAGATATAAGGAATAACTAACCATCAATAAGAGCTATATCAGTGAGAGGGTCCTCACTGATCGGTTATCCTGTCGAAGTACTCGCATGCTAAGTCAAGTATCTGGGCCATGCAAAACCAAGAAGTCAGTGAGTCATAAATATCATAATAACAGCAATAACCAGAACAGTGTGCTATAAAGGATGTCATATGCAAAATAAGGTATAATTATAAACAAACAATCACAGATGTAATAACAATATGCTATAGGTATGTCACGTGTATCCTAAAGTCTGTATTTCTAGGTTATCTATCCTAACGGTATTTGAAACCAATTAATGGAATTGTCGATGTAACTTAATAGTATCACGTGCGTGCCCGGGTCCACGGTCAAGACCCTCGGGGCTGAATCCGAGACGTGCCGCTAAGCAGTAAAACAAGGTATCATGTACACACGAATGATGTCAGCATCATCATTTAGAGGCCCGAAGACCGTATCGACTGATCAGTCTCTAGAAAGTATTGAACTGTTAAGTTACACGTCATGTTTCATTATTGATTTCCCCTTTTCGCCCAGGTTTCGTATTTAAGTCAGGTATTAATGATATCTACTGTTCCCCCAATCAGAGCAAAGCTCCGTTCAAATTTCAAAATTTGAAAGGAAGCAGTGCTTCATAGCAGCGCCAAGTGCCCTGCACTCTACGTGCAAAGCACGTGTGCGCTAGCGCTAAGAGCGCTGCACTCCAAGCAGCGCACCACGTGCAAAACACATGTGCTCTAGCGCTGGAACTAAATGCTCCCCACCGTCAGATCAAACATCCAATAAAGATGATAAATCATCAATTAACCAGAATAAAATTCTGTTAAGGAAAGATTCCTCAAAATCTTTCCAAACAAGAAGATTGTGCTCTGTAAATCAGAGCACCATTGGATCAATGTTCCAAAGGTGATTAAAAATCACCAAAATACAGAATAAATTCTGTATGGGAAAATTTCCCAATCTTGTTAAAAACAAGAAGATTGCCTTCTGTAAATCAGAAGCCCTTGGATCAAAAATCCAACGGTGGCGAAATCCCTAAATCAATTGGAGAAAAGATCTCCTTAACCGATTAGGCAAATCAGCCTTCACTATATAAAGGCTCCAAGACTTGAAGTCTGATATAGAGAAAGGGACACAGTGAAAAATAGAAGAACCCTCTATAAACTTTAAGAAATCTCAGAAAGAAGAGCAAGCTCTCGATAGAAGAAGAACTTTTCTTCAAGGTAAAAAAAAACAGAGATAAGAAAATCTCATTAAAGAAGAAGAACATAATTCTTCTCAAAGATCATAGATCTATAAGACTAAGGTCTTTTACAAAAAGAGATCATGAACATCTCATTATAAGAGGGGGGAGAATAATTCAACTCTCTTATAATCATAGATCCATAAAGGCAGAGCCTTTCACCAAAAACATAAGAGATTGAAACATCTCCTATGAAGAATAAGAACTTTGTTCTTAAATCCATGAAACAAAGTCTCTTATTGAGAATATAATTCTCAGGGCGCAAAGCTGCCTTAAGAGAGCCCCAGCACTTCAATTAAGGAAGAGCACCTCAGCGTTCCAAATCTAGCGCATAGCGCTGCAGAGCCTTAGCGCTCCAAACTTGAACAGAAATGCTTTGCGCTCTTTGGAATGGCGCTCAACGCCAAGCGTGCCACGTGCTTCCCACGTATGCGCTACTTGAACAGAAGCGCTTTGCACTCTTTGGACTGGCGCTCAGCGCCAAGCGCGCCACCTACTTCCCATATGTGCGCTACTTGAACAGAAGCGCTTTGCGCTCTTTGGACAGGCGCTCAGCGCCAAGTGCACCACGTGCTCCTCACGTGTGTGCTACTCAGCAGAAGCGCAATGCGCTCATAATCTGGCGCACAGCGCCAAGCGCGCCATGTGCTCCTTACGTGTGCGCTACCCAACAGGAGAGCTTTGCGCTCTTTGACTGGCGCAAAGCGCCAAGCATGCAACGTGCTCCTCACATGTCCGCTAAAAGAACATAAATTGTTCTTTAAATAAAGCCTTAGAGCTATGATGAATGCTCGGTATTCAGTAAAAGACAGAAAGGCTGTCAGAACCCAAATCAATGCTCAGCATTGTTAAATGTTTAACATTTTAACTGAGTGGGCCAAGCCCAAATTGGCTATAAACCCTTCATTCAGATTAATTGAGCCCATATTCTCATAAATCCTTTAACAGATCTTAGTCCCAAGTTGGACTATAGATCTTTCAACCAAAATTGGTTCAAGGGTACAACTCTTTACTCCTCTGATATTTGTCGTTGTAATCCTTCAACGTCTTCAGAGATGTGACGGGTCTGGACAACCAGACATTTCATGGACTATGGGGTCCTTAAACTCATGGACTATGATGTCCTTAACCTTGGACTGTGGGGTCCTTAAACCAATGGACTATGATGTCCTTAACCTTGGACTGTGGGGTTCTTAAGCCCATGGACTATGATGTCCTTAACCTTGGACCGTAATGTCCTTAAACTATTGGACCGCAATGTCCATAAACTAAACAATAGAGCCTAAGTGCTCTCTTGTCGGATCTAAATGATCCTCTTAAGTTGATCTTAGTCTAAAATTAGACTAACGTATTATTAACAATCGTTTAAGTTTGATCTTAGTTTCAAATGAGACTAATGTATCCTTAAACCCAACCCCAAACCCAAATCTAAGAAGATACGGATTTGGACTAATCCACGTCTTACGGGCGACAACATAAATTAGGCTACGTATACAATCCACGGGCAACCAAAAACAAAATAAATGCACACGACATGAAGTGACCATCTGGAGAAGGAGAAAGTGGTTACCGCGATGCAGTAGCGTAATTAGTTGCAGGGGCTTGCGCCCGCAGGGAAGAGCGTCCCCACAATGAAAAACCCTTCAACGAGGGGGAATCTGATGAAGTCTGCTACATCAGCCATATCCGTTTAAACCTTCGATACATGGTGTCATAAATCAACTTGGCATCTTCGGAGAGGTGGACGGATAGCACCAAATAGCTTCTGCCCCCGAAATTCAGGCTGGACGTCACAATGTCCCGATCGCGTCTTTCGGCGGGGAGCAGATTTTGGCATGCCTGGTGGGACCTTTTCCTATTTCCACTCCACACTTCATGTGTCATGTTTTTCCCACGATCAGATAATCGCGGTGTGTATGTTTGTGGTTGCCCTTAGGGGAGTGGATACTGAAGCCGGCATTTCGTCTTTTCTGAGAATGGCGTTTGCTTTTACTCATCCCAACTCAGGCTCTGTCACATCTGGTGGAGTCAAGTATGGGCCACTTGCAGTCTCAAATCTCTGCAATCCGGCTCTTCAAGAAATCAACGGGCTTCTCTTTGGATTGGTGCTCCCACCTCCCACGCTCGGTGCCTCAATGCTGATGGAGGAAGCCCAGAGGTAGTCTGTGTTGGTGCATGTTGCATGCTTCCACAACTCTTGTGAGGCAGCGGAAGCGGTAAACAAAAAATTTTCTTTGCATGCAACACGCACTTTACCTTGGATCTTGTCTAAACAATAACTAGAAACCCTAACTAGATATCTTATCTACTATGTTAGTGATTATACCTTGATGATACGGTCCTTCGGGTCTTCTCTTTGGTGCAGCTCCTTTACTCCTTGCCTTCTCTTTTGATGAACTCCTTAGCTCCTTTGGATGTTGCCGATGTCCTCGATCTCCGGCCACCTCAAGACCTAGATGATCCACGCAAGAGCTATCATGCAAGCTACAAACTCTTCACAAGAGTTAAACCTAGAGATCAAGTTTTCTAAAAATGGTCACTAGGATGATGTAAAGATTAGTGTATTGGATTATCTTTGATCCTTTGCTTTTGATTCACATCTCATGTGAGTGTTAAAGCAAGGAAGAAGAAGGAGGAGAGAAGAAGGAGAGAGAAAGTGTTTTTCATAATGAGAAGAAAATCAAGCATGATCAAGGATATGGCACAAAATGAAATAATTGAAGCATGCATTATAAAAATAGCACCATGCTTCAATAGTAACTCCAAAACAATAAAATTTAATACAAGCCATTCTTACAACCATGCTTAGACTTTCTTAATTTCCACCCCATTTATTCATTTTCATAAAATAAATAAAGTATTATGAGGTGGCATCTTCTAGAAGGTATTCTTGTAAGAATTATAAGAATACCCCTCCTCCGTATACCGTATCCCGTATACCGTATACTCGTATCCGAATTCCGAAAAATACGAATACCAATAATCCAATAATATAATACCGGTATCCAGCTTAAACCAAAACCTAGCAGTATTATCGTTCCGATTATCATTCCTGTAACAATTACACGAACATAATCGAAACCCTGCTGCAACACCTTACGGCTACCGTAACAACTTACGGCCTCTACATCTTTCGCCTGAACGAAGGAACCCTCTGTATGGGGCTCTAAAGACGCGACAGTACGCTGACAGTGGGTTTAACCACAAGCACATCAGCGGCACTAGCTGTGCGTAACGGCTACCCAGGTACATGAGGAAAAGGTGGCCGACGAGCGAACTCATCACAACCCCAACGAGCCTGCAAGCAACACTTACCGTACAGTCCGGTCTCTTCGTCTGATATGTCGCATATCATGTCTAGGGGTGGAAATCGTCAGACCCCAGTAACGTGATAAGTCATGTCAATGTGAGGCTCATAACAGGTCGAGAAACTACTGATAACAGTTATCAGTAGATCTCCATATCAGCCTTGGCCAGGGACTTACAGTTATTGCCAATCGAGCATAGCGCAACATCAACCCCCAATACCGGGAGAGACGAAACCCCTCTTATCGCTCATTGTCTCCATACGACTCGGGACCGTACCCAAAATCCACCTGTTTGCACGACTCCTCTTGAGCGTGGTAGGGAGGAAATCAAAGCATAGTGGGAGTGGCATAAGACTCTATGACGATCTCGGGTCTACAGACTAACCTATACCAGTGTCACCAGAGGACTGGTATCTGACGATAGGTATACTACCACATAGAAGTCCTCAGTGAGTCCTGTTCAGTGTACCCAGTTTCCACTGAGCACCTGTATACCATCTTTGATGTCAAACACTAATGGATGTGGGATCATCCATCGCCAATCATATGGGTCAAGAAGCGTATACGCTAGTCTATTCTGGAATATCGATGCCCTGTCTCGATATTCCCTCGGCTAGGAAACTTTGAAGGATGTACTTGTGAACTACCATGGCCCCGCTAGTATGATCTACATCATAGTCCTGGTATCAAGTACATATCCTAATGGCTTTATCAACACGTGAGAGCACGACAGTATCACAATACAAGTCTACATGTTGAGATATAGGTAACCAGATAGCATACTATCATGTCGAGTAAGAAAGTCTTCTCAGTATATACATATCCAAGTATCCCCTAAAATATACATCATATGTACAATAATGGCCTCTAGGGAATACACATAACTAACAATCTCCCACTTGCACTAAGGCCATTTGTTGTAGTATCTCATACCCAACAACCCAAAAAGTCTCTCAAATTGTGTCTGAGGGAGGGCCTTCGTGAGTGGATCCGCAACGGTGTCCTTCATGTCAACTCTCCTGACCTCGATCTCCCGGCGATCTACTATCTCCCGGATCAGGTGATACCGCCTTAGAATATGTCTGGATTTCTGATGGGACCAGGGTTCCTTGGCTAAAGCCACCGCTCCATTGTTATCACAATACACAGGTATTGGATGCTCAAGGGATGGAACCACACCAAGCTCAGCAATGAACTTCTTCATCCAGACAGCTTCTTTGGCAGCATCGTTGGCAGCGATGTATTCAGCCTCCATCGTCGAGTCTGCAACGGTGTCTTGCTTGGAACTCTTCTAACACACCGCCCTTTCGTTGAGGGTAAAGACAAAACCCGAGATCGACTTACTGTCATTCTTATCACTTTGGAAGCTCGAGTCGGTAAAGGACTCCACTTGGAGTTCACCGTTACCGTACAATAAGAACATCTCCTTAGTCCTTCTCAAGTACTTGAGAATGTTCTTAACAGTTGTCCAGTGATTCTCTCCTGGATCTGCTTGATACCTACTCACTACACTTAGTGAGTACGCTACATCGGGTCTGGTACATAACATTGCATACATGATAGAGCCTACCGCCGAAGCATAGGGTATCCCTTGCATGCGAGTTCTCTCCAAATCAGTCTTGGGAGACATTTCTTTGGAGAGAGTGAGTCCAGAGATCGCGGGTATATTCCCACGCTTGGACTCTTCCATACTAAACCTCTTTAGTACGGTGTCTGTGTACCTAGATTGGGACAATCCCAGTATTCGTTTAGATCTATCTCTATAGATCTTAATCCCTAAGATGTAGGAGGCATCACCTAGATCTTTCATTGAGAATCTCTGTGATAAGAAGAGTTTGACCGAGAGCAGCATAGGAACATCATTTCCTATCAAGAGTATGTCATCCACGTACAATACGAGGAAGACGACCTTACTCTCTGCAACCTTCTTGTATATACAAGTTTCATCTATATTTTTGATGAAGTCAAACTCTTTGACTACCTCATCAAAACAGATGTTCCAACTCCGTGATACTTGCTTTAACCCGTAGATGGATTTAAGCAGCTTGCACACCATTCCACTGCTCCCACTTTCTACGAAGCCTTCTGGCTGAGTCATGTATACGCTCTCTTCTAAATCACCATTTAGAAAGGCGGTCTTGTCATCCATTTGCCATATTTCGCAGTCATGGTATGCAACGATGGCAAGTAGGATCCGGATGGACTTAAGCATAGCTACTGAAGAAAAGTTTTCATCATAATCTACACCTGGTCATTGACGAAAACCTTTTGCAACAAGTCTAGCTTTGAAAGTCTCAACTTTTCCATCTACACCAAGTTTCTTCTTAAAGATCAATTTGCTCCCAATGGGTTTTACCCCTTCAGGAGCAACTTCCAAAGTCCATACTTTGTTGTTGTATATGGATTCTATCTCAGATCTCATCGCATCCAGCCATTTCACAGAGTCCCCACTCGTGATGGCCTGCTCGAAGCTAGTTGGATCATCATCTTCCATGATGCAATTCTCACTCCCACCATCAACGAGAAAACCGTAGTATCTCTCAGGTGGATGAGGAACCCTACTAGATCTGCGGAGAGGCTGGGGTTCGTTGGGAACTACTGAATCCTCTGGTTCTACTAAATCTTCAATTATAGTTTGTTCTGCTGGAGCTTCTTCCAGCTCTACCTCTTAGCCACTAATTTCTTTTGCAAGAAATTCCTTTTCTAAAAAGGTGGCACGTTGAGCAACAAACACCTTTTGTTGTTCACTGTGGTAGAATAGATATCCATGCAAATGTTTTGGATATCCAACAAACTTACAAAGAACTGATCGTGCCTCGAGTTTGTCCGGATTTTGCTTTTTGACATAGGCCGGACACCCCCATATCTTAACTCGTTTAAGACATGGTCTCTTCCCACTCCATATCTCATATGGTGTAGTAGGTACAGATTTTGATGGAACTTGATTCAATAGGTATGCGGCTGCTTCAAGCCCATAACCCTAAAAGGAAATAGGTAATTCAGCGGTGCTCATCATAGAGCGCACCATATCCAATAGGGTGCGATTCCTCTGCTCTGATACACCGTTGTGCTGTGGTGTATACGGAGGAGTAAGCTGAGAGAGAATCCCATTCTCTTTTAGATAGTCCAGGAACTCCGTGCTCAAGTAATCGCCTCCTCGATCCGATCGAAGGATTTTAATACTTTTACCCGTTTGGTTTTCGACTTTGGATTTATATTCTTTGAATTTCTCAAAAGCTTCAGACTTGTGTTTCAACAGGAACACATGACCGAATCTTGAGAGATCGTCAGTGAATGTAATAAAGTACGAGAAACCATTCCTAGCATACGTAGACATGGGACCACATACATCACTATGTATTAGTCCCAAGAGTTCAACAGCTCTTTCTTCGTGTCTTGTAAACGGAGTTTTGGTCATCTTGCCTTTGAGACATGACTGGCAAGTGTCATAAGATGAAAATTCGAACGGATTCAAATATCCATTTTTATGCAACTTAGCTAGTCGTGTTGCATTGATATGACCTAGTCTACAATGCCACAAGAAGGATTAGTTCATTTCTGAACTCTTCCTCTTGTGTGTGTTATGTACGTTAAGAACTGTATTTTGATTCAGAACGTACAATCCGTTACATAACGCACCAAACCCAATCAACACTTGATTTAGGTAAATGTTCATAACATTATCCTCTACTACAAAGTTATATCCTTCTTTATCTAATAAAGAGATTGATATTAAATTGCATATCATAGAGGGTACGTAGTAACAGTCGTTCAGGATCAATGTATTCTCTTTTGGTAATACAAGGTGATATTCACAAACTGTTTTGGCTGCAACATTTGCACCATTTCCTACTTTTAGGGAATGATCACCTTTTCCCAGTTTTTTGCCTTTCCTTAGCCCATGAAACATATTGCATATGTGGGATCCTGATCCGGTATCTAATACCCAGGACGTAGAGTGTACTGAGAAACAGTTCTCTGTAACTAACACACCTGAAGAAGTTGCATCAACATGCTTATTCTTCGTTTGGGTGGCGTGGGAATTCGTATATGTTCCTATCTCCTGCTCGGACTTATAACACTTATAAGTTGGAGCCGGAATAACGTTCTCCTGCTCAGTATAACAAGAGGGTTCGGTCAATACATCCATATTATTATCTTGATTAAGGCATGACATTGGTTGATGCCTGAAGAAAGATGGAAGGAAACGTGTTAGCGTGCGCTCTTTGCAAGATTAGATTGGTTATTATCTTATCTAATCAGGACGTCTCCTACTGTTTTTATCAAATCTTCCTTCAAACCGTAAAAGGTAAGATTAACCGGGATTAATTACACCTTACAAGTTCGCCAATCTTTCAGCCAGTCAATGTTGGTACTTTGAGGGAGGTTCCCCGTGCTTTCGCACGGACCTAATTAGAGTAAATCTCGGTTTCCCAAGGGCGTAACCCCGTTAACACCTTTCTAGACACCTACTTGATTGGCTAATTTTGATGTGTAAAACTCTCCTAGGAGTAACTCTTATTTGCAGTGTGTATCGGGATCCAACTATCTCATAGAAGGTATGCAATCTCATTGTAAATTTCAACACTTGAAATTCCCGATAATACTTTTACCCTTAGCACACTATGACCTTGACAGAGGTCAACAAATCATAATGCAATAGTCAAGTTCAACCCGTCATTTCTAATTGAATCAGACCCACCCGCACGACCCTTGACAGAGGTCAACAAGGTCGTACGACTACCCTAATCCAATCACATCACATGCTTTACAGATAAGCACTAATCAGCTACCGCACACTACGCCTTGACAGAGGTCAACAAACGCAGCACGAATACTAAATAGTACCTATCTGAAATGACGGAGGGCTACGCATGTTTTTAGAAAAACTATGAGCGTAATGAACTTGATATCATTGTAGAATCTAGTGATTTTGAAAAGGAGTGTTTTTGAGGCTTTTCTAGTTTCGCTAAAGAGGTCACTCCCGGTGAAGGGATCTCGGCTCTTTCCTTATCGAATAAGGTGCTGGATATTCTACAAGGAATACCGCTATGCAAAGCAAGAACTATAGAAGCAATCAAAAACTAAACCGAGTGATTTGTAGCATTTCCTAGTTTTGCTAAAGATGTCACTCCCGGTGAAGGGATCTCGGCTCTTTCCTTACCGAATAAGGTGCTAGATATTCTACAAGAAATGCCGCTATGCAAAGCAAAAACTAGAGCTACCATTTTTGAAAATTTGATTCTACAACATCTTTAGGTTTCTTTTTCTTGACATTAATCATATTAATGCTGTCCCATCATTTAGGTTTCCTAAACATCACAGAAAAGAAACAAAAATAGAACGTACGCTTATGCCATCCGCATTCGCCACGGGGTCCCGTCATACACCGTTAGGTTACTTAACTAACGGCAGAGCGGGGGCTGGACTAGCGCGGGTGCAAAACATAAGCAACGTTTATTATATATCTCATATATAAATATAGCCATTACAGATCACATATGAATACATTGGATATACTAGGAATTCCGCATTTCATTCAAGCCTTAATGGAAGACGGGTTCCATGGTCATGATGAATAGCCAAAATCCCACCCTAGACCCCTATGGGTGAGGCAAACTACCCGCCAAATTCCCGAAGTGGAGCAACCTCCCTCAACAAAGTGAGTAGGCCACTCGGCACTTCGAAAACCCGGTAGTTTGTGCACCCCACCTTGGGTCTATCCTAGGAGCAAAAACAGTAAAAACAAATTATACAACGGTGGCTACAACCTCATCCCGGATGTGCCCTGCAAAATAATATTACATTGCTTTTACAAATTACATTGAATGAAAGAAAAGAAAAACGCTCTTCTCACATCCCCCGGCCATTCATCACGACAATCCAACAAATTCATATACACATACCATCTCATGATATCATTACAGAAGTGTGCAACCCCGACTAATCGACTTATAGCAATTAGTCGACGTTTCAAACACACATAAGAAAAAACTGAAAACTCGATTAGCCAAGCACTTTAGAATTTCGATCGATAATATTAAACCATGACAATACTTGTCATCTTCCAGTGCACAAACAACTTTGTGAAAATTATAGATGTCCCATAAACACTATTTCCACAATCTAAGAAAACGGCTGAAAAACGAGTCAACTCGGCCACGACTCGGCCGCTGATCGGCGGCCAAACACTGAGTTTGGCCACGGATCCGTGGCGTTCCTGACGAGTTACAGTCTCGTTTTTCTACAGTGTTCTTAGAAAACCCTGCACGTATTTTTAAGGCCAGATAAATAATTTTTTGAACACTTTAAAAAATTGACAGCAGCAGGGGCAGAAAACGTGTTTTTCAGGGAAAAATGCGTCGATCAAATTTCTAACTTTTGGCTAACAATTTAATTATGGCTTCGTTAGGCTCTGATACCATGTTGGTGCATGTTGCATGCTCCCACAACTCTTGTGAGGCGGCGGAAGCGGTAAACAAAAAATTTTCTTTGCATACAACACGCACTTTACCTTGGATCTTGTCTAAACTATAACTAGAAAACCATAACTAGAGATCTTATCCACTATGTTAGGGATTATACCTTGATGATACGGTCCTTCGGGTCTTCTCTTTGGTGCAACTCCTTTGCTCCTTGCATTCTCTTTTGATGAACTCCTTAGCTCTTTTGGATGTTACCGATGTCCTCGATCTCCGGCCACCTCAAGACCTAGATGATCCACGCGAGAGCTATCATGCAAGCTACAATCTCTTCACAAGAGTTAAACCTAGAGATCAAGTTTGCTAAAAATGGTCACTAGGATGATGTAGAGATTAGTGTATTAGATTATAATTGATCCTTTGCTTTTGATTCACATCTCTTGTGAGTGTTAAAGCAAGGAAGAAGAAGGAAGAGAGAAGAAGGAGAGAGAAAGTGTTTTTCATAATGAGAAGAAAATCAAGCATGATCAAGGATATGGCACAAAATGAAATAATTGAAGCATGCATTATAAAAATAGCACCATGCTTCAATAGTAACTCCAAAACAATAAAATACAATACAATCCATTCTTACAACCATGCTTAGACTTTATTAATTTCCACCTCATTTATTCATTTTCATAAAATAAATAATGTATTATGAGGTGGCATCTTCTAGAAGGTATTCTTGTAACAATTACAAGAATACCCCTCCTCCGTATACTGTATACCGTATACCCGTATCCGAATTCCGAAAAATACGATACCAATAATCTAATAATATAATACCGGTATCCGTCTTTAACCAAAGCCTACTAGTATTATCGTTCCGATTATCATTCCTGTAACAATTACACGAACATAATTGAAATCCTGCCGCAACACCTTACGGCTGCCGTAACAACTTACGGCCTCTACATCTTTCTCCTGAACGAGAGAACCCTCTGTGTGGGACTCTAAAGACTCGACAATATGCTGGCAGTGGGTTTAACCACAAGCACGTCAGCGACACTAGCTGTGCGTAACGGCTACCCAGGTACATGACGAAAAGGTGGACGACGAGCGAACTCATCACAACCCCAACGAGCCTGCAAGCAACACTTAGCGTACAGTCCGGTCTCTTCGTCTGATATGTCGCATATCATGTCTAGGGGTGGAAATCGTCAGACCCCAGTAACGTGATAAGTCATGCTGATGTGAGGTTCATAACAGGTCGAGAAACTACTGATAACACTTATCAGTAGATCTCAATATCAGCCCTGGCCAGGGACTTCCAGTTATTGCCAATCGAGCATAGCGCAACATCAACCCCCAATACCGGGAGAGAAGAAACCCCTCTTATTGCTCATTGTCTCTATACGACTCGGGACAGTACCCAAAATCCACCTGTTTGCACGACTACTCTTGAGCGTGGTAGGGAGGAAATCAAAGCACAGTGGGAGTCTCATAAGACTCTATGACGATCTCAGGTCTACAGACTAACCTGTACCAGTCTCACCAGAGGACTACTATCTGACGATAGGTATACTACCACATAGAAGTCCTCGATGAGTCCTGTTCAGTGTACCCAGTTTCCCCTGAGCACCCGTATACCATCTTTGATGTCAAACACTAATGGATGTGGGATCATCCATCGCCCATCATATGGGTCAAGAAGCGTATACGCTAGTCTACTTTGGAATATCGATGCCTTATCTCGATATTCCCTCGACTAGGAACAATTGAAGGATGTACTTGTGAACTACCATGGCCCCACTAGTATGATCAACATCATAGTCCTGGTAGTCAAGTACATTTCCTAAGGGCTTTATCAACACGTGAAAGCACGACAGTATCACAATACAAGTCTACAAGTTGAGATAAAGGTAACCAGATAGCATACTTTCATGTCAAGCAAGAAAGTCTTCTAAGTATATACATATCCAAGTATCCACTATAATATACATCATATGTACAATAATGGCCTCTAAGGCATACACATAACTAACAGTCTGTCTTCCGCAGGCTGGCTCCCCAAGCTGCTGCTTTGCTAACGCAGGAGGCAGGGTATTCAAGCTCTTAAAGGAAACAGGGGGCAGGCTCGGCAAAATCATGAAGCTAATCAATTCCCGGCTGTAAGATATGGTCGACGTCGATATCAGCGTCATACAAAATGTGCTGGGGTCAGTTCAACGTATGGTCCTGTTTCAACCCCAGTGGTGAATGTTGTTGTTCCAACTGGGAACAGCTTCAAATTGATTGTGAAGGGTCAAACAATATTCTCCTACCGCAATATTGAAGAAGTCTCCGCAGCCCATGGAGATCCCACGAGAGCAGAAACCAGTTCGCTCCCTGAGACAACTTTCCTTTTCTATATATAAGCTATGGAAGTAGGTGAACGAGACTCACCCAAAGATGGATCCTGATACAGCGGTTCCTCCCAAAACCAAAGCGGCTTTTCACAATAATAGCCCTAATAAAGCTCAAATGCCCGGAGCAAACTCCAAAGGCCAAAACTCTAAACATCCCAAGCCTGGGGGCATGGTCGTTCACATAGTTTATGTTGTGAATTCCAAAGATGAAGTTCAAGCTTATACTAGTCACCGACCTCAAACTCGGTCCTTGACAAAAGTTTGACTGTAATGTGAAAATTTGCAGGAGATGCTTGCTCAAGTCGCATAACTCGCTAATCCATCGTTTAAGGCAAATCCCGAAAATGCACTTGGAGAAAGAACAGAGTACGAGTTGGATACTGATTTCCTAAATCACGCTCTCAAAATAAAAAAAAAAAAAGGTATGTCCACAAGCATAATGGGCACGGATGAAAACCCGAAAGGGCGCCGTGAGTAAAAATAGCAGGACTGCCGGCGAGCTTGTGAAAACCCGGAAGGGCGCAATCTCGTTAAAAAAAGGGTATGTCCATAGGCAAAATAGGCACGGATGAAAACCCGAAAGGGTGCCATGAGTAAAAACAGCAGGACTTCCGGTGAGCTTGTGAAAACCCGGAAGGGCGCAACCTCGTTAAAATAAATACACTTACGAGATCTTCACGACTCGTAAGGAGAATCCCCCCTGTGAGACCCTCACGGCTCATAGGATTCAAAAGCCTAAAGTTACGGGGATCTAGACCTGTTCTTAAGCCATCATATCTCTCAAATTGCCCTACAGGCGGTCCATATTGACCCTTGTATACAATCCAGGGGCACAAATAAATATTTCTTTGCCAAGTTCTACAAATGGCAAGAAATATCCCTATATGGTGAATAACACTTGTAGGTCCTCTCGACTTATAAGGAGAAAACACACTTGGAAGATCTTTACGACTTACAAGAGAAGACATCACTTAGGAATCCCCACGATTCTTAAGGAGAAAATACGCCTACGAGATTCTCACGACTCGCAGGGAGAAAACCCTTTATGAGACCCTTACGGCTCGTAAAGTCAAAAGTCTTAGTCGACAGGATCCTAACCCTGTCTACTGAGCCACCTTTGTCCAAATCGACAAGGGCAAATGATGAGTCGCTCCTGGCACCATCCCAGTTGTAGCGATATTGATGCCTAAACAGGTATCAAATTCCAAGCCAACCTCTCCGGCAAATGTCGTCCTTACAGTCACCTGATGAAGAAGGGGACCCCATTCGTCTGGGATCGAAAATGCCACAGTGCACTCGACGAAATCAAACAATACCTGCAGAATCCGCCGGTACTAACTGCTCCGGTCAAGGGAAAACCCCTCATCCTGTACACAACAGCCCTTGAAGGTTCCTTAGGCGCGCTATGGGCATAGGAGAATGACCAAAGGAAGGAGAGAACCCTCTGCTACTTGAGTCGAGTTCTCCTGGGGGCAGAAAGCAATTACTCCCCCAACGAAAAACACTGCTTGGCATTAATCTTCGCGATAACGAAGCTCAGACACTATGCTTTGGTGCATGAGGTTCATCTCATATCAAAAGTGGATCCTTTCAAATATTTAATGTCAAAGGCCATATTAACGGGAAGACTCGCTAAATGGGCCCTGCTCTTGATGGAATTCTCTATAACATATCGACCACTCAAAGCAGTGAAAGGCCAGGCCATCGCCGACTTCCTGGCTGAGCATCCGATACCTGCCGACTTACCCCTAAATTATGAATTACCAGACGAGCACGCGTTTGAGATGATCGATGGGGAGAAAGAAGAGAGCGACACCCGATGGGAACTCTACTTCGATGGGGTATCTTCAATGAAGAAGCGGAAGCACAGCTCCCCTATAATCAAATCGGGGGTGGGCCTTATCTTCGTGACTCCACAAGGAGGGATAATGTGCTTTGCCTTTTCCCTGATAGAGCTGAGGACAAACAATGAAGCCGAATATGAAGTTTTGACAACAGGTCTTGTGATCGCTGTCGATGATTGAATTGATATTCTTGATGTGTAGTATAAAATATGTAAATAAATCACAATCAAAAATTATTTGACCGCAATCAATAACGGTGTCGGATGTAGTACGTTAGCGAGTGCGGATCGTCCACAGGGAAAGTGAGTTCCGTTCAATTTTCGAATTAGATGAGTTGAAAATTTAAGGCAAAGAAAAGAAAACAATTCATGATATGTAATTTGAAGATCAAGAAATAAGAAAAATCTAGATCTAAAAGAAATATTAAAAAGCAAGAATTGAGATGAGAGATAATTTCCAACCAACAATCAAGATTATAAGGATAGCTCGTAGGAGTAGATCGGATCTATAGATGTGATGAGATCTAATGATTACTCATTCTTATCCATTAATGAATTGATACTAGATCGATGCAAATTCATCGAGGTTTAAGGATCGTGCGGGAAAATTAGGGATTCCGCAACTCATCCTTTGTCCTTTCGATAGATCGCATTCAAATTCTAGCTTCTAGTTAATCAAATGGTTAATAGTTGTTCCCTAGTTTCGAGTGAACACGATCTAGAAAGCATCATCTCGAAACTAGGTCATTAATCATTTGATTCACTAGAATTTCAAAGCATTATAGGATTTAAGAATTGTAAGAATATCTAAATCATCATCATCTAAAGATCGTCACAACTCCTACACGAGCGGAGATTACTCAAACATCATGATCACAAACACAATCACAAATTGAGATCTAATCATTTTTCTTGAATTAAAAGATAAGCAAGAATATAAAAAATTCACCTTTATTTATCGACAAATTTCGTTACAACTCTCTTGAATTTACAAAAGGAAGGAACTAGATCGTCGATTTCGGCTTCGCTCGGCTCCTTGAGTCGTGGATCGGCGTGGATCTCTTACTCCGTTGGAATCCGACGTTGCTTATAAAGGTTGAAGGCACTCTTGCTTGAATTGATCTCGGGAATTTGATCTTGATTTTGAATTGGGGTTGAATTTGAGGCACAAGTTTTTGTCACTAAACTTGTGGGTTGAAGATGGTGATGATTCTTGAACAAATTCCCCTATAGATCTAGGCTCCTTTTTATAGACCTCCCAATTCTTAGATCTAGAATTGAAATTTGAATTCCCCCCACAAATTAGTTATCCAAATGATTTAAATTTCCCTCCAAAAAGTTAGTTAAGCTTTAAAATTTGAATTTCCCTCCAAGAATTTGTTAAGCCGAGCATTCTAGATGTGCCACGTGGAGCTTCTGGGGTCTTCTGGAAGCTTTGGCCGTTAGGATAGACACGTGGAAAAAATTGGGCACTTTGATCTCACTATAAGGCCGTGGATCCGCGGCGCCAAAGAGGTTTGGGCCGCGGATCCGCTGCCCTTTTGTGGCCTTGGGGCTTCATATTTTGTGGTAATTCTTGGGTTTTCTTGTAGGCCTTTTTCTGATGTATGGATTTTTATTTGGCCTTCTTGTATTACTACCAGATCTTCAGCCTTTGAGTTGGCGCATCTTTTACCAGATCTTCTCCCAATTTTGGGCTCTGCTTCCGGAATTCCCTGCATAGATTCCAAGACAAGAGTTGCGCAATACAAGGATGATGCGATGCTATAAAATACACACAATTTCCCTAAAAGTGCCAGTTTTAGTATACAGTACAAGTAATCCAGTATTTTACATGTGTTTTGCAAATATGTGTGATCTGAATACCGGATACCTTTACTTGACTACAAAAGTTAGGGAAATTGCTGGTTAAAAGATGCAATATTTTCGACTGATCAAATTCCCCCAAACTTATTTTCGATCGTCTCGATCGAACTGTTTTATTAAAAAGAGAAGGAGAAAATAAAGAAAGAGAAAAGATTACTTTCGTAGGCAACACGATTGCACTGAGCACGTGCAACAAGCCTTTAAACCTCTAGGTGTCCCTAGTTGGAGGAGTGTTGTCTCCTGAGGGTTTTCAGCGGATTGCACCCACAAAATCCAATAATAAAAGAAAGATCATGAATATTACATTTTAAGAAAAGAATTGTAAAAGAAAATCTTTGAAAATTAGGGTTTTCAACTAAGCTAGCTTTTCGGTTGTCATGAGCCCTATCTTAATGGTCACGAAAAGATGTCAGAAATCACGTCCTCCCTCAATAAAATATCGTCTTATTCTTCATTCCTATCTTTCTTCCAAAACATCGATCATATCACCCTGCGTGTGTGTAACGGACATCCCTACACCCGGAGAATTCAATTCAAGCTATCATACTCTTGCCCATCAGCCTCAGTACTTTTTAATTAATGAATATTTAAATGAATTTGCTCACACACTTTCATGCGACCGTTAATACTTCTTGAGGTACTAACCGACCGATTACTCCTGTGCTTGCTTACTTGGTGTATTTTCCTCGTCTTGCACCACCTCAGGCATAGCAGTGACTCCCAGACCAGTTGGCCTTAGGGCACTAGGTGAAGAGGCACCCTCGCTATACATTTTTTATTGCCCTCGGTGATAACAAACCAGTGTCCATTTTTCTCACCAGTTTATATTTTTTTATTCACTTTTTTTTATTTTATTTCCTTCATACTTTGGCTTTAAGACAAGAGCATTTCAAGGTATCCTCTACTATCCCAGGCTTTAAGACGTGTGTAAGTGCGAATAGCAGGGTATCAACGTTCAAAATGTTTGGCTTCCAGAATAGAAACTATTTTTCAGACTTATTTTTATCCTCAGATTAGTGACTACCTTCATCTTACTAACCCTTGGGATAACGGCTCATAACTACTTATTACTAGTTCGTATAAGAAAACTTCTAATTTTCTTGGTTTTCTTAAATTTTTCTAATCTTATGGATGTAATTGTGCACTATCTAATCTTTTATTAGCATAAATATTAAATATTTTTATATTTTGAAAATTTTTAAAATTTTTATGAGTTTTTGAAAATTTTTGAATTTTTTTAAATTTTTATAGGTTTTAATGGGTTTTGAAAAACTACTTACAAAAAATGATGAGCCAAAAGTATGTACACAGAATTTTTATGGGTTTTGAAATTTTTTAAATTTTTATGGTTTTTTTTTAAAGAAATGTTTTGTGCTTATGCAAATGATATGCAAATGATGCAAAACTAAGCACAAACCTCCCCCAAACTTGTTTTCAACAGTGTCCTCACTGTTGCCATCCGCTATATCTACAAAACCTATAAGCCTGGGAGGAATTTATTAGTGGGGGCAAAATATATAAGTGAAGATCCTCCCCCAAACTTTTTCTTTTCACTCACCTCCATTCAAAAAGATGATGCAGTAATATACAGGACATGGAAGTGAGACGGAGGAATTTTAATCAAGATAAACTGGCTCCTGTAAGAACAGGAGCTCCTCCGTGGGGTCAGTGGACAAATACTGCTTTAGTCTATGTCCATTCACTTTGAAAAATGTGCCGTTTTCAACATTTTCTACCTCTACTACCCCGTGCGGGTATACAGACCGCACAACAAAAGGTCCCTTCCACCGAGATCGAAGCTTACCCGCGTGAAGGTGCAGTCATGAATCATAAAGAAGGACTTGTTGATCTGGTGAAAATGTTTTCCGCAAAATGTTTTTATCGTGAAAAACCTTGGTCCTATTCTTTATGATCACAACGTTATTATAAGCTTTATCGCGGAGTTCGCTTAGCTCATCAAGTTGCAGCTTCCGAAAGTTGCAGGCTTGGTTTAGGTCAAAATTGATTTCCTTAATATACCACAATGCTTTATGCTCTATCTCGATGGGTAAATGACATGCCTTCCCAAACACTATCCTATATGGAGACATCCCTAGGTCGGTTTTAAATGCAGTTCTGAATGCCCAAAGAGCATCTGTCAGTTTGGTCGACCAATCTTTTCTATTTTTCGCAACAGTCTTCTCCAGGATTAGTTTGATCTGTCTATTTGAGATCTCAGCCTGCCCGCTCATTTGGGGATGATAGGGTGTAGAAAGTCGGCGGTTGATTCCGTATTTCCGCATCAGAGTCTCGAAAGACCTGTTGCAGAAATGTGTCCCATTATCGCTAATGATAGCGCGTGGGTGTCTAAATCGCGAAAAGATATTCTCTTTCAAGAACTTAATGACAACTTTTCTGTCATTAGTGCGACATAGAATGGATTCTACCCACTTTGAGACATAATCAACCGCCAGCAGTATGTACAAATTCCTAAAGGAGTTGGGAAAGGGACCAATAAAATCAATGCCCTAAACATCGAAAATTTCAACAACCAAGATGGGTTGCTGAGGCATTTCATTTCTCCGGGAGATTCTACCCGTGTACTGACATTGTGTACAGGTTTTGCAATAGTCAAATGCGTCTTTGAATAAGGTCGGCCAATAAAATCCACATTGCAAAACCTTCTCCGCCGTCTTTTTAGGACCGAAGTGACCCCCACAGGCCTGATCATGACAAAAAGAAAGAACACTCTTGAACTCTTCTTCCGGGACACACCAGCGAATGATCTGATCAGGACAATACTTAAACAAATATGGATCATCCCAGTAAAAGTGTTTTACTTGGGATAAAAATGGTATTTGTCCTGTTTTGACCAATCGCTGGGTATCGGTCCCGTGACAAGATAGTTCACAATATCCCTGAACCATGGTTCATTGGATACGTTCAAGAGTTGTTCATCAGGGAATGAGTCATTGATCGGGAGGGTCACAGGGGAAGAAGAGATGCGTGAAAGATGGTCGGCTACTACGTTTTCACATCCCTTCTTATCTTCAATAACAAGATCAAATTCTTGTAACAGAAGGATCCAACGTATTAGCCGACCTTTTGCATCTTTCTTTGCCAGGAGATGTTTCAAGGCAGAATGGTCTGTGTACACAATTATTGGAGAGCCGATTAAATAAGGCCTGAATTTTTCTAACGCAAATACAACTGCCAAAATTTCTTTTCGGTAGTTGTATAGTTGATTTGTGCATCATTCAGGGTCTTACTCGCGTAGTAGATCACGTGTGGCATCTTTTCAATGTGCTGTCCTAAGACTGCACCTACTGCAAAGTCGGATGCGTCACACATCAGCTCAAAGGGGTAGTCCCAATTTGGAGATGATAGAACGGGGGCTGAAGTGAGGGAGTGTTTAAGTGAGTCGAAGGCTGCTTCACAATCCGAGTCAAAATGGAAAGTCGTATCCTTGGCCAGGAGAAGAGTTAAAGGTCTAGCAATTTTGCTAAAATCCTTAATGAACCTCCTATAAAAGCCCGCGTGGCCAAGAAATGATCGAATGTCCTTGACGCTTTTAGGATGAGGAAGGTTTTGAATGACATCTATCTTAGCTCTGTCAACCTCAATGCCTTTCTGTGAAATAACATGTCCAAGCACAATTCCCTCTTGGACCATGAAGTGGCATTTTTCCCAATTAAAGGTTAAGTTCTTCTCTTTGCAACGAGTAAGAACTGCGTCAAGATTCGATAGGCAGTCGGAAAAAGAGTCTCCGAAAATCGTGAAATCGTCCATAAAGTTCTCCAGAAAATTATCTACCATGTCAGAGAATATCCCCATCATACACCGCTGAAAGATAGCGGGAGCATTGCATAACCCAAAGGGCATGCGTCTATAAGCAAAGGTACCAAAAGGACAAGTAAAAGTGGTTTTATCTTGATCCTTTTTGGCTATGGGGACCTGATTATAGCCAGAGTATCCGTCCATAAAACAATAATACGCACGTCCAGCTAAGCGTTCCAGCATCTGATCAATGAAAGGTAGAGGAAAGCGGTCTTTCCTCGTAGCGGCATTGAGTTTACGATAATCAATACATACACGCCACCCAGTTTGGGCATGTGGCTGAATCAACTCATTGCCACATTTGTAACAACTGTGATGCCAGATTTCTTAGGGACGACATGTATAGGACTCACCCATTGGCTATCGGAGATTGGGTATATGATACTACTATCAAGGCATTTGACGATCTCTTTCATCACCGCTTCCTTCATGACGGGGTTCAACCGTGTCTGTGGTTCTCGGGTTGGTCTGGCATCATCCATCAAGTGTATATGATGTTCGACAATCAAGGGACTAATCCCTTTGATGTCCGCCATGGTCCAACCAAACGCCTCCTTATTAGATCTCAATACCGATAAAAGTGCATTCTCTTGCTCTGATGCTAGAGAAGTGGAAATGATAATCGGTAAAGATTCATTCTCCCCTAAATATGCATATTTAAGGTGAGAAGGTAAAGTTTTGAGATCTAATTCGGGCGGAGAAATAATAGAAGGTGGGATCATTGAATGATTTTCGGAGTCGCGGAGAAGCTCATAGCCTGTAAAAGATACAGACTCGGATGGTGATGAGCCAGGAGTGGCAGACTCAAGCGCAGAAATGGTGTCCTCACTAAGGTCATGTGTCAGGTCAAACAGTGATGTGGTAATGTCGTCGAGATCTGTAAAGCAAAGTTCCTCAACTCCGCAACTTTCGGGAGCAATCTCGTGGACTGAGCATACATCAAGGATATGAGCAGAGGGTTCTGATGGCTGACTTCCAATTCTGTAGATGTTTAGTTCAATGGTCATATTTCCAAATGATAAGTTCATTGAACCATTTCTACAATTAATGACAGCATTGGAAGTGGCAAGGAAAGGTCGACCTAAAATCACCGGAATTTGGCTCCGGGGGTTCGCTACAGGCTGTGTATCGAGAACAATGAAGTCTACAGGGAATATGAATTCCCCGACCTTTATTAACACATCCTCTAGTTCACCCCGAGGTTTGGTGATTGACCGGTCTGCCATTTGGAGAGTGCAGTGAGCAGGTTTCAACTCTCCAATCCCTAACTGCTCATAGACAGAGTATGGAAGTAGGTTAACACTTGCGCCAAGGTCTAACAGAGCACGGTTGATGTTTTTACCACCTATAGAAATCGATATCGTAGGACATCCTGGGTCCTTACGTTTCTTTGGTAGCTGGGGGATAAAAGCAGTGCTAATGTTATTGGACATGAAGACCTTCTTCGGCACTTGAGTCTTCCTCTTCCTAGTGCACAAGTCCTTGAGAATTTTCGCATAAGCGGGGACTTGTTGAATTGCATCTAGGAGAGGGATGTTGATGTTAACCTGTTTGAACATTTCCATGATTTTCTCCATATGAGGACTCGATTTGTTAGCCCTTAACCGGTTCGGGTAAGGTGCTTTAGCAATGAGCGCTGGGTCCATCATAGGAGAAGGAAGAGGGGGTAGACAAGATCCCGAAAGAGGAGTGGGGATTGTCTGTGAAGAGCTAGAAGAGGTGGGCTGAGGTAGCGAGCCTAGAGGGAAATGGAGAATAGGCTCGCGAGAAGGCGGTGGGGTAGGAGAACAAGAATCAGACGTAGAAGTGTGTGTGTGAGGAAAGGTCTCAGCCGGGGTGTTGATAGGATTTTCAGTATCATCAACTTCTTCCCCAACATGGTTATCCAGCATTCTTCCTGATCTTAACGTTGTGATGGCATTTACATTGTAATGCCCAGGATTCGGTAGGGGTTGAGACGGAAGTTTCCTTTTTTCTCTCGCACTTAATTCGGCCTTAAGTCGTGCAATCTCAGCTTCCATCGTTTTGATACTCTCAACTTGAGACGCTGAGTTTTTCTTTATCTCACCGACGGAAGACCTAACTTCGGCCGACACTTCCATGAAATTTGACAAGAGTGATTTCATGGTTTGAGCGACTTGAGAGAACTCGTCAAAAAAGGTCGACTGCATAGGATTAGAAGGTGCAGGAGTGTTGACCTGGTTTTGGAAATTTTGTGACTGGTAGGGGTGCTGGGTGAGGTGAAGTGGTTGCTGTTGTGGAGGAAGGGCCCGTTGGAATTGATTAGGGTTTGGAACCGTGTTTTGGGATTGGTTCCAGGCAAAATTCGGGTGATTCCTCCAACCCTGATTGTATGTGGAAGAAAAAGGGTCGTTTCTAGGTCTTTGGAATGAGGCATTGGTATGCTCGAGACCTTGAAACTGAGAGTTTAATGGACATTCTTCCGTTAAGTGAGAAGGGTCAGAACAGCACCCACAAACGGTTTTGGGGAGCGACATTGGGTTCAGGGAGGCTGCTAAAAATTTGTGTTCCATAGCGTCGAGCTTCTTTTGCATTGCTGCCATCTCAGCTCGAACACCTATGGACACGTCTATTTGGTGTACGCCACCCCTACTCGATAGCTGAGTTCCAGTCTCCCACTGTAGTGACTTTCAGCGAACTCTTCTAAAAATTTCCATGCTTCCCCATCATCCTTGGTCATAAAGGTACCTTGACACATGTTATCAAGGTTTTGTTTAGTGGTAGGGTTACTGCCCTCATATATGATTCGGCAAAGTTCCCATCTCGGGATGCCGTGATGTGGGCATTGAACCAAAAGATCCTTGAATCGGTCAAAGTATTTTGAAAATGGTTCAGCCGGAAGCTGGGAGAATTGATAGAGTTCGCTACGGATTCGAGCTGTCTTTTGCATGGGGTAAAATTTCTTAAGGAATGCCGCAACGAATTCTTCCCAATTCGTGATGGAGTGTGCGGTGGTGTTATATAGCCACTTCTCGGCTAAATCGCACAAGGTAAATGGAAGAAGTCGTAGACGCATGGCATCCACAGAAAGTTATGATGTACCCATCATTGCGCATACGTTTTCAAATTTGGTAATGAAAACGTAAGCGTCTTCAGTCTCGAGACCGTGGAATTTGGGTAAGAGGTTGATGTACTGGGGCTTAATCTCAAAGTTATCCCCGTTGGCTGGTGGAATGGATAAGCAGGTCGAGAGAAGACCTCACAAAGGGTAGCACCTCTCTTGGAGAGAGACGCGGGGAGGATTCTGCGCACCAACGGACGGCGGCAGAGTAGCGGTAAAGAGGTTCGATGGAGACGGATCCATCGGTGTGGGTGTGGTGGGGGGTAAAAGAAAGGTAAATGGAGAAATACCGACTTCGGAATCGATCGAGGGGACGCGGACAAGTCGGGCACTAGAATCCCGTGTCCAGCCTATCTTGCACTAAAAGGGGTTAGTACAAGTGGCAGCGTGATTTATAATTAGGGGAAATGAAGTGAGTGCGGTGTTTGTTTTGAAAAATGATACGGATTTTGAAAATATGATGCGATCACAACAAATGCAACAAGCAATACCCTAAAATCTATGGTCACCTAGGTCAAAGCTCTAGACCGCTCCTAACTTCCAAAAGACAAGTCGCAGGATAAATCCTCCACTGCCTCTTTGTCTCTCCTGTGGCCAGGTAAGTGCCAGGTAAGTGGAAGGTTTTCCACTACGTAAGTAGTGGGCCTAATTAAGTAACCACTAGCCTTCGACACACTTGCCTTAGACACCACAAAAAGAAACGCGGATAAGCAATGAATTACCCACGGCCTTCTTCTGTCCTAAGTGAGCGCGACGGTCCTTAGAGTCATCTCTAGATATTTTTTAATTAATGAGGGTAATGCGGATGCAGGTTTGTGATTTTTGGGGCCTAGGAAGGGTAATGAACTCCCCACCTAATCTGGATTTGGCCGTGCCTCTTAATGTCCGTATTAATTATGCAAACAACCACAAAGATAAAAAGCAAGCACAATTTATTTTGCTTTTTGCGCGGCGCTGCGATTATTTGCAAAGAAACCTGCACAAAATATTAATTGGAGCAGATTTTAGGAAAGAGATAAGAAAGTAAGAGATTACCTGCCAAAAATTGTACAGAGAGCTCCTTGATAGGCCGCGGAACCGCTGCAGTTACCTCCTAATGCGGCGGAATCGCGGTGCAACAGTGGAATCCCTGCACAAAATTTTTCCAGCAAGCTCCTGATCTCTTCCTTAGTCCTCTGGAATTCACCAAATAATTTTCCAATTTCACAGCAAGCTCCAGATCTCCTTGCAATTAACCACAACAACATGTATTAGTATTTTGCGCGAGTTTTGATCTAAAAAATATTGATGGAATAAACTTTTCAACTCAAATTTCAAAAAAAATGAACAAATAGCACACGATCCCCGGCAACGGCGCCATTTGATTGAATTGATATTCTTGATGTGTAGTATAAAATATGTAAAGAAATCACAATCAAAAATTATTTGACCGCAATCAATAACGGTGTCGGATGTAGCGCGTTAGCGAGTGCGGATCGTCCACAGGGAAAGTGAGTTCCGTTCAATTTTCGAATTAGATGAGTTGAAAATTTAAGGCAAAGAAAAGAAAACAATTCATGATATGTAATTTGAAGAACAAGAAATAAGAAAAATCTAGATCTAAAAGAAATATTAAAAAGCAAGAATTGAGATGAGAGATAATTTCCAACCAACAATCAAGATTATAAGGATAGCTCGTAGGAGTAGATCGGATCTATAGATGTGATGAGATCTAATGATTACTCATTCTTATCCATTAATGAATTGATACTAGATCGATGCAAATTCATCGAGGTTTAAGGATCGTGCGGGAAAATTAGGGATTCCGCAACTCATCCTTTGTCCTTTCGATAGATCGCATTCAAATTCTAGCTTCTAGTTAATCAAATGGTTAATAGTTGTTCCCTAGTTTCGAGTGAACACGATCAAGAAAGCATCATCTCGAAACTAGGTCATTAATCATTTGATTCACTAGAATTTCAAAGCATTATAGGATTTAAGAATTGTAAGAATATCTAAATCATCATCATCTAAAGATCGTCACAACTCCTACACGAGCGGAGATTACTCAAACATCATGATCACAAACACAATCAAAAATTGAGATCTAATCATTTTGCTTGAATTAAAAGATAAGCAAGAATATAGAAAATTCACCTTTATTTATCGACAAATTTCGTTATAACTCTCTTGAATTTACAAAAGGAAGGAACTAGATCGTCGATTTCGGCTTCGCTCGGCTCCTTGAGTCGCGGATCGGCGTGGATCTCTTGCTCCGTTGGAATCCGGCGTTGCTTCTAAAGGTTGAAGGCAATCTTGCTTGAATTGATCTCGGGAATTTGATCTTGATTTTGAATTGGGGTTGAATTTGAGGCACAAGTTTTTGTCACTAAACTTGTGGGTTGAAGATGTTGATGATTCTTGAACAAATTCCCCTCTAGATCTAGGCTCCTTTTTATAGACCTCCCAATTCTTAGATCTAGAATTGAAATTTGAATTCCCCCCACAAGTTAGTTATCCAAATGATTTAAATTTCCCTCCAAAAAGTCAGTTAAGCCTTAAAATTTGAATTTCCCTCCAAGAATTTGTTAAGCCGAGCCTTCTAGATGTGCCACGTGGAGCTTCTGGGGTCTTCTGGAAGCTTTGGCCGTTAAGATAGACACGTGGAAAAAATTGGGCGCTTTGATCTCACTATAAGGCCGCGGATCCGCGGCGCCAAGGGGGTTTGGGCCGCGGATCCGCGGCCCTTTTGTGGCCTTGGGGCTTCATATTTTGTGGTAATTCTTGGGTTTTCTTGTGGGCCTTTTTCTGATGTATGGATTTTTATTTGGCCTTCTGTATTACTACCAGATCTTCAGCCTTTGAGTTGGCGCATCTTTTACCAGATCTTCTCCCAATTTTAGGCTCTACTTCCGGAATTCCCTGCATAGATTCCAAGACAAGAGTTGCGCAATACAAGGATGATGCGAAGCCAAGAAAAACACACAATTTCCCTAAAAGTGCTGGTTTTAGTATACAGTACAAGTAATCCAGTATTTTACATGTGTTTTGCAAATATGTGTGATATGAATACCGGATACGTTTACTTGACTGCAAAAGTTAGGGAAATTGCTGGTTAAAAGATGCAATATTTTCGACTGATCAGTCGACATGGGAATCGAAGACCTCCTCATATACGGAGACTCCCAACTGATCGTTAGTCAAGTAAACAGCGACTATCAAACGTACAAGCCAGAGTTGGTGACGTACGGCGAGAGAGTGCAATAACTACATACTCAAATTCCTTCCTACACCCTGGAAAGCATAACGCGTGCGGAAAATAGCAAAGCGGATGCATTGGCCAGACTCGCTAAAGAGCTGGCTGATGAAAACCTCGAAGACGTGAGGATCATTGTGCAAAGCCGTTGGGTTATTGCACCGGTGGAAATATCTCCGGAGTCTTCCGAAGAAAAGGGTGCGACTGAGCAAACGGCTATACAAATAAAAGACCAGGAAAAGGCTAAGGATTAGAAAGAAGTCTTTATAGACCGCTTCAAATCCCGTCGAACGCCTGAAAATGCGTCCTCAAGACATCTGCTCATGAAAAGTGTTCTGTCTTTTGCCTTCGTCAATGATACTCTGTATAAGAGATCATTTGATTCCCTGTGGCTATGTTGCTTAGGACCTGAAGAAGCAAAGAGAGTCGTCCAAGAAACTCACGACGGACTCTGCGGTTCTCATCAAGCCGGGCCGAAGATGAAACTGAAGATCAAAAGTATGGGCTACTATTGGCCCACGATGATCCAAGATTGCCACGAATACGTGAAGCAATGCCACTCGTGCCAGATTCACGGGGATTTTATCCACCAGTATCCAAATCCGTAACATCCAACAGTAGCTAGCTGGCCATTTGAAATGTGGGGAACTGAAATAATCGGGCTCATTGTGTTGGGTTCCTAGGCACTCTTGTGAGGGTTCATAAGGCATCAATCATGCCCGAATAAAATTTTAGACGTGCCGAACGACCCAAAGCAGGGATCTTTGCAAGATTATTAGGGTTTTAACATGCAAGTAAACATCTTTACTACTAAGTGTGAGGGATTACAACCTTTGTACTCTGCTCCTTCGCTTTATAAGCTCCGAGTAGAAGTCCCTTCACCGCGATCCACGATCTCCCGGACTCAAGTGAGGCTCCACGACTAGAACGATCCATGATAGCTTGTAGTGTTCCTTTTCTCCGATGATCTATGTCGAAGTTGCTATACCTCAAGCTCTCCCAGTCTAATGAGGTGAACACCCTAATCTAATGGGCTAGATTAGATGAGGATGATGGAGTAGTATTTATGCTATCTTTTTATATCAAATTCTCACATGAAAACATCACAAAAGGAAAAACTAGTAAGCTTTATGAAAGCTCCAGAGAGAAGAAGATGATAAAAAATGAGTAAATCCTTTTGTGATGAATAATGAAATGAATATATGAATTAATAATGCAACCATGGTTTAGGATGACAAGGATAACCCTTGTAAAGAATTAACTAGGGCTAGGGTTTGGTTGGCTTAAAGAATGAGTCATGGATAAATATCAACCATAATATTTAACTCATGACAAAATGAAAGCTTCTAGAAGGTGCAAGAAGCAACTAACCCTAATCAAACCCTAACCTTGTTTAATCTCCACTAAACATGTTCCATTATTAATCATATCATGTCACAATAATATATATCACATATATATTATATTTGTAACAAAAGAAATTAATATAATTAACATTTATCGCATATATATCAATGTACTGCCCGGTGAGAAAATGAAATAATAAAGCGAGCCAATATCAGATAATGTAATAAAATATATCATATATATTATTATACATTAAATCATCAAATCAACACTTGATCCGACGATCCGGCTATATCGAATATAACCGACTAATATATCATGTACTGATTCATCGAATCAACACTTGATCCGATGACCCGGTTCATATCTAAATATCGCGAGAATATAATACGGTATCTCATATCGCATTATCCTCGGTCCTGCACATATCACATATGTGCCTCTACTCCGTTTTGGCTGAGCCAAGAAACCTCTGTATAGGACTCTAAAGAATCGTCAATACGCCGATAGCAGGTGATGATCATATCAAACACCCACAAGCTGCAAGAGGTCAGCTAAAGGTAACAACCACCCAGGTATTGAGCGATCATAAGATCAACAAGCTAGCCTATACGTTCTCCTGTGAATCCAATCAGTAACACTCCCGTACAGTCCGGTCTCTTCGTCTGATATGTCGCATATAAAGTCTAGGGGTGGTATACGTCAGACCCCAGTAACCGATAAATCGTGTCGATGTGAGGCTCATAACGGGTCGAGAAACTATTGGTAACACTTACCAGTAAATCTCTATATCATCCCTGGCCAGGGACTTCCAGTTATAACCAATCGAACGCAGCACAACATCAACTCCCTATACCGGGAGAGACGAATCCCCTCCTATTGCTCATTGCCTCCATGTGATTCGGGACTGCACCCAAAAGCTACCGTTTTGCATGCCCTCTTGGACATGGTAAGGTGGAAATCAAAGCACAGTGGGAATCACACAAGACTCTATGACAATCTCGGGTCTACAGACTACCCTGTACCAGTGTCACCGGAGAACTGCCATCTGACGTGTGGTATATCACCTTCTGGGAGTTCTCAGCGAGTCCGTCCAGTGTACCCAGTCTCCACTGAGCACCCGTACACCATCCTTGATGTCAAACACCGATGGATATGGGATCATCCATCGCCCATCATATGGGTCAAGATGCGTATACGCTAGTCTACTCTGGTGTATCGATGCCCTGTCTAGACAAACCCTCGACTAGGAACAGTTATAGGATGTACTCATCGACTACCGTGGCCCCACTAATATGATCTCATCATAGTCCCAGTAGTCGAGTACAGATCCTAAGGGCTTTATCAACATGTGAGAGTAAGACAGTAAACCAATACAAGTCAACATGTTAAGATAAAGTGAAACCAAATAGCATACTATCATGTCGAGCAAGAAAGTCCTCTCTATATATATCCAAGCATCCATTATAATATACATCATATGTACAACAATGGCCTCTAGGGCATATACATAACTAATAATCTCCCACTTGCACTAAGGCCAGCTGCTGTAGTATCTCATACCTATCATCCCGAATAATCTCTCAAACTGTATCTAGGGAATGGCCTTCGTGAGTGGATCCGCAGTGTTGTCCTTCATATCTACTCTCCTGACCTCGATCTACCGGCGATCAACTATCTCTCTGATCAGGTGATACCGCCTCAGAATATGTCTGGACTTTTGATGGGACCTGGGTTCCTTGGCCAAAGCCACAGCTCCATTATTATCATAATACAGATGTATTGGATGCTCAATGGATGGAACCACACCAAGTTCATTAATGAACTTCTTTATCCAGACAGCCTCTTTGGCAGCATCGTTGGCAGCGATGTATTCAGCCTCCATCTTCGAGTCTGCAACGGTATCCTGTTTGGAAGTCTTCCAACATACCGCCCCTCCATTGAGGGTAAAGACAAATCCCGAGTGTGACTTAGAGTCGTCCTTATCACTTTGGAACCTCGAATCGGTAAAGGACTCTACTTGGAGTTCTCCGTTACCGAACATCTCCTTAGTCCTTCGCAAGTACTTGAGAATGTTCTTCGCAGCTGTCCAGTGACTCTCTCTAGGATCTGCTTGATACCGACTCACTACACTTAGTGAGTATGCTACATCGGGTCTGGTACATAGCATCGCATACATGATAGAGCCTACTGCCGAAGCATAGGGTATCCCTTGCATGCGAGCTCTCTCCAAATCAGTCTTGGGAGACATCTCTTTGGAGAGAGTGAGTCCAGAGATCGTGGATTGGTTCCCACGCTTGGATTCTTCCATACTAAACCTCTTTAGTATGGTGTTAATGTACCTGGATTGGGACAATCCCAGTATCCGTTTAGATCTATCTCTATAGATCATGATTCCCAATATGCAGGAGGCATCACCTAGATCTTTCATTGAGAATCTTTGTGATAAGAAGAGCTTGACTGATTGCAGCATAGGAATATCATTTCCTATCAAGAGTATGTCATCCACGTACAATGCGAGGAAGACAACCTTACTCTCTGCTACCTTCTAATAGATACAAGCTTCATCTATATTTTTGATGAAGTCAAACTCTTTGACTACAACATCAAAACAGATGTTCCAACTCCGTGATGCTTGCTTTAACCCATAAATGGATTTAAACAGCTTGCACACCTTTCCGCTGCTCCCACTATCTACGAAGCCCTCTGGCTGAGTCATGTACACGTACTTTTCTAAATCACCGTTTAGAAAGGCGGTCTTAACATCCATTTGCCAGATTTCGTAGTCATGGTATACAGCAATAGCAAGTAAGATCCGGATGGACTTAAGCATAGCCACTGGAGAAAAAGTTTCGTCATAATCCACACCTGGTCGTTGACAGAAACCCTATGCAACAAGTCTAGCTTTGAAAGTCTCAACTTTTCTATCTACACCAAATTTCCTTTTAAAGATCCCCTTGCTCCCAATAGGTTTTACCCCTTCAGGACCATTTTCCAAAGTCTATACTTTGTTGGTGTACATGGATTCCATCTCGGATCGCATTGCATCCAGCCATTTCACAGAGTTACCACTCGTGATGGCTTGCTCGAAACTAGTCGGGTCATCATCTTCCATGATGCAATCCTCGCTCCCACCATCAATGAGAAAACCGTAGTATCTCTCAGGTGGATGAGAAACCCTACTAGATTGGCGGAGAGGCTGGGATTTGTCGGGTACTACTGTATCCTCTGGTTCTACCAAGTCTTCTGTTATAGTTTGTGTCCCTGGAACCTCTTCCAGTTCCACCTCCTCGCCACAAATTTCTTTTGCAAGAAATTCCTTTTCTAAAAAAGTGGCATGTCGAGAATCAAATACCTTTTGTTCCTCAGTGTGGTAGAAGATATACCCTTGTGAGTTCTTGGGATATCCTACAAACTTACATAGGACAGACCTTGCCTCGAGTTTGTCCGGATTTAGCCTTTTGACTTAAGCCGGACAACCCCATATCTTAACTTACTTAAGAGATGGTCTCTTCCCTTTCCATATCTTATATGGAGTGGTAGGCACTGATTTGGTAGGAACCATATTCAATAGGTGTATGGTTGTCTCAAGCGCATACCCTCAGAAGGAAATAGGTAACTCAGCTTCGCTCATCATAGAGCGCACCATATCTAATAGGGTGCTATTCCTCCGTTCTAATACACCGTTGTGCTGTGGTGTATAAGGAGGAGTAAGCTGAGAGAGAATCCCATTCTCTTTTAGATAATCCAAAAAATCATTGCTCAAGTATTCTCCTCCTCGATCAGATCGAAGGATCTTAATACTTTTCCCTGTTTGGTTCTCTACTTCGTGCTTATATTCTCTGAATTTCTTAAAAGCTTCAGACTTGTGTTTCATCAGGAACACATGTCCATATCTAGAGAGATCGTCAGTGAATGTAATGAAGTAGGAAGAACCGTTCCTGGCATGCGTAGACATAGGACCGCATACATCACTATGTACCCGTCCTAAGAGTTCCGTAACTCTTTCTCCGTGTCCACTAAACGGAGCTTTGGTCATTTTTCCTTTGAGACATGAATGGCAAATATCATAAGATGATAATTCGAACGGATTCAAATATCCATCCTTATGTAACTTAGCCAGTCGTGTCGCATCGATATGACCAAGTCTACAATGCCACAAGAAGGATTCGTTCATTTCTGAACTCTTCCTCTTGTGTGTGTTTTGTATATTGAGGACTGTATTTTGATTGAGAATGAATATGCCATTATGTAACGAGCCTGATGCAATCAACTTTTGATTTAGGAAGATGTTCATAAAATTATCTTGTACTATAAAATTATATCCTTCTTTAATTAATAAAGAAACTGATATAATGTTGCACATCATGTTCGGTATATAATAGCACTCATTCAGAATCAGTGTATTATGACTTGGTAATACTAGGTGATATTCGCCAACTGCTTTGGCTGCAATACTTGCACCATTCCCTACTTGAACGGAATGATCACCTTTTCCCAGTTCTCTACCTTTCCGTAGCCCATGTAATAATTTACATATATGGGATCCTGATCCGGTATCTAATAGCCAGGACATAGGGTGAACTGAGAAACAGTTCTCAATAACTAACACACCCGAAGAAGGTGCATCAACATGCATGTTCTCCGTTTGGGCGGCGTGAGAATCCAGATATTCTCCTGTTTCCTGTTCAATCTTATAACTCTTATAAGAAATAACGGGACCAACGTTCCCTTGCTCAGTATAATAATCGGGTTCAGTCAATACATCCATATTATTATCTTGATTATGGCCTGGCATGTTCACTACCTGGAGAAAGAGAGAAGAAAACACTTTAGCGTATACTCTTGCAAGATTAGATTGGTTATTATCTTATCTAATCAGGATGTCTCCCACTAAATCTTCCTTCAAACCCTAAAAGGTAAGATTAGCCTGGATTAATTAGACCCTACAATTTCGTCAATCTTTCAGCCAGATCAGTATCGGTACTTGAGGGAGGTTCCCCGTGCTCTCGCACGGACCTAATTAAAGTAAACCTCGTTTTCCCAGAGGCGTAACCCCATGAACACTTTTCTAGACACCTACTTGATCGGCTAATTGTCCTGTGTAAAACTCTCCCAGGAGTAACTCTTACTCGCAGTGGGTATCGGGATCCAACTATCTCATAGGAGGTATGCAATCTCATTGCAAATTTCAACACTTGAAATTCCTGATAATATTTTGCCCCTAGCGATCTATGACCTTGACTAAGTCAACAAACCATAAATCGCAAGTCAAGTTCAACCCGTACATTTCTCGATTGAATTAAACCCACCCGTACGACCCTTGACTGAGTCAACAAGGCCGTACGACTACCCTAATCCAATCACATCTCATGCTTTAGCAGATAAATACTATTTAGCTACCGTACACTACGCCTTGACTAAGTCAACAAACGTAGCACGAATACTAAATAATATCTATCTGAAATGACGGAGGGCTACGCAGGTTTTTCAGAAAACCTTGAGCGCAATGAACTTGATATCATTGTAGAAACAAGTGATTTTGAAAAGGAGTGTTTTTTAGGCTTCTAGTTTCGCTAAAGAGGTCACTCCCGGTGAAGGGATCTCGGCTCTTTCCCCATCGAATAAGGTGCAGGATATATCATATATACCGCTATGCAAAGCAAGAACTATATAAGCTGTCAAAAACTAAACCGCGAGTTTGTAGCATCTGCCAGTTTCGCTAAAGAGGTCACACCCGGTGAAGGGATCTTGGCTCTTTCCTCATCGAATAAGGTGCAGGGTATATCATATATACCGCTATGCAAAGCAAAACTGTAGCTACCTTTTTTATAAAGTTTTGATTCTTCAACATCTTTTAGGTTTCGTTTCTTTCTATTAATCTCATTAATAAATCCCATCAGCATATGCTTCCTAAGCATCACAGAAGAAACGACAGCAGTAATATTTATATATCAGCATATATATATATATAGTATAAGCATTCGTCTCAGTCAGTAATATGATCTCATCACAGAACATTGCAGCAGAAGAACATATATGAAATATTGGAGATACTAAGATGTCCGTGCTTTTAATACGAGCCAGTATAAAACACGGATTCCACGGTCGTGATGAATAGCCAAACCCACATCCCTAGACCCCTACAAGAGCGGCAAGTAACACTGCCAATTCTAGGGTTACGAGACTCGGTCTCGACTCCTCGAGATGGCCTCCCACTGGACCCTAGAACCTCGTTACTTGTGCTCCCCTCCTTGGGTCTACCTAATGCGGAAAAGTAAATAATATACAATGGTGACATCATCCTCAGCCCGGAAGTGCCATAATAAAAGAATATTACATACAAATGAATTTTACATGAATGAAAATAAAAACCCTCATCTCAGATAAAACTCCCGGCTATTCAAAACACGACGATCCAATATAACATATCACAGCAACACATAATATCTCATATCATCAACGTAAGTAAGTATGCATACACCGATCGTCATCGATGTATAGCAACGAAGACCGCAATACAACTACATGCTACACTAACGGCTACAGAAAAGAAATTGTAAAACTACAATATTTGGAATCCTCAATCACTTTAGACATCGTAAATCCGAAATATCACATACTTCGTATTTCATGCCTAACTATATGAATTCCACATATTGTATCAAATTCCAGATAAATAGACAGTATTAAACTTTCTGACCAGATAATCAAATACCCAAGATTTCCTAAATAGCTCAACACTTGAGCGGAGTTCAAATAATCCCAGAATATGTCACAGTACCGATGGTCCAGCCGTAGAAGGGTCAAGCCAAAGCCTCACATGTGGCACGTCGTACTGCCCCAAACCCTAAGGTTTAGAGGCAGTTCAAGACGGTGACATAATCGAGTTATGGTTTGTGTTCTTCTAGAGGGACAGCCGCGTCACTTGCACGGTTTTCCGAATGATTTAAACCCGAGAAAAATTCAACACTTGAAAGTTTTTCGTGCCGGGAAAAAGTGACTTAATGATATCCGCTCGAACAATTTAACAGTTTCTAAATATCCGGAAAACATAACAAAATTAAATATTCCGATCGAATCAACGAATACAAAATAAACCCCAGAATACTCAACACTTGAGTCAGATTAAAAATACCCAGAAAACTAAACATGCAGCGGTGGACATTACTATGCAAAAATGATAAAATATTGCATCAGTACGGCCGCGGATCCGCGGCCCAAGAAGGGTACGGCCGCGGTTCCGCGGTGGTTTGTACGGAATATGGTATCGTTTTTTCAAAGAAATGCTTAGATTTCCCTGCTGAATTTTTTAGGCATTTTTAATTCAGAAAAATCACAGTTTTTGAAAAAAGTCCCGGGAGGGGTTCATTTTGACGTTTCGGGGTTCGTTCGGAGTTTTAACTTCGTATACACGTCGCCTAATGCTCTAGCTAGGCTCTGATACCACTGTAGGGTTCCTAGGCACTCTTGTGAGGGTTCATAAGGCATCAACCATGCCCGAATAAAATTTTAGACGTGCCGAACAACCCAAAGCCGGGATCTTTGCTAGATTATTAGGGTTTTAACGTGCAAGTAAACATCTTTACTACTAAGTGTGAGGGATTACAACCTTTGTATCCCGCTCCTTCGCTTCATAAGCTCCGAGTAGAAGTCCCTTCGCCGCGATCCACGATCTCCCGGACTCAAGAGAGGCTCCACGACTCGAACGATCCATGCTAGCTTGTAGTGTTCCTTTTCTCCGATGATCTACGTCGAAATTGCTATAACTCAAGCTCTCCCACTCTAATGAGGTGAACACCCAAATCTAATCTAATGGGCTAGATTAGATGAGGATGATGGAGTAGTATTTATTCTATCTTTTTATATCAAATTCTCACATGAAAACATCACAAAAGGAAAAACTAGTAAGCTTTCTCAAAGCTCAAGAGAGAAGAAGATGATGAAAAATGAGTTAATCCTTTTATGATGAATAATGAAATGAATATATGAATTAATAATGCAACCATGGTTTAGGATGACAAGGATAACCCTTGTAGTGAATTAACTAGGGCTAGGGTTTGGTTGGCTTAAAGAATGAGTCATGGATAAATATCAACCATAATATTTAACTCATGACAAAAGGAAAGCTTCTAGAAGGTGCTGTAGGGTTCCTAGGCATGCTAAAGAGGTCTCACAAGGCATCAACCATGCCAATTTCAAATTTTACGGTGCCGAGAAACCCTAGACTAGATCGTTAACTAGAATTTTAGGCGATAAAGGAAACTAGTTAACAACTTAACTACAAGAACAGAAATACAACCTTTGTAGATCCGGTCCTTCACCTCCATAGCTCCGCAATGAAGTCTCCTCGCTGTCCAAATTGAAACCCGAGCTCTAGCGTTGGCTTCATCGGAGAAATGGGCGGGCTAGGTCGTCGGCTTCGTGCCGAAGATGATCTACGTCGAGGCATCACAAGATCAAGCTCCACCTTCACCAAGCCATGAAAACTTATGAAGGAAACACCCTATACTACTTGGCAAGAGGTAGAGGATGATGAAATAGGAGGTGGGTTCACTTTAGATTTGGATTTCTCACTCTTTTTCATCAATCACCATTGATGGAAACTTGGTTTTCTTCTTGAAGGAGAAGAAGAGGAAGAAGATGAATCATATGATAAGTATTTCAAAAAGAATAATAAAAATCATTCTTATCATAATTTAAACCATGGTTCGATGTAGAGAATTAACTAAGGTTAGAAGAATGGTTAGGGTTTTGGAAATGAAGACAAAATGGTCACTTTGGTCAAAGTTACATGAAGCTTCAAGAAGCATCATGAATGAAAGCAACCATTATCTTTTCATTTCTCATTTCTTTTAATCCAAATCATAAAGATAAATGAATGAATTAATAAATAAGTTAAAAAAAACCTAACCATTTACTTAACCAAGGCTTAACTCTTTACACAAACCCTAGCAATTATGTATCATCAAACATGATACAATCAAGTGAGAAAAACCTTTTAAAGTGAACCGATACTAGTTAATGCAAAGTAATATATCAAATATATAATTATGCATTAAATCATTAAATCAACACTTGATTCAATGATCCGGTCATATTGTATATATAACCGACTAATATCAACAGTAATAACTTATCGAATCAACACTTGATCCGATATCCCGGCTATATCGCATATAACCGATCAATGTCACAAATTGCGAGAATCGAATACAGTATCACATACTGGTATTATTCTCGGTCCCGCGCATATCTCATATGTGCTCCTATTTCGTTTCGTTTGAGCCAGGAAACCTCTGTGTAGAACTCTAAAGACTCATCAATACGCCGGCAGCAGGTGATGATCAGATCAAACACCCACAAGCCGCAAGCGGTCTGCTAAACGTAACGGCCACCCGGGTATTGAGCGATCAGAAGATCGACGAGCAAGCCCGCTCACACTCCTGTGATTCCAACCAGTAACACTTACCGTACAGTCCGGTCTGATCGTTTGATATGTCGCATATCTCGCCTAGGGGTGGTAAACGTCAGACCCCAATAGCTCGATAAGTCGTGTCGATATGAGGTCTATAACAATTCGAGAAACTACTGGTAACACTTACCAGTAAATCTCAGCAACCCTGGCCAGGGATTTCCTGTTATAGCCAATCGAACACAGCGCAACATCAACCCCCTATACCGGGAGAGACGAATCCCCTCCTATCGCTCATTGCCTCCATGTGACTCGGGACTTTACGCAAAAACCACCGTTTTGCACGCCCTCTTGGACGTGGTAAGGTGGAAATCAAAGCACAGTGGGAACCACACAAGACTCTATGACGATCTCCGGTCAACAGACTACTCTGTACCAGTGTCACCAGAGAACTGCCATCTGACGTAAGGTATAATACCATCTGGGAGTTCTCGGCGAGTCCGTCCAGTGTACCCAGTCTACACTGAGCACCCGTATATCATCTCTGATGTCAAACACCAATGGATATGGGATCATCCATCGCCCATCTGTATGTGTCGAGAAGGTATACGCTAGTCTACTCTGGCATATCGATGCCCCGTCTCGATATACCCACGACTAGGGACTTTGAAGGATGTACTTTTGGACTACCATGTCCCCACTAGTATGATCCGCATCATAGTCCAGGTAGTCAAGTACACATCCTAAGGGCTTTACCAACATGTAATAGAGAGACAATCAGTGTACACGTTAAGGTAAAGATCAACCAGATAGCATACTATCATGTCGAGCAAGAAAGTCCTCCCTATATATGTCCAAGCATCCACTACAATATACATCCTATGTATAGTAATGGCCTCTAGGGCATACATATAACTAACAATCTCCCACTTGCACTAGGGCCATCTGATAGCAGTGGTTGCAGTATCTCATACTCAACCATCCCATAAAAGTCTCTCTCTGGGAAAAGGCCTTTGTGAGTGGATCCGCCGTGTTGTCCTCTGAGTCTGCTCTCCTAACCTCGATCACCCTGGAGATCAACCATCTCCATGATCAGGTGATACTGCCTTAGAATATGTCTGGATCACTGACGGGACGGACGTTCCTTGGTATAAGCCACAATTCCATTGTCACACAATGGGAGGAACTAAGTTCATCTCATGAACAAATATACATCCAGACTGCCTCTTTGGTAGCATCTTAAGTAGCGATGTATCGAGCCTTTATCGTCTAGTATGCCACGGTATCTAGCTTGAAACTCTTCTAACATACCGTCCCTTTACTGAGGGTAAAGACAATGCCTGTGACTGACTTTCAGTCGTCCTTATCACCCTGGAACCCTTCCAGTGATTCTCCCCAGGATCGATTGATACCATCTCACTACAACTAGTGAGAATCCTAACATCTAATTAGATTTATCGCATAGATCCAAAATCCTGGATTTAGGAGGTATCACTTTGATCCTATTATGGAGAATTCTTGTGATAACCGGAGATTGACCGAGCGTAGCATAGGAAACTCTTTTCTTATCAAGAGTATGTCATCTACGTACTCTACGAGGATCACTACCATACTCCCTACTACCTTCTTGTATATACAAGGTTCATCTACCATTTTGATGAAGTCAAACTATTTGTCTTCCACATCAAAACAGATGTTCCAACTTCGTGATGCCTGCTTTATCCTATAAAGCATCTTGCACACGTTTCCGCTGCTCCCACTGTCTACGAAGCCCTCTGGCTGTGTACTTATAGACGCTCTCTTCCAAAACATCATTTAGAAAAGCAGTCATGGCACCCAACCGCCAGATATCGTAGTCATGGTATGTAGCCGTGGCAAGTAGGATCTGGATGGACTTAAGCATAACCACTTGAAAAGGTTTCATCATTATCCATGCCTGGTCGATGACGAAAAGCTTTAACAAGTCTAGCTTTGAAAGTCTCAACTTTTCCATCTACACCAAGTAATCTTCTCAAGATATACTTGCTCCTGATGGGGATTTAACCCTTCAGATATAGCAACCAAAGTCCATACTTTGTTGGTGTACATGGATTCCATCTCAGATCGCTAAGCATCCAGCCATTCTTACAGAGTCCCACTCTTGATGGCCAGCTCGAAACTAGTTGGGTCATCATCTCATGATGCAATCTTTGCTCCCACTGTCATAGAGAAACCGAAGTATCTCTCAGGTGGGTGAGGATCCCTACTAGATTGGCGGAGAGGCTGAGGTTCATTGGAATCTACTGAATCCTTTGGTTCTATCAAATCATCAGCTGCAGTTTGTATGGCTGGAACATTTCCAGTTCTAAATAACAGACCTTGCCTCGAGCTTGTCCGGATTTTGCTTTTAGACATAAGCCGGACAACCCCAAATCTTAACTAGCTTAAGACATGGGCTCTTACCATATCATATCAAATACGAAGTGGTAGGCAACTGATTTGATTTGAGCCCTATTCAATAGGTATGCATCTTCTCAAGTGCATAACTCCCAAAAAGGAAATAGGAAACTCAGTAGTACTCATCATAGAGCACACCACATCATATATGGTGCATCTGCTCCATCCCGATACACCGACGTACTGTGGTGTATACGGAGGAGTAATGCTGAGAGAGAATCTCATTCCCCTTTAGAATAATCCAGGATTTTCGTGCTCAAGTATTCTCCTCCTCGATCACATCAAAGGACATAATACTTATACCCATTTTGGTTCTCTAGTTCTTACTTATATTCTGTGAATATCTCAAAAGGTTCGGACTTGTGTTTCAACAAGAACATATGTCTGAATCTAAAGAGATTATCAGAGAATTTAATAAAGTACAAAGAACCGGTCTTGGCATCTGTAGACAGGGGATCTTCATACATCAACATGTATCATCCCAAGAGTTCACTAACTCTTTCTCTGTTTCCAGTAAACGGAGCTATGGTCATCTTATCTCTGTGACATGACTGGCAAGTTTCACAAGATGTAAATTCAAACTGATTTAAATATGCATCTAAAATGTAACTTCAGCCAGTCGGATCGCATTGATATGACCTAGTCTACAATGCCTCAAGAAGGATTCGTTCATTTCTGAACTCTTCCTCTTGTGTGTGATCCATATACTAAGAACTGTAGTTTGATTTAGAACATCAATGCTTTTAGATAACGTGCCTGAACCGATCAACTTTTGATATAGGAAATGTTCAAAACATAATCCAACAATACAAAATTTTATCATTTCTTTACTTATAAAGAGACTCATATGATTTTGTATATCAGGTTCGGTATCTAATAACATTCGTTCAGAATCAATGTATTTGGAATACAGGGTGACAGTGACCAACAGACTTGGCTGCAACACTTGCCCCGTTTTCTGCCTCATGAAACTTATCACCCGTTCTCAGTTCTCTACCTAGCTGTAGCCCTATGTAACAGATTACATATCTGGGATCCTGATCTGGTATCACATACCCAGGACGTAGAGGATACAGAGAAACAGTTCTTTGTAATGAACACACCCGAAGATGATGCATCAGCATGCACTCTCGTCGTTTGGGCGGCACGGGAATTCTGGTAATCCCCAATTTCCTGCTCTGTCTTATAACAATTATAAGTTGGAGCGGGACCAACGTTCCCCAGCTCAATATAACAAGCGGGTTCGGTCAACATTCCGTATTATTATCTTGATTAAGGCGTGATATGGTCGCTACCTGGAGAGAGAGAGAAGAAAACACTCAGCGTGCGCTCTTGCAAGAATAGATTGGTTATGTTTTATCTAATCAGGATGGCTCCCACTGCTTTTTATCAAATCTTCCTTCAAACCCTAAAAGGAAAGACTAGCCGGGATTAATTACACGTTACAAGTTCGCCAATCTTTCAGCCAGGCCAGTGTCGGTACTTTGAGGGAGGTCCCCCGTGCTTTCACACGAACCTAATTAATGTAAACCTCGTTTTCCCAGAGGCGTAACCTCGTTAACACCTTTCTAGACACCTACTTGATCGGCTAATTGTAATGTGTAAAACTCTCCCAGGAGTAACTCTTACTCGCAGTGGGTATCGGGATCCAACTATCTCATAGAAGGTATGCAATCTCATTGCAAATTTCAACACTTGAAATTCCCGATAATATTTTGCCCCTAACGTGCTATGACCTTAACGAAAGCCAACAAACCATAGCGCGCTAGTCAAGTTCAACCCGTACATTTCTTGATTGAATTAAACCCACCCGCACGACCCTTGACGAAAGCCAACAAAGCCGCACGACTACCCTAATCCAATCACATCGTATGCAGCAGATAAGCAGCATATAGCTACGGCACACTGCACCTTGACGAAAGCCAACAAATGCAGCACGAATACTATATACAACTTATCTGAAATGACGGAGGGCTACGACAGGTTTTTCTGAAAACCTATTGCGTAATGAACTTGATTTCGTTGTAGAATCAAATGATTTTAAAATGGAGTGCTTTTTTGAAGCTTTTCTAGTTTTGCTAAAGGAGTCACTCCCGGTGAAGGGATCGTCGGTCCTTTCCTCGTCGAATGAGGTGCGGGATATATCATATATATCACTGTGCAAAGCAAAAACTCTTAAAAGCAATCAAAAGACAAACCGAGTGTGTAGCATCATCCAGTTATTGCTAAAGGAGTCACTCCCGGTGAAGGGATCTCGGTCCTTTCCTCATCGAATAAGGTGCAGGATATATCACATATACCTCTGTGCAAAGCAAGAACTGTAGCTACCTGTTTTATTTTGAAATTCGATTCTACAACATCTTAGGTTTCTTTTATTTCATTAATCACATTAATGAAGTCCCATCATTTAAATTACCTAAACATCACAGATAAATACGACGTACACTTATGCCATCCGCATTCGCCTCGATGTCCCCTCATGCACCGTTAGGTTAGGTAACTAACGGCAGAGCGGGGCAGGGCTAGCGTGGGTGTAAAACATAAGTAACATCTATATATAATATATCATATATACTATATACAATATCTATCACAGAACATATCACATGATCACATCACAGATAACGCAGCAGAAGAATCATATGAAATATTGGATATACTAGGACGTCCGTGTTTTCAATACGAGCCAGTATAAAACACGGATTCCACGGTTGTGATGAATAGCCAAACCCACACCCTTAGACCCCTACGAGAGCGGCAAGCAACCCTACCAATTCTAGAGTTAGGAGACCCGGACTCGACTCCTCGAGTTGGTCTCCCACTGGACTCCAGAACCCGGTTACTTGTGCTCCCCTCCTGGGTATATCCTAGTGCGGAAAAGTAAATAATATACAAAAGGTGACATCTTCCGCAACCTGGAAGTGCCCCAATAAAAGAATATTACATACAAGTTTTTACATGAATGAAAATGAAAAACACTCATCTCACATAAAAAACCCCGGCTATTCAAACACGACGATCCAATATAACATATCCAGCAACACATAACATCACATGTCATCAACGTAAGTAAATATGCGCATCCCAATTGTCGTTGACATATAGCAACGAAACCGGCGATATCACATATTACACTTACGGTCACAGAAAGTGTAAAACTACAACAGTTGGAATCCGCAATCTCTTTAGACATCGCATGCCTAATCAAATGAATTACTTAGACATCACATGCCTAACAATTATAAACCCCGCATTTTAGTCTCATTATTGAAAACTCTTTTCAATATCAAGTCGGGTAATTCAACAAGATTCCCGACATCATGATCGAATGCTCGTCGCAAACTTTAGTAGGCGGCCGCGCCCCCGATGCCGTCGACGAAGTGCACCAAGGCGGAACACCGTTACCGCGAGCACCCGAACGGATGCTTTCGGCGACGGGGTTCTCCTACAGTCACTTGGTCGGGGCTAAGGGGTATAGCTGTCTATTATGTTTACCCGGCGAGTATCCGTGTACGCTACGTGATTGCGACGGACTTCTGATCACATCAAAATTCCATGGCAACCGATCAAGTGAGACTAAACTGCTATGTTTATAACATTCATTCAGTTATCTCATAACTTATTGTGAATTCCAATTATTGTATCCCATTCCAGATAAATAGAAAATGTTAAACTTTCCGATCGAACATCCAAACACCCAAGTTTTCCCGATACAGCTCAACACATGAAACAAGTCTAAAAACATTCAGTTCGTGCCTCAGTACCAACGGTCCAGCCGTAGAAGGGTCAAGCCAACGCCTCACATGTGGCACGCCGTACTGCCCCAAACCCGAAGGTTCAAAGGGCAGTTCAAGACGGTCACATAATCGAGTTAAGGTTTGTTGTCTTCTAGAGGGACCATCGCGTTACTTGCACTACTTTGAACGTCTTTAAACCTCGGAAAAATCCAACACTTGGAAATTTCCCGACAGGGGAAAGATTGGGTATTTACATCCGTTCGAACTTTTTAACATATTCTAAAATTATCCGGAAAAACACATAGACAAAATTAGACAATCCGATCGAAACACCGAGTCCCCAATACAATCCAGAAAATTCAACTCTTGAATGATATTTAAAAATTCCCATAAAAACCAGCATCAGAAAAGAGGAATTACTGTGCAACAATTACTGTGAGAGTCGACCGTACGGCCGCGGAACCGCCGCATGAGCCATGCTCATGCCGCGGAACCGCGGCTGTTTAGATGAATTAGGATCTCGTTTTGCACCATAACTCTTAGATCTTCCTGCTGAATTTTTTAAAAATTTTTAATCTGGAAAAAACCCAGTTTTTTAAAAAAGTCCAGAGAGCATTTTTTGTGTTAGGGTTTCGGTTCGATCGGACTTCTAACTCCGTCTACGCATCGCCTAAGCCTCTAGCTAGTCTCTGATACCACTGTAGGGTTCCTAGGCATACTAAAGAGCTCTCACAAGGCATCAACCATGCCAATTTCAAATTTTACGGTGCCGAGAAACCCTAGACTAGATCGTTAACTAGAATTTTAGGCGATAAAGGAAACTAGTTAACAACTTAACTACAAGAACGGAAATACAACCTTTGTAGATCCGGTCCTTCACCTCCATAGCTCCGCAATGAAGTCTCCTCGCTGTCCAAATCGAATCCCGGGCTCTAGCGTCGGCTTCATCGGAGAAATGGGCGGGCTAGGTCGTCGGCTTCGTGCCGAAGATGATCTAGGTCGAGGGATCACAAGATCAAGCTCCACCTTCACCAAGCCATGAAAACTTGTGAAGGAAACACCCTATACTACTTGGCAAGAGGTAGAGGATGAAGAAATAGGAGGTGGGTTCACTTTAGATTTGGATTTCTCACTCTTTTTCATCAATCACCATTGATGGAAACTTGGTTTTCTTCTTCAAGGAGAAGAAGAAGAAGAAGAAGAAGATGAATCATATGATAAGTATTTCAAAAAGAATAATAAAAATCATTCTTATCGTAATTTAAACCATGGTTAGATGTAGAGAATTAACTAAAGTTAGAAGAATGGTTAGGGTTTTGGAAATGAAGACAAAATGGTCACTTTGGTCAAAGTTACATGAAGCTTCAAGAAGCATCATGAATGAAAGCAACCATTATCTTCTCATTTCTCATTTCTTTTAATCTAAATCATAAAGATAAATGAATGAATAAATAAGTAAAACAAACCTAACCATTTACTTAACCAAGGCTTAACTCTTTACACAAACCCTAGCAATTATGTATCATCAAACATGATACAATCAAGTGAGAAAATCCTTTTAAAGTGAACCGATACTAGTTAATGCAAAGTAATATATCAAATATATAATTATGCATTAAATCATTAAATCAACACTTGATTCAATGATCCAGTCATATTGTATATATAAGCGACTAATATCAACAGTAACAACTTATCGAATCAACACTTGATCCGATATCCCGGCTATATCGCATATAACCGATCAATGTCACAAATCGCGAGAATCGAATACAGTATCACATACTGGTATTATTCTCTGTCCCACACATATCTCATATGTGCTCCTATTTCGTTTCGCTTGAGCCAGGAAACCTCTGTGTACGACTCTAAAGACTCGTCAATACGCCAGCAGCAGGTGATGATCAGATCAAACACCCACAAGCCGCAAGCGGTCTGCTAAACGTAACGGCCACCCGGGTATTGAGCGATCAGAAGATCGACGAGCAAGCCCGCTCACACTCCTGTGAATCCAACCAGTAACACTTACCGTACAGTCCGGTCTGATTGTCTGATATGTCGCATATCTCGCCTAGGGGTGGTAAACGTCAGACCCCAATAGCTCGATAAGTCGTGTCGATATGAGGTCTATAACAATTCGAGAAACTACTGGTAACACTTACCAGTAAATCTCAGCAACCCTGGCTAGGGATTTCCTGTTATAGCCAATCGAACACAGCGCAACATCAACCCCCTATACCGGGAGAGGCGAATCCCCTCCTATCGCTCATTGCCTCCATTTGACTCGGGACTGTACGCAAAAACCACCGTTTTGCACGCCCTCTTGGACGTGGTAAGGTGGAAATCAAAGCACAGTGGGAACCACACAAGACTCTATGACGATCTCGGGTCAACAGACTACTCTGTACCAGTGTCACCAGAGAACTGCCATCTGTCGTAAGGTATAATACCATCTGGGAGTTCTCGGCGAGTCCGTCCAGTGTACCCAGTCTACACTGAGCACCCGTATATCATCTCTGATGTCAAACACCAATGGATATGGGATCATCCATCGCCCATCTGTATGGGTCGAGAAGGTATACGCTAGTCTACTCTGGCATATCGATGCCCCGTCTCGATATACCCACGACTAGGGACTTTGAAGGATGTACTTTTGGACTACCATGTCCCCACTAGTATGATCCGCATCATAGTCCAGGTAGTCAAGTACACATCCTAAGGGCTTTACCAACATGTAATAGAGAGACAATCAGTGTACACGTTAAGGTAAAGTTCAACCAGATAGCATACTATCATGTCGAGCAAGAAAGTCCTCCCTATATATGTCCAAGCATCCACTACAATATACATCCTATGTATAGTAATGGCCTCTAGGGCATACATATAACTAACAGGTGCAAGAAGCAACTAACCCTAATCAAACCCTAACCTTGTTTAATCTCCACTAAACATGTTCCATTATTAATCATATCATGTCACAATAATATATATCACATATATATTATATATTTGTAACAAAAGAAAATAATACAATTAACATATATCGTATATATATCAATGTATTACCCGGTGAGAAAATAAAATAATAAAGCGAGCCAATATTAGATAATGTAATACAATATATCATAAATATTATTATACATTAAATCATCAAATCAACACTTGATCTGACGATCCGGCTATATCGAATATAACCGACTAATATATCATGTACTGATTCATCGAATCAACACTTGATCCGATGACCCGGTTCGTATCTAAATATCGCGAGAATATAACACGGTATCTGATATCGCATTATCCTCGGTCCTGCACATATCACATATGTGCCTTTACTCCGGTTTACCTGAGCCAAGAAACCTCTGTGTAGGACTCTAAAGAATCGTCAATATGCCGGTAGCAGGTGATGATCATATCAAACACACACAAGCTGCAAGCGGTCAGCTAAACGTAATAGCCACCCAGGTATTCAGCGATCAGAAGATCAACAAGATAGCTTGTACGTTCTCCTGTGAATCCAATCAGTAACACTCCAGTACAGCCCGGTCTCTTCGTCTGATATGTCACTTATCAAGTCTAGGGGTGGTATACGTCAGACCCCAGCAACCGAGAAGTCATGTCGATGTGAGGCTCATAACGGGTCGAGAAACTACTGGTAACACTTACCAGTAAATCTCTATATCAGCCCTGGCCAGGGACTTCCAGTTATAGCCAATCAAACACAGCACAACATCAACTCCCTATACCGGGAGAGACGAATCCCCTCCTATCGCTCATTGCCTCCATGTGATTCGGGACTGCACCCAAAAGCCACCGTTTTGCACGCCCTCTTGGACGTGGTAAGGTGGAAATCAAAGAACAGTGGGAATCACACAAGACTCTATGACGATCTCGGGTCTACAGACTACCCTGTACCAGTGTCACCGGAGAACTGCCATCTGACGTATGGTATATCACCACCTGGGAGTTCTCAGCGAATCCGTCCAGTGTACCCAGTCTCCACTGAGCACCCGTGCACCATCCTTGATGTCAAACACCGATGGATATGGGATCATCCATTGCCCATCATATGGGTCAAGATGCGTATTCGCTAGTCTACTCTGGTATATTGATGCCCTGTCTCGACACACCCTCGACTAGGAACAGTTACAGGATGTACTCATCGACTACCGTGGCCCCACTAGTATGATCTCATCATAGTGTAAGGTGTTTTTCGTCACCCCATTGAGATGGGAATACGCGCGCGCTTGTCAGGCGCAGTACAGATTCTCCCGGCCTAGGGTAGGCCGGGGTTTAATGATTGTGAGGATCCGAATCTCCGGCAGCCGCGGACTAAGCTGCCGTTAATTACCCCTCGCATTTGGAGCGAGGGAACCTCCGATTGACGGGTTAAACTGGTCATGCGAACTCAATGTGCAGTGTTGTGTTTTGAAGGGGGGTTTGGATATATCGGGGGCCCCGCAGAGTTTTTACGGGGGTCACGTGGCGCTCACGTGACCTTTGGGCGCCTCAGCGCCCGGGGTCACGTGGGCGCACGTGACCATTGGGCGCCTCAGCGCCCGGGGTCACGTGGGCGCACGTGACCACGGGAAAACACCCGCCGGAGGAGGGGGCTAGCCCCTAGGTTGGGGAGTTGAACTCCCAAGGGATTTTTGGAGTTAAACTCCTGGCAGAAATTAATTTATGGAGTTAAACTCCAATGGATCTAGAAAGGAGTTAAACTCCTAGAAATCTTTGGCCCTTCTTCTGAGCCTTGGATCTGTCCAAAGTTAGATTCTTGGAGATGGGTCTCCTTCTTCTTCTTTTCTTTTGGCCGGATCTTGAAAATCAAGAGGTGTGAGATTTTAAAAATCTCTTCTTTTTCGAGATCTGGTGGGAAATCTGAGTTCCCCTTTGTGGGTTTTGTGGTGAAAAACTATTTATTTTGAGAAAAGGAAGAGTTAAACTCTTGATTTAATTCAAAAGAAAGAAGAAGCTTTTTAGAACCTTGAAGAAGGAGAAAGAGGCACAAGCCCTAATTTTTGGGGAGAATGAAAAGTTCTATCTTTTATTCATCATCGTGTTGCCTTATATAGGCTTATACATTTACATATAGCCCCTTGGGCTTCACAAAATGGCATTTTGCCTATCTTATGGCTCATGTGCCATTTCATTTTTTGCACATAAGCCATGGGCTTACAAAATATTGGCTTTATGCCCATTTTGCATACATTCATGTATAAAAAATTACATAAAAATTATTTATTACACGATCTATATTTTGGCATAGAAGAGGCTGGCCGCGGGCTCGACTTGGGCATGGGCCCGCTTGACCTGGGCTTGGGCCCACCTAGCTTGGGGTTGACCTTGACTTTGACTCGGTCAACGGGGGTGTAAATTTTTACCCCAACAAAGTGCCCCCCATCAATAAATGCACACCGCACATTTGAGTTGTGTGCATGAAATTGATGGATCTTGAAGCTGAACTTCGAGGTGGAACATCATTCCAGAGGCGATGCATCATCCCGGGGAGCATGATTCCCGGGGATCGGAACATCATTCTGACTCGCGGATCATAATTCCAAGGTCGGAGTATCCCTCGGGGAGCGTGATTCCCGGGGATCGGAGCATCATTCCGAAATGCAGAGCATGATTCCAGGATCGAAGCATCATTCCGATGAGCGGAGCATGATTCCAGGGGATCGGAGCATCATTCTGATTCGCGGAGCATAATTCCACGTATCAGAGCATCATTCCGAAGGGCGGAGCATGATTCCAGGGGATCGGAGCATCATTCCGAAGAGCGAAGCATAATTCCAGGATTCGGAGCATCATTCCGAAGGGCGGAGCATGATTCCAAGGATCGGAGCACCGTTACGAAGGGCAGAGCATCATTCCAGGATTCGGAGCATCATTCCGAAGAGCGGAGCATCATTCCAGGATTCGGAGCATCATTCCGAAGGGCGGAGCATGATTCCAAGGATCGGAGCATCATTCCGATGGGCGGAGCATCATTCCAGGGGATCAGAGCATCATTCCGATGGGCGGAGCATGTTTCCAGGGATCGGAGCATCATTCCGATGAGCGGAGCATGATTCCAGGGGATCGGAGCATCATTCCGAGGATCGGAGCATCATTCCGATGGGCGGAGCATCATTCCAGGGGATCGGAGCATCATTCCGATGGGCGGAGCATGGTTCCAGGGATCGGAGCATCATTCCGATGAGCGGAGCATGATTCCAGGGGATCGGAGCATCATTCCGAAGAGCGGAGCATAATTCCAGGATTCGGAGCATCATTCTGAAGGGCGGAGCATGATTCCAAGGATCGGAGCATCGTTCCGAAGGGCGGAGCATCATTCCAGGATTCGGAGCATCATTCCGAAGAGCGGAGCATCATTCCAGAATTCGGAGCATCATTCCGAAGGGCGGAGCATGATTCCAGAATTTGGAGCATCATTCCGATGGGCGGAGCATGATTCCAGGGGATTGGAGCATCATTCCGATGGGCGGAGCATGATTCCACGGATCGGAGCATCATTCCGATGGGCGGAGCAAGATTCCAGGGGATCGGAGGATCATTTCGATGAGCGGAGCATGATTCCAGGGATCGGAGGATCATTCCGATGAGCGGAGCATGATTCCAGGGATCGGAGCATCATTCCGATGGGCGGAGCATGATTCCAGGGATTGGAGCATCATTCCGATGGGCGGAGCATAATTCCAGGATTCGGAGCATCATTCCGAAGGGCGGAGCATGATACCATGGATCGGAGCATCGTTCCGAAGGGCGGAGCATCATTCCAGGATTCGGAGCATCATTCCGAAGTGCGGCAGACATTTTGACCGAAGCATAATTTCGATATAGAGGTTAATTCCCAGGCGAAGCGTAATTTCGACAAGGAAGGAAGATATTCCGAGGCGAAGCATTGATTTCGATACGGGATACATTCTGAGACGGAGCATGATTCCGGCGCAGAGCTTGTTGGCTGACTTGGTTCCGAGACGAAGCATAATTTCGACAAGGAAGGCAGGTACACCGAGGCGAAGCATCGTTTCGACACGGGGTGCATTCTGAGACGAAGCATAATTCCGACGCAGAGCTTGCTGGTTGACTTGATTCCGAGGTGGAGCATAATTCCGACGAGGAGGTCGTTGGTTGATTTTGAGCCGAAGCATAATTCCGACAGGGAAGGCAGATACACCGAGGCGAAGCATCATTTCGACACGGGGTGCATATTCTGAGACGAAGCATGATTCCGACGCAGAGCTTGTTGGTTGATTTGATTCCGAGGCGGAGCATAATTCCGGCAGGGAGGGTAGATATCCCGAGGCGAAGCATGATTTCGACACGGGGTAAATTCTGGGACGGAGCATGATTCCGCCGTAGAGGTTGTTGGTTTGATTTGATTAGGGTTGACATCAGTATCGCTACACTGGAATATGGTACCAGGAGCCAATCATCATTGGTCATGAGGGATTTGAGGATTGGTTTTTTTTTGTTGGCATCAGCATCGCTACACTGGAATATGGTACCAGGAGCAACTCATCATTTGCGTTTGCTTATTAGGAAACGATGGCTTAGGAGACAGGTTTTAGGTCCCTATCACCTAAGACTTTTCAATTTTGTGAGCCGTAAGGGTCTCACAAAGCATTTTCTCCCTACGGGTCGTAAGGATCCCGTAAGTGTATTTTCTCCTTAGGAGTCGTTGGGACTCCCAAGTGTGTTGCTCCTTTGTGAGTCGTAAGGATCTCACGCGGGAATTTTCTCCTCACAAAGTCGAGAGGACTTTGCGAGTGCATTTCATCTCTTTTTTACGACTTTGCGCCCTTTCGGGTTTTCACAAACTCGCCGGCAGTCCTGCTGTTTTTACTCACGGAGCCCTTTCGGGTTTTTATCCGTGCCCATTTTGCTTGTGGACATACCTTCTTTTTTTTTCCTTCTTCTCTTTTTTTTTTCTTTTTTGAATCTTCCCTACCGGTGGACTTTGAATGTGGTCTCGCCGGTAGGACTTGGGAGAGATTGGGATCGTTTTACGCCCGTGGATTGTATACGGTTTTGCAGGATGTATGATCCAGACCGTAGGGCCGGAAAAATTTTGGGACATTGTTGGCGTCTGGATCGCTGAACTGGAATATGGTACCAGGAGCGACTCATCATTCGCCGTTGGGATATGGGAGTTGGAATTTGGTTGGCGTCTGCATCGCTGCACTGGAATATGGTACCAGGAGCGACTCATCATTCGCCGTTGGGGATTGGGATTTGGAATTTGGTTGGCGTCTGCATCGCTGCACTGGAGTATGGTACCAGGAGCGACTCATCATTCGCCACTTGGGGATTGGGATTTGGAATTTGGTTGGCGTCTGCATCGCTGCACTGGAATATGGTACCAGGAGCGACTCATCATTCGCCACTTGGGGATTGGGGAGCGATGGCTTAGGAGACAGGTTTGGATCCCTATCACCTAAGACTTTTCAATTTTATAGGCCGTGAGGGTCCCATAAAAGCATTTTCTCCCTACGAGTCGTAAGGATCCCGCAGGTGTATATTCTCCTTAGGAGTCGTGAGGACTCCTAAGTGTGTTTTTTCTTCGTGAGTCGTAAGGATCCCACAAAGATTTGTTCTCCTCATGTATCGTGAGGACACATGAGTGGGTCTTCTCAATGAAGCATAATTCCAAAGGCGGAGACCAGCCGCGTAACTGGTGATTGCGGTGGGGCATGGGTATGATGAGAATTATTTGAGCCCGTGGATTGTATACGGTAGTCAATTTGGGGACTGGCCGTTGGGCTGGAAGAATTTTGAAAAAAATGGATTTTTGTCGGCGTCTGCATCGCTGCACTGGAATATGGTACTAGGAGCGACTCATCATTCGCCCTTTTTTTGTTGTTTTTGCTTTTCTTTTTGTTTTTCTTTTTGTTTTTTTGTTTTTTTTTGTTTTTGTTTTACCGCGATTGCTCTATCATTTCAGCTTTTCTTATCGCGAAAGTCGCGATTGCCCTATCATTTCGGCTATTTATTCGCGGTTGCCCCATCATTTCGGCTTTATTTTTACTCGCTGATTTTTATTGCGATTTGCCCTATCATTTCGGCTTTTCTTTATTTTTCTTTTATTTACACATTTTTCGTTTATTTACATTTTTTTTACATTCCCAGTTTAACGACTTAGAGGTCGATTGTTCCCAGTTTAATGACGTGGTGGTCGATTGTTCCCAGTTTAAACTGGAAACAGATGACCACTATGTCGTTAAACTGGAAACAGATGACCACCTTAACGACTTAGAGGTCATCTGTCTCCAGTTTAAAGACGTGGAGGTCATCTTTCTCCAGTTTAACGACGTCGAGGTCATCTGTTTCCAGTTTAACGACTTAGAGGTCATCTGTTTCCAGTTTAACGACGTAGAGGTCATCTGTTTCCAGTTTAACGACTTGGAGGTCATCTGTTTCCAGTTTAACGACGTGGAGGTCAGCTGTTTCCAGTTTAAAGACTTAGAGGTCATCTGTTTCCAGTTTAACGACGTAGAGGTCATCTGTTTCCAGTTTAACGACTTAGAGGTCATCTGTTTCCAGTTTAACGACTTGGTGGTCATCTGTTTCCGGTTTAGAGACTTAGAGGTCATCTGTTTCCAGTTTAAGGACTTGGAGGTCATCTGTTTCCAGTTTAACGACGTAGAGGTCATCTGTTTCCAGTTTAAAGACTTGGTGGTCATCTGTTTCCAGTTTAGAGACTTAGAGGTCTACTATTTCCAGTTTAATGACTTGGAGGTCATCTGTTTCCAGTTTAACGACGTAGAGGTCATCTGTTTCCAGTTTAACGACGTGGTCGTCATGTGACGAGAAGCTTAGAGAAGATACCTGATCGAGCAGTTGTCGGGGGTATCGCTGGAGCTTGCATGAGATGCCTTATTATTTTGTCGGAGTTGATGGCCTTGCCCCCAGCTGGGGCCAAGGAAAGCCGTTCAAATACCGACCTGCGTTCGAAGATGGCAATTGAAAATTGTTAACCCCCCTGCAAATAGAAACATTATTTCAGTATAGGTAATCGATATGTATATTGATTGAGTTCGTATGAACATTTAACCCGAAATATGTGAGGAGAGATGGTCCCACCGGACGTGCCAGAACATGTAGGGTGTTTTTCGTCACCCCATTGAGATGGGAATACGCGCGTGCTTGTCAGGCGCAGTACAGATTCCCCCGGCCTAGGGTAGGGCGGGGTTTAATGATTGTGGGGATCCGAATCTCCGGCAGCCGCGGACTAAGCTGCCGTTAATTACCCCTCGTATTTGGAGCGAAAGAACCTCCGTTTGACGGGTTAAACTGTCATGCGAACTCAATGTGCAGTGTTGAGTTTTGAAGGGGGGTTTGGATATATCGGGGGCCCCGCAGAGTTTTTACGGGGGTCCCGCTACCCGGATAGCGGGCTGGGGGTCAAGGGGGCTAGCAGCCCTCTTGCGGGGTGCGGGGCAGCGTCCCGTTAGAAATTTTTTTCTAACGGGGGAGGCATATTTAGTGTGGAGTGCATAAAAAAAGGGGGGGAAAGCGTCTAAAAGACGCGTGCACAGCATGTGGGCGCATGGTGCCCGGGGTCAGGTGGCGCACACATGACCATTGGACGCCTCAGCGCCCAGGGTCACGTGGCGCACACGTGACCTTTGGGCGCCTCAGCGCCCAGGGTCACGTGGCGCACACGTGACCATTAGGCGCCTCAGCACCCAGGGTCACGTGGCGCACACGTGACCTTTGGGCGCCTCAGCGCCAAGGGTCACGTGGCGCACACGTGACCAATGGGCATCTCAGCGCCCATGGTCATATGGCGCACACGTGACCGTTTGGGCGCCTCAGCGCCTGGGGTCACGTGGGCGCACGTGACCGTTGGGTGCCTTAGCGGCCCAGGGTCACGTGGCGCACATGTGACCTTTGGGTGCCTCAGCGCCCGGGGTCACGTGGGTGCACGTGACTGTTGGGCGCCTCAGCACCCTCGGGTCACGTGGGCGCCTCGGCGCCCCGGGGTCACGTGGCGCACACGTGACCGTTGGGCGCCTCAGCACCCCGGGGTCGCATGGGCGCCTCGGCGCCCCGGGGTCACGTGGCGCACACGTGACCTTTGGGCGCCTCAGCGCCCGGGGTCACGTGGGCGCACGTGACCACGGGAAAACACCCGCCGGAGGGGGGGCTAGCCCCTACGTTGGGGAGTTGAACTCCCAAGAGATTTTTGGAGTTAAACTCCTGGCAGAAATTAATTTATGGAGTTAAACTCCAATGGATCTAGAAAGGAGTTAAACTCCTAGAAATCTTTGGCCCTTCTTCTGAGCCTTGGATCTGTCCAAAGTTAGATTCTTGGAGATGGGTCTCCTTCTTCTTCTTTTCTTTTGGCCGGATCTTGAAAATCAATAGGTGTGAGATTTTAAAAATCTCTTCTTTTTCGAGATCTGGTGGGAAATCTGAGTTCCCCTTTGTGGGTTTTGTGGTGAAAAATTATTTATTTTGAAAAAAGGAAGAGTTAAACTCTTGATTTAATTCAAAAGAAAGAAGAAGGTTTTTAGAACCTTGAAGCAGGAGAAAGAGGCACAAGCCCTAATTTTTGGGGAGAATGAAAAGTTCTATCTTTTATTCATCATCATGTTGCCTTATATAGGCTTACACATTTACATATAGCCCCTTGTGCTTCACAAAATGGCATTTTGCCTATCTCATGGCTCATGTGCCATTTCATTTTTTGCACATAAGCCATGTGCTTCAAAATATTGGCTTTATGCCCATTTTGCATACATTCATGTATAAAAAATTACATAAAAATTATTTATTACATGATGTATATTTTGGCATAGAGGAGGCTGGCCGCGGGCTCGACTTGGGCATGGGCCCGCTTGACCTGGGCTTGGGCCCACCTAGCTTGGGGTTGACCTTGACTTTGACTCGGTCAACGGGGGTGTAAATTTTTACCCCAACACATAGTCCTAGTAGTCGAGTACAGATCCTAAGGGCTTTATCAACATGTGAGAGTAAGACAGTAAACCAATACAAGTCAACATGTTAAGATAAAGTGAAACCAAATAGCATACTATCATGTCGAGAAAGAAAGTCCTCTCTATATATATCCAAGCATCCATTATAATATACATCATATGTACAACAATGGCCTCTAGGGCATATACATAACAAACATATTGAACGGACATCATCCAGAGGACATCGGTTCATATTGGCGACAACTGATTATTTCTCTATGTGCGCGGAAGCAATACCGCTAAGAGAAGTGAAGAAGGAGAATATCCTCCATTTCTTCAAGACACACGTCATTTATCGGTTCGGCACTCCGCGACGGATTATCTCCGATAACGGGCCGGCCAGTAGAAGCCACAAGATCAGCCGCTTCACACAACAGCATAATATAGACTGGAGATACTCTTCGGTCTATAATCCCCGAGCCAACGGTCTAGCTGAGGCTTTCAACATGACCTTGACGAAGATTGCGAAAAAGATGGTGTCCAAAAATAAGAGGGACTGGCACGAGAGACTGCATGAAGCTCTCTCGACGTATCGAACTACGTTCAAAACGGCCACAAACACAACGACGTATGCATTGGTATTCGGCACAGAAGCGGTACTATCCCTCGAGATAGAGTTACTCTCTCTACGAATGGCTGTTCAATACGAGCTAACAGATGAAGAAAATGCTCACCTTCGGCTTGAGAAGCTCGACGCCCTTGATGAAATCCGACTCATGGCGCAACAAAACCTGGAGGCTTATAAAGCAAAGATGACTCGCTAATACGAGAGATTGACTAAACCAAGAATATTCCGCCAAGGCGAACTCGTGCTAGTAGTCAAGAGACCTATGATCCCCAATCATGCCAAACGGGGGAATTCGAGCTAAACTATGAAGGCCCATATATCATAGACAAGGTCTACCATGGTGGAGCCTATCTACTCATGGACATGCATAGCGAAAGTCCTTTCAGGCCAATAAACGGTCGATTCCTGAAAAAATACTACACCTGACGAGTCACGGCTTAGGTCAATGATAGATGACGACGCCTATGTCCGTTCGCTATCTTCCTAAGCCCAAACTCTATAAGTACTAGCCGTCAAACGGACCGAAATGTCCTTAAACTAACGACGGGCCAAAACGTCCTTAAACTAACGATGGACCACTATGTCCTAAAACTAGCTGTTGACCGAGACGTCTATAAACTAATACAGACCACAGCATTCCAAGGCTGATAAAAAAACGGTATGTCCACAAGCGAGATGGGCACGTAAGAAAACCCGAAAGGGCTCCGTGAGTAAAAACAGCAGGGCTATCGGCGAGTTTTGTGAAAATCCGAAAGGGCGCAATCTCATTAAAAGACACTTGCATCCTCTCGACCTTGTGACGAGAAAATACCAGCGTGAGATCCTTACGACTCACAATAGAGAAACACACTTAGGGATTCTCACGATTCCTAAGGAGAAATTACACTTACGAGATCCTCACGACTCGTAAGGAGAACCCTCTTATGAGACCCTCACGGCTCATAAGATTCAAAAGCCTTAAGCTACAGGGATCTGAACCTATTCTTAAGCCATCACAATCCCCAGATTGCCCTACAAGCATTCAATATTGACCCTTGTATAATCCAAGGGCACGAATAAACATTTCCCTAACAAAGTCCCACCAGCGACTAGGGATATGCTCACACGGAGAAAAACCCTTGTAAGTCGTCTCGACTTATGAGGAGAAAATACTCTTGTAAGATCCTTACGACTTACGAGAAACCATACACTTGGGAATCCTTACGATTCTTAAGAAGAAAACGCACCTACGAGATCCTCATGACTTATAGGGAGAAATTCTTTATGAGACCCTTATGGCTCATGAAGTCAAAAAGCATTAGTCAAAAGGATCCTAACCCTGTTTGCTAAGCCAACTTTGTTCGACATCGACAGAGGCAAATGATGATTCGCTCCTGGCAATATACCAGTTGTAGCGATGCTGATGCCTAAATCGGTATCAAATCCCAAACTCGTAGCGAAAAGTCAGCGAGCCACAAATGCATATGAAATAGTCGAAATGATAGGGCAACTCGTAAAAAAATCAGCAAGTAAAATATATGCTTACGAAATAGCCGAAATGGTTGGGCAACTCGCAATAAAAAGCAGAGAGTAAATAAAATAAATAGCTGAAATGATTGGTCACTGTGAAAAATAGCCGAAATGATTGGGCGATCGCGACTTTCGCGATATAAAAAGCTAAAATGATACAGCATCGCGGAAAGAAAAAAAAAATGAAATGAAACGTTTTGCCCTACAGGTGAGATCACATCGATCCCTATATACAATCCTGTAGGGTTCCTAGGCACCCTAATGAGGTCTCACAAGGCATCAACCATGCCAATTTAAAATTTTAACGGTGCCGAGAAACCCTAGTGTACGGATCGTTGACTAGATTTCTAGGCGAAAAGTAAACTAGTTAACACTTAACTAAGAGATACGGAAATACAACCTTTGTAGATCCGGTTCTCCACCTCCATAGCTCCGCAATGAAGTCTCCTCGCTGTCCATAACAAGTCCCGGGCTCTAGCGTCGGCTTCATCGGAGAATGGACGGGCTAGGTCATCGATGTCCATGCCGAAGATGATCTACGTCGAGGCATCGCTAAATCAAGCTCCGACTTCACCAAGTCAAGAAACTTGTGAAGAAAACACACTCTACTACTTGGCAAGAGGTAGAGGATGAAGAAATAGGAAGTGGGTAGACTTTAGATTTGGATTTCACACTCTTTTTCATCACTTGCCATTGATGGAGGCAAGCTTTCTTCACTTGAAGAAATGAAGAAGAAGAAGGTAAAAATTATGATAAGTAATTAGAAAATATAAAATAAAAGAATACTTATCATAATCTTTAACCATGGTAATGTGTAGAGAATCAATCATGGTTAAAGGAATGGTTAGGGTCAAGCTAGAGACAAAATGGTCACTTAGTCAAAGTGTTCATGAAGCTTCATGAAAACAACAAAGAAAGCCACCATTTAATCTTTATGCAAATCATTTTCCAAAAAGAATAAATAGATAAATAAATGAATAAGGAAATAGTAAACCCTAACCATTTCATTAACCAAGGTTTAATTCTTTACACTTAATCAAAAGGCATGTATCATCAAACATGATACAAACAAGTGCACAAAATCATATCTCATATGCAATGCGCACATCCGAGTGAGAAAATCCATTTAAAGTGAACCGATACTAGTTAATGCAAAGTAATATATCAAATATATAATTATGCATTAAATCATTAAATCAACACTTGATTCAATGATCCGGTCATGTCGCACACAACCGACTAGTATACAATGTATCGGCTTATCGAATCAATCCTTGATTCGATAACTAGGTTATATCGCATACAACCATTCGACACATTCATCGCGAGAATGGAATACGGTATCACATACACGTATTATTCTCGGTCCCGCACATATCTCATATGCGCTCCTATTTCGTTTCGCTTGAGCCAGGAAACCTCTGTGTAGGACTCTAAAGACTCGTCAATACGCCGGCAGCAGATGATGATCATATCAAGCACCCACAAGCCGCAAGCGGTCTGCTAAACGTAACGGCCACCCGGATATTGAGCGATCTGAAGATCGACGAGCAAGCCCGCTCACACTCCAGTGAATCCAACCAGTAACACTACCGTACAGTCCGGTCTGATCGTCTGATATGTCGCATATCTCGCCTAGGGGTGGTAAACGTCAGACCCCAATAGCTCGATAAGTCGTGTTGATATGAGGTCTATAACAATTCGAGAAACTACTGGTAACACTTACCAGTAAATCTCAGCAACCCTGGCCAGGGACTTCCTGTTATAACCAATCGAACACAGCGCAACATCAACCCCCTATACCGGGAGAGACGAATCCCCTCCTATCGCTCATTGCCTCCATGTGACTCGGGACTGTACCCAAAAACCACCGTTTTGCACGCCCTCTTGGACGTGGTAAGATGGAAATCAAAGCACAGTGGGAACCACACGAGACTCTATGACAATCTCGGGTCAACAGACTACTCTGTACCTGTGTCACCAGAGAACTGCCATCTGACGTGAGGTATAATACCATCTGGGAGTTCTCGGCGAGTCCGTCCAGTGTACCCAGTCTCTACTGAGCACCCGTATATCATCTATGATGTCAAACACCAATGGATATTTGATCATCCATCGCCCATCTGTATGGGTCGAGTAGGTATACGCTAGTCTACTCTGGTATATCGATGCCCCATCTCGATACACCCACGACTAGGGACTTTGAAGGATGTACTTATGGACTACCATGTCCCCACTAGTATGATCCGCATCATAGTCCAGGTAGTCAAGCACACATCCTAAGGGCTTTACCAACATGTAACAGAGAGACAATCAGTATACACGTTAAGGTATAGATCAACCAGATAGCATACTATCATGTCGAGCAAGAAAGTCCTCCCTATATATGTCCCAGCATCCACTACAATATACATCCTATGTATAGTAATGGCCTCTAGGGCATACATATAACTAACAATCTCCCACTTGCACTAGGGCCATCTGATAGCAGTGGTTGTAGTATCTCATACTCAACCATCCCATAAAAGTCTCTCTCTGGGAACAGGCCGTTGTGAGTGGATCCGCTGTGTTGTCCTCTGAGTCTACTCTCCAATCCTCGATCACCTTGGAGATCAGCCATCTCCATGATCAAGTGATACTGCTTTAGAATATGTCTGGATCACTGATGGGACCGGCGTTCCTTGGCATAAGCCACAACTCCATTGTCACACAATGGGAGGAACATAGTTCATCTCATGAACCAATATACACCCAAACAGCCTCTTTGGTAGCATCTTAAGTAGCGATGTATCTAGCCTTTATCGTCTAGTATGTCACGGTATCTAGCTTGGAACTCTTCCAACATACCGTCCCTTTACTGAGGGTAAAGACAATGCCTGCGACTGACATTCAGTCGTCTTTATCACCCTGGAACCCTTCCAGTGATTCTCCCCAGGATCGATTGATACCATCTCACTACAACTAGTGAGAATCTTAACATCCAATTAGATCTATCTCATAGATCCAAAATCCAGGATTTAGTAGATATCACTTTGATCCTATATGGAGAATCCTAGTGATAAGCGGAGATTGATCGAGCATAGCATAGGAAACTCTTTTCCTATCAAGAGTATGTCATCCACGTACTCTACGAGGATCATCACCATACTCCCTACTACCTTTTTGTTTATACAAGGTTTATCTACCATTTTGATGATGTCAACTTCTTTGACTAATCCATCAAAATAGATGTTCCAACTCCGCGATGCCTGCTTTATCCTACAAAGAATCTTGCACACGTTTCCGCTGCTCCCACTGTCTACGAAGCCCTCTGGCTGTGTACTTATAGACACACTCTTCTAAATCATCATTTAGAAAAGCAGTCAAGACACCCAACCGCCAGATATCGTAGTCATGGTATGTAGCCGTGGCAAGTAGTATCTGGATGGACTTAAGCATAGATATTGGAAAAGGTTTCATCATTATCCACGCCTGGTCGATGACGAAAACCTTTAACAAGTCTAGCTTTGAAAGTCTCAACTTTTCCATGTACACCAAGTAATCTTCTCAAGATATACTTGCTCCTGATAGGGATTTAACCCTTCAGATATAGCGACTAAAGTCCATACTTTGTTGGTGTATAAGGATTCCATCTCAGATCGATAAGCATCCAGCCATTCTTACAGAGTCTTATTCCTGATGGTCAGCTCGAAACTAGTTGGGTCATCATCTCATGATGCAATCCTCGCTCCCACTGTCATAGAGAAATAGAAGTATCTCTCAGGTGGGTGAGGAACCCTACTAGATCGGCGGAGAGGCTGAGGTTCGTTGGAATCTACTGAATCCTTTGGCTCTATCAAATCATATGCTATAGTTTGCATAGCTGGAACCTTTCCAGTTGTACATAACAGATCTTGCCTCGAGTTTGTCCGGATTTTTCTTTTAGACATAGGCCGGACAACCCCAAATCTTAACTAGCTTAAGACATGGGCTCTTCCCATACCATATCACATATGAAGTGGTAGGCAACTGATTTGATTTGGACCCTATTCAATAGGTATGCAGCTACTCAAGCGCATAACTCCCCAAAGGAAAATGGTAACTCAGTAGTACTCATGATAGAGCACACCATATCAAATAGGGTGTATCTGCTCCGCCCCGATATACCATCGTGCTATGGTGTATACGGAGGAGTAATGCTGAGAGAGAATCTCATTCTCCTTTAGAATAGTCCAAGAATTCCATGCACAAGTATTCTCCTCCCTGATCTCATCATAGGACATAATACTTATACCCGTATTTTGGTTCTCTACTTCTAACTTATATTCTGTGAATATCTCAAAAGGTTCGGACTTGTGTTTCAACAGGAACATATGTCTGAATCTCGAGAGATTATCAGAGAATGTAATGAAGTATAAAGAACCAGTCCTGGCATGTGTAGACAGGAGATCTTACATACATCATCATGTATCAGTCCCAAGAGTTCACTAACTCTTTCTCTGTTTCCAATAAACGGAGCTATGGTCATCTTATCTTTGGGACATGACTGGCGAGTTTCACAAGATGTAAATTCAAACTGATTTAAATATACATCTAAATGTAACTTCAGCCAGTCGGGTCGCATTGATCTGACCTAGTCTACAATACCTTAAGAAGGATTCGTTCATTTCTGAACTCTTCCTCTTATGTGTGTTTCGTATACTAAGAACTGTAGTTTGATTTAGAACATCAATGCTTTTAGATAACGTGCCAGAACCGATCAACTTTTGATATAGGAAATGTTCAAAACATTATCCAACAATACAAAATTATATCATTTCTTTACTGATAAAGAGACTGATATGATTTTGTATATCAGGTTCGGTATCTAATAACATTCGTTCAGAATCAATGTATTGGTAATACAGGGTGACAGTGACCAACAGACTTGGCTGCAACACTTGCCCCGTTTTCTGCCTCATGAAACTTATCACCCATTCTCAGTTCTCTACCTTTCTGTAGCCCTATGTAACATATTACATATCTGGGATCCTGATCTGGTATCACATACCCAGGACGTAAAGGATACTGAGAAACAGTTCTCTGTAATGAACACACCCGAAGATGATGCATAATCATGCACTCTCCTCGTTTGGGCGGCATGGGAAATCTGGTATTCCCCAATTTCTTGCTCTGTCTTATAACAATTATAAGTTGGAGCGGGACCAACGTTCCCCAGCTCAGTATAACAAGCGGGTTCGGTCAATATTCCGTATTATTATCTTGATTAAGGCGTGATATGGTCGCTACCTGGAGAGAGAGAGAAGAAAACACTCAGCGTGCGCTCTGTCAAGAATAGATTGGTTATTATTTTATCTAATCAGGATGGCTCCCACTGCTTTCTATCAAATCTTCCTTCAAACCCTAAAAGGAAAGACTAGCCGGGATTAATTACACACTACAAGTTCGCCAATCTTTCAGCCAGGCCAGTGTTGGTACTTTGAGGGAAGTCCCCCGTGCTTTCGCACGAACCTAATTAATGTAAACCTCGTTTTCCCAGAGGCGTAACCCCGTTGACACCTTTCTAGACACCTACTTGATCGGCTAATTGTAATGTATAAAACTCTCCCAGGAGTAACTCTTACTTGCAGCGGGTATCGGGATCCAACTATTTCATAGAAGGTATGCAATCTCATTGCAAATTTCAACACTTGAAATTCCCGATAATATTTTGCCCCTAGCACCCTATGACCTTGACGGAGGTCAACAAACCATAGGCTACTAGTCAAGTTCAACCCGTCATTTCTTGATCGAATTAAACCCACCCGCACGACCCTTGACGGAGGTCAACAAGGCCGCACGACTACCCTAACTCAATCTGCATCATATGCATAAACAGATAAATACTAGTTAGCTACCGCACACTACGTCTTGACGGAGGTCAACAAACGTAGCACGAATACTAAATAGGACTTATCTGAAATGAAGGAGGGCTACGACAGGTTTTTCTGAAAACCTATTGCGTAATGAACTTGATATCGTTGTAGAATCAAATGATTTTGAAATGGAGTACTTTTGAGGCTTTTCTAGTTTTGCTAAAGGAGTCACTTCCGGTGAAGGGATCGTCGGTCCTTTCCTCGTCGAATGAGGTGCGGGATATATCATATATATCACTGTGCAAAGCAAAAACACTTAAAAGCAATCTAAAGACAAACCGAGTGTGTAGCATCTGCCAGTTATTGCTAAAGGAGTCACTCCCGGTGAAGGGATCTCGGTCTTTTCCTTATCGAATAAGGTGCAGGATATATCATATATACCTCTGTGCAAAGCAAGAACTGTAGCTACCTGTTTTATTTTGAAATTCGATTCTACAACATCTTAGGTTTCTTTTATTTCATTAATCACATTAATGAAGTCCCATCATTTAAGTACCTAAACATCACAGATAAATACGACGTACACTTATGCCATCCGCGTTCGCCTCGATGTCCCCTCGTGCACCGTTAGGTTAGGTAACTAACGGCAGAGCGGGGCAGGGCTAGCGCGGGTGTAAAACATAAGTAACTTCTATATAATATATCATATATACTATATACTGTATCTATCACAGAACATCACATGATCACATCACAGATATCTCAGCAGAAGAATCATATGAAATATTGGATATACTAGGACGTCCGTGTTTTCAATACGAGCCAGTATAAAACATGGATTCCACGGTCGTGATGAATAGCCAAACCCATACCCCTAGACCCCTACGAGAGCGGCAAGCAACCCTACCAATTCTAGAGTTAGGAGACCCGGACTCGACTCCTCGAGTTGGTCTCCCACTGGACTCCAGAACCCGATTACTTGTGCTCCCCTCCTTGGGTCTATCCTAGTGCGGAAAAGTAAATAATATACAAAGGGTGACTACTTCCGCAACCTGGAAGTGCCCCAATAAAAGAATATTACATACAAGTTTTTACATGAATGAAAATGAAAAACACCCATCTCACATAAAAACCCCCGGCTATTCAAACACGACGATCCAATATAACATATCCAGCAACACATAACATCACATGTCATCAACGTAAGTAATTATGCGCATCCCAATTGTCGTTGACATATAGCAACGAAACCGGCGACATCACATATTACACTTACGGTCACAGAAAAGAAAGTGTAAAACTACAACAGTTGGAATCCGCAACCACCTCAGACATCGCATGCCTGACCAAATGAATTACTTAGACATCGCATGCCTAACAATTATAAACCCCGCATTTTAGTCTCAAAATCGAAAACACTTTTCAATATCAAGTCGGGCAATTCAACAAGATTCCCGACATCCTGATCGAATACTCGTCGCAAACTTCAGTAGGCGGCCGCACCCTAGATACCGTCGACGAAGTGCACCAAGACGGAACACCGCTACCGCGAGCACCCGAACGGATGCTTTCGGCGACGGGGTTCTCCTACAGTCACTTGGTCGGGGCTATGGAGTGAGGCTGTCTATTAAGTTTATCGGCGAGTATCCGCGTACGCTACGTGATTGCGACGGACTTTTGATCACATCAAAATTCCGTGGCAACCGATCAAGTGAGACTAAACTGCTATGTTTATAATATTCATTCCGTTATCACATAACTTTTGTGAATTCCAATTGTTGTATCACATTCCAGATAAACAGAAAATGTTAAACTTTTCGATCGAACAATCGAACACCCAAGTTTTCCCGATACAGATCAACACATGAAATATGAGTCTAACAACATTCAGTTCGTGCCTCAGTACCAACGGTCCAGCCGTAGAAGGGTCAAGCCAACGCCTCACATGTGGCACGCCGTACTGCCCCAAACCCGAAGGTTCAAAGGGCAGTTCAAGACGGTCACATAATCGAGTTAAGGTTTGTTGTCTTCTAGAGGGTCCATCGAGTTACTTGCACTACTTAGAACGTCGTTAAACTACGGAAAAATCCAACACTTGGAAATTTCCCGACAGGGGAAAAATTGGGTATTTATATCCGGTCGAACTTTTTAACATATTCTAAAATTTATCCGGAAAGCCACACAGACAAAATTTGATACTCCGATCAAAACACCGAATCCCCAAAACAACTCCAGAAAATTCAACTCTTGAATAAAATTTAAAAATACCCAGAGAACTCAGCACTGAAATCAATGAATTACTGTGCAACTTTTAAAGGCTGACGTCATCAATCTGCCGCGGAACCGCCGCCTAATGCAGGCTTCTGCCGCGGTTCCGCGCCATCTTGCACTGTTCATGACCCCAATTTTGCGCCGTAATTCTTATATTTTCCTGCTGGGTTTTCTGCATATTTTTAATTTGGAAAAATCCCAGTTTTTGAAAAAAAGGACAGAGAGCATGGAAATTTTTGTGGTTTCGGTTCGTTCGGACTTCAAATTCCGTCTAGACTTCGCCTAAGGCTCTAGCTAGGCTCTGATACCACTGTAGGGTTCCTAGGCACCCTAATGAGGTCTCACAAGGCATCAACCAAGCCAATTTAAAATTTTAACGGTGCCGAGAAACCCTAGTGTACGGATCGTTGGCTAGATTTCTAGGCGAAAAGTAAACTAGTTAACACTTAACTAAGAGATACGGAAATACAACCTTTGTAGATCCGGTTCTCCACCTCCATAGCTCCGCAATGAAGTCTCCTCGCTGTCCATAACAAGTCCCGGGCTCTAGCGTCGGCTTCATCGGAGAATGGACGGGCTAGGTCATCGATGTCCATGCCGAAGATGATCTACGTCGAGGCATCGCTAAATCAAGCTCCGACTTCACCAAGTCAAGAAACTTGTGAAGAAAACACACTCTACTACTTGGCAAGAGATAGAGGATGAAGAAATAGGAAGTGGGTAGACTTTAGATTTGGATTTCACACTCTTTTTCATCACTTGCCATTGATGGAGGCAAGCTTTCTTCACTTGAAGAAATGAAGAAGAAGAAGGTAAAAATTATGATAAGTAATTAGAAAATATAAAATAAAAGAATACTTATCATAATCTTTAACCATGGTAATGTGTAGAGAATCAATCATGATTAAAGGAATGGTTAGGGTCAAGCTAGAGACAAAATGGTCACTTGGTCAAAGTGTTCATGAAGCTTCATGAAAACAACAAAGAAAGCCACCATTTAATCTTTATGCAAATCATTTTCCAAAAAGAATAAATAGATAAATAAATGAATAAGGAAATAGTAAACCCTAACCATTTCATTAACCAAGGTTTAATTCTTTACACTTAACCAAAAGGCATGTATCATCAAACATGATACAAGCAAGTGCACAAAATCATATCTCATATGCAATGCGCACATCCGAGTGAGAAAATCCATTTAAAGTGAACCGATACTAGTTAATGCAAAGTAATATATCAAATATATAATTATGCATTAAATCATTAAATCAACACTTGATTCAATGATCCGGTCATGTCGCACACAACCGACTAGTATACAATGTATCGGCTTATCGAATCAATCCTTGATTCGATAACTAGGTTATATCGCATACAACCATTCGACACATTCATCGCGAGAATGGAATACGGTATCACATACACGTATTATTCTCGGTCCCGCACATATCTCATATGCGCTCCTATTTCGTTTCGCTTGAGCCAGGAAACCTCTGTGTAGGACTCTAAAGACTCGTCAATACGCCGGCAGCAGATGATGATCATATCAAGCACCCACAAGCCGCAAGCGGTCTGCTAAACGTAACGGCCACCCGGGTATTGAGCGATCTGAAGATCGACGAGCAAGCCCGCTCACACTCCAGTGAATCCAACCAGTAACACTACCGTACAGTCCGGTCTGATCGTCTGATATGTCGCAAATCTCGCCTAGGGGTGGTAAACGTCAGACCCCAATAGCTCGATAAGTCGTGTTCATATGAGGTCTACAACAATTCGAGAAACTACTGGTAACACTTACCAGTAAATCTCAGCAACCCTGGCCAGGGATTTCCTGTTATAGCCAATCGAACACAGCGCAACATCAACCCCCTATACCGGGAGAGACGAATCCCCTCCTATCGCTCATTGCCTCCATGTGACTCGGGACTGTACCCAAAAACCACCGTTTTGCACGCCCTCTTGGACGTGGTAAGATGGAAATCAAAGCACAGTGGGAACCACACGAGACTCTATGACGATCTCGGGTCAACAGACTACTCTGTACCAGTGTCACCAGAGAACTGCCATCTGACGTGAGGTATAATACCATCTGGGAGTTCTCGGTGAGTCCGTCCAGTGTACCCAGTCGCTACTGAGCACCCGTATATCATCTCTGATGTCAAACACCAATGGATATGGGATCATCCATCGCCCATCTGTATGGGTCGAGAAGGTATACGCTAGTCTACTCTGGTATATCGATGCTCCGTCTCGATACACCCACGACTAGGGACTTTGAAGGATGTACTTATGGACTACCATGTCCCCACTAGTATGATCCGCATCATAGTCCAGGTAGTCAAGCACACATCCTAAGGGCTTTACCAACATGTAACAGAGAGACAATCAGTATACACGTTACGGTAAAGATCAACCAGATAGCATACTATCATGTCGAGCAAGAAAGTCCTCCCTATATATGTCCCAGCATCCACTACAATATACATCCTATGTATAGTAATGGCCTCTAGGGCATACATATAACTAACAAATCCAGGGGCACAAACAATGAGGGGACCATACCTTCCCACCGGACTCCATCAGAAAGAGAGCCAAGTCTCGACGGCGGCATCTACGGCCTAGAGACCCACAATAGCGTTCCTCCTCATTCCAGCAGGATTCAGACACGACAATAAACATTGGAGCCATGGCAAATTCCCTGTTCCAAATCTCGACAGTTCACAGACAGCCTAGAGATCACCAACAGCGTTCCTCCTCATTCCAGCAGGATTCAGACGTGACAATCAACCTTGGAGCTATGGCAAAGTCCCTGTTCCAAATCTCGATCGTTCATAGACAGCCTAGAGATAGCCAACAGCGTTCCTCTTCATTCCAGCCGGATTCAGACACGACAATCAACCTTGGAGCCATGGAAAAGTCCCTGTTCCAAATCTCGATGGTACACAGACAGCCTAGAGATCACCAACAGCGTTCCTCCTCATTCCAGCAGGATTCAGACGCGACAATTAACCTTGGAGCCATAGCAGAGTCCCTATTCCAAATCTCGACGGTTCACAGACAGCCTAGAGATCACCAATAGCGTTCCTCCTCATTCCAGCAGGATTCAGACGCGACAATCTACCTTGGAGCCATGGCAGAGTCCCTGTTCCAAATCTCGACGGTTCATAGACAGCCTAGAGATCACCAATATCGTTCCTCCTCATTCCAGCAGGGTTCAGATGCGACAATCAATCTTGGAGCCATGGCAAAGTCCCTGTTCCAAACCTCAATAGTTCATAGACAACCGAGAGAAAATCCTGGCACCGTAGACCACGGCTAAAGTCAATCCTGACCCCGTGGAAAATAGCCAGAGTACCTCCTGGTCCCGTAGACCACGGCTGAAGTCAATCATGACCCCGTGGAAAACAGCCAGAGCACCTCCTGGTCCTGTAGACCACGGCTAAAGTCGATCCTGACCCCGTGGAAAACAGCCAGAGCAAATCCTGGTCCCGTAGAACACTGCTAAAGTCAATCCTGACCCCGTGGAAAATGGCCAGAGAACCTCTTGGTCCCGTAGACCACGGCTAAAGTCCATCCTGCCCCCGTGGAAAACGGCCAGAGCAAATCCTGGTCCCATAGAACACGGCTAAAGTCAATCATGACCCCGTGGGAAATGGCCAGAGCGAATCCTGGTTCCGTACAACACGGCTAAAGTCAATCTTGACCCCATGGGAAACGTCCAGAGCAAATCCTGGTCCCGAAGAACACGGCTAAAGTCAATCCTGACCCCATGGGAAATGGCCAGTGCAAATCCTGGTTCCGTAGAACACAGCTAAAGTCAATCCTGACCCCATATGAAACGGCCAGAGCAAATTCTGGCTCCGTGGAACACGGCTAAATTCAATCCTGACCACGTGGGAAAAGGCCAGAGCAAATCCTGGCCCCGTAGAAAACTGCTAAAGTCAATCTGACCCCATGGGAAATAGCCAGAGCAACCTCTGGCCCCGTACGGCTAAAGTCAATCCTGATTCGGTATGGCCAAAGTCAACCCCTCCTGGCCCCGTAGAATACGGCTAAAGTCAATCCTGACTCCGTGGGAAACAGCCAGTGTAAACCCTCGAACTCCCCGTCATAGCAGTGCTTTGACTCAGGAGCAGGTCAACTCATTAATCACTTATGAGTCCTCTCGACTCGTAAGGAGAAAATTCTCTTGTGAGATCCTTACGACTCTCATGAGAAAACACACTTAGGAATCTTCACGATTCTTAAGGAGAAACCACACCTGCGAGACCCTCTCGACTCGTGGGGAGAAAAGTCTTTATGAGACCCTCACGGCTCATAAAATTGAAAAGTCTTAGGTGGCAGATAGTAACCCTGTCTCCCAAGCCATCATTGTCTCGCAAAGACGTCAAGATAGATTTTCTACAGGCCACACTCTCATAAGTAAAACATCGACAAGAAAGAAAACAACCACTTACAAGTCCTCTCGACTTGTAAGGAAGAAAATTCTCTCGGGAGATCCTTACGACTCTCAAGAGAAAACACATTTAGGAATCCTCACGATTCCTAAGGAGAAAATACACCTACGAGATCCTCTCGACTCGCAGGGAGAAAAATCTTTATGAGACCTTCATGGCTCATAAAATTGAAAAGTCTTAGGCAGTAGACCTGAACCTGCTTCCTAAACCATCGCTACCCTACAAGCAGGCTGAGATGAAATGTTCTCTACTATGTACAGGCCACGCTTGCTAGAATCACATGGCAATAACACAACGAAAAGAAGAAAGCAACAATAGGAAAAAAAATGTGTATCTTTTATTTCATGAATTCAATGGAGTACAAGTTGAATCATATGAAAGAATAAAAAATGGATACATGTTATCCAAAGATTACAAGTGTTCAATCTATACAAAACAGCTACTGAGAAGAAGGCATTTTCAATAAGTCAGCAAGTTGCTCTCGCACTCCTTTCAATTCCTTTTCATGGCCAGCCGCTGCGGCCATCTCCGCTTCAATTTAAGCCCGCTGCTGCAAGCACGATGAAACCTTCTCATCGATTTCCCGTTGGGCAGCTTCGTGACTCTGCGTAACCCGCTCAATGAAGTTGAGCTTCCGCTTTAATGCCAGGCCGTCCGAAATGCATCGCTGCAAATTGTCAAAAATGGCTCTCAGTTACGCGGCATTCGCTTCAACTTAGGCGCGCAGCCGGGCAAACTCACCAGAAGCCTCCTCACGTTCCTTCCGTCTAAAGATTGCTTCTTGTTCAAAATAGCGGAGGAAGGACACGGTCTACTCAACCCATGTAGCCCGCTGGGAGTTCAAAGCCAATATCTCAGGAGCAGGACGCCTAAGCTCAAGCTCATGCAGGTAGGACTCGATCTTCCTGCAGTGGTTAACCCAAGACTCAACGACGCCTTCGTTATGGAAGTTCACAAGAGTCGCCAACATTGGATTAACCTCGGCAGCAAAATCTGCAGCGAATGTAGGGGCCTCCGCGTTAGGCTCCTTGATGTATTCACTCAACATACGCAGACTGGTCACAGCGCCTTTTGAAGATGGACGTGTAGAAAAGGGCCCTACCGGCATTATGATGTGAGAATCGAATGGAGTTAGAGTTGGTGCGACCGCTGCAAAACAAATCATAATCAGATGTCGGATCAAGAAATAAAGAAAAATACACGAACAATAGAGTCTACTATACCGGCTGCAACAGGGTGCAGAGCTGGGAGTACCGGTGGAGCGATGATACCCTCGTCCCCTCCTTCAATTTATAAGGCTCCAAGTAATGCAAAGAAGAATTAGCAATGACATGGCTTCCCGTTAAAGAAAAGAAAAGACGTTGGTTAGAAAAGATACTCACCAGCACCAGCGAGCAGACTAATCTCTGATTGGAAGGAGAAGTGTGGATTCAACACTTGATACAGATGATCAAAGAGAACTCTTGCAAGATCACGATGATACATGGTCAGTACACGAAAGACGCTGTCATAATTTATATCACAAACCCATTCCTTCCAGCATTTGAGAAGAAATAAGAGGAGACGAAAGGGTAGAGACCGTCAGAGCGGCAACTGATGGTGCTTCTTCTGGTGGCACAATCTCAGCGCTCACCACACCTACATTCGGAAGGAAAAGAATTAGTCATTAGAAGGGATTGTAAAACGAAAAGAATGCAGCGACCCGAGACCTACCAGACAGGTCATCAGCCATAACTGTGTCGGAAGCATCACCAAGCATCACGACTTCTTCGATCTCATTCGGGGGGATGGTTTCGCCACCCGTGGCTTCGTCCTCTGATTCCACGAGAGCCGTCGTGACACTCGCAAAGCCAGGCGATGGAAGGGAACCGCAGGCAGAAAGAGCGGTAATTCGAGTAGTTCCGGACTCCCGGGAAAGAGTAGTCGCTTCGGGCTCGGTGGTTGCCGTCATCTCACCTGCCACCTCCTCACCAGGACTTGTCCCTGCAGGGTAGGTTATATGAGAATCTGAAGATCAAATTCTGACAAAAGGACCCCATGTTACGTTACTTTGGGATGGCTTTTTGACCGCTTCCCAAGCCGCGCGTACCGCCTGTCTATGAGCGGTAGACAGGGCGGCCGGAGCACACTCTAAAGAAGCAAGGACAGGAGAACCAGCACTCGAGCCAGCACCTACGGCCAAGGCGGCTTTACGTTCTCTTGCTGCACGCCTCCTGCGCTTCCTTTCTGCCTGGGCCGTGAGAGCTGGTCTTTTTAAGACCTCCGTCAAGAAGACATCATCGTCCGAGCCAGGAGCTATCTCTTGAGCCGTTATGGCGTCTGTCATCAGTTGCTTATGTGAAGCCTCTTTTGGCAATATTGGGGAAGCTGGGACTTCAGCAGCTAGCCTTAGAAGCATCTCCGCACCACCGTGTGAAATCGGCACGACACTCGGGATAAGTTGGGTTGAAGTAGTCCCTACGATAAGATGAAAAAGGGGTCAAACTATCCATGAAGGAAAAGGGAATAAGGGTATAATGAGCTAAAATATACCGGCCCAACGAAGCGCGAAGCCTCTCTTCCTCTTCAAAAGTCTTGAAGGAAGCCGCGAGAGCCTCTTCAGTGGAAATGCCTGATGAAAAGAAAGTGTCAGTCAAAACAAGATAATAAAAATGTAATGCAACAACAAAAGGATACGACTGAATATTACCTGACTCAGCGAGGGTGATTAATCCTGCCTTGTGGCTAGCTAGTCGCTCGGAAGCTGCGATGGCAGCCTCCAGATCAGTATCATCCGGCACCATAAATAAACTCTCGTTGGTCCCATATTCGCTTAGTCCCTCGCTATAAGGTGCATGAGGCTCCTAGCCGAGTACAACGTCTGCAGAAAGAACGACTTCTTCTTTTTCTGCGAGCGAGTCCCGGTCGCCGGTAACACGAGCTTGCGTTTAGCGGGCAACTTCGGGTGGCGAGTCCCAATTTCGGTACCCACCCCTGACTCAGGAGACGCCACAACTACTAATTTTATAGGAGCACAGGGTTGGGGCAGCTCAGACATATCACGTGGTACCACAGCCGCAGCAGCTTCTCTCAAGGGAGGACGGACAATGGTCCATCGTTTCAAGGGAACGGCGGGGTTACCAGCAAGGGCGGTGCCCTTGCGATCAAGCAGCAATCGCTTTTCTTCCCTAATGACGGCGCCCATTGAATATTGATACAACGCCACATACACATTCAGGGCCTTTGGAACACAGCTCGGTTCGCTGATGAAGAAGTTGGACCCTGTGTTTAGGCGCATAAAATGACACAACGCGATTCGGATACCCTCTTCAGTAGCAGCTGGTTCTGCCAAGAAATCCTTAAGCGGGACGCCCTGATTATAGCTTAACTGCTGGGCAAAATGATGAGGGTTGTATCTCATGAACAATGCCAAATCATACTGCCTAAATATGAGAAAGCCCGGCCTGATGGAGTGTAGATGAAGAATCTCCCGAGCTTTCAAGATAGAGGCCCCGTCTTTAAAAATGTCCTGCAATGGCAGCACCATTTTCACGGATTCCTAGCCGACGGTCAGAATTTTATCGGTGAAGGACATGCCATCTCCAACTGTGCATGGACGAAGGAGAAAACCCCTAGCTTCCTACGGTGTCGGATTTACAATGGATGCGTCGACTAGCCACATGATCCGAGGGAACTTACACCTGTCATAAAAGCAAGGCCTTCTGTGGATATCGAAGACACCAAGCACGTGCAACTCGAGCCACAAGGTGAAATAATGCATCGAGAAGTTTACAGGCTGCACCCCTGGTTCAGTAGTGTCTGCTGCCAAGCTGAGGCCGTGATACAAATGGGCTAACCCAGCAATTCCGACGGCCACTTGCATCCCCGCAACTATTCTATGCGCTGGGTAGAAGACGGACGGCCTCATGCGGCGAGGGTGCATCAGAAGCGTAAACCAGCTCAGCCATAACCCGAGAAACCCCAAAAAGAACGTTTCTTCGTCGATCCCAGGAGCTGCAAGCTCTACAAAAGGGACGAACGGGATGTCGGGGAGAAAGAAGCTCTTCTGATCCGCCTCCGCTGTCGGCAGGTTGCCCAAACCTAAGCCAAAAGGATCGTCAAGTTTGGCGAACTTCGCGGCTTCCTTCGATAGTACTTCCGAGCGGAGAAAACGAGCGATAAAATCCGTAAAATTAACCCCACGACCTCCGGATTCGTGAAATAGGTTCTCATAGATATTCAACACCTTTATCAAACTCGGGAATTGGTGTTGAATAGCGTTTTCCGGGGTAAGACCCATTACCACTGATTTGGTGGCAAAAATGTATTCATCCAAAGGAAGCAGCTCCTCGTAATGTTCTCCCATAACGGGTAAACCAGAGATCTCAGCAAATTCCTCCAAACAAATAGAGACTTCTCGATCCAATAAGAGGAATGTGTGTGTCGGAATGTTCCATTGCTTCAGAAATGCCTTGACCCACTATGTAGGAGGTGTGGAATACTGGAACAAAGAAGCATAGATCGCAGGGTACAATCCGAGCCTTAGCAGCTGTGACTTCTTCGCCGATAAGATGTATCGGGCCCACCGCAGATATCCTGCTGGGTGACAGGGAGTTAGTTCTATGTTGTATGGCTGTCCCCAAGGGCGCGACTCGCCCTGACATGTGCGCCGCCCTAGAGTGTCCAAAGCGACCGGCGGCTGCACGGGTATTGCGGCCATAGAAAACCGAAGGAGACCCTCTGAAGTCTAATTCACCTCCTCCACAGCATAGTTTATCGGGGGTGCATCTGCATAAGGGATCGCCGAAATAGGATCCGAAGGTGTCGCGCAACAAAAACTCCGACGACCTTTGATGATTTGGTTGTACCATGTTCCCCATAAATGGAGATTCTTCCTCTCTGGGTCATGATCCTTGATCAGTGCAAAAACTTCTCGGTCTACTGGCGCTTCAGGGAATCTGCCTTCCGAACTGAGAAAGGGAAACGAAGTATCGAAAGACATGGTACCTGCACGAAAGAGAACAAAGTCAGCCGTCAATGCTACAAGTCATGATCGGTACTTGGTACTTTAAATCCATACCACACTGCAATGCAGTAAAAAGGGAGCCGAAGGGTACCCACTCAATCTAGATTACGGTTCATCTTTAATGAAACAGTCTCATCATTTGATGAGACTGTCATTAAATGAGGAAATCCTCAAAAGAATCTCATTCAATGAGAGCCCCTCGGGCCAAGGAGTAAATCTCCCGTTTAGAGCAGCGCTCTGTGACAGAGTGACATCTGTCAACTCTGATGATGATAGGAATAAAAATTCCTCAAGGGCCCTGCTCTGTAAAAATGATGGAATAACCCTATTCCACGCTGAAAGACACAACCGGGACATTGGGACGTCCGGCCAGAATTTCGGGGGCAGATGCTATTTGGTTTTATCTGTCCACCTCTCCGAAGATGCCAAGTTGATTTATGACACCATGTATCGAAGGTTTAAATGGATGCGGCCGATGTAGCAGACTTCGTCAGATTCCCCCTCATTGATGGGTTTTTGATTGTGGGGACGCTCTTCCCTGCAGGCGCAAGCCCTTGCAGTTAATTACGCTACCGCATCGCGGTAACCACTTTCTCCTTCTCTAGATGGTCACTTCGTGTCGTGTGTGTTTGTTTTGTTTTGGGTTGCCCATGGATTGCATACGGAGACTAATTTATGTTGTCGCCCGTAGGGCGTGGATTAGTCCAAATCCGTATTTTCTTAGATTTGGGTTTAGGGATGGGTCTAAGGATACGTTAGTCTCATTTGAGACTAAGATCAACTTAAACGTTTGTTAAGGATACGTTAGTCCAATTTTAGACTAAGATCAACTTAACGGGATCGTTTAGATCCAACAAAAGAGCATTTGGACTCTATTGTTTAGTTTATGGACATTGCAGTCCAAGGTTAAGGACATCATAGTCCACGGGCTTAAGGACCCCACAGTCCAAGGTTTAGGACATCATAGTCTATAAGTTTAAGGACCCCACAGTTCACGGAATGTCTGGTTGTCGGGACCCGTCATCTCTCTGAAGACGTTGAAGGATTACAACGACTAATATCAGTGGAGTAAAGAGATGTACCCTTGAACCAATTTTGGTTGAAAGATCTGTAGTCAAATTTGGGACTAAGATCTGCTAACAGATTTATGAGCATATGGGCTCAATTAATCTGAATGAGGGGTTTATGGCCAACTTGGGCTCGGCCCACTCAGTTAGAATGTTAAACATTTGACAATGCCGAGCTTTGATTTGATTTCTGATAATATTTTTGTCTTTTATTGAATGCTGAGCATTCATCATAACTCTAGGCTTTATTTAAAGAACAATTTATGTTCTATCAGCGTACACGTGAGGAACACGTGGCGCGCTTGGCGCTATGCACCAGTCAAAAAGCGCAGTGCGCTTCTACTGAGTAGAGCATGTTGGATATAGTGCCATCGAAGTCAATTATTGGATCGCGGGTACGTGATTGCAATGATTGAGGGAGGACCTATACCGGTAGGACCGTCTCGCTCGAGATGATAGTATGCTATCTGGTAGGTCTTTATCATCATGTACATGTTGATAGAGCCCATAGGATTCTTTCTTGACAGCCAGCAGTATGATGGCGATCATATACGTGGGAGCTGGGGTCTATAGGTACATCCTTAATGTGTCCCTATTCGTAGGAGTTCCGAGACTGGGCGATACTCCAGAGTAGACTACTGTATACAGTTCGAGACCCCGATGAGGGGCGGTGGCCGGTCTCAGAAGCCACTGGTGTCAGTTAGTTAACCTAAGATATATACAGGTGCTCATTCTGTTATGAGTACACCGGACAGGACTCGCCGGGAACCTGCTAGTTGGTATTATACCTATTGTCAGATAGCAGTTCCCAAGTGACATGTGTACAGGTTAGTCTGTCGACCTGAGATCGTCATTTGTCTCGTGTGAGTTCCCACTGTGCTTTGATTACTACCCTACCACGGCTTAAAGGAGTCGTGCAGACAGGTTTTAGTTGGGTACAGTCCCGAGCCACATGGAGGCAGTGAGCGGATCGTCTTTGATTCGTCTCTACCGGTTTGGGGGTTGATGTCGCACAGTGCACGGGTAGCCATCACCAGAAAACTTTGGCCAAGGTAGTTGAGAATTACCGATCTAGGATCGGTAGTTTCTCAGGTGGTGATTGGTTACAAACCGACATGAATTATCGCGTTGTTAGGGGTATGACTTTAACCACCGCCTAGACCCGATATGCGATACTCTTTAACGAAAAGACCGGACTGTACGAATATTGTCACTGTTAGGCTCAGTAGGGTTCCTGGATGCGTTCGCTCATCAGTTTCCCTTTCATTCAATACATAGGTGTTTCCCCCAATCAGAGCAAAGCTCTGTTTGAAATTCGAATTTCAAAAAATTGAAGCAACACTTCAGATGCAGCGCCAAGTGCGCTGCAGCCTAAGTAGCGAACCATGTGTGCGCTAGTGCTAGGCGCGCTGCCCGCCATGTGTCAAACACGGGTGTACTAGCGCAAGGTGCGCTGCGCTCCGAGCAGCGCACCACATGCAAAGCACAGGTGTGCTAGCGCTGGAATTAAAAAACTCCCCACCGTTAGATCAAAAGATCTAATAATAATGATAAATCAATAATTAATCAGAATTAAATTCTGTTATGGAAAGATTTTCCAATCTTATTAAAAACGAGAAGATTGCCTTTTGTAAAACAGAAGCCCTAGGATCAAAGATCCAATGGTGGGAAACATCCCCAAATCAATCAGAGAAAGATCTCTTTAACTGATTCAACAAATCAACTTTCCCTATATAAAAGCCTCAAGGCTTCAAGTCTCAGATAGAGAAACCTTCCCATAAACTTTGAAAAATTCAAAGGAAGAGAAGCATAGCTCTCAGCAAAAGAAGATTTTTTTTCAAGGTAAAAGGAATGGTGATGAACAAAGAGATGAAATCATCTCATAATTAAAAAGAAGAATTATCTTCTTAAAAGATCATAGATCTTCAAGACAAAACGTCTTTCATAAAAGAGATCAAAAGATCTACTCATAAAATAAAAGAAGAACATAATTCTTCTCACAGATCATGGATCTATAAAGGCAAAGCCATTCATCGAAATAAGATATTAAAAATCTCTCCTGCAAAATAAGAACTGTTGTTCTTGAACCTTGAGACAAAGTCTCTTTTAAAAGAACATAAACTTGTTTTCCAGATCATAAAATTGATCAAATGCGCCTTGCGCTCATGAAATGCGCCTTGCGCTCTTAAACAGCGCTTCTGCGCTCTCTGGACCGACGCTAAGCGCCAAATGCGCCACGTGTCAACCACGTATGCGCCAATTAACAACTTGCGTTTTGTGCTTCTGAAATAGCGCACTGCGCTCATGGGCTGGCGCTCAGTGCCAAGCGCACCATGTGTCATTCACATGTGCGCCACTAAATTGAAAGCGCAATGCGCTCATGGATTAGCGCTCAGCCCTCATAAACTGGCATCATGCGCTCATCATCTAGCGCCTAGCGTTGAGTGCGACACGTGTCCCTTACATATGCGCTACTTGGCAGTAGCGCACTGCGCTTTTTGATTGGTGCAAAGCGTCTGGCGCACCACGTGTTGCGCTGACAGAGCATAAATTGTTCTTTAATAAGCCCAGAGCTCTGGTGAGTGCTCAGTATTCAATAAAAGACAAAAATATTGTCAGAAGGGCCAAGCCCAAATGAAGGCTCAATAGCCAGAATAAAATGTTAAACATTTATTGGACTTAGCCCAATATTCGCCATAAGTCCTCAACTTATATTTATTGAGCCCACCTGCTCATAAATATTTCAACAGATCTTAGTCCCAAATTGGACTATAGATCTTCCAACAAACTCACATCGGTTTAAGGGTACATCTTTGAACCCCTCTGATATATGTCGTTGTAATCCTTCAACGTCTTCAGAGAGGTGACGGGTCCCGACAACCATACACTTCATAGACTATGACGTCTATAAACTGAACGGTTGGGTCCTTAAACCCATGGACTATGATGTCCTTTACCTTGGACTGTAGGGTCTTTTACAACCCATGGACTATGATGTCCTTAACCTCGGACTGTGGGGTCCTTTAAAACCCATGGACTATGATGTCCTTAACCTGGACCGTAATGTCCTTAAATTAACGTTGGACCGTAATGTCCTTAAACTAATCGACCGCAATGTCCCTAAACTAAACAATAAAGCCCGAATGCTCTTTTGTTGGATCTAAATGATCCTGTTAAGTTGATCTTAGTCTAAAAATCAGACTATCGTATCCTTAACAAACGTTTAAGTTGATCTTAGTCTCAAATGAGGCTAACGTATCCTTAAACCCAACCCCCAAACCCAAAACTAAGAAGATACGGATTTAGACTAATTCACACCCTACGGGCGACAACATAAATTAGTCTCCGTATACAATCCATGGGCAACCAAAAACAAAACGAACACCCACGACACGAACTGACCATCTGGAGAAAGAGAAAGTTGTTACCGCGATGCGGTAGCGTAATTAACTGCAGGGGCTTGCGCCTGCAGGGAAGAGCATCCCCACAATCAAAAACCCCTCAAATGAGGGGGAATCTGACGAAGTCTGCTACATCGGCCGCATCCGTTTAAACCTTTGATACACGGTGCCATAAATCAACTTGGCATCTTCGGAGAGGTGGACGGATAGCACCAATTAGTATCTGCCCTCGAATTTCAGGCCTGACGTCCCAACGTCCCGGCCGCGTCTTTCGGTGGGGAACATATTCTGGCATGCCCAGTAGGACCTTTTCCTCTTTCCACTCAATACTTCGTGTGTCGTGTTCGTGAACGAATCGCGGTTTGATATAGTTGCCCTTGGATTCGAGATTGTAAGATTTGGTTTCTTGCTCCATGCAGAAAATGAAAGATTAATGGCGTCTACCTGCATGAAATGCTCTAGCTGCAACTGCAACTCACGTTCCGCCTCATCTGGAGGTGTAACTTACGGGCCCCAGCGGCCTCCCCGTTCACAATGCCGGTAGAGCAGGTAACGCAGGCTACCACCGGGTTGTTCTTTGGGACCATGCTCCCACCAGTGACCGTTAACGTCCCGCTGCCGCAAAAAGCGCCAAAGAAGTCGGTCTTTGATCGGCTCACTACCACCACGGCCCCTCTCGACGGGTCATCCAATGTCAAGCCAACAACATCAGTCTTCGATAGGCTGAGCCTGAACTCCAATGGGCCCATCAAGAAGCCCACGATACTTGAAGCGGCCATCCTAAAACGGATAGCCATTCCTGCTCTCGAGGTCACTAAAGCAGCTTCTCCCGTCAAAGGATTAGTCTATACGAGGCTGGCCACTCCGGCACCCATTCCTGCTCAAAGGTCTGTCTTTGACAGATTGGATACTGTTGCTCAACGGACGTCGGTCTTCAAGAGGCTGGTACTAGAAGCGCCTCACCAGAATAGGGGGCATGACAAAGCCATCCCGATAGCTGAACCAACACCATCTGTGCGACATGCTCGCTGTCGTCACTGCCGCCGAGTAAGGAAGGATGGGGGCAGCTCTTCGTATGGATTTACTCCACCAGCTCCAACAGTGGAGATCGATGCTACTGTTCCAACCGGGAACAGTTTTGAATTGCTTAACAAGGTGCGCAGGAAATCTCCTATTGCAGTGCTGAAGATATCTCTTCCACCCCTGGAGAATGCACCGAAGGCGAAGCCAGAACAACCCTCTCAGAGGCTTTCTTCCAAAATTTACAAAGTCTGGCGACAGGTTCAGGACTCAGTAATTGATCAAGATTACTCTCGCCAACAGAAAAGGATAAAACTTCGGAAAGAAAAGGACCATCCAGTCAAGCCACAAAAGACGACAGCTACCTGGGTGCCAGCTGCAACGGCCCCCTCGACTTCAACTGCTCAAAAGAGAAGGAGGCCAGAGAAAGCCCCTGTGAAGGTGGAAAACCGTAAAAGCACTGAATCTAAACGCCCCAAGTCTGGGGGCATGATGGTACATACCGTATATATGGCTTCCGGAAAAGAGGAAAGCCGTGTTTCTACGGGTCATCGACTGCTTACCCGGTAAATAACAAGGGCTCAGGAACAATAACAGCAGAAGATTCAGGAGATGCTGACTGCAATGGCCGCACTCACTGGGCCAAAAGAAAATTCAGAGACCTCGGAGCAGCGTTGGGAACAAAAAACTGACACCGAGTTCCTCCGAAGAATGCTCGAGAAGAAAGAAAAAAGGCTGCGGAACAGGCAGCCAATATAAAACGAATGACTCTCTTGTTCCAAGACATGGCTGGGATGATGTTACAGCCAGAACCTCCAGCTGAAGACCCCCCGATCATCATTGAAGACGACAGAGGGGAGACATCAAACCCTCCTCCCGCTCTTTCAGCAGCCAAAAAGGAAACTATTTCCAAGGCCGCTCTGGATGACTATATTGCTCAGCAAATACGAGCTCACCAGGCAAATGAAGCGGCCGGCCAAGTTGTTAAAACTGGGTGACCATATCCAGACTGGTATGTCCAAATAAAGTACCCGCCGGGATATACGATCCCTAAATTTCATGTATACAAAGGGACGGGCAATCCCCTCCAGCATGTCGTCCAGTTCAGGGCTCTATGTGGCAACACCGGAGGTGATGATAAATTGCTACTTCGCCAATTTGTCCGGAGCTTGTCAGAAACGGCATTCGATTGGTACTCTGAACTCCCGAACGACTCTGTCAAGAAATTTGCGGAGAAGAAGCTGTTATTTACGCAAAGATTCGCAAGCGCTAGCGAGCGCACTCCGATTACCGAACTAATTAATGACAGGGTGAAACCTGGAGAAACATGGCTTCAGTACGCGATACGGTGGCGGAACTTATGGTCAAAATACGAATAGCGCATCGAAGAAGCGCCGGCGGTGGGCATGTTCATGGGCACTCTTGATCCGCAGGCGACCATCACCCAGTTCATGATGTTTTTCAAGCCGACTACTTTCCAGGCCTGGATTGATAAGCTGGCCCAAATGGACCAGATGGGTCATAGACCGTCTCCTCCAAAGCCGGAGCCGCGGAACGAGAAGGGAAAGGGGAAAGTGACCTTCGTCGCCAATGCTCAACAACAGCCCAGTTGTCTAAGACCAGTTGATCGCCAAAATGATAGAACTCGATCTCTTGGATATAAAATGAGATGCCCTTACTCGTTCCCTCAAGACAAGACGAAGAGGTTATTCGAGCTAGCACTGTGCAACAGGATCATCACTCTGCCGGAGCCAAGACACCCAGCGCAACCAGGTGACATTAGCAATCCTTACTATTGCCCTTATCACCGAATGTTGGGCCATCCGATCGAAGATTGTTACATCTTCAAAAGCTGGATAGAAGATCAGCACCAACAGGGCAAATTCGTATTATCCGAGAATTGGAAGGTGAACCCGCCTCAGCCGCACGCTTTCAAGAAGACCGATACACCGGGGGCATCGTGTTCTTTCGTAGAAGAAGCACCATGGGAGGTCGCTCTTTCAGCCAAAACTAAAGAATGCTGAAGGATCTCCACACATGTCCGGCAATTAGGTGGAAGAATCCACTGGAACCTGAGATCATTGAGGGGATGCTGAAGCTGCGCCCAACTCCAAAAATTAGTGGTGATAGCCAAAGCAATCACACCCAGCCGTCAAAGTCTTCAAAGAAGAAGAAGAAGACCAAAAAGCCCGTGAAGCCTGGTGACAAGCGCACGGACCTGCCAAAACAGATTGACGCGTTGGAAGAATATAATCAAAAATCGCCGACTCCAGTCACACTCCAAGAATTTCTCAGCCACGTCCTTGAGGATGGAGATGATGATAATGGAGAAGACACGTCGGATGAATCTGAAGGTTATGTAGCAAGCTGCCATGTGATCTCTCACTCGTCGATAGAAGATGAAGAAGCTCCTTACACAAAGAAACTGGGGGCAAATCCTGAACCGGAACTTCTAGGGCCATCAGACGAAACGATTGATGCATTCCTGAATGAAGCTCTTCTTAAAAGCAAAGCTGCTTGAGAGCGTGAAATGGCCATATTTGAAAAAGCCAAACGTCGGCGACTGGACGAAGGAGTTGAAACACTCCCGTCAGATCAAAGTACATCCATCGCAAATAAAAACAGATTCAAGACGAGGAAAAGGTTCGCTAAACCCATATCGATGGGAATGAAGCTGCCACCCTCCGAAGTAAATATTCTTAGTGAAGCGGAAACACATCCTAGCTACTGCTTATATCATCGAAAGATTGCGCACCCCACTGAAGAGTGCAACGCTTTTAAAAGATGGTGGCAGGGATATGTTGCTCACCGGCAACATTTCAAGCGGATGAAACGCAAAACCCATCGGGAGAAAAGAATGACGACCGAGGAGCGTAAAAGAACTACCGGCAACTGTCGCATGGTCAATGCCAGGGGATCGCAAGTTCTCACCTTCGAGAGCGACTCTGACGAAGAAATGACTCTTGGCCCTCTCTTTAAAGAGTCCACCTTGGGAAAAGAGGAAGAACCGAAGACCTATGAAAATATTCAGCTGCGAATCGTACGCTGCCCGAAAAGAATCTTGGGCCCTCGAACAGTGGGTCAAATAGAAAAGATAAGGGAAAAAAAAAAGTCCTTGAGGATATCATCCTTGATGACCAAGCCGTCGAAAAGCTGACATCCAAGGACCCGCCAAAGAAAAGTTAGGTGGACTACAATGTTCTGGCACACTTGAGAAAGCTACCTTCATTGTTAAGCATTCTCGACGCCCTTCTGTTATCTAAAGAAGCAAGAGATTCTTTGATCAAGGCATTACAAGAGCCCGAGCAATTCCAAGCTTTTCTCGCCGAAGAAAAGATGAAGGACGAGCTGGAAGAAGTACACACAGCCGATATCACCTTTGGCGATGAAGATCTCCTCCTTGGGACATGCGAGCACAACCGTCCCCTATATGTCTCCGGATACTGTCATAACATCAAAATAGGTAAAATCCTGGTCGACAATGGGTCCTTCGTCAATCTCCTTAACATAAGGGTGTTAAAGGAAATCTGCATGAGCGTTCAACACCTCGCTCGTGATAAAATCACCATCTCCGGATTTGACTCCCAGTCATCACGGACGCTTGGGTCAGTAATATTGACACTACGCTTTGGGCTGCTTGTCACGGACATTATGTTTCACGTCATTGATGCCAAGACATGCTATAATGCTTTGCTCGGCCGGCCCTGGTCTCATGAGTACAACATCATCCCTTCTACACAACATCAGTGTATAAAGTATTTCAAAGATGGTCTCGAGTATACCATAACAGGAGAGCTGAACCCATTCTCCGCGAACGAAGTCCGAAAGTACGAAGATGCAAAATACTTCTTTCCGGATTTCGAGGACACGGAAAGATGTCACAAACCGAAGAAAAAAGCTATCACTACTATTCCGGTCTTCGGGAGTGATACCGAGGAGGAAGAAGAGATAATTTACTCAGGTCCGCCCCAGTGCAACAAGCTGGGACCGTTCGCTCCTATGTTGATCTTCGGCAGCGACTCGGAAGATGAGGTCAATGTCTTATTCTCTGCTCGGCCATCAATATAAACCTTCGCTGATGAAGATCAAATTTTGCAAGTTGCCATGGTTCCGCCCAAGCCTCATAAAGAACAAGACGCGCTTGATACCTATGGTGTGGAAGAACTGCAGACATTCTACGTCCCTCCCACGCGAAAAGGGGAAAAGGCAATCCTATTCTAGCGATCCGGGGAAACCAAAGTGGAGAAAGAAATCTGGCCTGGCGCGGATTCTACACTTGACAGGCTCCAGCCCATCCGTTTGCCCAGATATTACACGAACGGACTAAAGAGACTCTTGAGACGCCGAGGTGTACCCTTTAAGCAAACTGCGCGACAAGCACGGTTCTATAACAGGATCTGGAACGTTCCCGGAACTCAACGAAAGTTGCCCAACGGGAGAATGGAAACGATCGGGCTTGGATTTGTTCATTCCAAGAAACAGGGGCTATTTCGCGACTGCTACATCATACATGGCTTTGATGAAGAAGGAGATGCTCTATGGGATGACGCTAACCTTGAACCAGAACGAGCACCCGCCGTGAAAATGCCAAGTCCGTCGTTCGAAGAACAGATGGACAAGCTTATAAGGGAAGCAGGTCAAAAGGTTCGAGACGACCATAATCGCGAAATGGCCATCTACGAGAAAGCCAGGACGCAACGCCTCCTTCAACAGGCTATGAAAAATGAAAATGCTCCTCTTTGTCAACCCGTTGTATAAAAGGACCGACGCAGAGGCAGAAACAAACCAAAGAACGCCAAAGGCGTTCGACAGCGACAAAGCGGGTCTAAGAAGCCATGCGATCAGGAATCGAGAAGTCCGGATTTGTCTCTTATAAAAAAGAATGGGTCGAGCATATTCTTTTCCCCAAGACAAGACAAGGAAGATATTCGATCTTGTCATAAAACATCAGATGATGACACTCCCGGAGTCCAAGCACCCCGAGCAAGCAGGCGAAATCTCTCACCCGGACTATTGCTCCTATCACAGGGCAATAGGACATCCTCTTGAAGACTGCTTCACATTTAAAGACTGGGTAGAAGACCAGTATTAGCAAGGCTGGTTCTCTCTATCCAGCAGCTGGAGGGTAACCCCGCCGCAGAAGCATGAGATCAACATCGGTCTTGGAAGCGATCTCGTACTTGTTATATGATAATGTTATCAGAAGAAGAGCCCGAGAATATGGATGACTTCCCCCGGTGCTTCTACAACAATGATGACGAGGTAATCTCAGAATTTCCACCGGCGCCAAAGGAGCTGGAAGATAGGATACATATTACTGCAGATAACCTCAAGAAAATTGATTTGGGGACGGCAAGTGACCCGAGGCCGACATTCGTCAGTGAGCTGTTGTCCGAAGAAAGGGTGGCTATGCTAAAGGACGTGCTTATGCAGTATAAAGATTGCTTCACATAGAACTATTCCGAGATGCCATGATTAGATCCAGAGATTGCTGTGCACAAGTTGGCGATATCTCCGGACGTCAAGCCGATCAAACAAGCGCCGAGAAGAATGCGGCTCGAGCTTGAGTTGAGCATCAACGCCGAGGTCAATAAGCTAATCGACTCCGGCTTCATCTAAGAGGTTTAATATCCTGACTGGATCGCCTACATCATTCCAGTGATGAAGAAGAATGGGACGGTGCGCATATGTGTAGACTATCGGGATCTCAATAAAGCCTGCCCGAAGGACGATTTCCTAGTACCGGTCACCGAGCTAATTGTTAGTTGTATGTATGCCCTAGAGGCCAGTATTGTACAGATGATGTATATTATATTGGATGCTTGGACATAAATATAGATGACTTTCTTGCTCGATATGATAGTATGCTATCTGGTTACCCTTTATCTTAACATGTACACTTGTCTCTTTAAACTGTCTTATAGTTACATGTTGGTAAAGCCCTTAGGATGTGTACTTGACTACCTGGACTATGATGCAGATCATACTAGTGGGGACATGGTAGTCCATAAGTACATCCTTCAAGGTCCCTAGTCGTGGGTGTATCGAGACGGGGTATCGATATACCAGAGTAGACTAGCGTATACGCCACTTGACCCATGAGATGGGCGATGGATGATCCCATATCCATTGGTGTTTGACATCAGAGATGGTATACGGGTGCTCAGTGGAGACTGGGTACACTGGACGGACTCGCCGAGAGCTCCCAGATGGTATTATACCTCACGTCAGATGGCAGTTCTCAGGTGACACGTGTACAGGTTAGTCTGTAGACCCGAGATCGTCATAGAGTCTTGTGTGATTCCCACTGTGCTTTGATCTCCACCTTACCACGTCCATGAGGGCGTGCAAAACGGTGGTCTTTGGGTACAGTCCTGAGTCACATGGAGGCAATGAGCGATAGGAGGGGTTTCGTCTCTCCCGGTATTGGGGGTTGATGTTGCGCAGTGCTCGATTGGCCGTAACAGGGAAGTCCCTGGCCAGGGCTGATCAGAGATTTGCTGGTAAGTGTTACCAGTAGTTTCTTGACCCGTTATGAGCCTCATATCGGCACGACTTATCGGTTATTGGGGTCTGACGTATACCACCCCTAGACTTGATATGCGACATATCAGACGAACAGACCGGACTGTATGGTAAGTGTTACTGGTTGGATTCACAGGAGTGTGAGCGGGCTAGCTCGTCGATCTTCTGATCGCTTAATACCCGGGTGGCCGTTACGTTTAGCAGACCGCTTGCGGCCTGTGGGTGCTTGATATGATCATCATCTGCTACCGGCGTATTGACGAGTCTTTAGAGTCCTACACAGAGGTTTCCTGGCTCAAGCGAAACGAAATAGGAGCGCATATGAGATATGTGCAGGACCGAGAATAATGCGTGTATGTGATACCGTATTTCATTCACGCAATGGATGTATCGATTGGTTATATTCGATATAACCTAGATATCGAATCAAGGATTGATTCGATAAGACGATACATAGGATACTAGTCGGTTATATGCGATATGACCGGATCGTTAAATCAAATGTTGATTTAATGATTTAATGTATAATTATATATTTGATATATTACTTTGCATTAGCTAGTATTAGTTCACTTTAAATGGATTTTCTCACTTGATGTGCAAGTTGTATATATGATATACTTTTATGCACATGTTTGTATCATGTTTGATGATGCTTGCTCATTTGGTTAAGTGTATAAAATTAAACCATGGTTAAGTTGATGATTAGGGTTTTGCTTTTTCATTTATTTATTTATTTGTTTATTTATTTATTTGGAAAAGATAAAGATGAGAATGGTGGCTTTCTTTGTTTCTTATTGAAGCTTCATGAAGCTTTGACTTAGTCACCATTCTTGTCTCATACTTAACCCTAACCATTTGAACTAACCCTAGTTCATTCTCTACACTTAACTATGGTTAAGATTATGATAAGTCTTCAATTTCTTTTTCATTTCATAACACTTATCATATTCTTTCTTCTTCTTCATCATCTTCTTCTTCAAGAAAAGCTTATGTCCATCAATGGCAACTTGAGCAAAAGTGAGAGAAATCTAATTCTAAAGTGAACCCACCTCCTATTTCTTCACCCTCTACCTCTTGCCAAGTAGTATAGGGTGTTTTCTTCACAAGTTTCACAACTTGGTGAAGTTGGAGCTTGAACTTGTGATGTCTCTGCGTAGATCATCTTCGGCACGAAGCCGACGACCTAGTCCGCCCATTTCTCCGATGAAGCCGACGATTGAGTTCGGGATTCGAGATGGACAGCGAGAGGACGCCTACGTGGAGCTAAGGAAGTGGAGAACCGGATCTAAAAAGGTTGTAGCCATTCTTATCTTTAGTTAAGTTGTTAACTAGATTCGTTTTTCGCCTAAATTTCTAGTCAACGATCCGTATTAGGGTTTCTCGGCACCCGTAAAATTTGAAATTGGCATGGTTGATGCCTTGTGAGACCTCTATAGTGTGCCTAGGAACCATACATAGGTATCAGAGCCTAGCTAGAGCCTTAGGCGAAGTGTAGACGATGTTTGAAACCCGATCGAACCGAAACCCAAAAACCCAAAATGCTCTCTGGAAATTTTCTGAAAATTTTGATTTTTGTCAATTAAAAATATGCAGAAAAATAAGCAGGGTCTTGTTTGAATTACTGTGAAATACGAGGACCTGAATCGATTTTTCCACCGCGGAACCGCGGCACAAGTTAGGCATGTGCGGCGGTTCCGCGGCCGTACTGTCCACTTGTCTGGTGATTTCTGCACAGTAACTCATATAACTTAATGCTATATTTTCTGGGTATTTTTATTGTGACTCTGCAGATGAGTATTCTGGGGTTGTATTGGGAATCAATGATTCGATCGGATTTTCAAATTTTGTCTGTGTGGTTTTCCGGATAATTTTCGAATATGTTAAAAAGTTCGACCGGATGTAAATACCCAATCTTTCCCCTGCCCGGAAATTTCGAATTGTTGGACTTTTCCGTAGTTTAAAGACGTTCTAAGTAGTGCAAGTAACGCGATGGTCCCTCTAGAAGACAACAAACCTTAACTCGATTATGTGACCGTCTTGAACTGCCCTTTGAACCTTCGGGTTTGGGGCAGTACGGCGTGCCACATGTGAGGCGTTGGCTTGACCATTCTATTGCTGGACCGTTGGTACTGAGGCATGAAGTGAATGTCTTCGAACTTATTTCATGTGTTGATCGGTTTCGGGAAAACTTGGGTGTTCGAATGTTCGATCGGAAAGTTTAATATTTTCTATTTATCCAGAATTGGATACAATAATTGGAATTCACAAACAGTTATGAGATAACTGAATGAATGTTATAAATCTAGCGGTTTAGTCTCATTTGATATTGAAAAGAGTTTTCGATAATGGGACTAAAATGCGGGGTTTATAAGTATTAGACATGCGATGTCTAAAGAGGTTGCGGATTCCAACTGTTGTAGTTTTACACTTTCTTTTCTGTGACCGTAAGTGTAATATGTAATATCGCCGGTTTCGTTGCTATATGTCAACGACAATTGGGATGCGCATATTTACTTACGTTGATGACATGTGATGTTATGTGTTGCTGGATATGTTATATTGGATTGTCGTGTTTGAATAGCCGGGGTTTTTTATGTGATATGAGTGTTTTTCATTTTCGTTCATGTAAAAACTTGTATGTAATATTCTTTTATTTGGGGCACTTCCAGGTTGCGGAAGTTGTCACCCTTTGTATATTATTTTCTTTTCCGCATTAGGATAGACCCAAGGAGGGGAGCACAAGTAACCGGGTTCTAGGGTCCAGTGGGAGACCATCTCGAGGAGTCGAGTCCGGGTCTCCTAACCCTAGAATTGGTAGGGTTGCTTGCCGCTCTCGTAGGGGTCTAGGGGTGTGGGATTGGCTATTCATCACGACCGTGGAATCCGTGTTTTATACTGGCTCGTATTGAAAACACGGACGTCCTAGTATATCGAATGTTTCATATGTTTCTTCTGCTGCGATATCTGTGATGTGATCATGTGATGTTCTGTGATAGATACAGTATATAGTATATATGATATATTATATAGGTGTTACTTATGTTTTACACCCGCGCTAGCCCTGCCCCGCTCTGCCGTTAGTTACCTAACCTAACGGTGCACGAGGGGACATCGAAGCGAATGCGGATGGCATAAGTGTACGTCGTATTTATCTGTGATGTTTAGGTATTTAAATGATGGGACTTCATTAATGTGATTAATGAAAGAAAAGAAACCTAAGATGTTGTAGAATCAAATTTTAAACAAAACAGGTAGCTACAGTTCTTGCTTTGCATAGCGGTATATATGATATACCCTGCACCTTATTCGATGAGGAAAGGACCGAGATCCCTTCACCGGGAGTGACTCCTTTAGCAATAACTGGCAGATGCTACATACTCGGCCTGCTTTTGATTGCTTCTATAGTTTCTGCTTTGCACAGTGATATATATGATATATCCCGCACCTCATTCGACGAGGAAAGGGCCGACGATCCCTTCACCGGGAGTGACCACTTTAGCAAAACTACAAAAGCCTCAAAATCACTCCATTTCAAAAACTTCATTTGATTCTACAACGATATCAAGTTCATTACGCAATAGGTTTTCAGAAAAACCTGTCGTAGCCCTCCGTCATTTCAGATAAGTAGTAGTTAGTATTCGTGCTATGTTTGTTGGCCTGCGTCAAGGCGTAGTGTGCGGTAGCTAACTAGTATTTATCTGTTTATGCATATGATGCAGATTGGATTAGGGTAGTCGTGCGACTTTGTTGGCCTGCGTCAAGGGTCGTGCGGGTGGGTTTAATTCAATCAGGAAATGACGGGTTGAACTTGACTAGCGCACTATGGTTTGTTGGCCTGCGTCAAGGTCATAGGACGCTAGGGGAAAAATATTATCGGGAATTTCAAGTGTTGAAATTTGCAATGAGATTGCATACCTTCTATGAGATAGTTGGATCCCGATACCCACTACGAGTAAGAGTTACTCCTGGGAGAGTTTTACACATTGCAATTAGCTGATCAAGTAGGTGTCTAGAAAGGTGTCAACGCGGTTACGCCTCTAGGAAAACGAGGTTTACATTAATTAGGTTCGTGCGAAAGCACGGGGGACCTCCCTCAAAGTACCGACACTGGCCTGGCTGAAAGATTGGCGAACTTGTAGTGTGTAATTAATCCCGGCTAGTCTTTCCTTTTAGGGTTTGAAGGAAGATTTCATAAAAAACAGTGGGAGCCATCCTGATTAGATAAGATAATAACCAATCTGATCTTGCACGAGCATACGCTAAAGTGTTTTCTTCTCTCTCTCTCCAGGTAGCGACTATTTCATGCCCTAATAAAGATAATAATATGGATGTATTGACCGAACCCGCATGTTATACTGTACTGGGGAACGTTGGTTCCGTTCTTTCTTATAAGAGTTATAGGAATGAACAGGATATAGGGGAATACCAGGATTCCCATGCCACCCGATTAAAGAAAGTACATGATGATGCATTTTCTTCGGGTGTGTTCGTTATAGAGAACTGTTTCTCCATTTGCCCTACGTCTTGGGTATTATATACCGAGTCAGGATCCCATATATGTAATCAGTTACATGGGCTTAGAAAAGGTAGAGAACTTGGAGAAGGTGATAAAGACATTAGAGTTGGAAATGGTGCAATTGTTGCAGCTAAGACTGTCGGGGAATATCACCTTGTGTTACCAACTGGTAATACATTGGTTCTGAACGAATGCTATTACATGCCGAACCTGATATGCAACATTATATCGGTTTCTTTATTGAGTAAAGAGGGATATAATTTTGTATTACAGGACAATGTTATGAACATTTTCCGTAACCAAAAGTTGGTTAGATCAGGCACGTTGTGCAATGGCATTTATGTTCTAAATCAATCAACAGTTCTGAGCATAACAAACACACACAAGAGGAAGAGTTCTGAACTGAACGAATCCTTCTTATGGCATTGTAGACTGGGTCACATCAATGCGACATGACTAGCTAAGTTGCATAAGGATGGATATTTAAATCCGTTCGAATTTTCATCTTATGACACTTGCCAGTCATGTCTCAAAGGCAAAATGACCAAAACTCCGTTTACGGGACACGGAGAAAGAGTTGCCGAACTCTTGGGACTAATACATAGTGATGTATATGGTCCCATGTTTACACATGCCAGGGATGGTTCTTTATACTTCATTACATTCACTGACGATCTCTCAAGATACGGACATGTGTACTTGATAAGACACAAGTCTGAAGCTTTTGAGAAATTTAGAGAATATAAACAAGAAGTCGAGAACCAAACCGGAAAAAGTATTAAAATCCTTCGATCTGATCGAGGAGGTGAATACTTGAGCAAAGAATTCCTGGACTTCCTAAAAGAGAATGGGATTCTCTCTCAGCTGACTCCTCCTTATACACCACAGCACAACGGTGTATCAGAACGGAGGAACCGCACCCTATTAGATATGGTGCGCTCTATGATGAGCACAGCTGAGTTACCTATTTCCTTCTGGGGATATGCACTGGAAACAGCTGCAGAACTATTGAATATGGTTCCCACCAAAACCGTGCCAACCACTCCATATGAGATATGGAAAGGAAAGAGACCATGTCTTAATTATGTTAAGATATGGGGTTGTCCGGCATATGTAAAAACGCAAAATCCGGACAAACTCGCGGCAAGGTCCATTCTGTGTAAGTTTATTGGATATCCCAAACATTCGCGCGGGTATATCTTCTACCGCACCGAGGAACAAAAGGTGTTTGTTTCTCGACATGCCACATTTTTAGAAAAGGAATTTCTTGAAAAGGAGATTAGTGGCAAGGAGGTAGAACTGGAAGAGGTTCTAGCAATACAGACTACAACAGAAGATTTGGTTGAACCAGAGGATTCAGTAGCTTCCGATGAACCTTAGCCTCTCCGCCGATCTAGTAGGGTTCCTCGCCTACCTGAGAGATACTACGGTTTTCTCATGGATGGTGGGAGCGAGGATTGCATCATGGAGGATGATGACCCAACTAGCTTTGAGCAAGCCATCACGAGTGGGGACTCAGTGAAATGGCTGGATGCTATGCGGTCCGAGATGGAATCCATGTACACCAACAAAGTATGGACTTTGGAAGTTGCTCCTGAAGGGGTAAAACCCATTGGGAGCAAGTGGATCTTCAAGAAAAAACTTGGTGTAGATGGGAAAGTGGAGACTTTCAAAGCTAGACTTGTAGCAAAGGGTTTTTGTCAAAGACCAGGTGTGGACTATGACGAAACCTTTTCTCCAGTGGCTATTCTTAAATCCATCCGAATCACGCTTGCCATCGCTGCATATCATGATTACGAAATCTGGCAAATGGATGTTAAGACCGCCTTTCTAAATGGTGATTTAGAAGAGTGCGTGTACATGACTCAGCCAGAGGGCTTCGTAGACAGTGGGAGCAGCGGGAAGGTGTGCAAGCTGCTTAAATCCATTTATGGATTAAAGCAAGCATCGCGGAGTTGTAACATCTGCTTTGACGTCGTTATCAAAGAGTTTGATTTCGTCAAAAACCCAGATGAACCTTGTATCTACAAAAAGGTAGCAGAGAGTACGGTAGTCTTCCTCGTATTGTACGTGGACGACATACTCTTGATAGGAAATGATATTCCTATGCTGCAATCTGTCAAGCTCTTCTTATCACAAAGATTCTCGATGAAAGATCTTGGTGATGCCTCCTGCATATTGGGAATTAGGATCTATAGAGATAGATCCAAACGGATATTGGGATTGTGCCAATCCAGGTACATTGACACCATACTAAAAAGGTTTAGTATGGAAGATTCCAAGCGTGGGAACTTGCCCACGATCTCTGGAGTCACTCTCTCCAAAGAGATGTCTCCCAAGACTGATTTGGAGAGAGCTCGCATGCAAGGGATACCCTATGCTTCGGCTGTAGGCTCTATCATGTATGCGATGCTATGTACCAGACCCGATGTAGCATACTCACTAAGTATAGTGAGCAGGTATCAAGCTGATCCTGGAGAGAGTCACTGGACAGCTGTGAAGAGCATTCTCAAGTACTTACGAAGGACTAAAGAGATGCTCTTGGTGTATGGTAACGGAGAACTCCAAGTGGAGTCCTTTACCGATTCGAGCTTCCAGAGTGATAAGCACGACTCTAAGTCGCAGTAGGGATTTGTCTTTACCCTTTACGGAGGGGCGGTTAGATGGAAGAGTTCCAAGCAGGAAACCGTGGCAGACTCGACGATGGAGGCTGAATACATCGCTGCCAACGATGCCGCTAAAGAGGCTGTCTGGATCAAGAAGTTCATTACTGAACTAGGTGTGGTTCCATCCATTGAGCATCCAATACCTTTGTATTGCGATAACAATGGAGCGGTGGCTTTGGCCAAGGAACCCAGGTCCCATCAGCGATCCAGGCATATTCTGAGGCGGTATCACCTGATCCGGGAGATAGTTGATCTCCGGGAGATCGAGGTCAGGAGGGTTGACACGAAGAACAACACGGCGGATCCACTCACGAAGGCCATTCCCCAGATACAGTTTGAGAGACTCTTCGGGATGCTCGGTATGCGATACTACAGCAGCTGGCCCTAGTGCAAGTGGGAGATTGTCAGTTGTATGTATGCCCTAGAGGCCAGTATTGTACAGATGATGTATATTATATTGGATGCTTGGACATATATAGAGATGACTTTCTTGCTCGATATGATAGTATGCTATCTGGTTACCCTTTATCTTAACATGTACACTTGTCTCTTTAAACTGTCTTATAGTTACATGTTGGTAAAGCCCTTAGGATGTGTACTTGACTACCTGGACTATGATGCAGATCATACTAGTGGGGATATGGTAGTCCATAAGTACATCCTTCAAGGTCCCTAGTCGTGGGTTTATCGAGACGGGGCATCGATATACCAGAGTAGACTAGCGTATACGCTTCTTGACCCATGAGATGGGTGATGGATGATTCCATATCCATTGGTGTTTGACATCAGAGATGGTATACGGGTGCTCAGTGGAGACTGGGTACACTGGACGGACTCGCCGAGAACTCCCAGATGGTGTTATACCTCACGTCAGATGGCAGTTCTCAGGTGACACTTGTACAGGTTAGTCTGTAGACCCGAGATCGTCATAGAGTCTTGTGTGATTCCCACCGTGCTTTGATCTCCACCTTACCACGTCCATGAGGGCGTGCAAAACGGTGGTCTTTGGGTACAGTCCCGAGTCACATATAGGCAATGAGCGATAGGAAGGGTTTCGTCTCTCCCGGTATTGGGGGTTGATGTTGCGCAGTGCTCGATTGGCCGTAACAGGGAAGTCCCTGGCCAGGGCTGATCAGAGATTTGCTGGTAAGTGTTACCAGTAGTTTCTCGACCCGTTATGAGCCTCATATCGGCACGACTTATCGGTTATTGGGGTCTGACGTATACCACCCCTAGACTTGATATGCGACATATCAGACGAACAGACCGGACTGTATGGTAAGTGTTACTGGTTGGATTCACAGGAGTGTGAGCGGGCTAGCTCGTCGATCTTCTGATCGCTTAATACCCGGGTGGCCGTTACGTTTAGCAGACCGCTTGCGGCCTGTGGGTGCTTGATATGATCATCATCTGCTACCGGCGTATTGACGAGTCTTTAGAGTCCTACACAGAGGTTTCCTGGCTCAAGCGAAACGAAATAGGAGCGCATATGAGATATGTTCAGGACCGAGAATAATGCGTGTATGTGATACCGTATTTCATTCTCGCGATGGATGTATCGATTGGTTATATTCGATATAACCTAGATATCGAATCAAGGATTGATTCGATAAGACGATACATAGGATACTAGTCGGTTATATGCGATATGACCGGATCGTTAAATCAAATGTTGATTTAATGATTTAATGAATAATTATATATTTGATATATTACTTTGCATTAGCTAGTATTAGTTCACTTTAAATGGATTTTCTCACTTGATGTGCAAGTTGTATATGTGATATACTTTTATGCACATGTTTGTATCATGTTTGATGATGCTTGCTCATTTGGTTAAGTGTATAGAATTAAACCATGGTTAAGTTGATGATTAGGGTTTTGCTTTTTCATTTATTTATTTATTTGTTTATTTATTTATTTGGAAAAGATAAAGATGAGAATGGTGGCTTTCTTTGTTTCTTATTGAAGCTTCATGAAGCTTTGACTTAGTCACCATTCTTGTCTCATACTTAGCCCTAACCATTTGAACTAACCCTAGTTCATTCTCTACACTTAACTATGGTTAAGATTATGATAAGTTTTCAATTTCTTTTTCATTTCATAACACTTATCATATTCTTTCTTATTCTTCATCATCTTCTTCTTCAAGAAAAGCTTAAGTCCATCAATGACAACTTGAGCAAAAGTGAGAGAAATCCAATTCTAAAGTGAACCCACCTCCTATTTCTTCACCCTCTACCTCTTGCCAAGTAGTATAGGGTGTTTTCTTCACAAGTTTCACAACTTGGTGAGGTTGGAGCTTGAACTTGTGATGCCTCGACGTAGATCATCTTCGGTACGAAGCCGACGACCTAGTCCGCCCATTTCTCCGAAGAAGCCGACGATTGAGTTCGGGATTCGAGATGGACAGCGAGAGGACGCCTATGTGGAGCTAAGGAAGTGGAGAACCGGATCTACAAAGGTTGTAGCCACTCTCCTTTAGTTAAGTAGTTAACTAGTTTCACTTTGTCGCCTAAAATTCTAGTTAACGATCTAGTCTAGGGTTTCTCAGCACCGTAAAATTTGAAATTGGCATGGTTGATGCCTTGTGAGACCTCTTGAGAGTGCCTAGGAGCCCTACACTAATGATAGACAATACGTCCACTCATGAAGTTTTCTCCTTCATGGATGGCTCGTCAGGATACAATCAGACAAAGGTGCATCCCGAGGTCCAGAAGCACACCGCTTTCCGGACCCCTTTGTGCATATTCTGCTAGAAGGTGATGCCCTTCGGTCTATAGAACGCCGGCGCCACCTATCAGAGGGCCATGACGAAAATTTTTTATGACCTCATACATGAAGTCGTCGAACGCTATATCGACGACCTCGTAGTTAAAAGCAAATCATACGAGGAACATTTAGAGCATCTGAAGATCGTGTTTCAGTGCCTTCGACAATACAACTTGAAGATGAACCCTCTCAAATATGCGTTCAGGGTTTCCTCGGGCAAATTCCTAGGATTCATCGTCCGACACCGAGGCATCGAGATAGATCCGTCATAGATCAAGGCGATTATGGAAATGCCTCCGCCAAGAACTCTCAAGCAATTGCGGTCTCTCCAAGGGAAGCTCGCATATATCTGGTGATTTATAGCCAATCTCTCAGGCAAGTGCCCTCCTTACAGTCACCTGATGAAGAAGGGAACCCCTTTCGTCTGGGATCGCAAATGCCAAAACGCACTGGACGAAATCAAGCAATACCTGCAGAATTCGCCAGTACTGGCCGCTCCCGTTAAAGGAAAACCCCTCGTCTTGTACACAACAGCCCTTGAAGGTTCTTTAGGCGCGCTGTGGGCACAAGAAAATGACCAAGGGAAGGAGAGAGCCCTTTATTATTTGAGTCGAGTTCTTCTGGGGGCAGAAAACAACTATTCTCCCATTGAAAAACACTGCCTAGCGTTGATCTTTGCGATAACGAAGCTCAGACACTATGCGTTGGCACATGAGGTCCATCTCATATTAAAGGTGGATCCTCTCAAATATTTGATGTCGAAGGCTATATTAAGGGGACGGCTCGCTAAATGGGCCCTCCTCTTGATGGAGTTCTCGATAACTTATCGTCCCCTCAAGGCAGTGAAAGGCCAGGCTATCGCCGACTTCCTCGCTGATCATCCGATACTCGCCGATTCTCCTTTGAACTGCGAATTGCCGGACGAATACGCGTTTGACACGATCGACGAAGAGAGAAGAGATAATAATACCCGCTGGGAACTTTACTTCGATAGAGCATCTTCCATGAAAATGCGCAAACAAAGCACCCCAATAATCATATCAGGGGTAGGCCTCATCTTTGTGACTCCACAAGGAGGGATAATGCGCTTTGCCTTCTACTTAACAGAGCCGAGGACGAATAATGAAGCCGAGTACGAATCTTTGATAGCAGGTCTCGAGATCGCTATCGATATGGGAATTGAAAACCTCCTCATATACGAAGACTCCCAACTGGTCGTTAGTCAAGTAAACAGCGACTATCAAACGTGCAAACCGGAGCTGGTAAAGTAAGGTGAGAGAGTACAACAGTTGCTGACTCAAATCCCTTCCTACACCTTGGAAAGCATACCGCGTGCATAAAATAGCAAAGTGGATGCATTAGCCAAGCTCACTAAAGAACTGGCTGACGAAAACCTCGATGACGTGAGAATCGTTGTGCAAAGCCGTCGGGTTCTTGCACCGGCAGAAATATCTCCAGAGTTGTCCGAAGAAAAGGGGGCGACCGAGCAAATGAATCTGCAAATAAAATACCAGGAAAAGGTTACGGATTGAAGAGAAGTCTTCATAGACTACTTCAAATCCCGTCGTACACCTGAAGATGCGTCCTCGAAACATTAGCTTATGAAACGAGCTCTGTCTTTTGCTTTCGTCAATAATACCCTGTATAAGAGATCATTTGACTCTTTATGGCTAAGATTCCTGGGACCTGAAGAGGCAAAGAGAATCGTCCAAGAAACTCACGACGGACTCTGCGGTTCTCACCAAGCCGGGCTGAAGATGAAGCTTTAGATCAAACGGATGGGTTATTATTGGCCCACGATGATCCAAGACTGCCTCGAATATGAGAAGCAATGCCACGCCTGCTAGATTCACGGAGACTTTATCCATCAGCATCCGAATCCACTATATCCAACAGTGGCTTGCTGACCATTTGAAATGTGGGGGACTGACATAATCGGCCCCATCGAACCAGCATCTTCAAGAGGACATCGATTCATTTTTGTGACAACTGATTACTTCTCTAAATTGGCAGAAGAGGTACCGCTGAAGGAAGTGAAGACGGAGAATATCCTCCATTTCTTCAAGACACATGTCATTTATCGGTTTGGCACTCCCGACAGATTATCTCCGATAACGGGCTAGCTTACAGAAGCCACAAGATCAACCGCTTCGTACAACAGCATAATATAGACTGGAGATACTCCTCAATCTATAATCCCTGAGCTAATGGTTTAGCTTAGGCTTTTAACAAGACCTTGACAAAGATCGTGAAAAAGACGGTGTCTCGTAATAAGAATGACTGGCATGAGAGACTGCATGAAGCTCTCTGGGTGTATCGAACTGCGTTTAAAACAGGCATGAACACAACACCGTACGCATTGGTATTCGGTACAGAGGCGGTACTCCCCCTCGAGATAGAGTTACCCTCTCTACCAGTGGCAGTTCATTACGAGCTAACAGACGAAGAGAATGCTCACCTTCGGCTTGAGGAGCTCGATGCCCTTGATGAAACTCGGCTCATAGCACAACAAAATCTAGAGGCTTATAAAGCAAAGATGACACGTTCGTTTGAGAGATTGACTAGGCCGAGGACATTCCGCCAAGGCGAACTCGTGCTACTGGTCAAAAGACCTATGATCCCCAATCGTGCCAAACGGGGGAAATTCGAGCCAAACTATGAAGGCTTGTATATCTTAGACAAGGTCTACCAGGGTGGGGCCTATCTACTCATGGACATGCATGGCGAAAGGCCCTTCAGGCCAAGTTTACGCCTGACGAGTCACGACCTAGGTTAATGATAGATAATGATGACTACGTCCGCTCGCTATCCTCCTAAGCCCAAACTCTATAAGTAGTAGCCGAACAACGGACCGAAACGTCTTGAAACTAACAACGGACCGAAACGTCCTTAAACTAACGATGGACCACTATGTCCTAAAACTAGCTGCTGACCGAGGCGTCGATAAACTACTGTAGACTGCAGCATCCCAAGGCTGACACAAAAAGAGAGAAAAGAAAAGAAAGAAGAAGAAAGAAAAAGAAAAAATGGTATGTCCATAAGAGAAAAGGGCACGGATGAAAACCCGAGAGGGCTCCGTGAGTAAAAACAGCAGGGCTACCGGCGAGTATTGTGAAAACCCGAAAGGGCGCAATCTCGTTAAAAGACACTTGCATGGTCCTCTCGACCTTGTGAGGAGAAACCACCTGCGTTAGATCCTTACGACTCATAAGGGAGCAATACACTTAGGGATATCCACGACTCCTAAGGAGAAATTACACTTGCGAGATCCTCATGACTCATAAGGAGAACCCTCTTATGGGACCCTCATGGCTCAAAAGATTCAAAAATCTTAAGCTACAGGGATCTGAACCTGTTCTTAAGCAGCCATCACAACCTCCGATTTTGCCCTACAAGCGACTCAATGCGGACCCTTGTATACAATCCACAGGCGCGAATAAACATTTCCCGAACAAAGCCCCATCCGTTACTAGGGATATGTTTATACAACGAACAGCCCTTGTAAGTCCTCTCGACTTAAAAGGAGAAAATACTCTTGTAAGATCCTTACGACTTATGATAAGCCATACACTTAGGAGTCCTCACGATTCCTCAGGAGAAAACTCACCTATGAGATCCTCTCGACTCGTAGGGAGAAATACCTTTATGAGACCCTTACGGCTTATGAATTCAAAAGCCTTAGTCGACAGGATCCTAACCCTGTTCGCTAAGCCACCTTTGTTCGACATCGACAGAGGCAAGTGATGATTCGCTCCTGGCAATATTCCAGTTGTAGCGGTGCTGATGCCGAAATCAGTGTCTAACTCCAAGCTTGCAGCACAGAAGCTAGCGAGCCATACATGCATACGAAATAGCCGAAATGATGGGGAAACTTGCAACAAAATCAGCAAGTAAAAATGTATGCATGCAAAATATCTGAAATGATTGGGCAACTCGCAATAAAAAGCAGTGAGTAAAAATAAAATAAATAGCCGAAATGATTGGCACTGCGAAAAATAGCCGAAATGATTGGGCAATCACGACCTTCGTGATATAAAAGCTGAATTGATAGAGCATCGCGGAAAAAAATAAAGAAAAATGAAATTTATGCCCTATAGGTGATATCACATCAATCCCTATATACAATCCAGGGGAGCAAACAAAGAAGGAATCACACCTTCCCTCCCCAGGCTCCATCAGAAAATGAAGCCAAATCTCGACGGTTCAGGGATAGCCTAGAGATCATCAACAACGTTCCTCCCCATTCCAGCAGGATTCAGACTCTGCAATCAACCTTGGAGCGACGGCAAAGGCCCTACTCCAAATCTCGATGGTTCCCAGATAACTTGGCGACCAGTTCGATATTCGTCTCATTACAACAGACAATACGTCAGCAAACGACCCCACCTCGGAAATACGTCATCCACATGACCCCATCTCAGAAATACGTCATCCAAATGACCCCGTCACGGAAATACATCATCCAAATGACCCCGTCGCGGAAATATGTCATCCACATGACCCCGTCTCAGAAATACGTCATCCACATGACCCCGTGGCGGAAACACGTCATCCACATGACCCCGTCACGGAAATACGTCATCCACATGACCCCGTCGCGGAAACACGTCATCCACATGACCCCGTCGCAGAAACAGGTCATTCGCATGGCCCCGTCGTGGAAACAGGTCATCCGCATGACCCCGTCGCGGAAACACGTCATCCACATGACCCCGTCGCGGAAACACGTCATCCACATGACCCAGTCGCGGAAAGACGTCTTCCAAATGACCCCGTCGCGGAAACACGTCATCCACAAGACCCCGTCGCGGAAATACGTCATCTACATGACCCCGTCTCGGAAACATGTCATCCACATGACCCTGTCGTGAAAACACGTCATCCAAATGACCCCGTCTCTGAAATATGTCATCCACATGACCCCGTCTCGGAAATACGTCATCCAAATGACCCCGTCGCGGAAATACGTCATCCAAATGACCCCGTCGCGGAAAGACGTCATCCACATGACTCCCGTCGCGGAAACACGTCATCCACATGACCCCGTCGCGGAAACACGTCATCCACATGACCCCGTCGCGGAAACACGTCATCCACATGACCCCGTCGCGGAAACACGTCATCCACATGACCCCGTCACGGAAACACGTCATCCACATGACCCCGTCGCGGAAACACGTCATCCACATGACCCCGTCGCGGAAACACGTCATCCACATGACCCCGTCGCGGAAATACGTCATCTACATGACCCTGTCTCCGAAACACGTCATCCACATAACCCCATCGCGGAAACACGTCATCCATATGACCCCGTCGCGGAAATACGTCATCCACATGACCCCGTCACGGAAATACGTCATCCAAATGACCCCGTCTCGGAAATACGTTATCAACATGACCCCGTCTCGGATGTACGACATCCTCATGACCCCGCCGTGGAAACACGTCATCCAAATGACCCCGTCGCGGAATACGTCATCCAAATGACCCCGTCGCGGAAATACGTCATCCAAATGACCCCGTCTCGGAAACACGTCATCCACATGACCCCGTCACGGAAACACGTCATCCAAATCACCCCATCATGGAAACACGTCATCCACATGACCCCGTTGTGGAAACACGTCATCTACATGACACCGCCTCGAAAATACGTCATCCAACGACTCCGTGGAACACGGCCAAAGTTAACCTTGACCCCGTGGGAAATGCCCGGAGCAACTTCTGACGCCGTGAAATGAGGATAATGTCAACCTCATTAAACACTTACGGGTCCTCTCGACTCGTAAGGAAGAAAACACTCTTGTAAGATCCTTACGACTTATAAGGGAAAACGCACTTAGGAATCCTCATGATTCCTAAGGAGAAAATACACCTACGAGATCCTCTCAACTCGTAGGTAGAAAAGTCTTTATGAGACCCTCATGGCTCACGAAGTTGAAAAGTCTTAGGTAGCAGATTTGAACCTACTTTCTAAGCCATCACTACCTCTCGAAGAAGCCAAAACAAGATGCTCACTCTATCATCTACCGGCTATGCTTGCTAAAGTGACATGCTGATAACAAAAGAAAGAAGAAAGCAAAGAGATGACACAAGACATTGCGAAAGAAATGTATCTTTTATTCATGAATTCAATTGGGTACAAAATACATCATATGAAAGAATAAAAAAATATGAAAAAATGGATACATTTTATTCAAAATTACAAATGGTATAAAAAACAATTATTGAGAGGGAAGCGTTTTCAATAGTCCGATCAGCCGCTCACGCACTTCCCTCAGCCCCTTTTCTTGATCAGCTGCCGCGGCCAACTATGCTTCGACTTGGGCTCGTTGCTGCAAGTAAGACGAAAGTCGCTCATCAACGACTCGGCGAGCTGCCTCACGACTCTGTGCATCCTTCTCGAAGAGGTCGAGCTTCTGCCTCAGCGTTAGCCCATCGGAAATACATCGTAGAAGGCTCTCAAAGATGGTTTCCAACTGCACAGCATTGGCGTCAACCTGAGCATGCAATCGGGCAGATTCGCTTGAAGTCTTTTCACATTCTTTATAGTTTAAGGCCGCTTCTTCTTAAAGATGGAGGAAGTAAGGAGTGCTCTGCTCAACCCACGCAGCCCGTTGAGAGTTCACAGCCAAGACCTTGGGAGCAGGACGTCCGACCTCGAGCTCATACAGACAAGTTTTCCTGCAGTGACTAACTCAAGACTGAACGACGCCCTCACTATGAAAGTTCATGAGCATCGGAAGCATAGGATTAACCTCCGCGGCAAAATCCGCAGCGAATGTAGGAGTCTCCAGATCAAGCTCCTCAATGTAATCGCTCAACATGCGCTGACTATTCACAGCGCCTTCGGAAGATGCACGTCGAGAAAAGGGGCCTGCTGGCATTATGACTCGAGACTCGAACGGAGCTGAAGTTGATATCACCGTTGCAAAACAAGTCACAGTCAAATGACGGTTCAAGAAGTAGAAGTAGTTCATGAACAATGGAGTTTACTATACCGGCGGCAGCAGGTGGTAAGGCCGGGAGTACCAGTGGCACAACTGTTCTCTCGTCTCCTCCTTCGATCTATAGTGCTGCAATCAAAACAAAGAAGAATTAGAAATGATTTGATTGCCGGTAAAAGAAGAGACATTAGCTGAAGCCTGTACTCACCAGCGCCACTAGATGAGGCAATCTCTGACTGGAAAGAGAAGTGTGGGTGTAACACCTGATACAGGTGATCAAAAAGGACTTGTGCAAGGACGCAGTAATGCAATGTCAGTATATAAATTATATAGCCTAGAAATAAAACTGATGGGTCACAAATTCGTACCTTCCAGCATTTGAGATAGTACGGGAGAAGGTAGAGGAGTGGTCACCATTAAAGCAACAACCGAATATGCTTCCTCGGGTGGTACAACCCCAACGCTCATCACACCTGCATTACAAATAAGAGAAACGCTATCAAAAAGCGATTAAAAGGGGATTGCAGAATAAAGGGGAAAGCGATGACCCAAAATCTACCTGGTGAGTCACCGGTCGAGACCGCTACAAGAGTGTCACTAGATGCAGCGAATGCTCCACCCTCCTCTATCGGAACGGTCTCGCCACCCGTAGCCTCATCCCCTGATTCCACGAGAATCGTCGTGACACTCACAGCGTCCGGCAGCGGCAGGGAGCCACAAGGGGAAAGAGCGACGATTGGAGCAGTGCCCGACTCTTGAGAAAGAGTGGCTACCTCGGGCTCTGCGGCTGTAGCCATCTCACCCACCGCTAGCTCGATCTCGACAATGGTAGCCATCTCACCTACCGCTACCTCGGGCTCGGCGATCGTGGCTGTCTCACCTGTCGCTACCTCAGGCTCGGTGGCTACCGCCATGACACCCACCACCTCCTCGGCAAGACTCGGCCCTGCAAGATAGGATATATAAGAACCTGAAAGTTAAAACATTGACAGAATAACCCAATGTCACGTTACCTTGAGTCGACTTTACGATTGCTTCCCGAGCGGCACGTGCTGCCCGTCTGTGGGCGGTGGACAAGGCAGCCGAAGTATCCTCTGAAGGTGTCACGACCCGAAAGAGCACGTGACTGGCCCTTGAACCATATGAAGTCTATAGGACCCCATCTGACCCAAGTAAGCCAAAAGCCCAGAAATCTAAAACCATTTAAAGAGTAAATAATGAAAACTGGTTTTAAGAAGTAAGGAAATCATGTTTCGAAAATCAAAGTTTTTAAATAACTAAGCCGAATATGCATTTTTAAAATGTGTAACCTTTCCTGAAAATTTCGGCAGAGTTTCCTTTGTAAAAACTGGCCCCGAACAGGGTACAACAAGAATAATATATATGAAATGATAAAAGGCATCCCCAAGCGGGAGCTAGCTCTTCGTCAATCGACGGTCACAACCACGCAAGCAATAATAATATACAACGCCAAAGGGCGAGAATCAAAACCCAAAAAGAAACTCAAAACAGCCAGAAAACCGCAATATTACAAGCGCAACTCTAAGGTCGAAATAATACATCACTGTTCTCTAAGTCTGAAACAATATACAAATTTTGGTTGATGGAATTTCTAGATACAATGAATAATACATGAACAATGGCGGTTCTGATACAAAAGAACTCACCTACCCAAGCAAGTCACCCATAAGGAAGCAGTGTGCCAGAAATACCGCTATGAAATATGTACGGCAAAACCTGCAAGAACTGTGGCACAACGGGGGTGAGTTGCCAACTCGTGAATAGAAAATATCTACAAGCAGAGATCGAATGCATGACCCATCCTATGTCAATACGATCAGATATAAATAAACCTCAATATGAATAAGTCTGAAGCATGCAAAACTTGCAAGGTAATCTCTATGCATGAGTATAGTGCCAAGTGCTCGTGCCAGTGCCTCAGGTAATAGCATATCATAAATGTGAGGTATGATCAATGTAATCAAATCTGCATATACGTGGATCCCATCCACTCGTCACCCAATGACAATAACCACCATGCATGTAAATATCATAAAGCATGTGCATGGGAATAATATGAGGATATAAACCATCTGTGTCCCTCACGACACGTCAAAATCATGGAACCAGAGTGCCCAGCAACGACACTCGAAAACATCATGAAAACTGTGCCCAGCATCGGCACGTAAATCCTTTTATATCGGGCTCCGTCAGTCCGGATTGGCCCACGGGCTCTGTCTGCGGTATCGGCCCTCGGCCCCGGCAGTACGCCCATATCCATCTATCGACTCTGGTTAGTATCCTCCGGATAACCGCCAGGTCCAACCAATCACCGGTACGTACTCGCCACCCTGCCAGGCTCATCGTCTACTCCACGAAAAACATTTCTTGCCCCGGGGAACCATACCGGGTCCACCATGTACCCGCAATCGGCCTCATCCGCCTCTTCGAATCGGGTTTCACATGTCGCTCTCAGCACCGAGAAAACACATGGTGGTCGTACTGAAATATCATATCAAGGGTAACCGGGTTTTAAAACAATTACACATTCTCTTTTTGAAACACCCACGGTTCCCAAAAACCAGAAATATCATGGAAACAACACATCTCAATGCGTATAATCAGAAAGCATGATGTATGCGACATGTAAAGAAATGTAAGCAACATACACTGAATGCAACAGTACTACATTGTAGTGACATGGCAATTATCGATGATGAAGTGTGTGAGCCGGCAAACAAGTGTACGTGGAACATACGCATCATCGATAATGGTGCTGGTGTCCTAGCAGCATAACTGAAATATATCAACAATACAAGCGATGCAATGCAAATAGCATGAATGTGCAGAATCGAATAATCAACGCAACAGTAAAGAACCTGCCTCAATAGATATATCATGCAACCTTGCCTTTTGAAATAAGACGAATCAGGGCTTTTGGTAAAATAAGGGCTACGGTGTTTTAAGAAAAGATGCGTCATTTGAAAATATCCGTATAAACCCTTTTTCCTATCTTTAAAATATCCCCGATTCGTTAGTTTTGAAATAGGTATGACTCGGGTCTAGTCTAACGCCTACTATGCGAACTACGAACCCAACAATCAAGTCAATCAGGAGGGGTATGGAAACCACCTAAATCTGAGTCGATATACATATATATATATATAGTCGGTGATCTCGCCTCAATAGTATCATGTACGATACAGTATATCACATAACATCCTCGAGTCATGAGTGCGGATCTAACATCAATATAAAGCTCGTACGGTAAATCGTCGTACGGCATCCCAATAGCTAGGTACGGGTCAATATCCCATTCATCTCATCATATATCCGGTATCACTACCATCATATCACATCTCAAATACGAACTCCGTCATATCGCCGAATCTCACGGCCTCAATCAAACCTCATCGACTCATCTCAATCCCATGTATCATCCTCAATCCCGTATATGAAAACATAGTCCCATACCCATGTGTAGATATACACACCTCCATATGCGCACAGATAAATGAAAGAATGTATGCAAGTATATGTGTACGTGTATGTGTGCATGCAACCACTACTCTAGGGTTTCGCACTATACTAAACCAATACATCCTTATTATCAATAATACAATTATTACCATCAATAATCCTAAACAACACATAATAAAAATATGTGTGTATACGTATTCGTATACATCACCACGGACTGCGGGGGTGCTATACGCCATCCACCCGACTTCTCCCCATAGATATAAATCTACTCACCTTGCTTCTCGTGTGCCAATGACGATGTCGCTATCTTCATCTTCTTCGCCTCAACATCACGTAGGGTACCTACAAGTATATCACAACACTAAAGCACATGAAAATCACATCGGAAACCAAAATAGCACACGCTACTCGCATAAGTAAAAACATATCGTCTCGCATGTAAACACGTTCAATATCCACTTGTCGTTGACGTCCAAACGCCACCCGACAGAAACGAATCACCAAATACCAAAATCCATGCTAAAACAAGTCGTAAATCATACGCCAACTCAAGCAAATCAACCCAGATTTTACCCTAACTGGAATCAGTCAAAACTAGACGTACCCAGGGTTAAGACTAGAGAAAATAGGGCCATGCACAAAGATCGAGGCAATCCCCTCCTGCTCTGGCCGCAATTTGCGGCCAGAAGGAATTAATTGGCGGCCGTACAATGGAGTTGGGGGCTAGGGTTTGGTGTGGTGGTTCCATGGTGCCTGCACATCTCACTGTCAACTCAGTTTTATTTTTGGGGTCTCGGGGTGATAGCAGATTCTACAAAACACTCCCAGATTTACAGTTTTCCCCGATATCGATTCCGTAATTCCGTATTCTGGTTCCAAGTTCAGGTTTGGGTCCAAATTAGCATCACACAAGGGGTTTTAAGGTCACAACAAGCCTCAATTTCACTTTGATTTCAGGTCTAACCCTAAACCCTAACTTGATGTTTCACAAATCCACCAAACGACACCATATGGACACAAACCTAGAATTGATGCACATGGAAATTGAAATACTACTTGAGGGTGCAGAAATTACCTCCTTTGGCAACTCAAGAATTTTCTTGAGTTGCTCAAAGTCCTCCAAATCCAATCTTGCTAGGTTCAATGTGTAGCTAGTGAGCTTGGGAGCAAGTTTTGTGAAGTGGGAATTAGGTTTTGCCTTTGTTTTCATGGTGGATCTAGGGCTTCATGAAGAGGGAGAGAGAGGGAGAAGGAGCAGCAGCAGCTCAAGGTGAGGGAGAGGAGAGAGAATGAGAAAGGGAAAATGATGGGAGCATGGTTGAAAAGGTCAAAAGAAACAACTCTCTCTCTCTCATCATCAGACTTACTTTTTCCTTTTCTTTTCTTTTCCTTTTTCTTTTCCTTCTCACTCCAATAGTGAACCCAAATGAACAACCATGGCAATAGAAATGTAACACAAGTGTAACAAGTGTGGAAAATGATATGTGCATATTTTTGCACAAAAAAGCTAAAAATCTAATTAGCGATTTTTAATCGCGATTAGCACTATATTAGCATATAACTAGTCTTAAAAACTTTAAAATGACATAATTCCATAAAATACCCTATTTTAGAATTTTCCATAATTTTCCCCATTTATTTGTATTTAATTATACCAGAATATTAAAATATTCATTAAAATAATATTAAATTATAAAATTTCTCAAAAATCATATTTTATTATTTTGAAAACGTTACAATCTACCCCCCTTAAAGAAATTCGGTCCCCGAATTTAAATTTAAACCCCCAAATACTAAAATATTTCAATACAAATTCTAAGTCATCGGGGCTCCGAAATCAGCAATACATAAAACGTATCATAGCGCAATGCATGCGCATGAGTACTGAGCAGATAACTCAAAAGCAACACTCCATCAAGCATCCCGCAATCATCGGAGTCATGGTAAAGACACAAATGTCAAATCCAATGCAAAACCAATATGATATAGACCGGAATTATATATGTAGATATCCAATCTATACATGTGAATAGCTGATGTAAATGGATGCCAAATCTTTTTGAGTCGCTGTGCGATACGCGTACACTGCACAGTGGCGGACGTTTTTCATAAGAAAATAACTATATACGTATATATATATATATCCTTTGTTTAATAGGTACGTTCCGCCGTTTTGAAAGAAATTTAGAAGGGTTTCCTTGTTTTTAAAACGTTCCGTGTCATATTGGACACGTAGGTATATATATACCGAGACTATAGCTCGCTCCTTGGAAATCCCTTCGAACTATCAATGCATGCAAAATATATCCAGGTACTGTCCTCTGACTAGTCCTGCTCAGTAAGAAAACAAATATCCAATATCATAAAAGTGTACTGCTCCAAAAGGAATAAATCCCAAAAATGCACACAACACCACCCTGTGCGTCTAGTGCGTACGGAATTCAAAATCCATATATGTGCCATACAAGTGCACAAAACAACATCTAGGTGCAACAGGCGTGCACGAAGTATCTGTCATAGGCAACGTGTGTGCCTGACAGCCACAATCTGGTGCATCTGACATGCACGAAGAATCTCGATTTAGTGCATCGGGTGTGCACCAAAATCGTATCTCAAAACATGCGCCCAACATGAGCGAATGTCCAAATCGGTGCATCCATCGTGCACGAATGAAAATCTAAACCCTGCACACTCAACATGCACGGAATCACAAAATCCAATAGCAAACGTTGAACATGCGTAAGTCCAATCGAAAGCACGGTGTGCAAAAATCATAAATATCAGTGTCAAAATCGATGATATATAATGCGGCTCAATCAAGATCAAGTGTACCGCGATGGAAAATCTCACAACCATGTGCATCAGCGTGCACAAATCAAATCAAAACACTAAAAGTACATGAAAACTACGCTGGAAGCGTAAATCAAATCACCGGCATAAAATAGGCATGAAATCACAATCAATACCTCAAGAATAATAACTCTGCACAAAATATGAATACCCAGTAAGTGCAACCATGGTGCAAGAAAACAAATACCATGAAACTCGGTCATCAAAACTAAATCATGCAAATAGATCGCCGAAAATACCGAAATCCAAGATGACGGATACGTGATAATCAAATCACAAAATCATAAATCATACATCATAAATACCGTCGTCAGTATATCTTCCTTCAAGGTCGAGAAGGTGCCGGTACATCCGATGCTAGCGGCGCAAGATATCTACTTGCCTCTTGCTAGCGGCTGGCGTCCTCTGCCTCTGGTTCCTTATCTTCCCTGTGGATTACCAATCTTGCAATCCATCGGCTCATCGGCCCGGTCAGGTGTGTTAACAGGAACGATTCTGTTCTGGCACTTTCCTGGTCATCTCTCGGTCAATCCTCACGATCGTTCGTAACGCAGCACATCTCTGGCGCCGACCTCTGGTCCTCTAAACGCACATCACGCATCTTCTCCTGGTGCAAATCTTATTGCAACAGTGTACTGGAAGGAATCCTACTCAAGGTCTCTTCTGATATTGCCTAAGCCAAACTGTACGAAGGCTGGTACTCTGGCATAATCTTTCCTCGCTTTCTGGACGTCTGGGCCCTTAGTACAACATCTCCTCGGAAGCTGGTCGCATCCCTGCGCCTCTGCATGCATATCCGACCTTTAATCTTAAGGAGGTGTAGCACCAGCTCGTCTGCATCTCGCACGAACTTCTTGTCCCGCTAGTCTGTATCATCGACCATTTCGACATCTCATCTCTATCTGCGCACTGCAATGTCCTCGGCTACGGTCCCTCCGAAGTCTCTAACACGGACTCGAAATCACGAACTCGGTATCTTCGTCACTCAGTAGGAGATATCTAGCTGATCACGTCCTCAGCGTGCGTATCGCGTCTCTGATGTCAGCGGAGTGGAACGTCATTTCGTCGAAACTTCATGCGAACTCTTTACTCCACTCTGCTTCAATATCGACTGATTCGGACTCATCTCATCGTGGCTACACAGGCTGCGCTCCTACGGCTACGCTCGTATCTGAAGTTTCCCAAGCAGTGTCCCATCACAATATCCGAAAGATGTCGAACCATCCGATCGACTCGTCAGAACCTCACAATCCCCCAAGAGCTCAACATCTCGTGTACAGTTTAATAGTATCGAGTACATACCACAGCATCGGTGGTCCAACCGTAGAAGGGCAAACCCAAACCTCACTAATGGCGCCGCGGAACTGCCGCAAACCCTAAGGTTCAAAGGCTTTCACACGGTCATTACGTCGAGTTAGGGTTTCATTCTTCTAGAGGGTCCATAGAATCGCTTGCATGTCTTTCCGAATACTTTAAACTTGGAAAATGGGTTCCTGACACTCGATCATCTCAATCGACTCTCAACGAATCTGCATGAAGTCGCCTCTAGCTGGAATCAATCTATCTGGTGACCTCGCATCGGGGTAAGCGAACGAACCACATGTCCTAGTCATTAATCCTCGGTGACTAGCGACTCACTATCATATCTCTAAGAATATGCTCATGCTGCAGTAGCTCAAATCACCTGGGCGATATCTCATTTTCCGCAGCAACAACTGGCTCCTTCGTCCGTGCGCTGAACAATGCCTCAATCATCCTAGATAATCGATAATATCAACGGTCATCACATCCTTGTTGGCCTCTATCAGTGGCTCAATCCTCTGGTGCCGTTCAGCACATCCAGGAAATCTCGTAAAAGCGATCAATCCAACGCTCATGGCGTGAAAACACAATAAGACGACGCCTCAATATGCAATCGTATGCTTCTGGAATCACGCCCTGGTCAGTCCTCGTCCACGACGAGCTCATGCTGACGCAACTCGAGCCGTAGCTCACTCTGCCCGTGCAATCGTGGCGGCAAAACCATAACCAGTATCGATGAGGATAGATCATAGGAAGGAATAAAATACGGTGCAAGAAAATGTACAACCTAAGGTTTCTTAAGCGGAGTGGCGTGTCGTAAGTATGCCGTGGAACATACCCACGGTACGTCACTCTACTTTAGTCACCTATTCCATCAACCAAGGGTCATCCTACGCGACGAAAGTTCGGGTCTAATACCCCCCTCGACTAAGTCTAAGTTCCGTAAGGTCAAGCCTAAATTCCGTATATATATAACGCCCTAGGCTCCATAAAGTCAAACTTAGACTCGAACCAAGGTCAACCTAGCGCTCTGATACCAACTTTGTCACGACCCGAAAGAGCACGTGACTGGCCCTTGAACCATATGAAGTCTATAGGACCCCATCTGACCCAAGTAAGTCAAAAGCCCAGAAATCTAAAACCATTTAAAGAGTAAATAAGGAAAACTGGTAGGACCCCATCTGACCCAAGTAAGTCAAAAGCCCAGAAATCTAAAACCATTTAAAGAGTAAATAAGGAAAACTGGTTTTAAGAAGTAAGGAAATCATGTTTCGAAAATCAAAGTTTTTAAATAACTAAGCCGAATATGCATTTTTAAAATGTGTAACCTTTCCTGAAAATTTCGGCAGAGTTTCCTTTGTAAAAACTGGCCCCGAACGGGGTACAACAAGAATAATATATATGAAATGATAAAAGGCATCCCCAAGCGGGAGCTAGCTCTTCGTCAATCGACGGTCATAACCACGCAAGCAATAATAATATACAACGACAAAGGGCGAGGATCAAAACCTAAAAAGAAACTCAAAACAGCCAGAAAACCGTAATACTACAAGCGCGACTCTAAGGTCGAAATAATACAACACTGTTCTCTAAGTCTGAAACAATATACAAGTTTTGGTTGATGGAATTTCTAGATACAATGAATAATACATGAACAATGGCTGTTCTGATACAAAAGAACCCACCTACCCAAGCAAGTCACCCATAAGGAAGCAGTGTGCCAGAAATGCCGCTATGGAATCTGTACGGCAAAACCTGCAAGAACTGTTGCACAACGGCGGTGAGTTGCCAACTCGTGAATAGAAAATATCTACAAGCAGAGATCGAATGCATGACCCATCCTAGGTCAATACGATCAGATATAAATAAACCTCAATATGAATAAGTTTGAAGCATGCAAAACTGGCAAGGTAATCTCTATGCATGAGTGTAGTGCCAAGTGCTCGTGCCAGTGCCTCAGGTAATAGCATATCATAAATGTGAGGTATGATCAATGTAATCAAATCTGCATATACGTGGATCCCGTCCACTCGTCACCCAATGACAATAACCACCATGCATGTAAATATCATAAAGCATGTGCATGGGAATAATATGAGGATATAAACCATCTGTGTCTCTCGCGACACGTCAAAATCATGGAACCGGAGTGCCCAGCATCGACTCTCGAAAACATCATGAAAACTGTGCCCAGCATCGGTACGTAAATCCTCATATATCGGGCTCCGTCAGTCCGGATCGGCCCACGGGCTCTGTCTGCGGTATCGGCCCTCGGCCCCGGCAGTACGCCCATATCCATCTATCGACTCTGGTCAGTATCCTCCGGATAACCGCCAGGTCCAACCAATCACCGGTAGGTACTCACCACCCTGCCAGGCTCATCGTCTACTCCACGAAAAACATTTCTTGCCCTGGGGAACCATACCGGGTCCACCATGTACCCGCAATCGGCCTCATCCGCCTCCTCGAATCGGGTTTCACATGTCGCTCTCAACACCGAGAAAACACATAGTGGACGCACTGAAATATCATATCAAAGGTAACCGGGTTTTAAAACAATTACACATTCTCTTTTTGAAACACCCACGATTCCCAAAAACCAGAAATATCATGGAAACAACATATCTCAATGCGTATAATCAGAAAGCATGATGTATGCGACATTTAAAGAAATGTAAGCAACATACACTGAATGCAACAGTACTACAGTGTAGTGACATGGCAATTATCGATGATGAAGTGTGTGAGCCGGCAAACAAGTGTACGTGGAACATACGCATCATCGATAATGGTGCTGGTGTCCTAGCAGCATGACTGAAATATATCAACAATACAAGCGATGCAATGCAAATAGCATGAATGTGCGGAATCGAATAATCAACGCAACAGTAAAGAACCTGCCTCAATAGATATATCATGCAACCTTGCCTTTTGAAATAAGACGAATCGGGGCTTTTTGTAAAATAAGGGCTACGGTGTTTCATGAAAAGATGCGTCATTTGATAATATCCGTATAAACCCTTTTGCCTATCTTTAAAATATCCCCAATTCGTTAGTTTTGAAATAGGTATGACTCGGGTCTAGTCTAACGCCTACTATGCGAACTACGAACCCAACAATCAAGTCAATCGGGAGGGGTATGGAAACCACCTAAATCTGAGTCGATATACATATATATATATATATATATAGTCGGTGATCTCGCCTCAATAGTATCACGTACGATACAGTATATCACATAACATCCTCGAGTCATGAGTGCGGATCTAGCATCAATATAAAGCTCGTAAGGTAAATCGTCGTACGGCATCCCAATAGCTGGGTACGGGTCAATATCCCATTCATCTCATCTCATATCCGGTATCACTACCATCATATCACATCTCAAATACGAACTTCGTCATATCGCCGAATCTTACGGCCTCAATCAAACCTCGTCGACTCATCTCAATCCCATGTATCATCCTCAATCCCGTATATGAACACATAGTCCCAAACCCATGTGTAGATATACACACCTCCATATGCGCACAGATAAATGAAAGAATGTATGCAAGTATATGTGTACGTGTATGTGTGGGTGCAACCACTACTCTAGGGTTTCGCACTATACTAAACCAATACATCCTTATTATCAATAATACCATTATTACCATCAATAATCCTAAACAACACATAATAAATATATGTGTGTATACGTATTCGTATACATCACCACGGACTGCGGGGGTGCTATACGCCATCCACCCGACTTCTCCCCGTAGATATAAATCTACTCACCTTGCTTCTCGTGTGCCAATGCCGATGTCGCTATCTTCATCTTCTTCGCCTCAACATCACGTAGGGTACCTACAAGTATATCACAACGCTAAAGCACATGAAAATCACATCGGAAACCAAAATAGCACACGCTACTCGCATAGGTAAAAACATATCGTCTGGCATGTAAACACGTTCAATATCCACTTGTCGTTGACGTCCAAACGCCACCCAACAGAATTGAATAACCAAATACCAAAATCCATGCTAAAACAAGTCGTAAATCATACGCCAACTCAAGCAAATCAACCCATATTTTACCCTAACTGGAATCAGTCAAAACTAGACGTACCCAGGGTCAAGACTAGAGGAAATAGGGCCATGCCCAAAGATCGAGGCAATCCCCTCCTGCTCTGGCCGCAATTTGCGTCCAGAAGGAATTAATTGGCGGCCGTACAATGGAGTTGGGGGCTAGGGTTTGGTGTGGTGGTTCCATGGTGCCTGCACATCTCACTGTCAACTCAGTTTTATTTTTGGGGTCTCGGGGTGATAGCAGATTCTACAAAACACTCCCAGATTTACAGTTTTCCCCGATATCGATTCCGTAATTCCGTATTCTGGTTCCAAGTTCAGGTTTGGGTCCAAATTAGCATCACACAAGGGGTTCTAAGGTCACAACAAGCCTCAATTTCACTTTGATTTCTGGTCTAACCCAAAACCCTAACTTGATGTTTCACAAATCCACCAAACGACACCATATCGACACAAACCTCGAATTGATGCACAAGGAAATTGAAATACTACTTGAGCGTGCAGAAATTACCTCTTTTGGCAACTCAAGAATTTTCTTGAGTTGCCCAAAGTCCCCCAAATCCAATCTTGCTAGGTTCAATGTGTAGCTAGTGAGCTTGGGAGCAAGTTTTGTGAAGTGGGAATGGGGTTTTAGCTTTGTTTTCATGGTGGATCTACGGTTTCATGAAGAGGGAGAGAGAAGGAGAAGGAGCAGCAGCAGCTCAAGGTGAGGGAGAGGAGAGAGAATGAGAAGGGGAAAATGATGGGAGCATGGTTCAAAAAGTCAAAAGCAACTACTCTCTCTCTTATCATCACACTTACTTTTTCCTTTTCTTTTCTTTTCCTTTTTCTTTTCCTTCTCACTCCAATAGTGAACCCAAATGAACAATCATGGCAATAGAAATGTAACACAAGTGTAATAAGTGTGGAAAATGATATGTGCACATTTTTGCACAAAAAAGCTAAAAATCCAATTAGCGATTTTTAATCGCGATTAGCACTATATTATTATATAACCAGTCTTAAAAACTTTAAAATGGCATAATTCCATAAAATACCCTATTTTAGAATTTTCCATAATTTTTCCCCATTTATTTGTATTTAATTATACCAAAATATTAAAATATTCATTAAAATAATATTAAATTATAAAATTTCCCAAAAATCATATTTTATTTTTTTGAAAACGTTACAGAAGGAGTAGGGGCAGGGGTAGCGGTGCTCGAACCTGCACCCGTGGCCAAGGCGGCACTACACTCCCTTTCCGCGCGCATTCTACGCTTCCTTTCCGCTCGGGCCATGAGAGCGGATCTTCTAGAAGCCTCCATCAATAGGACGTCATCGTCCGTGCCAAGGGTTACCTCTGGAGCCGTTATGGTATCTGTCATCGGTCGTTTGAGTAAGTCCTCTTTCGGCAGTGCTGAGAAGGCCGGGACTTCGATGGCTGGCCTGGGAAGTATCTCCGCGTCACCTTGCGGGATTGGCATAGTAGTCCCTGTAATAAGATAAAGAAGGGGTCTGATTGTCTATAAGAAAGGAGAATGAAGATGCAATGAGACGAGATATACCAACTCCCAACGAAGCGCGAATCCTCTCCTCCTCATCGAAAGTCTTGAGGGAAGCCGCTAGAGCCTCTTCAGTGGAAAATCCTGTTACAGAAGGAAAAATGTCAGCCAAAACATGATAATAAAATATAATGCAATAACAGTAGGTGCGACTGATGTTTAATTGATTGCGCGAGGATGGCCAGTCCCGCTTTGTGGCTGGCCGATAGCACAGAAGCTGCAATAGCAGCCTCCAGATCAGTATCGTCCGGCACTATGAATAGACCATCATTGGTCCCATATTCCCCCAAGCCCTCACTATAAGGACCATGAGGCTCCTGACCAAATACGACGTCGGCAGAGAGGATCGACTTCTTCTTCCTCTTCTGCGAGCGAGCTCCGGTCTCCCCAAGCAAAAGTTTATGTTTACCAGGCACCTTGGGGCGATGAGTCCCGATATCTGAACCCACGCTAGACTCAGGGGAAGCTACATTCACCGTCTCCACAGGACCACGGGGCACCGGTAGTACATTCACCGTCTCCACGGGAGCACGGGGCACCGGTAGCTCAGTCCTGTCGTGCGGGACTTCAATCATGGCAGCTTCTTTTAGCGGAGGGAGGACAATGGTCCGTCGCTTCAAAGGGACGTTTCGATCACCAGCAGGGGGTGCACCCTTGCGGTCGAGCAGCATCCCTGATAACAGAGCACATCGAATGTTGGTACTAGGCCACGTGTGCATTAAGGGCCTTCGGGACACAACTCGATTCGCTGATAAAGAAGTGAGACCGTGTGTTCAAGCGCATGAAATGATGCAGCGTGCTCCGCTTTCCCTTTTCGGTAGAAAAGGGTTCTGCCAGGAAAGCCTCAAGTGGAACACCCTGATTGTAACTCAGCTGTTGGGAAAAATGATGTGGGTTGTATCTTATGAATAGCGTCGCATCATTTTGCCTGAATACAAGAAAGCCCGGCCTGAATGAAGAATCTCCCGGGCTTTCAACATAGAGGCCCCTTCTTTAAAGATTTCTCGCAATGGCAGCACCACTTTTGAAGTTTCCTGGCCGATCGTCAAGACCCTGTCTGTGAAAGACATACCATCTCCAACCGTGCGCGGACGAAGGAGCAAGCCCCTAGCTTCCCGCGGTGACGGACTCATGATTGAGGCGTCAACCAGCCGCATTATCCGAGAGAACATGCATCTGTCGTGAAAAGAAGGTCTTTTGTGGATGCTAAAGACCCCAAGCACGTGCAGCTCCATCCATGAAGTGAAGTAATGCATTAGGAAGTTGACAGGATGCACCCCTGGTTCAGTCGTATCCGCTGCAAAGCAGAGACCGTGATATAGGTGGGCTAACCCGGCGATCCCGTTGGCCACTTGTATTCTGGCAACCATGCGATGCGCGGGGTAGAAGACAGAAGGCCTCATGTGTTAGTTATATGTATGCCCTAGAGACCATTACTGTACATGAGATGTGTATTGTAGTGGATGCTGGGACATATATAGGTAGGACTTTCTTGCTCGACATGATAGTACGCTATCTGGTTGCTATTTATCTTAATATGTATACTTACTGTCACTCTATTACATGTTGATAAAGCCCTTAGGATGTGTACTCGACTTGCAGGACTATGATGCAGATCATACTAGTGGGGCCTGGGTAGTCCATGAGTACATCCTTCAATGTTCCTAGTTGTAGAAATATCGATACGGGGCATCGATATTCCAGAGTAGACTAGCGTATATCTTCTCGACCCATGTGATGGGCGATGGATGATCCCATATCCATTGGTGTTTGACATCAGAGACGGTATACGGGTGCTCAGTGGAGACTGGGTATACTGAACGGACTCGCTGAGAACTCCTAGATGGTATTATACTTTACGTCAGATGGCAGTTCTCTGGTGACACTGGTACAGCTTAGTCTGTTGACCCGAGATCTTCATAGAGTCTTTTGTGTCTCCCACTGTGCTTTGATTTCCACCCTACCACGGCTCTACTGAGTCGTGCAAACAGGTGGTTTTTGGGTACAGTCCCGATTCACATGGAGGCAATGAGCGATAGGAGGAGATTCGTCTCTCCCGGTATTAGGGGTTGATGTTGCGCTATGCTCGATTGGCCATAACTGGAAATCCCTGGCCAGGGTTGCACTGATTTACTGTAAAGTGTTATCAGTAGTTTCATACTTGTTATGGACCTTACATCGGCATGGCTTATCAAGCTACTGGGGTCTGACGTTTACCACCCCTAGGCAAGATATGCGACATATCAGACGATCAGACCGGACTGTGCGGTAAGTGTTACTGATTGGATTCGCAGGAGTGTGAGCAGGCTTGCTCGTTGATCTTCTGATCGCTCAATACCCGGGTGGCCGTTACATTTAGCAGACCGCTTGCGGCTTGTGGGTGATTGATATGATCACCGCCTACTGCCGGCATATTGACGAGTCTTTAGAGTCCTACAAAGAGGTTTCCTGGCTCAAGCGAAACGAAATAGGAGCGCATATGAGATATGTGTGGGATCGAGAATAATACCAGTATGAGATACTGTATTCTATTCTCGCGATTTGTATCAACGGACGGTTATATGAGATATAGCCGGGTTATCGAATCAAGTGTTGATTCGATACATTGATACACTAGATATTAGTCGGTTATATGCGATATGACCGGATCGTTAAATCAAGTGTTGATTTAATGATTTAATGTATAATTATATATTTGATATATTACTTTACATTAACTAGTATTGGTTTACTTAAGATTGATTTACTCACTTGATGTGCACAAGTTGTATATATGATATATGTTTGTGCACTAGTTTGTATCATGATTGATGATACATGAAAACTTGGGTGTGTGTATGACTTACATCATGTTTAGGTTAATGGTTTAGGTTTTTATTTGTTTTGGTAAAACAAAATGGTGGTTTTCTTTGTCTTTGCTTGAAGCTTCATGAAGCTTTCAAGCAACTTTGACAAAGTCTAACCATTTTGTTTTGCATGAGATTTTCATTAACCTAACCATTAACTTAAACTCTAGTTTAGTCTCTACAAAGTTTAACTCACCCATGGTTGCATCATGATAGACTTCACTTGATTATTCCTTTTAATTAATTCATTATTCTTTTCTTCTTCTTTTTCTTCTTCAAGAAGAAGAAAGCTTGCTAGAAAAAATTTCAAGTGAAGATTTAGAGTGAGAAATCCAAATCTAAAGTGAACGCACTTCCAATTTCATCATCCTCTACTACTTTCCATTTAGTTTAGGGTGTTCTCTTCACAAAGTTTTTGACCTAGTGAAGATGGAGCTTGAGTTTGAGTCTCCTCGATGTAGATCATCTTCGGCCTCGAAGTCAACGACCTATCCCGCTTATTTCTCCGAAGAAACCATCGCTAGAGTCCGGGATCCCGATGATCGCAGCGAAGGGACGTCAACACGGAGCTTTAGAAGTGAAGGACCGAATCTACAAAGGTTGTAATCCCTTTCACTTGTAGTTAAAATGTTTAACTTGCTAGTTTTCGCATAATCTCTAGTATACGATATTGGTTAGGGTTGTTCGGCACGGCTATTTTTTTTTAATCGGGCATGGTTGATGCCTTGTAGAACCTCATTTGAGTGCCTAGGAACCCTACAGTAGTATCGGAGCCTAGCTAGAGCTTTAGGCGAAGTGTCGACGAAGTTAGAAATCCAATCGAACCCCGAAACCCTAATCTATACCCTTCTCTGTACATTTTTTGAAACCGTGGATTTTTCCTAATTAAAAATGCTAAAAAAAATCAGCAGGGTTTTCTAGGAATTACTGTGCAGAACGTGCCCCCAATTCAATCAAGACGCCATGGAACCGCGGCCGTACCCTAGGTTGCGCGGCGGTTCCGCGGCTATACTGTAGCCTCTTGCTTCACTGTTTGCACAGTAATGTCCTTATGTAATTCCTGTGTTTTCTGGGTATTTTTACTTTATACTCAAGAGTTGAGTTTTCTGGGTTATATTGGGTGTTCGTAGATTCGATCAGGAAGTTTAACTTCGTCTATTTGTTTATCCGGGTAATTTAGAACGTGTTAAAAAGTTCGACCGGATATCAATATCTCACTTTTTCCCCTGCCGGAAAATTTCCAAGTATTGGATTTTTCCGTAGTTTAAGAACGTTCTAAGTCTGCAACTAACGCGATGGACCCTCTAGAAGACAACAAACCTTAACTCGATTATGTGACCGTCTTGAACTGCCTTTTGAACCTTAGAGTTTGGGACAGTACGGCGTGCCACATATGAGGCGTTGGCTTGACCCTTCTACGGCTGGACCGTTGGTACTATGGCATGAAATGGATGTTTTTAAACTCCCCTCAAGTGTTGAGCTATTTGGGAAAACTTGGGTGTTTGATTATTCGATCGGAAAGTTTAACATTGTCTATTTATCTGGAATGCGATACAATATTTGGAATCCACAAGTAGTAATGAGATAACTAATTTGAATGTTATAAACATAGCAGTTTAGTCTCAGATGATCGGTTGACACGGAATTTTGATGTGATCAAAAGTCCGTCGCAATCACGTAGCGTATGAGGATACCCGCCGGGTAAATTTAATAGACAGCCATGCCCCATAGCCCCGACCAAGTGACTGTAGGAGAACCCCATCGCCAAAAGCATTCGTTCGGGTGCTCGCGGGAGCGATGTTCCGCCTTAGTGAACTTCGTCGACGGCATCCGGGGGTGCGGCCGTCTACTAAAGTTTGCGACGAGCATTCGATCAGGATGTCGGGAATCTTGTTGAATTGCCCGATAAGATATTGAAAAGAGTTTTCGATAAATGAGACTAAAATGCGGGTTTATAATTGTTAGGCATGAGATGTCTAAGGAGGTTGCGGATTCCAACTGTTGTAGTTTATAGTGTATTACCGGCTTCGTTGCTATACATCAGCGACAACCGGGATACGCATACTTGCTTACGTTGATGATATGTGATATTATGTGTTGCTGGATATGTTATATTGGATCGTCGTGTTTGAATAGACGGGGTTTTTTTTATGTGAGATAAGAGTTTTTTATTTTTATTCATGTAAAATTCATTGTATGTAATATTCTTTTATTGGGACACTTCCGGGCTGAGGATGATGTCACCATTGTATATTATTTACTTTTCCGCATTAGGATAGACCCAAGGTGGGGAGCATAAGTAACCGGGTTCTAGGGTCCAGTGGGAGACCACCTCGAGGAGTCGAGTCCGGGTCTCCTAACTCTAGAATTGGTAGGGTTGCTTGCCGCTCTCGTAGGGGTTTATGGGTATGGGATTGGCTATTCATCACGACCGTGGAATCCGTGTTTTATACAGGCTCAAAATAAAACACGGACGTTCTAGTATATCCAATATTTCATATGATATTTTCTGCTGCGTTATCTGTGATGTGATCATGTGATATGTTCAGATAGATACTGTATATAGTATATATGATATATTATATAGACGTTGCTTATGTTTTACACCCGCGCTAGCACTGCCCCGCTCTGCCGTTAGTTACCTAACCTAACGGTGCAGACGGGACATCGAGGGGAATGCGGATGGCATAAGTGTACGTTGTATTTATCTGTGATGTTTAGGTAGACTTAAATGATGGGACATTCATTGATGAGATTAATGAAAGAAAATAAACCTAAGTGATGTTGTGGAATCGAATTTCAAAAAATTAGGTAGCACTAGTTGTTGCTTTGCATAGCGGTGTTCCTTGTAGAACATCCAGCACCTTATTCGATAAGGAAAGAGCCGAGATCCCTTCACCGGGAGTGACCTCTTTAGCGATAACTAGCAGATGCTGAAACCTTCAGTTTGTCTTTTGACTGCTTTTTCTAGTTCTTGCTTTGCATAGTGGTATTGTGAATATCCTACACCTCATTCGACGAGGAAAGAGCCGAGATCCCTTCACCGGGAGTGACCTCTCTAGCGAAACTAGCAAAAGCCTAAAAAACACTCCATTTTAAACCATTTGATTCCGCAACGAGATCAAGTTCAAAGCGTTAAAGGTTTTCTTAAAAATCATCCGCAACCCTCCGTCATTTTAGGAAGTAGAGTACTTAGTATTCGTGCATTGTTTGTTGACCTTAGTTAAGGCACAGTGTACGGTAGCTAAGTGATGTCTTCCTACACCGCATATGATGCGATTAGTTAGGACAGTCTCGTGTCTTTGTTGACCTTAGTTAAGGGTCATGTGGGTGGGTCTAATTAATCACGAAATGACGGGTAGAGCTTGACTAGTGCTTATGATTTGTTGACCATAGTTAAGGTCATAAGTGCTAGGGGTAAAAACCTTTATCGGGAGTTTTAAGTGTTGAAATTTGCAATAAGATTGCATACCTTCTACGAGATAGTTGGATACTGATACCCACTGCGAGTAATTGTTACTCCTGGGAGAGTTTTGCACTTTACAATTAGCCGATCAAGTAGGTGTCTAGAAAGGTGTCAACGGGGTTACGCCCCTGGGAAAACGAGGTTTATTTTAATTAGGTCCGTGCGAAAGCACGGGGAACCTCCTTCAAAGTACCGGCACTGGCCTGGCTGAAAGATTGGCGAACTTGTAGAGTGTAATTAATCCCGGCTAGTCTTTCCTTTTAAGGTTTGAAGGAAGATTTGATAAAAGCAGTGGGAGCCATCCTGATTAGATAAAATATATAACCAATCTAATCTTGCAAGAGCGCACGCAGAGTGTTTTCTTCTCTCCCTCTCCAGGTAGCGACCATGTCATGCCTTAATCAAGATAATAATATGGATGTATTGACCGAACCCGCTTGTTATACAGAGCTGGAGAACGTTGGCCCCGCTCCAACTTATAATTGTTATAAGACCAAGCAGGAATTAGGGGAATACCAGGATTCCCATGCCGCCCAAGCGAAGAAAGTGCATGCTGTTGCATCATCTTCGGGTGTGTTCATTATATAGAACTATTTCTCTGTATCCTCTACGTCCTGGGTATTAGATACTGGATCAGGATCCCGTAAATGTAATCTGTTACATGGGCTACAGATAGGTAGAGAACTGAGAACGGGTGATAAATTTCATGAGATAGAAACGGTGCAAGTGTTGCAGCCAAGTCTGTTGGTCATTATCACCCTGTATTACCAGAATACATTGATTCTGAACGAATGTTATTAGATACCGAACCTGATATACAACATCATATCAGTCTCTTTATTTGTAAAGAAAGGATATAATTTTGTATTGTTGGATAATGTTTTGAACATTTCCTATATCAAGAGTTGATCGGTTCAGGCACGTTATCTAAAAGCATTGATGTTCTAAATCAAACTACAGTTCTTAGTATACAGAACGCACACGAGAGGAAGAGTTCAGAAATAAACGAATTCTTCTTGAGGCATTGTAGACAAGGTCATATCAATGCGACCCGACTAGCTAAGTTACATTTAGATGCATATTTAAATCAGTTTAAATTTACATCTTATGAAACTTTCCAGTCATGTCACAAAGATAAAATGACCATAGCTCCGTTTACTGGAAACAGAGAAAGAGTTAGTGAACTCTTGGGACTGATACATAGTGATGTATGAAGGTCCCCAGTCTACATATGCCAGGACTGGTTCTTTGTACTTCCTTACATTCACTGATGATCTCTCAAGATTCGGATACATGTTCCTGTTGAAACACATGTCTGAAGCTTTTGAGAAATTCAAAGAATATAAGTCAGAAGTAGAGAACCAAAACGGGTATAAGTATTATGTCCTATGATGAGATCAGGGAGGAGAATACTTGTGCATGGAATTCTTGGACTATTCTAAAGGAGAATGAGATTCTTTCTCAGCATTACTCCTCCATATACACCACAGCACAACGGTGTATCGGGACGGAGCAATCGCACCCTATGAGATATGGTGTGCTCTATGATGAGTATTACTGAGTTACCAATTTCCATTTGGGGGTTATGCACTTGAGAAGCTACATACCTATTGAATTGGGTTCGAATCAAATCAGTGCCTACCACTCTAAATGAGATATGGTATGGGAAGAGCCCATCTCTTAAGCAAGTTAAGATTTGGGGTTGTCCGGCCTATGTCAAAAGAAAAATCCGGACAAGATCGAGGCAAGGTCAGTTCTATAGAACTGGAAGGAGTTCCAGCTATACAAACTACAGCTGATGATTTGGTAGAACCAAAGGGTTCAATAGTCCCCGACAAACCTCAGCCTCTCTGCCGATCTAGCAGGGTTCCTCATCCGCCTGAGAGATACTTCAGTTTCTCGATGACAGTGGGAGCGAGGAATGCATCATGAGATGATGACCCAACTAGTTTCGAGCAGGCCATCGGGAGTAGGGACTCTGTAAGAATGGCTGGATGCTTAGCGATCTGAGATGGAATCCATGTACACCAAAAAAGTATGGACTTTGGTTGCTATATCTGAAGGGTTAAATCCCCATCAGGAGCAAGTATATCTTGAGAAGATTATTTGGTGTAGATGGAAAAGTTGAGACTTTCGAAGCTAGACTTGTTAAAGGTTTTCGTCATCGACCAGGCGTGGATAATGATGAAACCTTTTCCAGTGGCTATGCTTAAGTCCATCCGGATCCTACTTGCCATTGCTACATACCATGACTACGATATCTGGTGGTTGGGTGTCATGACTATTTTTCTAAATACTGATTTAGAAGAGAGCGTCTATAAGTACACAGCCAGAGGGCTTCGTAAACAGTGGGAGCAGCGGAAACGTGTGCAAGATGTTTTATAGGATAAAGCAGGCATCGCGGAGTTGGAACATCTGTTTTGATGTCGTAGTCAAAGAGTTTGACTTCATCAAAATGGTAGATGAACCTTGTATATACAAAAAGGTAGTAGGGAGTATGGTGGTCATCCTCGTATTGTATGTGGACAACACACTCTAAATAGGAAAAGAGTTTCCTATACTACGCACGGTCAATCTCCTCTTATCACAAGGATTCTCCAAATAGGATCAAAGTGATACCTCCTAAATCCAAGGTTTTAAATCTATGAGATAGATCTAAATGGATGTTAGGATTCTCACTAGTTGTAGTGAGATGGTATCAATCGATCCTGGGGAGAATCACTGGAAAGGTTCCAGGATGATAAGGTTGACTGAATGTCAGTCACAGGCATTGTCTTTACCCTCAATGGAGGGACGGTATGTTGGAAGAGTTCCAAGCTAGATACCATGGCAAACTAGACGATAAAGGCTGGTGACATCACTATCAAAGATACTACCAAAGAGGCAGTTTGGGTGTATATTAGTTCATGAGATGAACTAGGTTCCTACCATTGTGTGACAATGGAAGTGTGGCTTTAGCCCAGGAACCCCGGTCCCATCAGTGACCCAGACATATTCTAAGACAGTATCACCTGATCATGGAGATAGTTATTCTCCAGGGTGATCGAAGTTAGGAGAGTAGACACAGAGGACAACACGGCGGATCCACTCACAAAGGCCTTTTCCCAGAGAGAGACTTTTATGGGATGGTTGAGTATGAGATACTGTAACCATTGCTACCAATGGCCCTAGTGCTAGTGGGAGATTGTTAGTTATATGTATGCCCTAGAGGCCATTACTGTACATGAGATGTGTATTGTAGTGGATGCTGGGACATATATAGGTAGGACTTTCTTGCTCGACATGATAGTACGCTATCTGGTTGCTATTTATCTTAATATGTATACTTACTGTCTCTCTATTACATGTTGATAAAGCCCTTAGGATGTGTACTCGACTTGCAGGACTATGATGCAGATCATACTAGTGGGGCCTGGGTAGTCCATGAGTACATCATTCAATGTTCCTAGTCGTAGGAATATCGAGACGGAGCATCCATATTCCAGAGTAGACTAGCGTATATCTTCTCGACCCATGTGATGGGCGATGGATGATCCCATATCCATTGGTGTTTAACATCAGAGATGGTATGCGGGTGCTCAGTTGAGACTGGGTACACTGAACGGACTCGCCGAGAACTCCCAGATGGTATTATACCTCACGTCAGATGGCAGTTATCTGGTGACACTGGTACAGCTTAGTCTGTTGACCGGAGATCGTCATAGAATCTTGTGTGTCTCCCACTGTGCTTTGATTTCCACCCTACCACGGCTCTACTGAGTCGTGCAAACAGGTGGTTTTTGGGTACAGTCCCGATTCACATGGAGGCAATGAGCGATAGGAGGGGATTGGTCTCTCCCGGTATTGGGGGTTGATGTTGCGCTATGCTCGACTGGCCATAATTGGAAATCCCTGGCCAGGGTTGCACTGATTTACTGGAACGTATTATCAGTAGTTTCATGCTTGTTATGGACCTTACATCGGCATGACTTATCAAGCTACTACGGTCTGACGTTTACCACCCCTAGGCAATATATGCGACATATCAGACGAACAGACCGGACTGTGCGGTAAGTGTTACTGATTGGATTCGCAGGAGTGCGAGCAGGCTTGCTCGTTGATCTTCTGATCGCTCAATACCCGGGTGGCCGTTACGTTTAGCAGACCGCTTGCGGCTTGTGGGTGATTGATATGATCACCGCCTACTGCCGGCGTATTGACGAGTCTTTAGAGTCCCAGACAGAGGTTTCCTGGCTCAAGCGAAACGAAATAGGAGCGCATATAAGATATGTGCGGGACCGAGAATAATACCAGTATGAGATACTGTATTCTATTCTCGCGATTTGTATCAACGGACGGTTATATGAGATATAGCCGGGTTACCGAATCAAGTGTTGATTCGATACATTGATACACTAGATATTAGTCGGTTATATGCGATATGACCGGATCGTTAAATCAAGTGTTGATTTAATTATTTAATGTATAATTATATATTTGATATATTACTTTACATTAACTAGTATTGGTTCACTTAAGATTGATTTACTCACTTGATGTGCACAAGTTGTATATATGATATATGTTTGTGCACTAGTTTGTATCATGATTGATGATACATGCAAACTTGGGTGTGTGTATGACTTACACCATGTTTAGGTTAATGGTTTAGGTTTTTATTTGTTTTGGTAAAACAAAATGGTGGTTTTCTTTTTCTTTGCTTGAAGCTTCATGAAGCTTTCTAGCATCTTTGACAAAGTCTAACCATTTTGTTTTGCATGAGATTTTCATTAACCTAACCATTAACATAAACTCTAGTTTAGTTTCTAGAAAGGTTAACTCACCCATGGTTGCATCATGATAGTCTTCACTTGATTATTCCTTTTAATTAATTCATTATTCTTTTCTTCTTCTTCTTCTTTTCTTCAAGAAGAAGAAAGCTTGCTAGAAAAATTTTCAAGTGAAGATTTAGAGTGAGAAATCCAAATCTAAAGTGAACCCACTTCCTATTTCATCATCCTCTACTACTTGCCATTTAGTTTAGGGTGTTCTCTTCACAAAGTTTTTGACCTAGTGAAGATGGAGCTTGAGTTTGAGTCTCCTCAACGTAGATCATCTTTGGCCTCGAAGTCAACGACCTAGCCCGCTCATTTCTCCGAAGAAACCATCGCTAGAGTCCGGGATCCCGATGATCGCAGCGAAGGGACGTCAACACGGAGCTTTAGAAGTGAAGGACCGGATCTACAAAGGTTGTAATCCCTTTCACTTGTAGTTAAAATGTTTAACTTGCTAGTTTTCGCATAATCTCTAGTATACGATCTTGGTTAGGGTTGTTCGGCACGGCTATTTTTTTAATCGGGCATGGTTGATGCCTTGTATAACCTCATTAGAGTGCCTAAGAACCCTACATCATGTAACGGGGATGCATAGGAAGCGCGAACCGGCTTAACCATAAACTGAGGAACCTGAGAAAGAATGCTTCCTCATCAATGCCCGGAGCGGCGATTTCTGACAGGTGGACGATCGCAACGTCAGGAAGAAAGAAACCCTTTTGATCAGTTTCCAGTATTGGCCGAAGGTCTAAGCCAAAGCCGAAAGGATCATCAAGTTTAGCAAACTTTTCGCCTTGTCGCGACAAAATTTCTGGGCGAAGAAAACGGGCAATGAAGTCCACAAAGCTGACCCCCCGGCCTCCGGATTCAAGGAAGAGGCTCTCATACATGTTCAACACCTTTATCAGACTTGGGAACTGGTGCTGAATGGCGTTCTTTGGGGTAAGGCCCATCACCACAGGCTTGGTGGCAAAAACATATTCATCCGGCGGAAGAAGCTCCTCGTAGTGCTCCCCCCTAACTGGTAAACCAGAAACCTCGGCAAATTCTTCCAAGGAAATGGAGACCATTCTATCCAATAGGAGGAAGGTATGGGTCGGGATGTTCCACTGCTCCAAAAACGCCTTGATCCATCATGTGGGAGGTGCAGAATACTGGAACAAGGAAGCGTAGACCGCAGGGTATAAGCCAAGCTTTAGCAGCTGCGATTTCTTTGCCGATAAGATATACCGGGCCCACTGCAAGTACCCGGCCGGATGACGGGGAGTTAGCTCGATATTGTAGGCCTGTCCCCAAGGGTACGACTCGCCCTGACATATGCGTCGCCCTAGGGTGTCCAAAACCGCCGCCGGCTGTACGGGTACTGTTAGTGTATATGCCCTAGAGGCCATTACTGTATCATACTAGTATGTATATTACTTAATGGAAGCTTGGGATATTCACCTTGTATTGACAATCTTGCTCAAAATGGTAGTATGCTACTTAGTTTGTTTCTGCTTTAATGTGTGCATGTGTTTCTTTTAGCATATCGCCTTTACACATTAGTGGAGCGTTTAGGATCTTTGCTTGATTACCGGCGTTGTGATGGCAGTCACACTCGTGGGGGCTGGGTAATCTATAAGCACATCCTTATGCAGGTCCCTAGTCGCAGGACTATCGAGACAGGGCATTGATACTCCGGAGTAGACTAGCGTATGTGCTTCTTATCCCAGTTTAGGAGACGGTCTGTCCCACAGCTGTCAGTACGTCGTACTTGAGATAGTATGCGGGTGCTCGTTAGGTTACGAGTATACTAGACAGGACTCGTCGGGAACTGTTGGTTGGTATTATACCTATCGTCAGTTATCAGTTCCCAGGTGACATGAGTACAGCTTAGTCCGCTGACTTGACACTGTCACTTCGCCTCGAGTGTGTTCCCACTGTACTTTGATTACTACCCTACCACGGCTCAAAGGAGTCATGCAAACAGGTAGTTTTTGGGTGCAGTCCCGAAGCACTTGGAGGCAGTGACGGTTAGACAGGATTCGTCTCTCCCGGTATTGAGGTTTGATATCGCGCTGTGTCTAGGAGAGCCATTACACAAAGTCCCTGGCCAGGGCAAGCGAGATAGACTGGTAGGTTTCCAGTGTTATCTCAGGTGTTCTGGGCTACACTCCGACATGACTTGTACCGCTAGTAGATGACTGACGTTTACCGCCCCCCTAGGCCCGCCATGCGATGTTCTTAGACGAACAGACCGGACTGTACGGAGACTGTTACATTCAGGCTCAGGAGGAGTTCAGATGGGTTTCACCTCGTCAGTCTTCTTATCGGCATCTACCTGGGGGCCTATACGCATAGCTAGTTCCGCTTGCGGTCTGTAGTTAAACCCACTGCCAGCGTAGTGTCGAGTCTTTAGAGTCCCACACAGAAATATATTCGCATTTAGGCAAAAGAGTAGAGGTCGCATGGTTTTGCGACAGGTCGCATGGTTTTGCGACAGGGTTCGGTCACATCCGTGCACTTGTGCACGTTTAGTGTCCGGACAGTTAACACTAACGGGCTTTGGTTTAAGCCAGATCCTAGTGTACGTTTTGGGATTGGTTTTATCTCGTTTGTGTTCGTGTTCCTCGGAACGCGAATGCGGGTGTGTATGCACAGTTGACAGAGAGACAGAGGCAGAGGATTCTCATTGGGGTTGTTGACTGTTGACTGTTGACTATTGACTTTTTGCTAAACCCTAATGAGAATAAGAAATATAATTAACAATAATATTAATTAAGTATTATAGTGGCATGGTTGTTGAGGGGTTGACTTTGTTGACTTGTTGACTTTGTTGACCGGTTGACTAGGTTGGACTAGTTGACCATCATCATTACAATGGCTATCATTTCATGGCAAAGACTTTTGCTTGCTTGTTTCTTTTTGCAAAATGAGTGCATGAAATGATATGGCCATTTTGACTTGAACCATCACATAATACTTGATTACTATTATTTGTTATGATGACTTTGGATTATGAGAGCTTGGATGGCAAAAGAGTTACTCATTCTCTCATTTGCTTTCTCTCTCTTACTTGAGCTCTCCCTCTTCCTCTTGCTCTCTCTCTAGTCTATGGTTCACTTGTCTCATGTGTTGAGAAGGAAGAACCATAGAGATAAATCCCAACACACTCCTCTACTCATCCTAGTTCACATGGTTTAGCAAACCAAGTGTTCTAGTTTCTTCAAGTTTGAAGAGAAGCCAAAGGTAGAAGCTTTCAGGTGGATCCATCTTCGGCGCAAGGAGACGACGAGGTGAGGCCGATCCGTACACCGCAAAGAGTTGAAGACGAAGGAGTTCAAGAAAGGTATAACCCCCTAACCGAGTAGGTTTGTTAGATAGTTGTTTAACAAAGATCCGTATTTTGAGTCCATGTTACCACCTCTTGAAAAATCGTTTTTCATCATTTCCGCAAGCCCGTAAGTACCGGGAGAGGTAACGTGGACTTACAGGTACTGCGACAATCGAAGGATGAAGGAGACCCTCCGAAGTCCAATTAACCACCTCCACGGCATAGTTCATCGGGGGTGCATCTGCATACGGGATCGCCAAGATAAGCTCCGAAGGCGTCGCACAAGAAAAGCTCCAGCGGCCTCTGATAATCTGATCATACCATCTACCCCATAGGTGATGATTCTTGTATTCTGGGTCGTGGTCTTTGATCAGCGCGAGAACCTCTCGGTCTACAGGCGCCTCAGGAAATCCGCCTTCATATCGGATGAACAGAAAAGAAGTGTCGAAAGACATGTCGTCTACGTGAAAAGGAACAAAGGATAACTGTCAGTGCTATAATTTAATTTAAATTCTGACACTTGGTACTTTAGAATTTGAACCACACTGCAATGCAGTGGAAAGGGGACCAAAGGGGGCCCCACAAAATCTAGATGACAATTCATCAATTAATAAAACAGCTTCATCATTTGATGAGACTGTTAATCAAGTGAGGAAATCCTCAAAAGAAATTCTCATTAAATGAGAGTTCTCTCGGTCAGAGGAGTAAATCTCCCTTTGAGAGCAATGTCCTGTGACAGAGTGATACTTGTCAAACTCTGATCATGAGAAAATAAAAAATTCCTTAAGAGCCTTGCTCTGGAAAAAAAAATGATGGAATAATCCATCAGAAAGAAGAAAAAAAAATTTGAAATCAATTTTTATGAACTAAAAATTCTGGGATCTTCAAGATCCATGAACAAACTCTTAAGAGTTCTTCATAAGAGATTAAAAAATCTACATATTATCAAAAGAGCAAAGCTCTGTTCATGGGCTAAGAAACCCTAAGAAAAGATCTCTTTAGATTTATGGGTTCAGGAGAGCAAAGCTCTGTTAATGAAACCCTAAAAGGGTTTTCTTTAGATCAAAGATCTATGAAGAGCAAGGCTCTGTTAATGGGTAAAACCCTAGATTATCTATAAATTTTTTACCTAAAATTTTGGCACAGTTTTGACTCTTGAAAATTCTTAAGATGGAGAGCTATGCTCTGTGAGAGAATAAAATTCTCAGAAAACAAGAAGAAGATGAACAGAATCATCTAAACGACCAAAGGTCCTATTTATAGGCATTGAAATGCCTCTTCAACTTCTGAGTTGATCCAAGGGCGCAGATGCTTCCACCGCTGCACTCACATGTGGGCCACGTGAGAGCAACAGTGGGAGGGCATTTGTTTCCCCCAATCAGAGCAAAGCTCTGTTTGAAATTCGAATTTCAAAAAATTGAAGCAACGCTTCAGATGCAGTGCCAAGTGCGCTGCGCCCTAGGCAGCGTGCCATGTGTGCGCTAGCGGTAGGCGCGCTGCCCACCACGTGTCAAACACGGGTGTGCTAGCGCAAGGTGCACTGCGCTCCGAACAGCGCACCACGTGCAAAGCACAGGTGCGCTAGCGCTGGAATTAAAAAACATCCCACCATTAGATCAAAAGATCTAATAATGATGATAAATCATTAATTAATCAGAATTAAATTTTGTTATGGAATGATTTTTCAATCTTGTTAAAAACAAGAAAATTGCCTTCGGTAAAACAGAATCCCCAGGATCAAAGATCTAATGGTTGGAAACATCCCCAAATCAATCAGAGAAAGATCTCCTTAACTGATTCAATAAATCAGCTTGCCCTATATAAAGGGTTCAAGACTTCAAGTTGTACAGGAAGTGTTGCCAGATGACTCGACGGGAGTTGTAGCAGGTTCGCTTGTTCTCTTCTGATCGCTCAATACTCGGGTGGCCGTTACGTTTAGTTGACCGCTTGCGGCTTGGGGGTGCTTGATATGATCAACACCCACTGCCGGCGTATTGACGAGTCTTAGAGTTCCACAATGGAGTTTCCTAGTCCAGGCGAAACGTTGTGGTGTGCGTATGTGATATTCGCATGGACCCGATTAAAATGAGCGTATAGGATACCGTATATTGATCGGGCGGCTTGCTTTTGGTGGGGTCATATGTGATATGACCGGATTGATAAATCAAGTGTTGATTTATTAATTAACCATTAGTTTCTCACTTGAAATCCTTTCTTGAGTTTGATGTATGCATGCATGCATGTATGCCTTCTTTTTGATTCATGCACATATGGATGTACATATACACATACATAGATACATACATACATCATGGTTGCTTATACATTGAGAATGGTGGCAATATAAGAATCACACCATGGTTATTATATGGATTTTTATTGCTTTTGAATTAAAACAAAAAGGAAAAGAAAAAGGGTTAAATGATAGCATGTTTCTACACTCTTCTTTACCTTACCATGCTCACCTACCTTTTAACCCTTGGTTTATTTTCCTTTTGTGCTTTTAAATCCATTACAATAATATCTATATAATTAACCATGGTTTGAAATGAGAGATGGAAAATATATATACTTATATTTTTCATTTTTCTCAAGATAGTTTTTCTTCTCTTCTTCTAAAAAGCCATCATCTTCATCAAGCTTGATCATTTGCTCTCTAGATTTTTGTGGTGAGCAATATACTCATCAAGTTAGGATTTTGAAGTGAGAAAGAGAACCACAACACCATTCTACACAAGTCTAGCCCACTTGTTTGGAGTGTTAGCTTCATTTCGTTATCTTGATCGAGTAAAGTTGCAAGCTTGGACAAAGCGGACTCCAGGTGGATCATTAGTGACCTCGAGGAGTTCCAGCGGAGCTTTTTCAAACCCCAAGTAGCCGAGGAGTCTAGTGTAGGGAGCTACAAAGGTTGTACTCTCTAAACCCCATCTATTCTCTCATATGTTGATGTGAAAATTTTAGAAACCCTAATTTTCTAAGAACGATCCGATGTTTTTAACTTAGCACCTTAAAGACTCTACCTTTGGTACATGTGATGCTTCCAAACCCTTCATGAGGTGTTAGGATAACCGAACATTGGTATCAGAGCCGACCTAGAACATTAGGCGACACTTTAACGAAGTTAAAACTCCTATCGAGCCGGAAAACACGGAATTTTAGCGCTCTCTGGTCGATTTTTCAAAACTGCTGTTTTTCAGAATTAATAATATGTAAAAAATTCAGCAGGTAAATATAAGAATTACTGTATAAAAAAGATGCGATGAACTGTTATTATTGCCGCGGAAATGCGGCCTAAGCTTGCTTAGGCCGCGGTTCCGCGGCCGTACAGATCAATCAATGCATCATTTTTATACAGTAATGCTGGCTTCTGCTTGTATATTTTTTAGGGTATTTTTAATCTGAATTTAGTGTTGAAAATTCTGGAGATGGTTTTGGACTCAACAATTCGATCGGAATTTTGATTTCGTGACTTTTCCGAGTAAATTAGAAAGTATTGAAGTGTTTGAACGAGTATCATTTACTCACTTTTCACGGGGTTTAAATCCTTCGGAAGTTCGTGCAAGTTTTGTGGTGGTCTCTCTCGAAGACAACAAACCTTAACTCGATTATGTGACCGTCTTGAACTGCCCTTTAAACCTTAGGGTTTGGGGCAGTACGGCGTGCCACATGTGAGGCGTTGGCTTGACCCTTCTATGGCTGGACCGCTACTATTGTGTCACACTCCAAGTTTTTGAACTTCGCTCAAGTGTTGAGCTTTAGGGAATCATGGGTATTTGATCGTTCGTTCGAAAACTTTAATACTGTCTAATTATCTGGAATGTGATGCAATGTGTGGAATTCATATTATAAGACATGAAATACGAGGTATGTGATATTTCGCATTTACGATGTCTAAGGAGAATGTGGATTCCAGATATTGCAGTTTTACACTTTCTTTTCTGTGAACGTAAGTGTAGTATGTCGATATCGCCGGTTTCGTTGCTATACATCAACGACAATTGGGGTATGCATACTTACTTACGTTGATGATATGTGATATTATGTGTTGCTGAGATATGATGTGCAGGATTGTCGCGATTGAATAGCCGGGGGGGTTTATGTGAGATGAGAGTTTTATATTTTCATTCATGTAAATTCAATTGTAATGTAAAATATTTTTATTTGGGGAACTTCCGGGTCGAGGTCGATGCCACCTGTGTTGTATAGTATTTACTTTTCTGCATTAAGATGGACCCAAGGAGGGGAGCACGGGTGACCGGGTTCTGGGGTTCAGTGGGAGGCCATTTCGAGGAGTTGAGACCGGGTCTCCTAAACTCCAGAATTGGTAGGGTCGCTTGCCGCTCTTGTAGGGGTCCAGGGTGTGGGCTTGGCTATTCATCGCGACTGTGGAATCCGTATTTTCTATTGTTGGCTAAATACTAAATACGGACGTCCTAGTATATCCCATATTATATCTATGTTTCTGCTGCGATATCTGTGATGTGATCATTTGATATGTTGTGATGGATACAGTATATAGTATATATGATATATTATATAGGCGTTACTTATGTTTTACACCCGCACTAGCCCTGCCCTGCTCTGTCGTTAGTTATCTAACCTAACGGTGCACGAGGGGACATCGAGGCGAATGCGGATGGCATAAGTGTACGTTGTATTTATCTGTGATGTTTAGGTGACTTAAATGATGGGACTTCATTAATGTGATTAATGAAAGTAAAGAAACCTAAAAGATGTTGTAGAATCAAATTTTAAAATAAAAGGGTAGCTACAGTTTTGCTTTGCATAGCGGTATATATGATATACCCTGCACCTTATTCGATGAGGAAAGAGCCGAGATCCCTTCACCGGGAGTGACCTCTTTAGCAAAACTGGAAGATGCTACAACACTCGGTTTGACTTTTGACTGCTTTTGGAGTTTTGCTTTGCATAGTGATATATATGATATATCCCGTACCTTATTCGATGAGGAAAGAGCCGAGATCCCTTCACCGGGAGTGACCTCTTTAGCAAAACTAATGAAAGCCTCAAAATCACTCCATTTCAAAACTTCACTTGATTCTACAACGATATCAAGTTCATTACGCAATAGGTTTTCAGAAAAACCTGTCGTAGCCCTCCGTCATTTTAGATAAATCCTACTTAGTATTCGTGCTACGTTTGTTGACCTCCGTCAAGGCGTAGTGTGCGGTAGCTAACTAGTATTTATCTGCTTATACATGTGATGCAGATTGGATTAGGGTAGTCGTACGACCTTGTTGACCTCCGTCAAGGGTCGTGCGGGTGGGTTTGATTCAATCAAGAAATGACGGGTTGAACTTGACTTGCACCCTGTGGTTTGTTGACCTCCGTCAAGGTTATAGGATGCTTGGGGCAAAATATTATCGGGAATTTCAAGTGTTGAAATTTGCAATGAGATTGAATACCTTCTATGAGATAGTTGGATCCCGATACCCACTGCGAGTAATTGTTACTACTGGGAGAGTTATACACAGGACAATTAGCCGATTAAGTAGTTGTCTAGAAAGGTGTCAACGGGGTTACGCCTCTGGGAAAACGAGGTTTACTTTAATTAGGTCCGTGCGAAAGCATGGGGAACCTCCCTCAAAGTACCGACACTGGCCTGGCTGAAAGATTGGCGAAGTTGTAAGGTGTAATTAATCCCGGCTAATCTTTCCTTTTAGGGTTTGAAGGAAGATTTGATAAAAACCAGTGGGAGCCATCCTGATTAGATAAGATAATAACCAATCTGATCTTGCAAGAGCATACGCTAAAGTGTTTTCTTCTCTCTCTCTCCAGGTAGCGACCATGTCATGCCTTAATCAAGATAATAATATGGATGTATTGATCGAACCCGCAAGTTATACTGTGCTGGGGAACGTTGGTTCCGTTCTTTCTTATAAGAGTTATAGGAATGAACAGGACATAGGGGAATACTAGGATTCCCATGCCACCCGAATGAAGAAAGTACATGATGATGCATTTTCTTCGGGTGTGTTCGTTACAGAGAACTGTTTCTCCATTTGCCCTACGTCCTGGGTATTAGATAGCAGGTCAGGAACCCATATATGTAATCAGTTACATAGGCTTAAGAAAGGTAGAGAACTTGGAGAAGGTGATAAAGACATAAGAGTTGGAAATGGTGCAATTGTTGCAGCTAAGACTGTCGGGGAATATCACCTTGCATTACCAACTGGTAATACATTGGTTCTGAACGAATGCTATTACATGCCGAACCTGATATGCAACATTATATCGGTTTCTTTGTTAAGTAAAGAGGGATATAATTTTGTATTACAGGATAATATTATGAACATTTTCCGTAACCAAAAGTTGGTTGGATCAGGCACGTTGTGCAATGGCATTTATGTTCTAAATCAATCAACAGTTCTAAGCATAACAAACACACACAAGAGGAAAAGTTCAGACATGAACGAATCCTTCTTGTGGCATTGTAGACCGCGTCACATCAATACGACACGACTAGCTAAGTTGCATAAGGATGGATATTTGAATTCGTTTGAATTTTCATCTTATGACACTTGCCAGTCATATCTCAAAGGCAAGATGACCAAAACTCCGTTTACGGGACACGGAGAAAGAGTTACTGAACTCTTGGGACTGATACATAGTGATGTATGCGGTCCTATGTCTACACATGCCAGGGATGGTTCTTCATACTTCATTACATTCACTGACGATCTCTCTAGGTTCGGGTATGTGTTCCTGATGAAATACAAATCAGAAGCTTTTGAGAAATTTAGAGAATATAAACAAGAAGTTGAGAACCAAACCGGAAAAAGTATTAAAATCCTACGATCTGATCGAGGAGGTGAATACTTGAGCATTGAATTCCTGGACTTCCTAAAAGAGAATGGGATTCTCTCTCAGCTGACTCCTCCATATACACCACAGCACAACGGTGTATCAGAACGGAGGAACCACACTCTATTAGATATGGTGCGCTCTATGATGAGTGTAGCTGAGTTACCTATTTCCTTCTTGGGATATGCACTGGAAACAGCAGCATACCTACTGAATAGGGTTCCTACCAAATCTGTGCCTACCACCCCATATGAGATATGGGAGGGGAAGAGACCATATCTTAATTTTATAAAGATATGGGGTTGCCCGGCCTATGTCAAAAGACAAAAACCGGACAAACTCGAGGCAAGGTCTGTTTTGTGTAAATTTGTTGGATATCCCAAGCATTCGTGAGGGTATATCTTCAACCACAGTGAGGAAAAAAGAGTATTTGTTGCTCAACATGCCACCTTTTTAGAAAAGGAATTTCTTGCAAAAGAGATTAGTGGCTCTGAGGTAGAACTGGAAGAAGTTCCAGCTGAACAAAACACAACAGAAAATTTAGTGGAACCAGAGGATTCGGTAGCTCCCAACGAAGCTCAGCCTCTCCGTCGATCTAGTAGGGTTCCTCGCCAACCTGAGAGATACTACGGTTTTCTCATGGATGGTGGGAGCGAGGATTGCATCATGGAGGATGATGACCCAACTAGCTTCGAGCAGGCCGTCATGAGTGGGGACTTAGTAAAATGGCTGGATGCAATGCGGTCCGAGATGGAATCCATGTACACCAACAAAGTGTGGACTTTAGAAGATGCTCCTGAAGGGGTAAAACCCATTGGGAGCTGTTCATATCAGATTTTTGCATTTTCATACCGCCCAATTTTTATCACATTGCATATCGGTAGATACTCTTCAGCCGTGTTTGCTAGTCAATTGCAGGATACAGGTTCTCGGCTCTAAACGGTGAAATTCATAGAAAAACATGACAAAACCCGGGTTCCTGCCAACCACAGATAAAATACGGATCTCCGCCCTTTATCCGTCTGTTGCCACACACCAGTTTAAGAGACAAAATGGCAAATCAATGTCGTTTTCATGCACAAGGCTCAATGGCAGCACAAGATCCAAGAAATCTACACGGAGCTCGAGGAAATCATGACAAAAAGATCCACATCAAATCACCTTTTGCTCAACAGAAATTCTGGAAAAATCGTGAAGAAAATCTGAGAAAATACATATACCAGAATAAAGGGCACACAAAACCAGGAGAAGCCACCAAACTTGAAGACCTAAGTCCTCTATATGGCCGCGGTTCCGCGGCCTAAGCATGCTTAGGCCGCGGAACCACGGCCGTACTGGCGCCTCAGATGAAGATTTTGCAGGGGCTTTTTGGTCTTTTCATTTTAGTTCTGAATGTTGCCCTAGGTTTTCATTTTCCAGCCTATAAATACCCTAGAACCTTGTGAAGGAGGGTGTGCATAATCTTGTATTTTTCTAGGTTTAGAATACTTGTTTCTTCTTCCTCTTCTCATCTCTTCTCCATTGAAAATCTTGTAGTGAGCTTTTGTGAGTGAAGAATGATGAATAAAGAAAAACCTTTTACTTATCATGCTTGTCTTGTTCTTTAGTTAACTTGTTAATTGTTGTAATTTTCATTTGTTAACTTAGTTGTTGTTATTTCTTGTTGTTTCTTTCTTTTCTCTTTTTCTTTATCCTTAAAACAACCATGATGCTTACGCTTGATCCTTGCCAAGGTGAGGTCGCAAATAGCTAGTTGTTATCTTCTAATCTCTTTCTTTCTATCTTCCTCTTTTGTTTTGTTTTCTTTTCTTTTCATTATGATGTGTGAGTAGTTTCATACTTGTTAGGGTAGGATAAGGGAAGTTTGAGAGAAGGAAATCTCTCTCACTCTTTCATTGCCCAACATCTTAAAATCGACTCCCGTTAATTGAACCACAATCCGCTCCTTACGGCACACTATCCTACATGATAGCGGTGATTCCGTAGTGAGACCGGTTGTGGTTGAATTAACCGGAGGTTATGGCTAAGAGCCAAGAACGGACGGACAAGCACCAAAAGGAAGAACTTATGCGTTGGAAAGCCTAGCTTATACTCGCAAGTTCCTTCCTAGTCGTGCTAATCCCCGTTGTTGCCGATTACCGTAACACCGACATTAAGAGGGGCAACGAAAGAAGTGGGAGACTCCTAACTCAAACTAACCTAATACTAACCCTAACAAGCTCTCTTTACATATCATTTTACCACTTAGATAATCACAAACAAAATCTGGACCTTCGGACTTAACTCGTTAAAACACATAGAAAAAGATTCCCATCTCCCTGCGGACGACCCGTACTCAACCGGCTAGCTACAAGCGAAACCGTCATGATTGCGGTAATTAACTAAAACTTGAACACGCAGAATCTCTACCAATCAGGAGCAAGTGGATCTTCAAGAAAAAACTTGGTGTAGATTGGAAAGTGGAGACTTTCAAAGCTAGACTTGTTGCAAAGGGTTTTCGTCAAAGACCAGGTGTGGACTATGACGAAACCTTTTCTCCAGTGGCTATGCTTAAATCCATCCGGATCATGCTTGCCATCACTGCATATCATGATTACGAAATCTGGCAAATGGATGTTAAGACCGCCTTTCTAAACGGTGATTTAGAAGAGTGCGTGTACATGACTCAGCCAGAGGGCTTCGTAGATAGTGGGAGCAGCGGGAAGGTGGCAGAGAGTAAGGTTGTATTCCTCGTATTGTATGTGGAAGACATACTCTTGATAGGAAATGACATTCCTATGCTGCAATCGGTCAAGCTCTTCTTATCACAAAGATTCTCAATGAAAGATCTTGGTGATGCCTCCTGCATATTAGGAATTAGGATCTATAGAGATAGATCCAAACGGATATTGGGATTGTCCCAATCCAGGTACATTGACACCATACTAAAGAGGTTTAGTATGGAAGAATCCAAGCATGGGAACTTACTCACGATCTCTGGAGTCACTCTCTCCAAAGAGATGTCTCCCAAGACTGATTTGGAGAGAGCTCGCATGCAAGGGATACCCTATGCTTCGGCTGTAGGCTCTATCATGTACGCGATGTTATGTACCAGACCCGATGTAGCATACTCACTAAGTGTAGTGAGCAGGTATCAAGCTGATCCTGGAGAGAGTCACTGGACAGCTGTGAAGAGCATTCTCAAGTACTTACGAAGGACTAAAGAGATGCTCTTGGTGTATGGTAAGGGAGAACACCAAGTGGAGTCCTTTACCGATTCGAGCTTCCAGAGTGATAAGGACGACTCTAAGTCGCAGTCGGGATTTGTCTTTACCCTTTACGGAGGGGCGGTTAGCTGGAAGAGTTCCAAGCAGGAAACCTTGGCAGACTCGACGATGGAGGCTGAATACATCGCTGCCAACGATGCTGCCAAAGAGGCTGTCTGGATCAAGAAGTTCATTACTGAACTTGGAGTGGTTCCATCCATTGAGCATCCAATACCTTTGTATTGCGATAACAACGGAGCGGTGGCTTTGGCCAAGGAACCCAGGTCCCATCAGCGATCCAGGCATATTCTGAGGCGGTATCACCTGATCCGGGAGATAGTTGATCGCCGGGAGATCGAGGTCGGGAGGGTTGACACGAAGAATAACACAGCAGATCCACTCACGAAGGCCATTCCCCAGATACAGTTTGAGAGACTCTTCGGGATGCTCGGTATGCGATACTATAGCAGATGGCCCTAGTGCAAGTGGGAGATTGTTAGTTGTATGTATAACCTAGAGGCCAGTATTGTTCAGATGATGTATATTATATTGGATGCTTGGACATATATAGAGAGGACTTTCTTGCTCGATATGATAGTATACTATCTGGTTGCTCTTTATCTTAACATGTATACTAGTCTCTTTATACTTTCTTATAGTTACATGTTGGTAAAGCCCTTAGGATGTGTACTTGACTACCTGGATTATGATGAGGATCATACTAGTGGGGACATGGTAGTCTATAAGTACATCCTTCAAGGTCCCTAGTCGTGGGTGTATCGAGACGGGGCATCGATATACCATTGTAGACTAGCATATACGCTTCTCGACCCATGAGATGGGCGATGGATGATCCCATATCCATTGGTGTTTGACATCAGAGATGGTATACGGGTGCTCAGTGGAGACTGGGTACACTGGACGGACTCGCCGAGAACTCCCAGATGGTATTATACCTCACGTCAGATGGCAGTTCTCAGGTGACACTTGTGCAGGTTAGTCTGAAGACCCGAGATCGTCATAGAGTCTTGTGTGATTCCCACTGTGCTTTGATTTCCACCTTACCACGTCCATGAGGTCGTGCAAAACGGTGGTTTTTGGGTACAGTCCCGAGTCACATGGAGGCAAAGAGCTATAGGAGGGGTTTCGTCTCTCCCGGTATTGGGGGTTGATGTTGCGCTGTGCTCGATTTGCCGTAACAGGGAAGTCCCTGGCCAGGGCTGTTTCAGAGATTTGCTGGTAAGTGTTACCAGTAGTTTCTCGACCCGTTATGAGCCTCACATTGGCACGACTTATCGGTTATTGGGGTCTGACATTTACCACCCCTAGACTTGATATGCGACATATCAGACGAGGAGACTGGACTGTACGGGAAGTGTTTCCAGATGGCTCGACGGGAGTTGTAGCAGGTTCGTTTGTTCTCTTCTGATCGCTCAATACTCGGGTGGCCGTTACGTTTAGCTGACCACTTGCGGCTTGCGGGTGCTTGATATGATCAACACCCACTGCCGGCATATTGACGAGTCTTAGAGTCCTACAATGGAGTTTCCTAGTCCAGGCGAAACATTGTGGTGCGCGTATGTGATATTCACATGGACCCGATTAAAATGCGCGTATAGGATACCGTATATTGATCGGGCGGCTTGCTTTTGGTGCGGTCATATGTGATATGACCGGATTGATAAATCAACTGTTGATTTATTAATTAACCAATAGTTTCTCACTTGAAATCCTTTCTTGAGTTTGATGGATGTATGCATGCATGTATGCCTTCTTTTTGATTCATGCACATATGGATGTACATATACACATACGTACATACATACATCCATCATGGTTGCTTATACATTGAGAATGGTGGCAATATAAGAATCACACCATGGTTATTATATGGATTTTTATTGCTTTTGAATTAAAACAAAAAGGAAAAGAAAAAGGGTTAAATGATAGCATGTTTCTACACTCTTCTTTACCTTACCATGCTCACCTACCTTTTAACCCTTGGTTTATTTTCCTTTTGTGCTTTTAACTCCATTACAATAATATCTATATAATTAACCATGGTTTGAACTGAGAGATGGAAAATATATTTACTTATATTTTTCATTTTTCTCAAGATAGTTTTTCTTCTCTTCTTCTAAAAAGCCATCATCTTCTTCAACCTTGATCATTTGCTCTCTAGATTTTTGTAGTGAGCAATATACTCATCAAGTTAGGATTTTGAAGTGAGAAAGAGAACCACAACACCATTCTACACAAGTCTAGCCCACTTGTTTGGAGTGATAGCTTCATTTCGTTCTCTTGATCGGGTAAAGTTGCAAGCTTGGACAAAGCGGACTCCAGGTGGATCATCAGTGACCTCGAGGAGTTCAAGTGGAGCTTTTTCAAACCCCAAGTAGCCGAGGAGTCTAGCGTAGGGAGCTACAAAGGTTGTACTCTCTAAACCCCATCTATTCTTTCATATGTTGATGTCAAAATTTTAGAAACCCAAATTTTCTAGGAACGATCCGATGTTTGTTAACTTAGCACCCTAAAGACTCTACCTTTGGTACATGTGATGCTTCTAAACCCTTCATGAGGTGCTAGGCTAACCCAACACAAGTCTCAGATAGAGAAACCCCCCCCATAAACTTTGAAAAATACATAGGAAGAAAAGCATAGCTCTCAGCGAAAGAAGATTTTTTCTTCAAGGTAAAAGGAATGGTGATGAACAAAGAGATGAAATCATCTCATAATTGAAAAGAAGAATTATCTTCTTAAAAGATCATAGATCTTCAAGACAAAAAGCCTTTCATAAAAGAGATCAAAAGATGTCACGTCCCGAAAGTACGGAATATAACCGGCACTTAAACTACGAACATCTCGAGGCGTACGTAATCTAAGTAAGCCGAAAACCCAGAAATCCAAACCAAGAAAAGTAGTAGAGTGAAGGAAAACCAATTAAAACAAGTGGTTTCAATAGCATAAGCCGAATTATGCGGTTTACAAAAAAACATCAAACATTTCCTGAAAATTTCGGCAGAGTGTCCTTTGTAAAAACTGGCCCCCAAACGGGATACAACATGAATAATATACGAAATCAAAAAGGCATCCCCAAGCGGGAGCTAGCTCTTCGTCAATCGACGGTCACAACCACACAAGCAATATAATATACAACGCCAAGGGCGAGGATCAAAACTCAAAAGGAAACTCAAAACCACCAGAAATCCACAGAAATAAAACGCGCTACTCTAAGGTCGAAAGAATATACATCACTGGTCTCAATCTCTGAAATAAATACATGTTTGGTTGATGGAACTTCTAGATACAACAGAATAATGATATACAAGATATATAATGGGGGTACGATACAAGTAAACCCACCTACTAGCAAGTCACCCGGAAATGGGAAGCAGTGCCAGTAAAGCCGTAATGAAACCTGTACGGCAAAACCTGCAAGAAACTGGGGCACAACGGGGGTGAGTTGCCAACTCGTGAATAGAAAAACATCTACGGAAAGAAATCGCATAAATAACGCAACCTAGGTCAATGATCATAATATATCCTCAATTATATATATAACATGCAGCCTATAACAAAGGCTAGGGTAAATATCTAACCCGAGTGTAATCTCATGTGCCCGTGTCAGTGCCTCAGGTAGTAATATATCATATGAATGAGGTATGAATGCATGCAAACAGAATACATGTAAATGAAGAAACTGTCTTCATAATTTAGTGAGATTTCCTTTGTATTTTTAAAATGAGGTATAATAATGAAATCAACATAAAACAGCGCCTAACATCGGCACAAAACGTAATCCCAATATCTCGATATCTCTGTATCACAGTCTCTGTACCTCAATATCTCGAAATCTCAATGTCTCAATCACAATATCTAGGGCGCCGTCAGTCCAGACCGGCCCCTACCATCCATCTCAAGACCACGACGGTATCCTCCGGATATCCGACGCGTCGGGTAATATCACCGGTCGGTAGTGCTCCCCTGCCAGGCTCAACGTCAACAACACGATCCTCTTGCCCCAGGGTACCGCACCGGGCCCACCATGTACCCGAAACGGTTCCTCCACTCCTCGAATCGGGTCTCGAAATCCATCAGCAAACTCTTGGTGGATGACTCATACATCATGGGAAAACCACACTTTTTATTTAAAAGAGAGGGAAGAAGCTTATACAAGTTTTGCGGTTTTCCCCCAAATCCAGAAAATCTCATAGAAATCCGAATCCAAATCATCATAGCATATAAACCCATGAATATAGGCATAAGAATCCATGAATACAGCATAACAATGAATAACAGTATGCATGAAGTGACAAGTAATAACTACAATATCTAAGCTGGCATATAAGGTAAGTACACTAATATTATATCAAACTACTAGCTATCAAGCTAAGTTAAGCAATAATATTTTCTAAGGTGTACGTGACATGGCAATTACCGATGAAGATGTGTGTGAGCCGGCAAGTAAGTGTACGTGGTACATACGCATCATCGGTAATGGTGCTGGTGTCCTAACAGCATAATGTCAACAATGCAATATGAAATAACAATGTAAGTATGAGATGCGGAGCGAGCAACCAAAATGAGCGGGAACTAAATATTAAACAATGGTGCCATTTGAAATAACACGAATCGTGGGGTTTTGAAAATAGGGGCTACGGTGTTTTTATGAAAAGATACGTCTTTTGAAATATCCGTAGGATCCCTTGGGATGTCTTTTAAAATACCCACGATTCGTTAGTTTTTGAAATAGGTAAGAATCGAATCTAATCTAACAACTAAACTAAACTAAAGGGCTAAGCTAACAAGCTGGACTACAAGTAAGGAAACCGCCTAACATCTGAGTCGATACATATACATACCTGTATATATATTAGTCGGTGATCCCGCCTCAATAATATCATATCCGATACCATATCTATAATCAGACACCCCAAGTGAAGAGTGCGGATCAATCATCAAACTATAGCTCGTACGTAAATCCGTCGTACGGCATCCCCAAATCTGGGTACGGGTTAATATCATATTAATCACACTATTCATCTGGTATCCTCTTTATCCAAGATCATAGTCCAGGGTACTGACCTATGTCTAGTACAATACTAATATCATCAATATAGTCATGATCTGACTACTGATCGACAGTCTCGTACAAACCGATTTCATCAGCACATATCATCATCAAGGGGTATACATCGCCCAATACGGCCTAGTATCAATATCCTAGCATATCATATCTCATATCACGATCACATGTCGACCATTTTATTTATAGCACTATTCACCCGTATCGTCGTTCAAAGACCCGCTATAACATCAGGACGTATCTCAAATACGAATCCTGCCATATCACCGATATCACAACCTCAACACAAATCTCATCGACTCATCTCAAACCCAAGTATCATCCTCAAATCCGTATGTGAACACATAGTCCCATACCCATGTGAACACATAACTATATATTCCCGAATAAGCACAAATGAAAGAAGAAAGTATGGAAGTATGGGTGGTTGTGTGCATGTGTGGTGCGACCACTACTCTAGGGTTTCGCGACACTAAATCATCTAAGAACACTAAATATCCATATTATCATCAATATACTCAAGCAAAATATAATCAATATATATGTGTGTGTATACGTATTCGTATACATCACCACGAACTGCGGGGGTGCTATACGCCATCCACCCGACTTCTCCCCGTTGATATAAATCTACTCACCTGGTCCTCGCTCGCCGGTGCCGACATTGCCACGCGCTTGCTTGTCGTCTCGAAGTCCACATGGGTACCTATATATCATAATGCACCGTATCGCATTAAAATCCGACTCATGATCAAAACGACACACGAAACCCACATAGGTCAAAACCTATGGTTGCTTTCACAAAAACCCAAAATTCACTTTAAAAGCCATTTTTCCGAAAATCTAGCAAGCACAAATTACCCGTTTTAGTACAAAACTCGACGTTTGAACAAATTTAATGGCCATAATACTTATTAAACAACTTAAATAAGTCATAAAAACCATTTCCATTATTTAATCTCATTAAATTTCTTTAGCCCCAAAATTCTAGTTTACAATATACCCAAATTTTAACAATTTTATAGCAAAAATGCACAAACAACAATTTAGCTAGGATTTTCATGAACTAAAGACATTAAACCACATTAATAATGTTAATGAAGTCAAGAAAAATCTAATTACATTTTTCTCTTAATCAAATTCAAGGTTTACAAAAACCTAGTTTACAATTTAAGCAATTTGAACAAATTACATATAACAAGTGCAATTTAATCAACCAAACTAGGTTTTACATACATTAAGATGTTAAACTAAACCTTGCATCCCTAATGATATGATAAAAACCCTAATTGAAATCACAAACCCTTACTATATTTTTCAAAACATTCAATTAATCCCAAACTATTAACTAATTATGCTAGATTTAAAGTATTCAAACAACAATTAGACATAAGGTTAAGAATTTACCCCCACAATCATCTTGAAATCTAGCACAAATCTAGCCTCCCAAACATGCTTCTCTTCACCAAGATCCATACTAGAATGGTCAAGTAAAAATGGGTAGGTATTAGATTTTGATTTTGTGGAATTTTTGAAGCATTTTGGATGATTTTTTGATGGAATTTTGAAGAGAAAAGAGAAGAAGAAATGGAGGGGCTGCTGCTGCTGCTGGTTTTAGCAGAGGAAGAGGGGGGAAATGGTGAGGGGATGATGCCAAAAGATCCAAGTCAAAGCCCCTCCCAATTACCATAATACCCCCACCTACTTTACTATATATAAAAACCTTATTTTAACCCATTTCTCACATGATTTAAGGTCAAAAAGAGGGAAATAAAATTCTTGGGCTGCTACAATAGTGTGAGGCCGGCCAAGGGGAGTGAGGGTGAGTGTGAGAGACTTTAGAAAAAAATTCTATGCAAAAAGACCCCCCACAATACCATATTTGCAAGTTTTAGTTCAAAATAACTATATTTTTGTTTTCCATAAAATAAAGCAATTAAAACTTGAAATAAAATACTAAAAAATTATATTACAACTAGATTTTAATTAACATGATTTTAAAGATTAAAATCAGCCCATTTAAATTTGTATTTATCGCTAATTTAATGTATTTTCTTACCGGCTTAAAATAATATTAAAATAATTAATTTCGGAAAAATTTTCAGAAAATTTAAAATTTCAGCAGTGGCTCAATAAACACCAAATACTAGCAATTACATAGCTAGAATATGTATATTTAATTTTATAATAAAGATATTTGCATTTTGACTTTTTACAGAGAACCTCCTTATTTTACCGTTTTTTCGAAATTTCACCGAAACGATTTTCAAAACGTTACAAAAGATCTCATCATAAAATAAAAGAAGAACAGAATTCTTCTCACAGATCATAGATCTATAAAGGCAAAGCCTTTCATCGAAATAAGAGATTGAAAATCTCTCCTACAAAATAAGAACTGTTGTTCTTGAATCTTGAAACAAAGTCTCTTTTAAAAGAACATAAACTTATTTTACAGATCATAAAATTGATGAAATGCACCTTGCGCTCATGAAATGCGCCTTGCACTCTTGAACAGCACTTCTGCGCTCTCCAGACCGGTGCTAAGCGCCAAATGCGCCACGTGTCAACCACGTATGCGCCAATTAACAACTTGCGCTTTGCGCTTCTGAAATAGCGCACTGCGCTCATGGGCTGGCGCTCAGCGCCAAGCGCACCACGTGTCATTCACGTGTGCGCCACTAAATTGAAAGCGCAATGCAAAGTGCCTACTTCCAATGAATGAGATATTCATTGACGAATCCCTATCTTAGAAGGAAATAGATTCTCTCCTTTCCTTGCGAGCAGGGTAAAGAAAGAAGAAAAGTCGTAGGCAGAGATGTTCATGGATTAGCGCTCGGCGCTCATTTACTGGCATCATGTGCTCATCATCTAGCGCCTAGCGCTGAGTGCGACACGTGTCCCTTACATATGCGCTACTTGGCAGTAGCGCACTGCGCTTTTTGATTGGCGCAAAGCGCCTGGCTCACCACGTGTTGCGCTAACAGAGCATAAATTGTTTTTAATAAGCCCAGAGCTCTGGTGAATACTCATCATACAATAAAAGGCAAAAATATTGTCAGAAGGGCCAAGCCCAAATGAAGGCTCAATAGCCAGAATAAAATATTAAACATTTATTGGACTTAGCCCAATATTGGCCATAAGTCCTCAATTTATATTAATTGAGCCCACCTTCTCATAAATATTTCAACAGATCTTAGTTCCAAATTGGACTACAGATCTTCCAACCAACTCACATCGGTTTAAGGGTACATCTCTGAACCCCTCTGATATATGTCGTTGTAATTCTTCAACGTCTTCAGAGAGGTGACGGGTCCCGACAACCATACACTTCATAGACTATGACGTCTTTAAACTGGACTGTGGGGTCCTTAAGCCCATGGACTATGATGTCCTTTACCTTTGACTGTGGGGTCCTTTACAACCCATGGACTATGATGTCCTTAACCTCGGACTGTGGGGTCCATTAAAACCCATGGACTATGATGTCCTTAAACTAACGTTGGACCGTAATGTCCTTAAACTAACGTTGGACCGTAATGTCCTTAAACTAATCGACCGCAATGTCCCTAAACTAAACAATAAAGCCCGAACGCTCTTTTGTTGGATCTAAACGATCCCGTTAAGTTGATCTTAGTCTAAAAATCATACTAACGTATCCTTAACAAACGTTTAAGTTGATCTTAGTCTCAAATGAGACTAAGTATCCTTAAACCGAACCCCCAAACCCAAATCTAAGAAGATACGGATTTGGACTAATCCACGCCCTACGGGCGACAACATAAATTAGTCTCTGTATACAATCCACGGGCAACCAAAAACAAAACAAACACCCATGACACGAAGTGACCATCTGGAGAAGGAGAAAGTTGTTACCGCGATGCGGTAGCGTAATTAACTGCAGGGCTTGTGCCTGTAGGGAAGAGCGTCCCCATAATCAAAAACCCCTCAAATGAGGGGGAATCTGACGAAGTCTGCTACTTCGGCCGCATCCGTTTAAACCTTCGATACACGGTGCCATAAATAAACTTAGCATCTTCAGAGAGGTGGACGGATAGCACCAATTAGCATCTACCCTTGAATTTTTGGCCTGACGTCCCAACGTCCCAATCGCGTCTTTCGACGGGGAACAATAGGCAATCCTTACGTATAGCTAGTATCACCGACGTGCTTATGGTTAAACCCACTGCCAGTGTATTGAAGAGTCATTAGAGTCCCCCATATACAGTTTCCCAAGTTTTGGCGAAACGTTGTAGAGGCCGTATGGTTTTATGGCAGGGTTCGATCATATACGTGCACTCGTGCACGGATCATGATCGGACGGATCATACTAGTGGGCTTTGGTTTAAGCCGGATCCTAGTATTCGATTGGTTGGATTACTTTAGTCTCATTGTATTCGTATTCCGTCGGAACACGGATACAGGTATGTATATACAGTCAAGGGGCATTCTCGTAATCCGTTACGAGTTTGTTTTAGGGTTGCCATATCTTTTGGTTTAAATGTTTTATTTGGTGAGAAATTATGACTCATTTCCTTTTTGTCTTGGAGCATTAAATGAGGCATGGTCACACATGGTGTCTCATTGTTTTTTGGGCTTGATTTGTGGGTGTGTTGTGATATTTTTTGAGGGATGGGGCTGCTGAATTCAGCAGTGAACCATTTTCCTTTTGTGCTCAAAAATCATCACAAAACACACACTATTCTGTACAAGCTCATTTCCTTTAGTGCTCACAAGTTCTTCACCTCAAGGAAACTCATTTACCTCCACCCTACTCCTCTCATGTGTTGGGAACCCTAGGGTGATTGAGACTAAGTAATCACAACCTTCTCTACTTCATCTTGGATATGTCGGCTAGCAAACTTCATGTTCGAGTTGCTTCGGTTCAAAGCGGGAGCCCGTATCAAGAATCCTCGACCTGGTACCATTCCGACGAGCTAGACCGGAGAGCGGACTTGATCGGGACAGCGGCGAGGAGCTAGGAAAGAGATTGAAGACCGAAGGACATGGATCGATCGGTATAATCTCTGAACTTACTTTGTAGATTGCTATAATACGGTTTAACAGAACGATCCAGATAAAGGGTTATGGTAGCGTCGAGTTTTGAAAAGTTTTTGTTCCGCATTTGGCCTCGGATTGATGGCTGGGGTGCTGCTGTAACTCAACATGGTATCAGAGCCTAACTATTAACCGTAATCTAGCTTGTTTAGACAATGTTAAAGTATCGAAACCGAAACAAAACCCAAACACTGCCACTGAATATGCAGTTTCTGTTGGTTTTTAAATGTCTTCAAAAAATTATTTAAACATATGCAGAAGACTACTCAGGAGACCACATGACTACACCCAAAAGACGAACCCCATACCTCGGATTTGGGCCAAGTACATAGCTTCAAATTCTGAGGAGGCCGGCCTCTTCTTGGCTTCTGGGGCTGGTGTTTTGGGTGTGGTCTGCTCTCTGTATAGTTGGTTCAGTGGTATTGGATGCTTGGCCCAATTTGGATATGGTTTTATCAGTTTGTTTGGTGCTATTCGAGGGTTATTTCGAAGTCGATATTTTTTTAATATTGTTTAAAGTTAGCAGTACATTACATTTTTATCTGTGACCGTGAATGTCATTTGATCGGTAAATCTTGTCTAATCGCTATAGTCCTTTTAGATGGATTTACGAACATGACATTCACGTTGATGTTCTATGTTGTGTTGCGATGTTGCGGATTTGTCGTGGTGGATAGCTTGTGTGCAATAGTAGTGTAGTTTGGATTTATTTGTACATTTGATATTATGGGGCGAGCGTCCGACATGTGGACTGCCGTCACTGCCTGTTTGTATATTATTCTTTTGGGGCACGACCGGGTTGAGGTCGATGTACCTGTTGTACATATTTTATTTTCTGTACTAGGATTACCCCGCGGAGGAGTGCACGGATAGCCGGGTTGTGGAGGGCAACGGTGTTAGTTATATGTATGCACTAGAGGCCATCACTGTACATACGATGTGTAAGTCCACGGTAGCGCCTCGGCCATCTAACAGACGCCAAATGCGGAACAAAAACTTTTTACAAACTGGCGCTATCGTGTACCGTAACCCAGATCTGCCATTAAAGCTACACTAACAAATTACACATGGGTAGAAACGTTATACCGAATGATCTGAGTCTTTCGCTCCTGAACCATCATCCCACGCTTTGTTGCGGCTCCTCCGATCTCCAGAATCTCCAGTCTTCTCGTCCAGGTGGCACCACGTCGACGGATCTTTAAACGGGCTCCCGCCTCTGAACCCAGGCAACTCGGTCGTCAAGTTTGCCAAAAGAGACGACCAAGATGAAGTAGAGAATGAGTAGAACACTTTGTCTCGTTACATCCACGACTATGGACGAACGGTTAATGAAGTTGCCTTTTGGATCGGGTGGAAATGTGAAATGAATCATATCTAATTTCTATGCACCCAAAACTTATATCTTTTTTCCAATCATAACCATCATCCTCATCAAAGAATGGCCGGCCACTTTAATAGAAGGAGGAGGGTGAGTGTAGGAGCAAGGGGGTGAGTGTAAGCAAAAGATCTAGATCAAAATATCATAGCATAAACAAAATGCATTAATGTAAAGGATGACTCATTAACCTTAGTCACTCTTTCATTAAATGCACAATTAAAGCTCTAATGACTCACTAGCCTCATCACCACTTCTAGAAACTTCTATACACATATGACTCACCTCCTTCAAGAAAAGATAAATCCGCATTTAACCGACTGTTAAATACGGCTGAAAGAAAAACTGGAAACTGGCAACTTTCAAAAGTGATCCTGAAACGAATTTCAGGATAACCCCGTATCAGTATAAACATACCTGCATTTATATTACGTCCGAATACAAATGCATCTAAGACAAAGATATTATATCTACACAGTATAATACTCGGATCCGGCTTAAACCAAAGCCGACCAGTATTATCTGCCGAAAAATGACACGTGCGAAAACGCACGTGCATTTTCCGAACCTTGCCATAAAACTATACGGCCTCTACAACGTTTCGCCCGAACTTGGGAAAGTGTCAGTGGGGGACTCTAATGACTCATCAACACACTGACACTGGGTATAACCTCGAGCACGTCAGAGGTACAAGCTGTACGTAACGGTTGCCTATGTATTGATTAGAAGGGAAGCTGATGAGCAAACTCATCTATAAACCCTACTGAGCCTAACAGTGACAATGTATATACAGTCCGGTCCGTTCGTCTAAAGAGTATCGCATATCGAGTCTAGGGGGGTGGATATAGTCAGACCCCTAATAACGTGATAATTCGTGTCGGTATGAAGCCCATCACCACCTGATAAACTACTGATCCGAAACAGTAATTCTCCACTATCTTGGCCAAGGATTTCTAGTGATGGCCTCCCGTACACTGCGCGACATCAACCCCCAATACCGGGAGAGACGAATCCCCGACGATCCGCTCACTGCCTCCATGTGGCTCGGGACTGTACCCAAAAAATACCTGTTTGCACAACTCCTTTGAGCGTGGTAGGGTAGGAATCAAAGCACAGTGGGAACTCACACGAGACAAATGACGATCTCAGGTCGACAAACCAACCTGTACACATGTTACCAGGGAACTGCTATCTGACGATATGTATAATACCAACTAGCATGTTCCCGGCGAGTCCTGTCCGGTGTACTCATAACCCAATGAGGACCTGTATACATCTTAGGTGAACCAACTGACACCAATGGCTTATGAGACCGGCCACCGCCCCTCGTCGGGGTCTCGACTGTATACACTAGTCTACTCTGGAGTATCGATGCCCTGTCTCGAAACTCCCACGACTAGGGACACTTTAAGGATGTGCTTATAGACCCCAGCTCCCACGTATATGATCGCCATCATACTGCTGGTAGTCAAGCATGAATCCTATGGGCTCTATCATCATGCAATAGTGAACTAAAGCATATATACGATGATAAAGACAAACCAGATAGCATACTATCATCTCGAGCAAGACTGCCATATCGGTATAGGTCCTGCCTCAATTATTGCAATCATGTACCTGCGATCCAATAATTGACTTTGAGGGCACTATCTCCAACAATCTCCCACTTGCACTCAAGGCTAATTATTGCGATGTCGCATACTCACAGCCCGTGTGATACCGAACACCCAACTCCTCTACTAATCAGTTTCATAAAGCTAGTTTGTAAAACTCTTATGTTCGAGAAATAGCCTCAGTGAGTGGATCCGCCCTGATGTTTCTTTCTATGTCTCTCTTAATCTCTAGTTCGCGAAGAAAACCATCTCCCGAATTGAGTAAAACCTGTCTTAGAATATGTATGGATATCTGATGGGACCTAGTTCATAAATGAACTCCAAATCCAAATTTCTTAGACTGTATCGATAACTGAACCTAATCAGTATCGAGCACCATGCCTCCTACAGTATCATCTTGGACCGCCTGTCCATAATACTGTCCCTCATCATAGAGAAAAATATAACTCTGACATTCACTCTGTCAACCATGTCACCTTGGAAGCCTGGAATGATAACCGTCTCCTGAAGGAGACTGCCGTTATCAAATCCGTAGAACATCTACTTATGTTCTAAAACTGCTTCCTTATGTTTCTCCAGGATTGGATTAATACAAACTGATTGCATCTAGTGCAAAAACAACATCTGGTGTGGTACTTGACATCTCATGATTGACTCAATTGCCTAAGCAAGTGATCTGCCAATCATGCACATCCCTCTCCCCTTTAGTCTGTAAGACACCATTAGAGAGGGTGACTCCATCACCTGCAGGTACACCACCATGCCAGGAGTCATCTATTCTAAATACTTTTAAAATACTGTCTAAGTACCCACATTGGGAAACGAGCCAAATCTAGATCTAGAACCGTAGATCTAGAAACCAGAATGTCCAATATTATATCCATATCCTGTGTGAAGAAACAACTGTGTGAGAACCACAGTACAACCGATCATAGTATAGGAATTTTACTTCCTACTCTGTGTATGTCATCCAAATACCAGGACATCACACCCTACTACCTTCTCAACAGATCCATCCCCTATTCTGATGAAGTCAAAGCCATGACTGTCACATCAAAAAATAGATGATCTTATCTCCGCTATCTATGCTCAAGCCTATAAATAGACATAAGCTACTTGCCCACTATGTATCCGCTGCTCGCACTGACTACGACAACCCTCTGGCAGAATAATATATACGTACACTTCTAAAGCTATTTTAGAACGACGCTATACTTATTCTCCTGCCGGGTCTCATACCCTGGAACAACCGTAGTGTCAAGTCTGGGTAAACAAGAACCTCCCTGTTACCTTCCTTGAGATTACCAGAGTACCTCTCGGGTGTCTGAGATTACCTACCATGTCTGCGGAGTGGCTATTGGAATGTCAAAACCTGATTGAATATATAGGTCCTATTAAATTTTCCGTAATCGTTTGCGGTTCTGGAATCACTTCCAGTTCTACCATACTCCCACTACTGTTTTCTGAAAAAATCCATTTTACTAAAACTGTAGTGAGTCAAGAACATTATCACTATTGATCTATCAGATGATAGAAATGTTAACCCTCGTCAAAGCCAGGGTCAACCCACAAACAGCCATTATATAAACGTGCCTTGATTTATCCAGTGTCTGGTTTTAAGCATAAGCCGGACAACTCCCCGTATCTTAACATCGTTAAGATATGAACCATTCAATAAATAATATAGAAATAGAGGCACTAATTTAATTGGAACCAGATTCAAATCATGCAGCTGTCTGCAGTGCATATCAACTTAATGGAGAGAGGCTAATCAGCATTACTCAACTTAGGAATACATCTAATTATGAGTAACCCGAAAGTGAAACAAGTTTCTCAAAAACTATTACAATCATCTGAATACTAATCACAAGAATCTACATTTTCGATCTCCTTGAAGAATCCCGATACTTGTGATACTTAGTTCTCTACTTTATTCTTATACTCATAACTTCTCAAAACTTAGACATTGTATTTCTACGAAACACTTGTCTAAAAACTAGAGAAGTCACAAGTAAACAGAACATAGTACGAGGACCTACCCCTTTGTCCTGACGGACACTGGACAACATACAATACTCTGTATAAGTCCGCTGAGTTTGAATAACTCAAAAACCTGTGCATTGTAGGTTGAAAAAAGTACCGAGGCGATTTTTCTCAAATATCACCAATTACAACGAATTCCGATATAATGAGGATGATCACCTAATTCCCAATAACTTACTCACACTCATCATCTGTAAAAATCCATACAGATATGAGAATGTAACCTGGTAAATACATACCTTGGAGTAAGTATCTAATCGGGAAATCAGTTTTCCTTTAACAATGCACAGTGTAGCTGAAACATAAAAATGTTTCGTAGGGGTATCCTGGTATTCTAGTAAAGCATCTTCCATAATCAAATTCATGACTTTAACCATATATTTCATTGCCATCTCTCCAAATCCCTTTATTTGTCTTTATTCATTTCCTTCTGTATACCAACGTTAGGCTAAATGGTTTTCTTCCTTCCCTACCGTTCGGCACCAGCCTATGGTTTGGAAGAAGACTATCCAATAAGCATAACAGGTGTACCCTCCTAATCCTAGGAGTACTTGCAACTGAAGAGAAGGTGATGATAAAAGATAACTGAATAACACCATATTCTATTTCTCCCGAACTTGGGAAAAAGTAAAGGTGAAATAGGAGTGGCGATGAAGTACGTGGTTTGGTCGTGAATGATAACAGCCGCAATTTACTTTGCCCTCTTTCTAATTGTTCAGACCATAATATTGCATTTATCATTCCCCTATTCTTACCCTTTTTATAAATAAACAGGTACTCTTGACGCACGTTTGTTGCATATTACAGGTTACAGGTTTCTGGAGCAAATACAGTGAAAAAAGACACAAAACAACAGAAAATGGACTTTTGACCAACAATTAGACGGATCCTAGTCAAAGCCTAATCGAAGAACATTGCAAGGTCCAAAAATGTCAAGTGAACGGTCAAAAGATCCTTACAAGTCTTCATTGGAGATCTGGAGAAGATACAGAAGCCCTACAGAGAAAAGAACAGTGAAAACAGAGAGACCAAGAGAAGAATAACCAAGCACAGAAATTTGGTGGCCCAAGACCACCAATGGGCCGTGGATCCGTGGCCCAAGCCAACAAATGCCGCGGATCCGCGGCCATTATATGCCCGTGTCGGCGCAGTTTTTCTGTGACGGTGCGCTGTTGTGGGTGTTGTGATTTTAAGTGGGCAAATCAGTAATTGCGCGTGCGCGAGAGTCTGTAACCCTAGGTTTCCTATTTTCCTATAAATTGTAATTTTAGATCTAAAAATTGTATGCCTCTTTTCAATAAATAAAATTCAGAAATTCTGGACGTGACATTCAGATCTGTTCTTTATCGCTTGGAGGGAGCCATCACCATTAGTAAGTATTGTTCTTTTATTCTTTTAATGTTATTTCATCCCCTAATGAGCGAGTAGTCTCCTCGCTTGTTATGGTTAGCCTTAGGGAAAGGGTTGAGAGATGAGATCTCTCACCCCTTTCAATGCCTAACCCATTAAGAACTCCATGCATGCGCGCACAACCGCTCCCTGCGGCACCCTACCCTTCGAGGTAACGGTGAACCGCAGTATAAAGGGCCGGTTGCGCGCGTTTTCCATGGGGGTTAGGGTAATTAACGATAAAGGAAGGATACGAATCTAGAGGAAGAAGACATCTTCCCAAAAGAGTCGTATCCACTTTATCGATAATTACTATAATACCTAATGGATCTAGAATACGGCATTGAAAGCGGTGAAGGAAACATCAATCTCCAAAACTTCCTCTAAGCCTAACCCTAGCAAGAATTTAAATTAGATTAATTAAGTATTAGATCTAGATTTTTATAAAACCAAAACTACAAATAGAATCAACTCGTTAAAACACACTAAAGAAATTTACCCGTCTTTGTGGATCGACCCGCACTCACCGGCTAGCTGCGAAGCGACGCCGTTTCTGATTGCGGTAACAAATATTTTTGATCTATCTTTTAGAAAGCGCAAGCATGCTAAATCTTACCAATCAAATGGCGCCGCTGCCGGGGACGGCGTAATCTTTCTTTTTGTGAATTTTCGGGTTGATATAAATTTTAAAAAAATTATAAAAATCTGAAAATATAAAAAATAAAAAAAAATAATCAAATTTGATCTGTTTGAAGGGTGTATCTTTTGGATCTTGCAGGAACAGCGAAGAATCAAGGATCTGGAATTTTACAGAGGGCAAATAAAAATTTGGTACATAAGAACAGACAGCAATTGAAAGTGCAGAACCACATAAATTTTTCCAGAGCACGATCCCACCAAAGGACCGTGCTTCCGCCGCGTAAACAGGGTTCCCGCCGCGGATCTGCGCCTGTTCGGCCACGTCAGCACCTGAAATTTTTTTGGGTTTGTTCCTCATTCTCCCCTCTGCAACATCCATATCTCTATCTGTAAAAATTTTCTGCAGGGTTCTTTGAGCAAAAAAAAAAATCTTCTACCCCCTTCTAAATAACAGATTTTCTGCAGGTTTTTTTGCGCTGCGCTAAAAATTTTGATTGCAAGTGAAATTTTATTTGTTTTGCATAATTTAACCGGACTCTAAGGGGCTATTTGACCAAATCCAGATTAGGTGGGGATTTCATCACCCTTCCCAGGACCCCAGAAAACACCTAAGCATTTTGCATCAACCACCTTTAATAAAAAAAGATTAGACTCAGACCTAAGGACAGCGAGCTCAATAGGAAAAGGACTAGGGTAGGCATCGGCCGTTTATCCTAACCGACATTGCGGTGTCTAGGCTAGTGGTTTTTAATTAGGCCCACTGTAGTGGTGGTTCCTTCCCACTTACCTGGCCGTATTTGTCCGTGAAGAGGCGGTTTGAGGTCTATTTCTAGCCCTAGTTAGGAGCTGTCTAACAGACCTAGGCAACCCTAGATCTAGGCCTGATTGTGCATGTGTGGTTGATTCAGTTGTGTCACGAGTCCCGTTTCTAAAACCTTTTTTGCAAAACTCTCACATAAAAAAAGAAAAAGAAAAATCTTTTAAAAACTTGCAACTTGCCGCTAAAGAAAACTTGCAAACTCACTTCCACCACTTCTTCTCACTGACGTTATCTTACCCCCACATTCTGTTTTTCTCTTTTTTCTGACTGCACTACCCTTTAGTGTATGTCATTTTGGACTAGGGATACTAACGCCCGATTAGTCCGTGTTTCGTTGGTACCGACCAACGAACCCTTCGGCGAACCCTTCGTCGAAATTCCCTCCATTTCCTTACCTCCACCTTTAAATTCTTCTTTCGAAGGTATGTCGGGATTCAACTCCAACGATACCTTAACGACGGGAATGATTCCACCTCCGCCAGGTGTGAATAACCCGAATCTTCCGCCTGTTGTAGCGCCCGCACGAGTTGCGCTCCAGGATCTCTTCTACCCCGTTCGCACTTCTTTACCCACATGTCTTTCACCCCCACCGGCGAATGGGGATAATTTTGAAATATAACCACACTTCATCAATATGCTGCCTAAATTTCATGGTTTGGAATCCGAAGATGCATATATTTTCATTAATAAATTCCAAAACGTTTGCGCCATGATGAAGACAACCCAATTAAGTGATGACGCAATAAGGCTAAGGGTCATTCCTTTTACCTTATGTGACCTAGCCGAGAAGTGGCTATACAGCACCGCATCACACTCCATTAGAAATTGGGACGAGTTTGTGAGAGCTTTTCTGAAAAAGTTCTACCCTCATCATAAAACTGCTAGAATCAGAAACGAGATTATACAATTTTCACAGCTTCCGTCCGAACCATTTTGGAAGTGCTTCGAGAGATTTAAAGACCTACTTGTTCAATGCCCTCATCATGGGATAGAAAATTGGCAACTTTGCCAAACTTTATACGAGGGATTGAACGCAGCAACGAAGCAGTTGCTAGAAACAATATGTCAAGGTCATTTTCTCTCCAAGTCTAGCGACGAAGCTTGGCAGTTTCTTGAGGACCTAAGTGAGCAAACAATTCAGTGGGAAAGTACCAAGACCACATCATCTTCTTCAATTGGTCAATCTAGGGCAGGCATACATCAAATAGATATGTCGATAGCTATGAAGGCCGAGATGGCCTCACTTATGAAAAAGCTAGAAGCCATTGAGACAAAAATCTCATCGTCTTCTCCTGCCCCTACTCTACCCACACGAACTGTTTGTGCTTGTTGTTCGAACCCATCGCATTTAACCGAAGAGTGTCCTTATAATGCACCCATTCAAGGACAGGATCAAGTCAATGCTGCATTTCAGCAACGACAAAGAAATGATCCGTCCTCTTCGACATACAATCAGGGGTGGAGGAGTCACCCAAATCAACAGTTCCAAGGGAACAATAATTTTCAAAGACCTCCTCCACAACAACAACAAGCACCCTTACAAACTCAAAACCAGCAACCTTTCCAACAACAACCTTATACAAATCAAACGAACAATTTAGTTCAACCAAATGATGATAAGGTTAGCTCGCTCGAGAAAAGTCTTGAAGCATTTCTCAAGCAAACTACAGAATCCGCAGCAAGACTTGAAAGTTATGTGCACTCTTTAATGAATAACAATGCCTCACACGATCAAAGTATCAAATCTATTGAGGCACAAATTGCACAATTAACTGCTGCGTTGAGCGAGAGAGAAAAGGGAAAGCTTCCATCTCAACCCTTGCCCAATCCCGGTCACGCACAAAACGCATATCACAATCACAATGTAAATGCGGTGACCACGTTGAGATCCGTAAGAGAGTTGCAAAATAATGTGGAAACTAGTGATGACATCCCCGCCGGTGGTTCTTCTTCCCCTTCTTCATTTTCTTCACTTCCTTCTTCACCTTTTTCTTTAGAGCCTATTCTCCACCCTTCACACGGCTCTACTTCTTCTAGCTCTAACGGACCCACTTCTCACAACACGAACACATCTACACCGGGATCCGTTCCTAATCCACAGTCTGCTCCACAAACATTTGACTCAACTAATTTTCAGAATGCTCCATTCCCAAACAGGTTGAGTCCTAATAAACCAAATACACAAGTGGAGAAGATTGTGGAGATCTTTAAGCAGGTTAGCATAAATATACCTCTCTTGGATGCTATCCAACAAGTCCCTTCATACGCAAAAATCTTAAAGGGATTATGCACTTCAAAGAGAAAAGCATCTCAAGTACCCAAGAAAGTGCTAGTGGCTAGTGCAGTGAGCAATGCTATTAACCACCATCAAACCTTACCCCAAAAACGAAAGGACCCCGGCAGTCCTACGATTTCCATTACAATTGGGGATAAGAAAATTAATCGAGCACTTTTAGATCTTGGGTCTAGTGTTAACCTTATTCCTTACTCTGTGTACGAACAATTAGGGGTTGGAGAGTTGAAACCCACTCGTTGCACTCTCCAAATGGCTGATCGATCAATCGCCTATCCAAGGGGTCAACTAGAGGATGTGTTGATCAAAGTCGGGGAATTCATATTCCCCGTTGATTTTATCGTTATGGATACACAACCTGTTGCTAACCCAATAAACCAAATTCCGATGATTCTCGGTCGACCATTTTTAGCCACTTCCAATGCCGTGATAAATTGCCGCAATGGCTCCATGACTCTATCCTTCGGGAAGAGGTCTAGTGAGTTCAATATTTATAAGATGGGAAGTCTGCCCCCCGTGCCAAAAACTAGTACACGAGAAGTTTGCTCTATTCACGAAATCACGCAGGAAGACTGCGAGCTTGAAAGATTTCTATTTGATGAAAACAGTTTTGACGCCACTAGTGCGTCCCTCCTTGAGCCTACTACCGTTGATACAACCGATGCTGATTATGAATGTTTCACTTTTTTGGATGATGACGACTCACAGCCCGAATATGAGTCGTTTAAATTTTTGGATGAGTCAGTCGAACCATCCGAATCGGTTGTTTGCAGTGATTTCGAACCTGTATTAGAGTCCTTTGAGTTCGAGGAAGATTCCGCAATGATTCTTTCGCCTCAGAAATTCGAACTCACGCCCTTGCCGTCTCACCTTAGATATGCCTACATAGGTGAGAATGAGACTTTTCCCATTATCATATCAGCCTCTCTAGCCTTCGAGCAAGAGAACGCTATTTTAAAAGTCTTACAAGATAGGCGGCAAGTTTTCGGTAGGACTATGGCGGACATCGAGGAGATCAGTTCCCTCATAATTGAATATCATACACAATTGATGGATGATGCCATGTCAATAGAGGACACACGGGAACATCTTGGGGGTATTGTGGTGAGCCAACTTCCTCCCTTAGAAGTTGAAATACCCCCATTTCTTTTAATAAGGTACAAGAATGCCAACACTCCACTGATTGCTGATCACTTACATTCTCGTTTCGATGCATCACCATCACCTGTATATTTACCTCCACACCTCCCATACCACTACTTCTATCTTCCCCAATTCTTTGCGGACCCCCACAACTTATTTTTCCACCACCCAATATTCTTTACTGATAAATTTTTCAACTGGTTGGTGTTGACGTTTGGTCTAGGCAAAGTTTGGCAGTAATGTCTAACATAGTTTAAATGAAGTTTGGGGGAGGGCCTTTTTGTATATATTTTTGTTTTTCTTAACAATAAAAAAAAACTATAAATAAATAAACAGGGGAGTATCGGTATTCTTGACCCTCTTGGTTTAGCATGACAGTGAGGACACTGTCAAGTTCAAGTTTGGGGGTATGCTCGGTACGTCTTCTTCCTTCGCATTCATTTGTACATATTTTTGCATTTGCATACTTATTTGAAAACCCATAAAAATTGAAAAATTTCAAAAATTATAAAAATTATTGTATTCAATTTTGGCTTATTTGACTAGAGTTTGACAGATAGGTTAACTAGTTAGGAACAACTAGATCTTTGACTTGGTAAATTAAAAACCCTAAAGATAACCTTCCTTAAAGTTTTGCGGTAGAAAGTATATGTTTTTGTAGTTTATTTAGAAATAGGCAAATTTTGAGTTCAATTCTTGGGCTAAGTCGAAACAAGGGAAGAGTATTGATGTTCTAATTAAAGTATAAGTTTGAAAAATAGTTCCTAGCTTAAGTCTAGATTCTGAAAATGTATACCCTGCAATTTGCACAATCACGCACCTTGAAACTTGGAATAGTAGAAGAGACCTTGAAATGCTCTTGTTTAAAGTCCTTAGTATAATGAAAATAAAAAAAAGGGTGAATAAAAAAAAAAGAGAAAAAAAAAATGGACACTAGTTTTTGTGATTACTTAAGGCTGCAAAAATAGAAAAATATTTAGCGAGGGTGCTTCATCACCTAGTGTCTTAGACCAACTGGTTTGGGAGTCATTGCTAAAGCCTTGGGTGTTGCAAGGACTAGGAAGTACGCTTTAAAGTGCAAACGCATTTTGTAATCGGTCGTTGGTACCTCAAGAAGTATTAACGGTCGCATGAAAGATGTGTAAGCAAATTTCATTCACCAACTAATTAGTACTTTGGACAATGGACTAGGGCATGATTGCTTGAATTGAATTTACAAGTGTATGGGTGATCTATACACACACGTAGGGGTATGTGATTGGAATTTAGATAAGAGAGAGGAATGAAAAATAGAACTTATATCTTTAATGGAGTTGATAGAAAATTCCTAAGTTTAGATGAAACCCTAGAAGGAAAACTTAAGAGATGCCGAAAGATAAGTAGGTCTACATAACATATATAATCTTAAGTTAAATAATGAGGAAGCGTGAAGAATATGGGTGGATGATTTACAAGTAGAAGATAATAGAATTCCTTGTTAGAAGACCTAAATGAAAAACAAAAGTCGAAAGGCCAAATTGATAGGATTTTGTGGGTGTAATCCGCTGAAAACCCTCAGGAGACAACACTCCTCCTACTAGGGACACCTAGAGGTTTAACGGCTTGTTGCACGTGCTCAGTGCAATCGCGTTTCCCTGCGAAAGTGCGGTTAGGATTTTAGAGAATAAAACAATAAGTTTGCTCGAGGACGAGCAAAAGGTAAGTTTGGGGGTATTTGTTCAGACCATAATATTGCATTTATCATTCCCCTATTCTTACCCTTTTTATAAATAAACAGGTACTCTTGACGCACGTTTGTTGCATATTACAGGTTACAGGTTTCTGGAGCAAATACAGTGAAAAAAGACACAAAACAACAGAAAATGGACTTTTGACCAACAATTAGACGGATCCTAGTCAAAGCCTAATCGAAGAACATTGCAAGGTCCAAAAATGTCAAGTGAACGGTCAAAAGATCCTTACAAGTCTTCATTGGAGATCTGGAGAAGATACAGAAGCCCTACAGAGAAAAGAACAGTGAAAACAGAGAGCCCAAGAGAAGAATAACCAAGCACAGAAATTTGGTGGCCCAAGACCACCAATGGGCTGCGGATCCGCGGCCCAAGCCAACAAATGCCGCGGATCCGCGGCCATTATATGCCCGTGTCGGCGCAGTTTTTCTGTGACGGTGCGCTGTTGTGGGTGTTGTGATTTTAAGTGGGCAAATCAGTAATTGCGCGTGCGCGAGAGTCTGTAACCCTAGGTTTCCTATTTTCCTATAAATTGTAATTTTAGATCTAAAAATTGTATGCCTCTTTTCAATAAATAAAATTCAGAAATTCTGGACGTGACATTCAGATCTGTTCTTTATCGCTTGGAGGGAGCCATCACCATTAGTAAGTATTTTTCTTTTATTCTTTTAATGTTATTTCATCCCCTAATGAGCGAGTAGTCTCCTCGCTTGTTAGGGTTAGCCTTAGGGAAAGGGTTGAGAGATGAGATCTCTCACCCCTTTCAATGCCTAACCCATTAAGAACTCCATGCATGCGCGCACAACCGCTCCCTGCGGCACCCTACCCTTCGAGGTAACGGTGAACCGCAGTATAAAGGGCCGGTTGCGCGCGTTTTCCATGGGGGTTAGGGTAATTAACGATAAAGGAAGGATACGAATCTAGAGGAAGAAAACATCTTCCCAAAAGAGTCGTATCCACTTTATCGATAATTACTATAACACCTAATGGATCTAGAATACGGTATTGAAAGCGGTGAAGGAAACATCAATCTCCAAAACTTCCTCTAAGCCTAACCCTAGCAAGAATTTAAATTAGATTAATTAAGTATTAGATCTAGATATAAAACCAAAACTACAAATAGAATCAACTCGTTAAAACACACTAAAGAAATTTACCCGTCTCTGTGGATCGACCCGCACTCACCGGCTAGCTGCGAAGCGACGCCGTTTCTGATTGCGGTAATTATATTTTTTATCGTAAAATCTCTACCAATCATTAATCCCTTTATTTTGTCTTTAGTTATAACCTTCTGTACACCCTATTTAGGCTAATTGGTTTTCTTCATTCCCCACCTTTCGGCACCAACCTATGGTTTGGAATAAGACTATCCAATAAGCGTAATAGGTGTACTCTCCTAAACTAAGGGGCCCTTGCAACCTGGGTGAAGGTGATAAAAAAAGATAACTGAATAAACCAATTCTATTTCTGCTAAACCTGGATCCATCCTCGAAGAAGTCCCTTCGAGTTCGTATATAACCATACGATGAATCTATCCAATGGAAGTGGATGTCCATAGTAATACGGTGTGTTTTGAGAAATACAAAGGGTAAAAGAAGGTGCGGCAATGATTTATGCAACTCGGACGATCCAAAAGCCAGTATTTTTAAGAAGGTTCAGTCAACTTGGTGTGAGTCATAGTCTAGGGTCGGTCAAAGGTCGCTACCAAAGAGAGAGAGAAAAGAAACACTCTGTGTGCACTCTAACCTAGATCAGAATGGTTATCACTTCATCTAATCAGGAAACCTCCCACTGTTATCTCAAATTCTCCTCCAAACCTGAAAGAAGAATTAGTCGGGATCACCCGAAGAGTAAACCAACTCATCAGTGAGAATCGGGATCCAACTATCATCGCATGATAACTTGATGGAAGCCACTCAAGTTATCATACTCCAGAAGGTATGCGCATGCCTGGCAAGTTTCCTGTATGTTTGAAACTCCCGATGTGATTTTTGCCCCATGCTCTTATGACCTTGGCTAAGGGCCAAGTATGTCATAAGTCACATGCCAAGTTCTATCCACTATCCAGGTCAATTTGAACCCACCCGCACATGCCCTTGACAAAGGGCCAAGTATGACAGAACGACTGTCCCAAACCAACTCATCTATCTATGCAACAAATGAATACCGAGCAGCTACCAAACACTATACCTTGACTAAGGGCCAAGCATGCATAGCTTGAATATTACTGAATACCCAAAAGAAATGACGGAGGGCTACGGCTGGTTTTTGGCGAAAAACCTTTAACGTAATGAACTTGATATCGCTGAAGGAACCTGATAGCTTTTTATAAAAATATAGTGACGAAAACCTTTGTTAAAGAGGTCACTCCCGGTGAAGGGAACTCGGCTCTTTCCTCGTGGAATGAGGTGAAGGATATTCCAACTGAATACCGCGATGCAAAGCAACTTGTAATCGACTATATTGAAGTTATTACCCTGACACAAACTTCTGCCCAAGGGGTCTTTCCCGTTGAAGGGATATCAGCCCTTGCCTCGTCGAATGAGGTGCGGGATATTCTAACTGAATATCACTATGCAAAACAAAAGGAAACATCTTTGTAATAACACCTTTTAAAATTTGTTCCAACATCAAATATAGGTTTGTTTTATCCTTGCATTGATAAGAATCAATGCAGTCCCATCAATCAATCACACTAAAAAAGAACGAAAATAAAATGTACGTATATGCCATCCGCATTCGTCACTGGGTCCCGTCATCACCCGTTAGGTTACTTAACTAACGACAGAGCGGAGGCTGGACTAGCGCGGGTGTAAAACATATACAACATCTAATAGTATATATACCAATATACAATAATCATTCCAGGCGTGATAATATGCAACATTACAGAAAAGTAATAAGCATCACAGAACAATACAGATAATCTGGGATCCCTGGGTTTCACAGAGCCTCTACTGAAACCCGATGTTCCCCTGGTCGTGTGGATAGCCTGTGCAATGAAACCTAGACCCCTACGGGTGCGGCAAGTTACCCGCCAAAACCTGAAGCAAGGTAGTCCCCCACAACATAGTGAATGGAACACCCGGCACTTCACGGAATCCAGTAAATTGAGCACCCCTCCTTGGGTCAACCTGTACCCCCTACGAGTGCGGCGAATAGTCTGCCAATTCTAGAGTGAGGTCCCTCTGTCTTTCAAAGCCATGAGATACGGACCCGTTGCCCTCCAGAACCCGGCTATCCGTGCACTCGTTCGCGGGATAAACCTAGTACAGAAATAAAAATATACAACGGGTACATCGACCTTAGCCCGGTCGTGCCCCAAAAGAATATTATACAAACAGGCAGTAACGGCAGTCCACATGTTGGACGCTCGTCCCGCAATATCAAATGTACAAATAAATCCAAACTGCACTACCATTGCACACTGCTATCCACCACGACATATCCGCAACATCACAGCACAACACAGAACATCAACGCGAATGTCACGTTCGCAAACCCGTCTAAAAGAACTATAGCAGTCAGACGTGGTTTACCGATCAAATGACATTCCCGGTCGGAGATATAATGTAAATACTGTAAATTAACAAGTTTAAAATTTCGATCGACAAAATTTCCCGAAGTGGGCCCACAAACATCTGCTGTACATTAACAAAATATGGGCCCAAAAGAAATATATCAAAAGCCACAATTTCCCAAGTAGAACATAATGTAGAAATTTATAGTGCAAATCTCACAAAACTGCGGCGGATCCGCGGCTAAACCCTTGTTTGGGCCGCGGATCCGCGGCGGTTCTGTGGAATTGGGCCTCCAAATTTCACCAGTTTTCTAATAAAAGCCTGCTCTGTTTTCTGGTATGTTCAAAATAATTTTTGGGCCCTGTTAAAAATCGACAGAAACTTTGAACTTGGAAATTGCAGTTTTTGAAAAACTGTTCGATCGAAGATTTAAACGTGTTAGTACAAGTTAGTATAGCTTAATGGTGAGGCTCTGATACCACTATAAGTCCACGGTAGCGCCCCGGCCGTCTAACAGACGCCAAATGCGGAACAAAAACTTTTTACAAACTGGCGCTATCGTGTACCGTAACCTGGATCTGCCATTAAAGCTAAACTAACAAATTACAAATGGGTACAAACGTTATACCGAATGATCCGAGTCCTTCGGTCTTCAACCATCATCCCATGCTTTGTTGCGGCTGCTCCAATCTCCTGAATCTCCAGTCTTCTCGTCTAGGTGGCACCACGTCGACGGATCTTTAAACGGGCTCCCGCCTCAGAACCGAGGCAACTCGGTCATCAAGTTTGCCAAAAGAGACGACCAAGATGAAGTAGAGAATGAGTAAAACACTTTGTCTCGTTATGTCCAAGACTATGGACGAACGGTTATTGAAGTTGCCTTTTGGATCGGATGGAAATGTGAAATGAATCATATCTAATTTCTATGCACCCAAAACTTATATCTTTTTTCCAATCATAACCATCATCCTCATCAAAGAATGGTCGGCCACTTTAATAGAAGGAGGAGGGTGAGTGTAGGAGCAAGAGGGATGAGTGTAAGCAAAAGATCTAGATCAAAATATCATAGCATAAACAAAATGCATTAATGTAAAGGATGACTCATTAACCTTAGTCACCCTTTCATTAAATGCACAATTAAAGCTCTAATGACTCACTAGCCCCATCACTACTTCTAGAAGCTTCTACACACATATGACTCACCTCCTTTAAGAAAAGATAAATCCGCATTTAACCGACTGTTAAATACGGCTGATAGAAAACTGGAAACTGGCAACTTCCAAAAGTGATCCTGAAACGAATTTCAGGATAACCCCGTATCAGTATAAACATAGCTGCATTTGTATTACGACCGAATACAAATGCATCTGAGACAAAGATATTATATCTACACAGTATAATACTTGGATCCGGCTTAAACCAAAGCCGACCAGTGTTATCTGCCCGAAAAATGACACGTGCGAAAACGCACGTGCATTTTCCGAACCTTGCCATAAAACTATACGGCCTCTACAACGTTTCGTCCGAACTTGGGAAAGTGTCTGTGGGGGACTCTAATGACTCATCAACACATTAGCACTGGGTATAACCTCGAGCACGTCAGAGGTACAAGCTGTAAGTAACGGTTGCCTATATATTGATTGGAAGGGAAGCTGACGAGCGAACTCATCTATAAACCCTACTGAGCCTAACAGTGACAATGTATATACAGTCCGGTCCGTTCGTCTAAAGAGTATCGCATATCGAGTCTAGGGGGTGGATATAGTTAGACCCCTAATAACGTGATAATTCGTGTCGGTATGAAGCCCATCACCACCTGAGAAACTACTGATCCGAATTAGTAATTCTCCACTACCTTGGCCAAGGATTTCTAGTGATGGCCACCGGTGCACTGCGCGACATCAACCCCCAATACCGGGAGAGACGAATCCCCGACGATCCGCTCACTGCCTCCATGTGGCTCGGGACTGTACCTAAAAAATACCTGTTTGCACAACTCCTTTGAGCGTGGTAGGGTAGGAATCAAAGCACAGTGGGAACTCACACGAGACAAATGACGATCTTAGGTCGACAAACTAACCTGTACACATGTCACCAGGGAACTGCTATCTGACGATATGTATAATACCAAATAGCATGTTCCCGGCGAATCCTGTCCGGTGTACTCATAACCCAATGAGCACCTGTATACATCTTAGGTGAACCAACTGACACCAATGGCTTGTGAGACCGGCCACTGCCCCTCGTTGGGGTCTCGACTGTATACACTAGTCTACTCTGGAGTATCGATGCCCTGTCTCGAAACTCCCACGATTAGGGATACTTTAAGGATGTGCTTATAGACCCCAGCTCCCACGTATATGATCGCCATCATACTGCTGGTAGTCTAGCATGAATCCTATGGACTCTATCATCATGCAATAGTGAACTAAAGCATATATACGATGATAAAGACAAACCAGATAGCATACTATCATCTCGGGCAAGACTGTCATATCGGTATAGGTCCTGCCTCAATCATTCCAATCGCGTACCTGCGATCCAATAATTGACTTTGAGGGCACTATCCCCAACACGATGTATATTCTAGTGGATGCTTGGACATATATAGGGAGGACATTCTTGCTCGACATGATAGTATGCAATCTGGTTACACTTTATCTTAACATGTACTCTGATTGTATCTATGTTACATGTTGATAAAGCCCTTAGGATATGTACTCGACTACTGGGACTATGATGAGATCATACTAGTGGGGCTACGGTAGTCGATGAGTACATCCTATAACTGTTCCTAGTCGAGGGTGTATCGAGACAGGGCATCGATACATCAGAGTAGACTAGCGTATACGCATCTTGAGCCATATGATGGGCGATGGATGATCCCATATCCATCGGTGTTTGACATCAAGGATGGTGTACGGGTGCTCAGTAGAGACTGGGTACACTGGACGGACTCGCCGATAACTCCCAGATGGTATTATACACCACGTCAGATGGTAGTTCTCTGGTGACACTGGTACAGTGTAGTCTGTAGACCCGAGATCGTCATAGAGTCTTGTGTGATTCCCACTGTGCTTTGATTTCCATCATACCACGTCCAAGAGGGCGTGCAAAATGGTGGCTTTTAGGTACAGTCCCGAATTACATGGAGGCAATGAGCGATAGGAGGGGATTCGTCTCTCCCGGTATAGGGAGTTGATGTTGCGCTGTGTTCGATTGGCTATAACTAGAAATCCCTGGACAGGGTTGCTGAGATTTACTGGTAAGTGTTATCAGTAGTTTCTCGAACTGTTATAGACCTCATATCGACACGACTTATTAAGCTACTTGGGTCTGACGTTTACCACCCCTAGGCGAGATATGCGACAAATTAGACGGAGAGACCGGACTCTACGGGAGTGTTACAAATTGGATTCACAGGAGAATGTACATGCTTGCTTGTTGATCTTCGGATTGCTCAATACCTGGGTGGCTGTTACGTTTAGCTGACCGCTTGCCGCTTGTGAGTGTTTGATATGATCATCACCTACTGCCGGGGTATTGACAATTTTTTAGAGTCCTACACAGAGGTTTCTTGACTCAGGCAAAACGGAGTAGGAGCACATATATGATATGTGCGGGACCGAGAACAATACGTGTATGTGATACCGTATTAGATTCTCGCGATATGAGATATCGGCCGGGTATATGTGATATTGCCGGGTTATCGGATCAAGTGTTGATTCGATGAACTGATACAGATTATATTAGTCGGTTATTTGTGAAATAGCCGGATTATCGGATCAAGTGTTGATTCGATAATTTAATGTATAATTATATATTTAATATATTAATTTACATTAACTAATATAAGCTCACTAAAAGGTTCTTTTTCTCGCTCGGGTAATACATTGATATATATGCGATATATGTTAATTGTATTATTTTATTTTGTTACAATAAATATTGTATATGTGATATATAATATTGTAATATGTTGGTGTTATTAATGCAACATGATTAGTGGAGATTAAACATGGTTAGGGTTTGATTTGGGTTAATCTTTTCTAGAACCTTCTAGAAGGTTTTGTTTTGTTTTGTGCAAAAATATTTGTTTTGATATTTTGCAAGATATTTGTTTAACCCAACCCAACCCTTTAACCTTAGTTAAATCTCTACAAAGGTTACATGAACCATGGTTGCATTTCTAACTTCACACTTGACTTTCATTATTCATCACAAAAGAAAAAGGTTCTTCTTCTTCCTTCTTCTTTTCATGGAAAAGCTTTCTAGCTTTTTCATTAGTGATGAAAATGAGTGAGATTAAAAAAACAAATGAGAGCTAAAATCCTACTTCATCATCCTAATCTATCCTAGCAATTTAGATTAGGGTGTTCACTTCATTTAGTGAGTGAGAGCTTGTGTTAAAGAAACTTCAAGGTAGATCATCTTAGTTATCGAAGATCGGAAGCAAGCTTGCATCTTTCTTTTCGTGGAGCCTCTCTAGAGTCGGGAAACATGATGATCGCAGCGAAGGGACCTCAACACGGAGCTTTAGAAGTGAAGGACCGGATTACAAAGGTTGTAATCCCAAACTCTTAGAAGTAAAGTTGTTTACTTGCTTTGTTTCGCCTAATCTCTAGTGTAAAGATCTTGGTTAGGGTTGTTCGGCACGTCTAAATTTTAAATCGGGCATGGTTGATACCTTATAGACCTTTGTGAGAGTGCCTAGTAACCCTGCAGTGGTATCAGAGCCAAGCTAGAAATTTAGGCGAAGTCTAGGCGAAGTTTAAAGTCCGATTGAACTCCGAATACCCGTAAAACCCTAGTTTCTGGAAAATTTTCAAAAATGTTGATTTTTTTCATATTAAAAATACTCAAAAAAATCAACAGGGTATTTTAGGAATTACTATGCAAACCGACACCCTAAATCCACTAAAGCGCCGCGGAACCGTGGCCAAACCATGGTATTGGTGGCGGTTCCGCGGCAATACTTGGGTATTGAGGGTTAGATTTTGCTACAGTTGATCCGTAGGTACTTCCTGATGCTTCTGGGAATTTTTAATTATTCTCCAGTGTTGAGTTTTCTTGGTTGTATTGGGGACTCGTTGATTCGATCCGATAATTTAACTTCGTTTAAGTTTTTTCCGGATAATTTAGAACCTGTTAAAAAGTTCGAACGTATATCAATAACTCACTTTTTCCCCTGTCGGAAAATTTTAAAAGTTGGATTTTTTCTCGAGTTTGAAACTTCCGGAAAATCATGCAAGTAACGCGGTGGACCCTCTAGAAAAACACAAACCATAACTCGATTATGTGACCGTCTGAACCGCCTCTAAACCATATGGTTTGGGGCAGTACGGCTTGCCACATGTGAGGCGTTGGCTTGACCCTTCTACTGCTGGACCATCGGTACTGTGGCATGTGATGGATATTTTTTGAACTCCGCTCAAGTGTTGAGCTATTTGGGAAAACTTGGGTGTTTGATTATTCGATCGGAAAGTTTAACATTGTCTATTTATCTGGAATGTGATACAATATTTAGAATCCACAGATAGTTATGAGATAACTAATTTGAATGTTATAAATCTAGCAGTTTAGTCTCAAATGATCGGTTGCCACGGGATTTTGATGTGATCAAAAGTCCGTCGCAATCACGTAGCGTACGCGGATACTCGCCAGGTAAACTTAATAGATAGCCACGCCCCATAGCCCCGACCAAGTGACTGTAGGAGAATCCCGTCGCCGAAAGCATCCGTTCGGGTGCTCGCGGCAGCGGCGTTTCGCCTTAGTGCACTTCGTCAACGGCATCCGGGGGTGCGGCCGTCAACTAAATTTTGCGAAGGGCATTCGATCAGGATGTCGGGAATCTTGTTGAATTGCCCGACTTGATATTGAAAAGAGTTTTCGATAATGAGACTAAAATGCGGGGTTTGTAATTGTTAGGCATGCGATGTCTAAGGAATTCATTTAGTTAGGCATGCGATATCTAAGGAGGTTGCGGATTCCAACTGTTGTAGTTTTACACTTTCTTTTCTGCTACCGTAAGTATAATATGTGGTGTATCGCCGGTTTCGTTGCTATACATCAACGACAATTGGGATACGCATATTTACTTAAGTTGATGATATGTGATATTTTGTATTGCTGTGATATGTTATATTGGATCGTCGCGTTCTGAATAGCCGGGGTTTTTATGTGAGATGGGAGTTTTTCTTTTTCATTCATGTAAAATTCATTTGTATGTAATATTCTTTTATTGGGGCACTTCCAGGCTGAGGATGATGTCACCATTGTATATTATTTACTTTTCCGCATTAGGTAGACCCAAGGCGGGGAGCATAAGTAACCGGGTTCTAGGGTCCAGTGGGAGACCATCTCGAGGTGTCGAGACCGGGTCTCCTAACCCTAGAATTGGCAGTGTTGCTTGCCGCTCTCGTAGGGGTCTAGGGATGTGGGTTTCGCTATTCATCGCGACCGTTGAATCCGTGTTTTATAGAGGCTCGTATTAAAACACGGACGTCCTAGTATATCCAATATTTCATATATGTTCTTCTACTGCAATGTTCTGTGATGAGATAATATTACTGCCTGAGACGAATGTTTATGTTATATATTTGAGATATATGTTATATTGCAGATTTCGTTTCAAATGTGATGCTTGTGAAGAATAATAAAATGTGACTTCATTAATGAGATTAATGAAACTAAAAGAAACCTAAAAATGTTGTAGAAACTTGTCTTAAAAACTGGAAGCTCTAGTTCTTGCTTTGCATAGCGGTGTTCCTTGTAGAACATCCAGCACCTTATTCGATAAGGAAATAGCCGAGATCCCTTCACCGGGAGTGACCTCTTTAGTGAAACCAGCAGATGCTACAAACTCGGTTTGTCTTTTGATTGCTTCTATAGTTCTTGCTTTGCACAGCGGTATTTGTGAAATATCTTGCATCTTATTCGATGAGGAAAGAGCCGACGATCCCTTCACCGGGAGTGAACTCTTTAGCGAAACTAGAAAAGCCTAAAAAACACTCCTTTTAAAATTACTCGATTCTACAACGATATCATGTTCATTACGCAAAGGGTTTTCTTAACCCTCCATCATTTCAGATAAGTACTAGTTAGTATTCGTGCTACGTTTGTTGACCATGTTAAGGCGTAGTGTGCGGTAGCTGATTAGTGCTTATCTGTATAAGCATATGATGCGATTGGATTAGGGTAGTCGTGCGACTTTGTTGACCATGTTAAGGGTCGTGTGGGTGGGTTTAATCCAATCGGGAAATGACGGGTTGAACATGACTAGCACTTATGATTTGTTGACCATATTAAGGTCATATAACTGCTAGGGGTAAAATATTGTCGGGAATTTCAAGTGTTGAAATTTGCAATGAGATTGCATACCTCCTATGAGATAGTTGGATCCCGATACCCGCTGCGAGTAAGAGTTATTCCTGGGAGAGTTTTACACATTACAATGAGCCGATCAAGTAGGTGTCAAGAAAGGTGTTAACGGGGTTACGCCCCTGGGAAAACAAGTTTTACTTTAATTAGGTCCGTGCGAAAGCGCGGGGAACCTCCCTCAAAGTACCGGCACTGGCCTGGGTGAAAGATTGGCGAACTTGTACGGTGTAATTAATCCCGGCTAGTCTTTCCTTTTAGGGTTTGAAGGAAGATTTGACTAAAACAGTGGGAGCCATCCTGATTAGATAAATTGATAACCAATCTAATCTTTTAAAAGCGCACGCTGAGTGTTTTCTTCTCTCTCTCTCCTGGTTGCGACTATATCATGCCTTAATCAAGATAATAATACGGATGTATTGACCGAATCCGCTTGTTATACTGCTCTGAGGAACGTTGATCCCGCTCCAACTTATAATTGTTATAAGACCGAGCAGGAAATAGGTGAATACAAGAATTCCCATGCCGCCCAAACGAAGAAAGTACATGTTGATGCATCTTCTTCGGGTGTGTTCATTACACAGAACTGTTTCTCAATATCCTTTACGTCCTGGGTATTTGATACCGGATCAGGATCGCACATATGTAATTTGTTACAAGGGCTACAGATAGGTAGAGAACTGAGAACGGGTGATAAATTTCATGAGATAGAAACGGTGCAAGTGTTGCAGCCAAGTCTGTTGGTAGTTATCACCCTGTATTAACAAATACATTAATTCTGAACGAATGTTATTAGATACCGAACCTGATATACAACATCATATCAGTCTCTTTATTAGTAAAGAAGGATATAATTTTGTATTGTTGGATAGTGTTTTAAACATTTCCTATATCAAGAGTTGATCGGTTCAGGCACGTTATCTAAAAGCATTAACGTTCTAAATCAAGCCATAGTTCTTAACGTACAGAACACACACAAGAGGTAGAGTTCAGAAATGAACGAATCCTACTTGAGTTATTATATACTAGGTCAAATCAATGTGACCCGACTAGCTGAAGTTACATTTAGATGCATATTTAAATTAGTTTGAATTTACATCTTGTGAAACTTGCCGGTCATGTCACAAAGATAAGATGACCACAGCTCCGTTTATTGGAAACGGAGAAAGAGTTAGTGAACTCTTGGGATTGATACATGATGATGTATGAGGTCCCATGTCTACATATGCCAAGACCGGTTCTTTGTACGTCATTACATTCACTGATTATCTCTCAAGATTCAGACATATGTTCCTGTTGAAACATAAATCTGAAACTTTTGAGAAGTTCAATGAATATAAGTTAGAAGTAGGGAACCAAAAATGGGTATAAGTATTATGTCCTTTGATGTGATCAAGGAGGAGAATACTTGAGCACGGTATTCGTGGACTATTCTAAAGGAGAATGGGATTCTCTCTCAGCATTACTCCTTCGTATACATCATAGTACGATGGTACATCGGGGCGGAGCAATAGCACCCTATGTGATATGGTGTGCTCTATGATGAGTACTACCGAGTTTCCTATTTTCCTTTTGGAAGTTATGCATTTGAGAAGTTGCATACCTATTGAATAGGGTTTCAATCAAATCAGTTGCCTACCACTTCATATATGATATGGAATGGGAAGAGCCCAAATCTTTAGTATGTTAAGATTTGGGGTTGTCCGGCCTATGTGTAAAAGCAAAATCCGGACAAGCTCGAGGCAAAGTCAGTTCTGTGGAAGTATGTTAGATATCCCAAGCATTCGCAAGGGAATATCTTCTACCAAACCGAGGAACAAAAGTTGTTTTATTTCTCAGCATGCCACCTTTGTGAAAGGGAATTTCTTGTGAAGAAATTATTGGTCATGAGGTAGAACTGGAAAGAGTTCCAGCTATACAAACTGCAGCTGATGATTTGGTAGAAACAAAGGATTCAATAGTTTCCAACGAACTTCAGCCTCTCCGCCGATCTAGTAGGATTCCTCATCCACCTGAGAGATACTTCGGTTTCTCTATGACAGTGGAAGCGAGGATTGCATTATGAGATGATGACCCAACTAGTTTCGAGCTGGCCATCAGGAGTGGGACTTTGTAAGAATGGCTAGATGCTTAGTGATCTGAGATGGAATCCTTATACACCAACAAAGTATGGACTTTGGTTGCTTTATCTGAAGGGTTAAATCCCCATCAGGAGCAAGTATATCTTGAGAAGATTACTTGGTGTACATGGAAAAGTTGAGACTTTCAAAGCTATGCTTAAAGTCCATCCAGATCCTACTTGCCACGGCTACATACCATGACTAGGATATCTGGTGGTTGGGTGTCATGACTGCTTTTCTAAATGATGATTTGAAAGAGAGCGTCTATAAGTACACAGCCAGAGGACTTCGTAGACAGTGGGAGCAGTGGAAACGTGTGCAAGATATTTTATGTGATAAATCAGGTATCACGGAGTTGGAACATCGGTTTTGATGTGGTAGTCAAAGAGTTTGACTTCATCAAAATTGTAGATGAACCTTGTACATACAAAAAGGTAGTAGGGAGTATGGTGGTGATCCTCGTAGAGTACGTGGATGACATACTCTTGATAGGGAAGGAGTTTCCTATGCTACGCTCGGTCAATCACCGCTTATCACAAGGATTCTCCATATAGGATCAAGGTGATACCTTCTAAATCCTGGGTTATAGATCTATGAGATAGATCTATTTGGATGTTAGGATTCTCACTAGTCGTAGTGAGATGGTATCAATCGATCATGGGGAGAATCACTGGAAAGCTTCCAGGGTGATAAGGACGACTGAATGTCAGACACAGGCATTGTCTTTACCCTCAGTGGAGGGACGGTATGTTGGAAGAGTTCCGAGCTAGATACCGTGACTTACTAGACGATTAAAGGCAAGATACATCGTTACCAAAGATACTACCAAAGAGGCAGTCTGGATATATATGAGTTCATAAGATGAACTTCGTTCCTGCCATTGTGTGACAATGGAGTTGTGGCTTATGCCAAGGAACCTTCGTCCCATCAGAAATCTAGATATAATTCTTAGGCAGTATCACCTGATCATGGAGAAAGTTGATCTTCAGGGAGATCGATGTTAGGAGAGTAGACAAGGTGGACAACAGCGCGAATCCACTCACAAAGGCCTAATTCCCCGAAGAGACTTTTATGGGATGGTTGAGTATGAGATACTTCAACCACAGCTGATTGTTGTGTATGCGATACCACAACAGATGGCCCTAGTGCAAGTGGGAGATTATTAGTTATATGTATGCCCTAGAGACCATTACTATACATACGATGTATATTGTAGTGGATGCTTGGACATATATAGGAAGGACTTTCTTGCTCGACATGATAGTATGCTATCTGGTTACACTTTATCTTAACATGTATTCTGATTGTCTCTATGTTACATGTTGATAAAGCCCTTAGGATATGTACTCGACTACTGGGATTATGATGAGATCATACTAGTGGGGCAATGGTAGTCGACGAGTACATCCTATAACTGTTCCTAGTCGAGGGTGTATCGAGACAGGGCATCGATACACCAGAGTAGACTAGCGTATATGCATCTTGACCCATTTGATGGGCGATGGATGATCCTATATCCATCGGTGTTTGAGATCAAGGATGGTGTACGGGTGCTCAGTAGAGACTGGGTACACTGGACGGACTCGCCGAGAACTCCCAGATGGTATTACACCACGTCAGATGGCAGTTCTCTGGTGACACTGGTACAGAGTAGTCTGTAGACACGAGATCGTCATAGAGTCTTGTGTGATTCCCACTGTGCTTTGATTTCCATCATACCACGTCCAAGAGGGCATGCAAAAAGGTGTCTTTTGGGTATAGTCCCGAATTACATTGAGGCAATAAGCGATAGGAGGGGATTCGTCTCTCCCGGTATAGGGAGTTGATGTTGCGCTGTGTTCGATTGGCTATAACTAGAAATCCCTGGCCAGGGTTGCTGAGATTTACTGATAAGTGTTATCAGTGGTTTCTTGAACTGTTATAGACCTCAGATCGACATGACTTATCAAGCTACTGGGGTCTGACGTTTACCACCCCTAGGCAAGATATGCGACATATCAGACGGAGTGACCGGACTGTACGGCAGTGTTACTGATTAGATTCACAGGATAATGTACAGGCTTAGTTATTGATCTTCTGATCGCTCAATACCTGGGTGGCTGTTATGTTTAGCTGACCGCTTGCAGCTCGTGGGTGTTTGATATGATCATCTCCTACTGCGGGCGTATTGACGATTCTTTAGAGTCCTACACAGAGGTTTCTTGACTCAGGCAAAACGGAGTAGGAGCACATATATGATATGTGCGGGACCGAGAACAATACGTGTATGTGATACCGTATTAGATTCTCGCGATATGAGATATCGGCCGGGTATATATGATCTAGCCTGGACATCGGATCAAGTGTTGATTCGATGAACTGATACAGATTATATTAGTCGGTTTTTTATGAAATAGCTGGATTATCGGATCAAGTGTTGATTCGATAATTTAATGTGTAATTATATATTTGATATATTAAATTACATTAACTAATATAAGCTCACTAAAAGATTCTTTTTCTCGCTCGGGTAACACATTGATATATATGCGATATATGTTAATTGTATTATTTTATTTTGTTACAATAAATATTGTATATGTGATATATAATATTGTAACATGTTAGGGTTATTAATGCAACATGTTTAGTGGAGATTAAACAAGGTTAGGGTTTGATTTGGGTTAATCTTTTCTAGAACCTTCTAGAAGGTTTTGTTTTGTTTTCTGCAAAGATATTTGTTTTGATATTTTGGAAGATATTTGTTTAACCCAACCCAACCCTTTAACCTTAGTTAAATCTCTACAAAGCTTACATGAACCATGGTTGCATTTCTAACCTCACACTTAACTTTCATTATTCATCACAAAAGAAACGGTTCTTCTTCTTCCTTATTCTTTTCATGGAAAAGATTTCTAGCTTTTTTATTAGTGATGAAAATGAGTTAGATTAAGAAAAGAAATGAGAGCTAAAATCCAACTTCATCATCCTAATCTATCCTAGCTATTTAGATTCGGGTGTTCACTTCATTTAGTGAGTGAGAGCTTGTGTTAAACAAAATTCAAGGTAGATCATCTTAGTTATCGAAGATAGGAAGCAAGCTTACATCTTTCTCTTCGTGGAGCCTCTCTAGAGTCGGGGAACATGATGATTGCAGCGAAGGGACCTCAACACGGAGCATTAGAAGTGAAGGACCGGACTACAAAGGTTGTAATCCCAAACTCTTAGAAGTAAAGTTTTTTACTTGCTTTGTTTCGCCTAATCTCTAGTTTAAAGATCTTGGTTAGGGTTGTTCGGCACGTCTAAATTTTAAATCGGGCATGGTTGATGCCTTATAGACCCTTGTGAGAGTGCTTAGTAACCCTGCAAACGGGCCCGCATCTCATGGCGTTGAGACGGAGGGGTCTTCACTCTAGAATTGGCGGGCTATTCGCCGCACTCGTAGGGGTTACAGGTTGACCCAAGGTAGAGTGCTCAAGTTACCGGATTCCGTGAAGTGCTAGGTGGTCCATTCACTTTGCTGAAGGGGGCTGACTCGCTTCTGGTTTTGGCGGGTAACATGCCACGCTCGTAGGGGTCTAGGTTTTCATTGCACAGGCTATCCACACGACTAGGGGAATGTTGGGTTTCATTTGTAGCTAAAACGAAACCCGGGGCTCCCAGATTATCTGTAATGTTCTGTGATGCTCATTACATTTTTGTGATGTTGCATTTATCATGCCTGGAGCGATTATTATATATTGATATATATATAATAGTAGATGTTGTATATGTTTTACACCCGTGCTAGTCCAGTCCCCGCTCTGTCGTTAGTTATGTAACCTAACGGGTGATGACGGGAGCCAGCGGCGAATGCGGATGGCATATACGTACATTTTATTTTCGTTCTTTTCTGGTGTGATTAATTGGTGGGACTGCGTTGATTTTGATCAATGCAAGAATAAAACAGACCTATATGATGTTGTTGGAACCAAATTTTCAAAAAGTTGTTATTGCAAGGACGTTCTCTTTTGCTTTGCACAGTGGTATTCGGTTATGAAAATTCAGCACCTCATTCGACGAGGCAAGGCCCGAGATCCCTTCACCGGGAGTGACCCCTTGGGCAGAAGTTTGCGTCAGAGTAATAACTTCACTATAGTCGATTATTTTTTCTTTGCATCGTGGTATTCAGTTTGGAATATCCTGCACCTCATTCGACGAGGAAAGAGCCGAGATCCCTTCACCGGGAGTGACCTTTTTACCAAAGGTTTTCGCAACTATATTTTTATAAAGGCTATCTGGTTCCTTCAACGATATCAATTCAATACGTTAAAGGTTTTTCGCCAAAAACCAGCCGTAGCCCTCCGTCATTTCTTACAGGTATTACTTAGTATTCATGTTGTGTAAGTTGACCTCTGTCAAGGCACAGTGCTGGGTAGCTGGGTAATGCTTGTTTGTTGCATAGATATGCGATTAGTTAGGACAATCGCACGGTCATTTTTGTTGGATATAGTGCCCTCAATGTCAATTATTGGATCGCAGGCACGTGATTGCAATGATTGAGGGAGGACCTATACCGGTAGGACAATCTTACTCGAGATGATAGTAAGCTATCTGGTTTATCTTTATCATCGTGTACTGATTTAGGTGACATGATATATATCACTATTGCACGTTGATAGAATCAATAGGATTCTTGCTTGACAACCAGCAGTATGATGGCGATCATATACGTGAGAGTTAGGTAGTCTATAAGCACATCCTTAAAAGTGGTCCCTTGTCGCGGGAGATTTGAGACAGGGCATCAATACTCCGGAGTAGACTAGTGTATACAGTCGAGACCTCGACGAGGGGCGGTGGCCGGTCTCATAAGCCATTGGTGTCAGTTGGTTCACCTAAGATGTATACAGGTGCTCATTGGATTATGAGTATACCGGACAGGCCTCGCCGGGAACATGCTAGCTGGTTATTAAAACCTATCGTCAGATAGCAATTCCCACGTGACATGTGTACAGGTTAGTCTATTGACCTGAGATCGTCATTTTTCTCGTATGAGTTACCACTGAGCTTTGATTATTATCCAACCACGTCTTAAAGGAGTCGTGCAAACAGGTTTTAGTTGGGTACAGTCCCGAGCCACATGGAGGCAGTAAGCGGATCGGCAAGGGATTCGTCTCTCCCTACGTTGAGAGTGAGATCGTGCTGTGTATAGGAGAGCCATTACATAAAATCCATGACCATGGTAAGAGAGATTTACAGGTAGGTATTCCAGTAGTATCTCAGGTGTTTTGGACGGCACTCCGACACGATTTAGACCGCTTTTGGGGGTCTGACGTTTACAAGCTCCCTAGGCCCGATATGCGATACTCATAGACGAATGGACCGGACTGTATGAATATTGTCACACATAGGCTCAGTAGGGTTCCAGGATGAGTTCCCTCATCGGACTCCCTTTGACTCAGTACATGGGCAGCCATTACGTACAGCTAGTACCACTGACGGCTTGTGGTTAAATCCACTGCCAGTGTATTGACAAGTCTTTAGAGTCCTCGACAGAAGTTTTCCCAGTTCGGGCAAAACATTGTAGAGGCCGTATGGTTTTATGGCAGGGTTCGAACATATGCGTGCATTAGTGCACGTGTCATGGTTCGGACGGATAATACTAGCGGGCTTTGGTTTAAGCCGGATCCTAGTATTATACTGTGTAGATTTTGTCTCATTGCATTTGTATTCGGTCGGAATACAAATGCGGGTATGTATATACAGTTGCAGGGTTATCCTGTAATTTTGTTACGGGATCGCTTTTTGTGTAGGGTTCCTAGGCACGCTAATGAGGTCTCACAAGGCATCAATTATGCCAATTTCAAATTTTACAAGTGCCGAGAAACCCTAATACGGATCGTTAACTAGATATTTAGGCGAAACATGCAACTAGTTAACAACTTAACTAAGTGAACGGAAATACAACCTTTGTAGATCCGGTTCTCCACCTCCATGGCTCCGCGATGATGTCCTTCCGCTGTCCAAATCGGATTCCGGACTCTAGCATCGGCTTCATCGAAGAAATGGGCGGGCTTGGTCGTCGGCTTCGATGCCGAAGATGATCTACGTCGAGGCATCACAAGATCAAGCTCCCACTTCACCAAGTCATGAAACTTGTAAAGAAAACACCCTATACTACTTGGCAAGAGGTAGAGGATGAAGAAATAGGAGGTGGGTTCACTTTAGAATTGGATTTCTCACTCTTTTTCTCAAGTTGCCATTGAAGGAGGCAAGCTTATCATCTTTGATGAAGATGAAGAAGAAGAAGATCAATATGATAAGTTAATTATTATATAAAAGAAAAATAATACTTATCATATATTTAACCATGGTCAAGTGTAGAGAATGAATCATGGTTAAGTGAAATGGTTAGGGTTAAGCATGAGACAAAAGTGGTCAAACTTTCAACACTTCATGAAGCTTCATGAAAGATACAAAGAAAGACACCATATCTATTTATCCTTTTAATTTCCAAAAAGAATAAATAAATAAATGAATAAGCAAAATCCTAATCATCAATTTAACCATGGTTTAATTCTTTACACTTAACCAAATAAGCATGTATCATCAAACATGATACAATCATGTGCACAAAAGTATATCACATATACAACTTGCACAATTCAAGTGAGAAAATCCATTTAAAGTGAACCAATACTAGTTAATGCAAAGTAATATATCAAATATATAATTATACATTAAATCATTAAATCAACACTTGATTTAACGATCCGGTCATATCGCATATAACCGACCAGTATCCTATGTATCGGCTTACCGAATCAATCCTTGATTCGATAATTAGGTTATATCTCATACAACCATATCGATACATTCATCACGAGAATAGAATACGGTATCACATACACGCATTATTCTCGGTCCCTCACATATCTCATATGCGCTCCTATTTCGTTTCGCTTGAGCCAGGAAACCTCTGTGTAGGACTCTAAAGACTCGTCAATACGCCGGCAGCAGGTGATGATCATATCAAACACCCACAAGCCGCAAGCGGTTTGCTAAACGTAACGGCCACCCGGGTATTGAGCGATCAGAAGATCGTCGAGCAAGCCCGCTCACACTCCTGTGAATCCAACCAGTAACACTTACCGTACAGTCCGGTCTCGTCTTCTGATATGTCGCATATCTCGCCTAGGGGTGGTAAACGTCAGACCCCAACAGCTCGATAAGTCGTGTCGATATGAGGTCTATAACAGTTCGAGAAACTACTGGTAACACTTACCAGTAAATCTCAGAAACCCTGGCCAGGGATTTCCGGTTATAGCCAATCGAACACAGCGCAACATCAACCCCCTATACCAGGAGAGACGAATCCCCTCCTATCGCTCATTGCCTCCATGTGATTCGGGGCTGTACCTAAAAACCACCGTTTTGCATGCCCTCTTGGACGTGGTAAGGTGGAAATCAAAGCACAGTGGGAATCACACAAGACTCTATGACGATCTCGGGTCAACAGACTACTCTGTACCAGTGTCACCTGAGAACTGCCATTTGACGTAAGGTATAATACCATCTGGGAGTTCTTGGCGAGTCCGTCCAGTATACCCAGTCTCCACTGAGCACCCGTATATCATCTCCGATGTCAAACACCAATGGATATGGGATCATTCATCAGCCATCTGTATGGGTCGAGAAGGCATACGCTAGTCTACTCTGGTATATCGATGCCCCGTCTCGATATACCTATGACTAGGGACTTTGAAGGATGTACTTTTGGACTACCATGTCCCCACTAGTATGATCCGCATCATAGTCCAGGTAGTCAAGTACACATCCTAAGGGCTTTACCAATATGTAAAAGAGAGACAATTAGTGTACACGTTAAGGTAAAGAGTAACCAGATAGCATACTATCATGTCGAGCAAGAAAGTCCTCCCTATATATGTCCCAGCATCCACTACAATATACATCTTATGTACAGTAATGGCCTCTAGGGTATACATATAACTAACAATCTCCCACTTGCACTTGGGCCATCTGATAGCAGTGGTTGTAGTATCTCATACTCAACCATCCCTTAACAGTCTCTCTCTGGGAATAGGCCTTTGTGAGTGGATCCGCCGTGTTTATCCTCTGAGTCTACTCTCCTAACCTCGATCACCCTGGAGATCAACCATCTCCATGATCAGGTGATACTGCCTTAGAATATGTCTGGATCACTGATTGGACGGATGTTAATTGGCATAAGCCACAACTCCATTGTCACACAATGGGAGGAACTAAGTTCATCTCATGAAAAAATATACATCCAGACTGCCTCTTTGGTAGCATCTTAAGTAGCGATGTATCGAGCCTTTATCGTCTAGTATGCCACGGTATCTATCTTGGAACTCTTCCAACATACCGCCCCTTTACTGAGGGTAAAGACAATGCCTGTGACTGACTTTCAGTCGTCCTTATCACTCTGGAACCATTCCAGTGATTCTCCCCAGGATCGATTGATACCATCTCACTACAACTAGTGAGAATCCTAACATCCAATTAGATCTATCTCATAGATCCAAAACCCAGGATTTAGGAGGTATCATCTTGATCCTATATGGAGAATCATTGTGATAAGCGGAGATTGACCGAGCGTAGTATAGGAAACTCCTTCCCTATCAAGAGCATGTCATCCACGTACTCTACGAGGATCGACACTATACTCCCTACTACCTTTTTGTTTATACAAGGTTCATCTACCATTTTGATGATGTCAAACTCTTTGACTAACACATCAAAACAGTTGTTCCAACTCCGCGATACCTGCTTTATCCTATAAAGCATCTTGTACACGTTTCCGCTGCTCCCACTGTCTACGAAGCCCTCTGGCTGTGTACTTATAGACGTCCTCTTCTAAAACATCATTTAGAAAAGCTGTCATGGCACCCAACCGTCAGATATCGTAGTCATGGTATGTGGCCGTGGCAAGTAGGATCTGGATGGACTTAAGCATAGCCACTTGAAAAGGTTTCATCATTATCCACGCCTGGTCGATGACGAAAAAGTTTAACAAGTCTAGCTTTGAAAGTCTCAACTTTTCCATCTACACCAAATAATCTTCTCAAGATATACTTGCTCCTGATGGGGATTTAACCCTTCAGATATAGCAACCAAAGTCCATACTTTGTTGGTGTACATGGATTCCATCTCAGATCACTAAGTATCCAGCCATTCTTACAGAGTTCCACTCCTGATGGCCAGTTCGAAACTAGTTGGGTCATCATCTCATGATGCAATCCTCGCTCCCACTGTCATAGAGTAACCGAAGTATCTCTCAGGTGGGTGAGGAACCCTACTAGATCGGCGGAGAGGCTGAGGTTCGTTGGTAACTATTGAATCCTTTGGTTCTATCAAATCATCTGCTGTAGTTTGTATAGTTGGAACCTTTCCAGTTCTACATAACAGACTTTGCCTTGAGCTTGTCCGGATTTTTCTTTTAGACATAGGCCGGACAACCCTAAATCTTAACTTGCTTAAGACATGGGCTCTTCCCATACCATATCTCATATAGAGTGGTAGGCTATGATCTGATTTGATTTGAACCCTATTCAATAGGTATGCAGCTTCTCAAGTGCATAACTCCCAAAAGGAAATAGGTAACTCAATAGTACTCATCACAGAGCACACCTTATCATATAGGGTGTGATTGCTCCGCCCCGATATACCATCGTGCTATGGTGTATACGGAGGAGTAATGCTGAGAGAGAATCTCATTTTCCTTTAGAATAGTCCAGGAATTCCGTACTAAAGTATTCTCCTCCTTGATCTCATCAAAGGACATAATATTTATACCCGTATTGGTTCTCTACTTCTAACTTATATTCTGTGAATATCTCAAAAGGTTCTGACTTGTGTTTCAACAGGAACATATGTCTGAATCAAAAGAGATCATCAGAGAATTTAATGAAGTATAAAGAACCGGTCTTGGCAAATGTATACAGGGGACCTACATACATCAACATGTATCATCCCAAGAGTTCATTAACTCTTTCTCTGATTCCAATAAACAGAGCTATGGTCATCTTATCTTTGTGACATGACTGACAAGTTTCACAAGATATAAATTCAAACTGATTTAAATATGCATCTAAAATGTAACTTCAGCCAGTCGGATCGCATTGATATGACCTAGTCTACAATGCCTCAAGAAGGGTTCGTTCATTTCTGAACTCTTCCTCTTGTGTGTGTTCCGTATACTAAAGAACTGTAGTTTGATTTAGAACATCAATGCTTTTAGATAACGTGCCTGAACCGATCAACTTTTGATATAGGAAATGTTCAAAACATTATCCAACTATACAAAATTTTATCATTTCTTTACTAATAAAGAGATTGATATGATTTTGTATATCAGGTTCGGTATCTAATAACATTCGTTCAGAATCAATGTACTTGGAATACAGGGCGACAGTGACCAACAGACTTGGCTGCAACACTTGCCCCGTTTTCTGCCTCATGAAACTTATCACCCGTTCTCAGTTTTTCTACCTTTTTGCAGCCCTATGTAACAGATTACATATCTGGGATCCTGATCCGGTATCATATACCCAGGATGCGGAGGATACTGAGAAACAGTTCTTTGTAACGAACACGCCCGAAGATGATGCATCAGCATGCACTCTCTTCGTTTGGGCGGTACGGGAATTCTGGTAATCCCCAATTTTCTACTCTGTCTTATAACAATTATAAGTTAGAGCGGGACCAATGTTTCCCAGCTCAGTATAACAAGCGGGTTCGGTCAATACACCGTATTATTATCTTGATTAAGGCGTGATATGGTCGCTACCTAAAGAGAGAGAGAAGAAAACACTCAGCGTATGCTCTTGCAAGATCAGATTGGTTATTATTTTATCTAATCAGGATGGCACCCACTGTTTTTATCAAATCTTCCTTCAAACCCTAAAAGTAAAGACTAGCCGGGATTAATTACACACTACAAGTTCGCCAATCTTTCAGCCAGGCCAGTGTCGGTACTTTGAGGGAGGTGCTCCGTGCTTTCGCACGAACCTAATTAATGTAAACCTCGTTTTCCCAGAGGCGTAACCTCGTTAACACCTTTCTAGACACCTACTTGATCGGTTAGTTGTAATGTGTAAAACTCTCCCAGGAGTAACTCTTACTCGCAGCGGGTATCGGGATCCAACTATCTCATAGAAGGTATGCAATCTCATTGCAAATTTCAACACTTGAAATTCCCGATAATATTTTACCCCTAGTGTTCTATGACCTTGACGAATGCCAAACAACCCATAGTCCACTAGTCAAGTTCAACCCGTACATTTGTTGATTGAATTAAACCCACCCACACGACCCTTGATGAATGCCAAACAACGCCGTACGAATACCCTAATCCAATCTGCATCATATGCATAAGCAGATAAATACTAGTTAGCTACCGTACACTACGCCTTGACGAATGCCAAACTACCGCAGCACGAATACTAACTAGTACTTATCTGAAATGACGGAGGGCTACGACAGGTTTTTTATGAAAACCTATTGCGTAATGAACTTGATATCGTTGTAGGATCGAATGATTTTGAAATGGAGTGTTTTTTAGGCTTTTCTAGTTTTGCTAAAGGGGTCACTCCCGGTGAAGGGATCGTCGGCCCTTTCCTCATAGAATGAGGTGCGGGATATATCATATATATCACTGTGCAAAGCAAAAACTCTTAAAAGCAATCAAAAAGACAAACCGAGTGTGTAGCATCTACCAGTTATTGCTAAAGGAGTCACTCCCGGTGAAGGGATCTCGGTTCTTTCCTCATCGAATAAGGTGCAGGATATATCATATATACCGCTGTGCAAAGCAAGAACTGTAGCTACCCTTTTTTATTTTGAAATTCGATTCTACAACATCTTAGGTTTCTTTTATTTCATTAATCACATTAATGAAGTCCCATCATTTAAGTACCTAAACATCACAGATAAATACGACGTACACTTATGCCATCCGCATTCGCCTCGATGTCCGCTCGTGCACCGTTAGGTTAGGTAACTAACGGCAGAGCGGGGCAGGGCTAGCACGGGTGTAAAACATAAGTAACGTCTATATAATATATCATATATACTATATACAGTATCCATCACAGAACATATCACATGATCACATCACAGATATCGCAGCAGAAGAATCATATGAAATATTGGATATACTAGGACATCCGTGTTTTCAATACGAGCCAGTATAAAACACGGATTCCACGGTCGTGATGAATAGCCAAACCCACACCCCTAGACCCTTACGAGAGCGGCAAGCAACCCTACCAATTCTGGAGTTAGGAGACCCGGACTCGACTCCTCGAGTTGGTCTCCCACTGGACTCCAGAACCCAGTTACTTGTGCTCTCCTCCTTGGGTCTATCCTAGTGCGGAAAAGTAAATAATATACAAAGGGTGACAGCTTCCGCAACCTGGAAGTGCCCCAATAAAAGAATATTACATACAAGTTTTTACATGAATGAAAATGAAAAACACTCATCTCATATAAAAAACCCCGGCTATTCAAACACGACGATCCAATATAACATATCCAGCAACACATAACATCACATGTTATCAACGTAAGTAAATATGCGCATCCCAATTGTCGTTCACATATAGCAACGAAACCGGCGATATCACAAATTACACTTACGGTCACAGAAAAGAAAGTGTAAAACTACAACAATTGGAATCCGCAACTTGCATAGACATCGCATGCCTAATCAAATGAATTCCTTAGACATCGCATGCCTAACAATTATAAACCCCGCATTTTAGTCTCATTATCGAAAACTCTTTTCAATATCAAGTCGGGTAATTCAACAAGATTCCCGACATACTGATCGAATGCTCGTCGCAAACTTTAGTAGACGGCCACACCCCCGATACCGTCGACGAAGTGCACCAAGGCGGAACACCGCTGCCGCGAGCACCCGAATGGATGCTTACGGTGACGGGGTTCTCCTACAGTCACTTGGTCGGGGCTATGGGGTGATGCTGTCTATTAAGTTTACCCGGCGAGTATCCGCGTACGCTACGTGATTGCGACGGACTTTTGATCACATCAAAATTCCGTAGCAACCGATCAAGTGAGACTAAACTGCTATGTTTATAACATTCATTCAGTTATCTCATAACTACTTGTGAATTCCAATTATTGTATCACATTCCGGATAAATAGAAAATGTTAAACTTTCCGATCGAACAATCAAACACCCAAGTTTTCCCAAAACAGATCAACACATGAAATAAGTTCAAAGACATTCACTTCATGCCTCAGTACCAACGGTCCAGCCGTAGAAGGGTCAAGCCAACGCCTCACATGTGGCACGCCGTACTGCCCCAAACCCGAAGGTTCAAAGGGCAGTTCAAGACGGTCACATAATCGTGTTAAGGTTTGTTGTCTTCTAGAGGGACCATCGCGTTACTTGCACTACTTAGAACGTCTTTAAACCTCAGAAAAATCCAACACTTGGAAATTTTCCGGCAGGGGAAAAGGTGGGTATTTATATCCGGTCGAACTTTTTAACATATTCTAAAATATCCGGAAAGCCACACAGACAAAATTTGATAATCCGATCGAATCTTTGATTCCCAATACAACCCCAGAATACTCAACTGTAGAGTCACAAGAAAAATACCCAGAAAATATAGCATTCAATTATATGAATTACTGTGCAGAAATCATTGGACAAGGAGACAGAACGGCCGCGGAACCGCCGCACATGCCAGGCTTGTGCCGCGGTTCCGCGGTGGACTAATCGAATTAGACCCTCGTTTTTCACAGTAATTCAAATAAGACCCTGCTTATTTTTCTGCATATTTTTAATTCACAAAAATCCAAATTTTCAGAAAATGTACAGAGAGCATTTTGGATAAGGGTTTCGATGTTCGTTCGGACTTCAAACGTCGTCTACACTTCACCTAAGGCTCTAGCTAGGCTCTGATACCACTGTAGGGTTCCTAAGCATGCTAATGAGGTCTCACAAGGCATCAACCATGCCAATTTCAAATTTTACAAGTGCCGAGAAACCCTAATACGGATCGTTAACTAGATATTTAGGCGAAACATGCAACTAGTTAACAACTTAACTAAGTGAACGGAAATACAACCTTTTTAGATCCGGTTCTCTACCTCCATGGCTCCGCGATGATGTCCTTCCGCTGTCCAAATCGGATTCCGGACTCTAGCATCGGCTTCATCGAAGAAATGGGCGGGCTTGGTCGTCGGCTTCGATGCCGAAGATGATCTACGTCGAGGCATCACAAGATCAAGCTCCCACTTCACCAAGTCATGAAACTTGTGAAGAAAACACCCTATACTACTTGGCAAGAGGTAGAGGATGAAGAAATAGGAGGTGGGTTCACTTTAGAATTGGATTTCTCACTCTTTTTCTCAAGTTGCCATTGAAGGAGGCAAGCTTATCATCTTTGATGAAGATGAAGAAGAAGAAGATCAATATGATAAGTTAATTATTATATAAAAGAAAAATAATACTTATCATATATTTAACCATGGTCAAGTGTAGAGAATGAATCATGGTTAAGTGAAATGGTTAGGGTTAAGCATGAGACAAAAGTGGTCAAACTTTCAACACTTCATGAAGCTTCATGAAAGATACAAAGAAAGCCACCATATCTATTTATCCTTTTAATTTCCAAAAAGAATAAATAAATAAATGAATAAGCAAAACCCTAATCATCAATTTAACCATGGTTTAATTCTTTACACTTAACCAAATAAGCATGTATCATCAAACATGATACAATCATGTGCACAAAAGTATATCACATATACAACTTGCACAATTCAAGTGAGAAAATCCATTTAAAGTGAACCAATACTAGTTAATGCAAAGTAATATATCAAATATATAATTATACATTAAATCATTAAATCAACACTTGATTTAACGATCCGGTCATATCGCATATAACCGACTAGTATCCTATGTATCGGCTTACCGAATCAATCCTTGATTCGATAATTAGGTTATATCGCATACAACCATATCGATACATTCATCACGAGAATAGAATACGGTATCACATACATGCATTATTCTCGGTCCCGCACATATCTCATATGCGCTCCTATTTCGTTTCGCTTGAGCCAGGAAACCTCTGTGTAGGACTCTAAAGACTCGTCAATACGCCGGCAGCAGGTGATGATCATATCAAACACCCACAAGCCGCAAGCGGTCTGCTAAACGTAACGGCCACCCGGGTATTGAGCGATCAGAAGATCGACGAGCAAGCCCGCTCACACTCCTGTGAATCCAACCAGTAACACTTACCGTACAGTCCGGTCTCGTCGTCTGATATGTCGCATATCTCGCCTAGGGGTGGTAAACGTCAGACCCCAACAGCTCGATAAGTCGTGTCGATATGAGGTCTATAACAGTTTGAGAAACTACTGGTAACACTTACCAGTAAATCTCAGTAATCCTGGCCAGGGATTTCCGGTTATAGCCAAATGAACACAGCGCAACATCAACCCCCTATACCGGGAGAGACGAATCCCCTCCTATCGCTCATTGCCTCCATGTGATTCGGGACTGTACCCAAAAACCACCATTTTGCATGCCCTCTTGGACGTGGTAAGGTGGAAATCAAAGCACAGTGGGAATCACACAAGACTCTATGACGATCTCGGGTCAACAGACTACTCTGTACCAGTGTCACCTGAGAACTGCCATCTGACGTAAGGTATAATACCATCTGGGAGTTCTTGGCGAGTCCGTCCAGTGTACCCAGTCTCCACTGAGCACCCGTATATCATCTCCGATGTCAAACACCAATGGATATGGGATCATCCATCGCCCATCTGTATGGGTCGAGAAGGCATACGCTAGTCTACTCTGGTATATCGATGCCCCGTCTCGATATACCTACGACTAGGGACTTTGAAGAATGTACTTTTGGACTACCATGTCCCCGCTAGTATGATCCGCATCATAGTCCAGGTAGTCAAGTACACATCCTAAGGGCTTTACCAACTTGTAACAGAGAGACAATCAGTGTACACGTTAAGGTAAAGAGTAACCAGATAGCATACTATCATGTCGAGCAAGAAAGTCCTCCCTATATATGTCCCAGCATCCACTACAATATACATCCTATGTACAGTAATGGCCTCTAGGACATACATATAACTAACATTTTGAAGTTGCCAGTTTGCATTCTTTTTGTCCATGCCTTCTGTCTTTTCTCTATGGCTGAATTCTTGTGTTGAAGAGGTTCTTTGCAAATTTCGAAATTAGTAAAGGAGGGGGCTTTTTGTGGTGCAGGGGCTCCAGCAGCTTCATGAATGTTCTAGGATGAGCTTGGCTTCTTTTTGTGCATTATTGGTGCATTAATTATGAATAGATTGAAAAAGATATTGGTGTGACATTTTTCCTTATGATCACCACACTTGCTCTTGTGCTCACTTCCTCCCATTCTTTTGTTGGCCGGCCACTACAAATTGGGCAGCCCCCATTTTGTGTGTGGAGATTGATTAATTCATTTTTCATTGCAACAAAAGAAAATCACAGGCTCATTTCCTTATTCTCATTCCATCTCTACTCCAAAGGCAACTTCGATTAACCGTTCATCCAATCGCTTGGATGACTTGAGACAAAGTATTCTACATCATCTCTATATCAACCTTGGACACGTTGGCTAGCAGACTTCGTGTCCGAGTTGCCTCGGTTCAGTGGCGGGAGTCCATATAAAGATTCGTTGATGTGGCGCAGTTTTAGGCAAGGAGGAGATCGTAGATCGAGCGAGATCGAAGAGCGGGCTTCGTCGGCACATCCGCAACATGCTAGGGGCAGAGGTTAAAGACCGAAGGACACGGATCGATCGGTATAATCTCTAAAACTCCATTTACAGTTTTCTAGTTTACGGTTAATGGAACGATCCGGGATTCGGATGCGGTTAGCGCCAGTTCGTAAAAAGTTTTTTGTTCCGCATTTGGCCTCCGAAAGACGGCCGGGGCGCTGCCGCAACCTAACATGGTATCAGAGCCAAACTATTAACCGTTAACTAGTTGATTTAAACAATGTTAAAGTATCGAAACCGGAACAAACCCAAACGATGCTACTTGAAATTCTGTTCTCTGTTGTTTTTCGAAGTCCCAGAATTTTTTTTAAACAAGTGCAGAAGACTACTGGGGAGACCACATGAACACACCCCAAAGACGGACCCTAGACACCGGATTTTGGCCGATCTCCAAAGCCTCAATTCCGGCGTCGCCGGCCCTGGTATGGCCATTTGTGTTGGTGTTTGGGGTGTGCTCTGGTCTCTGGGAAGTTGATCCTGTGGTGTTGTTTATTTAGCCCAATTTGGATATGTTTTATCAGTTTATTTGGGCTATTCGGGGGTTATTTCGGAGTCGATATTTTCTAACATTGTTTAAGTTTCACAGTGCTTTACATTACTATCTGTGACCGTGAATGTCAATAGAGCGGTAAAACCTGTCTAATTGGTATAGTTCTTTTAAACGGGTTTTGCGAACGTGACATTCAAGTTGATGTTCTGTTTTGTGCTGTGATGTTGCGGATTTTTCATGGTGGATAGTTCCTGTGCAATGATAGTGCAGTTTTGATATTTGTACATTTGATATTGCGGGGAGAGCGTCTGACATGTAGACTGCTGTCACTTCCTGTTTGTATATTATTCTTTTGGGGAACGACCGGGTTGAGGTCGATGTACCCGTTGTATATATTTTCTTTTCTGTCCTAGGATCACCCCGCGGTGGAGTGCACGGATAGCCGGGTTCTGGAGGGCAACGGGTCTGCATCTTATGGTTTTGAGAGGGAGGGGACCTCACCCTAGGATTGGCGGACTATTCACCGCACTCTTAGGGGGTATAGGTTGACCCAAAGAGGGGTGCTCAAGTTACCGGATTCCGTGAAGTGCTGGGTGGTCCATTCACGATGCTGAAGGGGGCTGCCTCGCTTCTGGCTTTGGCGGGTAACTTGCCGCACTCATAAGGGTCTAGGTTTTCATCGCACAGGCTATCCACACGACCAGGGGAATGTCGGGTTTCATTTGTGGCTCTATGAATCCCGGGGATCCTAGATTATCTGTATTGTTCTGTGATGCTTATTACTTTTCTGTGATGTTGCATTTTATCATGCCTGGAGCGATTATTGTATATTGATATATATATATATACTAATAGATGTTGTTTATGTTTTGTACCCGCGCCAGTCCAGTCCCCGCTCTGTCGTTAGTTAAGTAACCTAACTGCCGGATCCCACTGGCTGGATCTGAGGTACATCAATCTATTTGTCTGCCTTTACGTGTGATGACGGGACCCAGTGGCGAATGCAGATGGCATAAACATACATTTTATTTTTGTTCATTTCTGGTGTGATTAATTGATGGGACTGTGTTGATTCGGATCAATACAAAGAAAACAGACCTATACAGATGTTGTTGGAATAATTTTCAAGAAGCAGTTATTGCAAGGACGTTCTCTTTTGTTTTGCACAGTGGTATTCAGCTTACAATATCCAGCACCTCATTCGACGAGGCAAGGACCGAGATCCCTTCATTGGGAGTGACCCTTTGGACAGAGGTTTGCGTCTGGGCAATAACTTCACTATAGCCGATTACTTTTGCTTTGCATCATGGTATTCAGTTGGAATATCCTGCACCTCATTCTACGGTGAAAGAACCGAGATCCCTTCACCGGGAGTGACTTCTTTAGCAAAGGTTTTCGCCACTATACATTTGTAAAAAATTATCCGGTTCCTTCAACGATATCAAGTTCCTTACGTTAAAGGTTTTTCGCTAAAAATCAGTCGTAGCCCTCCGTCATTTCAGATTAGTATTGCTTAGTATTCGCGCTACGTTTGTCGTTGCTATTCGCCGAGACGTAGTGTGCGGTAGCTCTGTTGTGCTTTTCGGTCGCTTGGATATGTGGATTGGTTAGGATGGTCGTACGACTTTGTTGATTATTCATCAAGTGTCGTGCGGGTGGGTTTAACACAATCAAGATAATGACGGGTTGAACTTGACTAGGACCTTTTGATTTCTTGATTATTCGTCAAGGTCACTTGGCTCCTAGGGATAAAAATCACATCGGGAGTTTCTAAAGAAACTGAAACTTGCCAGGCATGCGCATACCTTCTGGAGTATGATAACGTGGGTGGATTCTGTCAAGTTACCATGCAATGATAGTTGGATCCCGATTCCCACTGATGAGTTGGTTTACTCCTCGGGTGATCCCGACTAATTCTTCTTTCAGATTTGGAGGAGAATTTGCGGAAACAGTGGGAGGTTTCCTAATTAGATAAAGTGATAACGATTCTGATCTAGGTTAGAGTGCACGCAGTGTGTTTCTTTTCTCTCTCTCTTTGGCTGTGACCATGACCCGACCCTAGACTATGACTCAGTAACCAAGTTAACCAAACTTTTTAAAACACTGGCTTTTGGCTTGTCTGAGTTGCATACATCATTGCCACTTTTCTTGTACCCTATGCTTTTATCCAGAACACCCCGTATCACTGCGGAAATCCACTTCCATTAGATAAATTCATCGTATGGTTATATATGGACTCGAAGGAATTTATTCCAGATTCGAGGATGGATTCTGGTTCTGGAGAAATTGAATAGGACTATTAAGTTGTCTTTTCCTTTTACCTTCTCTCAGATTATGAGGGCTCCTAAGATTAGGGGACAGTACACCTATTACGCTTATTGGATAGCCTTCTTCCAAACCATAGGCAGGTGCCGAAAGGTAGGGAATGAAGAAAACCAATTAGCCTAAGTGTGGTGTACATAAGGTAATAAGTAAAGACAAATAAAGCGATTAGAAAGAGGGCAAATTAAATTGCGACTGCTATTCACGACCAAACCAAGTATTTCATCGCCACTCCTACTTCACCTTTGTATTTCTCCATAACACCCCGTATCACTACGAAAATCCACTGTTATTTAGATAATCCATCGTATGGTTATATAGGAACTCGATGGAACTTGTTCCATTTCGGGGATGGATTCTGGTTCAGGAGAAAAAGAATAAGGTTTATTCAGTTGTCTTTTGTCATCACCTTCTCTCAGGTTGTGAGTACTCCTAGGATTAGGAGATTACACCTATTATGCTTATTGGATAGTCTTCTTCCAAACTATAGACTGGTGCCGAACGGTAGGGAAGGAAGAAAACCATTAAACCTAACGATGGTGTACAGAAGGTAATGACTAAAGACAAATGAAGCGATTTGGAGAGATGGCAAAGAAATATACGGTTACAATCATGAATCTGGATAATGGAAGAGGCATTACTAGGAATACCCGGATACCCCTTCGAAACATATTCTTGTTTCAGTTTCACTGTGTATCGTTAATAGAAAACTGATTTATCAATTAGTCCTTACTCCAGGGTATGTATTTACCAGGTATGATTCTCACATCTGTATGGTTTTACAGATGATGAGTAGGAGTAAGTTATTGGAAATTAGGTGATCATCCTTATTATATCGGAATTCGTAGTAATTGGTGATATTTGAGGAAATCTCCTGGGTACAGTTTTCAACCTACGACGCACAGGGTTTGAGTTATTGAATTCAGGGGACTCAGACAGAGCATTGTATATTGTCCAGTGTCCATTAGGACAAAGGGGTTGGTCCTCGTATTATATTCTGTTTACTTGTGACTTCTCAAGTTTTAGACAAATGTTTCGTGGAAATACAAGGTCCAAGTTTGAGAAGTTATAGGTAAAAGAATAAAGTAGAAAACCAGCTGTAGCAAGTATCGGGATTCATCAAGGTGATCGAAGATGTAGATACTTGTGTTCGGTATTCAAATGATAGTAATGTTTTAGAGAACTAGCTTCTCTTTCAGGTTACTCATAATTGGATGAACTCCTAAGTTGAGTAATGCTGATCGGCCTCTCTTCATTTAGTTGACATGCACTGGAGACAGCTGCATGATTTGAATCTGCTTCCTATTAATTCAGTGCCTTTGTTTCTATATATAGAATGGATCATATCTTAACGTTGTTAAGGTATATGGAGTTGTCTGGCTTATGCTTAAAGCCAGAATCTGGATAACTCAAGGCACGTTTCTGTAATGGCTGTTTGTGGGTTTACCTTGGCTTTAACGAGGGTTGACTTTCTACTATCTGGAAGATCAATAGTGATATTGTTCTTGACTCACCACAGTTTTAGTAAAATGGATTTTTTCAGAAAAAAGTAGTGGGAGTATGGTAGAACTGGAAAAGATTCCAGAACCGCAAACGATTACGGAAAATTTAATAGGACCTAAAGATTCAATCAGGTTTGACATTCCATTAGCCACTCCGCAGATATGGTAGGTAACCTCAGACACTCGAGAGGTACTCTGGTAGCCTCAAGGACGGTGACATGGAGGTTCTTGTTTACTCATACTTGCCATTACTACTGTTCCAGACTATGAGACCCGGCAGGAGGATAATTATAGCATTGTTCTAAACTAGTTTTAGAAGTGCACATGTATATTATTCTGCCAGAGAGTTGTCGTAGTCAGTGGGAGCAGCGGAAGCATAGTGGACAAGAAACTTATGTCTATTTGTGGACTAAAGCAGATATAGCGGAGATAGATCATCTATTTTTGATGTGATAGTCATGGGCTTTGACTTCATCAGAATAGGGGATGGATCTATTAAGAAAGTAGCAGGGTGTGATGTCCTGGTATTTGGATGACATACACAGAGTAGGATGTAAAATTCCTATACTACGATCGGTTATATTGTGGTTGTCACACAGTGTTTTCTTCACACAGGATATGGATATTATATCAAACATTCTGGTTACTAGATCTATGGTTTTAGATCTAGATTTAGGTAGTTTCCTAATCTGGGTACTTAGACAACATTCTAAAGGTAATTAGAATGGATGACTCCTGGTATGGTGGTGTACCAGCAGGTGATGGAGTCACCCTCTCTAAAGGTGTCTTGCAGACTAAAGGGGAGAGGGATGTGCATGATTGGCAGATCACTTGCTTAGGTAATTGAGTTAATCATGAGATGTCAAGTACCACACCAAGTGTTGTTTTTGCACTAGATGCAATAAGTTGATATTGGTCCAATCCAGGAGAAACGTTCAGAGGCAGTTTTAAAACATAAGTAGATGTTCTATGGATATGATAATGACAGCCTTCTTATGGAGACGGTTATCATTCCAGGCTTCGAAGATGACCTGGATGACAAAGTGACTGTCAAAGTTATAGTTTCCCTCCGATGAGGGGCAGTAGTTTGGACAGGTTGTCCAAGCGGAGACTGAGGGAGGCATGGCGTAGGATACTGATTAAGTTCAGTTGACGATACAGTCTAGGAAGTTTGGATTTGGAGTTCATTCGTGAACTAGGTCCCATCAGATATCCAGAAATATTCTAAGACTGGTATTGCTCATTACAGGAGATGGGTTTCTCCGCGAACTTGAGATATAGAGATACATAGAAAGAAACATCAGAGCAGATCCACTCACTGAGGCTATTTATCAAACACAATAGTTTTACAAACAAGCTTTGTGAGACTGATCAGTAGAGGAGTTGGGTGTTCGGTATCACACGGGCTGTGAGTATGCGATATCGTAATAATTAGCCTTAAGTGCAAGTGGGAGATTGTTGGATATAGTGCCCTCAAAGTCAATTATTGGATCGCAGGCATGTGATTGCAATGATTGAGGGAGGACCTATAACGGTAGGACAACCTTACTCGAGATGATAGTAAGCTATCTGGTTTATCTTTATCATCGTGTACTGATTTAGGTGACATGATATATATCACTATTGCACGTTAATAGAGCCCATAGGATTCTTTCTTGACTACCAGCAGTATGATGGCGATCATATACGTGAGAGTTTGGTAGTCTATAAGCACATCCTTAAAATTGGTCCCTAGTCGCGGGAGTTTGGAGATAGGGCATCGATACTCCGGAGTAGACTATTGTATACAGTCGAGACCCCGACGAGGGGCGGTGGCCGATTTCACAAGCCATTGGTGTCAGTTGGTTCACCTAAAATGTATACAGGTGCTCATTGGGTTATGAGAACACCGGACAGGACTCACCGGGAACATGCTAGCTGGTTATTAAAACCTATCGTCAGATATCAATTTCCAAGTGACATTTTTACAGGTTAGTCTATCGACCTGAGATCGTTATTTGTCTCGTGTGAGTTCCCACTGTGCTTTGATTATTACCCTACCATGTCTCAAAGGAGTCATGCAAACAGGTTTTAGTTGTGTACAGTCTCGAGCAACATGGAGGCAGTGAGTGGATCGGCAGGGGATTCGTCTCTCCCTATGTTGGGAGTGAGATTGTACTGTGTCTAGGAGAGCCATTACATAAAATCCATGGCCATGGTAAGCGAGATTTACTGGTAGGTATTCCAGTAGTATCTCAGGTGTTTTAGGCTGCACTCCGATACGACTTATACCGCTTTTGGGGGTCTGACGTTTACCAGCTCCCTAGGCCCGATATGCGATACTCATAGACGAACGGACCGGACTGTACGGATATTGTCGCACATAGGCTCAGTAGGGTTCCAGGATGAGTTCGCTCATCGGGCTCCCTTTCACTCAGTACATAGGCAGCCGTTACGTACAGCTAGTACCACTGACGGCTTGTGGTTAAACCCACTGCCAGGGTATTGACGAGTCTTTAGAGTCCCCACAGAAAGTTTCCCACTTCGGGAGAAACATTGTAGAGGCCGTATGGTTTTATGGTAGGGTTCGAACATACGTGTGCACTTATGCACGTGTCATGGTTCGGACGGATAATACTAGCGGGTTTTTATTTAAGCCGGATCCTAGTATTATACTGTGTAGATTTTTGTCTCATTGCATTTGTATTCGGTCGGAATACAAATGCGCGTATGTATATATAGTTGCGGGGTTATCCTGTAATTTTGTTACGGGATCGCTTTTTGAAATTGCCAGTTTGCATTCTTTTTAGCCATGCCCTCTGCCTTTTCTCCATGGCTGAATTCTTGTGTTGATAGGGTCTTTGCAAATTTCGAAATTAGTAAAGGAGGTTTTTTTTTTGTGGTGCAGGGGCTCCAGCAGCTTTATGAATGTTCTAGGATGAGCTTGGCTTCTTTTTATGCATTATTGGTGCATTAATTGTTAATGGATTGAAAAAGATATTGGTGTGACATTTTTCCTTATGATCACCACACTTGCTCTTGTGCTCACCTCCTCCTATTCTTTTATTGGACGGCCACTACAAATTGGGCGGCCCCCATTTTGTGTGTGGAGATTGATTAATTCATTTTTCATTGCAACAAATGAAAATCACAAGCTCATTTCCTTATTCTCATTCCATCTCTACTCCAAAGGAAACTTCGATTAACCGTTCATCCAATCGTTTGGATGACTTGAGACAAAGTATTCTACATCATCTCTAGATCAAACTTGGACACGTTGGCTAGCAAACTTCGTGTTCGAGTTGCCTCGGTTTAGAGGCGGGAGCCCGTATAAAGATTCGTTGATGTGGCGCAGTTTTAGGCGAGGAGGAGATCGTAGATCGAACGAGATCGAAGAGCGGGCTTCGTCGGCATATCCGCAACGTGCTAGGGCCAGAGGTTAAATACCGAAGGACACGGATCGATCGGTATAATCTCTAAAACTCCGTTTATAGTTTTCTACTTTACGCTTAATGGAACGATCCGGGATTCGGATGCGGTTAGCGCCAGTTCGTTAAAAGTTTTTTGTTCCGCATTTGGCCTCGGAAAGACGGCCGGGGCGCTGCCGCAACCCAACATGGTATCGGAGCCAAACTATTAAATGTTAACTAGTTGATTTAGATAATGTTAAAGTATCGAAACTGGAACAAACCCAAACAATGCCACTTGAAATTCTGTTCTCTATTGTTTTTCAAAGTCCCGGAAATTTTTTTTAAACAAGTGCAGAAGACTACTAGGGAGACCACATGAACACACCCCAAAGACGGACCCTAGCCACCGGATTTTGGCGGATCTCCTAAGCCTCAATTCTGGCGTCGCCGGCCCTGTTATGGCCATTTGTGTTGGTGTTTGGGGTGTGCTCAGGTCTCTGGGAAGTTGATCCTGTGGTGTTGTTTATTTAGCCCAATTTGGATATGGTTTTATCTGTTTATTATGGTTATTCGGGGGTTATTTCGGAGTCGATATTTTCTAACATTATTTAAGTTTTACAGTGCTTTACATTACTATCTGTGACCGCGAATGTCAATAGAGTGGTAAAACCTGTCTAATTGCTATAGTTCTTTTAGACGGGTTTTGCGAACGTGACATTCACGTTGATGTTCTGTGTTGTGCTGTGATGTTGCGGATTTGTCGTGGTGGATAGTTCCTGTGCAATGGTAGTGCAGTTTTGATATTTGTACATTTGATATTGCGGGGCGAGGGTCCGACATGTGGACTGCTGTCACTGCCAGTTTGTATATTATTCTTTTGGGGCACGACCAGGTTGAGGTCGATGTACCCGTTGTATATATTTTCTTTTCTGTCCTAGGATTACCCTGCGGTGGAGTGCAAGGATAGCCGGGTTCTGGAGGGCAACGGGTCCGCATCTCATGGTTTTGAGAGGGAGGGGACCTCACTCTAGGATTGGCGGGCTATTCGCCGCACTCATAAGGGGTATAGGTTGACCCAAGGAGGGGTGCTCAAGTTACCGGATTCCGTGAAGTGCTGGGTGGTCCATTCACGATGCTGAAGGGGGCTGCCTCGCTTCTGGTTTTGGTGGGTAACTTGCCGCACTCATAGGGGTCTAGGTTTTCTTTGCACAGGCTATCCACACGACCAGGGGAACGTCGGGTTTCATTTGTGGCTCTATGAAACCCGAGGATCCCAGATTATCTGTATTGTTCTGTGATGCTTATTACTTTTCTGTGATGTTGCATTTTATCATGCCTGGAGCGATTATTGTAAGTGCACGGCGGCGCCCTGGCCTTCAATCCGACGGCCAAATGCGGAAACGGTGATAAACTTTGATATTGCGAACTTTGCAAACCGGCACCACCGCGCACTAAACCCCGGATCGGGCCATTAAACTAGATCTAGCTAACAACAAGACGGGTTAGAGATATACCGAGTGATCCGAGTCCTCCGGTCTTCTCGTCATCGTCCCGATCTCTCACGGAAACTCCGGTCGTCGCCTCCTTGCCGGAAGGGCACCACATCGTCTGCATCTTTTACGGGCTCCCACCTCAATGCCGAGGCAACTCGGGCATGAAGCCGGCAAGTCGACATGCCCAAGAAGTGCTGTAGAATATAGTGTAGAGTGCATGTCTCACTTTGGGGTATTGGTGGCCATGGATGTGGAGGAATGAAGGTATGAAAAATGGTGCTTTCATTTTTCATTACATGAGAATGAGATGAAGGAAATATGCCACAAGCTCACAAATGAAATTCTCTTCCTCTCACAAATTGTGGCCGGCCCCCTTTATTGTTCCAAAATGGTGGAGGTGAACAAAAGAACAAGAGGGAGGTGATGGTAGTGTAAAGTGAAGGGGTGACCACATACAAAGACATCATGATAACAAAACGCATATCCAAATCAAATCCTTTCCAATCACATAAATGCATCATGGATGAAAAAGCAAAGATGCTTAACATATCAATCTTTTATGCAATAAACCCCTCCACAAAGTGTTATTTGCAAACTTGCAAATAACGCCCTCCATCGGAAAAGTCCGGCCGGGAAAGAACAAAGGAAAACCGGCCGGAACGGAATGCAAACTGGCAACTCAAGAAAACTGGTCCGTAATAAATTACAGGAAAACCCCGATACTGTGCATACACACCCGCATCTGTATTCCATCCGGATACAAATGCAAAGAGACAAAATCTACACTGTACTAAACTAGGATCCGGCTTAAACCAAAGCCGGCTAGTAATGTTCGTCCGATCCTGATCCGTGCAATACCGCACGTATCAGATCGAACCCTGCCATATATCCATACGGCCACTAGTACAAACCGTCCGATCCTGACCCGTGCAATACCGCACGTATCTGATCGGACCCTGCCATATCTCCATACGGCCTCTATAGCGTTTCGCTCGAAAGCTGAGTAACTGAATGTGTGGTGGACTCTAAAGACTCGTCAATACTATGGCTGTGGATTTAACCACTAGCACGTCAGAGGTATAAGCCAATTCGTAACGGGCCCCCAGCTATTGACCAAAAGGGACGTCGATGAGCGAGCTCATCCTGACACCCTACTGAGCCTGTCAGTGACAATATCCGTACAGTCCGGTCCGTTCGTCTATGAGCATCGCTTGTCGGGCCTAGGGGGTGGGTAAAAGTCAGACCCCCAAAAGCGGTACAAGTCGTGTCGGAGTGTAGCCCAGAACACCCTGAGATACTACTGGAATACCTACCAGTAAATCTCCTGTCTTGGCCAAGGACTTCGTGTAATGGCTCTCCTAGACACAGCGCGACCTCACCCCCAATACCGGGAGAGACGAACCCCTGAAGATCCGCTCACTGCCTCCATGTGGCTCGGGACTGTACCCAACTAAAACCTGTTTGCACGACTCCTTTGAGCCGTGGTAGGGTAGTAATCAAAGCACAGTGGGAACTCACACGAGACAAATGACGATCCCCAGGTCGATGAACTAACCTGTATACATGTCACCTGGGAACTGCTATCTGACGTCAGGTATAAGACCAACTAGCATGTTCCCGGCGAGTCCTGTCCGGTGTACTCATAACCCAATGAGCACCTGTATACATCTTAGGTGAACCAACTGACACCAGTGGCTTGTGAGACCGGCCACCGCCCCTCGTCGGGGTCTCGACTGTATACACTAGTCTACTCTGGAGAATCGATGCCCTGTCTCGAAACTCCCACGACTAGGGACCTTTTAAGGATGTGCTTATAGACTCCAGCTCTCACTTATATGATCGCCCTCATACTGCTGGCAGTCAAGAAAGAATCCTAGGGGCTCTATCAACGTGCAATAGTGACCTGTCAGGTCACCTAAAGCAGTACACGATGATAAAGGTAAACCAGATAGCATACTATCATCTCGAGTAAGACTGTCGTACCGGGATAGGTCCTCCCTCAATCATTGCAATCACGTGCCTGTGATCCAATAATTGACTCTGAGGGCACTACCTCCAACAATCTCCCACTTGCACTCAAGGCTAATTATTGCGATGTCGCATACTCACAGCCCGTGTGATACCGAACACCCAACTCCTCTACTGATCAGTCTCACAAAGCTCGTTTGTGAAACTATTGCGTTCAAGGAATAGCCTCAGCGAGTGGATCCGCTTAGATGTTTCTTTCTATGTCTCTCTATATCTCAAGTTCGCGGAGAAAGCCATCTCCCGAAATGAGCAATACCTGTCTTAGAATGTCTGGATGCCTGATCGGACCTAGCTCATAAATGAACTCCAAATCCAAACTTCTTAGACTGTATCGTCAACTGAACTTAATCAGTATCCTGCACCATGCCACCCTCAGTATTGCCTTGGACCACCTGTCCAAAATACTGCCCCTCGTCAGAAGGAAAAACTATAACTTTGACAACCTCCTTGTCGTCCATGTCACCTTGGAAGCCTGGAGTGATAACCGTCTCCTAAAGGAGGCAGCCATTATCATATCCCTAGAAAATTCACTTATGTTCTAAAACTGCTTCCGAAAGTTCCCCCAGGATTGGATCAATATCAACTTATTGCATCTAGTGCAAGAACAACATCTGGTGTGGTACTTGACATCTCATGATTGACTCAATTGCCTAAGCAAGTGATCTGCCAATCATGCACATCCCTCTCTACTTTAGTCTATAAGACACCTTTAGAGAGGGTGACTCCATTACCTGCAGGTACACTACCATGCCAGGAGTCGTCCATTCTAAATACTCTTAGAATGCTGTCAAAGTACCCTGATTGGGAAACCACCCAAATCTAGATCTAAAACCATAGATCTAGTAACCAGTATGTCTGATATAATGTCCAAGTCCCATGTGGAGAAAACACTGTGTGACGACCAAAGTATAACCGATCGTAGTATAGGAATATCACTTCCTACTACCTTCTCAACAGATCCATTCCCTATTCTGATGACGTCAAACTTATGACTGTCACATCAGAAACAGATGATCTAACTCCGCTATATCTGCTTTAGTCTATAAATAGACATAAGCCTGATGTCAACCAATGCTTCCGCTGCTCCCACTGATTATGACAACCCTCTGGCAGAGTCATATAGACGTGCACTTCTAAAGCTAGTTTAGAACGACGCTATACTCATCCTCCTGCCGGGTCTCGCAGCCTGGAACAACAACAATGGCAAGCGTGGGTAAACAAGAACTTCCCTGTCACCGTCCTTGAGGCTACCGGAGTACCTCTCGGGTGCCTGAAGTTACCCACCTTATCTGCGGAGTGGCCAATGGAATGTCAAATCGGATTGAATCTTTAGGTTCCTTATCAAATCTTCAGTAATCGTTTGCGGTTCTGGAATCACTTCCAGTTCTACCATACTCCCATTACTGTTTTTGAAAAAATCCATTTTTAATAAAACTGTGGCGAGTCTAGAACAATATTACTATTGATCTCTCAGATGGTAGAAAGTCAACCCTCGTCATAGCCTGGGTCAACCCACAAACAGCCATTACAGAAACGTGCCTTGAGCTGTCCAGTGTCTGGTTTTAATCATAAGCCGGACAACTCCCCGTACCTTAACAATGTTAAGATATGAACTGTACTATATCCAATATAGAACCAGAGGCACTGATTTAATTGAACCAGATTCAAATCATGCAGCTGTCTCCAGTGCATGTCAACTAAATGGAGAGAGGCCGATCAGCGTTACTCAACTTAGGAATGCTTCCAATTATGAGTAACCTGAAAGAGAAGCAATTTCTCTTTATCATTACTATCAACTGAATACCATACACAAGTATCTACATCTTCGATCACTTTGAAGAATCCCGATACTTGCTACACCTGGTTCTCTACTCTATTCAAATACCTATAACTCCTCAAAACTTAGACGCTGTGTTTCTACGAAACACATGTCTAAGAACTAGAGAAGTTAAAAGTAAACAGAATATAGTATGAGGACCAACCCCTCTGCCCTAATGGACACTGGACAACATACGATACTCTGTATAAGTCCGCTGAGTCTAACAACTCTTTCACTGTGTGTCGTAGGTTGAAAACTGTACTTATGGTTAAGAAGAATTACACCGCTGTTTAATACTCCTTACCTAACCATCCACTGATTTAGGTAAATGTCATCGACATAATATAAAAAGGTATATCTCACTCTATGAAAATAGACGTACAGATATATCAATTTGAAATTGGTGCACAACAGCGGATATTCAAAACCAAATATTTGCCGACGGGCAAACAGCCCAGGTGATCTCCTCAAATATCACCGATTACAACGAATCCCGATATAATGAGGATGATCACCCAATTCCCAATAACTTACTCCCACTCATCATCTGTAAAACCATACAGATGTGAGAATCATCCTGGTAAATACATACCCTGGAGCAAGTGTTAATTAGGAAATCAGTTTTCTTTTAACAGTACACAGCTGAACTGAAACATTGAAATGTTTCGATGGGGTATCCTGGTATTCTTAGTAATTCCTCTTCCATTATCCAGATTCACAACTATAACCGTATAATTCTTTGCCACCTCTCCAAATCCCTTTATATGTCTTTAGTCATTACCTTCTGCACACCCCTTTAGGCCAATTGGTTTTCTTCCTTCCCTACCGTTCGGCACCAGCCCATGGTTTGGAAGAAGACTATCCAATAAGCATAATGGGTGTACTGTCCTAGTCCTAGGAGCACTCGCAATGCGAGAGAAGGTGAAGATAAAGACAACCGAATAAACCTTATTCCTATTTCTCCTGAACCAGAATCCATCCCCGAACTGGAACAAGTTCCTTTCGAGTTCGTATATAACCATACGATGGAGTATCCAATAAACTGTGGATCTTCGTAGTGATACGGAGTGTCCTGGAGAAATACAAAGGTGATTTAGGATTGGCGAAGAAATACTTGGTTTGGTCGTGAATATCAGTCGCATTTTACTTTGCCCTCTTACTAATCCCTTGCTTTGTCTTAATCTTAATACCTTCTGCACACCATCGTTATGCTAATTGGTTTTCCTCATTCCCTACCGGTCGGCACCAGCCTAAGGTTTGGAAGAAGACTATCCAATTTGCATAATAGGTGTACTATCTCCTAAACCAAGGAGTACTCACAACTTGAGAGAAGGTAAAAGGGAAAAGACAACTGAATAATCCTATCCGTTTTCTCCAGAATCGGAAACCATCCTCGAATTCCTTCGAGTTCGTATCTGACCATACGATGGCTTTGTCCAATGGAAGTGGACGTTCGCAGTAATACGGGGTGTCCTGGAGAAAAGGGTAAAAGTAGGAGTGGCAATGAGGTTTGCAACTCTGACAATCCAAAAGCCAGTGTAAAGAAGGCTCGGTCAACTTGGTCACTGAGTCATAGTCTTAGGGTCGGGTCAATGGTCGCTGCCAAAGAGAGAGAGAGAAAAGAAACACTCAGCATGCACTCTAACCTAGATCAGAATGGTTACCAATTTATCTAATCTGGAAACCTCCCACTGTACCTCAAATTCTCCTCCAAACCTATAAGAAGAATTAGTCGAGAATACCCGAGGAGTAAACTAACTCATCAGTGGGAATCGGGATCCAACTCTCATCGCATGATAACGTGATGGAATCCGCTCATGCTATCACACTCCAGAAGGTATGCGCATATCTGGCAAGTTTCAGTTCTTTTGAAACTCCCGATGTGATTTCTACCCCATGCTCTTATGACCTTGACTTTGGCCAACATATCATAAGTCACATGTCAAGTTCAACCCGTCATTCTCCAGGTTAATTTGAGCCCACCCGTACATACCCTTGACTTGGGCCAAAATGGTAGTACGACTGCCCCAAACCAACACATCTATCTATGCTGCATATGAATACCCAATAGCTATCAATCACTGTGCCTTGACTTTGGCCAACATACACAGCTTGAATACTATTGACTACCCATATGAAACGACGGAGGGCTACGAATGGTTTCTGGCGAAAACCTTTAACGTAATGAACTTGATATCGTTGAAGGAACGGATAGCTTTTTAGAAAATATAGTGACGGAAACCTTTACTAAAGAGGTCACTCCCGGTGAAGGGATCTCGGCTCTTTCCCCGTAGAACGGGGTGCAGGATATTCCAAATGAATACCACGATACAAAGCAAAAGTAATCGGCTATAGTGAAGTTAATGCCCTGACGCAAACTTCTGTCCAAGGGGTCACTCCCGGTGAAGGGATCTCGGCCCTTGCCTCGTCGACTGAGGAGCAGGATATTCCAAATGAATACCACGATGCAAAACAAAAGTGAACGTCCTTGCAATAACAGCTTTTTGAAAAGTGTTCCAACAACATCAGAATAGGTTTGTTTTAACTTGCATTGATCCGAATCAACGCAGTTCCATCAATTGATCACACCACAAAGAACGAAAATATACTGACATACGTATATGCCATCCGCATTCGCCACTGGGTCCCGTCATCACCCGTTAGGTTAGCTAACTAACGGCAGAGCGGAGACTGGACGAGCGCGGATGAAAAACATATACAACATCTACTAATATATATATCAATATATAGTATTTCGCTCATGGCGTGAAATAAATGCAACATCACAGAAATGTATAGCATCACAGAATAATACAGATATCTGGGATCCCCGGGTTTCACAGAGCCACTACTGAAACCCGACGTTCCCCTGGTCGTGTGGATAGCTTGTGCAATGAAATCCTAGACCCCTACGGGCGCGGCAAGTCACCTGCCAAAACCTGAAGCGAGGCAGCCCCCTTCAGTACCGTGAATGGACCACCCAGCACTTCACGGATCCGGTAACTTGGGCACCCCTCCTGGGTCAACCTGTACCCCCTACGAGTGCGGCGAATAGCCCGCCAATTCCAGACTGAAGCCCCCTCCGTCCCAATGCCATGAGATGCGGGCTTGTTGCCCTCCAGAACCCGGCTATCCGTGCACCCCACCGCGGGGTAACCCTAGTACAGAAAGTAAAATATACATACAATAGGTAAATCGACCGCAACCAGGTTGTGCCCCAAAATAATAATACAATCAGGCAGTGACGGCAGTCCACATGGCGGACGCTCGCCCCGCAATATCAAATGTACATAATACAACAAAACTGTACTAGCATTGCATCCAGGCTATCCCCCCCGACCGATCCGCAACATCACAGCAAAACACAGAACATCAACGTGAAAGTCACGTTCGCAAATCCGTCTAACCGGGCTATAGCAGTTAGACTGGATTTACCGATCGAGTGACATTCACGGTCGCAGATATAATGTAAATACCGTGAAAAATGTGTTTAAAATATCCGATCGATAAAAAATTAACAAGTGGGCCCCCAAGCAATACTGTAGCACTCACAGAAAATCTGGGCCCAAGTTTAATATTCCAAAACCCCTAAAATTAGCCCAGAAGCCCACTGGAGAAGTTTGACACATTGACCATTCTAACCTGCGGCGGAACCGCGGCAACAAGGGGGGTTTTGCCGCGGTTCCGCGCTCCTCTTGAAGGATCAATGTCTCGAATTTTCCCAGAACTCTTAGAACTTCTAGTACATCAATTTTCTACAACCTGAAAAATTTTTAGAGACCGGAAAAATTCGACAGAAAACTGATGTGAACAAAAATGCAAGTTTTGGAATTTTGGTCGATCGAAAATGCAAAACACATCTAACGAAGCTAGACGAAGTTAATGGCGAGGCTCTGATACCACTGTAAGTGCACGGAGGCGCCCTGGCCGTCAATCCGACGGCCAAATGCGGAAACGGTGATAAACTTTGATATTGCGAACTTTGCAAACCGGCACCACCGCGCACTAAACCCCGGATCGGGCCATTAAACTAGATCTAGCTAACAACAAGACGGGTTAGAGATATACCAAGTGATCCAAGTCCTCCGGTCTTCTCGTCATCGTCCCGATCTCTCGCGGAAACTCCGGTCGTCGCCTCCTTGCCGGAAGGGCACCACATCGTCTGCATCTTTTACGGGCTCCCACCTCAATACCGAAGCAACTCGGGCATGAAGCCGGCAAGTCGACATGCCCAAGAAGTGCTGTAGAATATAGTGTAGAGTGCATGTCTCACTTTGGGGTATTGGTTGCCATGGATGTGGAGGAATGAAGGTATGAAAAATGGTGCTTTCATTTTTCATTACATGAGAATGAGATGAAGGAAATATGCCACAAGCTCAAAAATGAAATTCTCTCCCTCTCACAAATTGTGGCCGGCCCCCTTTATTGTTCCAAAATGGTGGAGGTGAACAAAAGAACAAGAGGGAGGTGATGGTAGTGTAAAGTGAAGGGGTGACCACATACAAAGACATCATGATAACAAAACCCATATCCAAATCAAATCCTTTCCAATCACATAAATGCATCATGGATGAAAAAGCAAAGATGCTTAACATATCAATCTTTTATGCAATAAACCCCTCCACAAAGTGTTATTTGCAAACTTGCAAATAACCCCCTCCATCGGAAAAGTCCGGCCGGGAAAGAACAAAGGAAAACTGGCCGGAACGGAATGCAAACTGGCAACTCCAGAAAACTGGTCCGTAATAAATTACAGGAAAAACCCGATACTGTGCATACACACCCGCATCTGTATTCCGTCCGGATTCAAATGCAAAGAGACAAAATCTACACTGTACTAAACTAGGATCCGGCTTAAACCAAAGCCGGCTAGTAATGTTCGTCCGATCCTGATCCGTGCAATACCGCACGTATCAGATCGAACCCTGCCATATATCCATACGGCCACTAGTACAAACCGTCCGATCCTGACCCGTGCAATACCGCACGTATCTGATCGGACCCTGCCATATCTCCATACGGCCTCTACAGCGTTTCGCCCGAAAGCTGAGTAACTAAATGTGTGGTGGACTCTAAAGACTCGTCAATACTATGGCTGTGGATTTAACCACTAGCACGTCAGAGGTATAAGCCAATACGTAACGGGCCACCAGCTATTGACCAAAAGGGACGTCAATGAGCGAGCTCATCCTGACACCCTACTGAGCCTGTCAGTGACAATATCCGTACAGTCCGGTCCGTTCGTCTATGAGCATCGCATGTCGGGCCTAGGGGGTAGGTAAAAGTCAGACCCCCAAAAGCGGTACAAGTCGTGTCGGAGTGTAGCCCAGAACACCCTGAGATACTACTGGAATACCTACCAGTAAATCTCCTGCCTTGGCCAAGGACTTCGTGTAATGGCTCTCCTAGACACAGCGCGACCTCACCCCCAATACCGCGAGAGACGAACCCCTGAAGATCCGCTCACTGCCTCTATGTGGCTCGGGACTGTACCCAACTAAAACCTGTTTGCACGACTCCTTTGAGCCGTGGTAGGGTAGTAATCAAAGCACAGTGGGAACTCACATGAGACAAATGACGATCCCCAGGTCGATGAACTAACCTGTACACATGTCATCTGGGAACTGCTATCTGACATCAGGTATAAGACCAACTAGCATGTTCCCGGCGAGTCCTGTCCGGTGTACTCATAACCCAATGAGCACCTGTATACATCTTAGGTGAACCAACTGACACCAGTGGCTTGTGAGACCGGCCACCGCCCCTCGTCGGGGTCTCGACTGTATACACTAGTCTACTCTGGAGAATCGATGCCCTGTCTCGAAACTCCCACGACTAGGGACCTTTTAAGGATGTGCTTATAGACTCCAGCTCTCACTTATATGATCGCCCTTATACTGCTGGCAGTCAAGCAAGAATCCTAGGGGCTCTATCAAAGTGCAATAGCGACCTGTCAGGTCACCTAAAGCAGTACACGATGATAAAGGTAAACCAGATAGCATACTATCATCTCGAGTAAGACTGTCGTACCGGGATAGGTCCTCCCTCAATCATTGCAATCACGTGCCTGTATCCAATAATTGACTCTGAGGGCACTACCTCCAACATTTTACACCCACGCTTGTCCAGTTCCCGCTCTGTCGTTAGTTAAGTAACCTAACGGGTGATGACGGGACCCAGTGGCGAATGCGGATGGCATATACGTACATTTTATTTTTGTTCATTTCTTGTGTGATTAATTGATGGGACTGCGTTGATTCGGATCAATGCAAAGAAAACAAACCTATACAGATGTTGTTGGAACAATTTTCAAAAAGCTGTTATTGCAAGGACGTTCTCTATTATTTTGCACAGTGTTATTCAGCTTAGAATATCCAGCACCTCATTCGACGAGGCGAGGGCCGAGATCCCTTCACCGGGAGTACTGACCCCTTGGACAGAGGTTTTCGTCAGGGCAATAACTTCACTATAGCCAATTACTTTTGCTTTGCATCGTGGTATTCTGTTGGAATATCCTGCACCTCATTCTACGGGGAAAGAACCGAGATCCCTTCATCGGGAGTGACTTCTTTAGCAAAGGTTTTCGCCACTATACATTTGTAAAAAGTTATCCGGTTCCTTCAACGATATCAAGTTCATTACGTTAAAGGTTTTTTGCCAAAAACTAGCCATAACCCTCCGTCATTTCAGATCAGTATTGCTTAGTATTCGCGCTACGTTTGTCGTTGCTATTTGCCGAGACGTAGTGTGCGGTAGCTCTGTTGTGCTTTTCTGTCGCATGGATATGTGGATTGGTTAGGACGGTCGTACGACTTTGTTGATTATTCATCAAGGGTCGTGCGGGTGGGTTTAACGCAATCAAGATAATGACGGGTTGAACTTGACTAGGACCTTTTGTTTGTTGATTATTCGTCAAGGTCACTTGGGTCCTAGGGGTAAAAATCGCATCGGGAGTTTCTAAAGAAACTGAAACTTGCCAGGCATGCGCATACCTTATGGAGTGTGATAACGTGAGTGGATTCCGTCACGTTACCATGCAATGATAGTTGGATCCCGATTACTACGAACATCCACTTCCATTGGATAAATCCATCGTATGGTTATATACGAACTCGAAGGAACTTGTTCCAGATTCAGGGATGGATTCTGGTTCTGGAGAGATAGAATAGGACTATTCTGTTGTCTTTTCCTTTTACCGTCTCTGAGGTTGTGAGGGCTCCTAGGATTACGAGACGGTACACCTATTACTCTTATTGGATAGTCTTCTTCCAAACCATAGGCAGGTGCCGAAAGGTAGGGAATGAAGAAAACCAATTAGCCTAAGTGTGGTGTACAGAAGGTAATAAGTAAAGACAAATAAAGGGATTAGAAAGAGGGCAAAGTAAAGTGCGAATGCTATCCACGACCAAACCAAGTCTTTCATCGCCACTCCTAGTTCACCTTTGTATTTCTCCAGAACACCCCATATCACTACGAACATCCAATCCTTTTGGATTAATCCATCGTATGGTTATATACGAACTCGAATGAACTTTTTCGAAGATGGATTCTGGTTCAGGAGAAATAAAATAAGGATTATTCAGTTGTCTTTTATCCTTACCTTCTCTCAAGTTGCGAGTACTCCTAGGATTAGGAGAGTACACCTATTATGCTTATTGGATAGTCTTTTTCCAGACCATAGGCTGGTGCCGAACGGTAGGGAAGGAAGAAAACCATTTAAGCCTAACGAAGGTGTACAGAAGGTAACGACCAAAGATAAATAAAGGGATTTGGAGAGATGGAAAAGAAATATACGGTTACAGTCGTGAATCTGATAATGGAAGAGGCATTATTACGGATACCCGGATACCTCTTCTAAACATTTTCTTGTTTAAGTTTCACTATGCGTTGTTAATTGAAAACTGATTTCCCAATTAGGTCCTTACTCCAGGGTATCTATTTACCTGGAATGATTCTCACATCTGTATGGTTTTACAGATGATGAGTGGGAGTAAGTTGTTGGAAATTAGGTGATCATCCTCATTATATCGGAATTCGTTGTAATTGGTGATATTCGAAGAAATCGCCTGGGTACAGTTTTCAACCTACGACGCACAGGGTTTGAGTTATTCAACTCAGGGAATTTATACAAAGTATTGTATGTTGTCCAGTGTCCATAAGGACAAAGGGGTTGGTCCTCATACTGTATTCTGTTTACTTGTGACTTCTCAACTTTTAGACAAGTGTTTCGTAGAAATACAAGGTCCAAGTTTGAGAAGTTATAGGTAAAAGAATAAAGTAGGGAACCATGTGTTGTAAGTATCAGGATTCTTCAAGGTGATCAAAGATGTAGATATTTGTGTATGGTATTCAGTTGATAGTAATGGTTTTGAGAAACTTGTTTCTCTTTTGGGTTACTCATAATTGGATGCACTCCTAAGTTGAGTAATGCTGATCGGCTTCTCTCCATTTAGTTGACATGCACTAGAGACAGCTGCATGATTTGAATCTGGTTCAAATTAAATTAGTACCTCTATTTCTATATTGTATATAGAATGGTTCATATCTTAACATTGTTAAGGTACGGGGAGTTGTCCGGCTTATGCTTAAAACCAGACTCTGGATAACTCAAGGCATGTTTCTGTAATGGCAGTTTTTGGGTTAACCCGGGCTTTGACGAGGGTTAACTTTCTACCATCTAGTAGATCAATAGTGATATTGTTCTTGACTCGCCACAGTTTTACTGAAATGGATTTTTTTTCCAGAAAAACAGTAGTGAGAGTATGGTAGAACTAGAAGTGATTCCAGAACCACAAACGATTACGGAAAATTTAAAAGGACCTAAAGATTCAATCATGATTGACATTCTATTAGCCACTCCGCAGATATGGTGGGTAACCTCAGGCAACCGAGAGGTACTCCGGTAGCCTCAAGGACGGTGACAGGGAGGTTCTTGTTTACCCAGACTTAACACTACTGTTATTCCAGACTATGAGACCCATCAGGAGGATGAGTATAGTGTCATTCTAAACTAGCTTTAGAAGTGCACGTGTATATGATTCTTCCATAGGGTTGTCGTAGTCAATGAGAGTAGCGGAATCATAGTGGACAAGAAGCTTATGTCTATTTATAGACTAAAGCAAATATAGTGGAGATAGATCATCTATTTTTGATGTGACGGTCATAGGTTTTGACTTCATCATAATAGAGGATGGATCTGTTAAGAAGGTAGTAGGGTGTAATGTCCTGGTATTTGGATGAAATTTTTTCATCACAGAAAACTGCATTTCAATACCGCTCATTCATTATCTATTTTTTGTATATATTGGTACTTTTAACCGGTGTTTGCTCAGTAATACAGATTACAGCTGTCCGTGAAAAAATACTAGAAATACATCCAGAATCACCGATATATCATTTGTGAGCTGACACTGCAATCTGAACCACAAACCGACCGATATACCAAGAGTTATTTTGCAAACAAGTGTGTGTGCACAATATTTTGGTCCAACACATAACATGTGTACACACTAACTCTTAGGGCTTGGACCATGGACTTAGGGGGAAGCCATGGCATATGGGCTACACCAAGGTGGCATGGTGTGATGTGCATTATTGTGCATTTATTGCAATAAAGGTGTGATGTGATTTGTATCTTTTTGTTTCCCTCCAAAACCTGGGTGCAGACTAAGCCTAATTTGAGAAATCAAACAACACCAGAGTCATATTGGAGTGCACACCAACTCACACTGCAAATACGAGCCCAAGTGCTCGGATTTTAGCCGAGCACTTTCCTTATGAAGCCGAGGTCTCCGGCCTCTCTGCTCCCAAATACTGCCATCTTTCTGTGGGCACCTCCTTGCTGCCACGTAGACCTTTTTATTGTTTATTTTCTTCTTTTTTTTGTGCCTATACATAGCAGGCAGTGGGCAAGCGTTCATGGTCTCACTTTTGTCCAAGTTTTACACTTTTGTTCTTGTTTTCTTTTCTCCTTTCTTGTACATAGCTAATCCCCCTTGAGCTCTCTACCATAACTTGATCTTGCAACCTCTTCATTGAGCTTGCAAGGTTAAGCTTTGGTCATTAATCTCAAGGGGTTGTATCATTCTTAAAGTTGAATAAAGCCTTCCCTTTTATGCCTTCATTTCATATGAGTTCTTTACCCTTCTCTTGATCTTACAATCTCTTGAATGAGCTTGCAAGTTTAAGGGTTGGTTATTGATCCCATGACTTGTCTTGTGTTCTATGATTCCTAGTTGTTTATTTCTTGCATTTACTTACTTGTCTTTTATTACTTGCTTTTACTTACTTGCATCTTTATTATCATGTCCTTTAATTACTTGCTTATAGTCTTTTCTTTTCTTTGTTCTTTTCTTTTGCTCTTCTTTGGTTGTTGTTGTGAATGGTTTGTGAATATGTGTTGTTAGGAAAAGAATACGACATTGTAAGTTAAGGTTTTCTTTGCTCATTTCCTTTTCCTGTATTTTCCATTGAACTCCGTCCAAACGTTACGCAAGCGCTCCGTTAGGCATCCTACCCTACCAAAGTAACGGTGACTCCTAACCGTGACCGGTTGCGTTCGGTTTGGCCGGAGGCGAAAGCAAGAGACAAGAACGAAAGGACAAGGGTCAATAAGCCGGATTCTACGAATACTGTGCTTAAGCACCTAATCCATGTTGTTGCCGATTGCTCGAGCTTCAATCGTTAAGTTCGGCTCAAAGGTTTTTAGTGCGGATTCCTTAGCTTACACTTTTATATCTTTTCCTAACAACTTTATACTTTGCACATAACACTTAGGGTAGATTTGAACAATTCCGCCCTCGCACATTAACTCGTAACGACAAGAACGTAAAACACTCCGTCTCCCTGTGTATCGACCCGTGCTCATCGCGGCTAGCTGCAAAGCGACACCGTCTAGATTGCGGTTAACTTTAAATATACCAATCAAATGGAGCCGTTGCCGGGGAGACGGTAACGCTTTACTTCTTGTTATTTCAGGTTAGTCATTGTACATCTCATTTATACTTCTAAGTCTATTTTTCAAAAACATACTAAAAATCTCAAAATTTTCAAAACCAAACAAAATAACTAACTTTGCTAACTTTGTTTTGTTCTCTGGAATTCTTACCTGCTCACACTCTGGAACTAAACTGAAGAAATAAACAATACCAGTGAGATACCTATAGAACATTGTGACACCAGAAGAAGATTAGAGCCCATTCTCCATAGGAAATCCGGCGAGAACCCCAATGTTTCCGACGTCGCCGGCTAAGTTGCCTCCATCTGCCTCCAAACTTTCTTCTGTGCTCCAGTGTTCTGTTTCTGTCCCATTTTTATTGTTTATTTTTTTATAATTTTTAGTGTATAGGTATTTGGGCATTCGTATCGTTTTTTCGCTCTAATATCCGTTTTTTCCTGAAATTTATAGATTTTTGCGGATTTGCGAATTGCGATCCTGGGGAGCAAAGTGTACATTCTAAGCTAAGGTGATTATGACGTATAGCGCCAAAGATCCGGGTAGTTTGACCCAGGCAAGCGAACTTTTCAAGCTTACCGGATTTGATTCAACGGGGGTTTCCTAACCTAAAAACTTAACGGTACGTACTTTACTAACACCTTCTTCTCAAATCCGACACGTCCAATATACTATTCTTTGCAAGTTTACTTCCAAGCGGAAAAAAATTGACTACCCGTATTTGTTGCAGTGCTGTGCTTAACGTAAAAAACGATTGTTTGATTCTTTGAACAAAATTTTTTGATTTGTGCATTGCATACATTAATACGGACTTAAGGGCAAGCGAACTTCACAACATACGGTAAAGGATTTCATCACCTTTTTTGTGGCCCATAAATCACGAAACTGTGCATAAACGTTTACCCGCACAAATTTTAAAAGAAACTAGACTTTAAGCCTTAAGGACTTCGCGCTCACTAGGAGAGGTTAACTGTGTTTAGATCACCGCTTAACTGTATATCGTTTACGGGGTGTCTAGGAAATTGTTAACGGCGAAACTGCTAAAAAAGAAAGGGTTATTTAATTAAGAACCTTCGCGAAAGCGTCGGAAACCCTCCCCTTATCTCTGCACTTACCTGACCTCGTGATCAGTGTATCTTGAGCCCGTTTCTCGACACAGTTTTACTTCGACAATTTAGTTCTGGAGCAGGTCTAGTTGACCTAGGTAAACCCTAGACCAATTAGGTGTGTGGTATTTTTTTTTCGTGATTGTTTTTGTCCAGATTCTTTTTTTGTGTATATCTCATTCTTTTGTTAATAACTAACATAAAATAAAAAATAAAAAAAACCCACATTCTTTTACTTCTCTTCTTCTTCTCTTCATATCATGGGTACCCCACCTCGCAAAACTCTTGCCGAACTTTGTTACCCATAACCAGACTTTACTTCTTACGGTTCTTGCTTTGGTCGAATTACGAACGACCCCTCCATGCCCAAAATTTCTTTGAAAGATTGGATAGACGCGTCTAGGACAAACAACCGGGCTCCGCAATCCACCTTGTATCAACCATTTCAACCTTCACCATCTTCTTACGTTGATACCCCTTTTTCGAGTCCTGTTGTAACTCCAAGACCCATGTCTATTGCTGAACATATTGAATAATCCCGTAGCCAATCTTTCACTCCTTTCACCACTTCAGTGTAAGTGCACGACGGCGCCTCGGCCGTCAATCCGACGCCGGAATGCGGAAACGATACTTTTCTAAAAACTAGAAACCGGCAACACCACGCACTAAAATCCCGGATCGGGCCATTAACCTAACTCTAGCAAACTAGAAAAGGAGTAGAGAAGCTATACCAAGCGATCCGTGTCTTTCGGTCTTCGCCTCCACTCCGATATCCTCGCGCAATCTCCGGTCTTCATCTCCTCGTCGGAACGGGCACCACATCGCCGGGTTCTTTTACGGGCTCACACCTCTGGACCGAGGCAACTCGGGCACGAAGTTAGCGAGCTGACGTGCCTAAGAAATGCTGTAGGATCAGTGTAGAAACCATTGTCTCTTTTAGGGTTTAAGTTGCCTTTGATGGAGGAATAAATGAACTTTGGAGTGATGTATGGAATTTTTTGTAGCAAGAAGAATGAGATGAAATGAAAATTCCTCATACTAGAAATGAACCCTCTCTCTCTCCCTCAATATGTGGCCGTCCCCCTTGATGACAAAATGGTGGAGAGAATCAAAACATGAAGGGAGGTGAGAGTAGTAAAAGCAAAAGGTGATCATAAGCCAAATCAAGCCTCACATCAACTCTCATCCATTCTTATCTCATTAATGCTAAAGAGTTGATTCAAAAAGAATCTCATGATGCTAGGAACCATCATGAAGCCACAAAATGCAAGAAGACCCCTCCACAAATGTTATTTGCACACTTGCAAATAACCCCCTCCATCAGAAAGTCCGGCCGCGAAGGAACAAAGGAAAACCGGCCGGATCGGAAAGCAAACTGGCAACTTCAGAAAAGTGATCCCGTAATAAATTACAGGAAAACCCCGCGACTGCATATACATGCCCGCATTTGTATTCCCACTGAATACAAATGCAAAGAGACAAAATCTACACTTTCTAATAGTAGTATCCGTCTTAAAACAAAGCCCGCTAGTAAAATCCGTCCGATCATGATCCGTGCAATACCGAACGTATCTGATCGAATCCTGTCATATCTCCATATGGCCTCTACAGCGTTTCGCCCGAAACTTGAGAAACTGGTCTGTGGGGGACTCTAAAGACTCGTCAACACCTTGGTTGTGGTTTTAACCACTAGCACGTCAGAGGTATTAGCCTATACGTAACGGGCTACCAGGTATTGACAAAAAGGGACGTCGATGAGCGAACTTATCCTGACACCCTACTCGGCCTGTCAGTGACAATATCCGTACAGTCCGGTCCGTTCGTCTATGAGCATCGCATGGCGGGTCTAGGGGTTGGTAAAAGTCAGACCCCCAAAAGCGGTACAAGTCGTGTCGGAGTGTAGCCCAGAACACCCTGAGATATTACTGGAATACCTACCAGTAAATCTCCTGCCTTGGCCAAGGACTTTCATGTACTGGCTCTCTTAGACACAGCGTGACCTCACCCCCAATACCGGGAGAGACGAACCCCTGCAGATCCGCTCACTGCCTCCATGTGGCTCGGGACTGTATCCAACTAAAACCTGTTTGCACGTCTCCTTTGAGCGTGGTAGGGTAGTAATCAAAGCACAGTGGGAACTCACACGAGACAAATGACGATCTCAGGTCGATGAACTAACCTATACACATGTCACCAGGGAACTGCTATCTGACGTCTGGTATAATCCCAACTAGCAGGTTCCCGGCGAGTCCTGTCCGGTGTACACATAACCCAATGAGCACCTGTATACATCTTAGGTGAACCAACTGACACCAGTGGCTTATGAGACCGGCCACCGCCCTTCGTCGGGGTCTCGACTGTATACACTAGTCTACTTTGGGGTATCGATGCCCTGTCTCGAAACTCCCACGACTAGGGACCTTTTAAGGATGTGCTTATAGACCCCAGCTCCCACGTATATGATCGCCCTCATACTGCTGGTAGTCAAGCAAAAATCCTAGGGGCTCTATCAACGTGCAATAGTGATCAGTAAAGTCACCTAAAGCAGTACACGATGATAAAGATAAACCAGATAGCATTCTATCATTTTGAGTAAGACTGTCCTACTGGGACAGGTCCTCCCTCAATCATTGCAATCACGTGCCTGTGATCCAATAATTGACTCTGAGGGCACTATCTCCAACAATCTCCCACTTGCACTCACGGCTAATTATTGCGATGTCGCATACTCACAGCCCGTGTGATACCGAACACCCAACTCCTCTACAAGTCAGTCTCACAAAGCTCGTTTGCGAAACTATTGCGTTCGAGGAATAGCCTCAGTGAGTGGATCTGCTGTGATGTTTCTTTCTATGTCTCTCTTTATCTCAAGTTCGCGGAGAAACCCATCTCCCGAAATAAGCAATACCCGTCTTAGAATATGTATGGATATGTGATGGGACCTAGCTCATAAATGAACTCCAAATCCAAACTTCTTAGACTGTATCGTCAACTGAACTTAATCAGTATCCTGCGCCATCCTTCCCTCAGTATCCACCTGGACCACCTGTCCAAAATACTGCCCCTCGTCAGAGGGAAAACTATAACTCTGACAGCCACTCTGTCATCCAGGTCACCTTGGAAGCCTGGAATGATAACCATCTCCTAAAGGAGGCTGCCATTATCATATTGCTAGAACATCCACTTATGTTCTAAAACTTCTTCCGAACGTTTCTCCAGAATAGGATCAATATCAACATATTGCATCTACTGCAAGAACAAGATCTGGTGTGGTACTTGACATCTCAAGATTGACTCATTTGCCTAATCAAGTGATCTGCCAATCATGCACATCCCTCTCTACTTTAGTCTATAAGACACCTTTAGAGAGGGTGACTCCATCACTTGCAGGTACACTACCGTGCCAGGAGTTTTCCATTCGAAATACTCCTAGAATGCTGTCTAAGTACCCAGATTGGGAAACTACCAAAATCTAGATCTAAAACCATAGATCCAGTGACCAGAATGTCTGATACAATATCCAAGTCCTATGTGGAGAAACCACTGTGTGACAACCAAAGAATAACCGATCGTAGTATAGGAACTTCACTTCCTACTCTGTGTATGTTATCCAAATACCAGGACATCACACCCTACGACCTTCTTAACAGATCCATCCTCTATTCTGATGAAGTCAAACCTATAACTGTCACATCAGAAATAGATGATCTATCTCTGCTATATCTGCTTTAGTCTATAAATCGACATAAGCCACTTGTCCACCAATGCTTCCGCTGCTCCCACTGACTACGACAACCCTCTGGCAAAGTCATATAGACGTACACTTCTAAAGCTAGTTCAGAACGACGCTATACTCATCCTCCTGCCGGGTCTCACAACCTGGAACAACAGCAATGGCAAGTCTGGGTAAACAAGATCCTCCCTGTCACCGTCCTTGAGGCTACCGGAGTACATCTCGGGTGCCTGAGGTTACCCACCGTATCTGCGGAGTGGCTAATGGAATGTCAAATACAGATTGAATCTTTAGGTTCTTTATCAAATCTTCAGTAATCGTTTGCGGTTTTGGAATCACTTCCAGTTCTACCATACTCCCACTACTGTTTTCTGAAAAAATCCATTTCTTTTAAAATTGTGGCGAGTCAAGAATAATATCACTATTGATCTTCCAGATGGTAGAAAATCAACCCTCGTCATAGCCCGGGTCAACCCACAAACAGCCATTACAGAAACGTGCCTTGAGTTGTCTAGAGTCTGGTTTTAAGCATAAGCCGGACAACTCCCCGTACCTTAACAATGTCAAGATATGAACTTTTCTATATCCAATACAGAAACAGAGGCACTAATTTAATTGAACCAGATTCAAATCATACAGCTGTCTCCAGTGCATGTCAAGTAAATGGAGAGAGGCCGATCAGCGTTACTCAACTTAGGATTACTTCCAATTATGAGTAACCTGAAAGAGAAGCAAGTTCTCTTAATCATTACTATCAACTTAATACCATACACAAGTATCTACAACTTCGATCACCTTGAAGAATACCGATACTTGCAATACCTGGTTCTCTACTTTACTCTTATACCTATAACTTCTCAAAACTTTGACCTTGTGTTTCTACGAAACACCTGTCAAACTAGAGAAGTCATAAGTAAGCCGAATATAGTACGAGGACCAACCCCTATGTCCTCATGGATACTGGACAACATACAATGCTCTGTATAAGTCCCCTGAGTCTAGTGACTCATTCACTGTGTGTCGTAGGTTGAAAACTGTACTCATGGTTAAGAAGAATTACACCGCTGTTTAATGCTCCTTACCTAACCATCCACTGATATAGGTAAATGTCATCGACATAATTTCAAAAAGGTATATCTCACTCTATAAAAATAGACGTACAGATATATCAATTTGAAATTGGTGCATTAAAACGGATAATCAAAACCAAATATTTGCCGTCCGGCAAACAACCCAGGTGACTTCCTCAAATATCACAAATTACAACGAATTCCGATATAATGAGGATAATCACCTAATTCCCAATAGCTTACTCCCACTCATCATCTGTAAAACCATACAGATGTGAGAATCATAACCGGTAAATACATACCCTGGAACAAGTGTCTAATTGGGAAATCAGTTTTCTATTAACAGTACATAGTGAAACTGAAACATTGAAATGTTTCGTAGGGGTATCCGGGTATTCCTAGTAATGTCTCTTCCATTATCCAGATTCACAACTGTAACCGTATATTTCTTTTCCATCTCTCCAAATCTCTTTATATGTCTTTAGTCATTACCTTCTGCACACCCCTTTAGGCCAAATGGTTTTCTTCCTTCCCTACCGTTCGGCACCAGCCGATGGTTTGGAAGAAGATTATCCAATAAGCATAATGGGTGTATTGTCCTAATCCTAGGAACACTCGTAATACGAGAGAAAGTGAAGATAAAAGATAACCGAATAAACCCCATTCCTATTTCTCCTGAACCAGAATCCATCCCCGAACTGGAACAAGTTCCTTTCGAGTTCGTATATAACCATACGATGGAGTATCCAAATAACTGTGGATTTTCGTAGTGATACGGAGTGTCCTGGAGAAATACAAAGGTGAAGTGGGAGTGGTAATGAAATACTTGGTTTGGTCGTGAATAGCAGTCGCTGTTTACATTGCCCTCTTTCTAATTCCTTTATTTGTCTTTACTTAATATCTTCTGTACACCATCGTTAGGCTAATTGGTTTTCTTCATTCCCTACCGGTCGGCACCTGCCTATGGTCTGGAAGAAGACTATCCAATTTGCGTAATAGGTGTACTATCACCTAAACCAAGGAGTACTCGCAACCTGAGAGATGGTAAAAGGAAAAGACAACTGAATATACCTATTCGTTTTCCCCAGAACTGGAAACCATCCTCGAATAAATTCCTTCGAGTTCGTATATAACCATACAATGGTTTTGTCCAATGGAAGTGGACGTTCATAGTAATACGGGATGTCCTGGAGAAAATGGTAAAAGTAAGAGTAGCAATGAGGTATGCAACTCTGACAATCCAAAAGCCAGTGTTTAAGAAGGTTCGGTTAATTTTGGTCACTGAGTCATAGTCTAGGGTCGGGTCAATGGTCGCTGCCAAAGAGAGAGAAAAGAAACACCCAGCATGCACTCTAGCCTAGATCAGAATGGTTATCACTTTATCTAATCAGGAAACTTCCTACTGTACCGTCAAATTCTCCTCCAAACCTGAAAGAAGAATTAGTCGGGATCACCCGAGGAGTAAACCAACTCATCAGTGGGAATCGGGATCCAACTATCATCGCATGATAACGTGACGGAATCCGCTCACGTTATCACACTCCAGAAGGTATGAGCATATCTGGCAAGTTTCAGTTTTTTTAGAAACTCCCGATGTGATTTTTGCCCCATGCTCTTATGACCTTGACTTTGGCCAACAAATCATAAGTCACGTGTCAAGTTCTACCCGTCATTCTCCAGGTTAATTTGAGCCCACCCGTACAAGCCCTTGACGTTGGCCAACAAGGCTATACAACTGCCCCAAACCAACGCATCTATCTATGCTGCACATGAATACCCAATAGCTACCAATCACTATGCCTTGACTTTGGCCAACAAACATAGCTTGAATACTTATTGACTACCTATGTGAAACGACGGAGGGCTACGAATGGTTTCTGGCGAAAACCTTTAACGTAATGAACTTGATATCGTTGAAGGAACCAGATAGCTTTATAAAAATATAGTGGCGAAAACTTTTGCTAAAGAGGTCACTCTCGGTGAAAGGATCTCGGCTCTTTCCCCGTGGTATGAGGTGCAGGATATTCCAACTGAATACCACTATGCAAAGCAAAAGCAAACGACTATAGTGAAGTTATTGCCCTGACGCAAACTTTTGTCCAAGGGGTCACTCTCGGTGAAGGGATCTCGGCTCTTGCCTCGTCGACTGAGGAGCAGAATATTCCAACTGAATACCACGATGCAAAACAAAAGAGAACGCCCTTGCAATAACAGCTTTTTTAAAAATGTTCCAACAACATCAGAATAGGTTTGTTTAGCTTGCATTGATCCGAATCAACGCGGTCCCATCAATTGATCACACCACAAAAGAACGAAAATAATGATGTACGTATATGCCATCCGCATTCGCCACTGGGTCCCGTCATCACCCGTTAGGTTACTTAACTAACGACAGAGCGGGGACTGGACTAGCGCGGATGCGAAACATATACAACATCTACTAGTATATATATCAATATATAATATTGCTCATGGCGTGATAAAATGCAACATCACAGAAATGTAACCAGCATCACAGAACAATACAGATATCTGCGATCCCCGGGTTTCATAGAGCCGCTACTGAAACCCAACGTTCCCCCGGTCGTGTGGATAGCCTGTGCAATGAAATCCTAGACCCCTACGGGCGCGGAAAGTTACCCGCCAAAACCTGAAGTGAGGCAGCCCCCTTCAGCAACGTGAATGGACCACCTAGCACTTCACGGAATCCGGTAACTTGGGCACCCCTCCTGGGTCAACCTGTACCCCCTACGAGTGCGGCGAATAGCCCGCCAATTCTAGAGTAAAGCCCCTTCCATCTCAATGCCATGAGATGCGGGCTCGTTGCCCTCTAGAACCCGGCTATCCGTGCACCTCTCCGCGGGGCAATCCTAGTACAGAAAGTAAAATATACATACAACGGGTACATCGACTTCTACCCGGTCGTGCCCCAAAAGAATAATATACAAACAGGCAGTGACGGCAGTCCACGTGTCGGACGCTCGCCCCGCAATATCAAATGTACATATAAAACAAAAAATGCACTAACATTGCATCCAGGCTATCCCGCACGACCGATCCGCAACATCACAGCACAACACAGAACATCAACGTGGATGTCACATTCGCAAATCCGTCTAAAAGGGCTATAGCAGTTAGACAGGATTTACCGATCAAATGACATTTACGGTCGCAGATATAATGTAAATACTGTGAACTAACATGTTTAAAATTCTCGATCGATCAAATTTACCGAAGTGGGCCCCAAGCATTGCAGTAGCACTCACAGAAAATCTGGGCCCAAAAAGAATATCCCAAAACCCGCATTTCCTAACCAGAAGCCTACTGTGAAAATTTGGTGCAACGATAGCACTTTCCCACCACGGAACCGCGGCCAAACCAGGGGTTTGGCGGCGTTTCTGCGGTCGTACTAAGGAATCATTGCATCGAATTATCCCAGAATGCTTAGAATTGCCTGCTTGTGTTTCTGCAATGACCTGAAAAATTTTTATAGCCCAAAAAATTTCGACAGAAACCTGATGCACTAGAAAATACGGTTTTTGGGATTTTTGTTTGATCGAGTCTTTAAACATACTAGAGCAAGCTAGATTAAGTTAATGGCGTGGCTCTGATACCAGTATAAGTGCACGGCGGCGCCTCGGTCGTCAATCCGACACCGGAATGCGGAAACGATACTTTTCTAAAAACTAGAAACTGGCACCACCGCGCACTAAATTCCCGGATCGGGCCATTAACCTAACTCTAGCAAACTAGAAAAGGAGTAGAGAAGCTATACCAAGCGATCCGTGTCCTTCGGTCTTCGCCTCCACTCCGATCTCCTCGCGGAATCTCCGGTCTTCATCTCCTCGTCGGAACGGGCACAACATCGCCGGGTTCTTTTACGGGCTCCCACCTTTGAACCGAGGCAACTCGGGTACAAAGTTGGCGAGCCGACGTGCCCAAGAAATGCTGTAGGATCAGTGTAGAAACCATTGTCTCATTTGGGGTTTAAGTTGCCTTTGATGGAGGAATAAATGAACTTTGGAGTGATGTGTGGAATTTTTTGTAGCAAGAAGAATGAGATGAAATGAAAATTCCTCATACTAGAAATGAACCCTCTCTCTCTCTCCCTCAATATGTGGCCGGCCCCCTTGATGATAAAATGGTGGAGAGAATCAAAACATGAAGGGAGGTGAGAGTAGTAAAAGCAAGGGGTGACCATAAGCCAAATCAAGCCTCACATCAACTCTCATCCATTCTTATCTCATTAATGCTAAAGAGTTGATTCAAAAAGAATCTCATGATGCTAGGAACCATCATGAAGCCATAAAATGCAAGAAAACCCCTCCACAAATGTTATTTGCACACTTGCAAATAACCCCCTCCATCAGAAAGTCCGGCCGCGAAGGAACAAAGGAAAACCGGCCGGAACGGAAAGCAAACTGGCAAATTTAGAAAACTGATCCCGTAATAAATTACAGGAAAACCTCGCGACTGCATATACATGCCCGCATTTGTATTCCCACTGAATACAAATGCAAAGAGACAAAATCTACACTTTCTAATACTAGGATCCGGCTTAAACCAAAGCCCGCTAGTAAAATCCGTCCGATCATGATCCGTGCAATACCGCATGTATCTGATCGAACCCTGCCATATCTCCATACGGCCTCTACAGCGTTTCGCCGGAAACTTGAGAAACCGGTCTGTGGGGGACTCTAAAGACTCGTCAACACCTTGGTTATGGATTTAACCACTAGCACGTCAGAGGTATTAGCCTATACGTAACGGGCTACCAGGTATTGGCCAAAAGGGACGTCGATGAGCGAACTCATCCTGACACCCTACTGAGCCTGTCAGTGACAATATCCGTACAGTCCAGTCCGTTCGTCTATGAGCATCGCATGGCGGGCCTAGGGGGTTGGTTAAAGTGAGACCCCCAAAAGCGGTACAAGTCGTGTCGGAGTGTAGCCCAGAACACCCTGAGATATTACTGGAATACCTACCAGTAAATCTCCTGCCTTGGCCAAGGACTTTCATGTACTGGCTCTCCTAGACACAGCGCGACCTCACCCCCAATATAGGGAGAGACGAACCCTTGCAGATCCGCTCACTGCCTCCATGTGGCTCGGGACTGTACCCAACTAAAACCTGTTTGCACATCTCCTTTGAGCGTGGTAGGGTAGTAATCAAAGCACAGTGGGAACTCACACGAGAGAAATGACGATCTCAGGTCGATGAACTAACATGTACACATGTCACCAGGGAACTGCTATCTGACGTCTGGTATAATCCCAATTAGCAGGTTCCCGGCGAGTCCTGTTCGGTGTACTCATAACCCAATGAGCACCTGTATACATCTTAGGTGAACCAACTGACACCAGTGGCTTGTGAGACCGGCCACAGCCCCTCGTCGGGGTCTCGAATGTATACACTAGTTTACTCTGGAGTATCGATGCCCTGTCTCGAAACTCCCACGACTAGTGACCTTTTAAGGATGTGCTTATAGACCCCAGCTCCCACGTATATGATCGCCCTCATACTGCTGGTAGTCAAGAAAGAATCCTAAGGGCTCTATCAACGTGCAATAGCGATCAGTAAAGTCACCTAAAGCAGTACACGATGATAAAGATAAACCAGATAGCATACTATCATCTTGAGTAAGACTGTCCTACTGGGACAGGTCCTCCCTCAATCATTGCAATCACGTGCCTATGATCCAATAATTGACTCTGAGTGCACTATCTCCAACATTCAAATTCTTGGGATCAACAATTCCATTCACTTTCTTATCCCAATGTTGATCCTACTCCTGTCCAGCCTTTCAATTCCTACCAGTCTTACCCGACTTTTGCACCTTCCTTAGACATTGCTTCTGAACCGCCTTTTAGGGGTTTCCAGTATCCAAACAACTTTGAATCTTTTACTGAAACCCCATCACAACCTATGTCTAGTTTGGAACAGTCGTTGGAAGACTTTAGGGTAGCGTCATGCCAACAGATGATGGATTTGAATGCGTCCATGGCCGCCCTCATACAACCTACTGACCCGGTAGCTCGTTTCCAACTAGCTCTAAATTTTTCCAGTGAATGATGAAACGGTTGGACATGTTGAGAATTTGAGTAGAGAGAGTGAGCTGTATACACTTCCAAATCAAACCTACCCGTTTCAACTTGAATCCCAGAACTCCGGTTTTGAATTTCTATCTAGTGTTCCAAATTATTTATCAATTGAAGATAGACTGTTTAATGAGTTGTGCGACTTTGTAGTATTTGATTTGCCCGATTTTGAAGGGACCCTTCCAAGTGAAACCAATTCCCAACCTTTTGACCTCTACACCTCCATCTTAGAACCGGAATCGATTGAAATCCATGCTTTTGATGAGGTGTCTGAGAAAATTGATTTTCACTTGATTGAGGATATTGACGCTGGGAATATTTTGGATGATGAACCCACTGCTTTGGATGAGTTTTTCTCTCCAATTCATCATCCCGAGTGATTAACTGTTTTTTCCGAACTCCATAAGCGTCTCGATTTTGATGAAATTTTCATGGATGAAATAATTTTTGAGGAGAATTTTGAGGATAGCTTTGAGGATGAACCGGTTTTAATTGATGAGTCAGATTTTCCAATTCATCTTATCCTTTTCATTGACTGTGTACACGCTCCTGAACGTTTAACTGATACCCTTCCTCAATCACTTTCCTCCATCCTTTCAATCATTCCGACCTTGCAAGACATCGTATTAATTTCACTTCCTGTGTCTGGTTTACCAAGTTCGGCGTAGCCATGGTTTTTCACGAATCTTGAGGGATTTGACCCCATTTCTCGACGGGTTAATAGATTAGCACAAACGCTTCTTACACATCGGTCATCACAAATTGTGCTAATTTATTCACTCCATTTTCACCCTCAAGTTCGTACTCCATTTCTTTTTCCCTTCTGCCATTCTTCTTCTCATATACCGGGATCGTATACCACTTCTATCCCCGTACGGTCTCGCTTATTCTCAATTTCTTTCCTCTCCGCATTCTTTCACCAACCATCACACTACAGAGATAGAATTTTTAAATGGTTGGTGTTAACTTTTGGCCTTTGTAAGGCCTTGTATAGTTTGATACCGTTCTCTTTCCCTCCTAACCCTGAACTTCAACACTTAACAGTAGAAACACTGTTTCACTTAGGTTTGGGGGGAACATTTTTGTGTATATATTTTTGCTTTTTGTTTTGTTTTGTATAAAATTTTCTTTTAGGAAGCGCCGACAATTTTGACCCTCTTGGGGTGTAGCCTGACAGTGAGGGCACTGTCAAGCTTAAGTTTGGGGGTGTGCTCGGTAAGCTTTCTTTCCGTCGCATTTATTTATATATTCTGCATTTGCATACCTATATAAAACACGTAAAAATCGAAAAATTTTCCAAAAAAATATAAAAACTTTGTCGTGAAGTTAGCTAATAGAGTAACTGAGATTTTTTTTCCGAAAGTTTAGTTGATATGTTAGAAATAACTAAGTCCTAGGCTTAGGAATTGAAAACCCTAAAAATAACCCTCATTCTGTTTAACTTTGGTAATTATACATCCTTACAGTTTTTTTTTGAGAAATACGTAATCTTGAGTTCAATGCTTGAGTTAAGTCGAAATGAAGGGAAAGTATTGAAGCTTTACTGAAGGATAAGTCTGAAAAATAGTTTTTATTTCTTGAGTTCAAATTCTGATGGTATATACCCTATAAATTGCACATACACGCAACTTGAAACTTAGGATAGTAGAGGATTCCAAGAATTACTCTTTCCAGAAAACCTAGTATGAAGAAAAAATAGTATTTAAAGCTAAACACGAAAAGAGCATCATTGAAAAATATATCCGGTCTTGAAAAAGAAAAAAAAAAGAAAAAGAAAAAAATAGAATAAAGTCAAGACCTGGAAACTGCTATTTACGCTTTAAGCTCACGCATTCAGTAATCGGCCGTTAGTGTCTCAAGAAGCATTAATAGTCGCATGAAAGGTGTGTGAGCACATCCGTCCATCATTAAATGAAAAGTAGTATTAGGTATTAGGGCAAGGGTACTATAGCTTGAATTAAATTCTTGAGTGTAGGGGTGCAAATATACACACACGTAGGGGTATACAATCGATATTTGGATGAAAAATAGAAATAAAGAATAAGACATATGTTTTCAGTAAAGTTGATAAAAATCCCTGATTTGAGACCGCGCTTTAGGAGGAAAATTCAGGAGATACTAGCAACTTTCTAAACTTTTTTGGAACGTATAGGATCTGATGTTAAATAGATAGGAGGTATGAAACATAAGGGTTCGATATTTCTAACTTAGGATGATAGAGTTTCAAGCGTAGATACTAAACTGGAGGAGTAGAATCAACGTTAGCATATGAAACTAGCTTGACGGGATTTTGTGGGTAATATCCGCTGAAAACCCTCAGGAGACAACAGTCCTCCTACTAGGTACACCTAAAGATTTAACGGCTGGTTGCACGCGCTCAGTGCAATCGCATTCCCTGCGAAAGTGAGGCTAGGATTTTGTTTTGCTCGGGATGAGCAAAAGATAAGTTTGGGTGTATTTGTTCATCACAGAAAACTGCATTTCAATACCGCTCATTCATTATCTATTTTTTGTATATATCGTTACTATTAACCGATGTTTTCTCAGTAATACAGATTGCAGGCGTTCATGACAAAATACTAGAAATACATCCAGAATCAGGGATATATCATTTGTGAGCTGACACTGCAACCAGAACCACAAACCGACCGATATCCCAAGAGTTATTTTGCAAATAAGTGTGTTTGCACAATATTTTGTTCCAACACATAACATGTGTACACACTAACTCTTGGGGCTTGGACCATGGATCTAGGGGCAGCCCTGGCATATGGGCTAGAGCAAGGTGGCATGGTGTGATGTGCATTAATGTGTATTTATTGCAATAAAGGTGTGATGTGATTTGTATCTTCTTGGTTCCCTCCAAAACCTGGGTGCAGACCAAGCCTAATTTGAGAAATCAAACAACACCAGAGTCATATTGGAGTGCATACCAACCCACACTGCAAATACGAGCCCAAGTGCTCAGATTTTAGCCAAGCACTTTCATTATGAAGCCGAGGTCGCCGCCCCTTGCTCCCAAATGTTGCCATCCTTCTGTGGGCCCCTCCTTGCTGCCACGTAGCCTTATTTTTATTGTTTATTTTCTTTTCTTTTGTGCCTATATATAGCAGGCAATGGGCATGGGTTCATGGTCTCACTTTTGCCCAAGTTATACACTTTTGTTCTTGTTTTCTTTTCTTTTTTCTTGTTTATAGCTAATCCCCCTTGAGCTCTCTATCTTAACCTGATCTTGCAACCTCTTTATTGAGCTTGCAAGGTTAAGTTTTGGTCATTGATCTTAAGGGGTTGTATCATTCTTGAAGTTGAATAAAGCCTTCTCTTTTGTGCCTTCATTTCGCATGAGTTCTTTACCCTTCTCTTGATCTTGCAACCTCCTGATTGAGCTTGCAAGTTTAAGGGTTGGTTATTGATCCCATGACTTGTCTTGTGTTCTATGATTCCTAGTTGTTTATTTCTTGCATTTACTTACTTATCTTTTATTACTTGCTTTTACTTACTTGCATGTTTATTATCATGTCCTTTAATTACTTGCTTATAGTCTTTTCTTTTCTTTGTTCTTTTCTTTTGCTCTTCTTTGGTTGTTGTTGTGAATGGTTTGTGAATATGTGTTGTTACGAAAAGCATACGACATTGTATGTTAAGTTTTTCTTTGCTCATTTCCTTTTCCCGTATTTTCTATTGAACTCCGTCCAAACGTTACGCAAGCGCTCCGTTAGGCACCCTACCTTACCAAGGTAACGGTGATTTCTAACCGTGACCGGTTGCGTTCGGTTTGGCCGGAGGCGAAAGCAAGAGACAAGAACGGAAGGACAAGGGTCAATAAGCCGGATTCTACGAATACCGTGCTTAAGCACCCTAATCCATGTTGTTGCCGATTGCTTGAGCTTCAATCGTTAAGTTCGGCTCAAAGGTTTTTAGTGCGGATTCCTTAGCTTACACTTTTGTATCTTTTCCTAACAACTTTATACTTTGCACATAACACTTAGGGTAGATTTGAACAATTCCGCTCTCGCGCATTAACTCGTAACGACAAGAACGTAAAACGCTCCGTCTCCCTATGGATCGACCCGTGCTCATCGCGGCTAGCTGCAAAGCGACACCGTCTTGATTGCGATTAACTTTAAATATACCAATAAACATACACATAGTAGGAAGTGAAATTCCTATACTACGATCGGTTATACTGTGGTTGTCACACATTAATTTCTTCACATAGGATATGGATATTATATTAGGCATTCTGCTTACTATATCTATGGTTTTAGATCTAGATTTGGAAAGTGTCCCAATGTGGGTACTTAGACAGTATTCTAAAAGTATTTTAGAATTGTCGGCTCCTGGCATGGTGGTATACCTGCAGTTGAAGGAGTCACCCTCTCTGAAGGTGTCTTACAGACTGAAGGGGAGAGGGATGTGCATGATTGTCATATCACTTGCTTAGGCAATTGGGTCAATCATGAGATGTCAAGTACCACACCAGATGTTGTTTTTGCACGAGATGTAATAAGTTTATATATATTAATCCAATCCTGGAGAAACGTTCGGAAGCAGTTTTAGAACATAAGTGGATGTGCTGCGGATTTGATAACAGCAGTATCATTCGGGAGACGGTTATCATTCCAGGCTTCCAAGGTGACCTGGATGATAGAGTGACTGTTTGACTTATTGTTTTCCCTCTGACGAGGGGCAGTTTTTTTGGACAGGTGGTCCAAGAGGATACTGAAGGAGGCGTGGCGCATGATACTGATTAAATTCAGTTGACGATACAGTCTACGAAGTTTATTGGATTTGGAGTTCATTTATGAACTGGGTCCTATCAGATATCCAGACATATTCTAAAACAGGTATTGCTCATTTCGGGAGATGGCTTTCTCCGTGAATTTGAGATTAAGAGAGACATGTAAAGAAACATCAGGGCGGATCCACTCACTGAGGGTATTTCTCGAACGCAATAATTTTACAAACGAGCTTTATGAAACTGATTAGTAGAGGAGTTGGATGTTTGGTATCATATGGGCTGTGAGTATGCGACATCGCAATAATTATCCTTAAGTGCAAGTGGGAGATTGATGGATATAGTGCCATCAAAGTCAATTATTGGATTGCGGGTACGTGATTGCAATGATTGAGGGAGGACCTATACCGGTAGGACAACCTTGCTCGAGATTATAGTATGCTATCTGGTTTGTCTTTATCATCATGTACATGTTGATAGAGCCATAGGATTCTTTCTTGACAGCCAACAGTATGATGTCGATCATATACGTGGGAGATGGGGTCTATAAGCACATCCTTAATGTGTCCCTAGTCATGGGAGTTTTGAGACTGGGCATCGATACTCCAGAGTAGACTAGTGTATACAATTCGAGAACCCGACGAGCGGCAGTGGTCGGTCTCACAAGCCACTGGTGTCAGTTAGTTCGCCTAAGATGTCTACAGGTGCTCATTCGGTTATGAGTACACCAGACAGGACTCGCCGGAAACCTGCTAGTTGGTATTATACCTATTATCAGATAGCAGTTCCCAGATGACATGTGTATAGTTTAGTCTGTCGACCTGAGATCGTTATTTATCACGTGTGAGTTCCCACTGTGCTTTGATTACTACCTTATCACGGCTCAAAGGAGTCTTGCAAACAGGTTTTAGTTGGGTATAGTACCGAGCCACATAGTGGCAGTGAGCGGATCGTCGGGGATTCGTTTCTCCCGGTATTGGGGGTTGATGTCGCTCAGTGCACGGGTGGCCATCACCAGAAAATCTTGGCCAAGGAAGTAGAGAATTACCGATCTAGGATCGGTAGTTTCTCAGGTGGTGATAGGTTACATACCGACACGAATTATCGCGTTGTTAGGGGTCTGACTTTAACCACCCCCTAGACCCGATATGCGATACTCTTAGACGAAGAACAGACTGTACGAATATTGTCACTGTTAGGCTCAGTAGGGTTCCTGGATGAGTTCGCTCATCAGTTTCCCTTTCATTGAATACATAGGCAGCCGTTATGTAAAGCTAGTACCACTGACGTGCTTGTGGTTAAACCCACTGCCAGTGTATTGAACAGTCATTAGAGTCCCACACAGACAGTTTCCCAAGTTCGGGCAAAACGTTGTAGAAGCCATATGGTTTTATGGCAGGGTTCGATCATATACGTGCACTCGTGCACGGATCATGATCGGACGGATCCTACTAGTAGGCTTTGGTTTAAACCGGATCCTAGTATTTGATTGGTTGGATTACTTTAGTCTCGTTGTATTAGTATTCCGTCGGAATACGGATACAGGTATCCATATACAGTCAAGGGGCATTCTCGTAATCCGTTACGAGTTTGTTTTAGGGTTGCCATATCTTTTGGTTTAAAACATTTTGGTCTAAATGTTTTATTTGGTGAGAAATTATGACTCATTTCCTTTTTGTCTTGGAGCATTAAATGAGCCATGGTCACACATAGCGTCTCCTTGTTTTTTGGGCTTGATTTTTGGGTATGTTGTGATATTTTTTTTAGGGATGGGGCTGCTGAATTCAGCAGTGAACCATTTTCCTTTTGTGCTCAAAAATCATCACAAAACACACACAATTCTATACAAGCTCATTTCCTTTGGTGCTCACAAGGTCTTCACTTCAAGGCAACTCTTTTACCTCCACTCTACTCCCTCTCATGTGTTGAGAACCCTAGGGTGATTGAGACTAAGTAATCACAACCTTCTCTACTTCATCTTGGACATGTCGACTAGCAAACTTCATGTTCGAGTTGCTTCGGTTCCAAGCAGGAGCCCGTATAAAGAAACCTCGACGTGGTGCTATTCCGACGAGCTAGACCGGAGAGCGGACTTGATCGGGACAGCAGCGAGGAGCTAGGAAAGAGATTGAAGACCGAAGGACACGGATCGATCGGTATAATCTATGAACTTACTTTGTAGATTGCTAGAATATGGTTAACAGAACAATCAGGATAAAGGGTTATGGTAGCGTCGAGTTTTGAAAAGTTTTTGTTCCGCATTTGGCCTCGGAATGACGTCCGGGGCGCTGCCGTAGCCCAACAGCGCACACGTGAGGAGCACGTGGTGCGCTTGGCGCTGAGCGCCAGATTGTGAGCGCATTGCGCTTCTGTCGAGTAGCACGCATGTGAGGGGCACGTGGTGCGCTTGGCGTTGAGCGCCAGTCCAAAGAGCGCAAAGCGCTTCAATTAAGTGGTGCACACGTGAGGAGCACGTGGTGCGCTTGGCGCTGAGCGCCAGTCCAAGAGCGCAGAAGTACATCTGACCAATTTTATGATCTGAGAAATAAATTCTTGTTTAGAAGAGATTTTGTCTCAAGATTCTAAGAACAAAGTTCTTACTTTTATAGGAGATATTTCAATCTCTTATTTTGGTGAAAGGCTTTGCCTTTATGGATCTGTGATCCTAAGAGAATTGACTTATTCCCCCCCTTTATTTTATAATGATATGTTCATGTTCTCTCTGTGTAAAAGACCTTAGTCTTATAGATTTATGATCTGTCAGAAGAATTATGTTCTTCTTCTTATTTTTTGATGAGATCCTTTGATCTCTTTGTAAAAGACGTTAGTCTTGTGGATCTATGATCTTAAAGAAAGAAGTGAATTCTTCTTTTTATATGAGACGATTTCGTCTTTCTGTTCTTTTTACCTTGAAAAAAATCCTCTTATTCTGAGAGCTTGGCTCTACTTTCTGAGATTTCTCAAAGTTTTATGGGGGGGGGGGGGTTCCTCTCTTTTTTTCTGTGTATATGAGTGTAACGTTTTAAAAATAAATAAATAAATAAATAAAATCGTTTATGTGAATTTTATGATTTTCGGTAAAGTAAAACGTAATTTTCGTAAAACTAAACCGTAATTATTTTTGACTATAAATTTAAAAATACCTATTTTAATTATGTTATTACTAGTAAATGGTGTTTATTTAGCCACTTATAAATTTTTAGTCTAATTAAATATTTTTCCTAAATTAATTATTTTGAATATTAACATAAGCTTTATTTTTACACTAAATTAGTGTAAATTACAAATTTGAATTGGTTAAATTTCCAAAAATGAACCATTGCATCTTAGAATCAAGTGTATTTCATGCAAAATTTATTTTCAAAATTTTACAATGATTCTAGACCATTCTAGGTCAAATGGAGTGAAGAAAATAAAGAATTTTTAAATAAATTCATGAAAAGACTTAATTGTGTGATATTTTTGTGAAACCTTCTACACTTTTCTTCACCTTTTCTCACTCTCCTCTCTTTTCCTCACCTCATGGCCGGCCTCACCTCCATGGGCAGCCCCAAAATTTTCCCACCATCATTTTTGCAATAAAAATCATCAAAAATCATCAAAAATTCAATAAAAAATCCACAAAATCCTAATAAATTCCTACCCTCCATTCTTTGCTCATCTTTACATGGATTTTGGAGATGGAAAGCATTCATTTTGGAGGCTTATTTTCATGTTTGGATCTCATGTTGTGGAGGTATAAATTTTCTTCTTATGATTTATTGTTATTAGATGTTTCATTTAAGCATAATTAGATTTAATAAATAATTTCTATCTACAAGTTTTAAAATTCAAGTTAGGGTTTATAAAATTAAGTTATGGTTTTTATTAATTAAGTAGGGTTATAATAACTAGTTTAACATTTTTAGAAGTGGAAAATCTTGTATGGATGATATATTGTAAATTGTTTATCCAAAATTGTTTAAATTAATCCATTTTGCAAACTAGATTTCTATATATTGTATATATTGGTAAGATAAAATTCCAATTAATGTTTGTAACACTAGATTGTGGTTTTAATGAGGATATTAACTTGTTGGTGGAATGAAAAACTTAAATTGGTTAATAGTTTCTATTGATAATTGAAAAATACTAATAAAAATGCGATTTTGCTAACTAGATTTTGGAAATTCTTAAATAAATGTGGTTTAAAATCCAAATTATGATTTCATTATATTATTATCATCATGAATTGTAGTTTAATACATCAATTTTTGCAAAATCAAGTTTAGTCGTGAAATTATGAAATTTTGCTTGCAAGGTGTTGAAATTGATAAAATTGCAAACTAGGAATTTATTTTTAATACAAATTAGTGTAATAAAAATATGGTAATTGTTTCTATAATCTAGTTATGCTAATTAATGAATATTATGACCATTAGTTTCTTTTAAACATCATGTTTTGAAGTAAAACGGTAAATTGGTGTTTTCAGGTTTTTCGAAATCGGACGATTTGATTGATTTTTAGGGTTTCGATGGATTAAGTCATGTTTTATATTATAAGTAATGAGTTTTTAAACTACAAGTTGTTTGTTGATATTTATCTCGATCAATCGGCGTTTGTACGCCGATATCAAGCGATATTTGGTTCTTTTGCATGCGCGGGACATAGGTTTTAACCTATGCGCGTTTCGTGCGTCGTTTTGACTTTTGTCCATGATTCAGTTTACGATACTATATATGTTTGCGTATAGGTACCCCTCACGTGGACTACGGGCGATAAAGAGGAGGATGGCGACATCATTTTCGGCAGACAAGGACTAGGTGAGTAGATGTATATCTACGGGGGGAAGTCGGGTGGATGGCGTTTAGCACCCCCGCAAACGTAGAATAAGGATAGCACTTATTGTCATTAGGAAGCCAGACGTGACCTTAGATTCTTGATGAGTAGGACCCTAATAATGACCTTAGGTTGGACTAGACTGATTTAAAAAGTCCATACCGGAAGATGAATACCTTGGAAGAGATTCGTAGGTTTCAGGTAGACACACACACGCACACACTGAGACTCGACGTGGTGTATACGTGTATGTATATATATATAGGACTAGGTGTAGGTATATATATATATATACACAATACATATATGTGATACAAGGATGTGATATGATACACGGGGATGAAACAATATAACTGGGCTGATGCCGTGATTCTTGGCTATACAGTCGTGTTACGATGTTAGCGGATCATTAGAAAATGAGATAATGAATTTGTATACTTGAACAATAATAAAGGGTGGTGATGATATTGAAGTACATGGAATCTAAAATAGAACCCGGACCGTAACCTGTGCCTGAAATTCTGATATGACATCATATAGGTGTGACTTGATTTCGATATCATATATGTGTGACTTGATTACGATATCATATAGGTGTGACTTGGTTACGATATGATCTAAGTGTGACTTAATCACAATATGATACATATGACATGATATTTCTGAGGATAAATTAATGATGTATATTTATGCTGACAATGATATATGATTGATGTATGCGATTACAGTATAGCACCTTGATCTTGACATGTGTTGATGATGATATTATACGAATGATGAGACACGTAGGTGATAATTGACCCGTACCTCGATATTGGGATGTTGTACGATGGATTTTACCGTACGAGGCATAGATATGATGATTGATCCGCACTCTTGATTCGAGAAAGCCGTACTACGTACGTGACGCTATTGAGGCTGGGTCGCCGACTATTAGAGATATGGACTCAGACTTTAGGTTTACTCCTATTTCTTATCGACCAGTTTTTTAGGTTTAGTTCCTTAGGAGGCTAGATAGACACTAGTTTAGGCTCGAGTCATATAGTGATAGTTGTACTTGTATATCGCAGATGAGTGGTTATTACACATCCGTCTTTACATTCATACCGTAATCATAATGTTGCATGTTCATACATATGTTTCTATATCAGTATGAAACTCTGCCTGTTAGGACACCAGCACAATTACCGATGATGTGCATATTCCACACACACTTATTTGCCGGCTCACACACATCATCATCGGTAATTGCTATGTCACATACACTTTAGATCATATTATCTTTTATTGATAGAATCAGCCAACAGCTAGATCGATATAATATTGTGATTACTCTCTGGTGTTAGTATAGACATGGTATTTATTACTTAGACATTTCATGCATTCGCATTTTCATGTTATCATGCAGTATTATGGGGCATATGCCGACACTTATCATATACTTACTCATGATTTTGGGATTTTGGATTTCTATGAGATTTCTGGATTTTTGGGGGAAAACCGCAAGAATATATAAAAACTTCTCTCTCTCCCCTCCTCTCTTTTTTTTAAAACATAAGATGTGGTTTTCTCGTGATGTATGTATCGTCCACCATGAGATTTCATATTTTCTGTTGGATTTCGAGACCCGATTCGAGGAGTGGATGAACTATCTCGGGTACATGGTGGGCCCGGTATGGTATCCCGGGCCAAGAAGATCGAGTTGTAGACGATGAGCCTGGCAGGGGAGGACTACCTACCGGTGATGTCTGGCGCGGCGGATATCCGGAGGATACCGACCATTGTCGTGAGATTCGATGATATGGGCCGATCCGGACTGACGGAGCCCGAGATATTGAGACTATGAGACATTGAGATTATGAGGTATTGAGAATTGAGATTTACATGTTTTGTGTCGATACTTGAAACGGATTTCCATGAATTTCATCGTTGATATTTCAGATTTCTATACACATTTTACCATGATAAATGTTAAAGATTTCTTATACAGATATATCTAGATTTCAGGATTGGTTATTTTACATTCATGGTGCATGCATACTCATTCACATGGCTTAGTACTATATGAGGCACTGACACGAACTCAGAGCATTTGCACTTATACGTAGCTTATTATCCTGTCTTTACTTGATGATTAATAGTATGTATTATTATGACCTAGGATAGCGTCGTGCATTTCGATTTCTTTTCGCAGATATTTTCTACTCACGAGTTGGCAACTCACCCCCGTTGTGCCAAATTTTATTACAGGTTTGATGTACAGGTTTTCCTGGCAGCCTGCTGGCACATCTTTTCATTCAGGGTGATTTGCACGGTAGGTTGGTTCACTTGTATCTGGACCGCCATTGTACTTTTATTATTTCATTTGTATCTAGAAAGCTCCATCAACCAAACTTGTATTACTTGATAGTTTACTGGATCAGTTGTTTATTTCGACCTTAGAGCCGCACTTGTATTACTATGATATTTGGTGGTTTTGTTTTCTTTTGAGTTTTGAGCCTCGCCCTTTGACGTTGTATACTATTGTGCATTGATGTGGTTGTTTCCGCCTTTTAGCGTAGAGCTAGCTCCCGTTTGGGGATGCTTTTTATTGTTTGTATATATATTATTCTTGTTTGTACCCGTTTGGGGCGAGTTTTTACAAAGGAGATTCTGCCGAAATTTTTGAGAAAATTGGATGTTGCTTTTAAACTTGTTTTCTACATGTTTTCCATTACTTCTTCTTCTTTTTATGGTTTAGATTTCTGGGCTTCGGCTTACTTAGGTTACATTGCGCCTCTAGACGCTTCGTAATCTAAGTGCCGGTCACGTTCCGTAATTTCGGGTCGTGATAATGAGACTTGAAGTCTTGGGGCCTTTTTATAGTGAAGGTTGATTTGTTTAATCAGTTAAGGCGATCTTTTCTCCAATTGATTTGGGGACTTCCCCACCGTTAGATCTTTGATCCATGGGCTTCTGATTTACAGAAGGCAATTTTCTTGTTTTTAACAAAATTGGGAAATCTTTCCCCATACAGAATTTATTCCGTAATTTTGGTAATTTTTAATCACCTTTGGATCATTGATCCAACGGTGCTCTGATTTACAGAGCACAATCTTTTTGTTTGGAAAGATTTTGATGGATCTCTCCATAACAATATTTTATTCTGATTAATTGATGATTTATCATCTTTATTGGATCTTTGATCCGACGGTGGGGAGTTTTAGTTCCAGCGCTAGCGCATCCGTGCTTTGTACGTGGTGCGCTGCTTATAGCGCTGCGCACTTAGCGCTAGCGCACACGTGCTTTGCACATGGTGCGCTTCTTAGAAGGAAGCGCACTTAGCGCTAGCGCACACGTGCTTTGCATGTGGTGCGCTGCTTAGGGCGCAGCGCTCTTAGCGCTAGCGCACACGTGCTTTGCACGTGGTGCGCTACTTGAGGCGCAGTGCACTTGGCGTTGCTATGAAGTGTTGCTTCATTTCAAAATTTGAAATTTGAACAGTGTTTTGCTCTGATTCGGGGAACAAATGCCCCCCCCACTATTGCGCTCACGTTGCCTACATGTAAGTGCAGCGGTGGCAGCATCTACACCCTTGGATCAACTCAAAGGTTGAAACGGCATCAAGTGCCTATAAATAGGACCCTTGGCCCTTGAGATGATTTCTGTTCATCTTCTTCCTTGTTTTTCCCTGAGAATTAATTCTCTTTTAGAGCATAGCTATCTGTTTTAAGAACTTTCTTAAGGACAGAACTCTGTCAAAATTTAGGTAAAGATTAAATCTTTTAAAAGATCTTTTAATAATCTAGGGTTTTACCCATTAACAGAGCTTTGCTCTTCACAGATCTTCGATCTAAAGAAAACCTTCTTTTAGGGTTTCATTAACAGAGCTTTGCTCTCTTGAAATCATAGATCTAAAGAGATCTTTCTTGGGGTTTCTTAACCCATTAATAGAGCTTTTCTCTTTTCAAATCATGTAGATTTATTAATCTCTTATGAAGAACTCTTAGAGTTTGTTTATGGATCTTGAAGATTTAAGAATTTTAATTCATAAAAAATTTTACTTCAATTTTTCTGATGGGTTATTCCATCATTTTTACAGAGCAAGGCTCTTGAGGAATTCTCTTTGGGGAATCTTTTTATTCCTTCATCTTTTGAATCTGACAGATATTATCACAGAGCACTGCTCTCAATGGGAGATTTACTCCTTGGCCCGAGGGGTCCTCATTGAATGAGAATCTCTTTGAGGATTTCCTTATTTAATGACAGTCTCATCAAATGATGAGACTGTTTTATTAATGATGAATTGTCATCTAGATTATGTGGGTCCTCTTTGGTCCCTTTTTACTGCATTGCAGTACTGTATGGATTTAACGTACTTAGTGATAGAACCTAATCTGCAGCATTGGCGGCTGAAAATTTGTTCTTTTCCACGCAGGTACTATGTCTTTCGACACTTCATTCCTGTTCGTCCGTTCGGAAGGCGGATTCCCCGAAGCGCCCGTGGACAGGGAAGGTTTTGCACTGATTAAAGACCATGACCTACAGCAAAAAAATCTTCGTCTATGGGGAACATGGTACAACCAAATCATCAGGGGTCGGCGGAGTTTTTCTTGCGCGACACCATCGGATCCTATTTTGACGATCCCTTATGCAGATGCGCCCCCGATAAACTATACTGTGGAGGAGGTGAATTGGACTTCAGAAGGTCTTCTTCAGCTTTCTATGGCCGCAATACCCGTGCAGCCGCCGGTGGCTTTGGACACTCTAAGGCGGTGCATATGTCAGGGCGAGTCACGCCCTTGGGGAAAGCCATACAACATAGGACTAACTCCCCGTCACCCAGCCGAATATCTGAAGTGGGCCCAAAACATCATATCGGCGAAGAAGTCACAGCTGCTAAGGCTCGGATTGTACCCTGCGAGCTATGCTTCTTTGTTCCAGTATTCTACACCTTCTATATGGTGGGTTAAGGCATTTCTGTAGCAATGGAACATTCGGACCCACACCTTCTTCTTATTGGATCGAGAAGTCTTCATTTCTTTGGAGGAATTTGCTGAGATCTCTGGTTTGCATATTAGGGGAGAACATTATGAGGCGCTGCTTCCTTCGGATGAATACGTTTTTTCCACCAAATCAGTGGTAATGGGTCTTACCCAGGAAAACGCTATTCAACACCAATTCCCGAGTTTGATAAAGGTGCTGAATATCTATGAGAACCTATTTCTCGAATCCGAAGGTCTTGGGGTTAATTTTGCGAATTTTATCGCTCGTTTTCTCCGCCCGGAAGTACAGTCGAAGGAAGCCGTGAAGTTCGCCAAACTTGACGATCCTTTTGGCATAGGTTTGGGCAACCTACTGACGGCGGAGGGTGATCAGAAGAGTTTCTTTCTCCCCGGCACCTCGGTCTTCCCTTTTGCAGAGCTGGCAGTTCCTGGGATCGAAGAAGAAACATTCTTTTCAGGGTTTCTCGGGTTATGGCTGAGCTGGTTTGCACTTCCGATACACCCTCGCCGTATGAGGCCGTCCATTTTCTACCCAGCGCATCAAATGGTTGTGGGGATGCAAGTGGCCGTCAGGATCGCTGGGTTAGCCCATTTGTATCACGGCCTCAGCTTGGCAGCGGATACTACAGAGCCAGGGGTGCAGCCTGCCAACTTCTCAATGCATTATTTCACCTCGTAGCTCAAGTTGCATGTTCTTGGTGTCTTCGGTATCCATAGAAGGCCTTCCTTTTATGACAGATGTAAGTTCCCTCGGATCATGCGGCTAGTCGACGCATCCATCATAAATCCGTCACCGCGGGAAGCTAGGGGTTTGCTCTTTCATCCATGCACGGTTAGAGATGGTATGTCCTTCACCGATAAAATTTTGACCGTCGGTTAGGAATCCGCGAAAACGGTGCTGCCATTGCAAGACATTTTTAAACACGGGAGCTCTGTCTTGAAAGCTCGGGAGATTCTTCATCTATACTCCATCAGGCCGGGCTTTCTCGTATTTAGGCAGAATGATGCAGCGTTGTTTATGAGATACAAACCGCATCATTTCGCCCAGCAGTTAAGCTATAACCAGGGTGTTCTGCTTGAGGCTTTCTTGGCCGAACCGGCTGCTACCGAAGAGGGTATCCAAAGCACTTTGCATCATTTTATGCGCCTAAACACAGGGTCCAACTTCATCATCAGTGAACCGAGCTATGTTCCGAAGGCCCTGAATGTGTATGTGGCGTGGTATCAATATTCGATAGGCACCGTCATTAAGGAAGAAAAGCGATTGCTGCTTAATCGCAAGGGCACCGCCCCGGCTGGTAACCCTGCTGTTCCCTTAAAGCGACGGACCATTGTCTGTCCTCCCTTGAGGGAAGCTGCTGCGGCTGTGGCGCCACGTGATATGCCTGAGCTACTGATACCCCATGCACCGTTGAAATGGTGACTATGGCGTCTCTTGAGTCTGGCATGGGTTCAGATATCGGGACTCGTCATCCAAAGTTGCCCACCAAGCGTAAGCTTATGCTGGCGGTTATGGGCACTCGCTCGCAGAAGAAGAAGAAGTCGATTCTTTCTGCAGACGTTGTACTCGGCCAGGAGCCTCATACTCCTTACAGCGAGGGCCTGAGCGAATATGGGACCAACGGTGGTCTATTCATTGCGCCAGATGATACTGATCTGGATGCTGCCATCGCAGCTTCCGAGCGACTAGCTAGCCACAAAGCAGGACGGATCATCCTCGCCGAGTCAGGTAGTCTTCAGTCGTATCTTTTGTCCTTGCATTACATTTTTATTATCGTGTTTTGACCGACACTTTTCCTTCAACAGGAGTTTCCACTGAAGAGGCTCTCGCGGCTTCCCTAAAGACGTTTGAGGAGGAAGAGAGGCTTGCGCTTCGCTGGGCGTTGGTATATTTCGGCTCATTGTGCCTTCATTCCCCTTTCTTATGGGTAATCTGACCCCTTTTTCATCTTATCACAGGGACTACTTCGACCTAAGTTATCCCAAGTGCCGTGCCGGATTCGCAGGGCGATGCGGAGGCACTTCCAAGGCCGGCTACCGAAGTCCCAGCTTCCCCAGTATCGCCAAAAGAGGGTTCACTTAAGCAATCAATGACGGACGCCATAACGGCTCCAGAGGTAGCTCCTGGCGTGGAAGATGACGTCTCCTTAACGGATGTCCTAAGAAGATTAGCTCTTACGGCCCAGGCGGAAAGGAAGCGCAGAAGGCGTACAACAAGAGAATGTAACTCCACCTTGGCTGTAGGTGCAGGCTCGACCGCTGCTTCTCCTGTCCCTGCTTCTTCAGAGGGTGCCCCAACTGCCCTGTCTACCGCTCATAGGCAGGCGGTACGCGCGGCTCGGGTAGCAATTGAAAAGCCGTCCCAAGGTAACGTAACACTGGGTCCTTTTGTCAGAATTTGATATTCAGATTCTCATTTATATTACTCTACAGGGCCAAGTCCTGGTGAGAAGGTGGCGGGTGAGATGACGGCAACCACTGAGCCTGAAGTGGATACTCTTTCCCAGGAGTCTGGGACTGCTCCAATTGCCACTTTTTTTTCCTGCGGTTCCCTGCCATCGCCTGACATCGAGAGTGTCACGACGGCCCTCGTAGAATCAGGGGACGAAGCTACGGGAGGCGAAACCACCCCCCCAAATGAGATCGAAGAAGTCATGCTGCTTGGCGATGCTCCCGTCAGAGTTCTGGCTGATGACCTATCTGGTAGGTCTCGGGTCGCTGCATTCTTTTCGTTTTGCAATCCTTTCTAATGACATTCGTTTCCTTTCGAATGTAGGGGTGGCGAGCGCTGAGGTTGTGACACCTGAAGAAGCAACACCAGTTGTCGCTTTGACTGTCGTTGCCCCTTCGTCTCCTCTTATATCTTCTTAATTGCTGGAAGGTATGGGGTTGCGATTAATTTAAATCCGGAACAGCATCATTCATGTACTGACCAAGTAACATCGTAATCTTGCTGGAGTTCTCTTTGATCATCTGTGTCAAGTGCTGACCCCGCACTTCTCCTTCCAGTCGGAGATTAGCCTGCCCGCTGGTGTCGGTGAGTATCTTTTCTGACCGATGTCTTTTCTTTTTTTTAATGGGCAGCCATGTTATTGCTAATTCTTCTTTTCATTACTCGTAGCTTTACAAATTGAAGGAGGGGACGAGGGTATCGTCGCTCCACCGGTACTCCCAGCTCTGCCACCTGTTGCAGGCGGTATAGTAAACTTTATTGTTCATGTATCTTCTCTATTTGTCGAGCCGTCATTTGACTATGATTTATTTTGCAGTGGTCGCACCGACTATAGCTCCGTTCGAGTCTTGCATCATAATGCCGGCAGGGCCCTTTTCCAGACGTCCATCTTCAAAGGGCGCTGTGACCAGTCTGCGTATGTTGAGCGAATATATCGAGGAGCTTGACGTGGAGGCCCCTACATTCACTGCAGATTTTGCTGCCGAGGTTAATTCAATGCTGGCGATGCTAATGAACTTCCATAACGATGGTGTCATTGAGTCTTGGGTTAATCACTGCAGGAAGATTGAGGCCTGTCTGCTTGAGCTTGAGCTTAGGCGTCCTGCTCCTGAGATGTTGGCTTTGAACTCCCAGCGGGCTGCATGCGTTGAGCAGAGCGTGTCCTTCCTCCGCCATTTTGAAAAAGAAGCAACCTCGAGGAGGCTTTGGGTGAATCCGCCCGGCTGCATGCCCATGTTGAAGCCCGCGCAACTGAGAGCCCTCTTTGACAATTTGCAGCGATGCATTTTGGACGGGCTGGACTTGAGGCGGAAGCTCGACTCTATTGAGCATGTTATGCAGAGTCGCGAAGCTGCCTAACGGGAAATTGATGAGAAGGTTTCATCGTGCTTGCAGCAACGGGCTCGAATTGAAGCAGAGCTAGCCGCGGCGGCCGATCATGAGAAGGCACTGAAAGGAGTGCGCGAGCAACTTGCTGACTTACTGAAAACGCCTCCTTCTCAGTAGTTGTTTTGTATAGATTGAACACTTGTAACCTTTGAATAACATGTATCCATTTTTTTTATTCTTTCATATGACTCAACTTGTACTCCATTGAATTCATGAATAAAAGATACAAATTTTTTTGTTCAACCGTTGCTTTCTTCACTTTGCCGTGTCGTTGCTATGTGATTTTAGCAAGTGTGGCCTGTAGATAGTAAGTGACGGTCCATCTTGGACTCTTTGCAGGGTGACGATGGCTTAGGAAACAGGTTCAGGTTTGCTGCCTAAGACTTTTCAATTTTATGAGCCGTGAGGGTCACATAAAGAATTTTCTCCCTACAGGTCGAAAAGATCCCGTAGGTGTATTTTCTCCTTAGGAATCGTGAGGATTCCTAAGTGTATTTTCCCTTGAGAGTCGTAAGGATCTAACAAGAGAATTTTTCTTCTTACAAGTCGAAAGGACTCGTAAGTGATTGTTTCCTTTCTTTTCGGAGAGTGGGGCCTGTAGAAAATCTACCTTGACCTCTCTGCGAGGCAATGATGGCTTGGGAGACAGGGTTAGGATCTGCCACCTAAGACTTTTGAACTTTATGAGCCGTGAGGGTCTCATAAGGACTTTTCTCCCTACGAGTCGAGAAGATCTCGCAGGTGTAGTTTCTCCTTAGGAATCGTGAGGATTCCTAAGTGCGTTTTCTCTTGAGAGTTGTAAGGATCTCACAAGAGAATTTTCTCCTAACAAGTCGAGAGGACTCGTAAGTGATTGTTGAGCTGACCGACTCCCGAGTCAAAGCATTGCTTTGACGGGGAGTTCGAGGGTTTACTCTGGCTGTTTCCCACGGAGTCAGGATTGACTTTGGCCGTGTTCGACGGGGCCAGGAGGGGTTGACTTTACCCGCATTTCACGGTGTCAGGGGTTGACTTTATCCACATTTCACGGAGTCGGGTGTTGACTTTATCAACATTTCACGGAGTTAGAGGTTGACTTTATCCGCATTTCACGGAGTCAGGGGTTGACTTTTATCCGCATTTCACGGAGTCAGGGGTTGACTTTATCCGTATTTCACGGAGTCAGGGGTTGACTTTATCCGCATTTCACGGAGTCAGGGGTTGACTTTATCCGCATTTTATGGAGTCAGGCGTTGCTCTGGACGTTTCCCACGGGGTCAGGATTGACATTAGCCATGTTCTACGGGACCAGGAGGTGCTCTGGGCATTTCTTACGGGGTCAGGATTGACATTAGCCGTGTTCTACGGGACCAGGATTTGCTCTGGGCATTTCCTACGGGGTCAGGATTGACATTAGCCATCTTCTACGGGACCAGGAGGTGCTCTGGGCGTTTCCCACAGGGACAAGATTGACATTAGCCGTGTTCTACGGGACCAGGAGGTGCTCTGGGCGTTTCCCACATGGTCAGTATTGACATTAGCCGTGTTCTATGGGACCAGGAGATGCTCCGGGCGTTTCCCACGGGGTCAGGATTGACATTTGTCGTGTTCTACGGGACCAGGAGGTGCTCTGGGCGTTTCCCACGGGGTAAGGATTGACATTAGCTGTGTTCTACGGGACCAGGAGGTGCTCTAGGCGTTTCCCACGGGGTCAGGTTTGACATTTTCTGTGTTCTACGAGACCAGGAGGTGTTCTCTCAGGTGTCTGCGAACCGTCGAGGTTTGGAACAGGGCCTTTGCCGTGGCTCCAAGGTTGATTGTCGTTCCTGGATCCTGCTGGAATGAGGAGGAATGTTGTTGGTGATCTCTAGGCTGTCTGTGAACTGTCGAGATTTAGAACATGGACTTTGCCATGGCTCCCAGGATGATTGTCGCGTCTGAATCCTGCTGGAATGAGGAGGAACGCTGTTGTAGGTCTCTAGGCTATAGATGCGGCCTCAAGACTTGGCTCTCTTTCTGATGGAGCCTGGTGGGAAGGTACGGTTCCCTCTTTGTTTGTGCCCCTGGATTGTATACAGGGATCGATGTGATCTCACCTATAGGGCAAAAAGTTTCATTTTATATATTTTTTTCTTTCCGCGTTGCTCTTTCATTTATGCTTTTATATCACGAAAGTCGCGATTGCCTAATCATTTCGGCTATTTTTCACGGTGCCCAATCATTTCGGCTATTTTTTTTATTTACTCGTTGCTTTTTATTACGAGTTGCCGAACAATTTCGTCTATTTTGTATGCATACATTTTTACTTGCTGATTTTGTTGCAAGTTGCCCCATCATTTCGGCTATTTCATATGCATTTATGGCTCGCTGACTTTTCGCTGCGAGTTTAGGGTTTGATACCGATTTAGGCATCAGCATCGCTACAACTGGGATATTGCCAGGAGCGAAGTATCATTTGCCTCTGTTGATGTCGAACAAAGGTGGCTTAGCAAATAAGGTTAGGATCCTGTTGCCTAAGACTTTTTGACTTCATGAGCCATAAGGGTCTCATAATGGTACTTCTCCCTACGAGTCGTAAGGATCTCGTAGGTGTGTTTTCTCCTTAAGAATCGTGAGGAGTCTTAAGCGTATGGTCTCTTATAAGTCGTAAGGATGATACAAGAGTGTTTTCTCCTTATAAATCGAGAAGACTTACGATGGTCGTTCACTGTATGAGCATATCCCCAGTTGCTGGTAGGACTCTGTTAGGGAAATGTTTATTTATGCCCGTGGATTGTATACAAGGGTCGATATTGAGATGCTTGTAGGGCAGCATTGGAGATTTTTATGGCTTAAGAACAGGTTCAGATCCCTGTAGCTTAAGGCTTTTGAACCCTGTGAGCCGTGAGGGTCTCAAAGGGGAATTTTCGTTACGAGTCATAAGGATCTCGTAAGTGTAATTTCTTCTTAAAAATCATGGGGATCCCTAAGTGTGTTACTCCCTTGTGAGTCGTAAGGATCTCACGTAGGTGGTTTCTCCCTACAGGGTCGATAGGACCTTGCAAGTGTCTTTTAACGAGATTGCGCCCTTTCAGGTTTTCACAAAACTCGTCGATAGTCCTGCTGTTTTTACTCACGGAGCCCTTTCGAGTTTTCATCCGTGCCCCTTTCGCTTGTGGATGTACCCTTTTTTTTGTCAGCCTTGAGATACTGCAGTCCGTAGTAGTTTATAGACGTCTCGGTCAACAACCAGTTTTAGGACATAGTGGTCCATCGTTAGTTTAAGGACGTTTCGGTCCGTTGTTAGTTTAGGGACGTTTCGGTCCGTCGTTAGTTTTAGGACATTTCGGTCCATTTGCCGGCTACTACTTATAGAGTTTGGGCTTAGGAAGATAGCGAGCGGACATAGGCGTCGTCACCTATCATTGACCTAGGCCGTGACTCGTCAGGCATAGTATTTTTTCAGGAAGCGACCGTTTATTGGCCTGAAAGGTCTTCACCATGCATGTCCATGAGTAGTAGGCTCCACCCTGGTAAACTTTGTCTATGATGTACGGGCCATCATAGTTCGGCTCGAATTTCCCCCGTTTGGCACGATTGGGGATCATAGGTCTTTTGACCACTAGCACGAGTTTGCCTTGGCGGAATTTTCTCGGCCTAGTCAATCTCTCATATGAGCGCATCGTCTTTGCTTTGTAAGCTTCCAAGTTTTGCTATGAGCCGAGTTTCGTCGAGGTCATCATGTTCCTCAAGCCGAAGATGAGCATTCTCCTCATCTGTTAGCTCGTAATGAACTGCCACTCGTAAGGAGGGTAGCTCTATCTCCAAGGGGAGTACTGCTTCAGCGCCGAATACCGATGCATATGGCGTTGTGCTTGTGGCCGTTTTGAACGTAATTCGATACGCCTAAAGAGCTTCATGCAGTCTCTCGTGCCGGTCCTTCTTACTTCGAGACACCGTCTTTTTCACGATCTTCGTCAAGGTCTTGTTGAAAGCCTCAGCTAGACCGTTAGCTCAGGGATTATAGACCAAAGAGTATCTCCAGTCTATATTATGCTGTTGTGCGAAGCGGCTGATCTTGTGGCTTCTATAGGCTGGCCCGTTATCGAAGATAATCCGTCGCGCAGTGCCGAACCGGTAAATGATGTGTGTCTTGAAGAAATGGAGGATATTCTCCGTCTTCACTTCTCTTAGCGGTATTGCTTCCGCCTACTTAGAGAAATAATCGATTGTTGCCAGTATGAACCGATGTCCTTTGGATGATGCCAGTTCAATGGGCCCGATTATGTTAGTTCCCCACATTTTGAATGGCCAGCTAGCCACCATTGGATGTAGAGGATTTGGATGCTGGTGGATAAATTCCCAGTGAATCTGGCACGAGTGGCACTGCTTCGCGTATTCGAGGCAGTCTTGGATCATCGTGGGCTAATAGTAGCCCATCCTTTTGATCTTTAGTTTCATCTTCGTCCCGGCTTGGTGAGAACCGCAGAGTCCGTCGTGAGTTTTTTGGACGAATCTCCTTGCATCTTCAGGTCCCAGGCATCTTAGCCACAGAGAATCAAATGATCTCTTATACAGAGTATCATTGACGAAGGCAAATGATAGAGCTCGTTTCATGAGCTGATGTCTTGAGGACGCATCTTTAAGCGTTCGACGGGATTTGAAGTAGTCTATAAAGACTTCTCTCCAATCCTTAGCCTTTTCCTGGACTTTTATTTGTAGGGCTGTTTGCTCGGTAGCTCCCTTTTCTTCGGGTGACTCCGGAGATATTTCTGCCGGTGGAAGAACCCGATGGCTTTTCACAACGATCCTCACGTCATCGAGGTTCTCGTCAACCAATTATTTAGCGGTTTGGCCAATGCATCCGCTTTGCTATTTTCTGCACGCGGTATGCTTTCCAGGTTGTATGAAGGAATTTGAGTCAGCAGTTGCTGCACTCTCTCGCCGTACTTCACCAACTCTGGTTTTTACGTCTGATAGTCGCCATTTACCTGACTAACGACCATCTGGGAGTCTCCGTATATAAGGAGGTTCTCGATTCCCATGTCGACAGCGATCTCAAGATCTACTATCAAAGCTTCATATTCAGCTTCATTGTTCATCCTCGGCTCTGTTAAGGAGAAGGCAAAGCATATTATCCCTCCTTGTGGAGTCACGAAGATGTGGCCTACCCCTGATTTGATTATAGGGGTGCTTTGTTTGCGCTTCTTCATGGAAGATGCTCCATCGAAGTAGAGTTCCCACTGGGTATTATCCTCTCTTCTCTCCGTGTCGATTGTGTCAAACGCATGCTCGTCTGGCAATTTGCAGTTCAAAGGAGGATCGGTAGGTATCAGATGCTCAGCGAGAAATTCGGCGATAGCCTGGCCTTTTACCGCTTTGAGGGGTTGGTATGTTATCGAGAATTCCATTAAGTGGAGGGCCCATTTAGCGAGCCGTCCCGTTAATATGGCCTTTGACATCAAATATTTGAGAGGGTCCACCTTTGATATGAGGTGGACCTCATGTGCCAACGCATAGTGTCTAAGCTTCGTTATTGCGAAGATCAACTCCATGCAGTGTTTTTCAATGGGGGAGTAATTGCTTTCTGCCCCCAGGAGAACTCGACTCAAATAGTAGAGGGCTCTATCCTTCCCTTGGTCATTTTCTTGTGCCCATAGCGCGCCTAAAGAACCTTTGAGGGCTATTGTATACAGGACGAGAGGTTTTCCTGTAACGGGAGCGGCCAGTACTGGCGGATTCTGCAAGTATTGCTTGATTTCGTCCAGTGCACTTTGGCATTTGCGATCCCAGACGAACGGGGTTCCCTTCTTCATTAGGTTACTGCAAGGACGACACATGCCGGAGAGATTGGCTATAAATCGCCGGATATACGCGAGCTTTCTTTGGAAAGACCGCAGTTGCTTGAGAGTCCTTAGCAGAGGAATTTCCATGATTTCCTTAATCTTCGACGGGACTATCTCGATGCTTCGATGTCAGATGACGAATCCTAGGAACTTGCCCGAGGAAACTCCGAACGTGCATTTGAGAGGGTTCATCTTCAAGTTGTATTTCCGAAGGCGCTGAAACACGATCTTCAAATGCTCTAAATGTTCATCGTATGATTTGCTTTTAACTACAAGGTCGTCGATATAGCATTTGACGATTTCATGTATGAGGTCATCGAAAATCTTCGTCATGGCCCTCTGATAGGTGGCCCTGGTGTTCTTTAGACCGAAGGGTATTACCTTGTAGTAGAATATGCCCAAAGGGGTCCGGAAAGCGGTACGCTTCTGGTCCTCGGGATGCATATTTATCTGATTGTATCCTGATGAGCCGTCCATGAAGGGGAAAACTTCATGAGTGGACGTGTTATCTATCATCAGCTCGGTGACCGGTACAGGAAAATCGTCCTTCGGGAAAGCTTTGTTAAGATCCCGAAAGTCCACGCATATGTTCACCGTCCCATTTTTCTTCATCACTGGGACAATGATAGCAATCTAGTCTGGGTACTGAACCTCTTGGATGAAGCCATAGTCGATTAGCTTCTTGACCTCGGCGTTGATGCCCATCTCAAGTTCGAGCCTCATTCTTCTCGGTGCTTGTTTGACTGGCTTGATGTCTGGAGATATCGCCAATCTGTGCACAGCAATCTCTGGATCTAGTCCCAGCTTGACCCATCTTCTTTATAAGAGACGAATCCTGTTTGCTCGATTCTCGATCGTGTGGCTTCTTGGACCCGCTTTGTCGCTGTCGAACGGTTTTTTCGTTCTTTGGTTTATTTTTGCCTCTGCGCCGGGTCTTTTGTATGACGGGCTGGCTACGATGAGCATCGTCATTCTCCATATCCTACTGAAGGAGGCGCTGCGTCCTGGCTTTCTGATAAATGGCCATTTCGTGGCTGTGGTCGTCCTGGACTTTTTGACCCACTTCCCTTATAAGCTTGTCCATCTGTTCTTCGAAAGACGGACTTGGCATTTTCATGGCGGGACCTCGTATTGGTTCAGGGTTAGCATCTTCCCACGGAGCATCTCCTTCTTCATCGAAGTCATGTATAACATGGCAGCAATGAAATCGCTCCCGTTTCTTGGATTGAACATATCTAAGCCCGATTGTTTCCATTCTCCCGTTGGGCAATTTTCGCTGAGTTCCGGGGACGTTCCAGATCCTGTTGTAGAACTGAGCCTTTTGAGCAGTCTGTTTGAAGGGTATGCCTTAGCGCCTCAACAGCCTTTTTAATCCTTTTGTGTAGTATATGGACAGACGGATGGGCTGGAGCCTGTCAAGCGTAAAATTGGCACCATGCCAAATTTCTTTCTTTACTTTGGTTTCTATGGATCGATAAAAGAGAATCGCCTTTTCATCTCTTCGCCTGGGAGGGACGTAGAATGTCTGCATTTCCTGCACACCATAGGTATCAAGTGCGTCGAGCTCTTTGTAGTGCTGCCGCGGAACCATAGCGATTTGCAAACTTTGATCGTCACCTGGCACGATTTTTATGGATGGTCGAATAGAGAATACTGCATTGACTTCATCTTCAGAATCGCTACTGAAGATGAACATAGGGGTAGACGGTCCGAATTTGTCGTATTGGGGCTGCCACGAATAGACTATCTTTTCTTCCTCCTCGGTATCTGTAGGGTTCCTAGGCACTCACAAGAGGTCTCACAAGGCGTCAACCATGCCAATTTCAAATTTTACAAGTGCCGAGAAACTCTAATACGGATCGTTAACTAGAATTTTAGGCGAAACAATAAACTAGTTAACGACTTAACAAAAAGTGAGAAGCTACAACCTTTGTAGATCCGGTTCTCCACTTCCTTAGCTCCATGTAGACTTCCTCCCGCTGTCCAAGTCGGATCTCGGACCCTAGCATCGGCTTCATCGGAGAAATGAACGGACTAGTCGTCGGCTACGATGCCGAAGATGATCTACGTCGAGGTTACACAAGATCAAGCTCCAACTTCACCAAGTTGTGAAACTTGTGAAGAAAACACCCTATACTACTTGGTAAGAGGTAGAGGGTGAAGAAATAGGAGGTGGGTTCTCTTTGGAATTGGATTTCTCACACTTTTGCTCAAGTTGCCATTGATGAAGGCAAGCTTTTTCTTGAACTCAAGAAGAAGAAGAAGATGAAGATGATTATGATAAGTCTTTTTAAAATGCAAAAGAAATGAATACTTATCATAATAAGAACCATGGTTAGGTGTAGAGAATTGACTAAGGTTAGATGAATGGTTAGGGTTAAGCATGAAGACAAAATGGTCACTTTGGTCAAAGCTTCTTGAAGCTTCAACAAGCTTCAAGAAAGAAAGCAACCATATTGTTTTCTTTTGCAATTTCTTTTTAATCCAAATGAAAAAGATAAATGAATGAATAAATAAAAAATCTAACCATTTACTTAACTAAGGTTTAATTCTTTACACTTAACCAAGTGAGCAAGTATCATCAAATATGATACAAACATGTGCACAAAAGTATATCACATATACAACTTGCACATCAAGTGAGAAAATCCATTTAAAGTGAACCAATACTAGTTAATGCAAAGTAATATATCAAATATATAATTACACATTAAATCATTAAATCAACACTTGATTTAACGATCCGGTCATATCGCATATAACCGACTAGTATCCTATGTATCGGCTTATCGAATCAATCCTTGATTTGATATCTAGGTTATATCGCATATAACCAATCGATACATTCATCGCGAGAATGGAATACGGTATCACATACAAGCATTATTCTCGGTCCTGCACATATCTCATATGCGCTTCTATTTCGTTTCGCTTGTGCCAGGAAACCTCTGTGTAGGACTCTAAAGACTCGTCAATACGCCGGTAGCAGATGATGATCATATCAAGCACCCACAAGCCGCAAGCGGTCTGCTAAACGTAACGGCCATCCGAGTATTGAGCGATCAGAAGATCGACGAGCTAGCCCGCTCACACTCCTGTGAATCCAACCAGTAACACTTACCGTACAGTCCGGTCTGTTCGTCTGATATGTCGCATATCAAGTCTTGGGGTGGTAAACGTCATACCCCAATAACCGATAAGTCGTGCCGATATGAGGCTCATAACGGGTCGAGAAACTACTGGTAACACTTACCAGCAAATCTCTGATCAGCCCTGGCCAGGGACTTCCCTGTTACGGCCAATCGAGTACAGCGCAACATCAACCCCCAATACCGGGAGAGACGAAACCCTTCCTATCGCTCATTGCCTCCATATGACTCGGGACTGTACCCAAAGACCACCGTTTTGCACGCCCTCATGGACGTGGTAAGGTGGAGATCAAAACACAGTAGGAATCACACAAGACTCTATGACGATCTCGGGTCTACAGACTAACCTGTACAAGTGTCACCTGAGAACTGCCATCTGACGTGAGGTATAACACCATCTGGGAGTTCTCGGCGAGTCCGTCCAGTGTACCCAGTCTCCACTGAGCACCCGTATACCATCTCTGATTTCAAACACCAACGGATATGGGATCATCCATCGCCCATCTCATGGGTCGAGAAGCGTATACGCTAGTCTACTCTGGTATATCGATGCCCCATCTCGATACACCCACGACTAGGGACCTTGAAGGATGTACCTATGGACTACCATGTCCCCACTAGTATGATCTGCATCATAGTCCAGGTAGTCAAGTACACATCCTAAGGGCTTTACCAACATGTAACTATAAGACAGTTTAAAGAGACAAGTGTACATATTAAGATAAAGAGAAACCAGATAGCATACTATCATATCGAGCAAGAAAGTCATCTCTATATATGTCCAAGCATCCAATATAATATACATGATCTGTACAATACTGGCCTCTAGGGCATACATACAACTAACAATCTCCCACTTGCACTAGGGCCAGCTGCTGTGGTATCGCATACAGATCATCCCGAAGAGTCTCTCAAACTGTATCTGGGGAATGGCCTTCGTGAGTGGATCCGCCGTGTTGTTCTTCGTGTCAACTCTCCTGACCTCGATCTCCCGGCGACCAACTATCTTCCGGATCAGGTAATACCGCCTCAGAATATGCCTGGACCGCTGATGGGACCTAGGTTCCTTGGCCAAAGCCACCACTCCATTGTTATCGCAATACAAAGGTATTGGATGCTCAATGGATGGAACCACTCCAAGTTCAGAAATGAACTTCTTGATCCAGACAGCCTCTTTGGCAGCATCGTTGGCAGCGATGTATTCAGCCTCCATTGTCGAGTCTGCCACGGTTTCCTGCTTGGAACTCTTCCAGCTAACCGCCCCTCCGTAAAGGGTAAAGACAAATCCCGACTACAACTTAGAGTCATCCTTATCACTCTGGAAGCTTGAATCGGTAAAGGACTACACTTGGAGTTCTCCGTTACCATACACCAAGAGCATCTCTTTAGTCTTTCGTAAGTACTTAAGAATGCTCTTCACTGCTGTCCAGTGACTCTCTCCAGGATCAGCTTGATACCTGCTCACTACACTTAGTGACTATGCAACATCGGGTCTGGTACATAGCATCGCGTACATGATAGAGCCTACAGCCGAAGCATAGGGTATCCCTTGCATGCGAGCTATCTCCAAATTAGTCTTGGGAGACATCTCTTTGGAGAGAGTGACTCCAGAGATCGTGGGCAAGTTCCCACGCTTGGATTCTTCCATACTAAACCTCTTTAGTATGGTGTCAATGTACCTGGATTAGGACAATCCCAATATCCGTTTGGATCTATCTCTATAGATCCTTATCCCAATATGCAGGAGGCATCACCAAGATCTTTCATTGAGAATCTTTGTGATAAGAAGAGCTTGACCGATTGCAGCATAGGAATATCATTTCCTATCAAGAGTATGTCGTCCACGTACAATACGAGGAAGACAACCTTACTCTCTGCCACCTTCTTGTAGATACAAGGTTCATCTGGATTTTTGACGAAATCAAACTCTTTGATAACGACGTCAAAGCAGATGTTCCAACTCCGCGATGCTTGCTTTAATTCATAAATGGATTTAAGCAGCTTGCACACCTTCCCGCTGCTCCCACTGTCTACGAAGCCCTCTGGCTGAGTCATGTACACGCACTCTTCTAAATCACCATTTAGAAAGGCGGTCTTAACATCCATTTGCCAGATTTCGTAATCATGATATGCAGCGATGGCAAGCATGATCCGGATGGATTTAAGCATAGCCACTGGAGAAAAGGTTTCGTCATAGTCCATACCTGGTCTTTGACGAAAACCCTTTGCTACAAGTCTAGCTTTGAAAGTCTCCACTTTCCCATCTACACCATGTTTTTTCTTGAAGATCCACTTGCTCCCGATGGGTTTTACCCCTTCAGGAGCAACATCCAAAATCCATACTTTGTTGGTGTACATGGATTCCATCTCGGACCGCATAGCATCCAGCCATTTCACTGAGTCCCTACTCGTGATGGCCTGCTCGAAGCTAGTTGGGTCATCATCCTCCATGATGCAATCTTCGCTTCCACCGTCAATGAGAAAACCGCAGTATCTCTCAGGTGGACGAGAAACCCTACTAGATCGGCGGAGAGGCTGGGGTTCGTCGGGCACTACTGAATCCTCTGGTTCTACTAAATCATTAGTTGTAGTTTGTGGTGCTGGAACCTCTTCAAGCTCTACCTCTTTGCCACTAATTTCTTTTGCGAGAAATTCCCTTTCCAAAAAGGTGGCATGTTGAGCAACAAACACTCTTTGTTCCTCAGCTTGGTAGAAAAAATATCCTTGAGAATTCTTTGGATATCCTACAAACTTGCAAAGAACTGATCGTGCCTCGAGTTTGTCCGGATTTTGCTTTTTGAAATAGGCCGGACAACCCCATATCTTAATTCGTTTAAAATATGGTCTCTTTCCACTCCATATCTCATATGGTGTGGTAGGTACAGATTTAGACGGGACCAGATTCAATAGGTATATGGCTGTCTCAAGCGCATACCCCCAAAAAGAAATAGGTAACTCAGCATTGCTCATCATTGAGCGCACCATATCTAATAGGGTGCGATTTCTTCGTTCTGATACACCGTTGTGCTATGGTATATAAGGAGGAGTAAGCTGAGAGAGAATCCCATTCTCTTTTAGATAATCCAGGAATTCAATGCTTAAGTATTCACCTCCTCGATCAGATCGAAGAATCTTAATACTTTTGCCTGTTTGGTTCTCTACCTCGTGCTTATATTCTTTGAATTTCTCAAAAGCTTCAGACTTGTGTTTCAACAGGAACACATGCCCGTATCTAGAGAGATCGTCAGTGAATGTAATGAATTAGGAAGAACCATTTCTGGCATGTGTAGACATGGGACCGCATACATCACTATGTATCAGTCCCAAGAGTTCAGTAACTCTTTCTCCGTGTCCCGTAAACGGAGTTTTGGTCATCTTTCCTTTGAGACATGAATGGCAAGTGTCATAAGATGATAATTCGAATGAATTCAAATATCCATTCTTATGTAACTTAGCTAGTCGTGTCTCATTGATATGACCAAGTCTACAGTGCCACAAGAAGGATTCGTTCATTTCTGAGCTTTTCCTCTTATGTGTGTTTTGTATATTGAGGACTGTATCTTGATTGAGAATGAATATGCCATTATGTAACGAGCCTGATGCAATCAGCTTTTGATCTAGGAATATGTTCATAACATTATCCTTTACCACAAAATTATATCCTTCTTTACTTAATAAAGAGACTGATATAATGTTGCACATCATGTTCGGTATATAATAGCACTCATTCAGAACTAGTGTATCACCATTTGGTAATACTAGGTGATATATGCCAACAGCTTTGGCTGCAACATTTGCCCCATTCCCTACTTGAACGGAATGATCACCTTTACCCAGTTCTCTACCTTTTCGTAGCCCATGTAACTGCTTACATATGTGGGATCCTGATCCGGTATCTAATACCCAGGACGTAGGGTGAACTGAAAAACAGTTCTCAATAACTAACACACCCGAAGAAGATGCATCAACATGCATGTTCTTTTGGGCGGCTTGAGAATCTAGATATTCTCCTATTCCCTGTTCAGTCTTATAACTCTTATAAGAAAGAACGGGTGCAACGTTCCCCTGCACAGTATAACATGCGTGTTCGGTCAATACATCCATATTATTATCTTTATTAGGGCATGACATGGTCGCTACCTGAAGAGAGAGAGAAGAAAACACTTTAGCGTAAGCTCGTGCAAGATCAGATTGGTTATTATCTTATCTAATCAGGATGGCTCCCATTGGTTTTTATCAAATCTTCCTTCAAACCCTAAAAGGAAAGACTAGCCGGGATTAATTACACACTACAAGTTCGCCAATCTTTCAGCCAGGCCAGTGTCGGTACTTTGAGGGAGGTCCCCCGTGCTATCGCACGAACCTAATTAATGTAAACCTCGTTTTCCCAGAGGCGTAACCCCGTTGACACCTTTCTAGACACCTACTTGATCGGCTAATTGTAATGTGTAAAACTCTCCCAGGAGTAACTCTTACTCGCAGTGGGTATCGGGATCCAACTATCTCATAGAAGGTATGCAATCTCATTGCAAATTTCAACACTTGAAATTCCCGATAATGCTTTTGCCCCTAGCGATCTATGACCTTGACTAAGTCAACAAACCATAAATCGCTAGTCAAGTTCAACCCGTGCATTTCTCGATTGAATTAAACCCACCCGTATGACCCTTGACTGAGTTAACAAGGCCGTGCGAATGCCCTAGTCCAATCACATCTCATGTTGTAACAGATAAATATTATTTAGCTACCGTACACTATGCCTTGACTAAGTCAACAAACATAGTACGAATACTAAATAATATCTATCTGAAATGACGGAGGGCTATGCAGGTTTTTCAGAAAAACCATGAGCGTAAAAAAAAGAACTTGATATCGTTGTAGAATCAAATGAAGTTTTGAAATGGAGTGATTTTGAGGCTTTTCTAGTTTTGCTAAAGGGGTCACTCCCGGTGAAGGGATCGTCGGCCCTTTCCTCGTCGAATGAGGTGCGGGATATATCATATATATCACTGTGCAAAGCAGAAACTATAGAAGCAATCAAAAGTCAAACCGAGTGTGTAGCATCTGCCAGTTATTGCTAAAGGAGTCACTCCCGGTGAAGGGATCTCGGTCCTTTCCTCATCGAATAAGGTGCAGGGTATATCATATATACCGCTATGCAAAGCAAGAACTGTAGCTACCTGTTTTATTTAAAATTTGATTCTACAACATCTTAGGTTTCTTTTCTTTCATTAATCACATTAATGAAGTCCCATCATTTAAGTCACCTAAACATCACAGATAAATACGACGTACACTTATGCCATCCGCATTCGCCTGGATGTCCTCTCGTGCACCGTTAGGTTAGGTAACTAACGACAGAGCAGGACAGGGCTAGTGCGGGTAAAAAATATAAGTAACGTCTATATAATATATCATATATACTATATACTGTATCTATCACAGAACATCACATGATCACATCACAGATATCGCAGCAGAAAATATCATATGAAATATTGGATATACTAGGACGTCCGTGTTTTTAATACGAGCCAGTATAAAACACGGATTCCACGGTCGTGATGAATAGCCAATCCCACACCCCTAGACCCCTACGAGAGCGGCAAGCAACCCTACCAATTCTAGGGTTAGGAGACCCGGACTCGACTCCTCGAGATGGTCTCCCACTGGACCCTAGAACCCGGTTACTTGTGCTCCCCTCCTTGGGTCTATCCTAATGCGGAAAAGTAAATAATATACAAAAGGTGACAACTTCCACAACCTGGAAGTGCCCCAAATAAAAGAATATTATATACAAGTTTTTACATGAATGAAAATGAAAAACACTCATCTCATATAAAACCCCCCGGCTATTCAAACACGACAATCCAATATAACATATCCAGCAACACATAACATCACATGTCATCAATGTAAGTAAATATACGCATCCCAATTGTCGTTGACATATAGCAACGAAACCGGCGATATCACATATTACACTTACGGTAACAGAAAAGAAAGTATAAAACTACAACAGTTGGAATTCGCAACCTCTTTAGACATCGCATGCCTAATCAAATGAAATACTTAGACATCACATGCCTAACAATTATAAACCCCATATTTTAGTCCCATTATCGAAAACTCTTTTCAATATCAAATGAGACTAAACCGCTAGATTTATAACATTCATTCAGTTATCTCATAACTGTTTGTGAATTCCAACTATTGTATCCCATTCCGGATAAATAGAAAATATTAAACTTTCCGATCGAACATTCGAACACCCAAGTTTTCCCGAAACCGTTCAACACATGAATTAGGTTCAAAAACATTCACTTCATGCCTCAGTACCAACGGTCTAGCCGTAGAAGGGTCAAGCCAACGCCTCACATGTGGCACGCCGTACTGCCCCAAACCCGAAGGTTCAAAGGGCAGTTCAAGACGGTCACAGAATCGAGTTAAGGTTTGTTGTCTTCTAGAGGGACCATCGCGTTACTTGCACTACTCAGAACGTCTTTAAACCACAGAAAAATCCAACACTTGAAAATTTTCGGCAGGGGAAAAATTGGGTATTTATATCCGGTCGAACTTTTTAACATATTCGAAAATTATCCGGAAAAACCACATAGACAAAACTTGATAATCCGATCGAAACGACGATTTTCAATGCAACCCCAGAACACTCAACTCTTGAGTCAAATTAAAAATTCCCAGAAAACTCAGCATAATATAATAGGAATTACTGTGCAAATTTGGAAGCCTGACGTCAGAAGATGGCCGCGGAACCGCCGCAGAAGCTAGGCTTCTGCCGCGGTTCCGCCGCACTTTAGACTCTTCGTTTGGAAAATTTTGCACCGTAATTCTTAGATTTCCCTGCTGAATTTTTTAAGCATTTTTAATCTGGAAAAAACCCAGTTTTTAGAAAAAGTCCAGAGAGCTCTTAGGTTTTTAGGGTTTCGGTTCGATCGGGTTTCAAACGTCGTCTACACTTCGCCTAAGGCTCTATCTAGGATCTGATACCACTGTAGGGTTCCTAAGCACTCACAAGAGGTCTCATAAGGCATCAACCATGCCAATTTCAAATTTACAAGTGCCGAGAAACTCTAATACGGATCGTTAACTAGAATTTTAGGCGAAACAATAAACTAGTTAACGACTTAACTAAAAGTGAGAAGCTACAACCTTTGTAGATCCGGTTCTCCACTTCCTTAACTCCACGTAGACTTCCTCCCGCTGTCCAAGTCGGATCTCGGACCTTAGCATCGGCTTCATCGGAGAAATGAACGGACTAGTCGTCAGCTAAGATGCCGAAGATGATCTACGTCGAGGTTACACAAGATCAAGCTCCAACTTCACCAAGTTGTGAAACTTGTGAAGAAAACACCCTATACTACTTGGCAAGAGGTAGAGGGTGAAGAAATAGGAGGTGGGTTCTCTTTGGAATTGGATTTCTCACACTTTTGCTCAAGTTGCCATTGATGAAGGCAAGCTTTTTCTTGAACTCAAGAAGAAGAAGAAGATGAAGATGATTATGATAAGTCTTTTTAAAATGCAAAAGAAATGAATACTTATCATAATAAGAACCATGGTTAGGTGTAGAGAATTGACTAAGGTTAGATGAATGGTTAGGGTTAAGCATGAAGACAAAATGGTCACTTTGGTCAAAGCTTCATGAAGCTTCAACAAGCTTCAAGAAAGAAAGCAACCATATTGTTTTCTTTTGCAATTTCTTTTTAATCCAAATGAAAAAGATAAATGAATGAATAAATAAAAACCCTAACCATTTACTTAACCAAGGTTTAATTCTTTACACTTAACCAAGTGAGCAAGTATCATCAAACAAGATACAAACATGTGCACAAAAGTATATCACATATACAACTTGCACATCAAGTGAGAAAATCCATTTAAAGTGAACCAATACTAGTTAATGCAAAGTAATATATCAAATATATAATTATACATTAAATCATTAAATCAACACTTGATTTAACGATCCGGTCATATCGCATATAACCGACTAGTATCCTATGTATCGGTTTATCGAATCAATCCTTGATTCGATATCTAGGTTATATCGTATATAACCAATCGATACATTCATCGCGAGAATGGAATACGGTATCACATACACGCATTATTCTCGGTCCTGCACATATCTCATATGCGCTTCTATTTCGTTTCGCTTGAGCCAGGAAACCTCTGTGTAGGACTCTAAAGACTCGTCAATACGCCGGTAGCAGATGATGATCATATCAAGCACCCACAAGCCGCAAGCGGTCTGCTAAACGTAACGGCCATCCGGGTATTGAGCGATCAGAAGATCGACGAGCTAGCCCGCTCACACTCCTGTGAATCCAAACAGTAACACTTACCGTACAGTCCGGTCTGTTCGTCTGATATGTCGCATATCAAGTCTAGGGGTGGTAAACGTCAGACCCCAATAACCGATAAGTCGTGCCGATATGAGGCTCATAACGGGTCAAGAAACTACTGGTAACACTTACCAGCAAATCTCTGATCAGCCCTGGCCAGGGACTTCCCTGTTACGGCCAATCGAGTACAGCGCAACATCAACCCCCAATACCGGGAGAGAAGAAACCCCTCCTATCGCTCATTGCCTCCATATGACTCAGGACTGTACCCAAAGACCACCGTTTTGCACACCCTCATGGACGTGGTAAGGTGGAGATCAAAGCACAGTGGGAATTACACAAGACTCTATGACGATCTCGGGTCTACAGACTAACCTGTACAAGTGTCACCTGAGAACTGCCATCTGACGTGAGGTATAATACCATCTGGGAGTTCTCGGCGAGTCCGTCCAGTGTACCCAGTCTCCAGTGAGCACCCGTATACCATCTCTGATGTCAAACACCAACGGATATGGGATCATCCATCGCCCATCTCATGGGTCGAGAAGCGTATACGCTAGTCTACTCTGGTATATCGATGCCCCGTCTCGATACACCCACGGCTAGGGACCTTGAAGGATGTACCTATGGATTACCATGTCCCCACTAGTATGATCTGCATCATAGTCTAGGTAGTCAAGTACACATCCTAAGGGCTTTACCAACATGTAACTATAAGACAATTTAAAGAGACAAGTGTACATGTTAAGATAAAGAGCAACCAGATAACATACTATCATATCGAGCAAGAAAGTCATCTCTATATATGTCCAAGCATCCAATATAATATACATGATCTGTACAATACTGGCCTCTAGGGCATACATACAACTAACAGTATCACTCCCGAAGACCGGAATGGTAGTGATAGCTTTTTTCTTGTCCTCCGGTTTATGGCATCTCTCCGTGTCCTCGAAGTCTGGTATGAAGTACTTTGCATCTTCGTACTTTCGTACTTCATTCATGGATAATGGGTTCAATTCCCCTGTCACAGTATATTCAAGCCCATCATTGAAGTACTTCATACACTGATGCTGCATAGAAGGAATAATGTTGCATTCATGTAACCAAGGCCAGCCGAGCAAAGTATTGTAGCAGGTCTTGGCGTCAATGACGTGAAATTTGATGTCCGTGACGAGCGGCCCAAAGCGTAATGTCAGTATCACAAACCAGAGCGTCCTTGATGCTTGGGAGTCAAATCCAGAGATGGTGATTTTATCACGAGCGAGATGCTGAACGTTCATGCAGATTTCCTTCAACACTCTTATATTAAGGAGGTTGATGGAGGACCCGTTATCAACCAAGATTTTACCTATCTTCATTCAGGAATGCATCAATCATCTCGTCTGACGGTCATAGGAGCTCCGATTTGGGATCTGCCCCTAGTTTCTCTGCGTCCAGAGCTTCTTCATCGTTTATCAACGAGTGAGAGATCACATGGCATCTTGCCACATAATCCTCAGGTTCATCTGACGAGTCTTCTCCATTGTTATCATCTCCGTTCTCAAGGACGTGGCTGAGAAATTCTTAGAGTGTGTCCGGGGTCCGCGCCTTCTGGTTATATTCATCCAGCGCGTCAATTTGTTTTTGCAGGTACGTGCGCTTGTCATCAGGCTTCACGGGCTTTTTGGTCTTTTTCGAAGACTTTGACGGCTGGGCCTGGGCGTTTTGACCATCCCTACCAATTCTTGGCATCGGGCGCAGCTTCAGCATTTCCTCGATGACCTTGGGTTCCAGCGGACTTTTCCATTTGATTGCCGGGCATGTTTGGAGATCCTTCAGCATTCTTTTCGTTTTGGCTGAAAGAACGACCTCCCATAGAGATTATTCTATAAAAGAGCATGATTCCCCCGGTGTATCCACCTTTTTGAGAGCGTGCGGCTGTGACGGGTTTACTTTCCAATTCTCAGACAGTGCGAATTTTCCCTGTTGGTATTGGTTCTTAATCCACCGTTTAAAAACGGAGCAATCTTCGATTGGATGGCCTATCACTTGGTGATAGGGGCAATAATTGGGATTATTAGCCTCATTGGGTTGCAATGGGCGTTTGGGATCCGACAAGTTGATGAGCCTGTTGCACATCGCCAGCTCGAACAATCTCCTCGTTTTGTCCCGGGGAAACGAATAAGGGCGCTTCATTTTGCATTAAAGAATCACCGTTTCTCGTCTTGGCGATCAGTTAGTTTTGGGCCATTGGGCTGCTGTTGAGCATAGGTGACGAAGGTAGCTTTCCCTTTCCCTTTTCGTTTCGAGATTCCAATTTTGAAGAAGATGGTCTGTGATCCATCTGGTCCATTTGGGCCAGTTTGTCAATCAAGACCTGGAAAGTGGTCGGCTTGAAAAATATCATGAATTGTGAAATGGTCGCTTGAGGGTCAAGAGTACCCACGAACATGCCTACCGCAGGGGCTTCTTCAATTCGCTGCTCGCACATCAACCATAAATTCCGCTACCGTATCGCGTACTGCACCCATGTTTCGCCTGGCTTTACTCTGGCGTTAATTAATGCGGTGATTGGGGTACATTCGCTAGCGCTTGCGAAACGCTGGGTGAACAGCAATTCCATCTCTGTAAAAGTTTTGACAGAGTCGTTGGGAAGCTCTGAGTACCATTCGAACGCCGTCTCTGCCAAGCTGCCGACGAATTGGTGAAGCAGTATCTTATCATCCCCTCCTGTGTTGTCGCAGAGAGCCCTGAACTGAGCGACATGTTGATGGAGATTTCATGTCCCCTTGTACGCGTGGAATTTAGGAATCGTATATCCTGGCGGGTACCTTATTTGATCGTACCAACCGGGATAGGGCCGTCCAGTTCTGACAACATAGCCAGCCGCTTCATTCGCTTGATGAGCTTGTATTTGTTGAGCTATATAATCATCGAGCGTGGCTTTAGAGATGGTCTCCTCATTGGCTGCTGAAGAAGCTGGCAGAGGGTTTGACGTCTCCGCTCGGTCGTCTTCGAGGATAATCGGAGGATCTTCAGCTTGAGGATTCAGTTGTATCATCATCCCGACCATGTCTTGGAAGAGAAGCGCCATTCGTTTTATATTGGCCGCTTGTTCCGCTGCCTCTTTGTCCTTCTTTTCGAGGATTCTGCGGAGGAACTCAGCATCAGTTTCTTGTTCTTGACGCTGCTCCGACGACGTTTCCGGGCTTTTTTTTGGCCCTGTGAGTACGGCCATTTGCGTCAACATTTCCTGGAGCTTCTATTGTTGCTCCTAGGCCATTGTCACGGATCTGGTGAGTGGTCGATGGCCCGTAGAGATACGGCTATCCTCTTTCCCGGATCCCAGATAGACAGAATGTACTACCATGCCCCAAGACTTGGGGCGTTTAGATTCAATGTTCTTGCGATTCGCCGCAGACACCGGGATTTTCTCCATCTTTCTCCTCTTGTGAGCTGTCGAAGTTGAGGGGGCCATTGCTGTGGGCACCCAAGTAGCTGTCGCCTTCTGTGGCATGACAGGGTGGTTCTCTTCTTGCCGAACCTTCATCTTTTTCTGTCGGCGGAAATAGTCTTGATCTACCATGGAGTCCTTAACCTGTCGCCAAACTTTATAAATTTTAGAGGACAGCCGCTGAGGGGGGCTGCTCTAGCTTCTCCTTTGGGGCATTCTCCATAGGTGGAGGAGATCTTTTCAGCACAGCAGTCGGAGAGTTCTTACGGACCCTCCTAAGTAGTTCAAAGCTATTCCCGGTTAGAACAGCAACTTCAATTTCCATCATTGGAGTTGGCGGAGTCAGTCGAGAAGGGGAATTGCCCCCTGCTTTCCTTACTCGGCACCAGTGGCGACGTCGAGCATGTCGTGTGGCCGGGATCACCTCCGCTATTAAATCAGCTTTTCCCTGCCCCCTATTCTGATCAGGTGCTGTTATTGGCGCCGGCCTATTGAAAACGGACGTTCGCTGAGCGGGGATAGCCAACCTGTCGAAGGCAGACTTTCGAGCAGGAGGAGAAGTCTTGGCGACTTCGTTTAGAGCGGGATCCGCAACAGTCCGTCTTGCAAAGACCGACTCCTTAGCAAGGGAAGTCACTTTGTTTAGGAGCAGAAATGTCTAACTTCTTCGGGATAACCCATTTTGGTATCATGGGCTTCTTTACGGGCCCGTTGGAGCTTTGGCCCAGTCTATTGAAAACCGAGGCATAGGATTTAGACGACCCGTTGAGAGGGGCCACAGTAGTTTCAAGCCGATCAAAGACCGACTTCTTCGGAGCTTCAGGCGATGGTATAGGAGCGCTGAAGCTTGTTGGCGGGATCATGGTCCCGAAGAATAGTCCAGTGGTGGCTTGGGTCACTTGTTCCACCGGCATTGTGAAAAGGGAGGCCGCTTGGGGGCCGTAGGTTACTCCTCCAGACGGGACAGAGCAAGAGTTGCAGTTGCAGTTAGTGCAGTTTGAAGCCATTGATCTTTTGGTTTCTGCACGGAGCAAGACCAAATCTTAGTACCTCGAACTTAAGGGCAACTATATTAAACCGTGATTCGTTCGCGAACACGACACACGAAGTGTGGAGTGGAAAGAGGAAAAGGTCCCACCGGGCGTGCCAGAATCTGTTCCCCACCGAAAGACGCGACAGGGACGTTGGGACGTCCGGCCTGAATTTCGGGGGCAGATGCTATTTGGTTTTATCCGTCCACCTCTCCGAAGAAGACAAGTTGATTTATGGCACCATGTATCGAAGGTTTAAACTGATGCGGCCGATGTAGCAGACTTCGTCAGATTCCCCCTCATTGAGGGGTTTTTGATTATGGGGACGCTCTTCCCTGCAGGCGCAAGCCCCTGCAGTTAATTACGCTACCGCATCGCGGTAACCACGTTCTCCTTCTCCAGATGGTCATTTCGTGTCGTGTGTGTTTGTTTTATTTTGGGTTGCCCGTGGATTGTATACGGAGACTAATTTATATTTTCGCCCGTAGGGCGTGGATTAGTTTAAACCCATATCTTTTTAGATTTGGGTTTGGGGTTGGGTTTAAGTATACGTTAGTCTCATTTGAGACTAAGATCAACTTAAAAGTTTGTTATGGATACGTTAGTCGTATTTTAGACTAAGATCAACTTAACGGGATCGTTTAGATCCAACAAAAGAGCATTTGGACTCTATTGTTTAGTTTAGGGACATTGCGGTCCAAGGTTAAGGACATCATAGTCCATGGGCTTAAGGACCCCACAGTCCAAGGTTAAGGACATCATAGTCCATGAGTTTAAGGACCCCACAGTCCATGGAATGTCTGGTCGTCGGGACCCGTCACCTCTCTGAAGACGTTGAAGGATTACAACGACAAATATCAGAGGAGTAAAGAGATGTACGCTTGGACCAATTTTCGTTGAGAGATCTGTAGTCCAATTTGGGACTAATATCTGTTAACAGATTTATGAGCATATGGGCTCAATTAATCTGAATGAGTGGTTCATGTCCAATTTGGGCTCAGCCCACTCAGTTAGAATGTTAAACATTTGACAATGCTGAGCATTGATTTGAGTTCTGACAATATTTTTGTCGTTTATTGAATGCTGAGCATTTATCACAGCTCTAGGCTTTATTTGAAGAAAAATTTATGTTCTATCAGCGTACACGCGAGGAATACGTGGCGCGCTTGGCGCTTTGCGCCAGTCAAAGAGCGCAGTGCGCTTCTGCTGAGTAGCACACACGTGAGGAGCACATGGTGCGCTTGGCGCTGAGCGCCAGATTGTGAGCGCAATGCGCTTCTGCCGAGTAGCACACACGTGAGGGGCACGTGGTGCGCTTGGCGCTGAGCGCCAGTCCAAAGAGCTCAAAGCGCTTCTGTTATGTGGCGCACACGTGAGGAGCACGTGGTGCGCTTGGTGCTGAGCGCCAGTCCAAGAGCGCAGAAGCGCATCTGATCAATTTTAAGATTTGAGAAATAAATTCTTGTTTAGAAGAGACTTTTTCTCAAGGTTCTAAGAACAAAGTTCTTACTTTTACAGGAGTTGTTTCAATCTATTATTTTGGTAAAAGGCTTTACCTTTATGGATCTGTGATCCTAAGAGAATTGACTTATTCTTCCCCTCCTTTATTTTATAATGAGATGTTCATGATCTCTTTGTGTAAAAGACCTTAGTCTTATAGATCTATGATCTGTAAGATGAATTATGTTCTTCTTCGTATTTTATGGTGAGATCCTTTGATCTCTTTGTGAAAGACCTTGGTCTTGTAGGTCTATGATATTAACGAAAGAAGTGAATTCTTCTTTTTATATAAGACGATTTCGTCTTTCTGTTCTTTTTACCTTGAAGAAAATTTTCTTCTTCTGAGAGCTTGGCACTTCTTTCTGAGATTTCTCAAAGTTTTATGGGGGGGTTCCTCTCTTTTTTCTGTATATCTAAGACTTGAAGTCTTGGGGCCTTTTTATAGTGAAGGATGATTTGTTTAATCAGTTAAGGAGATCTTTTCTCCAATTGATTTGGAGACTTCCCCACCGTTGGATCTTTGATCCACGGGCTTATGATTTACAGAAGGCAATTTTCTTATTTTTAACAAGATTGAGAAATCTTTCCCCATACAAAATTTATTCTGTAATTTTGGTGATTTTTAATCACCTTTGGATTATTGATCCAACGGTGCTCTGATTTACAGAGCACAATCTTTTTGTTTAGAAAGATTTTAAGGGATCTCTCCTTAATAGAATTTTATTTTGATTAATTGATGATTTATCATCTTTATTGGATCTTTGATCTGACGCTGGGGAGCTTTTAGTTCCAGCGCTAGCGCACCTACGCTTTGCATGTGGTGCGCTGCTTAGAGTGCAGCGCACTTAGCGCTAGCGCACACGTGCTTTGCACGTGGTGCGCTGCTTAGAGGGCAGCGCTCTTAGCGCTAGCGCACACGTTCTTTGCACGTGGTGCACTACTTAGAGGGCAGCGCTCCTAGCGTTAGCGCACACGTGTTTTGCACGTGGTGCGCTGCTTGAGGTGCAACACACATGGCGCTGCTTTGAAGCGTTGCTTCTTTTCAAAATGTGAAATTTGAATAGAGTTTTGCTCTGATTGGGGGAAACAAACCCATCAGAAAACCTGAAATAAAATTTTTAATCAATTAAAATTCTGAGATCTTCAAGATCTATGAACAAACTCTAAGAGTTCTTCATAAGAGATTAACAAATTTATATGATTTGAAACGAGCAAAGCTCTATTAATGGGTTAAGAAACCCTAAGAAAGATCTCTTTAGATCTATGATTTCAAGAGAGCAAAGCTCTGTTAATAAAACCCTAAAAATGGTTTTCTTTTGATCGAAGATCTATGAAGAGCAAAGCTCTATTAATAGGTGAAAGCCTAGATTATGAAATAATCCTTTTAAAGATTTAATGTTTACCTAAATTTTGACAGAGTTCTGTCCTTATGAAAATTCTTAAGACAAAGAGCTATGCTCTGAAGGAGAATAAAAATTCTCAGAAAGAAAGAAGATGAACAGAAATCATCTCAAGGGCCAAAGGCCCTATTTATAGGCACTGAGAGCCGTTTCAACTTCTAAGTTGATCTAAGAGCGCAGATGCTGCCACCGCTGCACTCATGTGTGGGTCACGTATGCGCAACGGTGGGGGGGCATTTGTTCCCCCAATTAGAGCAAACCTATGTTCAAATTTCAAAATTTGAAAGGAAGCAGCGCTTCATAGCAGCGCCAAGTGCGCTGCACTCCAAGTATCGTGTGCGCTAGCGCTAAGAGCGCTGCCCTCTAAGCAGCGCACCACGTGCAAAGCACGTGTGCGCTAGCGCTAAGTGCGCTGCACTCTAAGCAGCGCACCACGTGCAAAGCACAGGTGCGCTAGCGCTGGAACTAAAAGCTCCCCAGCGTCAGATCAAAGATCCAATAAAGATGATAAATCATCAATTAACCAGAATAAAATTCTGTTAAGGAAAGATTCCTCAAAATCTTTCCAAATAAGAAGATTGTGCTCCGTAAATCAGAGCACCGTTGGATCAATGATCCAAAGGTGATTAAAAATCACCAAAATACAGAATAAATTCTGTATGGGAAAATTTCCCAATCTTGTTAAAAATAAGAAGATTGCCTTCTGTAAATCAGAAGCCCTTGGATCAAAAATCCAACGGTGGGAAAATCCCCAAATCAATTGGAGAAAAGATCCCCTTAATTGATTAAACAAATCGGCCATCACTATGTAAAGGCCCCAAGACTTCAAGTCTGATATAGAGAAAAGGACACAGAGAAAGATAGAGGAACCCCTATAAACTTTGATAAATCTCAGAAAGAAGAGCAAGCTCTCGGTAGAAGAAGAACTTTTTTTCAAGGTAAAAAAAAAACAGAGATAAGAAAAATCTCATTGAAGAAGAAGAACATAATTCTTTTCACAGATCATAGATCTATAAGACTAAGGTCTTCTACAAAAAGAGATCATGAATATCTCATTATAAAAAACGGGGGGAGAATAATTCAACTCTCTTAGGATCATAGATCCATAAAGGCAGAGCCTTTCACCAAAAACATAAGAGAAGAATAAAAACTTTGTTCTTAAATCCATGAGACAATGTCTCTTATTGAGAATATAATTCTCAGGGTGCAAAGCTGCTTTAAGAGATCCCCAGCGCTCCAACTAAGGAAGACCGCCTCAGCGTTCCAAATCAAGCGCACAATGCTGCAGAGCCTTAGCGCTCCAAACTTGAACAGAAGTGCTTTGCGCTTTTTGGACTGGCGCTCAGCGCCAAGCGCGCCACGTGCTTCCCACGTGTGCGCTACTTGAACAGAAGTGCTCTGCGCTCTTTGGACTGGCGCTCAGCGCCAAGCGCGCCACGTGCTTCCCACGTGTGCGCTACTTGAACAGAAGCTCTTTGCGCTCTTTGAACTGGCGCTCAGCGCCAAGCGCACCACGTTCTCACGTGTGTGCTACTCAGCAGAAGCGCAATGCTCTCATAATCTGGAGCACAGCGCCAAGCGTGCCACATGCTCCTCACGTGTGCGCTACCCAACAGGAGCGCTTTGTGATCTTTGATTGGCCCAAAGCGCCAAGAGCACCACGTGCTCCTCACGTGTGCGCTAAAACAACATAAATTGTTCTTTAAATAAAGCCTTAGAGCTATAATGAATGCTCAGCATTCAGTAAAATACAGAAAGGCTGTCAGAACCCAAATCAATGCTCAGCAATGTCAAATGTTTAACATTTTAACTGAGTGGGCCAAGCCCAAATTGGCTATAAACCCCTCATTCAGATTAATTGAGCTCATATTCGCATAAATCTTTTAAAAGATCTTAGTCCCAAATTAGACTATAGATCTCTCAACCAAAATTGGTTCAAGGGTACATCTCTTAATTTCTCTGATATTTGTCGTTGTAATCCTTCAACGTCTTCAGGGAGGTGACGGGTCCCGACAACCAGACATTTCATGGACTGTGGGGTCCTTAAACTCATGGACTATGATGTCCTTAACCTTGGACTGTGGGGTCCTTAAACCCATGGACTATGATGTCCTTAACCTTGGACTGTGGGGTCTTTAAACCCATGGACTATGATGTCCTTAACCTTGGACTGTGGGGTCCTTAAGCCCATGGACTATAACGTTCTTAACCTTGGACCGTAATGTCCTTAAACTAATGGACCGCAATGTGCCTAAACTAAACAATAGAGCCCAAGTGCTCTCTTGTCGAATCTAAATTATCCCGTTAAGTTGATCTTAGTCTAAAATTAGACTAACGTATCCTTAACAACCGTTTATGTTTGATCTTAGTTTTAAATGAGACTAACGTATCCTAAAACCCAACCCCAAACCCAAATCTAAGAAGATACGGATTTGAACTAATCCACGCCCTACAGGCGACAACATAAATTAGTCTCCGTATATAATCCACGGGCAACCAAAAACAAAACAAACAAACACGACACGAAATGACCATCTGGAGAAGGAGAAAGTGGTTACCATGATGCGATAGCATAATTAACTGCAGGGGCTTGCGCCTACAGGGAAGAGCGTCCCCACAATCAAAAACCCCTCAACGAGGAGGGATCTGACGAAGTCTGCTATATCGGCTACATCCGTTTAAACATTCGATACATGGTGTCATAAATCAACATGGCATCTTCGGAGAAGTGGACGGATAGCACCAAATAGCATCTGCCCCCAAAATTCAGGCCGGACGTCCTAACGTCCCGGTTGCGTCTTTTGGCGGGGAACATCTACCTAATGCCAACACAAGATCAAGCATGTACAGGCCTTGTCTAACTAGACAATAAGTCACGTCCATCAAGACAACAAGTCAAGATTGTCGGCATTAGTAATAATCCAAGTAACAGGTCTAGTAATATGTCGTGAACATGTCAGGCAGTGTTAACAGGATAAATACTTGATGGAAAACAGTAACCAGTTCATTTAAAAAACTATAGAATTAACTAATGTTTATTATTTAAATTGTAAGATATCATTTTTTTGTATATATATAAACTTATTTATAATAATGTTTACGTTGATATATATATATATATATATATATATATATATAAACTTATTTATAATAACGATTGCGTTGCTACTAGATATACAGTGAAAGATTATTGAAATTAGAATGAACTAGCTTGCAACAAGATAAACTTTTTATTGATACGAAATACAGGTTAATACTATAATATTGTATAATGATAATACTTACTATATATTAACATGCATATACTATGAATAATTATATAAATATTGAAATAAGTACAGTAGCATGTTGCAAGTTTAAAAACTTTCCTCGGGAGCAATGGTTGATGTGCAGGAGACGACGTCAATAGGTTTATCGACTGCTGCTATAAAGAAAATCAAAGAGACAACGGCGTCAACAATGATGAAGGTGTGCAGTGGCTCAGCGCGACACGACACAACACGGTACGTAGAGCGGCACAACACGGTGCTGGGAATTGCGGTGACACGGAGTTGATGCAAAGGTTGCATGCAAGTGGGCACGAGTGTGGCACACCAGCGTGGCACAAAGAGAGCATGGTCTGGGCATGATGGTGCATGGTCTGAGCATGGTGCATGGTGGCACGATCTGAGCACAGGGATAGCATGGGGATGACATGGTGATGGCTTGGTGATGGCACGGTTGTGGCACAGATGAGATCGGCTCCGTGAGGATGAAGGGGAGGAGGTGGTGTGCAGGTGTTGGGTTTTCGTTGAGGGTGCTGGGGTTCAGGCGAGAGCAAGAGTCGAAGGCTGTCGAGGGAGGAGGCCGGTGAGGGATGAAGGAGGAGATGGTAAGTAGGTCGACGACAAGGTGCTGGGTTTCTTGGTCGAAGGAGAAGGTGGTTGCTTGGGTTTTAGGTTCAAAGACGGCGACGAGGAGTGAACGAGGTGGTGGCGATTGTGACTGTGGGCTAGGATCCGGTGAGGGGTTGCTCAGTGAGATGGGTCGAGAGGAAATGAAGATGATGGTGGGTGGTAGCCGGAGATGTTGCTTGGCGATTGACGCTCGGTCAAGGGGAGAAGGAGGTGGGGATGATGGCGATGAAAGCGACGAAAGAGGAAAGAGGTGATCGGAAATGGGTGCATGGGTCAGAGGTGACGAGGCCAAAGATGAAAGAAGCGGAGGAGATGGGGAAGATGACGATGATGATTGAAGATGAGGTCGCGAAGACATGGAGGAGTGTGCAAGCGATGACGAGGTCGGGGTTTGTTGGGTGCTCAGGGAATACGAGAGAGGGAGAGAATGAGAGAGGGAGAGAAAGAATAGAGAAATAGAGAGACAGAGACGGAGGGGGGGAGAGTATATATATAAACTAATTATATAATAGATATGGTATAATATTTATATATATATATATATATATTGTAGTTTTAGAGTTTTACAGATAATATTAAATTACCACCAAACTTCAGCAGAATCTCATCAAAAATATATTGTAGAGAATAATACACATACGTATAGTTTAAACCATAATGCAACAATATAATATTAAATACATATACCCCCTAATAAGATTTAGATAAATATATAATGGTTTAATAAATATTTAGTTATCATTTATTTTGGGATTTGAATAAAATGGATAAGAACTAAAATAAGATATGGGGTGATATGCCATACAATGTCAGTTAGAAAAATATTATTTATTCATATCTTGTGATTACAAATAGATACATAAAGATATAAATATATATAATGTATGTATTATACTGGATTTATTGGGTTATGCAAGTGCCCCGACCATCAATCCATGACCAAATGCTGAACAAATATTTATAAAACTTGGCGCTACCACAACCAATTACCCGGATCTACCTATAAGCCCTAGATAACAAAACATTAAAAGTAGTTAGAATGGTTATACCGAATAGATCCATGTCGTTCGGTCTTCAACCATCATCCCAAGCTCCTAAGGGCTTCTTAAATCAAGCTTGAACACCGGTCTCCCTCCATCGAAGATGATCCACACGAGAGTCTATGCAACGAGCTCCAACCTCATATCCGAGGCAACTAGGGCACCTAGATCGCTACTCTAGATACCGTAGATGAAGTAGTGAGTGATGAAGGATTAATTTGTCTCAAAACACCCAAGAATTCTCAACTCATGAGTGAGTTTGGGTAGAACTAGAGGAAGAAGAAGATGCCATGAGAATGAGGTGTTGAGCAACTCAAGAGAGAGAAAAAGAAAAAAAATAATGGCTTGTATTTTTATTTGTTGTGTGAGTGTGATAAGAAATAATGGAGCCATCACATAAATTTCCATGTCTCCAAAATATCTTAGTCAACAAAAAATATCTCAAGTCAACATAATCTTACAACAAACAAAAACGCTAAGCATGCTAGAATAGTAACCATAGGTCACTAATTAGCCATGCCACAAAAATGCAATAAACACCTTATCCTACACCTCAATAACCATTTAATCCGAAAAGGTCTAAATCATGATGAGGAGCAATCTTCTAAAAGTAATCTTGTAATAAATTACAAGAATACCCCTCAACCGTATATACATACCAGCATCCGTATTCCGAAGAATACGAATACAAAGAGACAAATAATCCAACAAATATAATACCAGGATCGCCTTAAACCAAAGCCCACTAGTATTATCCGTCCGAATATCATCCGTGCACATGTATACGTATGTGATCGAACCCTGCCGTAAAACCATACGGCCTCTACATCGTTTCACCCGAAACAGGGAAACTCTCTGTGTAGGACTCTAAAGACTTGTCAATATGCTGGCAGTAGGTTTAACCACAAGCACGTCAGTATCACTAGCTATACGTAACGGCTACCCAAGTATTGAACGAAAGGGAGAACGATGAGCAAAATCATCCTGAAACCCCTACTGAGCCTGACGTGACAATATCCATGCAGTCCGGTCTGTTCATCTATGAGTATCGCATATCGAGTCTAGGGGGTGGATAAAGTCAGATCCATAATAATGCGACATTTAGTGTCGGTATGAAGCCTATCACCACATGAGAAACTACCGATCCTAGATCAGTAATTCTCGACTACCTTGGCCAAGGATTTCTGGTGATGGCCACCCGTGCACAACCGCGACATCAACCCTCAATATCGGGAGAGATGAATCCCCCGACGATCCGCTCACTGCCTCCATGTGGCTCGGGACTGTACCCAACTAAAACCTGTTTGCACGACTCCTTTGAGCCGTGGTAGGGTAGTAATCAAAGCACAGTGGGAACTCACACGAGACAAATGACGATCTCAGGATAGACTAACCTGTACACATGTCACCATGGAACTGCTATCTGACAATAGGTATAATACCAACTAGCATGTGTCCAGCGAGTCCGTCCGGTGTACTCATAAACCAATGAGCACCAGTATACATCTTAGGTGAACAAACTAACACCAATGACTTGTGAGACCGGACACCGCCCCTCGTCGGGGTCTCGATCAGTATACAATAGTCTACTCTGGAGTGTCGATGCCCAGTTTCGAAACTCCCACGACTAGGGACATTTAAGGATGTGTTAGTTATATGTATGCCCTAGATGCCATTACTATACATAGGATGTATATTGTAGTGGATGCTTGGACATATATAGGGAGGACTTTCTTGCTCGACATGATAGTATTCTATCTGGTTGCTCTTTACCTTAACATGTACACTGATTGTCTCTCTGTTACATGTTGGTAAAGCCCTTAGGATGTGTACTTGACTACCTGGACTATGATGCGGATCATACTAGTGGGGACATGGTAGTCCATAAGTACATCCTTCAAGGTCCCTAGTCGTGGGTATATCGAGACAGGGCATCGATATACCAGAGTAGACTAGCGTATACCTTCTCGACCCATACAGATGGGCGATGGATGATCCCATATCCATTGGTGTTTGACGTCAGAGATGAAATACGGGTGCTCAGTGGAGACTGGGTACACTGGACGGACTCGCCGAGAACTCCCAGATGGTATAATACCTTACGTCAGATGGCAGTTCTCTGGTGACACTGGTACAGAGTAGTCTGTTGACCCGAGATCGTCATAGAGTCTTGTGTGGTTCTCACTGTGCTTTGATTTACACCTTACCACGTCCAAGAGGGCGTGCAAAATGGTGGTTTTTGGGTACAGTCCCTAATCACATGGAGGCAATGAGCGATAGGAGGGGATTCGTCTCTCCCAGTATAGGGAGTTGATGTTGCGCTGTGTTCGATTGGCTATAACCGGAAATCCCTGGCCAGGGTTGCTGTGATTTACTGGTAAGTGTTACCTGTAGTTTCTCGAACTGTTATAGACCTCATATCGACACGACTTATCGAGCTATTGGGGTCTGACGTTTACCACCCCTAGGCGAGATATGCGACATATCAGACGACGAGACCGGACTGTACGGTAAGTGTTACTGGTTGGATTCACAGGAGTATGAGCGGGCTTGCTCGTCGATCTTCTGATCGCTCAATACCCGGGTGGCCGTTACGTTTAGCAGACCGCTTGCGGCTTGTGGGTGTTTGATATGATCATCACCTGCTGCCGGCGTATTGACGAGTCTTTAGAGTCCTACACAGAGGTTTCCTGGCTCAAGCGAAACGAAATAGGAGCGCATATGAGATATGTGCGGGACCGAGAATAATGCGTGTATGTGATACCATATTCAATTCTCGCGATGAATGTATCGATTGGTTGTATGCGATATAACCTAGTTATCGAATTAAGAATTGATTTGATAAGCCGATACATTGAATATTAGTCGGTCATATGCGATATGACCGGATTGTTAAATCAAGTGTTGATTTAATGATTTAATGCATAATTATATATTTGATATATTACTTTGCATTAACTAGTATTGGTTCACTTTAAATGGATTTTCTCACTTAATGTTCATAAGTTTTATATGAGATATACTTTTGTGCACTCTTTTGTATCATGTTTGATGATACATGCTAACTTGAGTTTGTGTAAAGATTAAACCATGGTTATATGAATGGTTAGGGTTTTTGTTTACTTATCCATTTATTTATATTGATTATTTATTTTGGAAAAGAAAAGGGAAATGGTGGCTTTCCTTGGTTCTTTCATGAAGCTTCATGAAGAGTTGAAAAGGTTGACCATTTTGTTTTCTTCTCTTAACCTAACCATTCACCTAACCCTAGTTTGCTCTCTACACTTGACCATAGTTAGGATATGATAAGTATCATATTATTTCTTATTTTAGAAATACTAATGATATATCATTATCTTCTTCTTCTTCTTCTTCAAGAAGAAAAAGCTTGCAACCATCAATGGTGATTTGATGAAAAGAGTGAGAAATCCAATTCTAAAGTGAACCCACTTCCTATTTCTTCATCCTCTACCTCTTGCCAAGTAGTATAGGGTGTTTTCTTCACAAGTTTCATGACTTGGTGAAGTGGGAGCTTGATCTTGTGATGCCTCGACGTAGATCGTCTTCGGCATCGAAGTCGACGACCTAGCCCGCCCATTTCTCCGATGAAGCCGACGCTAGAGTCCGGGATTCGATTTGGACAGCGGAGGGACGTCATCACGGAGCCATGGAGGTGGAGAACCGGATCTACAAAGGTTGTATTTCCGTTTACCCTTCAGTTAAGTTGTTAACTAGCTTCTAGTTTCTTTTTCGCCTAAAATTCTAGTTAACGATCCGTATTAGGGTTTCTCGGCACTTGTAAAATTTGAAATTGGCATGATTGATTCCTTGTGAGACCACATTAGTGTGCCTAGGAACCCTACAGTGGTATCAGAGCCTAGCTAGAGCCTTAGGCGATGCGTAGACATTGTTAGAAACCCGATCGAACCCGAAACCCCAATTTTTCACCCTCTCTGGACTTTTTTACAAAACTGAGTTTTTTCCAAATTAAAAATTCTTAAAAAATTCAGCAGGAGATTCTAAGAATTACGGTGCAAAATTTACCAAGAGATTCATCTAAAGAGCGGCGGAACCGCGGCACAAGCATGGCTTTTGCGGCGGTTCCACGGCCAAGTTGTCACATCACCTCTTGAAAATTGCACAGTAATTCCTATCTTTTAGTTCTATATTTTCTAGGAATTTTTAAATTATACTCTACAGTTGAATTTTCTGGCGTTGTTTTGGGAATTCGACGTTTCGATCGGGAAGTTTAACTTCGTATGTGTTTTTCCGGATATTTAGAATATGTTAAAAAGTTTGACCGGATATAAATACCCAATTTTTCCCCTGCCGGAAAATTTCCAAGTGTTGGAATTTTCCGTGGTTTAATAACGTTCTAAGTAGTGCAAGTAACGCGATGGTCCCTCTAGAAGACAACAAACCTTAACTCGATTATGTGACCGTCTTGAACTGCCCTTTGAACCTTAGGGTTTGGGGGAGTACGGCGTGCCACATGTGAGGCGTTGGCTTGACCCTTCTACGGCTGGACCGTCGGTACTGAGGCATGAACTGGATGTTTTTAAACTTGTTTCATGTGTTGAGCTGTTTTGGGAAAACTTGGGTGTTTGAATGTTCGATCGGAAAGTTTAACATTTTCTATTTATCTGGAATGGGGTACAATAATTGGAATTCACAAGTAGTTATGAGATAACTGAATGAATGTTATAAACATAGCAGTTTAGTCTCACTTGATCGGTTGCCACGGAATTTTGATGTGATCAAAAGTCCGTCGCAATCATGTAGCGTACGCGGATACTCGCCGGGTAAACTTAATAGACATCCTCGTCCCATAGCCCCGACCAAGTGACTGTAGGTGAACCCCGTCGCCGAAAGCATCCGTCCGGGTGCTCGCGGCAGCGGTGTTCCGCCTTGGTGCACTTCGTCGACGGCGTCGGGGGTGCGGAATCCAATTCTAAAGTGAACCCACTTCCTATTTCTTCATCCTCTACCTCTTGCCAAGTAGTATAGGGTGTTTCCTTCACAAGTTTTCAAGGCTTGGTGAAGTTGGAGCTTGATCTTGTGATGCCTCGACGTAGATCATCTTCGGCATCGAACCGACGACCAAGCCCGCCCATTTCTCCGATGAAGCCGATGCTAGAGTCATGGATTTGATTTGGACAGCGGAGGGACCTCATCACGGAGCCTAGGACGTGGAGGACCGGATCTACAAAGGTTGTAGTCACTTTCCTTTAGCATTTAATTCATTTACATGCCTGCATCGCCTATATATCTAGTTAACGATCCGTATTAGGGTTTGTAGGCACTTGTAAAATTTGAATTAGTCATGTTTGATCACTTGTGAGACTTCATTAGTGTGCCTAAGAACCCTACAGTGGTATCAGAGCCTAGCTAGAGCCTTAGGCAATGCATAGACGGAGTTAGAAATTCGATCGGACCGAAACCCTAACCCTAAACATGGTCTCTGGACAATTTTGTAAAATGTGGATTTTTCTATATTAAAAATATGCAGAAAAATCAGCAGGGAATCCTAAGAATTACTGTGCAACACGTGTCCATGATTCAATAAGAGTGCGGCGGAACCGCGGCAGAAGCAAGGCTTCTGCGGCGGTTCCACGGCCTTATTGTCACAATGCCCAATACTTTTTGCACAGTAATTCCTATTTTCTGGTGCTGGTTTTCCTGGGAATTTTTAATATTTTTTCAAGAGTTGAACTTTCTTGGTTGTATTGGGGACTCGGTGTATCGATCGGATTGTCTAATTCTGTCTGTGTGCCTTTCCGGGTAATTTTAGAATATGTTAAAAAGTTCGACAGGACATAAATACCCACCTTTTTCCCTGCCGGAAAATTTCCAAGTGTAGGACTTTTCCGTGGTTTATTGACGTTCTGAGTAGTGCAGGTAACGCGATGGTCCCTCTAGAAGATAACAAACCTTAACTCGATTATGTGACCGTCTTGAACTGCCCTTTGAACCTTAGGGTTTGGGGCAGTACGGCGTGCCACATGTGAGGCGTTGGCTTGACCCTTCTACGGCTGGACCGTTGGTACTGAGGCATGAAGTGAATGTCTTTGAACTTATTTCATTCGGTTGATCGGGAAAACTTGTGTGTTCGATTGTTCGATCGAAAAGTTTAGCATTTTCTATTTATCCGAAATGTGATACAACATTTGGAATTCATAAGTAGTTATGAGATAACTGAATGAATGTTATAAACATAACAGTTTAGTCTCACTTGATCGGTTGCCACGGGATTTTGATGTGATCAAAAGTCCGTCGCAATCACGTAGTGTACGCGGATACTCGCCGGGTAAACTTAATAGACAGCCTCGCCCCATAGCCCCGACCAAGTGACTATAGGAGAACCCCGTCGCCAAAAGCATCCGTTCGGGTGCTCGCGGCAGCGGTATTCCGCCTCGATGCACTTCGTCGACGGCATTGGGGGTGCGGCCGCCTACTAAAGTTTGCGACGAGCATTCGATCAGAATGTCGGGAATCCTGTTGAATTGCCCGACTTGATATTGAAAAGAGTTTTCGATAATGAGACTAAATTGCGGGGTTTATAATTGTTAGGCATGCGATGTCTAAGGAATTCATTTGATTAGGCATGCGATGTCTAAGGAGATTGCGGATTCCAACTGTTGTAGTTTTACACTTTCTTTTCTGTGACCGTAAGTGTAATATGTGATATCGCCGGTTTCGTTGCTATAAGTCAACGACAATTGGGATACGCATGTTTACTTACGTTGATGACATGTGATGTTATGTGGTGCTGGATATGTTATATTGGATCGTCGTGTTTGAATAGCCGGAGGTTTTTATGTGAGATGAGTGTTTTTCATTTTCATTCATGTAAAAACTTGTATGTAATATTATTTTATTGGGACACTTCCAGGTTGCGGAAGATGTCACCTTTGTATATTATTTACTTTTCTGCACTAGGATAGACCCAAGGAGGAGGGCACAAGTAACCGGGTTCTAGGGTCCAGTGGGAGACCATCTCGAGGAGTCGAGTCCGGGTCTCCTAACCCTAGAATTGGTAGGGTTGCTTGCCGCTCTCATAGGGGTCTAGGGGTGTGGGATTGGCTATTCATCACGACCGTGGAATCCGTGTTTTATACTAGCTCGTATTGAAAACACGGACGTCCTAGTATATCCAATATTTCATATGTTTCTTCTGCTGTGATTTATCTGTGATGTGATCATGTGATGTTCTGTGACAGATATTGTATATAGTATATATGATATATTATATAGACGTTGCTTATGTTTTACACCCGCGCTAGCCCTGCCTCGCTCTGGCGTTAGTTACCTAACCTAACGGTGCAGACGGGACATCGAGGCGAATGCGGATGACATGAGCGTACGTTATATTTATCTGTGATGTTTAGGTGGACTTAAATGATGGGATATTCATTAATGAGATTAATGAAAGAAAATAAACCTAATTGATGTTGTGGAATCGAATTTCAAAATAAAACAGGTAGCTACAGTTCTTGCTTTGCATCGCGGTGGTCATTATAGAACATCCTGCACCTTATTCGATGAGGAAAGGACCGAGATCCCTTCACCGGGAGTGACTCCTTTAGCAATAACTGGCAGATGCTACAATCCTCGGTTTGTCTTTGATCGCTTCTATAGTTTCTGCTTTGCACAGTGATATATATGATATATCCCGCACCTCATTCGACGAGGAAAGGGCCAACGATCCCTTCACCGGGAGTGACCCCTTTAGCAAAACTAGAAAAGCTTCAAAAATATTCCATTTAAAAACCATTTGATTCCGCAATGAGGTCAAGTTCAAAGCGTTAAAGGTTTTCATAAAAACCATTCGCAACCCTCCGTCATTTTAGAAAGTAGAGTACTTAGTATTCGTGCTGTGTTTGTTGACCTTAGTTAAGGCACAGTGTACGGTAGCTAAGTGATGTCTTCCTACACCGCATATGATGCGATTAGTTAGGACAGTCGCGTGACTTTCTTGACCTTAGTTAAGGGTCATGTGGGTGGGTCTAATTAATCACGAAATGACGGGTAGAACTTGACTAGTACTTATGATTTGTTGACCTTAGTTAAGGTCATAAGTGCTAGGGGTAAAAACCATTATCGGGAGTTTCAAGTTTTGAAATTTGCAATGAGATTGCATACCTTCTATATGATAGTTGGATCCCGATACCCACTGCGAGTAATTGTTACTCCTGGGAGAGTTTTACACTTTACAATTAGCCGATCAAGTAGGTGTCTAGAAAGGTGTCAACGAGGTTACGCCTCTGGGAAAACGAGGTTTACTGTAATTAGGTCCGTGCGAAAGCGCGAGGAACCTCCCTCAAAGTACCGACACTGGCCCGGCTGAAAGATTTGCGAACTTGTAGAGTGTAATTAATCCCGGCTAGTCTTTCCTTTTATGGTTTGAAGGAAGATTTGATAAAAACAGTGGGAGCCATCCTGATTAGATAAAATATATAACCAGTCTGATCTTGCAAGAGCGCACGCAGAGTGTTTTCTTCTCTCTCTTTCTAGGTAGCGACCATATCACGCCTTAATCAAGATAATAATACGGATCATTGACCGAACCCGCTTGTTATACTGAGCTGGGGAACGTTGGTCCCGCTCCATCTTATAATAGTTATAAGACAGAGCAGGAAATAGGGGAAAACCAGAATTCCTATGCCGCCCAAACGAAGAAAGTGCATATGATGCATCTCCTTCGGGTGTGTTCATTATACAGAACTGTTTCTCAGTATCCTCTGCATCCTGGGTATTTGATACCGGATCAGGATCCCAGATATGTAATCTGTTACATAGGGCTACAAAAGGGTAGAAGAACTGAGAACGGGTGATAAGTTTCATGAGACAGAAAACGGGGCAAGTGTTGCAGCCAAGTCTGTTGGTCACTGTCACCCTGTATTACCAATACATTGATTCTGAACAAATGCTATTAGATACCGAACCTGATATACAAAATCATATCACTCTCTTTATTTAGTAAAGAAATGTTAAAATTTTGAATTGATGGATAATGTTTTGAACATTTCCTATATCAAAAGTTGATCGGTTCAGGCACGTTATCTAAAAGCATTGACGTTCTAAATCAAACTACAGTTCTTAGTATACAGACACACACAAGAGGAAGAGTTCAGAAATGAACGGATCCTTCTTAAGGCATTGTAGACTAGGTCATATCAATGCGACCCGACTAGCTGAAGTTACATTTAGATGTATATTTAAATCAGTTTAGATTTACATCTTGTGAAACTTGCCAGTCATGTCACAAAGATTAGATGACCATAACTCTGTTCATTGGAAACAGAGAAAGAGTTAGTAAACTCTTTGGACTAATACATGATGATGTATATAAGGTCTCCTGTCTACACATGCCAGGACCGGTTCTTTTTACTTCATTACGTTCTCTGATGATCTCTCAAGATTCAGACCTATGTTCCTGTTGAAACACAAGTCTGAACCTTTTGAGATATTCACAGAATATAAGTTAGAAGTAGAGAACCAAAACGGGTATAAGTATTATGTCCTTTGATGTGATCAGGGAGGAGAATACTTGAGCACGGAATTCCTGGACAATTCTAAAGGAAAATGAGATTCTCTCTCCGTACTACTCCTCTGAATACACCACAGCACAACGGTGTATCGGGGCGGAGCAATTGCACAATGTTAGATATCGTGTGCTCTATGATTAGTATTACTGAGTTACCTATTTCCTTTTTGGGTTGTGCACTTGAGAAGCTGCATACCTATTGAATTGGGTTCAAATCAAATCAGTTGCCTACCACTTCATATGTGATATGGAAAGGGAAGAGCCCATATCTTAAGTTAGTTAAGATTTGGGATTGTCCGGCCTATGTCAAAAGCAAAATCCGGACAAGATCGAGGCAAGGTCAGTTCTGTAGAACTGGAAATGTTCCAGCTATACAAAACTACAGCTGATTTGACAGAACCAAAGGATTCAAAAGTTCCTGACGAACCTCAGCCTCTCCGCCGATCTGGTAGGGTTCCTCATCCGCCTGAGAGATACCTCGGTTTCTCGATGAAAGTGGGAGCAAGGATTGCATCATGAGATGATGACCCAACCAGTTTCGAGCAGGCCATCGAGAGTAGGGACTCTGTAAGAATGGCTGGATGCTTAGCGATCTGAGATAGAATCCATGTACACCAGCAAAGTATGGACTTTAGCTGCTATATCTGAAGAGTTAAATCCCCATCAGGAGCAAGTATATCTTGAGAAGATTACTTGGTGTAGATGGAAAAGTTGAGACTTTCAAAGCTAGACTTGTTAAAGCTTTTCATCATCGACCAGGCGTGGATAATGATGAAACCTTTTCAAGTGGCTATGCTTAAGTCCATCCAGATCCTACTTACCACGGCTACATACCATGACTACGATATCTGGCGGTTGGGTGCCATGACTACTTTTCTAAATATTGATTTAGAAGAGAACGTCTATAAGAACACAGCCAGAGGGCTTCGTAAACAGTGGGAGCAGCGGAAACGTGCGCAAGTTGCTTTAGATAATGAAGCAGGCATCGCGGAGTTGGAACGTCTGTTTTGATGTGATAGTCAAAGTGTTTGACTTCATCAAAATGGTAGATGAACCTTGTATATACAAAAGGGTAGTAGGGAGTATGGTGGTGATCCTCGTAGAGTACGTAGATGACATACTCTTGATAAGGAAGGAGTTTCCTATGCTACGCTCGGTCAATCTCCGCTTATCACAAGGATTCTCCAATAGGATCAAAATGATACCTCCTAAGTCCTGAGTTTTCATCTATGAGATAGATGTAATTGGATGCTAGGATTCTCACTAGATGTAGTGAGATGGTATCAATCGATCCGGGGGAGAATCACTGGAAGAGTTCCAGGCTGATAAAGACGACTGAATGTCAGTCACAGGCATTGTCTTTACCCTCGGTAAAGGGACGGTATGTTGGAAGAGTTCCAAGCTAGATACCGTGGCAAACTAGACGATAAAGGCTGGTAACATCGCTATTAAAGATACTACCAAAGAGGCGGTTTGGGTGTATATTGGTTCATAAGATGAACTAGGTTCCTACGATTGTATGACAATGGAACTGTGGCTTTGGCCTAGGAACCCTGGTCCCATCAGTGACCCAGACATATTCTGAGGCAGCATCACCTGATCATGGAGATAGATGATCTCTAGGGTGATCGAGGTTAGGAGAGTAGACTCAGAGGACAACATGGCGGATCCACTCACAAAGGCCTTTTCCCAGAGAGAGACTTTCAGGGGATGGTTGAGTATGTGATACTGCAACCACTGCTACAGATGGCCCTAGTGCAAGTGGGAGATTGTTAGTTATATGTATGCCCTAGAGGCCATTACTGTACACTGGATGTATATTGTAGTTGATGCTGGGACATATATAGGTAGGACTTTCTTGCTCGACATGATAGTACGCTATCTGGTTGCTCTTTATCTTAACATATATGCTTTCTGTCTCTCTGATTACATGTTGATAAAGCCCTTAGGATGTGTACTCGACATCCAGGAATATGATGCAGATCATACTAGTGGGGCCTGGGTAGTCAATGAGTACATCCTTCAATGTTCCTAGTCATGGGAATATCGAGACGGGGCATCGATATTCCAGAGTAGACTAGCGTATATCTTCTCGACCCATGTGATGGGCGATGGATGATCCCATATCCATTGGTGTTTGACATCAGAGATGGTATGCGGGTGCTCAGTGGAGATTGGGTACACTGAACGGACTCGCCGAGAACTCCCAGATGGTATTATACCTTACGTCAGATGGCAGTTCTCAGGTGACACTGGTGCAGCTTAGTCTGTTGACCCAAGATCGTCATAGAGTCTTATGTGTCTCCCACTGTGCTTTGATTTCCACCCTACCACGGCTCTACTGAGGCGTGCAAACAGGTGGTTTTTGGGTACAGTCCCGATTCATATGGAGGCAATGAGCGATAGGAGGGGATTCGTCTCTCCCGGTATTGGGGGTTGATGTTGCGCTATGCTCGACTGGCCATAACAGGAAATCCCTGGCCAGGGTTGCAGTGACCTACTGGTAAGTGTTATCAGTAGTTTAACACATGTCTTGGACTTCACGTCGGCATGACTTATCGAGCTACTGGGGTCTGACGTTTACCACCCCTAGGCGAGATATACGACATATCAGACGAACAGACCGGACTGTACGGTAAGTGTTACTGGTTGGATTCACAGGAGTGTGAGCGGGCTTGCTCGTCGATCTTCTGATCGCTCAATACCCGGGTGGCCGTTACGTTTAGCAGACCGCTTGCGGCTTGTGGATGCTTGATATGATCATCATCTACTGCCGGCGTATTGACGAGTCTTTAGAGTCCTACACAGAGGTTTCCTGGCACAAGCGAAACGAAATAGGAGCACATATGGGATATGTGCGGGACCGAGAATAATGCGTGTATGTGATACCGTATTTCATTCTCGCGATGTATGTGTCGAATGGTTGTATGCGATATAACCTAGTTATCGAATCAAGTCTTGATTCGATAAGCCGATACATTGGATATTAGTCGGTTATATGCGATATGACCGGATCGTTAAATCAAGTATTGATTTAATGATTTAATGCATAATTGTATATTTGATATATTACTTTGCATTAACTTGTATTGGTTCACTTTAAATGGATTTTCTCACCTGAATTGCACATTGTATATGTGATATATTTTTTGTGCACATGATTGTATCATGTTTGATGATACATTCTAGCTTGGTTTTGTGTAAAGAATTAAACCATGGTTAGTTAGTGGTTAGGGTTTCATTTCACTTACTTATTCATTTATCTATTTATTTATTTTATTTATTTCATTTAGAAAAGATAAAGAGAAAAGAATGGTTGCTAGTTTTGTTTTTCTTTGAAGCTTCTTGAAGCTTTGAACAAGTCCACCATTCTTGTCTCTTCTCTAACCCTAACCACTCATCTAACCTTAGTTAAATCTCTACACTAAACCATGGTTGAAGACATGATAAGTATTCTTTTTATTTTCCTTTTAAATAACTTATCATATATCATCTTCTTCTTCTTCTTCTTCTTAAAGAAAAGAAAGCTTGATAGCTTCAATGGCAACTAGTGAAAATGAGTGAGAAATCCAATTCTAAAGTGAAACCACTTCCTATTTCTTCATCCTCTACCTCTTGCCAAGTAGTATAGGGTGTTTCCTTCGCAAGTTTTCAAGGCTTGGTGAAGTTGGAGCTTGATCTTGTGATGCCTCGACGTAGATCATCTTCGGCATCGAACCGACGACCAAGCCCGCCCATTTCCCCGATGAAGCCGATGCTAGAGTCATGGATTTGATTTGGAAAGCGGAGGGACCTCATCACGGAGCCTAGGACGTGGAGGACCGGATCTACAAAGGTTGTAGTCACTTTCCTTTAGCATTTAATTCGTTTACATGCTTGCATCGCCTATATATCTAGTTAACGATCCGTATTAGGGTTTGTAGGCACTTGTAAAATTTGAATTAGTCATGTTTGTGTAGGGTTCCTAGGCACTCTAGTGAGGTCTCACAAAGCATCGAACATGCCAATTTCAAAAAATCTAGGTGCCGAGAGACCCGACTACGGATCGTTTGCTAGAAAACTAGGCGAAAAGATAACTAGTTAACACTTAACTAAGGGAATACGGAAATACAACCTTTGTAGATCCGGTGCTCCACCTCCATAGCTCCGCAACGAAGTCCTCTCCGCTGTCCAAATCAAATCCGGGCTCTAGCGTCGGCTTCGTCGGAGAATGGGCAAGCTAGGTCGTCGATGTCCATGCCGAAGATGATCTACGTCGAGGCATCGCTAAATCAAGCTCCGACTTCACCAAGTCAAGAAACTTGTAGAGAAAACACACTCTACTACTTAGCAAGAGGTAGAGGATGAAGAAATAGGAAGTGGGTTAACTTTAGTTTTGGATTTCTCACTCTTTTCCAACAATCACCATTGATGGAGCTTGGTTTTCTTCAAAGAAGAATGAAGAAGAAGAAGAGCAAGAAGAAGATAAGTATTATGATAAGTTAATTAGAAAATAGAAATAAAAGAATACTTATCATTTTCAACCATGGTCAAGTGTAGAGAATAAATCATGGTTAGTGGGATGGTTAGGGTTAAGCATGAGACAAAATGGTCACTTGGTCAAAGTCTTCATGAAGCTTCATGAACAAAACAAAAGAAGCCACCATTTTCTAATTTGCTTTTCATTTTCCAAAATGAATAAATAAATAGATATGAAAATGTAAACCCTAACCATCACATAACCATGGTTTAAACTTTACACAAAACACAAGTAAACATGTATCATCAAACATGATACAATCAAGTGTACAAAAGTATATCACATATACAATGTGTACAATCCGAGTGATAAAATCCATTTAAAGTGAACCAATACTAGTTAACACAAAGTAATATATCAAATATATAATTATGCATTAAATCATTAAATCAACACTTGATTTAATGATCCGGTCATATCGTATATAACCGACTAATATCAACAGTAACAACTTATCGAATCAACACTTGATCCGATAACCCGGCTATATCGCATATAACCGATCAATGTCACATATCGCGAGAATCGAATACGTATCACATACTGGTATCTTTCTCGGTCCCGCACATATCTCATATGCACTCCTATTTCGTTTAGCTTGAACCAGGAAACCTCTATGTAGGACTCTAAAGACTCGTCAATACGCCGGCAGCAGATGATGATCATATCAAACACCCACAAGCCACAAGCGGTCCGCTAAACGTAACGGCCACCCGGGTATTGAGCGATCTGAAGATCGACGAGCAAGCCCGCTCACACTCCAGTGAATCCGACCAGTAACACTACCGTACAGTCCGGTCTGATCGTCTGATATGTCGCATATCCCGCCAAGTGGTGGTAAACGTTAGACCCCAATAGCTCGATAAGTCGTGTCGATATGAGGTCTATAACAATTCGAGAAACTACTGGTAACACTTACCAGTAAATCTCAGCAACCCTGGCCAGGGATTTCCTGTTATAGCCAATCGAACACAGCGCAACATCAACCCCCTATACCGGGAGAGACGAATCCCCTCCTATCGCTCATTGCCTCCATGTGACTCGGGACTGTACCCAAAAACCACCGTTTTGGACGTGGTAAGATGGAAATCAAAGCACAGTGGGAACCACACAAGACTCTATGACGATCTCGGGTCAACAGACTACTCTGTACCAGTGTCACCAGAGAACTGCCATCTGACGTGAGGTATAATACCATCTGGGAGTTCTCGGCGAGTCCGTCCAGTGTACCCAGTCTCTACTGAGCACCCGTATATCATCTTTGATGTCAAACACCGATGGATATGGGATTATCCATCGCCCATCTATATGGGTCGAGAAGATATACGCTAGTCTACTCTGGTATATCGATGCCCCGTCTCGATACACCCACGACTAGGGACTTTGAAGGATGTACTTATGGACTACCATGTCCCCACTAGTATGATCCGCATCATAGTCCAGGTAGTCAAGTACCGATCCTAAGGGCTTTACCAACATGTAACAGAGAGACAATCAGTATACACGTTAAGGTAAAGATCAACCAGATAGCATACTATCATGTCGAGCAAGAAAGTCCTCCCTATATATGTCCCAGCATCCACTACAATATACATCCTATGTACAGTAATGGCCTCTAGGGCATACATATAACTAACAATCTCCCACTTGCACTAGGGCCATCTGTAGCAGTGGTTGTAGTATCTCATACTCAACCATCCCATAAAAATCTCTCTCTGGGAACAGGCCTTTGTGAGTGGATCCGCTGTGTTATCCTCTGAGTCTACTCTCCTAACCTCGATCTCCCTGGAGATCAACCATCTCCATGATCAAGTGATACTGCCTTAGAATATGTCTGGATCACTGATGGGACGGACGTTCCTTGGCATAAGCCACAACTCCATTGTCTCACAATGGGAGGAACTAAGTTCATCTCATGAACCAATATACATCCAGACAGCCACTTTGGTAGCATCTTAAGTAGCGATGTATCCAGCCTTTATCGTCTAGTATGCCACGGTATCTAGCTTGGAACTCTTCCAACATACCGTCCCTTTATTGAGGGTTTAGACAATGCCTGTGACTGACATTCAGTCGTCTTTATCACTCTGGAACCCTTCCAGTGATTCTCCCCAGGGTCGATTGATACCTTCTCACTACAACTAGTGAGTATCCTAATGTCCATTTAGATCTATCTCATAGATCCAAAACCCAGGATTTAGTAGGTATCATTTTGATCCTATATGGAGAATCATAGTGATAAGCGGAGATTGATCGAGCGTAGCATAGGAAACTCCTTCCCTATCAAGAGTATGTCATCCACGTACTCTACGAGGATCGTCACCATACTCCCTACTACCTTCTTGTTTATACAAGGTTCATCTACCATTTTGAGGATGTCAACTTCTTTGACTAACACATCAAAACAGACGTTCCAACTCCGCGATGCCTGCTTTATCCTATAAAGCATCTTGCACACGTTTCCGCTGCTCCCACTGTCTACGAAGCCCTCTGGCTGTGTACTTATAGACGCACTCTTCTAAAACATCATTTAGAAAAGCAGTCATGACACCCAACCACCAGATATCGTAGTCATGGTATGTAGCCGTGGCAAGTAGGATCTGGATGGACTTAAGCATAGCTACTTAGAAAAGGTTTCATCATCATCCATACCTGGTCAATGACGTAGACCTTTAACAAGTCTAGCTTTGAAAGTCTCAACCTTTCCATGTACACCAAGTAATCTTCTCAAGATATACTTGCTCCTGATGGGGATTTAACCCTTCAGATATAGCAACCAAAGTCCATACTTTGTTGGTGTATAAGGATTCCATCTCAGATCGATAAACATCCAGCCATTCTTACAAAGTCTCACTCTTGATGGCCAGCTCGAAACTAGTTGGGTCATCATCTCATGATGCATTCCTCGCTCCCACTGTCATAGAGAAACAGAAGTATCTCTCAGGTGGGTGAGGAACCCTACTAGATCGGCGGAGAGGCTGAGGTTCGTTAGTATCTACTAAATCCTCTGGTTGTACCAAATCATCTGCTGTAGTTTGTATAGCTGGAACCTTTCCAGTTCTACATTACAGACTTTGCCTCGAGCTTGTCCGGATTTTGCTTTCAGACATAGGCCGGTCAACCCCAAATCTTAACTGACTTAAGACATGGGCTCTTCCCATACCATATCTCATATGGAGTGGTAGGCAACTGATTTGATTCGAACCGTATTCAATAGGTCTGCATCTTCTCAAGCGCATAACTCCCAAAAAGGAAATAGGTAACTCAGTAGTACTCATCATAGAGCAGACCATATCAAATAGGGTGTATCTGCTCCACCCCGAGATACCATCGTGCTATGGTGTATACGGAGGAGTAATGCCGAGAGAGAATCTCATTCTCCTTTAGAATAGTCCAGGAATTCCGTACTCAAGTATTCTCCTCCCTGATCACATCAAAGGACATAATACTTTTACCCGTATTTTGGTTCTCTACTTCTAACTTATATTCTGTGAATATCTCAAAAGGTTCGGACTCATGTTTCAACAGGAACATATGTTTGAATCTTGAGAGATTATCAGAGAATGTAACGAAGTACAAAGAACCGGTCTTGGCATGTGTAGACAGGGGACCTACATACATCAACATGTATCATCCCAAGAGTTTACTAAATCTTTCTCTGTTTCTAATAAACAGGGCTATGGTCATCTTATCTTTGTGACATGACTGGCGAGTTTCACAAGATGTAAATTCAAACTGATTTAAATATACATCTAAATTTAACTTCAGTTAGTCGGGTCACATTGATCTGACCTAGTCTACAATACCTCAAGAAGGATTCGTTCATTTCTGAACTCTTCCTCTTGTGTGTGTTCCGTATACTAAGAACTGTGGTTTGATTTAGAACATTAATGCTTTTAGATAACGTGCCTGAACCGATCAACTTTTGATATAGGAAATGTTCAAAACATTATCCAACAATACAAAATTTTATCATTTCTTTACTAATAAAGAGACTGATATGATTTTGTATATCAGGTTCGGTATCTAATAACATTCGTTCAGAATCAATGTATTGGTAATACAGGGTGACAGTGACCAACAGACTTGGCTGCAACACTTGCCCCGTTTTCTACCTCATGAAACTTATCACCCGTTCTCAGTTCTCTACCTTTCTGTAGCCCTATGTAACATATTACATATCTGGGATCCTGATCTGGCATCACATACCCAGGATGTAAAGGATACTGAGAAACAGTTCTGTATAATGAACACACCCGAAGATGATGCATCAGCATGCACACTCTTCGTTTGGGCGGCACGGGAATTCTGGTAATCCCCTATTTCCTGCTCTGTCTTATAACAATTATAAGTTGGAGCGGGACCAACGTTCCCCAGCTCAGTATAACAAGCGGGTTCGGTCAATAATCCGTATTATTATCTTGATTAAGGCGTGATATGGTCGCTACCTGGAGAGAGAGAGAAGAAAACACTCAGCGTGCGCTCTGTCAAGAATAGATTGGTTATTATTTTATCTAATCAGGATGGCTCCCACTGCTTTTTATCAAATCTTCCTTCAAACCCTAAAAGGAAAGACTAGCCGGGATTAATTACACACTACAAGTTCGCCAATCTTTCAGCCAGGCCAGTGTCGGTACTTTGAGGGAGGTCCCCCGTGCTTTCGCACGAACCTAATTAATGTAAACCTCGTTTTCCCAGAGGCGTAACCTCGTTAACACCTTTCTAGACACCTACTTGATCGGCTAATGGTAATGTATAAAACTCTCCCAGGAGTAACTCTTACTCGCAGCGGGTATTGGGATCCAACTATCTCATAGAAGGTATGCAATCTCATTGCAAATTTCAACACTTGAAATTCCCGATAATATTTTGCCCCTAGCGTCCTATGACCTTGACAGAGGTCAACAAACCATAGGCTGCTAGTCAAGTTCAACCCGTCATTTCCTGATTGAAGTAAACCCACCCGCACGACCCTTGACAGAGGTCAACAAGGTCGCACGACTACCCTAAATCAATCACATCATATGCTTATGCAAATAAGCACTAATCAGCTACCGCACACTACGCCTTGACAGAGGTCAACAAACGCAGCACGAATACTAACCAGTACATATCTGAAATGACGGAGGGCTACGACAGGTTTTTTTGAAAACCTATTGCGTAATGAACTTGATATCGTTGTAGGATCGAATGAATTTTGAAATGGAGTGTTTTTTAGGCTTTTCTAGTTTTGCTAAAGGAGTCACTCCCGGTGAAGGGATCGTCGGTTTTTTCCTCGTCGAATGAGGTGCGGGATATATCATATATATCACTGTGCAAAGAAAAAACACTTAAAAGCAATCAAAAGACAAACCGAGTGTGTAGCATCTGCCAGTTATTGCTAAAGGAGTCACTCCCGGTGAAGGGATCTCGGTCCTTTCCTTATCGAATAAGGTGCAGGATATATCACATATACCTCTGTGCAAAGCAAGAACTGTAGCTACCTGTTTTATTTTGAAATTCGATTCTACAACATCTTAGGTTTCTTTTATTTCATTAATCACATTAATGAAGTTCCATCATTTAAGTACCTAAACATCACAGATAAATACGACGTACACTTATGCCATCCGCATTCGCCTCGATGTCCCCTCGTGCACCGTTAGGTTAGGTAACTAACGGCAGAGCGGGGCAGGGCTAGCACGGATGTAAAACATAAGTAACGCCTATATAATATATCATATATACTATATACTGTATCTATCACAGAACATCACATGATCACATCACATATATCGCAGCAGAAGAAACATATGAAATATTGGATATACTAGGACGTCCGTGTTTTCAATACGAGCCAGTATAAAACGCGGATTCCACGGTCGCGATGAATAGCCAAACCCACACCCCTAGACCCCTACAAGAACGGCAAGCAACCCTACCAATTCTGGAGTTAGGAGACCCGGACTCGACTCCTCGAGTTGGTCTCCCACTGGAATCCAGAACCCGGTTACTTGTGCTCCCCTCCTTGGGTCTATCCTAGTGCGGAAAAGTAAATAATATACAAACGGTGACAACTTCCGCAACCTGGAAGTGCCCCAATAAAAGAATATTACATACAAGTTTTTACATGAATGAAAATGAAAAACACTCATCTCACATAAAAACCCCCGGCTATTCAAACACGACGATCCAATATAACATATCCAGCAACACATAACATCACATGTCATCAACGTAAGTAAATATGCGTATCCCAATTGTCGTTGACATATACCAACGAAACCGGCGATATCACATATTACACTTACGGTCACAGAAAAGAAAGTGTAAAACTACAACAGTTGGAATCCGCAATCTCTTTAGACATCGCATGCCTAATCAAATGAATTACTTAGACATAGCATGCCTAACAATTATAAACCCCGCATTTTAGTCTCATTATCGAAAACACTTTTCAATATCAAGTCGGGCAATTCAACAAGATTCCCGACATCCTGCTCGAATGCTCGTCGCAAACTTCAGTAGACGGCCGCACCCCCGACGCCGTCGACGAAGTGCACCAAGGCGGAACACCGCTGCCGCGAGCACCCGAACGGATGCTTTCGGCGACGGGGTTCTCCTACAGTCACTAGGTCGGGGCTATGGAGTGAGGCTGTCTATTAAGTTTACCCGGCGAGTATCCGCGTACGCTACGTGATTGCGACGGACTTTTGATCACATCAAAATTCCGTGGCAACCGATCAAGGGAGACTAAACTGCTACGTTTATAATATTCATTCCGTTATCTCATAACATCTTATGAATTCCAATTATTGTATCCCATCCCAGATAAATAGAAAATGTTAAACTTTCCGATCGAACAATCGAACACCCAAGTTTTCCCGAAACATCAACACATGAAATAAGTTTAACAACATTCAGTTCGTGCCTCAGTACCAACGGTCCAGCCGTAGAAGGGTCAAGCCAACGCCTCACATGTGGCACGCCGTACTGCCCCAAACCCGAAGGTTCAAAGGGCAGTTCAAGACGGTCACATAATCGAGTTAAGGTTTGTTGTCTTCTAGAGGGACCATCGCGTTACTTGCACTACTTAGAACGTCGTTAAACTACGGAAAAATCCAACACTTGGAAATTTCCCGACAGGGGAAAAATTGGGTATTTATATCCGGTCGAACTTTTTAACATATTCTAAAAATATCCGGAAAGTCAAATAGACAAAATTTGATACCCCGATCGAAACACCGAATCCCCAAAACAATCCCAGAAAATTACAACTCTGGAAACAGTATTAAAAATTCCCAGAAAATCCAGAATAAAATAATAAGAGTTACTGTGCAAATAGTGGAGGATGACGTCATCAAGGTGCGGCGGAACCGCCGCAGAATGCAGGCATCTGCCCCGCTTCCGCCGTGAGATTTACTGTTCATCCAAAAATATTTACATGGTAATTCTTATTTTTCCCTACTGAATTTTTTAGCAATTTTTAATATGGAAAAATCCACGTTTTACGAAATCGTCCAGAGAGCATATTGCCGGGTGGGTTTCGGGTTCGTTCGGGCTTCAAATTCCGTCTAGACTTCGCCTAAGGCTCTAGCTAGGCTCTGATACCACTGTAGGGTTCCTAGGCACTCTAGTGAGGTCTTACAAGGCATCGAACATGCCAATTTCAAAAAATCTAGGTGCCGAGAGACCTGACTACGGATCGTTTGCTAGAAAACTAGGCGAAAAGATAACTAGTTAACACTTAACTAAGGGAATACGGAAATACAACCTTTGTAGATCCGGTGCTCCACCTCCATAGCTCCGCAACGAAGTCCTCTCCGCTGTCCAAATCAAATCCGGGCTCTAGCGTCGGCTTCGTCGGAGAATGGGCAAGCTAGGTCGTCGATGTCCATGCCGAAGATGATCTACGTCGAGGCATCGCTAAATCAAGCTCCGACTTCACCAAGTCAAGAAACTTGTGGAGAAAACACACTCTACTACTTGGCAAGAGGTAGAGGATGAAGAAATAGGAAGTGGGTTAACTTTAGTTTTGGATTTCTCACTCTTTTCCAACAATCACCATTGATGGAGCTTGGTTTTCTTCAAAGAAGAATGAAGAAGAAGAAGAGCAAGAAGAAGATAAGTATTATGATAAGTTAATTAGAAAATAGAAATAAAAGAATACTTATCATCTTCAACCATGGTCAAGTGTAGAGAATAAATCATGGTTAGTGGGATGGTTAGGGTTAAGCATGAGACAAAATGGTCACTTGGTCAAAGTCTTCATGAAGCTTCATGAACAAAACAAAAGAAGCCACCATTTTCTCATTTGCTTTTTATTTTCCAAAATGAATAAATGAATAAATAAATAGATATGAAAATGTAAACCCTAACCATCACATAACCATGGTTTAAACTTTACACAAAACACAAGTAAACATGTATCATCAAACATGATACAATCAAGTGTACAAAAGTATATCACATATACAATGTGTACAATTCGAGTGAGAAAATCCATTTAAAGTGAACCAATACTAGTTAACGCAAAGTAATATATCAAATATATAATTATGCATTAAATCATTAAATCAACACTTGATTTAATGATCCGTTCATATCGCATATAACCGACTAATATCAACAGTAACAACTTATCGAATCAACACTTGATCCGATAACCCGGCTATATCGCATATAACCGATCAATGTCACATATCGCGAGAATCGAATACAGTATCACATACTGGTATCATTCTCGGTCCCGCACATATCTCATATGCACTCCTATTTCGTTTCGCTTGAGCCAGGAAACCTCTGTGTAGGACTCTAAAGACTCGTCAATACGCCGGAAGCAGATGATGATCATATCAAACACCCACAAGCCGCAAGCGGTCTGCTAAACGTAACGGCCACCCGGGTATTGAGCGATCTGAAGATCGACGAGCAAGCCCGCTCACACTCCAGTGAATCCGACCAGTAACACTACCGTACAGTCCGGTCTGATCGTCTGATATGTCGCATATCCCGCCTAGGGGTGGTAAACGTCAGACCCCAATAGCTCGATAAGTCGTGTCGATATGAGGTCTATAACAATTCGAGAAACTACTGGTAACACTTACCAGTAAATCTCAGCAACCCTGGCCAGGGATTTCCTGTTATAACCAATCGAACACAGCGCAACATCAACCCCCTATACCGGGAGAGACGAATCCCCTCCTATCGCTCATTGCCTCCATGTGACTCGGGACTGTACCCAAAAACCACCGTTTTGCACGCCCTCTTGGACGTGGTAAGATGGAAATCAAAGCACAGTGGGAACCACACAAGACTCTATGACGATCTCGGGTCAACAGACTACTCTGTACCAGTGTCACCAGAGAACTGCCATCTGACGTGAGGTATAATACCATCTGGGAGTTCTCGGCGAGTCCGTCCAGTATACCCAGTCTCTACTGAGCACCCGTATATCATCTCTGATGTCAAACACCGATGGATATGGGATCATCCATCGCCCATCTATATGGGTCGAGAAGGTATACGCTAGTCTACTCTGGTATATCGATGCCCCGTCTCGATACACCTACGACTAGGGACTTTGAAGGATGTACTTATGGACTACCATGTCCCCACTAGTATGATCTGCATCATAGTTTAGGTAGTCAAGTACCGATCCTAAGGGCTTTACCAACATGTAACAGAGAGACAATCAGTATACACGTTAAGGTAAAGATCAACCAGATAGCATACTATCATGTCGAGCAAGAAAGTCCTCCCTATATATGTCCCAGCATCCACTACAATATACATCCTATGTACAGTAATGGCCTCTAGGGCATACATATAACTAACAGTTTGATCACTTGTGAGACTTCATTAGTGTGCCTAGGAACCCTACAGTGGCCGCCTACTAAAGTTTGCGACGAGCATTCGATCAGGATGTTGGGAACCTTGTTGAATTGCCCGACTTGATATTGAAAAGAGTTTTCGAAAATGAGACTAAAATGCGGGGTTTATAATTGTTAGGCATGCGATGTATAAGGAATTCATTTGATTAGGCATGTGATGTCTATGCAGGTTGCGGATTCCAACTGTTGTAGTTTTACACTTTCTTTTCTGTGACCGTAAGTGTAATATGTGATATCGCCGGTTTCGTTGCTATATGTCAACGACAATTGGGATGCGCATATTTACTTACGTTGATGACATGTGATGTTATGTGTTGCTGGATATGCTATATTGGATCGTCGTGTTTGAATAGCCCGGGGGTTTTTATGTGAGATGAGTGTTTTTCATTTTCATTCATGTGAAAACTTGTATGTAATATTCTTTTATTGGGGCACTTCCAGGTTGCGGAAGATGTCACCTTTTGTATATTATTTACTTTTCCGCACTAGGATAGACCCAAGGAGGGGAGCACAAGTAACCGGGTTCTGGAGTCCAGTGGGAGACCAACTCGAGAAGTCGAGTCCGGGTCACCTAACTCCAGAATTGGTAGGGTTGCTTGCCGCTCTCGTAGGGGTCTAGGGGTGTGGGTTTGGATATTCATCACGACCGTGGAATCCGTGTTTTATACTGGCTCGTATTGAAAACACGGACGTCCTAGTATATCCAATATTTCATATGATTCTTCTGCTGCGATATCTGTGATGTGATCATGTGATATGTTCTGTGATAGATACTGTATATAGTATATATGATATATTATATAGGCGTTACTTATGTTTTACACCCGCGCTAGCCCTGCCCCGCTCTGCCGTTCGTCACCTAACCTAACGGTGCACGAGGGGACATCGAGGCGAATGCGGATGGCATAAGTGTACGTCGTATTTATCTGTGATATTTAGGTAACTTAAATGATGGGACTTCATTAATGAGATTAATGAAAGTAAAAAGAAACCTAAAGATGTTGTAGAATCGAATTTCAAAAATAAAACAGGTAGCTACAGTTCTTGCTTTGCACAGCGGTATATATGATATATCCTGCACCTTATTCGATAAGGAAAGGACCGAGATCCCTTCACCGGGAGTGACTCCTTTAGCAATAACTGGCAGATGCTACACACTCGGTTTGTCTTTTGATTGCTTTTAAAAGTTTTTGCTTTGCACAGTGATATATATGATATATCCCGCACCTCATTCGACGAGGAAAGGACCGACGATCCCTTCACCGGGAGTGACTCCTTTAGCAAAACTAGAAAAGCCTCAAAAACACTCCATTTCAAAATTCATTCGATCCTATAACGATATCAAGTTCATTACGCAATAGGTTTTCAGAAAAACCTGTCGTAGCCCTCCGTCATTTCAGATAAGTTGTATAGAGTATTCGTGCAACATTTGTTGGCTTTCGTCAAGGTGTAGTGTGCTGTAGCTATATGCTGCTTATCTGCTGCATACGATGCGATTGGATTAGGGTAGTCGTGCGGCTTTGTTGGCTTTCGTCAAGGGTCGTGCGGGTGGGTTTAATTCAATCAAGAAATGTACGCGTTGAACTTGACTAGCAGGCTATGGTTTGTTGGCTTTCGTCAAGGTCATAGCACGTTAGGGGCAAAATATTATCGGGAATTTCAAGTGTTGAAATTTGCAATAAGATTGCATACCTTCTATGAGATAGTTGGATCCCGATACCCGCTGCGAGTAATTGTTACTCCTGGGAGAGTTTTACACATTACAATTAGCCGATCAAGTAGGTGTCTAGAAAGGTGTCAATGGGGTTACGCCTCTGGGAAAATGAGGTTTACATTAATTAGGTTCGTGCGAAAGCACGGGGGACCTCCCTCAAAGTACCGACACTGGCCTGGCTGAAAGATTGGCGAACTTGTAGTGTGTAATTAATCCCGGCTAGTCTTTCCTTTTAGGGTTTGAAGGAAGATTTGATAAAAACAGTGGGAGCCATCCTGATTAGATAAAATAATAACCAATCTATTCTTGAAAGAGCGCACGCTGAGTGTTTTCTTCTCTCTCTCTCCAGGTAGCGACCATATCACGCCTTAATCAAGATAATAATACAGAATATTAACCGAACCCGCTTGTTATACTGAGCTGAGGAACGTTGGTCCTGCTCCAACTTATAATTGTTATAAGACAGAGCAGGAAATTGGGGATTACCAGAATTCTCGTGCCGCCCAAACGAAGAGAGTGCATGCTGATGCATCATCTTCGGGTGTGTTCGTTATAAAGAACTGTTTCTCAGTATCCTCCGCATCCTAGGTATATGATACCGGATCAGGATCCCAGATATGTAATCTGTTACATAGGGCTGCAAAAAGGTAGAAAAACTGAGAATGGGTGATAAGTTTCATGAGACAGAAAACGGGGCAAGAGTTGCAGCCAAGTCTGTTGGTCACTGTCACCCTGTATTACCGATACATTGATTCTGAACGAATGTTATTAGATACCGAACCTGATATACAAAATCATATCAATCTCTTTATTAGTAAAGAAAGGATATAATTTTGTATTGTTGGATAATGTTTTGAACATTTCCTATATCAAATGTTGATCGGTTCAGGCACGTTATCTAAAAGCATTGATGTTCTAAATCAAACTACAGTTCTTCAGTATACGGAACACACAAAAGAGGAAGAGTTCAGAAATGAACGAATCCTTCTTGAGGCATTGTAGACTAGGTCATATCAATGCGATCCGACTGGCTGAAGTTACATTTTAGATGCATATTTAAATTAGTTTGAATTTACATCTTATGAAACTTGCCAGTCATGTCACAGAGATAAGATGACCATAGCTCTGTTTATTGGAAACAGAGAAAGAGTTGGTGAACTCTTGGGATGATACATGTTGATGTATAAAGGTCCCCTGTCTACACATGCCAAGACCAGTTCCTTGTACTTCATTACATTCTCTGATAATCTCTTTAGATTCAGATATATGTTCTTGTTGAAACACAAGTCCGAACCTTTTGAGATATTCACAGAATATAAGTTAGAAGTAGAGAACCAAAACGGGTATAAGTATTATGTCCTTTGATGTGATCAAGGAGGAGAATACTTCAGCACGGAATTCCTGGACTATTCTAAAGGTGAATGAGATTCTCTCTCAGCATTACTCCTCCGTATACACCATAGCACGATGGTATATCGGGGCGGAGCAATCACACCCTATATGATAAGGTGTGCTCTATGATGAGTACTACTGAGTTACCTATTTCTTTTTTGGGAGTTATGCACTTGAGAAGCTGCATACCTATTGAATAGGGTTCAAATCAAATCAGTTGCCTACCACTTCATATTTGATATGATAAGGGAAGAGCCCATATCTTAAGATGGTTAAGATTTGGGGTTGTCCAGCCTATGTCTAAAAGCAAAATCCGGACAAGCTCGAGGCAAGGTCTGTAATGTAGAACTAGAAAGGTTCCAGCTATACAAACTACAGCAGATGATTTGATAAAACCAAAGGATTCAATAGTTACCAACGAACCTCAGCCTCTCCGCCGATCTAGTAGGGTTTCTCACCCACCTGAGAGATACTTCTGTTTCTCTATGACAGTGGGAGCGAGGATTGCATCGTGAGATGATGATCCAACTAGTTTCGAGCTGGCCATCAGGAGTGGGACTCTGTAAGAATGGCTGGATGCTTAGCGATCTGAGATGGAATCCATGTACACCAACAAAGTATGGACTTTGGTTGCTATAACTGAAGGGTTAAATCCCCATCAGGAGCAAGTATATCTTGAGAAGATTACTTGGTGTAGATGGAAAAGTTGAGACTTTCAAAGCTAGACTTGTTAAAGCTTTTCGTCATCGACCAGGCGTGGATAATGATGAAACCTTTTCAAGTGGCTATGCTTAAGTCCATCCAGATCTTACTTGCCACGGCTACATACCATGACTACGATATCTGGCGGTTGGGTGCCATGACTGCTTTTCCAAATGATGTTTTAGAAGAGAACGTCTATAAGTACACAGCCAGAGGGCTTCGTAGACAGTGGGAGCAGCGGAAACGTGTACAAGATGCTTTATAGGATAAAGCAGGTATCGCGGAGTTGGAACATCTGTTTTGATGTGTTAGTCAAAGAATTTGACATCATCAAAATGGTAGATGAACCTTGTATATACAAAAAGGTAGTAGGGAGTATAGTGACGATCCTCGTAGAGTACGTGGATGACATGCTCTTGATAGGGAAGGAGTTTCCTATGCTATGCTCGGTCAATCTCTGCTTATCACAATGATTCTCCATATAGGATCAAAGTGATACCTCCTAAATCCTGGGTTTTGGATCTATGAGATAGATCTAATTGGATGTTAGGATTCTCACTAGTTGTAGTGAGATGGTATCAATCGATCCTGGGAAGAATCACTGGAAGGGTTCCAGGGTGATAAGGACGACTGAAAGTCAGTCACAGGCATTGTCTTTACCCTCAGTAAAGGGACGGTATGTTGGAAGAGTTCCAAGCTAGATACCGTGGCATACTAGAAGATAAAGGCTCGATACATCGCTACTTAAGATGCTACCAAGAGGCAGTCTGGATGTATATTTGTTCAAGAGATGAACTTAGTTCCTCCCATTGTGTGACAATGGAGTTGTGGCTTATGCCAAGGAACGTCCGTCCCATCAGTGATCCAGACATATTCTAAGGCAGTATCACCTGATCATGGAGATGGTTGATCTCCAGGATGATCGAGGTTAGGAGAGTAGACTCAGAGGACAACACGGCGGATCCACTCACAAAGGCCTTTTCCCAGAGAGAGACTTTTATGGGATGGTTGAGTATGAGATACTACAACTACTGCTATCAGATGGCCCGAGTGCAAGTGGGAGATTGTTAGTTATATGTATGCCCTAGAGGCCATTACTATACATAGGATGTATATTGTAGTGGATGCTTGGACATATATAGGGAGGACTTTCTTGCTCGACATGATAGTATGCTATCTGGTTGCTCTTTAGCTTAACATGTACACTGATTGTCTCTCTGTTACATGTTGGTAAAGCCCTTAGGATGTGTACTTGACTACCTGGACTATGATGCGGATCATACTAGTGGGGACATGGTAGTCCATAAGTACATCCTTCAAGGTCCCTAGTCGTGGGTGTATCGAGACAGGGCATCGATATACCAGAGTAGACTAGCGTATACCTTCTCGACCCATACAGATGGGTGATGGATGATCCCATATCCATTGGTGTTTGACATCAGAGATGATATACGGGTGCTCAGTGGAGACTGGGTACACTAGACGGACTCGCCGAGAACTCCCAGATGGTATAATACCTTACGTCAGATGGCAGATCTCTGGTGACACTGGTACAGAGTAGTCTGTTGACCCGAGATCGTCATAGAGTCTTGTGTGGTTCCTACTGTGCTTTGATTTCCACCTTACCACGTCCAAGAGGGCGTGCAAAACGGTGGTTTTTGGGTACAGTCCCGAATCACATGGAGGCAATGAGCGATAGGAGGGGATTCGTCTCTCCCGGTATAGGGAGTTGATGTTGCGCTGTGTTCGATTGGCTATAACCGGAAATCCCTGGCCAGGGTTGCTGAGATTTACTGGTAAGTGTTACCTGTAGTTTCTCGAACTGTTATAGACCTCATATCGACACGACTTATCGAGCTATTGGGGTCTGACGTTTACCACCCTTAGGCGAGATATGCGACATATCAGACGACGAGGCCGGACTGTACGGTAAGTGTTACTGGTTGGATTCACAGGAGTATGAGCGGGCTTGCTCGTCGATCTTCTGATCGCTCAATACCCGGGTGGCCGTTACGTTTAGCAGACCGCTTGCGGCTTGTGGGTGTTTGATATGATCATCACCTGCTGCCGGCGTATTGACGAGTCTTTAGAGTCCTACACAGAGGTTTCCTGGCTCAAGCGAAACGAAATAGGAGCGCATATGAGATATGTGCGGGGCCGAGAATAATGCGTGTATGTGATACCGTATTCAATTCTCGCGATGAATGTATCGATTGGTTGTATGCGATATAACCTAGTTATCGAATCAAGGATTGATTTGATAAGCCGATACATTGAATATTAGTCGGTCATATGCGATATGACCGGATCGTTAAATCAAGTGTTGATTTAATGATTTAATGCATAATTATATATTTGATATATTACTTTGCATTAACTAGTATTGGTTCACTTTAAATGGATTTTCTCACTTAATGTTCACAAGTTGTATATGAGATATACTTTTGTGCACTCTTTTGTATCATATTTGATGATACATGCTAACTTGAGTTTGTGTAAAGATTAAACCATGGTTATATGAATGGTTAGGGTTTTTGTTTACTTATCCATTTATTTATATTGATTATTTATTTTGGAAAAGAAAAGGGAAATGGTGGCTTTCCTTGGTTCTTTCATGAAGCTTCATGAAGAGTTGAAAAGGTTGCCCATTTTGTTTTCTTCTCTTAACCTAACCATTCACCTAACCCTAGTTTGCTCTCTACACTTGACCATAGTTAGGATATGATAAGTATCATATTATTTCTTATTTTAGAAATACTAATGATATATCATTATCTTCTTTTTCTTCTTCTTCAAGAAGAAAAAGCTTGCAACCATCAATGGTGATTTGATGGAAAGAGTGAGAAATCCAATTCTAAAGTGAATCCACTTCCTATTTCTTCATCCTCTACCTCTTGCCAAGTAGTATAGGGTGTTTTCTTCACAAGTTTCATGACTTGGTGAAGTGGGAGCTTGATCTTGTGATGCCTCGATGTAGATCGTCTTCGGCATCGAAGTCGACGACCTAGCCCGCCCATTTCTCCGATGAAGCCGACGCTAGAGTCCGGGATTCGATTTGGACAGCGGAGGGACGTCATCACGGAGCCATGGAGGTGGAGAACCGGATCTACAAAGGTTGTATTTCCGTTTACCCTTTAGTTAAGTTGTTAACTAGCTTCTAGTTTCTTTTTCGCCTAAAATTCTAGTTAACGATCCGTATTAGGGTTTCTCGGCACTTGTAAAATTTGAAATTGGCATGATTGATGCCTTGTGAGACCTCATTAGTGTGCCTAGGAACCCTACAGGATGTGCCTATAGACTACTCATCCCACGTATATGATCGCCATCATACTGCTGGCTGTCAAGCAAGAATCCTATGGGCTTTACCAACATGTAATAGTGATTTGTAATGCCACCTAATGTTGTACATGATGATAAAGACAAACTAGATAGCATACTATCATCTTGAGTAAAACTGTTCTTCCGGTATAGGACCTCCCTCAATCATCATAATCACCTGCCTGCGACTACGATAATTGCCTTAAGGGCACTATAGCCAACAATCTCCCACATGCACTTATGGCCAATTATTGCAATGTCGCATACTCACAGCCCGTATGATACCGAACACCCAACTCCTCTACTAATCAGTTTCACAAAGCTCATTTTTGAAACTATTGCGTTCAAGAAATAGCCTCAGAGAGTGGATCCGCTCCAGTGTTTCTTTCTATATCTCTCTATATCTCAAATTCGCGAAGAAAGCTATCTCCTAAAATGAGCAATACCCGTCTTAGAATATGTCTAGATATCTGATGTGACCCAGTTCACAAATGAACTCCAAATCCAGCAAACTTCTTAGATTGTATTGTCCACTGAATTTAATCAGTATCCTGTACCATGTCTTCCTCAATATCCGCTTGGACCACCTTTCCAAACTACTGCCCCTCAAAAGAGGGAAAACTAAAACTCTGACAGTCGCTCTGTCATCCAGGTCACCTCGAAAGCCTGGAATGATAACCATCTCCTGAAGGAGGCTGCGGTTACCACATTCCATGAACATCCACTTATTTTCATAAACTACTTTCCAACGTTTCTCCAGGATTGGATTAATATAAACTTATTGCAGCTCGTGCAAACACAACATCTGGTGTGGTACTTGACATCTCATGATTGACTCAGTTGCCTAAGCAAGTGATATGCCAATCAAGCACATCCCTCTCCCCTTTAGTCTGTAAGACACCTTTAGAGAGGGTGACTCCATCACCTGCAGGTACACCACCATGCTAGGAGTCGTCCATTCTAAAACACCTTTAGAATAGTGTCAAAGTGTTAGTTATATATATGCTCTAGAGTCCATTGTTGTACATATGATGTATATTATAGTGGATGCTTGGATATATATAGAGAGGACTTTCTTGCTCGATATGATAGTATGCTATCGAGTTTTACTTTGTCATAACATGTTGACTTGTATTGGTTTACATTCTTGCTCTCACATGTTGATAAAGCCTTTAGGATATGTACTCGATTATTAGGATTATGATGCAGATCAAACTAGTGGGGCTAGGGTAGTCCAAGAGTACATCCTATAACTGTTCCTAGTCGAGGTTGTATCGAGACAGGGCATCGATACACCAGAGTAGACTAGCGTATACGCATCTTGACCCATATGATGGGCGTTGGATGATCCCATATCCATTGGTCTTTGACATCAAAGATGGTGTACGGGTGCTCAGTGGAGACTGGGTATACTGAACGGACTCGTCGAGAACTCCTAGATAGTATTATACCTATCGTCAGATAGAAGTTCTCTGGTGACACTGGTACAGGTTAGTCTGTAGACCCGAGATCGTCATAGAGTCTTGTGTGATTCCCACTGTGCTTTGATTTCCACCTTACCACGTCAAAGAGGACGTTCAAAACGGTTGCTTTTGGGTACATTCCCGAATCACATGGAGGCAATGAGTGAAAGGAGGGGTTTCGTCTCTCCCGGTATTGGGAGTTGATATTGCGTTGTGTTCGATTGGCTATAACTGGAAGTCCCTGGGTAGGGCTGTTATGGAGATTTACTGGTAAGAGTTATCAGTAGTTTCTCAACCTGTTATGCGCCTCAAATCGACACGACTTATCGGTTACTGGGGTCTGACGTTCACCACCCCTAGACTGGATATGCGACATATGAGATGAAGAGACCGAACTGTATGAGTAGTGTTACTGATTGGCTCGACGGGAGTTTTGACAGCTTCGCTGGTTTTCTTCTGATCGCTCAATACCCGGGTGGCCGTTACGTTTAGCTGACCGCTTGTGTCTTATGGGTGTTTGATACGATCATCAGCTACTGCCGGCGTATTGACGAGTCTTAGAGTCCCACATAGGAGTTTCCTAGCTCAGGCGAAACGATGTGGCGTGCATATGAGATATGCGCCAGACCCGATTGAATGCGAGTATGTGATACCGTATATTAATCGGGCGTTTTTTTCTATCGGTCGGGTCGTATGTGATATGACCGGATTGTTAAATCAAGTGTTGATTTAACGTTTGACTTTTAGTTTAATTCTTTATTTAAACCATTTTCTTTATTGAAGATGTATGCACATGTTGATGTGCATGGACACATACATACATACATGGATGTGTATCATGGTTTAAGATACATTATATGGTGTCAATACAAGACTCACATGGTTGTTAATATATATATATATATATATATATATATATATTGAGTTAAATTTAAAGATAATTCACTCACGGTTAATATTTATCTTGCTTTGACTTTGTGACCATTCTTGACCTAACTTTTAACCTTGAGTTAATTATCTTTTTCCTTTTAACTCAATGATAAAATATCTAGACATTAACTAACCATGGTTTGAGGTGAGAAGGATTTAATATAATTATTTCATTCTTATCTCTTTTTAGGTTATTATTCATCACAAAAGCTTTTGAGCTTGAGCTTTGCCATCATCTTCTTCTTCCTCCCTCTCTTGAGTTTTTCATTTGAGTGAGTTAGTTAAAAAGAAAGGGTTTTGATTAGAGAATACAATCCACCTCATCATTCTACACATATCTAGCCCATTTGTGTAGGGTGTTTGCCATACTTCTTCCATGGATCAAGTAAAGCAAGGAGCTTTGGGCAAAGGGACTTCGGCTGGATCATCGTGAACTTGGAAGGTTGCTAGCGATCCGTTCCAAACTCTCAACGGTCCAAGGAGTCACCAAAGAGAGACTACAAAGGTTGTAATCTTAACTATTAGTGATAAATTGTTCTTTGTATGTGATACAAAACTTGTTACCCTAAATATTCTAGTTAAGATTCATGGTTTGTTTTCTTTGCACCTCTCTAAATTTTAAAGTGGCATGAGTGATGCTACCAAACCCTAGACTAGCTGCAAGGGAAACCCAACAGTGGTATCAGAGCCAAGCTAGAATTTTATACACGCTGTTAAAACAAATACGAAAACGATATCGACTCTGGAATACGGTATTTTGAAACCCTTATTTTGCTCTATGTAAATTTTGTAAAAAGCCCTTTAAAAAATTTTCAAACAGGTGCAGAATGTAGTATGGTACAATATTTGAACATGGGTGAAATACGGGGGATGGTGCTCGAATTTTGGCCGAGCACCAAGCAAGGAATTCCTGCCTGGCCGGCACCCCGTCCTCCTCTGCTCCCCGTATTTCTCCTGTGTTCTATTGTCTTCATTTTGGGGTTTCTAGTATTGTTTGTTTAGCCCAATTTTCATGTGATGATTATTTTGACCTGGGACTAATTCGTAGTGTTTCGTAGTCGTATAATTTAACACTATATTGGTAACCTTGACAATATTTAGCCATTAGAACGAACTTCGAACACCACATTTTGTACCCTGCTGAAATTTCCAAGTGTTGTGATTTTCCTTAGTTGATTGTATTTGTAAAATCATACAAGTACTCCAATGGATCCTCTGGAAGAACATACTAACCTTAACTTGATTCTATGCCCACGGAACCGCGATCGAACCCTAGGGTTTGTCGTAGTTCCGTGGTGTCATAGGTGAGGCATTGGTTAACTCTTTCTACGGCTGGTCCATTGACACTGTTGCACGATTTTTCAGTATTTTGATTTTGATCAAGTGTTGAGCTCACGAGGGTAATTTGTGAGTGTATGTTGATTCGATTGAAACGTTAAACATTATCTTGATACTGTGAATGTGATACAATATGTGGAATTCATATAGTTAGGCATGAAATCCGTAATATGTGATATTTCTGATTTACGATATCTAAGGTGATTGTGGATTCCAAATTTTGTAGTTTTTCACTTTTCTTTTCAGCGACCGTAAGCGTAGTATGTGGTGTATCGCCGGCTTCGTTGCTATACATCAACGACAATCGGGATATGCATACTTGCTTACGTTGATGATATGAGATATTATGTGTTGCTATGATATGTTATATTGGATCGTCGTGTTCTGAATAGCCAGGGTTTTATGTGAGATGAGGGTTTTTATTTTGATTCATGTAAAATTCATTGTATGTAATATTCTTTTATTGGGGCACTTCCGGTTTGAGGATGATGTCACAATTGTATATTATTTATTTTTCCGCATTAGGATAGACCCAAGGAGGGGAGCACAAGTAACCGGGTTCTACGGTCCAGTGGGAGACCATCTCAAGGAGTCGAGACCGGGTCTCCTAACCCTATAATTGGCAGCGTTACTTGGCGCTCTCGTAGGGGTCTAGGGATGTGGGTTTGGCTATTCATCGCGACCGTGGAATCCGTGTTTTATACAGGCTCAAAATAAAACATGAACCTCCTAGAATATCCAATATTTCATATGTTTCTTCTACTGCTGATATACTGTGTTGTGATCATATTATATGTGTGAGATGAATGCTTTCTTATTGTATATATGATATATAATAAACGTTGCTCATGTTTTACACCCGCGCTAGTCCCGTCCCGGTATGCCGTTAGTTAAGTAACCTAACGGTACATAACGGGACACTGTGGCGAATGCGGATGGCATAAGCGCATGTTGTATTTTCGTTTCTTTTGTGATGCTTAGGAAGCATAAATGATGGGATTCATTATTGAGATTAATGAAAGAAAAGAAACCTAAAAGATGTGTAGAATCAAATCTATAAAAAGGGTAGCTCTAGTTTTGCTTTGCATAGCGGTATTCCTTGTAGAATTCCAGCACCTTATTCGATAAATAAAGAGCCGAGATCCTTTCACCGGGAGTGACCTCTTTAGCAATACTAGCAGATGCTACAAACTCACAGTTTAGTTTTTGATTGTTTCTATAGTTCTTGCTTTGCACAGCGGTATTTGTGAAATATCCTGCACTTTATTCGTTAAGGAAATAGCCGAGATCCCTTCACCGGGAGTGACCTTTTTAGCGAAATTAGAAAAGCCTCAAAAACACTCCTTTTCAAAAATCACTTATTTCTACTATGATATCAAGTTCATTACGCAAAAGGTTTTTAGAAAAACCTGTCATAGCCCTCCGTCATTTCAGATAAAGATTATTTAGTATTCTTGCCACGTTTGTTGTTCTCTGTTAAGGCATAGTGTACGGTAGCTGATTAGTAATTATCTGTAAAGCATGTGATGAGATTGGATTAGGGTAGTCGTACGACCTTGTTGACCTCTGTCAAGGGTCGTGCGGGTGGGTTTGATTCAATCAAGAAATGACGGGTTAAACTTGACAAGTGCACTATGGTTTGTTGACCTCTGTCAAGGTCATAGCACACTAGGGGCAAAACCACTATCAAGAATTTCAAGAGTTGAAATTTGCAATGGGATTGCATATCTTCTATGAGATTGTTGGATCCTGATACCCACTGCGAGTAAGAGTTACTCCTGGGAGTGTTTTTACACAGGACAATTAGCCGATCAAGTAGGTGACTAGAAAGGTGTTAACGGGGTTATGCCTCTGGGAAAACGAGGTTTATTCTAATTAAGTCCGTGCGAAAGCACGGGGAACCTCTCTCAAAGTACCAACGCTAACCTGGCTGAAAGATTGGCGAACTTGTAAGGTGTAATTAATCCCGGCTAATCTTACCTTTTAGGGTTTGAAGAAAGATTTGATGAAAACAATGGCAGCCATCCTGATTAGATAAGATAATAGCCAATCTAATCTTGCAAGAGCATACGCTAAAATTTTTTCTTCTCTCTTTCTCCAGGTAGCGACCATGTCAGGCCTTAATCAGGATAATAAAATGAATGTATTGACTGAACCCACTTATTATACTGAGCAGGGGAACGTTGGTCCCGCTCCAACTTATAATTGTTATAAGTCCGAGCAGGAAATAAGAGAATATCTGGATTCTCACACCGCCCAAACAAAGAATAAGCATGTTGATGCATCTTCTTTAGGTGTGTTAGTTATCGAGAACTATTTCTCAGTTCACTCTACGTCCTGGGTATTAGATACCGGATCAGGATCCTATATATGTAATATGTTACATGGGCTACGGAAAGGTAGGGAACTAGGAGAGGGTGATCATTCCGTAAGAGTAGGGAATTGTGCAAATGTTGTAGCCAAAGCAGTTGGCGAATATCACCTTGTGTTACTAAATGGTAATACATTGATTCTGAACGAATGCTATTACATTCCGACCCTGATATGCAATCTTATATCAGTTTCTTTATTGAGTTAAGAAGGGTATAATTTTGTAGTACAGGATAATGTTATGAACATCTTCCTGAATCAAAAGTTGATTGGATCATGCTCGTTAAATAATGGCATATACGTTCTCAATATAACTACGGTACTTAATGCACAAAATGTTAGTTGTATGTATGCCCTAGAGGCCTGTATTGTACAGATGATGTATATTATATTGGATGCTTGGACATATATAGAGATGACTTTCTTGCTCGATATGATAGTATGCTATCTGGTTACTCTTTATCTTAACATGTACACTAGTATCTTTATACTGTCTTATAGTTACATGTTGGTAAAGCCCTTAGGATTTGTACTTGACTACCTGGACTATGATGCAGATCATACTAGTGGGGATATGGTAGTCCATAAGTACATCCTTCAAGGTCCCTAGTCGTGGGTATATCGAGACGAGGCATCGATATACCAGAGTAGACTAGCGTATACGCTTCTCGACCCATGTAATGGGCGATGGATGATCCCATATCCATTGGTGTTTGACATCAGAGATGGTGTACGGGTGCTCAGTGGAGACTGGGTACACTGGACGGACTCGCCGAGAACTCCCAGATGGTATTATACCTCACGTCAGATGGCAGTTCTCAGGTGACACTTGTACAGGTTAGTCTGTAGACCCGAGATCGTCATAGAGTCTTGTGTGATTCCCACTGTGCTTTGATCTCCACCTTACCACGTCCATGAGGGCGTGCAAAACGGTGGTCTTTGGGTACAGTCCCGAGTCACATGGAGGCAATGAGCGATAGGAGGGGTTTCGTCTCTCCCGGTATTGGGGGTTGATGTTGCGCAGTGCTCGATTGGCCGTAGCAGGGAAGTCCCTGGCCAGGGCTGATCAGAGATTTGCTGGTAAGTGTTACCAGTAGTTTCTCAACCCGTTATGAGCCTCACATCGGCACGACTTATCGGTTATTGGGGTCTGACGTATACCACCCCTAGACTTGATATGCGACGTATCAGACGAACAGACCGGACTGTACGGTAAGTGTTACTGGTCGGATTCGCAGGAGTGTGAGCGGGCTAGCTCGTCGATCTTCTGATCGCTCAATACCCGGGTGGCCGTTACGTTTAGCAGACCGCTTGCGGCTTGTGGGTGTTTGATATGATCATCATCTGCTGCCGGCGTATTGACGAGTCTTTAGAGTCCTACACAGAGGTTTCCTGGCTCAAGCGAAACGAAATAGGAGCGCATATGAGATATGTGCAGGACTGAGAATAATGCGTGTATGTGATACCGTATTCCATTCTCGCGATATATGTATCGAATGGTTATATTCGATATAACCTAGTTATCGAATCGAAGATCGATTCGATAAGCCGATACATTGGATACTAGTCGGTCATGTGCGACATGACCGGATCATTGAATCAAGTGTTGATTTAATGATTTAATGTATAATTATATATTTGATATATTACTTTGCATTAACTAGTATTGGTTCACTTTAAACGGATTTTTCTCACTTGGATTTCACATTGTATATGTGATATACTTTTGTGCACTTTTTTTGTATCATGTTTGATGCTACATGATCATTTATTTAAGTGTATAGGATTAAACCGTGATTAATTTGATAATTAGGGTTTTTCATATCCATTTATTTATTTATTTGTTTATTTATTTATTTGGAAATGATTATGATAAGAATGGTGGCTTTCTTTGTCTTTTAGTTGAAACTTCATGAAGCTTTGACTTCTTAACCATTCTTGTCATCATGCTTAACCCTAACCCATCCATTAACCATGGTCTATTCTCTACACTTAACTTTAGTTGGAATTATGATAAGTATTCCTTTTTCTTTTCATTTTAGATATACTTATCATAATACTAGCTCATCTTCTTCTTCATCTTCAAGTTAGAAACCTTGAGGCCATTAATGGCAACTTGAGCTTGAGAGTGAGAAATCCAATTCTAAAGAGAACCCACCTCCTATTTCTTCACCCTCTACCTCTAGCCAAGTTGTAGAGTGTGTTTTCTTCACAAGTTTCATCACTTTGTGAAGTCGGAGCTTGAACTTGCGATGCCTCGACGTAGATCGTCTTTGACACGATGTCGGCGACCTAGCTCACCCGATTCTCCGATGAAGCCGACGCTAGGGCCCGGGGTTCGACATGAACAACGAGGAGACTTCGTTGCGGAGCCGTGGAGGTGGATATCCGGATCTACAAAGGTTGTAATTTCCATATCCAAGTAGTTAAGTGTTAACTAGTTTAGTTTTTCGCCTAGAATTCTAGTCTAAGATCCGTGTTAGGGTTTCTCGGCACCATAATTTTTGTAAAATGGCATGGTTGATGCCTTGTGAGACCTCTATAGGATGCCTAGGAACCTTTCAGTGGTATCAGAGCCTAGCTAGAGCCTTAGGCGAAGTCTAGACGGAATTTGAACTCCGAACGAACCCGAAACCCCAATACAAATTGCTCTCTGTACTTTTCCTGAAAACGTGGATTTTTCCAGATTAAAAGTTGCCAAAAAATTCAGCAGGGAATATAGTGAGTTACTGTGAAACACGTGCTGATAAATCCACAACATAGGCGCGGAACCACGACCCCCACTATAGACATAGCGGCGGTTCCGCGGCCACTATATTGATTTACAGCACGTGGCTTGCACAGTAATTCATGTAGTGTAGTGCTGAGTCTTCTGGTAATTTTTAGTATTCATTCAAGAGTTGAATTTTCTGGGGTTGTTTTGGGGATTCGGTATTTCGATCGGATTATCAAATTTCGTCTTTTGTGTATTTCCGGATAATTTCCAGAATATGTTAAAAAGTTCGACCGGATATAAATACCCAATTTTTCCCCTGTCGGGAAATTTCCAAGTGTTGGATTTTTTCGTAGTTTAACGACGTTCTAAGTAGTGCAAGTAATGCGATGGACCCTCTAGAAGACAACAAACCTTAACTCGATTATGTGACCGTCTTGAACTGCCCTTTGAACCTTCGGGTTTGGGGCAGTACGGCGTGCCACATGTGAGGCGTTGGCTTGACCCTTCTACGGCTGGACCGTCGGTACTGAGGCACGAACTGAATGTTGTTAGACTTATTTCATGCGTTGAAAAGTATCGGGAAAACTTGGGTATTCGACTGTTCGATCGGAAAGTTTAACATTTTCTGTTTATCTAGAATGTGATACAATAATTGGAATTCACAAACAGTTATGAGATAACTGAATGAATGTTATAAATTTAGCAGTTTAGTCCCATATGATATTGAGAAGAGTTTTCGATAATGAGACTAAAATGCGGGATTTATATCTGTTAGGCATGTGATGTCTAAGTATTTCATTTAATTAGGCATGCGATGTCTGAAGAAATTGCGGATTCCAATTGTTGTAGTTTTACACTTTCTTTTCTGTGACCGTAAGTGTAGTATGTTCATATCGCCGGTTTCGTTGCTATACGTCAACGACAATTGGGGTATGCATACTTACTTACGTTGATGACATGTGATGTTATGTGTTGCTGGATATGTTATATTGGATCGTCGTATTCGAATAGCCGGGGGTTTTTATGTGAGATGAGTGTTTTTCATTTTCATTCATGTAAAAACTTGTATGTAATATTCTTTTATTTGGGGCACTTCCACGTAGCGGAAGATGTCACCTTTTGTATATTATTCACTTTTCCGCATTAGGATAAACCCAAGGAGGGGAGCACAAGTAACCGGGTTCTGGGGTCCAGTGGGAGACCAACTCGAGGAGTCGAGTCCGGGTCTCCTAACCCTAGAATTGGCAGGGTTTCTTGCCGCTCTCGTAGGGGTCTAGGGGTGTGGGATTGGCTATTCATCACGACCGTGGAATCCGTGTTTTATACTGGCTCGTATTGAAAACACGGACGTCCTAGTATATCCAATATTTCATATGTTTATTCTGCTGCGATATCTGTGTTGTGACTCTGTGATGGATATAGTATATAGTATATATGATATATTATATAGACGTTACTTATGTTTTACACCCGCGCTAGCCCTGCCCTGCTCTGTCGTTAGTTACCTAACCTAACGATGCACGAGGGGACATCGAGGCGAATGCGGATGGCATAAGTGTAGGTCATATCTATCTGTGATGTTTAGGTATTTAAATGATGGGACTTCATTAATGTGATTAATGAAATGAAAGAAACCTAAGATGTTGTAGAATCAGATATTAAATAAAACAGGTAGCTATAGTTCTTGCTTTGCACAGTGGTATATATGATATACCCAGCACCTTATTCGATGAGGAAAGGACCGAGATCCCTTCACCGGGAGTGACTCCTTTAGCAATAACTGGCAGATGCTACACACTCGGTTTGCTTTTGAATGCTTTTGCGTTTTTACTTTGCACAGCGATATATATGATATATCCCGCACCTCATTCGACGAGGAAAGGACCGAGATCCCTTCGCCGGGAGTGACTCCTTTAGCAAAACTAGAAAAGCCTCAAAATCACTCCATTTCAAAACTTCATTTGATTCTACAACGATATCAAGTTCATTACGCTCATGGTTTTCAGAAAAACCTGGCGTAGCCCTCCGTCATTTCAGATGAGTAGTAGTTAGTATTCGTGCTACGTTTGTTGGCCTGCGTCAAGGCGTAGTGTGCGGTAGCTAACTAGTATTTATCTGCTTATGCATATGATGCAGATTGGATTAGGGTAGTCGTGCGACTTTGTTGGCCTGCGTCAAGGGTCGTACGGGTGGGTTTAATTCAATCAGGAAATGACGGGTTGAACTTGACTAGCGCACTATGGTTTGTTGGCCTGCGTCAAGGTCATAGCACGCTAGGGGCAAAAGCATTATCGAGAATTTCAAGTGTTGAAATTTGCAATGAGATTGCATACCTTCTATGAGATAGTTGGATCCCGATACCCACTGCGAGTAAGAGTTACTCCTGGGAGAGTTTTACACATTGCAATTAGCTGATCAAGTAGGTGTCTAGAAAGGTGTCAACGGGGTTACGCCTCTGGGAAAACGAGGTTTATATTAATTAGGTTCGTGCGAAAGCACGGGGGACCTCCCTCAAAGTACCGACACTGGCCTGGCTGAAAGATTGGCGAACTTGTAGTGTGTAATTAATCCCGGCTAGTCTTTCCTTTTAGGGTTTGGAGGAAGATTTGATAAAAAGCAGTGGGAGCCATCCTGATTAGATAAGATAATAACCAATCTGATCTTGCACGAGCTTACGCTAAAGTGTTTTCTTCTCTCTCTCTCCAGATAGCGACCAGTTCATGCCTTAATCAAGATAATAATATGGATGTATTGACCGAACCCGCATGTTATACTGTGCTGGGGAACGTTGGTTCCGTTCTTTCTTATAAGAGTTATAGGAATGAACAGGATATAGGGGAATGCCTGGATTCCCATGCCACCCGAATGAAGAAAGTACATGTTGATGCATTTTCTTCGGGTGTGTTCGTTACAGAGAACTGTTTCTCCATTTGCTCCACGTCCTGGGTATTAGATACCGGGTCAGGATCCCATATATGTAATCAGTTACATGGGCTTAGAAAAGGTAGAGAACTTGGAGAAGGTGATAAAGACATTAGAGTTGGAAATGGTGCAATTGTTGCAGCTAAGACTGTCGGGGAATATCACCTTGTATTACCAACTGGTAATACATTGGTTCTGAACGAATGCTATTACATGCCGAACCTGATATGCAACATTATATCGGTTTCTTTATTAAGTAAAGAGGGATATAATTTTGTATTGCAGGATAATGTTATGAACATTTTCCGTGACCAAAAGTTGGTTGGATCAGGCACGTTATGCAATGGCATTTATGTTCTAAATCAATCAACAGTTCTGAGCATAACAAACACACACAAGAGGAAGAGTTCAGAACTGAACGAATCCTTCTTGTGGCATTGTAGATTAGGTCATATCAATGCGACACGACTAGCTAAGTTGCATAAGGATGGATATTTGAATCCGTTCGAATTTTCATCTTATGACACTTGCCAGTCATGTCTCAAAGGAAAGATGACCAAAACTCCGTTTAGTGGACATGGAGAAAGAGCTACGGAACTCTTGGGACGTATACATTGTGATGTATGTGGTCCTATGTCTATACATGCCAGGGATGGTTCTTCGTACTTCATTACATTCACTGACGATCTCTCAAGATACGAACATGTGTTCCAGTTGAAACACAAGTCTGAAGCTTTTGAGAAATTCAAAGAATATAAGAACGAAGTAGAGAACCAAAACGGTAAAAGTATTAAAATCCTTCAATCTGATCGAGGGGGAGAATACTTGAGCAATGAGTTCCGGGATTATCTAAAAGATAAAGGGATTCTCTCTCAACTTACTCCACCGTATACACCACAGCACAACGGTGTATCCGAACAGAGAAATCGCACCCTATTAGATATGGTGCGCTCTATCATGAGAAACGCTGAGTTACCTATTTTCTTTTGGGGTTATGCACTTGAAGCAGCAGCATACCTATTGAATCAGGTTCCATCAAAATCTGTACCTACCACACCATATGTGATATGGAGTGGGAAGAGACTATGTCTTAAACGAGTTAAGATATGGGGTTGTCCGGCCTATGTCAAAAGGCAAAATCCGGACAAACTCGAGAAACGATCAGTTCTTTGTAAGTTTGTTGGATATCCTAAACATTCGAATGGATATATATTCTACCACGGTGAACAACAAAAGGTGTTTGTTGCTCAACATGCCACCTTTTTAGAAAAAGGAATTTCTTACAAAAGAAATTAGTGGCGAAGAGGTAGAGCTGGAAGAAGTTCCAGTAGAACAAACTGCAACTGATGATTTAGTAGAACCAGAGGATTCAGTAGTTTCCAACAAACCCCAGCCTCTCCGCCAATCTAGTAGGGTTCCTTATCTACCTGAGAGATATTACAGTTTTCTCATAAATGGTGGGAGCGAGGATTGCATCATTGAAGATGATGACTCGAGTAGTTTCGAGCAGGCCATCACGAGTGGAGACTCTGTGAAGTGGCTGGATGCAATGCGATCTGAGATGGAATCCATGTACACCAACAAAGTATGGACTTTGGAAGTTGCTCCTGAAGGGGTTAAATCCATCGGGAGCAAATGGATTTTTAAGAAGAAACTTGGTGTAGATGGAAAAGTTGAGACTTTCAAGGCTAGAGTTGTTGCAAAGGGTTTTCGTCAACGACCAGGTGTGGATTATGACGAAACCTTTTCTCCAGTGGCTATGCTTAAGTCCATCCGGATCCTGCTTGCCATTGCCGCATATCAAGACTATGAAATCTGGCAGATGGATGTTAAGATTGCCTTTCTAAATGGTGATTTAGAGGAGTGCGTATACATGACTCAGCCAGAGAGCTTCGTAGATAGTGGGAGCAGCGGAAAGGTGTGCAAGCTGCTTAAATCCATCTAAGAGTTAAAGCAGTCATCGCGGAGTTGGAACATCGGTTTTGATGTATTAGTCAAAGAGTTTGACTTCATCAAGAACATAGATGAACCTTGTATCTACAAGAAAGTTATAGAGAGTAAGGTTGTCTTCCTCGTATTGTACGTGGATGACATACTCTTGATAGGAAATGATGTTCCTATGCTGCACTCGGTCAAGCTCTTCTTATCACATAGATTCTCAATGAAAGATCTAGGTGATGCCTCCTGCATTTTGGGAATTAAGATCTATAGAGATAGATCTAAACGGATACTGGGATTGTCCTAATCCAGATACATTGACACCATACTACAGAGGTTTAGTATGGAAGAATCCAAGCGTGGGAACCATCCCACGATCTCTGGACTCACTCTTTCCAAAGAGATGTCTCCTAAGAATGATTTGGAGAGAGCTCTCATGCAAGGGATACCCTATGCTTCGGCAGTAGGCTCTATCATATACGCGATACAATATACCAGACCCAATGTAGCATACTCACTAAGTGTAGTGAGTATGTATCAAGCAGATCCTGGAGAGAGTCACTGGACATCTGTGAAGAATATTCTCAAGTACTTGAGAAGGACTAAGGAGATGTTCTTGGTGTATGGTAACGGAGAACTCCAGGTGGAGTCCTTTACCGATTCGAGCTTCCAAAGTGATAAGGACGACTCTAAGTCACACTCGGGATTTGTCTTTACCCTGAATGGAGGGGCGGTTTGTTGGAAGAGTTCCAAGCAAGAAACCGTGGCAGACTCGATGATGGAGGCTGAATACATCGCTGCCAATGATGCCGCCAAAGAGGATGTTTAGATGAAGAAGTTCATCACTGAACTTGGTGTGGTTCCGTCCATTGAGCATCCAATACCGTTGTATTATGATAACAATGGAGCTGTGGCTTTGGCCAAGGAACCCAGGTCCCATCAGAAGTCCTGACATATTCTGAGGCGGTATCACCTGATCTGGGAGATAGTTGATCGCTGCGAGATCGAGGTCAGGAGAGTTGACATGAAGGAAAACACCGCAGATCCAGTTATGAAGGCAATACCCCAGATATAATTTGAGAGACTTTTCAGGATGTTGGGTATGAGATACTACAACAGCTGGCCTTAGTGCAAGAGGGAGATTGCTAGTTGTATATATGCTATAGAGGCCATTGTTGTACATATGATGCATATTATAGTGGACGCTTGGATATATATAGAGAGGACTTTCTTGCTCGATATGATAGTATGCTATCTGGTTTTACTTTGTTTTAACATGTTGACTTGTATTGGTTTACAGTCTTTCTCTCCCATGTTGATAAAGCCCTTAGTATATGTACTCAATTACTGGGATTATGATGCAGATCATACTAGTGGGGCCAGGGTAGTCCAAGAGTACATCCTATAACTGTTCCTAGTCGAGAGTGTATCGAGACAAGGCATCGATACACTAGAGTAGACTAGCGTATACGTATCTTGACCTATATGATGGGCGATGGATGATCCGATATCCATCGGTGTTTGACATCAAAGATGGTATACGGGTGCTCAGTGGAGACTGGGTATACTGAACGGACTCGTCGAGAACTCCTAGATGGTATTATACCTATCGTCAGATAGAAGTTCTTGGGTGACACTGGTACAGGTTAGTCTGTAGACCCGAGATCGTCATAGAGTCTTATGTGATTCCCACTGTGCTTTGATTTCCACCTAACCACGTCCAAGAGGGTGTGCAAAACGGTGGCTTTTGGGTACAGTCCCGAATCACACAGAGGCAATGAGCGATAGGAGGGGTTTCGTCTCTCTCGGTATTGGGAGTTGATGTTGCGCTGTGTTCGTTTGGCTATAACTGGAAATCCCTGGCCAGGGCTGTTATGGTGATTCACTAGTAAGAGTTATCAGTAGTTTCTTGACCTGTTATGAGCCTCACATCGGCACGACTTATCGGTTACCGTGGTCTGAAGTTCACCACCCCTAGACTGGATATGCGACATATAAGACGAAGAGACCGGATTATACGGGCAGTGTTACTAATTGGCTCGACGGGAGTTTTGACAGCTTCGCTGGTTTTCTTCTGATCGCTCAATACCCGGGTGGCCGTTACGTTTAGCTGACCGCTTGCGGCTTGTGGGTGTTTGATACGATCATCACCTACTGCCGGTGTATTGACGAGTCTTAGGGTCCCACATAGGAGTTTCTTAGCTCAGGCGAAACGATGTGGTGTGAATATGAGATATGCGCCGGACCCGATTGAATGCAAGTATGTGATACCATATATTAATCGGGCGTTTTTCTATTGGTCGGGACGTATGTGATATGACCGGATTGTTAAATCAAGTGTTGATTTAACATTTGACTCACATGGTTGTTAATATATATATATATATATATATATATATATATATATATATATATTTTGAGTTAAATTTAAAAATAATTCACTCATGGTTAATGTTTATCTTGCTTTGACTTTGTGACCATTCTTGACCTAACTTTTAACCTTGGGTTAATTATCTTTTGCCTTTTAACTCAATGATAAAATATCTAGATATTAACTAACCATGGTTTGAGGTGAGAAGGATTTAATATGATTATTTCATTCTCATCTCCTTTTAGGTTATTATTCATCACAAAAGCTTTTGAGCTTGAGCTTTGCCATCATCTTCTTCTTCCTCCCTCTCTTGAGTTTTTCATTTGAGTGGGTTAGTTAAAAGGAAAGGGTTTTGATTAGAGAATACAAACCACCTTATCATTCTATACACATCTAGCCCATTTGTGTAAGGTGTTTGCTACACTTCTTCCATGGATCAAGTAAAGCTAGGAGCTTTGGGTAAAGGGACTTCGGGTGGATCATCATGGACTTTGAAGGTTGCTAGCGATCCGTTCCAAACTCTCAACGATCCAAGGAGTCACCAAAGAGAGACTACAAAGGTTGTAATCTCTACTCTTAGTTATAGATTGTTCTTTGTATGTGATACAAAACTTGTTACCCTAAATATTCTAGTTAAGATTCATGGGTTGTTTGCTTTGCACCTCTCTAAATTTTAAAGTGGCATGAGTGATGCTACCAAACCCTAGACTAGGTACAAGGGAAACCCAACACAAAGTACCCAGATTGGGAAACTACCCAAATCTAGATCTAAAACCATAGATCTAGTTACCAAAATGCCTTATATATTATCCATATCCAATGTGGAGAAACCACTGTATAACCGATCGTAGTATAGGAATTTCACTTCCTATAAAGTGCAAGTCATCCAAATACGAGGACATCACACCCTACTACCTTCTTAACAGATCCATCTCCTATTCTGATGAAGTAAAAAAATAGATGATGTATCTCCGCTATACCTGCTTCAGTCTATAAATAGACACATGCTACTTGTCCACCATGCTTCCGCTGCTCCTACTGACTACGACAACCCTCTGACAGAGTCATATACACATGCACTTCTAAAGCTTGTTTAGAACGACGCTATCCTCCTGCCGGGTCTCATAGTCTAGAACAACAGCAATGGCAAGTCTGGGTAAACAAGAACCTCCCTGTCACCATCTTTGAGGATACCGAAGTACCTTTCGGGCGCCTGAGGTTACCCACCATATCTGTGGAGTGGCTAATAGAATGTCAAAAACCAATTGAACCTTTAGGTTCTATAAATCTTCAGTAATCGTTTGTGGTTATGGAATCACTTCCAGTTCTACCATACTCCCACTACTGTTTTCTGAAAAAATTCCATTTTGCAAAAACCGTGGCGAGTCAAAAACAATATCACTATTGATCTTCCAGATGGTAGAAAGTTATCCCTCGTCATAGCCCGAGATAACCCACAAGCTGCCATTACTGAAACGTGCCTTGAGTATGTCCAGAGTTTAGTTTTAAGCATAAGCCGGACAACTCCATATACCTTAACATCGTTAAGATATGAACCATTCGATATACAATAAAGAAACAGAGGCACTAATTTAATTGGAACCAGATTTAAATCATGCACCCGTCTCCAGTGCATGTCAACTAAATGGGGAGAGGCCGATCAATATTACTCAACTGGGAGTGCATCCAGATATGAGTAGCCTGAAAGAGAAGCAAGTTCTCAAAACCATTACTATCAACGGAATACCAACGCAAGTATCTACATCTTCGATCACCTTGAAAAATCTCAATACTTACAACACGTGTTTCTCTACTTTATTCTTTTACCTATAACTTCTCAAAACTTAGACCTTTTATTTCTACGAAATACTTGTCTAAAAACTAAAGAAGTCACAAGTAAACAGAATATAGTACGAGCACCAACCCCTTTGTCCTAATGGACACTGGACAACATACAATACTTTGTATAAGTCCCCTGAGTTCAATAACTCAAACACTGTGCGTCGTAGGTTGAAAATTGTACTATTGTGATTTGATCAAAGAATTTGTTAACCGCAGTCAAGAACAGCGTCGCTTGGTAGCTAGCCGGTGAGTACGGGTCGGTCCACAGGGATTTTGTGTATTCTCGATTTGTTCTAACTAGTTAATTCCGATTGTTGTCGGACTGATTAAATCTAAAAACTAAGTTGATCTAAACCTTGCTAGGGTTAGGTTTAGGTAAAGTTTGGAAATTCAATATTCCTCACCGCTTTCTATGCCCAAATTAAGATCTATGAGGTGTTATGGTAATAATTAATAAAGTGGATTGGTACCATCGGGAAGAAACGATGTTTCTTCCTCTATATTCTTGTCCTTCCTTTCTTAATTCTTACCCTAACCTCCATGAAAAACACGCTCAACCGGTTTTTTAAACTACGGTATCACCGCTACCTCGTGGGATAGGGTACCGTAGGGAGTGGTGTGTGTATGAATGCATGGAGCCCAATAAAAACGTGTAATGGGCAAGAAAGGGGTGAGAGATCTTCATCTCTCAAACCTTCCCTATTCCTAACCCAAACAAGTGAGGAACTACTCACTCATTAGGGAATTGAAAAACATGTTCTAAACTAATTAACTAGGGAAGATAATGAAAGTTATACTAGGGCAGATAATAAAATTAACTAGGGCAATGAAAAGAAAACTTACTCTAATTTTTGTTTGATGCTGTAGGGTTTCTAGGCACACTATAGAGGTCTCACAAGGCATCAACCATGCCAATTTCAAATTTTATGAGTGCCGAGAAACCCTAATACGGATCGTCGACTAGAATTTTAGGCGAAAAAGGAAACTAGTTAACATCTTAACTAAAAGTGAGATGCTACAACCTTTGTAGATCCGGTTATCCACTTCCTTAGCTCCACGTGGTTGTCCCCTCGCTGTCCATCTCGAGTCCCGGACTCTCGCATCGGCTCCATCGGAGAAATGAGCGGAACAGTCGTCGGCTTCGATGCCGAAGATGATCTACGTCGAGGCTTCACAAGATCAAGCTCCAACTTCACCAAGTTGTGAAACTTGTGAAGAAAACACCCTATACTACTTGGAAAGAGGTAGAGGGTGAAGAAATAGGAGGTGGGTTCACTTTAGAATTGGATTTCTCACACTTTTGCTCAAGATGCCATTGATGGAATCAAGCTTTCTTTCTTGATGAAGATGATGAAGAAGAAGAAAGAATATGATAAGTGTTTCTTTTAAAATGAAAATAAAATCAATACTTATCATATGCTAACCATGGTAAAGTGTAGAGAATAGATCATGGTTAGTTAGAATGGTTAGGGTTAAGGATGAAGACAAAATGGCAACTAAGTCAAACCTTCATGAAGCTTCAACTAAATACAAAGAAAGCCACCATTTTTCTTCATAATCCTTTCCAAAATCAATAAATAAATAAATGAGTAATAAAAAGGAAACCCTAACCATTACACAACCATGGTTTAATCTTTACACAAAACACAAGTTAGCATGCAACATCAAACATGATACAATCAAGTGCACACAAAATATATCACATATACAATGTGCTTCTCAAGTGAGAAAATCCCTTTAAAGTGAACCAATACTAGTTAATGCAAAGTAATATATCAAATATATAATTATATATTACATCATTAAATCAACACTTGATTCAATGATCCGGTCATGTCGCACATAACCGACCAGTATCCAATGTATCGACTTATCGAATCAGCCTTTGATTCGATAACTAGGTTATATCGCATACAACCAATCGAAACATCATCGCGAGAATGAAATGCGGTATCACATACACGCATTATTCTCGGTCCCGCACATATCTCATATGCGCTCCTATTTCGTTTCGCTTAAGCCTGGAAACCTCTGTGTAGGACTCTAAAGACTCGTCAATACGCCGGTAGCAGATGATGATCATACCAAGCACCCACAAGCCACAAGCGGTCTGCTAAACGTAACGGCCACCTGGGTATTGAGCGATCAGAAGATCGACGAGCTAGCCCGCTCATACTCCTGTGAATCCAACCAGTAACACTTACCGTACAGTCCGGTCTGTTCGTCTGATATGTCGCATATCAAGTCTAGGGGTGGTAAACGTCAGACCCCAATAACCGATAAGTCGTGCCGATGTGAGGCTCATAACGGGTCGAGAAACTACTGGTAACACTTACCAGCAAATCTCTGATCAGCCCTGGCCTAGGACTTCCCTGTTACGGCCAATCGAGCACAGCGCAACATCAACCCCCAATACCGGGAGAGACGAAACCCCTCCTATCGCTCATTGCCTCCATGTGACTCGGGACTGTACCCAAAGACCACCGTTTTGCACGCCCTCATGGACGTGGTAAAGTGGAGATCAAAGCACAGTGGGAATCACACAAGACTCTATGACGATCTCGGGTCTACAGACTAACCTGTACAAGTGTCACATGAGAACTGCCATCTGACGTGAGGTATAATACCATCTGGGAGTTCTCGGCGAGTCCGTCCAGTGTACCCAGTCTCCACTGAGGACCCGTACACCATCTCTGATATCAAACACCAATGGATATGGGATCATCCATCGCCCATCTCATGGGTCGAGAAGCGTATACGCTAGTCTATACTGGTATATCGATGCCCCGTCTCGATACACCTACGACTAGGGACTTTGAAAGATGTACCTATAGACTACCATGTCCCCACTAGTATGATCTGCATCATAGTCCAGGCAGTCAAGTACACATCCTAAGGGCTTTACCAACATGTAACTATTAGACAGTTTAAAGAGACAAGTGTACATGTTAAGATAAAGAGTAACCAGATAGCATACTATCATATCGAGCAAGAAAGTCATCTCTATATATGTCCAAGCATCCAATATAATATACATCATCTGTACAATACTGGCCTCTAGGGCATACATACAACTAACAATCTCCCACTTGCACTAGGGCCAGCTGCTGTAGTATCGCATACCGAGCATCCCGAAGAGTCTCTCAAACTGTATCTGGGGAATGGCCTTCGTGAGTGGATCCGCCGTGTTGTTCTTCGTGTCAACCCTCCTGACCTCGATCTCCCGGCGATCAACTATCTCCCGGATCAGGTGATACCGCCTCAGAATATGCCTGGATCGCTGATGGGACCTGGGTTCCTTGGCCAAAGCCACCGCTCCATTGTTATCGCAATACAAAGGTATTGGATGCTCAATGGATGGAACCACTCCAAGTTCAGTAATGAACTTCTTGATCCAGACAGCCTCTTTGGCAGCATCGTTGGCAGCGATTTATTCAGCCTCCATCGTTGAGTCTGCCACGGTTTCCTGCTTGGAACTCTTCCAGCTAACCGCCCCTCCGTAAAGGGTAAAGACAAATCCCGACTGCGACTTAGAGTCGTCCTTATCACTCTGGAAGCTCGAATCGGTAAAGGACTCCACTTGGAGTTCTCCGTTACCATACACCAAGAGCATCTCTTTAGTCCTTCGCAAGTACTTGAGAATGCTCTTCACAGCTGTCCAGTGACTCTCTCCAGGATCAGCTTGATACCTGCTCACTACACTTAGTGAGTATGCTACATCGGGTCTGGTACATAGCATCGCATACATGATAGAGCCTACTGCCGAAGCATAGGGTATCCCTTGGATGCGAGCTCTCTCCAAATCAGCCTTGGGAGACATCTCTTTGGAGAGAGTGACTCCAAAGATCGTGGGTAAGTTCCCACGCTTGGATTCTTCCATACTAAATCTCTTTAGTATGGTGTCAATGTACCTGGATTGGGACAATCCCAATATCCGTTTGGATCTATCTCTATAGATCCTAATTCCCAATATGCAGGAGGCATCACCAAGATCTTTCATTGAGAATCTTTGTGATAAGAAGAGCTTGACCGATTGCAGCATAGGAATATCATTTCCTATCAAGAGTATGTCGTCCACGTACAATACGAGGAAGACTACCTTACTCTCTGCCACCTTCTTGTAGATACAAGGTTCATCTTGGTTTTTGACGAAATCAAACTTTTTGATAACGACGTCAAAGCAGATGTTCCAACTCCGCGATGCTTGCTTTAATCCATAAATGGATTTAAGCAGCTTGCACACCTTCCCGTTGCTCCCACTGTCTACGAAGCCCTCTGGCCGAGTCATGTACACGCTCTCTTCTAAATCACCATTTAGAAAGGCAGTCTTAACATCCATTTGCCAGATTTCGTAATCATGATATGCAGCGATGGCAAGCATGATCTGGATGGATTTAAGCATAGCCACTGGAGAAAAGGTTTCGTCATAGTCCACACCTGGTTTTTGACGAAAACCGTTTGCAACAAGTCTAGCTTTGAAAGTCTCCACTTTCCCATCTATACCAAGTTTCTTCTTGAAGATCCACTTGCTCCCAATGGGTTTTACCCCTTCAGGAGCAACATCCAAAGTCCATACTTTGTTGGTGTTCATGGATTCCATCTCGGACCGCATTGCATCCAGCCATTTCACTGAGTCCCTACTCGCGATGGCCTGCTCGAAGCTAGTTGGGTCATCATCCTCCATGATGCAATCCTCGCTCCCACCATCCATGAGAAAACCGTAGTATCTCTCAGGTTGGCGAGGAACCCAACTAGATCGGCGGAGAGGCTGGGGTTCGTCGGGTACTACTGAATCCTTTGGTTCCACTAAATCTTCAGTTTGAGTTTGTGTAGCCGGAATTTCTTCCAGTTCTACCTTATCCCCACTAATTTCTTTTGCAAGAAATTCCTTTTCCAAAAAGGTGGCATGTCGAGAAACAAACACTTTTTGGTCCTCTGTATGGTAGAAAAGATATCCATGTGAATGTTTGGGATATCCCACAAACTTGCATAGAACAGACCGTGCCTCGAGTTTGTCCGGATTTTGCCTTTTGACATAGGACGGGCAACCCCATATCTTAACTCGTTTAAGACATGGTCTCTTCCCACTCCATATCTCATATGGTGTGGTAGGTACAGATTTAGTTGGAACTTGATTCAATAGGTATGCTGCTGTTTCCAGCGCATATCCCCAGAAGGAAATAGGTAACTCAGCTGTGCTCATCATAGAGCGCACCATATCTAATAGGGTGTGGTTTCTCCGTTCTGATACACCGTTGTGCTGTGGTGTATATGGAGGTGTCAGCTGAGAGAGAATCCCATTCTCTTTTAGGAAGTCCAGGAATTCATTGCTCAAGTATTCACCTCCTCGATCAGATCGAAGGATTTTAATACTTTTTCCAGTTTGGTTTTCAACTTCTTGTTTATATTCTCTAAATTTCTCAAAAGCTTCTGATTTGTGTTTCATCAGGAACACATATCCGAATTTAGAGAGATCGTCAGTGAATGTAATGAAGTTTGAAGAACCATCCCTGGCTTGTGTAGACATGAGACCGCATACATCACTATGTATTAGTCCCAAGAGTTCAGTAACTCTTTCTCCGAGTCCCGTAAACGGAGTTTTGGTCATCTTGCCTCTGAGACATGACTGGCAAGTGTCATAAGATGAAAATTCGAACGGATTTAAATATCCATCGTTATGCAACTTAGCCAGTCGTGTCGCATTGATGTGACCCAGTCTACAATGCCACAAGAAGGATTCGTTCAGTTCAGAACTCTTCCTCTTGTGTGTGTTTGTTATACTTAGAACTGTGGATTGATTTAGAATATAAATGCCATTGCACAACGTGCCTGATACAACTAACTTTTGGTTACGGAAAATGTTCATAACATTGTCCTGTAATACAAAATTATATCCCTCTTTACTTAATAAAGAAACCGATATAATGTTGCATATCAGGTTCGGCATGTAATAGCATTCGTTCAGAAACAATGTATTACCTGTTGGTAATACAAGGTGATATTCCCCGACAGTCTTAGCTGCAACAATTGCACCATTTCCAACTCTAATGTCTTTATCACCTTCTCCAAGCTCTCTACCTTTCCTAAGCCCATGTAACTGATTACATATATGGGATCCTGACCCGGTATCTAATACCTAGGACGTAGAGCAAATGGAGAAACAGTTCTCTGTAACGAACACACCCGAAGAAAATGCATCAACATGAACTTTCTTCAATCGGGTGGCATGGGAATCCTAGTATTCCCCTATATCCTGTTCAGTCCTATAACTCTTATAGGAAAGAACGCAACCAACGTTCCCCAGCACAGTATAACATGCGGGTTCGGTCAATACATCCATATTATTATCTTTATTAGGGCATGAAATGGTCGCTACCTGGAGAGAGAGAGAGAAGAAAACACTTTAGCGTATGATCGTGCAAGATCAGATTGGTTATTATCTTATCTAATCAGGATGGCTCCCACTGGTTTTTATCAAATCTTCCTTCAAACCCTAAAAGGAAAGACTAGCCGGGATTAATTACACATTACAAGTTCGCCAATCTTTCAGCCAGGCCAGTGTCGGTACTTTGTGGGAGGTCCCCCGTGCTTTCGCACGAACCTAATTAATGAAAACCTCGTTTTCCCAGAGGCGTAACCCTATTGACACCTTTCTAGACACCTACTTGATCAGCTAATTGCAATGTGTAAAACTCTCCCAGGAGTAACTCTTACTCACAGTGGGTATCGGGATCCAACTAACAAATAGAAGGTATGCAATATCATTGCAAATTTCAACACTTGAAATTCCCGATAATATTTTGCCCCTAGCGTCCTATGACCTTGACAAAGGCCAACAAATCATGAGATGCTAGTCAAGTTCAACCCGTCATTTCTTGATTGAATCAAACCCACCCGCACGACCCTTGACAAAGGCCAACAAGGTCGTACGACTACCCTGAAACAATCTGCATCACATGCACAAGCAGATAAGCACTATTCAGCTACCATACACTACGCCTTGATAAAGGCCAACAAACGCAGCACGAATACTAAACAGTTCTTATCTGAAATGACGGAGGGCTACGACAGGTTTTTCTGAAAACCTATTGCGTAATGAACTTGATATCGTTGTAGAATCGAATGAAGTTTTGAAATGGAGTGATTTTGAGGATTTTCTAGTTTTGCTAAAGGGGTCACTCGCGGTGAAGGGATCGTCGGCCCTTTCCTCGTCGAATGAGGTGCGGGATATATCATATATATCGTTGTGCAAAGCATAAACTATAGAAGCAATCAAAAGTCAAACCGAGTGTGTAGCATCTGCCAGTTATTGCTAAAGGAGTCACTCCCGATGAAGGGATCTCGGTCCTTTCCTCATCGAATAAGATGCAGGGTATATCATATATACCGCTATGCAAAGCAAAACTGTAGCTACCCTTTTTATTTAAAATTTGATTCTACAACATCTTAGGTTTCTTTTCTTTCATTAATCACATTAATGAAGTCCCATCATTTAAGTCACCTAATCATCACAGATAAATACGACGTACACTTATGCCATCCGCATTCGCCTGGATGTCCCCTCGTGCACCGTTAGGTTAGGTAACTAACGGCAGAGCAGGGCAGGGCTAGTGCGGGTGCAAAACATAAGTAACGTCTATATAATATATTATATATACTATATACTGTATCTATCACAGAACATCACATGATCACATCACAGAAATCGCAGCAGAAAGTATCATATGAAATATTGGATACACTAGGACGTCCGTGTTTTCAATACGAGCCAGTATAAAACACGGATTCCACGGTCGTGATGAATAGCCAATCCCACACCCCTAGACCCCTACGAGAGCGGCAAGCAACCCTACCAATTCTAGGGTTAGGAGACCCGGACTCGACTCCTCGAGATGGTCTCCCACTGGACCCTAGAACCCGGTTACTTGTGCTCCCCTCCTTGGGTCTATCCTAATGCGGAAAAGTAAATAATATACAAACGGTGACATCTTCCACAACCTGGAAGTGCCCCAATAAAAGAATATTACATACAAGTTTTTACATGAAGGAAAATGAAAAACACTCATCTCACATAAAAAACCACGGCTATTCAAACACGACGATCCAATATAACATATCCAGCAACACATAACATCACATGTCATCAGCGTAAGTAAATATGCGCATCCCAATTGTCGTTGACATATAGCAACGAAACCGGCGATATCACATATTACACTTACGGTCACAGAAAAGAAAGTGTAAAACTACAACAGTTGGAATCCGCAACCTCTTTAGACATCGCATGCCTAATCAAATGAAATACTTAGACATCACATGCCTAACAATTATAAACCCCGCATTTTAGTCCCATTATCGAAAACTCTTTTCAATATCAAATGAGACTAAACCGCTAGATTTATAACATTCATTCAGTTATCTCATAACTGTTTGTGAATTCCAATTATTGTATCCCATTCCGGATAAATAGAAAACATTAAACTTTCCGATCGAACATTCGAACACCCAAGTTTTCCCGACACCGATCAACACATGAAATAAGTTCAAAGACATTCATTTCATGCCTCAGTACCAACGGTCCAGCCGTAGAAGGGTCAAACCAACGCCTCACATGTGGCACGCCGTACTGCCCCAAACCCGAAGGTTCAAAGGGCAGTTCAAGACGGTCACATAATCGAGTTAAGGTTTGTTGTCTTCTAGAGGGACCATCGCGTTACTTGCACTACCCAGGACGTCCTTAAACCACAGAAAAATCCAACACTTGGAAATTTTCCGGCAGGGGAAAAGTTGGGTATTTATATCCGGTCGAACTTTTTAACATATTCAAAAATTATCCGGAAAACCACGCAGACAAAATTTGATAATCCGATCGAATCTTTGATTCCCAATACAACCCAAAAATACTCATCTGTAGAGTCACAATAAAAATACCCAGAAAATATAGCATTAAATTATATGAGTTACTGTGCAGAAATCATCAGACAAGGGGACAGTACGGCCGCGGAACCGCCGCACATGCCTAGCTTGTGCCGTGGTTCCGCGGTGGAAAAATCGATTTAGGCCCTCGTATTTCACAGTAATTCAAATAAGACCCTGCTTATTTTTCTGCATATTTTTAATTGACAAAAATCCATATTTTCAGAAAATTTCCAGAGAGCATTTTGGATTTTAGGGTTTCGGTTCGATCGGGTTTCAAACGTCGTCTACACTTCGCCTAAGGCTCTAGCTAGGCTCTGATACCACTGTAGGGTTCCTAGGCACACTATAGAGGTCTCACAAGGCATCAACCATGCTAATTTCAAATTTTATGAGTGCCGAGAAACCCTAATACGGATCGTCGACTAGAATTTTAGGCGAAAAAGGAAACTAGTTAACATCTTAACTAAAAGTGAGATGCTACAACCTTTGTAGATCCGGTTATCCACTTCCTTAGCTCCACGTGGTTGTCCCCTCACTGTCCATCTTGAGTCCCGGACTCTCGCATCGGCTCCATCGGAGAAATGAGCGGAACAGTCGTCGGCTTCGATGCCGAAGATGATCTACGTCGAGGCTTCACAAGATCAAGCTCCAACTTCACCAAGTTGTGAAACTTGTGAAGAAAACACCCTATACTACTTGGCAAGAGGTAGAGGGTGAAGAAATAGGAGGTGGGTTCACTTTAGAATTGGATTTCTCACACTTTTGCTCAAAATGCCATTGATGGAATCAAGCTTTCTTTCTTGATGAAGATGATGAAGAAGAAGAAAGAATATGATAAGTGTTGCTTTTAAAATGAAAATAAAATCAATACTTATCATATGCTAACCATGGTAAAGTGTAGAGAATAGATCATGGTTAGTTAGAATGGTTAGGGTTAAGGATGGAGACAAAATGGTAACTAAGTCAAACCTTCATGAAGCTTCAACTAAATACAAAGAAAGCCACCATTTTTCTTCATAATCCTTTCCAAAATCAATAAATAAATAAATGAGTAATAAAAAGGAAACCCTAACCATTACACAACCATGGTTTAATCTTTACACAAAACACAAGTTAGCATGCAACATCAAACATGATACAATCAAGTGCACCAAAATATATCACATATACAATGTGCTTCTCAAGTGAGAAAATCCCTTTAAAGTGAACCAATACTAGTTAATGCAAAATAATATATCAAATATATAATTATACATTACATCATTAAATCAACACTTGATTCAATGATCCGGTCATGTCGCACATAACCGACCAGTATCCAATGTATTGACTTATCGAATCAGCCTTTGATTCGATAACTAGGTTATATCGCATACAACCAATCGAAACATTCATCGCGAGAATGAAATGCGGTATCACATACACGCATTATTCTCGGTCCCGCACACATCTCATATGCGCTCCTATTTCGTTTCGCTTGAGCCAGGAAACCTCTGTGTAGGACTCTAAAGACTCTGTTCCCGCCAAAAATTTCTGCGCAAAGAGTCCAAGGTATCAAATGGCAGCGATACGCTTAAAGAATTGCAAACCAGTATCTTTCGGCCTATATTTTGATAAACTCTCGAAGGAGAAACAGATAAATTCTGATGGTATCGAAAGCGGCTCGAAAAACTCTTCGATTTGATATATTATGGGCCTCATAATTCATCCGGGATCAAAAGTTATGAGGCATCACGTGTCCACACGTGATGGACCTTTAAGAACCCGCCGGAGGAGTTAAAAGATATAATAAAAACTCAGAAAAGACCCCAATGGGGCATCACGTGCTCATACATGACCATGGGTCACGTGCAGACACGTGATGGGCTTTTAAAGCCTCTAAAATAATGAATAGAATTTAATTCTAAAAGTCAGAAAATACCTCAACGAGGTATCACGTGCTTACACGTGACCAATGGTCACGTGTTGACACGTGATGGTTAAAACTGAAAAATAAATAAGCGGCTGAGAAAGGAACCCAATTGGGGGTCACGTGCTCACACGTGACTGGTTTTAAAAGCCTTATAATTTAATAGAATTAAATTCTAAAAGTTTCTGAATCTTTCCAAATGGAAAAGGGTCATGGGGAACCGTTGGATTAAAAATCCAAGGGTGATTAAAAATCACCAATTTATGGAAAAATCTTGGACTTGGAAAGATTTCCCCCCTAAATCTGACCGAGATAACAAATGGATATCTTTGGATTTAAAATCCAATGATGAATAAAATTCACTTAACAATCTAAAGGCCCAGATTAATGATGAATGCAAATCAAATCTCTCAACATACAAATCAAATCTCTTAATGAGAGATTTGCTAAACAAATTGATTCTCTTCCTTCTCTTATAAATAGGAGCCAAGAAGAGAAGAGAAGGGATCTACTTTTTTGAGAGAAAAACAGAGGGAGGAGAATTTAATTCTCAAGAGAAGAAAAAGCAAAGAGAGGAGAATTTAATTCTCTGCAAAAGAAAAACCCTAGGTAAGGAAAAAGAGGCTTCAGAAGAGAATTTAATTCTCAAAAGAGTTTAACTCTTACATAAAGAAAAGAACTTAGTTCTTTCTCTGGTTGAGAATCTGCAAAGTGCACATCTTCCCATGAATTGAGAATTTAATTCTCATTGGGTTGAGATCCTGCAATGCAGATCTAAAATACAGAGGAGGAATTGAGTTTTGAGAATTTAATTCTCCCAAACTTTCAGGAATTTAATTCCTCCTAAAACAAAACTAGGGTTTAACCCTAATCAAGAATTTGATTCTTTTACAGATCTGGGAATTTAATTCCTTTAAAAAGAAATCAGGGTTTTATCCTAAATAAGAATTTAATTCTTTCACGATAAGAATTTAATTCCTCCAAACTCATAATTAGGGTTTAACCCTACAGAGAATTCAATTCCTAAAAGATCTCTGTTCATGAAAAGACTAAGGTCACGTGCCCCACGTGACCCCTGAACAGATCCTCCAAAAGTGAGAAGAGGAAAGCTTTGAGGCAATGCCTCACGTGTTCCCACGTGACCTTCATCATATATGGAACAAAAGCAAAGGCAGAAACAATTCTGGACGCTCTCACGTGTTACCACGTGACCCGTAATAAATGTTCAAATAAATCAGGGCATGATTATACATCACGTGCCCACACGTGATGGCTATGAAAATTAAAAGTGTTTAACACTTGTTTGCAGAACAAAATAAAGGGGATCTGGCCCCACTTTTTGATGCCATCACGTGCTCCACGTGACCCCCCGAAACACAGAAAGAAAAAGCAAAGGAAATGAAAGCTTTGGGCGCTCTCACGTGTTATCACGTGACCCTTCAGCAAATGCTTTAACAATCAGCGCACTAATCCTCCTCACGTGGCAGCACGTGATGCTCCAAAGAAAACATAAAAAGTGTTTAATGCTTACTTGCAGAACGAAGAAAGGGAGATCTGGCTCCACATTTAGGGCGCCCTCACGTATCACCACGTGACCCCTAATGAGCATTCTAATAGACCAGAGCGGGGGCCTTCATCACGTGCTCACACGTGATGGCCGCCAGAATTAAAAGAGTTAAACACTGATCTGCAGAATAAAATAAAGGGAATCAAGGCGCTCTCACGTGTCCACACGTGACCCCTCTCTACTTAGTGTTTAACACTAATCTGAAGACTTTGTCCTCAGTGTTTAACACTGATTTTCTTAGTGTTTAACACTAATTTGGAAAACTCTATTGGCAGTGTTTAACACTGATTTGTTTAGTGTTTAACACTTATTTGAAAGCCCTGTTGCTAGTGTTCAACACTGATTATCTTTTAGTGTTTAACACTAACCTGTTAATCTTATTCCCAGTGTTCAACACTGTTGACCTTTAGTGTTTAATACTAGCTTTAGCCCAATTGGCTAAGTTTCAGAGGCAAAGCCTCTCCTTCAATGGACCAACAGAGGGCCAATATTTCAAACATAGTTGGACTTAGCCCAAACTGGCCATAAGTCCTCAAATCATCTTGAACTAAGCACATCTGCTCTTTCAACCAACTTATTGGTTCAAGGGTACATCTCTGAACTCCTCTGATATTTGTCGTTGTAATCCTTCAATGTCTTCAGAGAGGTGACGGGTCCCGACAACCACACATCAACACGGACTGCGGGGTCCTTAAACTCATGGACTCATGCGTCCTTAAACCAAGATACGGACTGTGGGGTCCTTAAACCCGCGGACTTATGCGTCCTTAAACTAACGGACTAATGCGTCCTTAAACACACCCATATGGACTGTGGGGTCCTTAAACCCATGGACTTATGCGTCCTTAAACTACCAATGGACCACCACGTCCCTAAACTGGAACTTGGACCACCATGTCCCTAAACTGGTGATGGACCACCACGTCCCTAAACTGGAACTTGGACCACTATGTCCCTAAACTGGAGATGGACCACCATGTCCCTAAACTGGTATTGGACTACCATGTCCCTAAACTGGAACAATAGAGCCCCAAATGCTCTTTTGTCGGATCTAAACGATCCTGTTTAAGTTGATCTTAGCCTCAAATATGGCTAACGTATCCTTAAACCTTCAAACAGACTTTAGTCCCAAATTGGACTCTAGATCCCCCAATCAACTTTGGCTCAAGGGTACATCTCTGAACTCCTCTGTCATTTGTCGTTGTAATCCTTCAACGTCGTCAGAGAGGTGATGGGTCCCGACGGCCATACATTTAATGGACCACTATGTCCCTAAACTGGAGTAATAGAGCCCCAAATGCTCTTTTGTCGGATCTAAACGATCCCGTTAAGTTGATCTTAGTCTCAAGTTAGACTAACGTATCCTTAACAAACGTTTGAGTTGATCTTAGCCTCAAATATGGCTAATGTATCCTCAAACCAAAACCCCAAACCCAAATCTAAGAAAATACGGATTTGGACTAATCCACGGGCAACCACAAATAAAACAAACACCCACGACACGAAGTGACCAGCTGGAGAAGGAGAAAGTTGTGTAACGCTTTGAAAAGTCGTTTTGGTGTTTTCCTGAAAATCGGTGAAAATTCGGTATTTTTCCGAAAACCGTCTTTCTCGTTATTTTGCAATTTAGGACTAATTATACCTAAAATGGATAGGTAATTGCTTGTTTTTAGTAGCTAATGAGTTACTTATTAATTTTTGGTCATTTAAAATTTTTTCCCTATTTTTCAATTTTTTAATATTATTTTAAGCCGGTAAGAAAATACATTAAATTAGCGATAAATACAAATTTAATTGGGCTAAATTTAGGCTCTAAATTAATGTTAATTAAAATCTAGTTGTAACATAAATTTTTAGTATTTTATTTTTATTTTTAACTAATTTTTATTATGGAAAACGAAATTTATTGAATTTAAGCTTAAACTTACAATTTTTGACTTGTAGGGGGTCTTTTGGCATAAAATTTCTTTTGTAAAACCCCTACCTCTCTTCCCTCAGCCCTAGGCCGGTCCATTTCCAGCAACCCAAGAAAAAAAAATGGTTGCCTCTTTGACTTCATTTTTGTGTAGAAAAGAGATGTTTTTTTAAGGATTTTGGATTTTTTTATTAGGTATGGTCTTTTGGTGGGTTGGTAGGAGTTGACCAAGACTTTCCCACATATCCCACACCCTCCCCTCTCCCTCCTCTGGTCGAAATCTGCAGCCCCTCCCCTCTTCATCATTTTTCTTTTCATCTTGTTCAAAAATTCATCAAGTTGCTCCAAATTTCCAAATTTAAACCTCACAAAATAACCCCATTCTTCATCCCCTTTCTCTTTAGCCTCTCTTGCTTGGAATCATGGTGCTATGAGGCCATCATTGAGGCAAATTCTTCTTGCTAGATCTATAAAATTTGAGGTATAATTTCTAGTCTTTTAAGTTGATATGGTTAGAATTCTTTAATCTAGTTGTTTAGTATTAATTTTAGTGTTAATCCTAATCTAGTTTTTTTTTTAGTTAATGGTTGAAAATTAAATTAGGGTTTCTTGAAACCATTATTTAGTTAATTAAATTTATGTTGCTATCTAGTGTTTTGCTAACCTTAATCTAAGTGGTTAACTTGCTTATTAGGCTAAAATCTAGTGTTAAATTAAGGTTTTTCATGTATAGTTTGGTTTAAGTTTGCTAATTATGAAAATCAAGAAAGGTTTTGTTTATGGAAATTAGGTTTTTATGCTTAGTTAATGATTTAAAATTAGTGTAATGGCTAGCTAGTGGGTTAGTTTGGATTGTTGTGTTGGATTGTGTTAATTTTGTCGCTAATTGTCGATATTTGCACCAAATTTGCAAACTTCTAGCTTACTAGGTTTTTATTATACTATTGTGGCGAATTAATTGCGATACCTAGACTATATTGTTGGCATATCCTATGACTTTTAGGATGTGTGAGTGCGGATTTTTGAGTAATCGGGTTTTAGTTTTGCCGGGCGACCAAAACGGCGATTTTTGCAGTTTTTGCGATTTTCGCGTGTGTTCCGCGCACCTTGTGCACGTTGTACCTAGCTAGTGAACGTTGGTATTTTTGTTAGGGAATTGCGTCGTTCTTGATTTGTAACCTTATGTTTGGTATTGATGTAAATTCCAGGTTCGGTCGCGGAGACGTCAGACGCGGCACGAAAGGGGAAAGCGGTGATTGGACGTGACTAGCTAGGGATTCCGGTGAGTAGATGTAACATCTACGGGGGACTATCGTTGGATGGCGCAAGGCGCCCGATAGTTTTAGTAACTTAAAAGATTCTTAGTGATGTTAGTAATTAGCGGTGTAATACTTATATGATTATTTGCTGCATCCATGCCTTATATTGACATACATATGCGAACCCATTTTATAGGACACCTGCACCATTGCCAGGGTTTTTATATGCAGCACGAGCACTATTCATGCTTACACACACGCCCTGGTAATTGCCATGCCACCACACTAGATAACCTTTAAATTGAAACCTTTTACTATAATTGATACTTAAACTCGCGCTATTCCTTTAATTCCTTAAAATGAAATCGTAGGATTGCTATTCATGTGCATGTGCTTCATCATATTATTTGTTCATGCCTAATCTATTAGTCACACATCGCAACTCGATTATTTATACCATATGCATTCATTATCATTGACATATGCACTTATGAGGATTTCTTGAGATTTTATGATATTTCTGGATTTCGGGGGAAAGCCGCAAAATTTCTAAACTTATTATATTTTTTTTTAAAATATGTAAATTGCGGTTTTCTAGTGATGTAAGTGTCGTCCACCATGAGTTTGCTGTGGTTTTCGAGATCCGTGTCGAGGAGTGGAGGAACCGTCACGGGTACATGGTGGGCCCGGTATGGTACCCCGGGGCAAGATGAATGTGGTGTTGACGTTGAGCCTGGCAGGGGACGGATTACCTACCGGTGACTGTTTGGCACGGCGGATATCCAGAGGATATCGACCGTGGCCGCGAGATGATGAGATTTTGATATTGAGCTGGGTCAGCCGGATGGCTGAGGCCAGAGATACGATGACATGGATATATGAGATTTGTGATAGTTTTGAGGTGTCGTTGCTGGACACAGGTTCTGGTTGATTCTATTGGTATTGTGCTGGTATTTCAAAAGAGATTCTTAAAGGGAAAAACATGATTTCTTATACTTACACATTTAGATCACGAGTTGATTCGCATTGCATTCATACCTGCTAGTATATTCATATTGCATACATACTTGCCATTATGTCCTGCCTTACCTGTATTTAGATGCTAGGATGCTTGTGTGCATGCATTCGATAGCCTGTGTAGATGTTATTTATTACTCACGAGTTGGCAACTCACCCCCGTTGTGCCACAGCCTTTTGCAGGTCCGCTCCGTCAGTACAGTAGCGGCGGACGCACTTGCTTATTTTGCTCTTTTGCCTGGACTCGAGGTTTTGCTCTTAGGTAGGTTATATTCTTATTTTTGTACCACCTTGTATATTCTTTGTATCTAGTGCACTCCATCTACTGTATCTATCAGTATTATTGTATATTGACCTAGAGATGAGACTGTGAGGTTTGTGGACTTTTATGCTGTATTTTGGGGTCGAGCTCACTTGAGTCGACATGCTGTTTTCTTATGCTTCATTATGGTTATTTCGCATGTTGTTGCTTTATATTGCGTGGGATTTGTGACCGCCTTGTGGCGAAGAGCTAGCTCCCGCTTGGGGATGCCATATTTGTTGGATTCATATATATTCTTGTTGTACCCATTTTGGGGGCCAGTATTTACAAAGGAGACTCTGCCGAAATTTTCGGAAAAATTGGTATTGTTTTTAAAAAGGGTTTTACATGACTTATTTGATAAACTCGCTTTCAATTGATTGGGTTTTCTTCACTCTTTTGCTTATTTGGTTTTGGTTCCTGGGCTTTGGCTTACTTATTTTACGGACGCCTTGAGACGCTTCGTAAACTTAAGTGCTAGTCATGTCCGTACCCTGCGGGTCGTGACAAGTTGTTACCGCGATGCGGTAGCGTAATTAACTGCAGGGGCTTGCGCCTACAGGGAAGTGCGTCCCCACAATCAAAAACCCCTCAGACGAGGGGGAATCTGACGAAGTCTGCTACATCGGCCGCATCCGTTTAAACCTTCGATACATGGTGCCATAAATCAACTTGGCATCTTCGGAGAGGTGGACGGATAGCACCTATTAGTATCTGCCCCGAACCTCAGGCTGGACGTCCCCGCGTCTCGGCCGCCGTTCGGAGGGGAACAGATTCTGGCACGCCCGATGGGACCTCTTTCTCTTTCCACTCCACACTTCGTTTGTCGTGTTCGCGAACAAATCGCGGTTTGCTGTGATTGCCTGTGGATTCAAGGTACTAAGATTTGGTGTCTTGCTCTATGCAGAAAACAGAAAATCGATGGCTTCGAACTGCACCGTCCGCAGCAATAACTCTCGCTCCGTCATTGCTGGAGGAGTGACTTATGGGCCCCAAGCGGCCTCCCTTTTCAAAATGCCGGTGGAGCAGGTGGCTCAAGCCACCACTGGACTATTTTTTGGGACCATGCTCCCATCAATGAGCTTCAACGCCCCAATCACATTGCAAGAAGCTCCAAAGAAATCGGTCTTCGATCGACTCACCACTGCCGCGACCCCTCTCAACGGGTCGTCCAACTCCACTGCTTCAGTATTTAACGGACTAGGCCAGAGCTCTAACAGGCCCATGAAGAAGCCTGCAATGCCAGAAGGCGTTATCCCGAAGCGGATAGCTCTCCCTACTCCAGTTTCAGGCGAAATCACCAAGGTTGCTTCCCCTGCTCGGAAGTCCGCTTCTGACAGGTTGGCCGTCCCCGTTCAACGGACTTCGGTCTTTAAAAGGCTGGTACCAGCAGATTCTGACCAACACAGGGGGCATGCGGAAGTCACCCCTATAACTGAAACAACTCCATCAGGACGACATGCTCGACGTCGCCACTGGCGCCGAGTAAGGAAGGCGGGGGGCAACTCCCCCTCTGGATTTACTTCATCAGCTCCAACGGTGGGTATCGATACTGCTGTTCCAACCGGGAACAGCTTTGAATTGCTGAATAAGATGCGCAGAAATTCTCCTACTGCGATGTTGAAACGAACTCCTTCACCTGTGGAGAACACTCCAGAGAAGAAGCTAGAGCAGCCCCCTCAACGGCTGTCCTCTAAAATTTACAAAGTCTGGCGACATGTCCAAGAGTCAGTGATCGATCAAGACTATCTCCGCCGACCGAAAAGGATGAAGGTTCAGCAGGAGAAGGACTACTCAAAGTCACAAAAAGTGACAGCTGGCTGGGTGCCTACTACAACGGCTCCCTCAACGTCAATCACTCAAAAGGAAAGGAGGCCGCAAAAAGCCTATGTGAACATGGCGAACCGTAAAAGCGCTGAGCACAAACGCCACAAGTCTGGGGGCATAGTGGTGCACACCGTTTATATGGCTTCCGAAAAGGAGGATAGCCGTGCTTCGACAGGTCACCGACCACTCACCCGATTCATGACCAAAGCTCAGGAGCAGCAACAAAAGCTTCAGGAGATGATGACTGCAATGGCCGCACTTACCGGGCCAAAAGATAGCTCGGAAGCATCATCAGAGCAGCATCATGAACAAGAAACTGACACTGACTACCTACGCAGAGTCCTCGAAAAGAAGGACAAAGAAGCCGCGGAGCAAGCGGCTAACATAAAACAAATGGCGCTTCTCTTCCAAGATATGGTAGGGATGATGATCCAGCAAGATCCTCCTGCTGAAGATCCTCCGATTGTCCTTGAAGATGACAAAGGAGAGACATCGAATCCTCCACCGGCTCTGTCAACAGCCAAGGAGGAGACAATTTCCAAAGCTTCCCTGGAGGAATATATAGCTCAGCAAATACGAGCTCATCAAGCAAGTGAAGCGGCTGAGCAAATTGTTAGAACCGGACGGCCCTATCCGAGCTGGTATGACCAAATCAGTTTCCCGCCGGGATATACGATCCCTAAGTTTCACGTATATAAAGGGACAGGGAATCCCCATCAGCATGTCGCTCAATTCAGGGCCTTATGCGGCAACAATGGAGGCGACGACAAACTGTTGCTTCGCCAATTCGTCGGCAGCTTAACAGAAATAGCCTTTGAATGGTATTCGGAGCTACCTAACGACTCTGTCAAAACATTTGCAGAGATGGAACTGCTGTTTACGCAAAGATTCGCGAGTGCTAGTGAACGCACCCCGATAACAGAACTAATAAATGCCAGGATAAGGCCAAGCGAAACGTGGGTCCAATACGCAACACGATGGCGAAACCTATGGTCGAAATGCGAACAACGCATAGAAGAGGCACCTGCGGTAGGCATGTTTGTGGGCACTCTCGATCCGCAGGCGACCATCTCACAATTCATGATGTTCTTCAGGCCGACCACCTTCCAGGCCTTGATTGACAAATTAGCCCAAATGGACCAGATGGGCCATAGACCATCTCCTCCAAAATCAGATTCCCGAGATGAGAAAGGAAAAGGGAAAGCGATCGTCGTCGCCAATGCTCAACAACAGTCGAGCAACTCAAAGCCGGTCGGTCGCCAAAACAACGTACGTCCATGCCCATCCCTCGAAGAGAGGCTAGGACGTCCTTACTCGTTTCCTCAGAATAAAACGAGAAGACTGTTTGAGCTAGCAGTGCGTAACAGACTCATCAATCTGCCGAGTCCAAAGCGTCTGTCGCAGCCAGGCGATCTTAATAATCCCAATTATGGCCCTTACCACCAAACGGTAAGTCACCCGATTGAGGATTGTTTCGTCTTTAAGGGGTGGATCGAGGATCAATACCTACAAGGCAAATTCATGCTGTCTGAAAGCTGGAAGGTAAACCCACCACAGCCGCACTCTCCAAAGAAGACGGACACGCCGGGGGCAGCTTGTTCTTTAGTCAAGGATGAAAACAATGGAGAAAACTCATCGGATGAATCCGAAGACTACGTAGCGACTTGTCATATGATTTCTCATTCACTGACGGATGATAAAGTGGCTCCTTGCCCTGAGAAACCAATGGCGAATCCTGAGCCGGAGATTCTACAGCCATCAGACGAGTTGATCGATGTCTTCCTAAGTGAAATTCGTCTGAAAGCAAAAGCCAATCAAGAGCGTGAAATGGCCATACTAGAAAGAACCAAGGTATTCCCGTCAAATCAAAAGCCATACACTGCGGGTAAAAACAAATTCAAGACGAGAAAACGGTTCGCCAAACCTCTATCCGTAGGAATGAAGCTACCGCCCTCTGAAGAAAATTCTCTTTCTGAGGTAGAGATGCACCCTAACTTCTGTTTATATCATCAGAAGATCATACATCCTATCGAAGACTGCGAGTCCTTTAACTGTTGGTGGCAAGGGTATGTCTCTCAAAAGCAACACTTCGACAGGACAAAGTGTGAAGCTTGTGGACATCGGAAAAATGCGATATATGAGCGCAAAGGAGCCGCCGCAAACTGTCATATAACCGACTTCAAGGGATCACAAATTATCACCTTTGGAAGTGACTCTGACGAAGAAGCTATCCCCAACTTTTCCCTTGGGGAATCTATTTCGAAAATAAAGGAATTGAGAAGCTGCGAGAACGTTCAGCCATGCAATCGCATGCTACTCGGAAAAAATCTCGACCCCGCAAACAACGGAGCGAACAAAAAGGATAAAAGAAAAGGAAAAAAGGCCCTCGTCGCCAGCGCTCAACAACAATCGGGTGACCCTAGACCGGTTGCTTGCCAAAGCAACAAGCGGCAAACCCTCCAGGAAAAGTTAAAACGTCCTTACTCGTTTCCGCAAGATAAAACAAGGGGACTGTTCGAGCTGGCAGTGTGCGACAGACTCATCAATCTGCCGGGTCCAAAACGTCCGTTGTGGCCAGGCGATGTTAATAATCCTAATTATTGCCCTTACCACCAAACAGTAGGTCACCTGATCGAGGACTGCTACGTCTTCAAAAACTGGATTGAAGACCAATACCAACAGGGCAAGTTTGCGCTGTCTGAGAACTGGAAGGTGAGTCCGCCACGACCGCACGCTCCGAAGAAGATGGATACGCCGGGGGCATCATGTTCATTCATGGAGAAAGACTCATAGACCGAAAAGTCAATAAACTAGATATTCGCCTCAAATACGGCGACAACGGACCGAAATGTCTTTAAACTAACGACGGACCGAAACGTCCTTAAACTAACGACGGACCGAAACGTCCTTAAACTAACGACGGACCGAAATGTCCTTAAACTAATAGCGGACCGAAATGTCCTTAAACTAATACCGCAGCATCCTTAGGCTGACGAGATAAAAAAAATATATAATAAATAAAAACGGTATGTCCATAAGCAAAAAGGGCACGGATGAAAACCCGAAAGGGCTCCGTGAGTAAAAACAGCAGGGCTGCCGGCGAGTGTTCGTGAAAACCAGAAAGGGCGCGGCCTCGTTAAAAAAAAAAAATTAAAATAAAAGAAAGAAAAAAAGAAAAAAAAAACCGGTATGTCCATAAGCAAAATGGGAACGGATGAAAACCCGAAAGGGCTCCGTGAGTAAAAACAGCAAGGCTACCGGCGAGTGTTCGTGAAAACCCGAAAGGGCGTGACCTCGTTTTAAAAAAAAAAGAGAGAAAAAAGGAAAAGAAAAAGAATTAAAAAAAAAACGGTGTGTCCATAAGTAAAGTGGGCACGGATGAAAACCCGAAAGGGCTCCGTGAGTAAAAACAGCAGGGCTACCGGCGAGTGTTTGGGAAAACCTGAAAGGGCGCAACATCGTTAAAAGACACTTATAGGGTCCTCTCGATCTTGTAAGGAGAAACCACCCGCGTGAGATCCTTACGACTCACAAGGGAGCAACACACTTAGGGATCCTCACGATTCCTAAGGAGAAATTACACTTGCGAGATCCTCACGACTCGTAAGGAGAACTCTCTTATGGGACCCTCACGGCTCATAAGATTTGAAAGTCTTAAGTTACAGAGACCTGGACCTGTTCTTAAGCAACCCCCATAACCTTTTTGCCCTACAAGCGGCTCAATACTTACCCTTGTATACAATCCACGGGCACGAATAAACATTTCCCTAACCAAGTCCCATCCGTGACTGGGGATATGTCCATACGGTGAATAACCCTCATAAGTCCTCTCGACTTGTAAGGAGAAAACCCTTTTGTAAGATCCTTACGACTTACAGGGGAAAACACACTTAGGAATCCTCACGATTTCTAAGGAGAAAACACCTACGAGATCCTCACGACTTGTAGGGAGAAATACCTTTGTGAGACCCTTACGGCTCACGAAGTCAAAAGCCTTAGTCGACAGGATCCTAACCCTGTTTACTAAGCCACCTTTGTTCAACATCGACAGAGGCAAATGATGATTCGCTCCTGGCAATATCCCAGTTGTAGCGATGCTGATGCCTAAACTGGTATCAAATTCCAAGTCCTTTCAAGGCAAATGATGATTCGCTCCTGGCAATATCCCAGTTGTAGCAATGCTGATGCCTAAACTGGTATCAAATTCCAAGTCCTTTCAAGGAAAATGATGATTCGCTCCTGGCAATATCCCAGTTGTAGCGATGCTGATGCCTAAACTGGTATCAAATTCCAAGTCCTTTCAAGGCAAATGATGATTCGCTCCTGGCAATATCCCAGTTGTAGCGATGCTGATGCCTAAACTGGTATCAAATTCCAAGTCCTTTCAAGGCAAATGATGATTCGCTCCTGGCAATATCCCAGTTGTAGCGATGCTGATGCCTAAACTGGTATCAAATTCCAAGTCCTTTCATGCCAAATGATGATTCGCTCCGGGAATTATTCCAGTCGTAGCGATGCTGATGCCGAGATTGGCATCAGATTCTAAGTTTCACACTCGCGATAAGAAAAATCAGCGGGCCACGAATGCATATGACATAGCCGAAATGATGGGGCAACTTGCAACAAAATCAGCAAGTAAAAAATATATGCATGCAAAATAGCCGAAATAATTGGGCAACTCGCAATAAAAAGCAGCGAGTAAAAATAAAACAAATAGCCGAAATGATTGGGCACCGCGAAAAATAGCCGAAATGATTGGGCAATCGCGACCTTCGCGATATAAAAAGCTGAAATGATAGAGCATCGCGGGAAAAAGAAATAAAATAAAAATGAAATTTTTGCCCTACAGGTGATGCTACATCAATCTCTGTATACAATCCAGGGGCGCAAACAAAGAAGGAGTCGCACTCCTCCTCCCCAGGTTTCATCAGAAGAAGAAGCCGAATCTCGACAGGCCACAAATAACCTAGAGATCATCTCAACACTCGTCTCGTCACAGCGGACACATCATCAAGCAAAGCAGAACAGCGGCAACTCCCAGTTCCATGACTCGACGATGTACTCCCACAGAGAGTCAAATCCCAACTCCGTGAAATGCGGATATAATCAACAAAATTCCTGGTCACGTGGAACACGGATAACGTCACTCTTTGACCCCGTGGAAAACGTCCAGAGCGGATCCTGGTCCTCGCAGAGTACGGCAGTGAACTCGTGTGAAGCATCCAGAGCGGAGCCTAGTCCTCGCCTAACGCGGCAGTGAACCCGTGTGAAGCATCTAGTGCAAAATTCCTGGTCACGTGGAATGCGGATAACGTCACTCTTTGACCCTGTGGAAAACGTCCAGAGCGGATCCTGGTCCTCGCAGAGCACGGCAGTGAACCCGTGTGAAGCATCCAGAGCGGAGCCTAGTCCTCGCCTAACGCGGCAGTGAACCCGTGTGAAGCATCTAGTGCAAAATTCCTGGTCATGTGGAACGCGGATAACGTCACTCTTTGACCCCGTGGAAAACGTCCAGAGCGGATCCTGGTCCTCGCAGAGTACGGCAGTGAACTCGTGTGAAGCATCCAGAGCGGAGCCTAGTCCTCGCCTAACGCGGCAGTGAACCCGTGTGAAGCATCTAGTGCAAAATTCCTGGTCACGTGGAATGCGGATAACGTCACTCTTTGACCCTGTGGAAAACGTCCAGAGCAGATCCTGGTCCTCGCAGAGCACGGCAGTGAATCCGTGTGAAGCATCCAGAGCGGAGCCTAGTCCTCGCCTAACGCGGCAGTGAACCCGTGTGAAGCATCTAGTGCAAAATTCCTGGTCATGTGGAACGCGGATAACGTCACTCTTTGACCCCGTGGAAAACGTCCAGAGCGGATCCTGGTCCTCGCAGAGCACGGCAGTGAACCCGTGTGAAGCATCCAGAGCGGAGCCTAGTCCTCGCCTAACACGGCAGTGAACCCGTGTGAAGCATCTAGAGCAAAATTCCTGGTCACGTGGAACACGGATAACGTCACTCTTTGACCCCGTGGAAAACGTCCAGAGCGGATCCTGGTCCTCGCAGAGCACGGCAGTGAACCCGTGTGAAGCATCCAGAGCGGAGCCTAGTCCTCGCCTAACGCGGCAGTGAACCCGTGTGAAGCATCTAGTGCAAAATTCATGGTTACGTGGAATGCGGATAACGTCACTCTTTGACCCTGTGGGAAACGTCCAGAGCGGATCCTGGTCCTCACACCAACATGGAGTGATCACCACCGCGACATTCGTCTCGATACAGCAGACGCGATACCAGCAAACGAAGCGAAGGTCAAATTCCTAGCTTCAGGGTCTTGACGGCAAGTCATATAAATCCTGAAAGACAATCGGAGATCATCCCACACCAGCGCGGAGTGGTCACCACTTCGACGTTCGTCTCGATACAGCAGACGAAATGTCACCCCAGCGTTCTTCCCCCAGCAGGATTCGGAAGCGACAAAGCAAACGAAGCGAAGGCTAAATTCCTAGCTTCAACGTCTTGACGGTAAGTCATATAAAACCGGAATGACAAACAGAGATCATCCCACATGGAGTGGTCACCACTACGACATTCGTCTCGATACAGCAGACGAAATGTCACTACAGCGTCCTTCCTCCAACAGGATCCGGACACACCAAAGAAAACGAAGCGAAGGCCAAATTCCTAGCTTCAGGGTCTTAACGGTAAGTCATATAAAACCAGAAAGACAATCAGAGATCATCTCATACCAACATGGAGTGATCACCACCTCGACGTTCGTCTCGACACAGCAGACGCAACATCACCGAAAGGAGTCACGGCAAAATCCCTGGTTCCAGAGCTCGACGGTTCACCTGCAACCTAGAGACAACCATGACATTCATCTCGATACAGAGGACGCGATGCCAGCAAACGAAGCAAATGCCAAATTCCTAGCTTCAGGGTCTTAACGGTAAGTCATATAAAACCGGAAAGACAATCAGAGATCATCTCATACCAACATGGAGTGATCACCACCTCGACGTTCGTCTCGACACATCATACGCAACATCACCAAAAGGAGTCACGGCAAAATCCCTGGTTCCAGAGCTCGACGGTTCACCAGCAACCTAGAGACAACCATGACATTCGTTTCGATACAGAGGACGCGATGTCAGCAAACGAAGCAAAGGCCAAATTCCTAGCTTCAGGGTCTTAACGGTAAGTCATATAAAACCGGAAAGACAATCAGAGATCATCTCACACCAACATGGAGTGGTCACCGCCTCGACGTTCGTCTCGATACAGCAGACGAGATGTCACGACAGCGTTCTTCCTCCAACAGGATTCGCACATGACAAAGCAAACGAAGCGAAGGCCAAATTCCTAGCTTCAGGGTCTTAACGGCAAGTCATATAAAGCCTGAAAGACCACCGGAGATCATCCCACATGGAGTGGTCACCACCTCGACGTTCGTCTCGATACAGCAGACGCAACATCACCAAAAGGAGCCACGGAAAAATCCCTAGTTCCAAACCTCGACGGTTCATCAGCAACCTAGAGACAACCACGACATTCGTCTCGATACAGAGGACGCAATGCCGGCAAACGAAGCAAAGGCCAAATTCCTAGCTTCAGGGTCTTAACGGCAAGTCATATAAAGCCTGAAAGACTATCGGAGATCATCCCACACCAGCGCGGAGTGGTTATGACTCATCGGGGCTCTCCAAAACGAGCCTAACCTCAAGTAAAAAGCGGCATGGCAAATTCCTAGCGCTTGCTCTTCCGACGGTCAAACTGCCAAGGAGGATTGCTTGAAGACGTCTTGTCCAGCCCCCGAAGGGATCAGAGACACGGCAGTCGCAGGGCTACTCGAACAGCACGATTGCCTATCGAGGAATATATCAGTTCATGCGACGGTACGACGGCCAAAACCCTAAGTACCACTGACCCTAACGGACTTCTGTCGTAAAGAGCCGAGGTTAACTGTGACGTTAGGATATTCTTGCGAGATCTGCTCGATCCGTTTCGACTCGTGAGGAAATTGATGTCTTTGCGAGAACTTCTCGATTCGTCTCGACTCGTGAGATAAAGCCTTAGGCAGTAGGGATTAAAAAACCTGTTTCCTAAGCACTGGGACCCTGCAAGTCAGCCCGAAACGGTCTCTTGCATACCATCCACGGATCTCACTCTCCAAAGTCAAATCTCGACAAGGAGGGAAACAACCGCTTACGGGTCCTCTCGACTCGTAAGAGGGAAAATTCTCTTATAGGATCCCTACGACTTATGAGAGAAAACACACTTAGGAGTCCTCACGACCCCTAAGGAGAAAATACACCTACGAGATCCTCTCGATCCGTAGGGAGAAAAGTCTTTATGAGACCCTCATGGTTCATAAAGTTGAAAAGTCTTAGGTGGCAGATCCTAACCCTGTCTCCTAAGCCATCACTGCCCTACAAAGAAGTTAAGATGGACCATCTATGAGCCACACTTGCCAAAGCTACATGCCACTGAAATGAAGAAGTTACTCATGAGCGTATAAACTACTCCACGCCAGAGTAAGACATAAAGAAATAGAAGGGTGCGGCTCATGGAGTTGAGAGTTTGGAACCATATCTCTTAAGAGTCGAGATTTGAGTCAATGATAAATGACGACGCTTGTGTCCGCTCGTTATCTTCTCAGATCAAGATTCTGAAAGTTATATACCAACCCAAAACTGGTCATACGCTATGCATTACTCTGCACTACTTCACCCACGTACATACTTACGTGGGCAAAGTAGTGGGGGGCATTTGTTCCCGCCAAAAATTTCTGCGCAAAGAGTCCAAGGTATCAAATGGCAGCGATACGCTTAAAGAAATGCAAACCAGTATCTTCTGTCCTATATTTTGATAAACTCCCAAAGGAGAAACAGATAAATTCTGATGGTATCGAAAGCGGCTCGAAAAACTCTTCGATTTGATATATTATGGGCCTCATAATTCATCCGGGATCAAAAGTTATGAGGCATCACGTGTTCACACGTGATGGACCTTTAAGAACCCACCGGAGGAGTTAAAAGATATAATAAAAACTCAGAAAAGACCCCAATGGGGCATCACGTGCTCATACATGACCATGGGTCACGTACAGACACGTGATGGGCTTTTAAATCCTCTAAAATAATGAATAGAATTTAATTCTAAAAGTCAGAAAATACCTCAACGAGGTATCACGTGCTTACACGTGACCAATGGTCACGTGTTGACACGTGATGGTTAAAACTGAAACATAAATAAGCGGCTGAGAAAGGAACCCAATTGGGGGTCACGTGCTCACACGTAACTGGTTTTAAAAGCCTTATAATTTAATAGAATTAAATTCTAAAAGTTTCTGAATCTTTCCAAATGGAAAAGGGTCATGGGGAACCATTGGATTAAAAATCCAAGGGTGATTAAAAATCACCAATTTATGGAAAAATCTTGGACTTGGAAAGATTTCCCCCCTAAATCTGACCGAGATAACAAATGGATATCTTAGGATTTAAAATCCAATGATGAATAAAATTCACTTAACAATCTAAAGGCCCAGATTAATGATGAATGCAAATCAAATCTCTCAACATACAAATCAAATCTCTTAATGAGAGATTTGCTAAACAAATTGATTCTCTTCCTTCTCCTATAAATAGGAGCCAAGAAGAGAAGAGAAGGGATCTACTTTTTTGAGAGAAAAACAGAGGGAGGAGAATTTAATTCTCAAGAGAAGAAAAAGCAAAGAGAGGAGAATTTAATTCTCTGCAAAAGAAAAACCCTAGGTAAGGAAAAAGAGGCTTCAGAAGAGAATTTAATTCTCAAAAGAGTTTAACTCTTACATAAAGAAAAGAACTTAGTTCTTTCTCTGGTTGAGAATCTGCAAAGCGCACATCTCCCCATGAATTGAGAATTTAATTCTCATTGGGTTGAGATCCTGCCATGCAGATCTACAACACAGAGGAGGAATTGAGTTTTGAGAATTTAATTCTCCCAAACTTTCAGGAATTTAATTCCTCCTAAAACAAAACTAGGGTTTAACCCTAATCAAGAATTTGATTCTTTTACAGATCTGGGAATTTAATTCCTTTAAAAAGAAATCAGGGTTTTATCCTAAATAAGAATTTAATTCTTTCACGATAAGAATTTAATTCCTCCAAACTCATAATTAGGGTTTAACCCTACAGAGAATTCAATTCCTAAAAGATCTCTGTTCATGAAAAGACTAAGGTCACGTGCCCCACGTGACCCCTGAACAGATCCCCCAAAAGTGAGAAGAGGAAAGCTTTGAGGCAATGCCTCACGTGTTCCCACGTGACCTTCATCATATATGGAACAAAAGCAAAGACAGAAACAATTCTGGACGCTCTCACGTGTTACCACGTGACCCCTAATAAATGTTCAAATAAATCAGGGCATGATTATACATCACGTGCCCATACGTGATGGCTATGAAAATTAAAATTGTTTAACACTTGTTTGCAGAACAAAATAAAGGGGATCTGGCCCCACTTTTTGATGCTATCACGTGCTCCACGTGACCCCCGAAACACAGAAAGAAAAAGCAAATGAAATGAAAGCTTTGGGCACTCTCACGTGTTATCACGTGACCCCTCAGCAAATGCTTTAACAATCAGCGCACTAATCCTCCTCACGTGGCCGCACGTGATGCTCCAAAGAAAACATAAAAAGTGTTTAACGCTTACTTGCAGAACGAAGAAAGGGAGATCTGGCTCCACATTTAGGGCGCCCTCACGTGTCACCACGTGACCCCTAATGAGCATTCTAATAGACCAGAGCGGGGGCCTTCATCACGTGCTCACACGTGATGGCCGCCAGAATTAAAAGAGTTAAACACTGATCTGCAGAATAAAATAAAGGGAATCAGGGCGCTCTCACGTGTCCACACGTGACCCCTCTCTCCTTAGTGTTTAACACTAATCTGAAGACTTTGTCCTCAGTGTTTAACACTGATTTTCTTAGTGTTTAACACTAATTTGGAAAACTCTATTGGTAGTGTTTAACACTGATTTGCTTAGTGTTTAACACTAATTTGAAAGCCCTGTTGCTAGTGTTTAACACTGATTATCTTTTAGTGTTTAACACTAACCTGTTAATCTTATTCCCAGTGTTCAACACTGTTGACCTTTAGTGTTTAATACTAGCTTTAGCCCAATTGGCTAAGTTTCAGAGGCAAAGCCTCTCCTTCAATGGACCAACAAAGGGCCAATATTTCAAACATAGTTGGACTTAGCCCAAACTGGCCATAAGTCCTCAAATCATCTTGAACTGAGCACATCTGCTCTTTCAACCAACTCATTGGTTCAAGGGTACATCTCTGAACTCCTCTGATATTTGTCGTTGTAATCCTTCAACGTCTTCAGAGAGGTGACGGGTCCCGACAACCACACATCAACACGGACTGCGGGGTCCTTAAACTCATGGACTCATGCGTCCTTAAACCAAGATACGGACTGTGGGGTCCTTAAACCCGCGGACTTATGCGTCCTTAAACTAACGGACTAATGCGTCCTTAAACACACCCATATGGACTGTGGGGTCCTTAAACCCATGGACTTATGCGTCCTTAAACTACCAATGGACCACCACGTCCCTAAACTGGAACTTGGACCACCATGTCCCTAAACTGGCGATGGACCACCACGTCCCTAAACTGGAACTTGGACCACTATGTCCCTAAACTGGAGATGGACCACCATGTCCCTAAACTGGTATTGGACTACCATGTCCCTAAACTGGAACAATAGAGCCCCAAATGCTCTTTTGTCGGATCTAAACGATCCTGTTTAAGTTGATCTTAGCCTCAAATATAGCTAACGTATCCTTAACCCTTCAAACAGACTTTAGTCCCAAATTGGACTCTAGATCCCCCAATCAACTTTGGCTCAAGGGTACATCTCTGAACTCCTCTGACATTTGTCGTTGTAATCCTTCAACGTCGTCAGAGAGGTGATGGGTCCCGACGGCCATACATTTAATGGACCACTATGTCCCTAAACTGGAGTAATAGAGCCCCATATGCTCTTTTGTCGGATCTAAACGATCCCGTTAAGTTGATCTTAGTCTCAAGTTAGACTAACGTATCCTTAACAAACGTTTGAGTTGATCTTAGCCTCAAATATGGATAACGTATCCTCAAACCAAAACCCCAAACCCAAAGAAAATACGGATTTGGACTAATCCACGGGCAACCACAAATAAAACAAACACCCACGACACGAAGTGACCAGCTGGCGAAGGAGAAAGTTGTTACCGCGATGCGGTAGCGTAATTAACTGCCGGGGCTTGCGCCTGCAGGGAAGAGCGTCCCCACAATCAAAAACCCCTCAGACGAGGGGGAATCTGACGAAGTCTGCTACATCGGCCGCATCCGTTTAAACCTTCGATACATGGTGCCATAAATCAACTTGGCATCTTCGGAGAGGTGGACGGATAGCACCTATTAGCATCTGCCCCGAACCTCAGGCTGGACGTCCCCGCGTCTCGGCCGCCGTTCGGAGGGGAACAGACTCGTCAATACGCCGGTAGCAGATGATGATCATATCAAGCACCCACAAGCCGCAAGCGGTCTGCTAAACGTAACGGCCACCCGGGTATTGAGCGATCAGAAGATCGACGAGCTAGCCTGCTCATACTCCTGTGAATCCAACCAGTAACACTTACCGTACAGTCCGGTCTGTTCGTCTGATATGTCGCATATCAAGTCTAGGGGTGGTAAACGTCAGACCCCAATAACCGATAAGTCGTGCCGATGTGAGGCTCATAACGGGTCGAGAAACTACTGGTAACACTTACCAGCAAATCTCTGATCAGCCCTGGCCAGGGACTTCCCTGTTACGGCCAATCGAGCACAGCGCAACATCAACCCCCAATACCGGGAGAGACGAAACCCCTCCTATCGCTCATTGCCTCCATATGACTCGGGACTGTACCCAAAGACCACCGTTTTGCATGCCCTCATGGAGGTGGTAAGGTCGAGATCAAAGCACAGTGGGAATCACACAAGACTCTATGACGATCTTGGGTCTACAGACTAACCTGTACAAGTGTCACATGAGAACTGCCATCTAACGTGAGGTATAATACCATCTGGGAGTTCTCGGCGAGTCCGTCCAGTGTACCCAGTCTCCACTGAGCATCCGTACACCATCTCTGATGTCAAACACCAATGGATATGGGATCATCCATCGCCCATCTCATGGGTCGAGAAGCGTATACGCTAGTCTACACTGGTATATCGATGCCCCGTCTCGATACACCTACGACTAGGGACTTTGAAAGATGTACCTATAGACTACCATGTCCCCACTAGTATGATCTGCATCATAGTCCAGGCAGTCAAGTACACATCCTAAGGGCTTTACCAACATGTAACTATTAGACAGTTTAAAGAGACAACTGTACATGTTAAGATAAAGAGTAACCATATAGCATACTATCATATCGAGCAAGAAAGTCATCTCAATATATGTCCAAGCATCCAATATAATATACATCATTTGTACAATACTGGCCTCTAGGGCATACATACAACTAACAGATGCTCTCTTCCAACATTTACAGGATCTGAATTTTGATAAATACAATAAGTCACAAGACGAGGCATAACCTAAAACAAGTTTTAGGGTTTCTATTTATAGAACATTGAAACCCTAGGGTTACAATCGACACACATCTGCTTTTACAAATATACCCCTAAGAAAACTAGTCAACGCGCGCCCACCGTCACAGAAATTTCCACCGACCCGGGTTCAACACGGCCGCGGAACCACCGCCATAGGCCCTGTTTGGCCGCGGATCCGTAGCCATGTAGTGTGGTCTTGGGCTGAATTTCACTATATTTCTTTTGTTTGACTTTGTCTTCTGTTTTCCTTAGTTGGTTCTTCAGAATGTCTTCTAGTTCTCTTCCAGGTTTCCACAGTGAATAAAGTCGTGAACTTTACCGCTTGCTTCGTGTTGAAATCTTGAACCCTGCGCTGCCTTTGTTCTTTGTGGAATTGTCCATTGATCTTCGTTTATTTTCCAAACTATAAGCTTGATCAAGATTCTTCCATTTGTCGGTCGTGGTCTCAATTTTGTATCATCTTTTCATCTTTTTCACTGTTTTTGTTCCGAGAACCTGTAACCTGCAACTATGTAGCAGACATGGGTCAAAAGCACATGTTTATTTGTAAAATGACTAAGAATGAAGAATATAATAATGCAAAATTTTGATATGAACAAATACAACCAAACTTATCTTTTGCTCGTCCTCGAGCAAACCTAGTTTTATTCTTGAAAAAGACCTAGCTTCACTTTTGCAGGGAAACGCGATTGCACTGAGCTCGTGCATCAAGCCGTTAAACATCTAAGTGTCCCTAGTAGGAGGAGTGTTGTCTCCTGAGGGTTTTCAGCGGATACTACCCACAAAATCCTAACAATTCGGCCCATTGACTTTTATTTTCCAATTAGGTTTTCCAACAAGGAATTCTATTATCTTTGCCTTAGAAATTATGCACCCGTATTTTTCACGCTTCCTTATTATTTAACTTAAGATTATATATGTTCTTGTAAATTTACTTAGCTTTTAACATCTTTTGAATTTTCCCTCTAGGGTTTATCTCAACTTAGGAATTTTTATCATCTGTATTAAAGATATAAGTCCTATTTTTCATTCCTATCTCTTATCTAAATCCCAATCATATACCCCTACGTATGTGTATATATCACCCCTACACTTGGAAATTAAAATCAAGCTATTATACTCTTGTCCATCGTCCAAAGTACTTTTCAATTGGTGAATTTTTAGATGAAATTTTCCCACACATTCTTCATGCGACCGTTAATACTTCTTGAGGTACCAACGCCCGATTATAAAATGTGTTTGCACATTAAAGCGTAAATCCTAGTCTCGTAATATTGGAGATAGTGCCCTAAGAGTCAATTAATTGATCACAGATACGTGATTGCAATGATTGAGAGAGGACCTATGCCGGTAGGACAGTCTTACTCAAGATGATAGTATGCTATCTGGTTTATCTTTATCATCGTGTACTGCTTTAGGTGACGTTAAAGGTCGCTATTACAGGTTGATAGAGCCCCTAGGATTCTTGCTTGACTGCCAGCAGTATGAGGGTGATCATATATGTGGGAGCTTGGGTCTATAAGCACATACTTAAAAGGTCCCTAGTCGTGGGAGTTTCGAGACAGGGCATCGATACTCCAGAGTAGACTAGTGTATACAGTCGAGACCCCGACGAGGGGCGGTGGCCGGTCTCACAAGCCACTGGTGTCAGTTGGTTCACCTAAGATGTATACAGGTGCTCATTGGGTTATGAGTACACCGGACAGGACTCGCCGGGAACATGCTAGTTGGTCTTATACCAGACGTCAGATGGCAGTTCCTTGGTGACATGTGTACAGGTTAGCTCATCGACCTGAGAATCGTCATTTATCTCGTGTGAGTTCCCACTGTACTTTGATTACTACCCTACCACGCTCAAAGGAGACGTGCAAACAGGTTTTAGCTGGGTACAGTCCCGAGCCACATGGAGGTAGTGAGCGGATCTTCAGGGGTTCGTCTCTCCCGGTTTTGGGGGTGAGGTCATGCTGTGTCTAGGAGAGCCATTACACGAAGTCCTTGGCCAAGGCAGGAGATTTACTGGTAAGTATTCCAGTAGTATCTCAGGGTGTTCTGGGCTACACTCTGACACGACTTGTACCGCTTTTGGGGGTCTGACTTTTACCAACCCCTGGGACCGCCATGCGATGCTCATAGACGAACGGACCGGACTGTACGGATATTGTCACTGACAGGCTCAGTAGGGTGTCAGGATGAGTTCTCTCATCGACGTCCCTTTTGGTCAATACCTTGTAGCCCGTTACGTATGGCTAATACCTCTGACGTGCTAGTGGTTAAATCCACAACCAAGGTGTTGACGAGTCTTTAGAGTCTCCCACAGACCGTTTCTTAAGTTTCGGGCGAAACGCTATAGAGGCCGTATGGAGATAAGGCAGGGTTCGATCAGATACGTGCGATATTGCACGGATTATGATCGGAAGGATAATACTATCGGGCTTTGGTTTAAGCCGGATCCTAGTATTGTACAGTGTAGATTTTGTCTCATTGCATTTGTATTCGGTCGGAATACAAATGAGGGTATGTATATACAGACGCGGGGTTTTCTTGTAATTTATTACGGGATCGGTTTTTTAGAGTTGCCAGTTTGCTTTTCGTTTCGGCCATTTTTCCTTTGTTCTTTCCTTGGCTGAAATTGGTGGAGGAGGGCTTATTTGCAAATGTGCAAATTAGCATTGTGGAGGGTGTTTCTTGCAAATTGTTGCTTCATGATGGTTCCACCACTTCTTGGTTCATGATGGTTCATCATTGCTTGGCTTTTGTGATGAGAGTGATGGGTTTTTGAGTGAGATTTTGTTGTGATAATTATTCCTCATCATCACCTTTTTCTCTTGCTTGGATGAAAGCTCCCCCCTTGACTTTTCTCTCACTCCCTTCACCATGCAAGGGCCGGCCACAACTAGTGGGGCTGTCCAAAATTTGTGGAGAGCATTTTGCTCTCATTTGGCTTGGAAAAATTCTTTAGTTCATTACAAAATTCCACAACTCATACCTCCACTAAAATGGCAACTTCTTTTACCCTAAAGAGACATAGAGCACTATACTTATTCTACAGGAATTCTTGAACACGTCGACTCGCCAACTTCGTGCCCGAGTTGCCTCGGTCCAGAGGTGGGAGCCCGTAAAAGAACCCGGCAATGTGGTGCCCTTCCGACGAGGAGATGAAGACCGAAGATTCTGCGGGGAGATCGGGACGACGATGAGAAGACTGAAGGACATGGATCGCTCTGTATATCTCTCTACCCCTTCTCTACTTAGGTATGAGTAGGTTAATGGCCCAATCCGGGACTTTAGTGCGCGGTGGTGCCGGTTTCAAAAGTTAAAGAAAAGTATTGTTTCCGCATTTTGGCCTCGTTCCGACGGCCGGGGCCCCGCCGTGCACTTACACCGGTATCAAAGCCACGCCATTAACCTAGTCTAGCTTGCTCTAATGTGTTTACAAGTTCGATCGAACGGATTTTCTGAAAACCCGATTTCAAGTGCATCAGTTTTCTGTCGATTTGTTTTTGGCTCGAAAAAATTTTTCAGTACATTTCAGAAACTTGTGCTGGGTGTTATGTGAATACTGTTGAAATTTGGTTGCCTGAACTCACTGTGTAGCCGCGAAACCGCGCCCGTACCCCCTTTTGGCCGCGGTTCCGCCGCAGAACAGTGAAGTCACTGCACCAAATTTCATGCAGTGATTCCTGAGTTGAAAATGGGGATTTTTGAATATTTTGTTTGGGCCCAGATTTTCTTTGAGTGCTACAGTAGTTCTTGGGGCCCACTTCGGTAAATTTGATCGATCGAAAATTTTAAATATGTTAGTTCACAGTATTTACATTATATCTACGACCATGAATGTCACTTGATCGGTAAATCCTGTCTAACTGCTATAGCCCTTTTAGACGGATTTGCGAACGTGACATTCACGTTGATGTTCTGTGTTGTGCTGTGATGTTACGGATTGTCGTGGTGGATAGCCTGGATGTAATGTTAGTATAGTTTGGTTTATTATGTACATTTGATATTGTGGGGCGAGCGTCCAACATGTGGACTGCCGTCACTGCCTGTTTGTATATTATTCTTTTGGAGCACGACCGGGCTGAGGTCGATGTACCCGTTGTATGTATATTTTACTTTCTGTACTAGGATTACCCAGCGGAGGGGTGCACGGATAGCCGGGTTCTAGAGGGCAACGGGCCCGCATCTCATGGCATTGAGACGGAGGGGGCTTTACTCTAGAATTGGCAGGCTATTTGCCGCACTCGTAGGGGGTATAGGTTGACCCAGGAGGGGTGCCCAAGTTACCGGATTCCGTGAAGTCCTGGGTGGTCCATTCATGTTGCTGAAAGGGGCTGCCTCGCTTCAGGTTTTGGCGGGTAACTTGCCGCGCCCGTAGAGGTCTAGGATTTCATTGCACAGGCTATCCATACGACCAGGGGAACGTCGGGTTTCAGTAGCGGCTCTATGAAACCCGGGGATCCCGTATATCTGTATTGTTCTGTGATGCTTATTACATTTCTGTGATGTTGCATTTTATCACGCCTTGAGCGAATATTATATATTGATATATATACTAGTAGATGTTGTATATGTTTTGCATCCGCGCTAGTCCAGTCCCCGCTCTGTCGTTAGTTAAGTAACCTAACGGGTGATGACGGGACCCGGTGGCGAATGCGGATGGCATATACATACATCATTATTTTCGTTCTTTATTGGTGTGATCAATTGATGGGACTGCATTGATTCGGATCAATGCAAGCTAAACAAACCTATTCTGATGTTGTTGGAACATTTTTCAAAAAGCTGTTATTACAATGACGTTCACTTTGTTTTGCACAGTGGTATTCGGTTATGAATATCCAGCACCTCAGTCGACGAGGCAAGGGCCGAGATCCCTTCACCGGGAGTGACCCCTTGGACAGAAGTTTGCGTCAGGGCAATAACTTCACTATAGTTGTTTACTTTTGCTTTGCATCGTGGTATTCAGTTGGAATGTCCTGCACCTCATTCTACGGGGAAAGAGCCGAGATCCCTTCACTGGGAGTGACCTCTTTAGCAAAGGTTTTCGCCACTATATTTTTAAAAGCTATCCAGTTCCTTCAATGTTATCAAGTTCATTACGTTAAAGGTTTTTCACCAAAAACCATTCGTAGCCCTCCGTCATTTCAGTTAAATGTTCGGCAGTATTCAAGCTATGTATTTTGACCTACGCCAAGGCATAGTGATTGGTAGCTACCGGATATTTATCTGTTGCATAGATAGATGCGTTGGTTTGGGACAGTCGTACAGCCTTGTTGGCCCTAGTCAAGGGGTTGTACGGGTGGGTTCAAATTAACCTGGACAATGACGGGTAGAACTTGACATGTGACTTATGATTTGTTGGCCATAGTCAAGGTCATAAGAGCATGGGGCAAAAATCACATCGAGAGTTTCTAAAGAAACTGAAACTTGCCAGATATGCGCATACCTTCTGGAGTTTGATAACGTGAGCGGATTCCGTCACGTTATCATGCGATGATAGTTGGATCCCGATTCCCACTGATGAGTTGGTTTACTCCTCGAGTGATCCCGACTAATTATTCTTTCAGGTTTGGAGAAGAATTTGACGTTACAGTGGGAGGTTTCCTGATTAGATTAAGTGATAACCATTCTGATCTAGGTTAGAGTGCACGCTGAGTGTTTCTTTTCTCTCTCTTTGGCAGCGACCATGGCCCGACCCTAGACTATGACTCAGTGACCAAGTTGACCGAACCTTCTTATAAGACTGGCTTTTGGATTGTCAGAGTTGCAAAACTCATTACCACTCCTACTTTTACCCTTTCTCCAGGACACCCCGTATTACTATGAACATCCACTTCCATTGGATAAAACCATCGTATGGTTATATACGAACTCGAAAGAATTTATTCGAGGATGGTTTCCGGTTCTGGAGAAAACGAATAGAACTATTCAGTTGTCTTTTCCTTTTACCTTCTCTCAGGTTGCGAGTGCTCCTTGGATTAGGGGATAGTACGCCCGTTACGCCTAATGGATAGTCTTCTTCCAAACCATAGGCTGGTGCCGAACGGTAGGGAATGAAGAAAGCCGATTAGGCTAAGTGTGGTGTACAGAAGGTATTAAGTTAAGACAAATAAAGGGATTAGAAGGAGGGCAAAGTAAATTGCGACTGCTATTCACGACCAAACCAAGTATTTCATTACCACTCCCACTTCACCTTTGTATTTCTCCAGAACACTCCGTATCACTACGAAGATCCACAGTTTATTGGATACTCCATCGTATGGTTATATACGAACTAGAAAGGAACTTGTTCCCGTTCGGGGATGGATTCAGGTTCAGGAGAAATAGGAATAAGGTTTATTCGGTTGTCTTTTATCTTCACCTTCTCTCGCATTGCGAGTGTTCCTAGTATTTGGACAGCACACCCATTATGCTTATTGGATAGTCTTCTTGCAAACCATAGGCTGGTGCCGAACGGTAGGAAAGGAAGAAAACCATTTGGCCTAAAGAGGTGTGCAGAAGGTAATGACTAAAGACATATGAAGGGATTTGGAGAGATGGCAAAGAAATATACGGTTACAGTTGTGAATCTGATAATGGAAGAGGCATTACTAGGAATACCAGGATACCCCTACGAAACATTTCAATGTTTCAGTTTCACTGTGTACTGTTAAAGGAAAACTGATTTCCCAATTAGTCCTTACTCCAGGGTATGTATTTACCAGGTATGATTCTCACATCTGTATGGTTTTACAGATGATGAATGGGAGTAAGTTATTGGGAATTAGGTGATCATCCTCATTATATCGGAATTCGTTGTAATTGGTGATATTTGAGGAAATCACCTGGGCTGTTTGCCGGACGGCAAATATTTGATTTTGAATATCCGCTGTTATGCACCAATTTCAAATTGATATATCTGTACGTCTATTTTCATAGAGTGAGATATAGCTTTTTGAAATTATGTCTATGAAATTTACCTATATCAGTGGATGGTTAGGTAAAGAGCATTAAACAGTGGTGTAATTCTTTATAACCATAGTACAGTTTTTAACCTACGACGCACAGGGTTTGAGTTATTAGACTCAGGGGACTTATACAGGGTATTGTATGTTGTCCAGTGTCCATTAGGACAGAGGGGTTGGTCCTCGTACTATATTCGGTTTCCTTATGACTTCTCTAGTTCTTAGACAAGTGTTTCGTAGAAACACAAGTTCTGAGTTTTGAGAAGTTATAGGTATAGGAGTAAAGTAGAGAACCAGGTATTGCAAGTATCGAGATTCTTCAAGGTGATCGAAAATGTAGATACTTGTGTATGGTATTCAGTTAATAGTAATGATTAAAAGAACTTGCTTCTCTTTCAGGTTACTCATAATTGGAAGCACTCCTAAGTTGAGTAACGCTGATCGGCCTCCTTCCACTCAGTTGACATGCACTGGAGACAGCTGCATGATTTGAATCTGGTTTAATTAAATCAGTGCCTCTGTTTCTGTATTGGATATAGAATAGTTCATATCTTGACATTGTTAAGGTACGGTGAGTTGTCCAGCTTATGCTTAAAACCATACACTGGACAACTCAAGGCACGTTTCTGTAATGGCTGTTTGTGGGTTGACACAGGCTATGATGAGGGTTGACTTTCTACCATCTGAAAGATCAATAGTGATATTGTTCTAGACTCGCCACAGTTTTAAAAGAAATGGATTTTTTCAGAAAACCGTAGTGGGAGTATGGTAAAACTGGAAGTGATTTCAGAACCGCAAACGATTACTGAAAATCTAATAAGAACCTAAAGATTCAATCTGGTATGATATTCCATTGGCCACTCCGCAGATAAGGTGGGTAACCTCAGGCACCCGAGAAGTACTCCGGTAGCCTCAAGGACAGTGGCAGGGAGGTTCTTGTTTACCCAGACTCTCCATTGCTGTTGTTCCAGACCGTGAGACCCGGCAGGAGGATGAGTATAGCGTCGTTCTAAACTAGATTTAGAAGTGTACGTCTATATGACTCTGCCAGAGGGTTGTCGTAGTCAGTGGGAGCAGCGTAAACATTGGTGGACAGGTGGCTTATGTCTATTAATAGACTAAAGCAGATATAGCGGAGATAGATCATCAATTTCTGATGTGACAGTCATAGGTTTGACTTCATCAGAATAGGGGATGGATCTGTTAAGAAGCTAGTAGGGTGTGATGTCCTGGTATTTGGATGACATACACACAGTAGGAAGTGAAATTCATATATTACGATCGGTTATACTTTGGTTGTCACACAGTGGTTTCTCCACATAAGGCTTGGATATTATATCAGAAAATCTGTTTATTAGATCTATGGTTTTAGATCTAGATTTGGGAAGTGTCCCAATCAGGGTACTTAGACAGCATTCTAAAGGTGTTTTAGAATGGATGACTCCAGGCACGGTAGAGTACCTGCAGGTGGTGGAGTCACCCTCTCTAAAGGTGTCTTACAGACTAAAGGGAAGAGGGATGTGCATGATTGCCAGATGTTGTTTTTACAGTAGATGCAATAAGTTGATATTAATCCAATCCTGGAGAAACGTTCGGAAGCAGTTTTAGAACATAAGTCGATGTTCTAGGGATATGATGACGGCATCCTCCTTCGGGAGACAGTTTTCATTCCAGGCTTCCAAGGTGACCTGGATGACAGAGTAGCTGTCAGAGTTATAATTTTCCCTCTGACGAGGAGCAGTATTTTGGACAGGCGGTCCAAGCGGATACTGAGGGAGGCATGGCGCAGGATACTGATTAAGTTCAGTTGATGATACAGTCTAAGAAGTTTGGATTTGGAGTTCATTTATGAACTAGGTCCCATCAGACATCCAGACATATTCTAAGATAGGTAATGCTCATTTCGGGAGATGGGTTTCTCCGCGAACTTGAGATTAAGAGAGACATAGAAAGATACATTAGAGCGGATCCACTCAATGAGGCTATTCCTCGAACGCATTAGTTTCGCAAACGGATTTTGTGAGACTGATTAGTAGAGGAGTTGGGTGTTCGGTATCACACGGGCTGTGAGTATGCGACATCGCAATAATTAGCCTTGAGTGCAAGTGGGAGATTGTTGGAGATAGTGCCCTCAGAGTCAATTATTGGATCACAGGTACGTGATTGCAACGATTGAGAGAGGACCTATGCCGGTAGAACAGTCTTACTCAAGATGATAGTATGCTATCTGGTTTATCTTTATCATCGTGTACTGCTTTAGGTGACCTTACAGGTCGCTATTACACGTTGATAGAGCCCCTAGGATTCTTGCTTGACTGCCAGCAGTATGAGGGCGATCATATACGTGGGAGCTGGGGTCTATAAGCACATCCTTAAAAGCTCCCTAGTCGTGGGAGTTTCGAGACAGTTCATCGATACTCCAGAGTAGACTAGTGTATACAGTCGAGACCCCAATGAGGGGTGATGGTCGGTCTCACAAGCCACTGGTGTCAGTTGGTTCACCTAAGATGTATACAGGTGCTCATTGGGTTATGAGTATACCGGACAGGACTCGCCGGGAACATGCAAGTTGGTCTTATACCAGACGTCAGATGGCAGTTCCCTGGTGACATGTGTACATGTCAGTTCATCGACCTGAGAATCATTATTTGTCTCATTTGAGTTCCCACTGTACTTTGATTACTACCCTACCACGCTCAAAGGAGACGTGCAAACAGGTTTTAGCTGGATACAGTCCCAAGCCACATGGAGGCAGTGAGCGGATCTTCAGGGGTTCGTCTCTCCCGGTATTGGGGGTGAGGTCGCGCTGTGTCTAGGAGTGCCATTACACGAAGTCCTTGGCCAAGGCAGGAGATTTACTGGTAGGTATTCCAGTAGTATCTCAGGGTGTTCTGGGCTACACTCCGACACGACTTGTACCGCTTTTGGGGGTCTGACTTTTACCAACCCCCTAGGCCCGCCATGCGATACTCATAGACGAACGGACCGGACTGTACGGATATTGTCACTGACAGGCTCTGTTGGGTGTCAGGATGAGTTCGCTCATCGACGTCCCTTTTGGTCAATACCTGGTAGCTCATTACGTATGGCTAATACCTCTGATGTGCTAGTGGTTAAATCCACAACCAAGTTGTTGACGAGTCATTAGAGTCCCCCACAGACCGTTTTTCATGTTTCAGGCGAAACGCTGTAGAGGCCGTATGGAGATATGGCAGGGTTCGATCAGATACGTGCGGTATTGCACGGATCATGATCGGGCGGATAATACTAGCGGGCTTTGGTTTAAGCCGGATCCTAGTATTGTACAGTGTAGATTTTGTCTCATTGCATTTGTATTTGGTCAAAATACAAATGCGGGTATGTATATACAGTCGCGGGGTTTTCCTGTAATTTATTACGGGATCAGTTTTTTGGAGTTGCCAGTTTGCTTTTCGTTTCGGCCATTTTTCCTTTGTTCTTTCCTTGGCTGAAAATTGGTGGAGGCGGGCTTATTTGCAAATGTGCAAATTAGCATTGTGGAGGGCGTTTCTTGCAAATTGTTGCTTCATGATGGTTCCACCATACATTGACTTCTTGGTTCATGATGGTTCATCATTGCTTAGCTTTTGTGATGAGAGTGATGCGTTTTTGAGTGAGATTTTGTTGTGATAATTATTCCTCATCATCGCCTTTTTCTCTTGCTTGGATGAAAGCTCCCCCCTCGACTTTTCTCTAACTCCCTTCACCATGCAAGGGCCGGCCACAACTAGTTGGGCTGTCCAAAATTTGTGGAGAGCATTTTGCTCTCATTTGGCTTGGAAAAATTCTCTAGTTCATCACAAAATTCCACAACTCATACCTCCACTAAAATGGCAACTTCCTTTACCCCAAAGAGACATAGAGCACTACACTTATTCTACAGCAATTCTTGGACACGTCGACTCGCCAACTTCGTGCCTGAGTTGCCTCGGTCTAGAGGTGGGAGCCCGTAATAGAACCCGGCGATGTGGTCCCTTCCGACGAGGAGATGAAGCCCGGAGATTCCGTGGGGAGTTCGGGACGACGACGAGAAGACCGAAGGACACGGATCGCTCGGTATATCTCTCTGCCCCTTCTCTACTTAGCTAGGAGTAGGTTAATGGCCCGATCCGTGACTTTAGTGCGCGGTGGTGCCGGTTTCAAAAGTTAAAGAAAAGTATCGTTTCCGCATTTTGGCCTCGTTCCGACGACCGGGGCGCCACCGTGCACTTACATGTAACACCTACAGCTTTAGCAGTGACTCCCAAACCAGTTGGTCTAAGGCACTAGGTGATAAAGCACCCTCGCTATATATTTTCTATTTTTTCAGCCTTAAGTAATTACAAAACCAGTGTTCCTTTTTTATCTCTTTATTCACACTTGTATTTTTATTTTATTTTCCTTCATACTAAGGACTTTAGACAAGAGCATTTCACGGTCTCTTCTACTATTCCAAGTTTCAAGGTTCGTGTTTGTGCAATTTGTAGGATATATATTTTCAGAATTTAGACTTAAGCTTAGGAATTATTTTTCAGACCTATACTTTAATAAAAATATCAATACTTTTCCTTTGTTTTAACTTAGCCCAAGAAGTGAACTCAAAATTTGCCTATTTCTAAGTAAACCACAAAGAAATATATTTTCTACCGTTAAATTTTAAGAAAGGTTATTTTTTAGGGTTTTTAATTTACTAAGTCTAGGATCTAGTTTTTCCTAACTAGTTATCCTTCTTGTTAAACTTAAGTCAATTATGGCTAAAATTGAATGTTTCAATTTTTATAATTTTTAAAAAATTTCGATTTTTATGGGTTTTAAAATAAGTATGCAAATGCAAAAATATACATATGAATGCGAAGGAAGAAAGCTTACCAAGCACACCCCCAAACTTAACTTTGATAGTGTCCTCACTGTCAGGCTACACCAAGAGGGTCAAAATGTCAGCACTCCCCTGTTTATTTTTTTATAATTTTTTATTGTTAAAACAAAAACAAAATAAATATACAACAAGGCCCCCCCAAACTTAAGCGAAACAGTGTTTCCACTGTTTTAAGCGTTAAAGTTTAGAGTTAGGGGGGCGAAAAATCAAACTATACAGAGCCTTACACAGGCCAAAGGTTAGCACCAACCATTCAAAAATTTTATCATTATAATGGTAGGGTTGGTGGAAGAATGGAGTGTAGAGAAAGGAGTTGAGACACACACGAGACCGTATGGGAAGAAAGGTGGAATAAGGCCTCGGTATATTAGGAGAGGAATGGCGGAAAAGAGAAAGAAGTGTAGTACGAACTTGAGGGTGTAAATCGAGTGAATAAATTAGCGCAAAATATGATGACCGATGTTTTATAAGCGATTGTGCTAATTTATCAACCCGTCGAGAAATGGGGTTAAATCTCTCAAGATTCGCAAGAAAACATGGGTACGTTGAACTAGGTACACCATCCATTGAAAATGGAAACGCGGTGGATTCTTGCGCGGTCGAAACAATGGCAGGGACGAAGGGGGTGATTTAAGGATAGACTTATTCTCACCTAAATAATCTGTCTCGAACTCGAAGGATTTCATCAATGGTTCGAAATGACTGTAAGCAACCGAGTCTAATGGTTCAACTAACTCATCTGAAAATTCAAAGGAGTCAATCTCGGGCGGTGAGTTTTCAAAATCATCCGCAAAAGTGAAACACTCGTAATCATTATCGGCTGTGAGAACTTTGTCAGATTCAAAGAGGAACGCACTAGTGGCATCCAAACTTCTGTGATCGAATAGAAATTTTTCAAGCTCAGAGTCCTCCGGCGTGATCTTTTGCGTGGTCAAAATGATGGAAAGGAGGGAGGGTGATTTAGGAAGTATAAAAGTTAAAGGTTCAGGAGGATGAATTGGAAATCCGACACATCAAACAAAACTGGTTTATCCTCAATACTATCTTCAATACTCTCCTTAATACTATCATCATAATTCTCCTCAAAAGCTATCTCATCCATGCAATTATCATCAAAATTAAGACGCATATGAAGTTTGGGAGAAACATTTAATGACTCGGGATGATGAATTGGAGAGAAAAATTCAGTCAAATTTGCGGGTTCATCATCCAAATTATTCCCGGCGTCAATATCCTCAATCAAGTGAAAATCAATTTTTTTAGACACCTCATCAAAAGCATGGATATTTATCAATTCAGGTTCTAGATTGGAGGTGTAGAGATCGAAAGGATTGGTAATGGTTTCACTCGAAAGGGGCTCTTCACAATCTGGCAAATCAAGCACTACAAAGTCACACAACTCATTAAACGTTTTATTTTCAACTGGTGAATCATTTGGGGCACTTGTTTGAAAACCGGAGTTGTGGGATTCAATTGAGGATGGGTAGGTTTGATTTGGAAGTGTGTAGAACTCACTCTCACCACTCAAATTCTCTCTGTCCAACCGCCTCATCATACATTGGAATTTTTGGAGCTAGTTGGAAACTAGCTACCGGGTTACTAGGTTGCATAAGGGCGGCAATGGACGCATCCAAATTCCTCATCTGTCGGTTTGTTGCTGCAATATAAGCTTCCAACGACTGTTCCATACTAGACATGGGTTGTGAAGGGGCTTCAGTAAAACATTCGATGTTGTTTGGATACGTGAAACTCCCAAATGGTTGTTTAGAAGCAATGTCTAGGGAAGGTGTGAATATCGGGTAGGATTGGTAGGAATTGAATGGTTGGACAGAAATAGGATCAACATTTGGATAAAAAGGTGAATGGACTTGTTGATCTCAAGAACTAGAAGTGTTGAAAGTAGTGAAAGATCGGTTATGAGATTGTTCAATATGTTCAGCGATAGACATGGCTTTCGGAGTTACAACAGGACTCGAAAAAGGGGTATCAATGTAAGAAGGTTGTGAAGGTTGAAATGGTTAATACAAAGTGGATTGCGGAATCGAACTGTTTCTCCTAGACGCTTCTATTCGATCTTTTAAAGAAATTTTGGGCATGGAGGGGTCGTCCGTAATTCGACCAAAACAATTCGCGTATGAAGCAGTGTTTGGATGAGGGTACCAAAGTTCGGCAAAAGTTTTGTGAGGTGGGGTACCCATGATGTTAGAAGGAGAAGAAAAAGAATGTAGGGTGCACGGATTTCTTAGCGACAAGTTGCAAGTTTTTGTAAATTTTTTTCTTTTTGTGTTTTCTTCTTTTTTTATGGAGCTTTTTGCAAAAAGATTTTCATTAAAAGGCTTAGATACACGTTCAACCACAAATGCACAATCAGGCCTAGATCTAGGGTCACCTAGGTCAGCTAGACAGCTCCTAACTGTTCCAAAGGGCAAGAAGTAGGACCTCAAACTGCCTCTTCACCGCCAATTGTGGCCAGGTAAGCACAAGTAGGGAAAGGAGGGATCCGCTCATGAATCACCGTGAGACGGGCCTTTTAAAGCTACCTTTCACTACCTGTCTAGCCTAGGCACCACAAAGTCAGGTTAAGATCAACGGTCGATGCCTAAAACTATTCTTTTGTCCTATTGAGCGCGAAGTCCTTAAGGCTGAGTCTAATCTTTTTTAATTAATTGATGGTCAATGCAGTTTGCCTTATGTGATTTTTGAGGTCCTGGTAAGGGTGATGAAATCCCCACCCAATCTGGATTGGTGTTCAGGCCCCTTAAAGTCAATTTAAAATATGCAAAGCAGTAAACACAATCAAACACTTGCAAAAAAAATTTTTTCAGCGCGGTGCAAAGAATACTGCACAAGATCAATTATTGGAAGGGGGAGAAATTTTTGGCGCAAAGAATCCTGCAGGAAATTTTACAGAGGAGATATTGGGGTTGCAGAGAAGGAGAGAGAAAAGCTTACAGAGATTGTTTCAAATGATGATGTCACCACCCTGCGGCGGTTCCGAGGTCAAGACCAGGTCAATGCGGTGGAAGCGCGATCACGTGGACGGCTCAGATCCCAAGGTTTGATCTGTTTCTCTGTTGTGATACTCCTCTGTTTGTTCAGATTTGATGTTTTCTGTTTTGCTCTTTGGATTTTTCCAGATCTGAATCTATTCTTCGATCCTGCACAATTCAAAAGAAAAACCCTTCAAAGAATAACATGATGATTAATTTTTTTATTTTTTTTATTTTTCATTTTTTATGAATTTTCAATTTATATTAACCCGAAATTACAAAAAGAAAATAACACGCCATCCCCGGCAACGGCGCCATTTGATTTATCAAAGAATTTGTTAACCGCAATCAAGAATGGCCTCGCTTGCTAGCTAGCCGGTAAGTACGGGTCGGTCCACAGGGATTTTCTGTATTCTCAATTTGTTCTAACGAGTTAATTCCGATTGGTGTCGGATTGATTAAATTGGATTGATTAAATCTAAAAGCTGAGTTGATCTAGATTAAAATCTTGCTAGGGTTAGGTTTAGGTTATGTTTGGAAAGTCAATATTCCTCACCGCTTTCTATGCCCTAATAAAGATCTATGAGGTGTTATGGTAATAATTAATAAAGTGGATTAGTACCATCGGGAAGAAACAATATTTCTTCCTCTAGGTTCTTGTCCTTCCTTTCTTAATTCTTACCCTAATATCCATGGAAAACATGCTCAACCGTTCTTTTAAACTACGGTATCACCGCTACCTCGTGGGATAGGGTGTCGTAGGGAGCGGTGTGTGTATGTATGCATGGAGCCCTATAAAAACGTATGATGGGTAAGAAAGGGGTGAGAGATCTTCATCTCTCAAGCCTTCCCTAAATCTAACCCCTAACAAGTGAGGAGACTACTCACTCATTAGGGAATTGAAAAACATGTTCTAAACTAATTAACTAGGGCAGATAATGAAATCTATACTAGGGCAGATAATAAAAGTTACACTAGGGCAGATAATAAAATTAATTAGGGCAATGAAAAGAAAACTTACACTATTTTTATTTGATGCTCTCTTCCAACATTTACAGGATCTGAATTTTGATAAATACAATGAGGCACAAGAAGAGGCATAACCTAAAACAAGTTTTAGGGTTTCTATTTATAGAACATAGAAACCCTAGGGTTACAATCGACACACATCTCCTTTTACAAATATACCCCTAGGAAGACTAGTCAACGCACGTCCACCGTCACAGAAATTTCCACCGACCCGGGTTCAACACGGCCGCGGAACCGCGGACATAGGTCCTGTTTGGCCGTGGATCCGCGGCCATGTAGTGTGGTCTTGGGCTAAATTTCACTGTATTTCTTTTGTTTGACTTTGTCTTCTGTTTTCCTTAGTTGGTTCTTCAGAATGTCTTCTAGTTCTCTTCCAGGTTTCCATAGTGAATAAAGTCGTGGACTTTACCGCTTGCTTCGTGTTGAAATATTGAACCTTGCGCTGCCTTTGTTCTTTGTGGAATTGTCCATTGATCTTCGTTTATTTTTCAAACTGTAGGCTTCATCATGATTCTTCCATTTGTCGGTCGTAGTCTCACTTTTCTATCATCATTTCATCTTTTTCACTATTTTTGTTCCGAGAACTTGTAACCTGCAACTATGTAGCAGACATGGGTCAAAAGCACCTGTTTATTTGTAAAATGAATAAGAATGGGGAATATAATAATGCAAAATTATGATATGAACATATAGTTTAGAAGAATTACACCGTTGTTCAATACTCCTTACCTAACCATCAACTGATATAGGTAAATTTCACAGATATAATTTCAAAAAGTTATAACTCACTTTATAAAATAAACGTACAGATATATCAGTTTGAAACTGGTGCATAACTACGAGACTACAAGTGTAAAAGCGTTACCATCTCCCCGGCAACTGCGCCATTTGATTGATACGCTTTTACCGTGTCGTATTTAGAAAGAATTTGAAATTACCACAATCAAAGACGGTGTCGCGTGTAGCAAGCCGCGATGAGTATGGGTCGTCCACAGGGAGACGGTAAGTTTTCAAGCATGTTTTAACGAGTTAATACCGTATTTTGAGTTGTTGTTTATGCTAAGTGTCGTAACTAAGATATGTTCAATAAAAATACTTGTTAAGGGTAGTTTTAGGTTAGCTTGCATGAGGATGATGTTTGCCGGTTCCTTATAGACCCAATTTTTATATTGACACTAAGGCAATAGGCAACAACGTGGATTAGGGAACTTAAAATACGGTATTTGCGACTTTGGGCTAAATCCGTATTCCTTGTCCCTTGTCCTTCCGTTGATGTCTTTTGACCTTAATCTTCGGCAAACCACTTGCAATCCGGTCACGATTAGGAGTCACCGCTATCGTGGTAGGATAGGATGCCTAACGGAGCGGAATTGCGAGTGGTTTACACGGAGTTTCAATTGCAAAGTTAAGATTTTTAAGGTTTTAGCAATAATATCTCCTAACACAAACTAACCATATTATACCCTTAACAAGTAAATCGATTACTCACACATATTTACGATACAAAAATAGAAAAAGAACAGAGTAAGGCAACATAACAAAAATAGCACGAAAAGCAAAGTTAAAGTTAGAAAGTTAAGAACCAGTGAATTCAATGTGCAAATATCTTCACTTGTTCTTTAAATCCCGTACTAATGTGAAATCAAAAATACCAAAGCTTAAGGTTGCAAGCTCACTTAAGAGGTTGCAAGATCAAAATAAAGCAATGATTTCACAAGTTCAAAGTATGTAGAAAGCAAGTCATATGTGATGAAATGAGAACTTTATTAAATTTCAAGCAAGATACAACTAATCTTGAAGTCAAGAACCTAAAATTTAAGCTTGCATGTTCAATGAAGAAGTTGCAAGGTCAAGACAAAAGGGAAAGAGCTCAAGAGTTCAAAGGAAAAGCAAGTTACAAATTACAAGTGTTCTAACAAAAAACTAGGGAAAAAGTATCCTTTCCCTTTGCCTATTGATCTAGTATTTATAGGCACAAAAGAACATTAAACAACTAATAAAAATAGGATGATGTGACTGCAAGGGATAGCCAGAACAAAAATGGGGCTAATAAAACCGGTGGCGCCGCTTTTTGAGAGCATCTCGCCGGGCATGGTCCGAGCAAGTTGGCTCGTGTTGGTGTGGTGGTCTTATGTGCACTGCACAAGTCTACTGGCATTGTTTGATTTCTTCATTTCAGTTTGAGTTATACTCAGTAGTTTTGGAGGGAACTTGATACATCAAATCGCATCATATCTTGTAGCATTTATTACACATCACACTCACTTGTGCTTTGGGCAGCCAGCACCTAGGGTCCAAGCATCAAAGAGCTTTGTGTACACTTGTATTGTGTTAGACCAAAATTGTGTACACATTGATTTGTTGCAAAAGAACTCTTTGGTTATCGATCGGTTTGTAGTTCAGGTTGCAATGTCGGCTCACAAGTTATATCCGTGATTTTGAGTGTATTTCCAGTATTGTGTCACGGATACCTGTAATCTGTATTTACTGAGCAGACACTGGTTAATAGTACCGATATATAACAAAATATATAATGAATGAGTGGTATTGAAATGCAGTTTTCTATGATAAACAAATACACCCAAACTTATCTTTTCTCGTTCTGAGCAAAACAAAAATCCTGACATCATTTTCGCAGGGAACGCGGTTGCACTGAGCTTGAGCAACAGGCCCGTTAAAGCTCTAGGTGTTCCCCAGTGGGAGGAGTGTTGTCTCCTGAGGGTTTTCCAGCGGATTTCACCCCACAAAAATCTCGTCAAGCTAGTTTTGGGAAATGCTATGATTCTAACCCCTAAGTTTTGTTTAAAAAGCTAGCACTTCTATTATCCTAACTAAGAAATATCGAACCTTTATTTTTTCATACCTCGCTTCTTATTTAACTTAAGATCTTATATGTCTTTACGTGCGGTGCAAATAGTGTCGTTAAGTTTCAAAAGGATCGATTAAAGTCGTCATGTCACAAATAAAGCCAAGATAATAAAAACTTTAAAAAGGATCATACAAGTTTTATAAAGAGTTAAGTGTAAGTCTATGTCATGCACCCCACGAGCTTGCGGGGAGGCGGAATATATGAAAAACAAATATCAAAGTTTCGTAACACGGACTTGAGCACACGGATCGTGTCTAAACCATTACTAGCAAACTACGAAATGTTTAACTACTCTGATTCAAAGTTAATACCTCACGTTACTGTCCTTCGGGTCTTCATCGCTGTCCTCCACCCCTCGTCGGCTCTATGGAACATGGGCACCTCAACAGCCTCCTTGAGTCAAAGAAGATCCACCTGAGAGTCTATAGTCCGATCTCTAATCTAAAATCTGAGATAAACTACAGCTTCTAGTTTGCTAATCTAGATGTCCTAGAGGGTGTAGAGTATTTAGATGAATTACTTAGTCACTTAAACCCTAGGATTCTCAACTCATGAGAGCTATTAGGGTTTGAGGAAAAAGATGAAGACTTGAGGAGAGAGAAAGGCTTTTGTGATTATCATATGAATAATAACTCATGAAGAATATAATGAAGCATACAAATATCTCTTGATCAAATATCTTGAAATATCTTGTGAGCTTCATTTAATACTAAGGGTGAATCACCTCATGAGTCATTAAGAAATTAATGAAAACTTACAACGCATCTCTCCACGTCATTTGTGTTTAATCCAAAAGAAATAAATACAAATGAGTCATCCTCTTCTAGAAGCTTCCCGACAGATTACGGAGACTGCCCCTCCCATCCGTATTCCGAAAAACACGGATAATCTTTGATTTAATAAATCCATTTATATAATACTAGAATCTGGCTTAAACAAAGCCCGCTAGTATTATCTTCCCGATCATAATACGTGCACAAGTGTACGTAAATGATCACGGCCCTGCCGTAAAACCATACGGCCTCTACACCTTTTAACCCGGTGCAGGGAAACTCTCTGTGTGGGACTCTAAAGACTCGACACTATGCTGGCAGTGGGTTTAACCACAGGCCATAAGCGGTACTAGCTGTACGTAACGGTCCCCAGGTAGATGTCGATAAGAAAGACGATGAGAAACCCATCGAACTCCAACTGAGCCTGATGTGACAATCTCCGTACAGTTCGTCGGGTCGTCTAGGACAATTCGCATATCGGCCTAAGGGGCGATAAACGTTAGACCCTAAATAGCAGTAAAAGTCGTGTCGGAGCGAAGCCCATTACACCTTGAGAAACTACTCGAAACCTACCAGTAAATCTCGCTTGCCCTGGCCAGGGACTTTGCCTAATGGCTCTCCATACACAGCACGATATCAACCCCTAATACCGGGAGAGACGAATCCTGTCTAAACCGCCCACTGCCTCCAAGTGTTTCGGGACTGCACCCAACTACTACCTGTTTGCACGACTCCTTTGAGCCATGGTAGGGTAGTAATCTAAGGTATAGTGGGAACACACCCGAGGCGAAGTAGCAGTATCAAGTCGACGGAGTAAGCTGTACTCATATCTCCTGGAACCTGCAATCTGACGATGGGTATAATACCAACCTGCAATTCCCGGCGAGTCCTGTCCGGTGTACCCTAACCTAACGATCACCTGCATACTATCTCCAGTACAACCGTACTAATGGCTGTGGGACAGACCCACCTCCCCTACTTGGATGAGAAGCGTACACACTAGTCTACTCCGGAGTATCGATGCCCTGTCTCGATAATCCTATGACCACAGGGACCTGTATAGGATGTTGCTTATAGACTACCCAGCCCTCACTAGTGTGACCTGGCATTACAACGCTGCTAATCAAGCAAAGATCTTAAGGGCTCTACTAATATGTATAAGCGATACGTTTAAAAGAAACATAAGCACATTTTAAAGTAGACACAAACCAAGTAGAATTCTACCATTTTAGCAAGACCGTTAATACAACTGTGAATATCCCAAGCTTCCATTAAGTAATATACAAACTAGTATGATACAGTAATGGCCTCTAGGGCATAAACACTAACAATCTCCCAACTTTGCACTAGGGCCATACACTGGCATATCGCAGACCTATTATCTCGAATAGCCTCTCGAACTGCGTCTGAGGAATGGCCTTTGTGAATGGATCAACAGTGTTATTCTCCATATCTACTGTCTTTACCTCGATCTCTCGACGATCTACGATCTCCCTGATCAGGTGATACCGCCTTAAGATGTGTCTGGACTTCTGATGGGACCCTGGGTTTCCTTCGCTAAAGCTATAGAGCTGTTGTTGTCGCAATACAGAGGTATTGGATTAACACTGGTAGGAACCACCTGATGTTCTGTGAGGAACTTCTTCATCCAGACAGCTTCTTTTGCGGTATCGCAAGCAGCTAATGTACTCCGCTTCCATCATTGAGTCAGCAATGGTGTCCTGCTTGGAACTCTTCCAACAGACCGCCCCCCATTGAGTGTAAAGACATAACCCGACATGGACTTGGAGTCATCCTTCTCACTCTGGAAGCTGGAGTCAGTAAAGGCCTCGATCTGGAGGCCTTTTCCGCCATACACCAAGAACATCTCCTTAGTCCTCCTCAGGTACTTGAGAATGTTCTATACTGCTATCCAGTGCTTCTCCCTTGGGTTTTCCTGATACGGCTTACAACGCTCAATGCGTATGCTACATCTGGTCTGGTACATAACATCGCATATATTATAGAGCCTGCCGCAGAAGCGTAGGGTATAATCGACATGCGATCCCCTTTCCAAATCAGTCTTTGGAGACATCTCTTTGGAGAGGTTGATTCGGGACAAGTCGATAGGTTACCGCGCTTAGAATCTTCCATACTGAATCTTTTCAATATGGTGTCTTTGTACCTGGACTGCGAAAGTCCCAACATCCACTTTGATCTATCACGATAGATCTGGATCCCAGAATATAGGTGGCATCACCCAGGTCCTTCATGGAGAACTTCTGTGACAAGAATCTTTTGACCGACTGTAGCATAGGAGTATCATTTCCTTTTAGGAGAATGTCATCCACGTGCAAGACGAGGAATACTACAGCTCTCCCTACAATCTTACTGTATATGCATGGTTTATCAGGATTCTTGATAAAATTGAATTCTTTGACAGTATCATCAAAACAGATGTTCCAACTCCGCGATGTCTGCTTTAGACCATAAATGGACATAAGCAACTTGCACACTTTTACCGCTGCTCCCACTATGAATGAATCCCTCTGGCTGATCCATATAGACGCATTTCTTCCAAATTACCATTTAGAAAGGCCGTCTTTACGTCCATCTACCAGATCTCATAATCGTGGAAGGCAGCAATGGCAAGAAGGACCCGAATGGATTTGAGCATAGCCACTAGAGAAAAGGTTTCGTCATAGTCCAAACCAGGTCTTTGACTAAAAACCCTTTGCAACAAGTCTAGCCTTATAGGTTTCAACCTGTCCATCTACACAAATCTTCTTTCTGAAGATCCACTTGCATCCTACAGGTTTTACCCCATCTGGAGCAATGTCCAAAGTCCATACTTTGGTTAGTCTACATGGACTCCATTTCGGTCCGCATTGCATCCAGCCATTTTACCCGAGTCGCCACTCTGAATGGTTTGCTGGAAGCTAGTAGGGTCATCATTATCAATGATGCAATCTTCTCGATCCCCGTCTATGAGAAAACCGTAGTATCTCTCGGGCGGATGAGACTGCCTACTACTTCTGCGGATAGGCGCTGGTATGTCCCTTTCTTCTGAAACTTCTGGTTCTACCATAATTTCAGTAACAGCTTGTAGTTCTGGAATTTCTTCCAGTTCTATCGCGCTCCCCACTCTTCTAATTTCTAAAAATTCAGCTTCCAAGAAGTGGGCATGACGAGAAAGAAAAACCTTTTGTTCCTCTGCGTAATAGAAATAATACCCCTTGGAGTTCTTTGGATATCCCACAAACTTACACTGTACTGAGCATGCCTCGAGCTTGTCCGGATGCTTCTTTTTTACAAAAGCTGGACATCCCCATGTCCTAAAGTGTTTAAGACAGGGTTTCTTCCCACTCCACATCTGGATATGGTGTGGTAGGCACAGTCTTGGTTGGAACCTGGTTCAAAAGATATGCAGTTGATTCTAGTGCATAACCCGAGGACAGATCGCGGTAACTCAGCCTTACTCATCATAGGAATGAACCATATCCAATAGGGCTCGATTCCTCCTTTCCGATACACCATTGTGTTGTGGCTTGTTATAGAGGAGTAAGCCGAGAGAGAATTCCATTTTCTTTTAAAGTAACACAGGAACTCGGCACTTAAGTATTCACCATCTCGATCAGATCTCAGTGTCTTGATACTTTTGCCTGTTTGGTTTTCCACTTCATTCTTGTATTCTTGGAATTTCTCAAAAGGCCCTCGGATTTATGGTTCATTAAGAAGATATGTCCATATCTAGAGAAATCATCCGTAAAAGTAATGAAGTAAGAATAACCACCTCGCGTATGTGTAGACATTGGACCACACACATCGCTGTGATATGAGTCCCAAGAGCTCGCTCGCTCTTACTCCGTGTCCAGTAAACGGAGTCTTTGTCATCTTTCCCATGAGACAAGACTAACAAGTAGCATAAGATTGATATTCGAAACGGATTCAAATATCCTTCTCTATGCAACTTAGTCAACTGTGTTTCATTGATGTGACCTAGTCTACAATGCCATAAGAAAGCCTGATTTACTTCTGGAGACCTTTCTTTTAAGTTTGTTCTGGACATTGAAAACCTGAGCTTGATTTAATACGTATATACCCGTCATCTAATGTACCGGACCCAATCAGAACTTGATTTAGGTGGATGTCAACTACATCGCTTACGAATGTAAAATCATATCCCTCTCTCGAAAGTGAGGACACTGATATGATATTACAAGTTAAACTAGGTACATACAAACAGTTACGTATAATCAATATCTGCCCACTTGTCAAACCTAGGAGATATTCTCCCACGGATTCAGCATCCATGCTTATTCCGTTTGCAACTCTGAGAGACAAATCGCCTACCCTGATAACTCTACGGTTTCTCAAAGCATGTAATAAATTACAGATATGAGATCCTGCTCCGGTATCTACTACCCAGGAAGTAGAGTTAATTGACAAACAGTTCTCAATTACATACACACTCGAGGCCGAAGCCACAACATGCTTCGTATCTTGGCTACTGGCTTCCAAATCCCTGCAATCCTTCAGCCACTGCCCGTTCCCATAACAATAGGAACATCCTTCCTTACCTACACTAAGTCCCGAAACTTTTGCCCTTCCCTTTCCTTCTACTTCACTGATACCGTATATCGGCTTTGTGGAGGTCTTCTTCTTTTCACCCTTTGCTTTCGCCCTGGATGCAGAAGAAGAAGGTCGCCCATTAAGCAGAGTGGGTGTCTCCCTGGTTTCTTTTAGTGTGTAAGTAGAGGGTAGGGACTGTGGAAATAAGTCAGCGCATGACCTGTTTCCCAACGTAGTCTCCAGGTCCGTGAGCTCATCAATATAGCTAGTCATCGTAAGGACGTCGTCCCTTACAGATGACCCGACAGCCAACCTCGCTTGAAGCAATTCGTTCGAGGTCTCATATCTTGCGATATGAGATTGCTCTCCATATAAATCTTTGTTATGGAGAAAGATAGAAACTAAATCCATCTTCTCGTGCTGCTTCTGGTATATACCATCAACTGAAGCTAACACGAGGCACTGGGCATTCGCACTATCCTTTTCCCTTGTCTGACAGATATCCATATCCGCGACGGTGGAAACTGGACCTGGGACGGTGGGGGCTTGAGTAGTAATAGGGTGGTCCAGCTTGTCATAGGCAATGGACATCTGGACAGACCCTTTGCCAATCATATAAGTCAGATTCAGTCATTTTGTTACCTAAATGTAACCTAGTCATGGTCACATGGTCGCTGCAATGAGAGAGAGAGAGGGAACACTTTAGCATGATGCTCTTGCAAGTTTAGATTGGTTTTTAGTTTATCTAAACTGGATGGCTCCCACTGTTTCTTGAATCCTTCCTCAAACCACAAAAGAAGAATTAGTCAGGACTGATTTCACTGTACAATACTTGCTTAACCGTTCAGCCAGGCTAGTGTCGGTACTTCGAGGGAGGTTTTACGACACTTTCGCGAAGTTCCTTAATTAAATAACCTCTTTTCTATGGAGCATAGCCCCGCTGACACTGTTCTAGACACCTACTTGGTTTTATAGCATTGATCGTTAAGTGACGAATCTCCTGATGAGTAGCGGATACTCACAGTAGGATTAGGATCCAAATATCGTGTGATAAAGCTGAACGAATCCTACCAAAATCATCACACTCCAAATAGTATGCAACTCTAGCAAGTTTCAGTTTCTTTAGAAACTCCCGATGTAGATTTTTGCCCCATGCTCTAATGACCTTGACTAAGGGCCAACAAATCATAAGTCACATGTCAAGTTCTACCCATTATTAACTTGTTAATTTGAATCCACCCGTATATACTCTTGACTAAGGGCCAAACAAAGTAATACGACTGTCCCAAACCAACGCATCTATCTATGCTACATATGAACACCCCAGCAGCTACCAATCACTATGTCTTAACTAAGGGGCCAAACAAACATAGCTTGAATACTAATGACCATTCATATGAAATGACGGAGGGCTACGACTAGTTTTGGCAAAAACCGTGAACGTAGTGAACTTGATATAACCGAAGGAACCTGAAAGCTTTTTAAAAGGAGTGGTTAAAGCTCCGCAATTAAAAATTCTGCTCTTTTAAAATAACAGAGTGGTTTCTTTTAAATTTGTTCCAACGATTCAACTTTGGTTTGTTTTCTTTGCATTAATATAATGCGTCCCAATAATTAACCTATCATTGCAGAAAACAACAAAAATACAACGTCCTCTTATGCCATCTGCATTTACCACTGGGTCCCGTCATTCACACCGTTAGGTTACTTAACTAACGACAGAGCGGGGGGCTGGGCTAGGCGCGGGTGTAAAACATAAGTAACGCCTAATAGATATCATATATAGATATTGTACATTCATCAGACGCAATAATAGGCATTCCAGATCATAGATGAACATTATTGGATATACAAGTAATCCGCGTTTCCTTTGAGCCCTGCAACGAAAGACGGATTACACAGTTGTGATGAATAGCCATTACCCCACCCTAGACCCCTACGGGTACGGCAAACTACCCGCCAAGTACCCGAAGTGAAGCTGGTCTCTATCAGACAACGTGAGTAGGCCAATAAACACTTCAAAGTACCCGGTAGTTTGTGTACCCTACCTTGGGTCTATCCTAGGAGCAAAAAACAGTAAATGAAATAATACAACGGTGGCTACAACCTCAGCCCGGATGTGCCCCGCAAAAGAATATTACATCATATTGCAATTTACATCGAATGAATGAATATAAAAACTCATCTCAAACCCCGGCTAATCATCACAACGATCCAATGAAGTTCATATACACAAACCAGTAAAAACCATTACAGATATGTGCAACCCCCTGCTAACCGACATACTAGGAATTAGGGGAAGTTTACGAACACATTAAACATCACAGATAAAACTTGATTAGCAAATAACTTAGAATTTCGGATCGACAACCATTTTCCGATTCTACCCCGAATGCAAGCCAGCACTGAAATATCCTGGGCAGAAAACAGAATATACAGGAAAACAAAACACCACAAAATAGGAGTTACTGTGCAAATACGAGTGAACTCTGAGTTGACTCGGTCGCGGATCCGCGGCGGATCGCACCAATCCGCCGCGCTTCTGCGGCAGTCTAAACGAGTTAGCTCCTCGTATTTCTCCAGTATTCTTAGAATTCCCTGCTGTGAATTTTCATACCTATCAAATAATGTTCTCGACACGTTTAAAATTGAGAGAAACTTGAGGGGTCCGGGGTTATGTTTTCGCGTTTTTTCCGACGATCGAAGTTCTAATTAGTTACTAACTAGCTAGTAAAGGCTTAATAGGCTCTGATACCACTGTAAGTCCATGTCACGCACCCCACGAGCTTGCGGGAAGGCGGAATATATGAAAAACAATTATCAAAGTTTCGTAACACGGACTTGAGCACACTGATCGTGTCTAAACCATTACTAGCAAACTACGAAAGGTTTAACTACTCTGATTTGAAGTTATAACTCACGTTACTTGTCCTTCGGGTCTTCATCGCTGTCCTCCACCCCTCGTCGGCACTATGGAACATGGGCACCTCAACGGCCTCTTCGAGTTAAAGACGATCCACCCGAGAGTCTATAGTCCGAGCTCTAATCTCAAATCTGAGATAACTATGGCTTCTAGTTTGCTAATCTAGAAGTCCTAGAGGGTGTAGAGTATTTATATGAATTACCTAGTCACTTAAACCCTAGGATTCTCAACTCATGAGAGCTATTAGGGTTTGAGGAAGAAGATGAAGACTTGAGGAGAGAGAAAGCTTTTTGTGATTATCATATGAATAATAACTCATGAATGAATATAATGAAGCATACAAATATCTCTTGATCAAATATCTAGAAATATCTTGTGAGCTTCATTTAATACTAAGGGTGAATCACCTCATGAGTCATTAAGCATTTAATAAAACTTACAACTCATCTCTCCACCTCATTTGTGTTTAATCCAAAAAGAAATAAATACAAATAAGTCATCCTCTTCTAGAAAACTTCCCGACAAATTACGAGACTGCCCCTCCCATCCGTATTTCCGAAAAACACGGATGATCTTTCACTGAATAAATCCATCTGTATAATACTAGAATCTGGCTTAAACCAAAGCCCTCTAGTATTATCTGCCCGATCATAATACGTGCACAAGTGTACGTAAGTGATCGCGGCCCTGCCGTAAAAACCATACAGCCTCTATACCTTTTGCCCGGTGCAGGGAAACTCTCTGTGTGGGACTCTAAAGACTCGACACTACGTTGGCAGTGGGTTTAACCATAGGCCGTAAGCGGTACTAGCTGTACGTGACGGTCCCCCAGGTAGATGTCGAAAAGAAGGACGATAAAAGGACGATAAGGAAAGCCATCCGAACTCCAACTGAGCCTGATGTGACAATCTCCGTACAGTCCGGTCTGTTCGTCTAGGACTATCGCATATCGGGCCTTCGGGGGCGGTAAACGTCAGACCCCTAATAGCGGTATAAGTCGTGTCGGAGTGAAGCCCATTACAACTTGAGAAATTACTGGAACCTACCAGTAAATCTCGCTTGCCCTGACCAGGGACTTTGCGTAATGGCTCTCCATACACAGCACGATATCAACCCCAAATACCGGGAGAGACGAATCCTGTCTAACCGCCACTGCCTCCAAGTGCTTCGGGACTGCACCCAACTACTACCTGTTTGCACGACTCCTTTGAGCCGTGGTAGGGTAGTAATCTAAGTATAGTGGGAACACACCCGAGGCGAAGTAGCAGTATCAAGTCGACGAACTAAGCTGTACTCATGTCACCTAGGTACTGCTATCTGACGATGGGTATAATACCAACCTGCAGTTCCCGGCGAGTCCTGTCCGGTGTACCCGTAACCTAACGAGCACCTACATACTATCTCTAGTACAACGTACTGAAGGCTGTAGGACAGACCATCTCCCCAACTGGGATGAGAAGCGTACACACTAGTCTACTCCGGAGTATCGATGCCCTGTCTCGATAATCCTACGACCAGGGACTTGTATAGGATGTTGCTTATAGACTACCCAGCCCCCACTAGTGTGACTGCCATCGCAACGCTGGTAATCAACCAAAGATCCTAAGGGCTCTACTAATATGTATAAGAGATACGTTTAAAAGAAACATATGCACATATTAAAGTAGACACAAACCAAGTAGGATACTACCATTTTTAGCAAGACTGTCAATACAACTGTGAATATCCCAAGCTTCCATTAAGTAATATAGAAACTAGTATGATACAGTAATGGCCTCTAGGGCATAAACACTAACATTAAGGACTTCTCAAGTTTCGTTTTCCAGTTGGGTTTCAAATTCAGAATTTCTATCTTCCTTAATAGGAAACTAGATCTTATTTTTCACTCCACCTTTTACTTTTTTTCGTTTGATACACACCTTCATGAACGTGCAATAGTCTTCATCATAGGATAAAACCTTCAAAGCTCCGTTAAAAAATATTTTTGTAAAAACATGTCTTTTGTCAAGATTATTCTCACATAAAGAACCGTTAGGAATTTTAACTCGGAGAGAACACTTGCTTGACTTTGTTTTAAATTGGACTTTCTAGCTTTCTTAGCGAGCTTTGGGCCAATGTTCCCAAACCAGTTGGTTTTAGGGCATTACCTGTAGAGACACCCCGGCGGACATAATTGCTCAAGTTACCTAGGCCCTAAAACAAAAGACTAATTTTAGCGTGAAAATCATAACAATTTAATGTGAACGAAGATATAACCAGTTGTTCAATTATTTTTAGGATAAAAGACGTGTTTAGTGGATCAGGTGTGTAATCACTTCAATCAAGTTCCAGATGGGTTATTCTTCAGAATTTGTTCCTATTAAGGTATCTATAATATCCCTTCATATCCACTTCACTTTCAAAACTATTCTTGATATTACTTATTTCAGAACAAAACTATTTGATCCTCAAAAAATAGTTTATCAATTTAAAAGTTTTCAGACATATTGGACTTGTTATCTAATTTTCAAAACTCACGACACATGTAGTGTGAAGTAAAGACGTATATTAACTATAGTTAAACTCAAAGAAGGGTTATCTTCAGGTTTTCAAATCTAACAATAGGATTTAGTTGTTCCTATCTTATAAAACAAAACCGTCGAAATATCGAATCTAAGTTCTCCCACTAGCTAACTTGACGACAAAGATTTTATATTTTTTAATTTTTTTTTCGATTTTTAAGGGTTTTTAAATATATATGCAAATGCAGAATATACAAATGAATACGAAGGGAGAAAGCTTACTGAGCACACCCCAAACATAAACTGGGCAGTGCCATCACTGTCAATGTACATCAAGAGGGAAAAATTGTTGAAGGGTCAAAAGCAGCGGTTCTCCTTTTTTTTGGCAAAGACCGAGCATCCTCAGACAAGATTGCTCGTCAAAAATAAAAATGGATATGCACAAGACAGGAATATCCACATATATATACCAAAAATAGTATATACAGACCTCCAAACTTATTTGAAACAGTGTTTCCACTGTTTATGGCTAGATAACCGAAGTTTGGTGGTAAACAGAGGAAGATTATACAGGGTAAAATGGCTCCTGCAATATCAGAAGTTCCTCTGATGGTTCTGCGCTAAGCAGCGGTTTCAATCTGTGTCCGTTTACTATGAAAAACGAACCGTTCTTAGGATTCTCCAAATCCACTGCGCCGTGCGAGTACACACACCGCACAAGAAAAGGTCCCTTTCAGCGAGATCGAAGTTTACCGGGATTGAAATAGAGCCGGGTGTCATAAAGAAGTACCTGTTGTCCAGGAGTGAAGGTTTTACGCGTAAGGGGTTTATCATGAAACACCTTCGTTCGATTCGTAAGCCTCATCCCAAAGCTCGTTCAGTTTGTTCAGTTGCAGCTTCCGATAGCTGCCCGCATCTTCAAGATTGAGATTTAGCTCTTTGATCGCCCAAATAGCACAATGTTTGATTTCCACAGGGAGGTGGCAAGCCTTTCCGTACACAAGACGATAGGGAGACATGCCAAGATCAGTCTTATAAGTAGTTCGAAATGCCCAAAGGGCATCGGTTAATTTCAAAATCCACTCTTTACGGTTCTTGGAAACCGTTTTCTACAAAATCTGCTTGATCTGCCGATTCAAAATTTCGGCTTGCCCACATGTTTGGAGATGGTAGGGCATGAATAGCTTATGATTAATCAAGTATTTCCATATTAAGGCCTCGAAAGACTTATTGCAGAAATGAGTCCCATTGTCGCTAATGATAGCACGAGGGTGCCTAAACCAAGAAAAGATGTTTTCTTTCAGGAATTTACCGACAATCTTGTTGTCGTTAGTCCGGCTTGATACTGCCTCAACCCATTTGGAGACATAATCAACTGCTAAGAGAATGTACAGTTTCCCAAAAGAGTTAGGAAACGGGCCCATGAAATCTATCCCCCAAATATCGAACATCTCAAAAGCCAAGATTGGTTGGAGCGACATCTCATTTCTCTTGGAAATCCGGCCCAAATGTTGGCACCGGGAGCAAGTCTTGCAGTACTTATGCGCGTCTTTGAAAAGTTTTGGCTAGTAAAAGCCACATTGTAAGACTTTCTCAGCCGTCTTTCTTGGACAAAAGTGCCCACATGCTTGATCATGGCAAAAAAACAACACACTCTTTAATTCGTTTTCCGGAACACACCGGCGGATGATTTGGTCTGGACAGTACTTGAACAGGTAGGGTTCATCCCAGTAAAAATGTTTTACTTGGGATAAAAATCTAAGTTTATCCTGACTCGACCAATCGTCAGGTATGAGTCCATTCGCCAGGTAGTTCACAATATCCGCGAACCAGGGTTCGCAAGATATCGTCAAGAGTTGTTCATCCGGGAAAGTATCGTTGATTGGGAGAGGGAGCGTCGGCGAAGAAGGAAGTCATGAAAGATAATCAGCTACTACATTTTCACGTCCTCTTTTGTCCTCAATGAAAAGGTCAAATTCTTGAAGTAATAGGATCCATCATTTTAACTGAGATTTTGCATCCTTTTCGCAAAAAGATGTTGCCGAGCTGAATGATTGGTGTAGACAACAACTGGGGAGCCGATCAGATATGTCCTGAATCTCTCTAAAGCAAACACAACAGCCAAGAACTCTTTCTCGGTTGTTGTGTAGTTCATTTGGGCGTCATTAAGGGTCCGGCTCGCGTAGTAGATTACGTGCAGCATCTTATCGATGCGCTGTCCTAAGACAGCACCGATAGCAAAGTCGGATGCAGCGCACATAATCTCGAAAGGATGTGTCCAGTCTAGTGAAGAAAGAACGGGAGCAGTGGTGAGTGAGCTTCTCAGTGATTCAAAAGAAGTCAAACAGCTCGAGTCGAAGTTGAACGTGGTAACCTTGGCCAGAAGAAGAGTCAAGGGTCTAGCAATCTTGTTAAAGTCCTTGATAAACCATCTGTAGAAACCGGCATGGCTAAGGAAGGATCGGATGTCTCTGACGCAGTTGGGAGGAGGGAGGTTAGAATTGACATCAATCTTTGCTTTGTCAACCTCAATGCCATTCTGCGAAGTGATATGTCCTAGAACAATACCTTTGCGCACCATGAAGTGTCATATTCTCCAGTTTAAAGTGAGATTTTTATCCTTACATCGGGTAAGGACAGCGTCAAGATGTTGCAGACACTCGTCGAAAGAATCGCTAAAGACGGAGAAATCATCCATGAATATCTCCAAAAATTTCCCAACCATGTCAGAGAAAATTCCCATCATACCCCGCTGGAAGGTAGCGGGAGCATTGCATAGCCCAAAGGGCATGCGGCGATATGCGAACGTGCCGAAAGGATAGGTGAAAGTGGTTTTGTCCTGGTTTTTCTCGGCGATGGGAATCTGATTGTAGCCTGAGTAACCGTCCAGAAAACAGTAATACTCATGTCCAGGTAATCTTTCGAGCATTTCGTCAATTAATGGCAGCGGAAAGTGATCCTTCGGCGTTGCGGCGTTGAGTTTTCGATAATCAATGCATACTCCCCACACGGTCTGGGTGCGAGTACGGATCAACTCATTCGCCACATTTGTCATGATCATGATGCCCAACTTCTTAGGGACAACGTGTATAGGACTGACCCATTGGCTGTCTGAAATAGGGTAAATGATACCATTATCCAAACATTTGATGATTTTCTTTTTCACAGCCTCCTTCATGACTGGATTTTATCGCCTCTATGGATCCCTAGCTTGTTTGGGATCATCCATAAGGTGAATGTGATGTTCAACGATCAGGGGACTAATCCTCTTGATGTCCGCCATCGTCCAGTCGAAAGCTTGCTAGATTGCAAGACCGTGAGAAGGGCTTTTTCTTGCTCTAGAGCTAAAGAAGCCGAGATGATGACTGGGAGGGTCTCGTTCTCACCTAAGTAAACATACTTGAGGTGAGACGGCAGATGCTTGAGTTCGAGCGTTGGAGGTGAAACGATTGATGGCAGGATCATAGAAAATTTCTCGAACTCGAAAGATTCTAACATGGGCTCAAAGTGAGTGTATGCGACCGAGTCGGATGGTTCAATTAACGCATCCGAAGATTCGAAAGATTCAAACTCGGGTGGCGACAAGCCAACAACGTTCGAAAATGTGAAGCACTCGTAATCGTTGTCGGGAGTGGAAGCAGCAGGTTCAAAGAGGGACGCACTAGTGGCGTCAATATCACTGTGATCAAACAAGAATTTCTCAAATTCACAGTCCTCGGGGGTGATCTCCTGGATAGAACAAAAATCGAGTATATGAGCACTTGGTTCGGATGGCTGATTCCCTAACCTAAAAATGTTGAGTTCAATTGTCATGTTTCCAAAAGATAGGTTCATCGAACCATTTCGATAATTGATCACAGCATTTGAGGTTGTAAGGAATGGGTGACCGAGTATCCCCAGAATTTGATTCCGGGAGTTAGCTACAGGTTGTGTATCTAAAACAATGAAGTTAACTGGGAATATGAAATCCCCAACCTTTATTACCACATCCTCTAGCTCACCCCTAAGATGGGTGATAGATCGGTCGGCCATTTAAAGAGTACAATATGTAGGTTTCAGTTCTCCTACACCTAGTTGCTCATATACAGAATAAGGAAGCAGGTTAACACTGGCACCAAAATCCAAAAGAGCATGGTTGATGTTCTTATCCCCAATGGTTACTGAAATCGTAGGACAGCCAGGGACCTTCCGTTCTTGTGGTAAATTTTGGGTAAGAGCATCACTCATGTTACTAGCTAGGAAAACCTTCTTTGGTAACTGAGATTTCCTCTTCTTAGTGCACAAGTCTTTCAAGATTTTTGCATAGGAGGGGACATGTTGGATTGCATCTAAGAGGGGAATGTTGATGTTAACCTGTTTGAACAACTCCAGAATCTTCTCCATTTGTGGATTTTGTTTATTGGACCTCAACTGGTTTGGAAATGGAACATTTTTGAAATTGGTTGAGTCTAATACTTATGGAGGATATTGTGGAGTTGGAACGGATCCCAAAACTGGAGTTTGAGTGGAGTGAGAAGTGGATCCGTTCAGAGCAGCAATTGAAGAAGAAGAAGAGCCTTTTGAAGAATGGAGAATAGGCTCAGAAGAAGATGGAGTAGAAGAAACGGCCGGGGTGTCATCATCTATCCGTGTGCCAATGTTGTTGTGCAACATCCTTCCAGATCTCAATGTAGTCACGACACTCACATTATGGTTCTGTTGTTTAAGAACAACATGTACATTATGTGGGTGACCAAGATTTGGGAGTGGTTAATATGGAAGCTTCCTTTTCTCTCGCTCGCTTAAAGCCACGTTCAGCTGTGCAATCTGGGCTTCGATGCTCTTAATGCTTTGCTCGTATGCAGCGGTGTGTTGCACCAAAGACTGAATAGAAGACTGGATGTTGGCGGTAGATTGAGTCGATTGCTTTACAAAAGCCTCTAGACTCGGTTCTAGCGAGAAAACCTTATCGTTATTTGACGGAACAAAGTTGTTTTGAGAAAAAGAATTGTTGCAGGGTGCAAAGTTGTTCGTCGGATTCTGAAAAGGTTGAGGTTGGAAAGGCCGCTGAAATTGCTGTTGAGCTTGTTGTTGAGCTTGTTGAGGAAGAGGAGACCTCAGGTAGTTGTTGTGGCCTTGGAATTTATCCTGATTCTGATTCCACGCGAAATTGGGATGGTTCCTCCAACCGGGATTGTATGTAGAAGAGTATGGATCGTTTCTTGGTCTTTGCTGAAATGCAGCATTACCTAATCATGTCCTTGAGTTGGTGGATTGTAAGGACACTCTTCAATCAAATGAGATGGATCCGAACAACAAGTGCAAATGGTATGAGGGGTAAGTGCAGGGGCAGTAAAAGAAGATGAGAATTTGCTCTCAATTGCTACCATTTTCCGCGTGATTGCAGCCATCTCGGCCTTCATTGCAATTGAGATATCGAGTTGATAAACTCCTGCCCTAGAGATGTTAGTTATGTGTATTCTTTAGAGGCCATTATTGTACATATGATGTATATTATAGTGGATGCTTGGACATATACAGAGAGGACTTTCTTGCTCGACATGATAGTATGCTATTTGGTTGCTCTTTGTCTTAACATGTAGACTTGTATTGTGATACTGTCTTGCTCTCACATGTTGATAAAGTCCATAGGATGAGTACTTGACTACCAGAACTATGATGGAGATCATACTAGTGGGGGCCACGGTAGTCCACAAGTACAACCTTTAATTGTTCCTAGTCGAGGTGTATCGAAACAGGGCATCGATATTCCAGAGTAGACTAGCGTATACGCTTTTTGACCCATATGATGGGCGATGGATGATCCCACATCCATTGGTGTTTGACATCAAAGATGGTATACGGGTGCTCGGTGGAGATTGGTTACACTGAATAGACTCGCCGTGAACTCCTTGTTGGTATTATACCTATCGTCAGATAGTAGTTCTCTGGTGACACTGGTACAGGTTAGTTTGTAGACCCGAGATCATCATAGAGTCTTGTGTGATTCCTACTGTGCTTTGATTTCCACCTTACCACGTTCAAGAGAACGTGCAAAACGGTGGTTTTTAGGTACAGTCCCGAGTCACATGGAGGCAATGAGCGATAGGAGGGGATTCGTCTCTCCCGGTATTGGGGGTTGATGTTGCGCTGTGCTCGATTGGTTATAACAGGAAGTCCCTGGCCAGGGCTGATATGGAGATTTACTGGTAAGTGTTATCATTAGTTTCTCGACCCGTTATGAGCCTCACATCGGCACGACTTATCGGTTACTGGGGTCTGACGTTTACCACACCTAGACTGGATATGCGACATATCAGACGAAGAGACCGGACTGTACGGTAGTGTTACTGACAGGCTTTACAGGAGTATTAGCAGGCTTGCTTGTTGATCTTCTGATTGATCAATACCCGGGTAGCCATTACGTCCAGCTAGTACCGCTGACGGCTTGTGGGTGCTTGATATGATCATCACTTACTGTCGGCGTATTGACGAGTCTTTAGAGTCCTACACAGAGGTTTACTGGCTCAGGAAAAATGAAGTAGGAGCACATATGTGATATGTGCGGGACCGAGATTAATACGAGTATGTGATACAGTATTCTATTCTCGCGATATGAGATATCAGTCGGTTATCTGTGATATAGCCGGGTTATTGAATCAAGTGTTGATTCGATAAGATGATACATATGATATTAGTCGGTTATATGTGATATAGCCGGATTATTCAATCAAGTGTTGATTTGATAATTTAATGTATAATTATATATTTGATATGTTAATTTACATTAACTAATATTTTCTTACTTGTGCATTTCTTTTTCTCACATGTGCACACTTAATATATATGTGATATATCTTATTTGTGTTTTCTTTTTTGTGTCATGCTTGATGATACACACTACATGAGTGTATGAGACTCATACCATGCCATTAGATAATTAGGGTTTTATTTATTTAATGCAAATATAAATTGATGGGAATTAAGCATGGTTGCAAGCTTTTGGAAACCATTGACTTAGTCCACTAAATTTGTCTTGCATTAGATATTTATTAACCTAACCATTATCTTAAGCTATGGTTAAGTCTCTACAAGAGTCATATATGATATGAACTCACCCATGGTTGCCATTCACTCTCTCATCCATTATTTGCTTCATCTTCTTCATTGAGCTCTCTAGCTTTCTCAAGGTGAAGCAAAAAGAGTGAGAAAAATTCCTACTTCATCATCCTCTACTAGATTAGCAATTTAGTTTAGGGCATTAGCTTCACTAATCCCTAATTAGTGAAGAGCCGGCTTGGGTTGGTGTCTCCTCGACGTAGATCATCTTCAGCCTCGAAGTCTTCGTGCAAGCTTGTTCCTTTTATCTTGTGGAGCCATTCTAGAGTCCAGAAGATCACTACTTGGAGCGAAGGGACTTCTACACGGAGCTATTGAAGTGAAGGACCGGTCTACAAAGTTTGTATTCCATATTCACTTAGATGTAAAGTTGTTTACATATTGTATCGTCTAATTCTTAAGTTAAGATTCTAAGGTTAGAGTTATGTAGCATGGCAATTTTTTGAAAATGGCATGGTCGATACCTCTCGAATCCTTACTGTCATGCTAGGTAACCCTACAGTGGTATCAGAGCCAAGCTAGAGAATTAGACAATGTTTGTAGAATTACGAAATCGAAACAACTCCGAAACACTCTAAACCAAAACCTAGTTTCTGTCAAATTTTTTAAGTCGTTTAAAATTTTTTTAAGCAACTGCAGAATGTTATATGAGATGTAACATGAACACTGAACAAATACAAACCCATTTTGCTGGTTTTGACCCGGTAACATGCCCACAGTTTCCGAGCTGGCCGGCCCTTTGATGCTTTCTCTGGTTCGTATTCGTTTGGTGTTCTGGTCTCTGGGTTTTGGTGTTTCAGGTGTTGCTTGTTTTTTCTAAAATTGCATGAGATGTTAATTTTCTATGAAGGCAATTCAGAGTGTTTCGTAGTCGTAATTCTAACATTATTTCGGGTTATTTAGACTGCGTTAAAAAGTTAGAATGGATATCAGTAACCCAATTTTTCCCTCGATGGAAATTTTCCATGAGTTGGATTTTTTCCAAGTTAAAGAACATTCAAAAATCATGCAAGTAATGCGATGGACCCTCTAGATGAACGAAACCCTAACTCGATTCTATGACCGTAAGAACCGCCGCCTAACACTAGGGTTTGCGGTAGTTCCGCGGCGCCATAGGTGAGGCAAGGTTTGGCCCTTCTACGGTTGGTTCATAGGTACTGTGGTATGTTCTGAGTAATTTTAAACTGTGCTCAAGTGTTGAGCTCTTTGGGAAATTTTAGGTGTTTGTTGATTCGATTAGAATGTTTAACATCGTCTATCTATTAGTGGAATGTGATACAATATTTGGAATTCATATTGTTAGGCATGAAATCCGAAGTATGTGATATTTCGGGTTTGTGATGTCTAAGGTGATTGTGAATTCCAAATGTTGTAGTTTGAAATTTTCTTTTCGGCGACCGTAAGTATAATATGCGGTGTATCGCCATTTTCGTTGCTATATGTCAACGACAATTGTGATACACATATTTACTTACGTTGATGACATGTGATGTTATGTGTTGCTGTGATATGTTATGTTGGATCGTCGTGTTTTGAATAGCCAGGGGTTTTTGCGTGAGATGAGAGTTTTTCATCATTCATGTAAAAATTTTGTATGTAATATTCTTTTGTTGGGGCACTTCCGGTTTGAGGATGATATAACCATTGTTGTATATCATTTACTTTTCCACATTAGGATAGACCCAAGGTGGGGAGCATAAGTAACCGGGTTCTACGGTCCAGTGGAAGACCATCTCGAGGAGTCGAGTCCGGGTCTCCTAACTCTAGAATTGGTAGGGTTGCTTGCCGCTCTCGTAGGGGTCTAGGGATGTGGGTTTAGCTATTCTTCCCGACCGTGGAATTCATGTTTTATACTGGCTTAATTTAAAACACGGAATTCTTAGTATATCCAATATTTCATATATTATCTTCTGCTGCTGATATTCTGTTATGTGATCACTTTATATGCGTGAGATAAATGCTTTATTATTATATAAATGATATATAATAAACGTTGCTTATGTTTTGCACCGCGCTAGTCCCGCCCCACTATGCCGTTATTTAAGTAACCTAACGGTGCATAACAGGACACTGTGGTGAATGCGGATGGCATAAGCGTACGTTGTATTTTCGTTCCTTCTGTGATGCTTAAGAAGCATAAATGATGGGACTTCATTAATGAGATTAATGAAAAAGTTAGAAACCTAAAAAGATGTTGTTGAATCAACATTTCAAAAAGGATAGCTCTAGGTTTTGTTTTGCATAGCGGTATTACTTATAGAATATCCAGCACCTTATTCGATAAAGAAAGAGCCGAGATCCCTTCTCCGGGAGTGACCTCTTTAGTGAAACTAGCAGATGCTATAACCCACTCGGTTTTGTCTTTTGACTGCTTCGGAGAGATGGTCTATCCCATCGATACTCCGGAATAGACTAGTATATACGCTTCTCATCCCAGCAGGGGAAATGGTCTGTGCCACTGCTATTAGTACGTCGTACTGGAGATAGTATACAGGTGCTCATTAGGTTACGAGTACACTGGACATGACTCTTCGGCAACTGTTGGTTGGTATTATACCCATCGTCGGGTAGCAGTTCCCAGGTGACATGAGTACAGCTTAGTCCGTCGACTTGACACTGCTACTTCGCCTCGAGTGTGTTCCCACTGTACTTTGATTACTACCCTACCATGGCTTAAAGGAGTCATGCAAACAGGTAGTAGTTGGGTGCAGTCCCAAAGCACCTGGAGGTAGTGGCGGTTAGATAGGATTCGTCTCTCCCAGTATTGGGGGTTGATATCATGCTGTGTTCGGAGAGCCATTACACAAACTCCCTGGATAGGGCAAGCGAGATTTACTGGTTGGTATTCCAGTAGTTTCTCAGTGTGTTTTGGGCTACACTCCGGCACGACTTATTGCGCTATTAAGAGTCTGACGATTACCGCCCCCTAGGTCCGATATGCAATACTCTTAGGCGAACATACCGGACTGTACAAAGATTGTCACATTCAGGCTCAGTAGGAGTTCGGATGGGTTTTCTTCATCGGCCTTCTTATCTACATCTACCTGGGGACTGTTACATGCAGCTAGTACCGCTTGCGACCTGTGGTTAAACCCACAGCCAGCATAGTATCAAGTTTTTAGAGTCCCACATAGAGGGTTTCCCTGCACCGGGCAAAAGGTATAGAGGTCATATGGTTTTACGGCAGGGCTTCGATCACTTACGTGTACTTGTGTGCGTATGATGTTCGGTCGGATAATACTAGTGGACTTTGGTTTAAACCGGATCCTAGTATTATATTGATGGATCGGTTTCGACTCTTTGTATTCGTGTTTCTCAGAACACGAATGGGGATATGTATATACGGATGAGAGGGGCATAGAAGGAGACACCTCATTAGGGTTTTGACTATTGACTTGATTAAAACAGTTATGTGGTGGAGGAAAGTATTTGTTATTTTTGTAAATGATAATTGAGGCATGGCTACTTGTTTTGACTACTTGACTTTGTTTGACCATTTGACTTGGCTTGACCACTTGACTTGGTTTGACTATTTGACTTAGATATTATTGTGAGATATTTTGTGACCTAAACATTTTGATGAGATATTTTTCATGCCATGCTTGTAGTCAAGTACAGGTAGCCATCTCACATTATCTTAATCATTATCAAAAATCATTTCTCTTTCCTCAAGCTAGCTCTCTTCTTCTTCCTCACATCAAAACCCTAAAAGCTCTCATGTGTGGAGAATACTAGGGTTTCAAGAGACAAAAAAATCCATCTTCATACTCTACATCACCTAGGCTATCAAGTTTAGCAAGCTTGTTGCCCTAGTTACCTCGGTTTTGAGGTGGAGCTCGGACTATAGACTCTCGGGTGGATCATCTTTGACTCGAGGAGGTCGTCGAAGAAGCTACGATCTAGATTGATCCTTGGAGCCTACGACGACAAGGAGGACAACGGAGAATAACCAAAGGACTTGTATCATGAGGTATAACATTCTTTCAGAGTAGTTAACCCTCATGTAGTTTGCTAGCTATGGTTTATGGACGATCCTTGGTAATAGTCGGTGTTGCGAAGCCCATAAAAATCATTTTTTGCAAATTCCGCCTCCCCGCGAACACGTGGGATGCGCGACATTGACTTACAGTGGTATCAGAGCATCTCATAAACCTTAGACAGCTTGTGGCGATGTTAGAATTCCGCTATTTTTGTCGCGCAAAAACTGTCAACAAAAACAGTTTTCAAAAGTGAGGTTTTGAGTTGTTTGTACACCCCACGGGCTCATAGTTTGAACCGAGAAGCCGTAGTGTTAAGTGTATGCACCCCGGGGACACCTCGGGGGGATGGACCAACAGTCGGGACTTCCCCCCAAGGCCACCACTTAGTGGCCTTGGGGGCTGGTGACGCGAGAGCACCAGGAATTGGTGCTCCCGGGTCAGCCTTCCTTTGGGGGCCACCTCATGGTGTCCCCTAAAGGTGGGTAGCCCCTCGAGGCCCCCTATTAGACAGTAATTCATGTTTCTTCACGTCTGCAAAGATTCGGACGGGTTTCGAGTTCGTTTCGATTCCCGGATTGGCTCAAAACTATCGGTTTTGGAACTTTAGCTCACTGGATTTTCATGTCTTGGAAAATTGTTTAAGTTCGCTAATTGCATGCGGAATTCTAATGTCGTAGTTACTTTACAAGCTTTGTGATGTATATATGTGTTTGGAAAAGTCGACTAATTGCTATACGTCGATTAGTCGGGGTTGCACATATCTGTGATGTTGTCTAGATGGTTTGTGTATATGAACTTGTTGGATCGTTGTGAATGGATAGCCGGGGATGTGAGATGAGGGTTTTCATTCTTTCATTCGATGTAAAATTTATAAAGTGACATAATATTATTTTTGCGGGGCACATTTGGGTTGAGGTTGTAGCCACCGTTGTATTATTTCTTTTACTGTTCTTGCTCCTTGGATAGACCCAAGGTGTGGTGCACAAACTACCGGGTAATTTGAAGTGCCGAGTGGCCTACTGACTTTGTTGAGGGAGGTTGCTTCACTTTAGGTATTTGGCAGGTAGTTTTCCTCACCCGTAAGGGTCTAAGGTGGGGTTTGGCTATTCATCACGACCGTGGAATCTGTCTTTCGTTACAGGCTCAAACGAAACGCGGAATTCCTAGTATATCCGATGTGTTCATCTGTGATCTGAATGCCTATCATTGCGTCTGACGAATGGATATTGTTATATATGTAATAGATAATATACGTTGTTTATGTTTTGCATCCACGCTAGTCCAGCCCCCGCTCTGTCGTTAGTTAAGTAACCTAACGGGTGAAGATGGGGCCCAGTGGCGAATGCGGATGGCATAAGCATACGTTGCATTTTCTTTGTTTTCTGCAATGGTAGGTTAATTGATGGGACTGCATTAAATTAATGTAAAGCTAACAAACCAAAGCTGAAACGTTGGAATTTTTTTTTAAAACCACTCGGTTATTTTAAAACAGCAGACTTTTAAATGCGGAGCTTAAACCACTCCTTCTAAAAGCTATCAGGTTCCTTCGATTATATCAAGTTCACTATGTTCACGGTTTCGCCAAAACCATTCATAGCCCTCCGTCATTTCATATGAATATTCAATAGTATTCAAGCTATGTTTGTTGGCTTTAGTCAAGGCATAGTGATTGGTAGCTGCTTGGTATTCATATGTTGCATAGATAGATGCGTTGGTTTGGGACAGTCGTACTACTTTGTTGGCCTTAGTCAAGGGTATATACAGGTGGGTTCAAATTAACATGGACAATAACGGGTAGAACTTGACATGTGACTTATGATTTGTTGGCCTTAGTCAAGGTCACAAGAGTATGGGGCAAAAATCCATATCGGGAGTTTCTATGGAAATTGAAACTTGCTATTATTGCATACCATTTGGAGTGTGATAATATTGGTAGGATTCCTTCAGCATTATCACACAATGATAATTGGATCCCGATCCTACTGTGAGTATATGCTACTCCTCGGGTGATTTTTCACTTAACGATCAATGCTGTAAACCAAGTAGGTGTCTAGAACAGTGTTAGCGGGGCCACGCCTCCAGGGAAAAGAGGTTATTTAATTAAGAAACTTCGCGAAAGCATCGTAAAACCTCCCTCCAAGTACCGACACTAGCCTGGCTGAACGATTAAGCAAGAATTGTACGGTGAGATTAATCCTGACAAATTCTTCTTTTACGGTTTGAGGAAGGATTTGAGGAATAGTGGGAGCCATTGCAGGGTTGCTAGGCACTCTCACAAGGGTCTATAAGGCATCAACCATGCCCGATTTAAAATTTAGACGTGCCGATCAACCCTAACCAAGATCTTTAAACTAGAGATTAGGCGAAACAAAGCATGTTAAACACTTTAACATCTAAGAGTTTGGGATTACAACCTTTGTAGTCCGGTCCTTCACTTCTAAACCTCCGTGTTGAGGTCCCTTCGCTGCGATCATCGAGAATCCAGACTCTAGAGAGGCTCCATGAAGAGAAAGATGCAAGCTTGTTTCCGATCTTCGATAACTAAGATGATCTACCTTGAAGTTTCTTTAACACAAGATCTCACTCACTAAATGAAGTGAACACCCTAATCTAAATGGCTAGGATAGATTAGGATGATGAAGTAGGATTTTAGCTCTCATTTGTTTTCTTAATCTCACTCATTTTCATCACTAAGCAAAAAGCTAGAAAGCTTGCAAGGAGGAGGAAGAATATCAATTGGTTTGTGATAAATAATGAAAATGTAATAATGATTACAAATGCAACCATGGTTCAATATGAGAAGGCTAACCCATGTAGAGAGTTAACTAGGGTTAAGGGTGTGGTTTGGGTAAGGAAAAAATATCTCACAAAATATCCATCATAATATCTTTGCAAGAAACAAAAGGAAACCTTCTAGAAAGTTCAAGAAAGAACTAACCCAAATCAAACCCTAACCTTGTTTAATCTCTACTAAACATGTTGCATTAGTAATCATATCATGTTACAATATTATATATCATATATACAATATTTATTGTAACAAAATAAAATAATACAATTAACATATATCGCATATATATCAATGTATTACCCGAGTGAGAAAAAGAATCTTTTAGTGAGCTTATATTAGTTAATGTAATTTAATATATCAAATATATAATTATACATTAAATTATCGAATCAACACTTGATCCGATAATCCGGTTATTTCACAATAACCGACTAATATAATCTGTATCAGTTCATCGAATCAACACTTGATCCGATGACCTGGCTATATCACATATACCCGGTCGATATCTCATATCACGAGAATCTAATACGGTATCACATACACGTATTGTTCTCGGTCCCGCACATATCATATATGTGCTCCTACTTTGTTTTGCCAGAATCAAGAAACCTCTGTGTAAAACTCTAAAGAATCGTCAATATGCCGGTAGTAGGTGATGATCATATCAAACACCCACAAGCTGCTAGCGGTCAGCTAAAAGTAACAGCCACCCAGGTATTGAGTGATCAGAAGATCAACAAGCAAGCCTGTACATTCTCCTGCGAATCCAATCAGTAACACACCCGTACAGTCCGGTCTCTTCTTCTGATATGTCGCATATCTTGCCTAGGGGTGGTAAAACGTCAAACCCCAATAGCTTGATAAGTCGTGTCGATATAAGGTCCATAATAGTTCGAGAAACTACTGATAACACTTACCAGTAAATCTCAGCAACCCTGGCCAGGGATTTTCAGTTATAGCCAATCGAACGCAGCGCAACATCAACTCCCTATACCGGGAGAGACGAATCCTCTCCTATCGCTCATTGCCTCCATGTGATTCGGGACTGTACCCAAAAGCCTCCTTTTTGCACGCCCTCTTGCACGTGGTATAATGGAAATCAAAGCACAGTGGAAATCACACAAGACTCTGTGACGATCTCGGGTCTACAGACTAACCTGTACCAGTGTGACCAGAGAACTGCCATCTGACGTGTTGTATAATACCATCTTGGAGTTCTTGGTGAGTCCGTCCAGTGTACCCAGTCTCCACTGAGCACCCGTATACCTTCTCTGATGTCAAACACCAATGGATATGGGATCATCCATCGCCCATCATATGGGTCAAGAAGCGCATATGCTAGTCTACTCTGGAGTATCGATGCCCTGTCTCGGTACACCCACGACTAGGAATATTTGAAGGATGTACTTGGCGACTACACTGTCCCCACTAGTATGATCCGCATCATAGTCCTGGTAGTCAAGTACTCATCCTAAGGAATTTATCAATATGTGACATAGAGACAATCAGAGTACATGTTAAGATAAAGAGTAACTGATTGACATGAAAAAGTGTGTGTTTGTAGTTTACCGCAATCAATAACGGTGTCGCACGTAGCTTGACCGAGATGAGTACGGGTCGTCCTCTGGGAAACGTGGAACCTTTTACTTTTACTTTAGATGTGTTGAGAAAGAGAGGAGGGATAAAGAATTTTTATAGAATGGTTTCTAGATCTACGTTAAACAAGAATGTAAAATATAGATCCAGATTATTTTAGAGATGTAGATAATATAATAAGAGGGCTTGTAGGGTTCGTTAGGATTTAGTAGTTATGGACGATTAATTAAAAGTTACCCTTTTTATCCATTAATAGATTTAAAACTAGAACGACGGTGATACGTGTAGACTAAGGTTTCTGGAGGGAAAAGGAATCCCACTCTTAACCCTTATCTCGACACGGAACTCCGTTCATTATCTAGCCTTTACCAAAACTCTCTAATCGCGGTCGGAACTAGCAAAGAATTGCTAGCGCGCCCGATTAGGATGTTAATGATTCTTTTGATAAAGTTCATAAACTTTATAAGACTTAAAAAGGGTTTAGGGATTTTCATCGTCCATTAGCCTACCCTAATCCTACGAACCCTAACAAGCGGAGAATTACTCGCGTATGATGGGAAAAGAAGATGAAAAGATAGAGAGGGAAAACATATTGTAAAATGCAAAAACAATTAAAAAGAACTACCTTTATTAATCGACTTGAACAAACTACACTTTAATCCGTAGAAAATGATTACAAACTAGTTGCTTCTCGATCTTTCCTAAGGAGGTAGTCGAACAGTCGATGATCAGCCTGGATGCGTGAGCGTCTGGAGTTTCGTGATCTCTTCGGCTTGATGTCTTCTAACTTTAGCCCTTGGTCCTTTATATAGCCCTCAAAGAAGAAAAACTAGTTACCATATATGGTGACTTCCTAATATGGTAACTTTCCATGTCTGGATTCTGTGTCCCTGTCAGTATTGATTTTATGATTTTGGCAGATTTTTCATCCTGACATCTTGAACATCTTGATCTCTTGACCTGAGCTAAATCTTGCACAATATCTCTATGAATAATGTTAGTTTATTTATTAAATTAGAGAGAGTGTCTTAATCACTATATATGGTAATAAATCTTTAAGAAACTTGATTAAGAATATTTAATATGCTATGCACTTTATATGGTAATAAATCTTTAACAAACATGATTAAGAATATTTAATATGCTATGCATCTTTTAATTAATAAAATATTATGCATATATTTTGAAATATTATTCTAACCATTTGTATGATATTATATCTTTTAAGAATTGTGATTAGAATATTTGATATGATATGCATATTTTCAATTACCAAAATATTATATAAATATAAAATGCCTATATTTTCCTTCATAATATTAATTATAATATATAAACATATGGAAAATAGTATTTTGCAGATAAATCCAAATATGTTTAATATTTATAAGAAACACCTTTTATTATTTAAGAAATGTAAGGAAAATACTTATACCAAAGTGCAATATTTTCAACTGAACAAATACCCCCAAACTTAATTTTGATCGTCCCGAGCAAACTAGTTTATTCAAGAGAAGGAGAAAAAGAAAGAAGAAAACTAAGAACACTTTCGTAGGCAAACACGATTGCACTGAGCACGTGCAACAAGCCGTTAAACCTCTAGGTGTCCCTAGTAGAAGGAGTGTTGTCTCCTGAGGGTTTTCAGCGGATTACACCGACAAAATCCTATAACAAAAGAGAGATGGTGAAATTTACATATAAAGATAAGAACCATAAAAGAAAGACTTTGAAAATAAGTGTTTCTAACTACACTAGCTTTTCAGTTGTCATGAGCCCTATCTTAATAGTCATGAAAAAATGTTAGAAATTATTTCATCCCTCAATAAAACATCATCTTTATTTTTCGTTCCTACCTTTCATCCAAACATTGATCATATAACCCCACGTGTGTGAAATGGACATCCCTAAACTCGAAGAATTCAATTCAAGCTATCATACTCTTGTCCATCTACCACAGTACTTTTTAACTTGATGAATATTAAGATTTGCTCACACATTTTCATGCGACCGTTAATACTTCTTGAGGTACTAACCAACCGATTACTCTTGTGCTTGCTGATTAGGTCATAATATTTTCCCCGTCTTGCACCACCTAAGGCTTAGCAGTGACTCCCAGACCAGTTGGCCTTAGGGCACTAGGTGAAGAAGCACCCTCGCTATATTTTTTTATTGCTGCCTTGGCGATACAAAACCAGTGTTCATTTTTCTTTTCACCATTTATATTTTCTTCATTTTTTTTTCATTTCCTTCATACTTTGGCTTTTAGACAAGAGCATTTCAAGGTATCCTCTACTATCCCGAGTTTCAAGACGTGTGTAAGTGCATATAGCAGGGTATCAACATTCAAATGTTTGGCTTCCAGAATAGAAACTATTTTTCAGACTTATTTTTATCCTCAGATTAGTGACTTCCTTCATCTTACTAACCCTTGGGACAACATCTCATAACTACTTATTACTAGTTCATTTAAGAAAACTTCTAATTTTCTTGGTTTTCTTAAACTATTCCTATCTTTTGGATGTAATTTTTCACTTTCTACTCTTTTGTTATAAAAGAAATTTTTTTAAAATTGTTGAAAATGTTGTGCTTATGCAAAGTATGATGCAAATTGATGTGTAAATAAGCACAAACCTCCGCCAAACCTGTTTACAGCAGTGTCCTCACTGATGTCATCCGTTAAGCTCAAAAACCTGTAGACTTGGGAGGAAATTATTAATGGGGGCAAGAATATATGAAAGTGAAAATCCTCCCCCAAACTTATTTTTGTCTCACAATTTTGTAAAAATCATTTTCTTTCAAGAGCCAAAATATACCACCCCCAAACTTGAGTTAAACAATTTTAATCTTTTAAAATCACAAGAGGGGGTCAAGGTTATTGGTCAATGCCAAGCTTTGCAAAGACCGAAGGTCAACACGAACCATTCAAAAATTTTATCGATGAAGCACCAAGGTTGGTGGAAGAACATGTCACCTTTCGACGTGAAGAAGTGGGGAGGTGATAAGAGGTGTAATGGAAAAGGATTGCGTCTCAATTTGGAGAGACGACACAGTGATAGTAATGATGGATTACTCGCATTATCATGATTGTCCAAAAGAAGGGGTGGAGGTCCAATTTCTTCATCTTGGAGTTGATTCATCTCAACACCCGTGTCTTGTAAAAATGCGAGTTCATCAGCGAAAATTTCCTCAAAACTTTCATCGATACCCCGAAGAATAACGTCATCAGAAAAAATGGGGTGATCGTCCGACTCTATAAAAAGTTCCTCATCAGCATTAGATGTTGACCCGGACAACTCGGTGGAAGAGTCCGTGTCAAGCAACAACATATGAAAAGAGTCAGAATTATGAGGTTGATCATAGTCGCTGCTGTCGACATCCATTAATTCGACAGAACACACATGAGCATAGGGTTCGGAGGGTTCACTTCCCAACTTGTAAATGTTAAACTCAATTGACTTCTTTCCAAAGGATAGGGTCATAGAGCCGTTTCTATAATTGATTACTGCGTTGGAAGTGGCCAAAAAGGGTCGACCGAGTATCACAGGGATTTGATTGCGTGGGTTTGCCACAGGTTGTGTATCTATAACGATAAAGTCCACAGGAAATATAAATTCCCCGACTTTGATTAACACATCCTCTAGCTCACCCCTAGGTTGGGTGATAGATCGATCGGCCATCTGAAGAGTGCAATGCGCAGGTTTTAACTCTCCGGTCCCTAATTGCTTATAAACAGAATACGGAAGCAAGTTAACACTAGCACCTAAATCGAGTAGAGCACGATTGATATTTTTACCCCCAATAGAAATAGAAATTGTAGGACTTCCGGGGTCCTTTCGTTTCTTGGGTAGTTGTTGCGTAAAAGCAGTGCTCACATTACTCGCAAGGAAAACTTTTTTAGGTACTTGAACTTTTCTCTTCCTAGTGCACAAGTCCTTTAGGATTTTCGCATAAGACGGAACTTGTTGAATAGCATCTAGGAGAGGAATGTTTATGTTAACTTGGTTAAAAATTTCCACAATCTTCTCCATTTATGGACTTGGTCTGTTGCCCCTTAACCTGTTTGGATAAGGTGCTTTATCAATAAGGGTTTGGTCCAACATTGGAGAGGATTGTGGAGATGGATTCGATCCCAAAACTGGAGTGGGAATCGACTTAGATAGATTTGGCGAATTGGGCGAAGGGTTCGAGCCTTGGGGAAAACGGAGAATAGGCTCGGGTGAAGGTGGGAGACTAGACGAATTATGGGAAGAAGAAGAAGCTGGGGTATCATTGGTGTCACTATCATCACACTGGTTACCCACTCGGTTGTTCAGCAGTCTCCCCGATCTCAACGTAGTAATGGCATTCACATTATAACTTTGTCAGTGGCCAGGATTAGGTATGGGTTGAGATGGGAGTTTCCCTTTCTCTCTTGCACTCATTGCGGCGTTTAACTGTGCGATTTGGTTTTCTATTGATTTAATACTCTCACCATGGGAGGCGGAGATTTTCGTTAGGGTATTAATAGAAGATGTCATCTTAGCCGACAATTTCATGGATTGTTTGATGAACATATCCAAAGTTTGTGCAAGTGAGTTGTCAGTACCGGCCACTTGTGGTGTAGAAATGTTGGCCGGATTTTGGAAATTCTGTAACTGAAAGGGGGGCTGATTCGGTGGTTGTGGTTGCTGTGGAGAAGGTCTTTGATAATTGCTTTGTCGGTTTTGGTTCCAAGCAAAGTTAGGATGATTCCTCCATCCTTGATTGTACGTGGAAGAATAAGGGTCGTTCCTAGGTCGCTGCTGAAAAGCAGCATTAGCTTGAAACGATGCATTCATAGGACATTCTTCCGTTAAGCGTGAAGGATCCGAACAGCAACCACAGACGGTCTTAGGAAGCGTGACCTGATTTAGGGAGAAAGATGAGAACTTATTTTCGATAGCGTCGAGTTTCTTCTGTATCGCTGCCATTTCGGCTTTTACTACGATAGAAATATCGAGCTGGTGAATACCTCCCTTAGTTGAAGGTGGTCTTACGCTTTCCCACTGCAACGTGTGTTCTGCTAGATCTTCCAGATATTTCCATGCTTCACCGTCATCTTTAGACATGAAATTGCATTGACACATTGTTTCAAGCATCTGCTTTGTCGCTGGATTAATGCCCTCATATATAATCCGACATAAATCCCATCTATTGATTCCATGATGAGGACATTGGATAAGCAGATCTTTGAAACGTTCAAAGCACTTCCAAAATGGTTCATTGGGAAACTGGGTGAACTGGTTGATCTCGCTCCTAACACGGGCAGTCTTATGGTTTGGGTAAAACTTCTTAAGAAATGCTATGACGAATTCGTCCCAATTAGTGATAGATTGTGCGGCAGTATTTGTTCATAACAGAATACTGCATTTTATACCGCCCATTCTTATGCTCGTGTGTTTATAGGTAGGTGCTTTTAATCAGTGTTTGCTACATAATTGCAGAATACAGGTTCTCGGCTCTGAACAATGAATATCATAGAAAAGTACGACAAATTCCGGATTACTGCCAACAACAGATAAAACACGGTCTCCGCTCTCTATCCGTGTGTTGCCACATACCAGTTAAGGGACAAGATGGCAAATCAATTGTCATGTCATGCACAAAGCTCTAGGTCAACACAAGATCCAAGAAATCTACGCGGAGCTCGAGGAAATCATGGCAAAAGATCCACATCACATCACCTTTTTGTTGTGCTAGAATTCTGGAAATATTGTGAAGAGATTCTGTGAAAAGTCATATACCACACTGAAGAGGACAACAAACCAGGGACCCCGACCAAAGCCCACAGCCCAACACCACTAAAGGGCCGCGGATCCGTGGCCAATAGGGGGTATTGGCCGCGGATCCGCGGCCATGTGGGGTCTTCATTCTGTCATTTTTCATGGGCACTTTGGGTACTTCATTTTATATCAGAATTTGCCCCTAGGGTTTCATTTTCCTGCCTATAAATACAGCAGATCTGAGCCAAGCAAAGGGTCCAATTTCATGTCATTCTTTTGTTCTTCTTTCTTTTTAGGATTTAGTCTTTTTCTTCTTCTTCTTCATTCTTTTTCCATGAAAATTGTAGTGAGAGCTTTTTGAGTGGGAGATCAATGAAGATGAGGGCCTTTTGTATCATTCTCTCTTGTTTCTTCTTCCCCTTGAGATTCTTGCTTTCTCTTGATCATTCAACCTCTTCATTGAGCTTGAATGGTTAAGGGTTAGTTATTGATCTCAAGGGTCGTATTCTTTCATGGAATTAGCACTTCATTTCACATGCGTTCTCTACCCTTCCCTTGATCTTGCAACCTCTTGATTGAGCTTGCAAGTTTAACGGTTGGCTATTGATCACATGCTTGTCTTGAGTCCTAGTTTCTTGTTCTTGTAATTTCTTTCTTGCTTATTTATTACTTGCTTTTTATTCTTTCTTGCTTTTTTCATTCTTGTCTTTTATTAATTGCAATTTTATTCATGCACTTAATTACTTGTAATCTTTTCTTTTCTTTGTTCTTTTCTTTTTGTTCTCTCTTTTTGGTTCTTTCTTGTGAATGAATGTAATATTATTGTTAAGAAAAAAATACGGTATTATAAGTTAACGTTTCTTTGCCCATTTCCTTTTCCCGTATTTTCCATTGAACTCCGCCCAAACCATACGCAAGCGCTCCGTTAGGCACCGTACCCTGACAAGGTAACGGTGATTCCTAACCGTGACCGGTTGCGTTCGGTTTGGCCGGAGGCGAAAGCAAGAGACAAGAACGGAAGGACAAGGGTAAATAAGCCGTATTCCACGAATACAGCGCTTAAATCCCCTAATCCACGTTGTTGCCGATTGCTCTAGCTTCAATTGATCAAGATTCGGCTCAAAGGTTTTGAGTACGGATTTCTTTAGCTTATAATCTCGTATCTTTTACTTAACAACTTTATACTTGCAAATAATACACTTAGGATAGAATCGAACAACTCATACACAAATTCTTTATCGACTCATCTAAAACAAGAACGGAAATACAACCATCTCCCTGTGGATCGACCCGTGCTCAACCGGCTAGCTGCATAGCGACACCGTCTTGATTGCGGTTAACTTTAAATTCTTCCAATCAAATGGCGCCATTGCCGGGGAGACGGTAGCGTATTTTCTTTCTTGTTATTCGGGTTAATATTCTTTTTGTATATATTTATAAAAAAATAAAAAATCTTTTTGTTTTTTTTGGATCATTTTTGTGGGCAAGAGTGCAGATTTTTGCGGATTTGCAAACTGCGATTGTGGGGAGCAAAGTGTACGTTCAAAGTTAAGGTGATTACGGAGTACAGTGCCAAAGATCCGGGTAGTTTGACCCGCGCAAGCGAACTTTCCAAGCTTACTGGATTTGATTCAACGGGGGTTTCCTAACCCAAAAACGTAACGGTACGTATTTCTTAAACACCTTCTTCTCAAATCCGACGCATCCAATATTCTATTCTTTGCAGGATTCTTTGCAAGTTCGCTAGCAAACGCTAAAAATTGACTAACCCGTATTTGTTGCAGTGCCGCGCTTAAACTAAAGAACGATTTTTTGATTCTTTATAGAATTTTTATTGAATTGCGCATTGCATCAATTAATACGGACTTAAGGGCAAGCGAACCCCACAATATACGGTAAAGGATTTCATCACCTTTTCCGTGGCCCATAAATCACGAACTTGAGCATAACGTTTACCCGCACTAAATTTAAAAGAAATTAGACTTTAAGCCTTAAGGACTTCGCGCTCACTAGGAGAAGTTAACTGTGTTTAGAACCTCGCTTAACGGTATATTGTTTACGGGGTGTCTAGAAAAGTATTAACGGCGCAACCGCCAAAAGAGAAAGGGTTATTTAATTAAGGAACTTCGCGAAAGCGTTGGAAAACCTCCCCTTATCTCTGCACTTACCTGACCTCGTGATCAGTGTATCTTGAGCCCGTTTCTCGACACAGTTTTACTTCGACAATCAAGTTCTGGAGCAGGTCTAGTTGACCTAGGTGAACCCTAGAACGATTAGGTGTGTGGTATTTTTGTGTCGTGATTGTTTTTGTCCATATTCTTTTTTTGTGTGTATATTTCATTCTTTTGTTAATATCTAAAAAAATTTTAAACTAAAAAAAAAAAAATATCACATTCTTTTTCCCCTCCTTTTCTCTACCTTTCTTTCTCTCTCTTCATATCATGGGTACCCCACCTCGAAAAACTCTTGCCGAACTTTGGTACCCCCAACCAGACATTACTTCTTACGGTTCTTGCTTTGGCCGAACTTCGAACGATCCATCCATGCCAAAAATTTCATTGAGAGATCGGATAGACGCGTCTAGGACAAATAATTTGACTCCGCAATCAACTTCGTATCAACCATTTCAAACATTCACCCCTTCTTACGTTGATACCCCTTCTTCGAGTCATGTTGCAACTCCAAGACCTATGTCTATTGCAGAACGTATTGAACAATCTCGTAGCCGATCTTTCACTCCTATCACCACTTCAAATTCTTGGGATCAACAATTTCATTCACCTTCTTATCCAAATGTTGATCCTACCCCTGTCCAACCATTCAATTCCTACCAGTCCTATCCGACTTTTGCACCTTCCCTAGACATTGCTTCTACACAGCCTTTTGGGAATTTTCAGTATCCAAACAACTTTGAATCTTTTACTGAAACCCCTTCACAACCCATGTCTAGTCTAGAACAGTCCTTGGAAGACTTTAGGGTAGCGTCAAGCCAACAGATGATGGATTTGAATGCGTCCATGGCCGCTCTCATACAACCTACTGACCCGGTAGCTAGTTTCCAACTAGCTCAAAATTTTCCAATGTATGAAGAACCGGCAGGACAGGCTGTGAATTTGAGTGGAGAGAGTGGGATGTACCCCCTTCCAAATCAAATCTACCCGTCCCAAATTGAATCCCACAACTCCTGTTTTGAAAGTCTATCGAGTATCCCACATGATTTATCAATTGAAGATAGAATGATGAATGAGTTATGCGACTTTGTAGTATTTGATTTACCCGATTGTGAAGGGTCCCTTCCAAGTGAAACCAATCCCAATCCTTTTAACCTCTACACCTCCACTTTAGAATCTGAATCAATTGATATCCATGCTTTTGTTGAGGTGTCAGAGAATTTTGATTTTCACTTGATTAAGGATATTGACGCCGGGAATATTTCGGATGATGAACCCGTAGATTTGGCTGAGTTTGTCTCTTCAAATCATCATCCCGAGTCATTAAATGTTTTTCCCGAACCCCATATGCATCTAGATTTTGAAGAGAAGTGCATGGATGTGCTAAATTTTGAGGAGAATATTGAGGATAGTTTTGAGGATGAACCAGTTTTAATTGATGAGTCGGATTTTCCCATTCATCCTGTCCCTGTCATTGACTGTGTACACCCTCCTGAACCTTTAACCGATACCCCTCCTCGATCACTTCCTTACATTCTTTCCATCGTTCCGACCTTGCAAGAAACCGTCTCACTTTCATTTCGTATGTCTGGTTTACCAAGTTCGGCGTACCCATGGTTTCTTACGAATCTTGAGGGATTTGACCCAATCTCTCGCCGGGTTAATAGATTAGCACAATCGCTGTTTACACATCACTCATCACAAATTGTGCTAATCTATTCACTCCATTCGCACCCTCAAGTTCGTACTCCACTACTTTTTCCCTTCCGCCATTCTTCTTCTGATATACCGAGACCGTATCCCGCTTCTATCTCCATACGGTCTCGCGTATTCTCCATTTCTTACCTCTTCACCTTCTTTCTCCAACCACTGCTTCACCATGATAAAATCTTTGAATGGTTGGTGTTAACTTTTGGCCTGTGTAAGGCCTTGTATAGTTTGATACTGTTCTTTCCCCCCTAAACCTGAACTTCAACGCCTAACAGTGGAAACACTGTTTTACTTAAGTTTGGGGGGAACACCTTTTTTGTATATATTTTTGGTTTTTCTTTTTGTATATAATTTGTTTTTAGGGGGAGCACCGACAATTTTGACCCTCTTGGTATAGCCTGACAGTGAGGGCACTGTCAAGTTTAAGTTTGGGGGTGTGCTCGGTAAGCCTTCTTCATTCGCATTCATTTGTATATTTTGCATTTGCATACCCTATTAAAAACCCACAAAAATTAAAAAATTTTACAAAAAATATAAAAACTTTGTCGTCAAGTTAGCTAATAGGGTAACTTAGATCTTTATTCCGAAAGTTTAGTTGATATAATAGAAATAACTAAATTCTAGGCTTAGGGATTGAAAACCCTAAAAATAATCCTCATTCTGTCTAACTTTGGTAAGTATTTGATCAGTCGAAAATATTGTATATTTTAGCCGGCAATTTCCGTAACATTTGCATACATTTAGAAGTGTTCGGCATTCATATTCTACATATTAGCAAATCTGTCACAAAATATGAGATTTCATGTATTAGACTTTTAAACCGACACTTTAAGGGAAATTAACCGCATTCCATGGCATCGCATCATATCTGTATTTGCGCAACACTTGTCTTGAGTATGTGCAGGAAATACGGAAGAAAAAAGCAAAAGAGCTGATCAAAATTACGCCAACTCAAAGCCCTGAGATCTGGTAGCAATACAAAAGGAGATATTAAATTCTATATATCACATAAAGTCCAATACAACAGCCCAAGTTCAAACCAGAAGCCACAAGCTCCAAGGCTCCAAGTCAGCCGCGGAACCGCGGCAGGAGATGGCTTGCGCCGCGGTTCCGCGCCTCCTATGCCACATCATCATCTCATTTTCAGGGCAAAATTCTTACAGCGGGACCCACACCTCATTGTGATACATCAAGTTCCAGAATACCCTCGAAGATACTGCCAGATCAGCAAAGAAGATTAAGAAGGCTAATCCTAATTAAGCTCCTAAACTAATCCTCTTCTAGAAGCTCCTCCTAACTAATCACATCTAGAAGCTTCTCTCCTAACTAACTTTTGGAGGGAAATTTGAATTCCCTCAACAAACTTTTGGAGGGAAACTTAGAATTTGAAATCCTAGATCTAGGGTTAGTTATCTATAAATAGGAACCTAGACCTAGGGTTAAAGGCTAATCAATCTTTAATCTTCATTAGTTAAATAATCCCTCTTTCATCATCTTCTTCCACAAGTCTCGTGACAAGGCTTGTGCGAAACCCTAACCCTAATTCCACTCCAAATCCAAGATATTGAGTACCAATCGAGCAAGAAGCCTTCAACCTTTTAGGAGCCGAGCCGATCTTCAATCGGGCAAGTGATCCAAGCCGATCCGCGATCCACGGAGACGAGCGAAGCCAAGTCGACGATCGAATTCTTCCTCTTGTAGTTCTTGAGTGAATGTAATGAAATTGTTGATATAAATAAAAGGTGAAATTCTTTAATCTTGCTCTCTTTTAATTCTTGCATCATGATTAGATCTCAATTTGTAATTGTTCTTCTTGTTGTGATGTTTGAGTAAAACTCCGCTCGTAAAGGAGTCGAGACGAGTGTAGAATGATGATGTAACAAATCTTAATACGATTTTTAAGTCCTACGAGTTTTGTAAACCCTAGCAAGTTCAAGAATCGATGACCTAGTTTCGTAGCGATACTTTCTTGATTGTGATCGCTCGAAATTAGGGATCTACGATCGTTTCTTGAATTTACTAGAGGCTAGAATATGAATGATATCGATGAATGAACAAGGGATAAGATGAAACCCTAGTTTCACAAGAAATCCCTAATTCTTGTCGATCATCATCGATCTAGTATCAATTCATCGAAGGATAAGAATACGTAATTGTAAGATTACATCACATCTATAGATCCGATCGATTCCTACGAGCCTCATTTCGATTCTTGAGATTTGGTTTGGAAAAATCATCAAACGATCAATTCTTGATTCTATCTTTTAATGCTTTCTTAGATCTAGTTTTTTCTCTTTCTTGAACTTTAAATACAAATCTTGAATTGTTTGTTTTCTTTTCATTAAAGTTTCAACTCACCTAAATCAAAAGAAGAACGATTACACTTTCCCTGTGGACGATCCGCACTCACATACAAACTACATCCGACACCGTAGTTGATTGCGGTCAAATAATTTTTGGTTGTGATTTCTTTACTATTTCATAATACACATCAAGAATTCTATTCAATCAAATGGCGCCGTTGCCGGGGATAGTGCGCTAATAGTTCGTATTTTGAAATTTGAGTTGAGCAATTTATTCCATTATAAATTTTAGATCAAAAATTCGTGCAAACACTAATACGTGTGTTGTGATTTGATTGCGAGAAAATCTGGAATCATTGGAGCTGGAGAAAAAATTTTCTGAAAATTCCAGTGGACTCAGCAGCTGAACAGAAGCTCTCTGTAAAAATCCTGTACAGTGATCTCACCAGCCAAGCGCGTTTCCGCGGCAATACCCCTTCAAACGCGGCGGATCCGCGGCTATTCTAGCTCCTCTCTGCACAAATTTTCCCCAGTGAGTCTCTATCTTTCTTATCTCCTCCTCTGTCTGCTCCAATTGACAATTTGCTGCAGGTTTCTTTGCAAATAAATCGCAGCGCCGCAAAGCAAAATAAAATTTGTGCGTGTTTTTGATTCTTGTGGTTGTTGCATATTAATACGGAATTTAAGGGGCATGACCAAATCCAAATTAGGTGGGGATTTCATTACCCTTCCTAGGCCCCGAAAATCGCAAAACTTGCATCCTCATTTACCCTCATTAATTAAAAGAAATCTAGAGATGACTCTAAGGACCGTCGCGCTCAATTAGGACAAGAGAAGGCCGTGGGTAATTCATTGCTTATCCGAGTTTTCTTGTGGTGCCTAAGGCGAGTGTGTCTAAGGCTAGTGGTTTTTAATTAGGCCCACTACTTACGTAGTGGAGTACCTTCCCACTTACCTGGCACTTATCCGGCCACAGGGAGACAAAGAGGCAGTGGAGGATTCTATCCTGCGACTTGTCTTTTGGCAGTTAGGAGCGGTCTAGAGTTTGACCTAGGTGACCACTAGATTCTAGGGTTTGTGTGTTGCATTTGTTTTGTTGCATCATATTTTTTCAAAAATCCGTATCTTTTCAAAACAAACACCACATACATCATTTCCTCTAATTATACCAACGCTGCCACTTGTGCTACAACTATTTAGCACAATGTTAGGCTGGACACGGGATTCCATTTCCCGTCTTGTCCGCGTTTCTTTTATCGACCCCAGAGTCGGTAATTCTTCATCTTCTCCCCCACCACCCACCAAAACCGCGATGGACCCAAATCCATCAAACTTTAACACTACTCTGCCACCGCCCGCAGGTGCGCAGAATCTTCCACGCATTTCTCTCCAAGAGAGATGCTATCCTACACGTGTTACCCTTCCTACCTGTCTTTCTATACCACCTGCCATAGGGGAAAATTTTGAAATCAACCCCCAATTCATCAAACTTTTACCCAAATTTCATGGTCTTGATTCTGAAAACGCATACATGTTTATTTCCAAATTTGAAAATGTATGTGCTTTGATGGGGAATTCACAACTGTCTTTGGATGCTCTGCGTTTACGTCTTCTCCCATTCACTTTGTGCGATTTAGCCGAGAAGTGGCTTTACATCACACCCGCACATTCTATTTCAACATGGGACGAATTCGTTGCAGCATTCCTTAAGAAATTTTATTCCAATCATAAGACCGCCCGTGTTCGGAGCGAAATCTCTAAATTTACCCAACTTCCTAATGAACCATTTTGGAAATGCTTTGAACGATTCAAGGATCTTCTTATCCAATGCCCTCATCACGGAATCCCCAGATGGGATTTGTGTCGAATTATCTATGAGTGTGTTGATTTCACTACTAGACAGATGCTTGAAACCATGTGTCATTGCCAATTCCTATCTAAAGATGATGGTGAAGCTTGGAAATACTTAGAAGATTTAGCTCAAAACACATCACAATAGGAATGTGTTAGACCGCCACCATCTAGGGAAGATGTCAATCAGCTCGATGTTTCCGTCACCTTGAAAGCCGAAATGGCCGCAATACAAAGGAAACTCGACGCTATAGAAAACAAAATCTCCTCAGCCTCCCTAAACCAATCCACACTTCCCAAAACCGTGTGTGGCTGCTGTTCAAACCCTTCACATTTGACGGAAGAATGTCCTTTCAATGTACCGTTTCAAGGTCACACTAATACTTCACTTCAGCAAGGACCTAGAAACTATCCCTTTTCTTCCTCATATAATCAAGATTGGAGGAATCACCCGAACTTTGCTTGGAACCAATCACAATCTCAAAACATGGTTCCAATCCTAAACAATTTTCAAAGGGTCCCTCCACCACAACAGCAACCACCACTTCAATTGAGTCAGCACCCCTTCCAACCACAAAATTTTCAAAATCCTGCCAACACTTTTGCACTACATGAAAACTCTTTGCAATTGGCCGGTACTGATAATATCTCTGCACTGGTGCAAACCTTGGTTACTTTCATGAAACAATCCACTCAAGAGTCGGCAAGTTTTCAATCTTCCATCGATAATATGATAAAGATCATTCTCACTCAAAATGAGAATATCAAATCAATGGAAGCACAAATTGAACGAATAACAGCCGAAATAAGTGCTAGAGAAGAAGGGAATCTTCCATCTCAACCCGTACCTGATCCTGGACCTTCACATTACACTAATGTGGACGCTTTTACAACGTTGAGATCTGGAAGAGTGCTAGACAATCATTTGGGTGAACAAATTGATAATGATGAATTGATCATTAACACCCCGGCTTCAACTTCCACTTCCACTCACACTTCTACTTCTTACCCTATTTCGTCTAACTTACCTTCTTCTTCCGAGCCTATTCTCCGTGTTCCCAAAGGCTCGAACCCTCTACCCACCTCATCTTTTCCACCCCCACAAACTTCTCCACAAATGTTGGACCCAACACTTATTAATAGAGCTCCATTTCCAAATAGGTTGAGGCCCAAGAAACATGATGCCAAAATTGTTGGAGATAGTGCCCTCAGAGTCAATTATTGGATCACAGGCACGTGATTGCGATGATTGAGGGAGGACCTATCCCGGTAGAACAGTCTTACTCGAGATGATAGTATGCTATCTGGTTTATCTTTATCATCGTGTACTGTTTTAGGTGACCTGACATGTCGCTATTACACGTTGATAGAGCCCCTAGGATTCTTGCTTGACGACCAGCAGTATGATGGCGATCATATACGTGGGAGCTGGGGTCTATAAGCACATCCTTAAATGGTCCCTAGTCGTAGGAGTTTCGAGATAGGGCATCGATACTCCATTAGTAGACTAGTGTATACAGTCGAGACCCCGACGAGGGGCGGTGGCCGGTCTCACAAGCCACTGGTGTCAGTTGGTTCACCTAAGATGTATACAGGTGCTCATTGGGTTATGAGTACACCGGACAGGACTCGCCGGGAACCTGCTAGTTGGGCTTATACCTGACGTCAGATAGCAGTTCCCTGGTGACATGTGTACAGGTTAGTTCATCGACCTGAGGATCGTCATTTGTCTCGTGTAAGTTCCCACTGTGCTTTGATTACTACCCTACCACGGCTCAAAGGAGTCGTGCAAACAGGTTTTAGTTGGGTACAGTCCCGAGCCACATGGAGGCAGTGAGCGGATCTTCAGGGGTTCGTCTCTCCCGGTATTGGGGGTGAGGTCGTGCTGTGTCTAGGAGAGCCATTACGCAAAGCCCTCGGCCGAGGCAGGAGATTTACTGGTAGGTATTCCAGTAGTATCTCAGGGCGTTCTGGGCTACACTTCGACACGACTTGTACCGCTTTTGGGGGTCTGACTTTTACCAACCCCCTAGGCCCGCCATGCGATACTCATAGACGAACGGACCGGACTGTACGGATATTGTCACTGACAGGCTCAGTAGGGTGTCAGGATGAGTTTACTCATCGACGTCCCTTTTGGTCAATAGCTGGTGGCCCGTCACGTATTGGCTAATACCTCTGACGTGCTAGTGGTTAAATCCACAGCCATAGTATTGACGAGTCTTTAGAGTCCACCACACTTTCAGTTACTCAAGCTTTCGGGCGAAACGCTGTAGAGGCCGTATGGAGATATGGCAGGGTCCGATCAGATACGTGCGGTATTGAACGGATAAGGATCGGACAGTTTTGTACTAGTGGCCATATAGTTATATGGCAGGGTTCGATCAGATACGTGCGGTATTGCACGGATCAGGATCGAACGGATTTTACTAGCCGGCTTTGGTTTAAGCCGGTACTAGTTTAGTACAGTGTAGATTTTGTCTCATTGCATTTGTATCCGGACGGAATACAGATGCGGGTGTGTATGCACAGTATTGGGGTTTTCCTGTAATTTATTACGGGACCAGTTTTCTGGAGTTGCCAGTTTGCATTCCGTTCCGGCCGGTTTTCCTTTGTTCTTTCCCGGCCGGACTTTTCCGATGGAGGGGGTAATTTGCAGTTTTGCAAATTACATTTGTGGAGGGGTTTTCTTGCATAATGATTGATTATGATAGCTTCATATCTTTTGCTCCATACTTTTGCATTTATTGTGATTGAAAGGGTATGGGTTTGATGTAAGGAAAAAGCATGGTTCATGTTTTCTTGTCTCTTGATGTGGTCACCTCTTGATTGATCCTACACTCACCTCCCTTCTTATGGTTGGCATTCTCATTTTTTTCCTCCACCACATTATCATTCTCACTTGATGAAAGAAAGAACACTTGAGAGAAAGAAAAAGTATGAGAGAGTTCATCTTGATTATGTGAGGAATTCTTCATCTCCTTCTTCTTCTTGTTTTGGAAAAATGAAAGCACCATTTTTCCTAACCCCATTCCTCCATCAAGGCAACAACAAACCCCAAATGAGACTAGCATGATCTACTACACATTCTACAGCATATCTTGGGCATGTCGAGTTGCCGGCTTCATGCTCGAGTTGCCTCGGTATTGAGGCGGGAGCCCGTAAAAGACGCAGGCGATGTGGTGCCCTTTCCGGCGAGGAGGCGACGATATGGAGACTACACTTTCCGCGGGAGATCGGGGCGATGATGAGAAGACCGGAGGACTCGGATCTCTTGGTATACTTCTCACCCTATCTCTTGATTGCTAGCGTTAGGTTAATGGTTACGATCCTGGTTTTCTTTGTCCGCGGTAGCGCCGGTTTCCGAGTAAGGAAAAATTTTGATTCCGCAATTTGGCCTCGAGTAAGACGGCCGGGGCGCTGCCGTGGCGCAACATGGTATCAGAGCCACGCCATTAACCTTACCTAGCTTCGTTTGATGTGTTTGCGTTTCCGATCGACCGAAATTTCCAAAAACCGTATTTTTATTGCACATCAGTTTCTGTCGAAATTTTTTGAAGTCCAAAAATTTTTCAGGTGGTTGCAGAATGATGTGCAGGGAAATATAAGAGATCTGGTAAAATTTGGTACCCTGAATCCTTCATTGCACCGCGGAAGAGCGGCCAAAGTATTGCTTTGGCCGCGCTTCCGCCGCGAGTTAAATTCTTCACTTTACCAAATTTTTCCAGATTGTCTTGCACTTGAAAATGGGGTTTTTGGAATATTAAAATTAGGCCCAGGTTTTCTGTGAGTGCTACAGTTTTAAATTGGGGGCCCACTTGTTAATTTTTGGTCAATCGGAAAATTTTAAACACATTTTTTCAAAGTGTATACATTATATCTGCGACCGTGAATGTCACTCGATCGGTAAATCCGGTCTAACTGCTATAGCCCGGTTAGACGGATTTGCGAACGTGACTTTCACGTTGATGTTCTATGTTTATGCTGTGATGTTGCGGATCGGTCGTGGGGGATAGCCTGGAAGCAATGCTAGTGCAGTTTTGTTGTATTATGTACATTTGATATTGCGGGGCGAGCGTCCGACATGTGGACTGCCGTCACTGCCTGTTTGTATTATTCTTTTGGGGCACGACCTGGTTGCGGTCGATGTACCCGGTGTATGTATATTTTACTTTCTGTACTAGGGTTACCCCACGGAGGGGTGCACGGATAGCCGGGTTCTGGAGGGCAACAAGCCCGCATCTCATGGCATTGGGACGGAGGGGGCTTTAGTCTGGAATTGGCGGGCTGTTCGACGCACTCGTAGGGGGTACAGGTTGACCCAGGAGGGGTGCCCAAGTTACCGGATTCCGTGAAGTGCTGGGTGGTCCATTCACGGTGCTGGAGGGGGCTGCCTCGCTTCAGGTCTTGGCGGGTGACTTGCCGCGCCCGTAGGGGTCTAGGATTTCATTGCACAGGCTATCCACACGACCAAGGGAACGTCGGGTTTCAGCAGCGGCTCTGTGAAACCCGGGGCTTCCAGATATCTGTGTTGTTCTGTGATGCTGCATTTTTCTGTGATGTTGCATTTTATTCACGCCTTGAGCGAAATACTATATATTGGTATATATATTAGTAGATGTTGTATATGTTTTACATCCGCGCTAGTCCAGTCCCCGCTCTGCCGTTAGTTAGCTAACCTAACGGGTGATGACGGGACCCAGTGGCGAATGCGGATGGCATATACGTACGTCAGTATATTTTCGTTCTTTGTGGTGTGATTAATTGATGGGACTGCGTTGATTCGGATCAATGCAAGATAAACAAACCTAATCTGATGTTGTTGGAACATTTTTCAAAAAGCTGTTATTGCAAGGACGTTCGCTTTTGTTTTGCATCGTGGTATTCATTTGGAATATCCTGCTCCTCAGTCGACGAGGCAAGGGCCGAGATCCCTTCACCGGGAGTGACCCCTTGGACAGAAGTTTGCGTCAGGGCATTAACTTCACTATAGCCGATTACTTTTGCTTTGCTTCGTGGTATTCAGTTGGAATATCCTGCACCTCATCGTACGGGGAAAGAGCCGAGATCCCTTCACCAGGAGTGACCTCTTTAGTAAAGGTTTTCGTCACTATATTTTTATAAAAGGCTATGCAGTTCCTTCGACGATATCAAGATTCATTACGTAAAAGGTTTTTTCGCCAAAAACCAGCCGTAGCCCTCCGTCATTTCCTACAGGTATTATTTGGTATTCGTGCTGCGTTTGTTGACCTAGTCAAGACGTAGTGTTCGGTAGCTAAGTGGTACTTGTTTGTTGCATAAGTGGGATTGGTTAGGACAGTCGTGCGGCCTTGTTGACTCCGTCAAGGGAACGTACGTGTGGGTTTAATGCAATCCAGATAATGACGGGATGAACTTGACTAGGACTCTTTGATTTGTTGACTCCGTCAAGGTCACTTGAGTCCTAGGGGTAAAAACACACATCGGGAGTTTCAAAAGAACTGAAACTTGCCAGGCATGCGCATACCTTCTGGAGTGTGGTGACTTGAGTGGATTCCGTCAAGTTATCATGCGATGATAGTTGGATCCCGATTCCCACTGATGAGTTAGTATACTCCTCGGGTGACCCCGACTAATTCTTCTTTCAGGTTTGGAGGAGAATTTGAAGTACAGTGGGAGGTTTCCAGATTAGTTAAAGTGATAACCATTCTGATCTAGGATAGAGTGCACGCTGAGTGTTTCTTTTCTCTCTCTCTGGCAGCGACCATTGACCCGACCCTGGACTATGACTCAGTGACCAAGTTGACCGAACCTTCTTAACACTGGCTTTTGGATTGTCAGAGTTGCAGACCTCATTGCCACTCCTACTTTTACCCTTTTCTCCAGGACACCCCGTATTACGAACGTCCACTTCCATTGGACAAAACCATCGTATGGTTAGATACGAACTCGAAGGACTTCGAGGATGGTTTCTGGTTCTGGAGAAAACGGATAGGATTATTCAGTTGTCTTTTCTTTTCACCTTCTCTCAGGTTGCGAGTACTCCTTGGTTTAGGAGTAGTACACCTATTACGCAAATTGGATAGTCTTCTTCCAAACCATAGGCTGGTGCCGACCGGTAGGGAATGAAGAAAACCAGTTAGCCTAAAACGGTGTACAGAAGGTATTAAGTTAAGACAAAGCAAGGGATTAGTAGGAGGGTAAAGTAAATTGCGACTGATATTCACGACCAAACCAAGTATTTCTTCGCCAATACTAAATCACCTTTGTATTTCTCCAGGACACTCCGTATCACTACGAAGATCCCATTTTATTGGATAATCCATCGTATGGTTATATACGAACTCGAAAGGAACTTGTTCCAGTTCGGGGATGGATCCTGGTTCAGGAGAAATAGGAATAAAGTACATTCAGGTGTCTTTTATCTTCACCTTCTCTCGCATTGCGAGTGCTCCTAGGATTAGGACAGTACACCCTTTATGCTTTTTGGATAGTCTTCTTCCAAACCATAGGCTGGTGCCAAACGGTAGGGAAGGAAGAAAACCATTTGGCCTAAAGGGGTGTACAGAAGGTAATGACTAAAGACATATAAAGGGATTTGGAGAGGTGGCAAAGAATTATACGGTTATAGTTGTGAATCTGGATAATGGAAGAGGCATTACTAGGAATACCAGGATACCCCGAAGAAACATTTCAATGTTTCAGTTTCACTGTATACTGTTAATGGAAAACTGATTTTCCGATTAGACACTTACTCCAGGGTATGTATTTACCAGGTATGATTCTCACATCTGTATGGTTTTACAAGATGATGAGTGGGAGTAAGTTATTGGGAATTGGGTGATCATCCTCATTATATCGGGATTCGTTGTAATCGGTGATATTTGAGGAAGTCACCTGGGTTGTTTGCCGGTCGGCAAATATTTGGCTTTGAATATCCGCTGTTGTGCACCAATTTCAAATTGATATATCTGTACGTCTATTTTCATAGAGTGAGATATACCTTTTGATATTATGTCGATGACATTTACCTATATCAGTGGATGGTTAGGTAAGGAGCATTAAACAGCGGTGTAATTCTTCTTAACCATAAGTACAGTTTTCAACCTACGACGCACAGTGAAAGAGTTGTGAGACTCAGCGGACTTATACAGAGTACTGTATGTTGTCCAGTGTCCATTAGGACAGAGGGGTTGGTCCTCATACTATATTCTGTTTACTTTTAACTTCTCTAGTTCTTAGACATGTGCTTCGTGGAAACACAGGGTCTAAGTTTTGAGGAGTTATAGGTATTTGAATAGAGTAGAGAACCAGGTGTAGCAAGTATCGGGATTCTTCAAAGTGATCGAAGATGTAGATACTTGTGTATGGTATTCAGTTGATAGTAATGATGAAGACAGATTGCTTCTCTTTCAGGTCACTCATAATTGGAAGCATTCCTAAGTTGAGTAACGCTGATTGACCTCCTTCCATTTAGTTGACATGCACTGGAGATAGATGCATGATTTGAATCTGGTTAAATTAAATCAGTGCCTCTGTTCCTATATTGGATATAGAACAGTTCATATCTTAACGATGTTAAGGTACGGGGAGTTGTCCGGCTTATGCTTAAAACCAGACACTGGACAACCCAAGGCACGTTTCTGTAATGGCTGCTTGTGGGTTGACCCAGGCTATGACGAGGGTTGATTTTCTACCATCTGGAAGATCGATAGTGATATTGTTCTTAACTCGCCACAATTTAAAAGGAAATGGTTATTTTTCAGAAAAACAGTAGTGGGAGTATGGTAGAACTGGAAGTAATTCCAGAACCACAAACGATTACTGAAGATTTGATAAGGAACCTAAAGATTCAATCTGATTTGACATTCCATTGGCCACTCCGCAGATAAGGTGGGTAACTTCAGGCACCCGAGAGGTACTCCGGTAGCCTCAAGGACGGTGACAGGGAAGTTCTTGTTTACCCACACTTGCCATTGTTGTTGTTCCAGACTGCGAGACCCGGCAGGAGGATGAGTATAGCGTCGTTCTAAACTAGCTTTAGAAGTGCACGTCTATATGACTCTGCCAGAGAGTTGTCGTAGTCAGTGGGAGCAGCGGAAGCATTGGTGGACATCAGGCTTATGTCTATTTATAGACTAAAGCAGATGTAGCGGAGATAGATCATCTATTTCTGATGTGACAGTCATAGGTTTGACGTCATCAGAATAGGGGATGGATCTGTTGAGAAGGTAGTAGGAAGTGATATTCCTATACTACGATCGGTTATACTTTGGTCGTCACACAGTGGTTTCTCCACAAAGGACTTGGATATTATATCAGACATACTGGTTACTAGATGTATGGTTTTAGATCTAGATTTGGGTGGTTTCCCAATCTGGGTACCTTGACAGCATTCTATGAGTATTTAGAATGGACGACTACTGACACGGTAGTGCACCTGCAGTTGATGGAGTCACCCTCTCTAAAGGTGTCTTACAGACTAAAGGGGAGAGGGATACGCATGATTGATAGATCACTTGCTTAAGCAATTGAGTCAATCATGAGATGTCAAGTACCACACCAGATGTTGTTCTTGCACTAGATGCAATAAGTTGATATTGATCCAATCCTGGAGGAACAGTCGGAAGCAATTTTAGAACATAAGTGAATGTTCTAGGGATATGATAACGGCTGCCTCCTTTAGGAGACGGTTGTCACTCCAGGCTTCCAAGGTGACATGGACGACAAGGAGGTTGTCAGAGTTATAGTTCTCCCTCTGATGAGGGACTGTATTTTGGACAGGTGGTCCAAGGCAATACTGAGGGAGGCATGGCGCAGGATACTGATTAAGTTCAGTTGACGATACAGTCTAAGAAGTTTGGATTTGGAGTTCATTTATGAGCTAGGTCCCATCAGACATCCGGACATTCTAAGACAGGTATTGCTCATTTCGGGAGATGGCTTTCTCCGCGAACTTGAGATATAGAGAGACATAGAAAGAAACATCACAGCGGATCCACTCACTGAGGCTATTCCTCGAACGCAATAGTTTCGCAAACGAGCTTTGTGAGACTGACCAGTAGAGGAGTTGGGTGTTCGGTATCACACGGGCTGTGAGTATGGGGCATCGCAATAATTAGCCTTGAGTGCAAATGGGAGATTGTTGGAGATAGTGCCCTCAGTGTCAATTATTGGATCACAGGCACGTGATTGCGATGATTGAGGGAGGACCTATCCCGGTAGAACAGTCTTACTCGAGATGATAGTATGCTATCTGGTTTATCTTTATCATCGTGTACTGTTTTAGGTGACCTGACATGTCGCTATTACACGTTGATAGAGCCCCTAGGATTCTTGCTTGACGACCAGCAGTATGATGGCGATCATATACGTGGGAGCTGGGGTCTATAAGCACATCCTTAAATGGTCCCTAGTCGTAGGAGTTTCGAGATAGGGCATCGATACTCCATTAGTAGACTAGTGTATACAGTCGAGACCCCGACGAGGGGCGGTGGCCGGTCTCACAAGCCACTGGTGTCAGTTGGTTCACCTAAGATGTATACAGGTGCTCATTGGGTTATGAGTACACCGGACAGGACTCGCCGGGAACCTGCTAGTTGGGCTTATACCTGACGTCAGATAGCAGTTCCCTGGTGACATGTGTACAGGTTAGTTCATCGACCTGAGGATCGTCATTTGTCTCGTGTGAGTTCCCACTGTGCTTTGATTACTACCCTACCACGGCTCAAAGGAGTCGTGCAAACAGGTTTTAGTTGGGTACAGTCCCGAGCCACATGGAGGAAGTGAGCGGATCTTCAGGGGTTCGTCTCTCCCGGTATTGGGGGTGAGGTCGCGCTGTGTCTAGGAGAGCCATTACGCAAAGCCCTCGGCCGAGGCAGGAGATTTACTGGTAGGTATTCCAGTAGTATCTCAGGGCGTTCTGGGCTACACTCCGACACGACTTGTACCGCTTTTGGGGGTCTGACTTTTACCAACCCCCTAGGCCCGCCATGCGATACTCATAGACGAACGGACCGGACTGTACGGATATTGTCACTGACAGGCTCAGTAGGGTGTCAGGATGAGTTCGCTCATCGACGTCCCTTTTGGTCAATAGCTGGTGGCCCGTCACGTATTGGCTAATACCTCTGACGTGCTAGTGGTTAAATCCACAGCCATAGTATTGACGAGTCTTTAGAGTCCACCACACTTTCAGTTACTCAAGCTTTCGGGCGAAACGCTGTAAAGGCCGTATGGAGATATGGCAGGGTCCGATCAGATACGTGCGGTATTGCACGGATAAGGATCGGACAGTTTTGTACTAGTGGCCGTATAGTTATATGGCAGGGTTCGATCAGATACGTGCGGTATTGCACGGATCAGGATCGAACGGATTTTACTAGCCGGCTTTGGTTTAAGCCGGTACTAGTTTAGTACAGTGTAGATTTTGTCTCATTGCATTTGTATCCGGACGGAATACAGATGCGGGTGTGTATGCACAGTATTGGGGTTTTCCTGTAATTTATTACGGGACCAGTTTTCTGGAGTTGCCAGTTTGCATTCCGTTCCGGCCGGTTTTCCTTTGTTCTTTCCCGGCCGGACTTTTCCGATGGAGGGGGTAATTTGCAGTTTTGCAAATTACATTTGTGGAGGGGTTTTCTTGCATAATGATTGATTATGATAGCTTCATATCTTTTGCTCCATACTTTTGCATTTATTGTGATTGAAAGGGTATGGGTTTGATGTAAGGAAAAAGCATGGTTCATGTTTTCTTGTCTCTTGATGTGGTCACCTCTTGATTGATCCTACACTCACCTCCCTTCTTATGGTTGGCATTCTCATTTTTTTCCTCCACCACATTATCATTCTCACTTGATGAAAGAAAGAACACTTGAGAGAAAGAAAAAGTATGAGAGAGTTCATCTTGATTATGTGAAGAATTCTTCATCTCCTTCTTCTTCTTGTTTTGGAAAAATAAAAGCACCATTTTTCCTAACCCCATTCCTCCATCAAGGCAACAACAAACCCCAAATGAGACTAGCATGATCTACTACACATTCTACAGCATATCTTAGGCATGTCGAGTTGCCGGCTTCATGCTCGAGTTGCCTCGGTATTGAGGCGGGAGCCCGTAAAAGACGCAGGCGATGTGGTGCCCTTTCCGGCGAGGAGGCGACGATATGGAGACTACACTTTCCGCGGGAGATCGGGGCGATGATGAGAAGACCGGAGGACTCGGATCTCTTGGTATACTTCTCACCCTATCTCTTGATTGCTAGCGTTAGGTTAATGGTTACGATCCGGGTTTTCTTTGTCCGCGGTAGCGCCGGTTTCCGAGTAAGGAAAAATTTTGATTCCGCAATTTGGCCTCGAGTAAGACGGCCGGGGCGCTGCCGTGGCGCAACACAAATGGAGAAGATTGTGGACATGTTTAAGGAAGTTAACATCAACATCCCTCTCCTAGATGCTATTCAACAAGTTCCGTCCTATGCAAAAACTCTTAAGAACTTGTGCACTAGGAAAAGGAAGACTCAAGTGCCTAAAAAAATCTTCATGTCAAGTACTGTAGACACGGCTTTTCCCCAACAATTACCACGGAAACGTAAGGACCCTGGCTGTCCTACTATTTCCATTTTTATTGGGGAGAAACACATCAACCGTGCGTTACTTGACCTTGGCGCTAGTGTTAACTTACTTCCTTACTCGGTATATGAGCAACTAGGTATCGGAGTGTTAAAGCCTTCGAGCATAACTCTCCAGATGGCTGACCGATCAATCACCAAACCTAGGGGTAAACTGGAGGATGTGTTAATAAAAGTCGGGGAATTTGTATTTCCTGTGGATTTTATTGTACTTGATACACAGCCTGTAGTAAACCCACGGAATCAAATTCCGGTGATTTTAGGTCGCCCCTTTTTGGCCACTTCCAATGCTATAATCAACTGTCGTAACGGTTCTATGACCCTATCTTTCGGGAATAGGTCAATAGAGCTGAACATTTACAAGTTGGGAAGTATACCCTCCGAACCTACTGCTCAGGTCTGTTCTGTCGACTTAATGGATGTCGACAGCAGCGAATTTAATGATCCTCCTGATATCGATCTTGACTCTTTTCATACGTTATTGTTTGACCCAACTATGTATCATACACATACGGACTCTTCCACCGAGATGTCCGGGTCAACAATTAACACGGATTATGAACTGCTTTTAGAGTCTGAAGATCACCCCGCACCTTGTGATGACATTATTCTTCGGGGTATTGATAGAACTTTTGAGGAAATCTTCGCTGAAAAACTTGCATTTCTGAACAACACGGGTGTTGAGATGAATCATCTTCCAGTCATTGAAATTGAACCTCCACCCCTTCTTCTGAATTGTAAAAAGAATGCGAGTTATCCATCACATACACTGTATCGTCTCTCCAAAACGAGACGCACACACATTCTATTCCACCACTTACCTTTTCCCCACATTTTCTTCCACCAACCCGAGCACTGCATTGATAAATTTTTTGAATGGTTGGTGCTAATATTTGGTCTTTGCAAAGCTTGGCATCGACCAATAATTTTTGACCCCCTCATATGATTTTCAAAAGCTTAACATTGCATAACTCAAGTTTGGGGGGGTATAATCGGGCTCTTGAAAATAAAATTTTTACAAAATGATGAGCCAAAAACAAGTTTGGGGGAGATTCTTCACTTATATATTTTGCCCCCACTAATAAATTCCTCCCAAGCTTACAGGTTTTTCGAGATTTAGCAGAATGCAACAGTGAGGACACTGTTGAAAACAAGTTTGGGGGAGGTTTGTGCTTATTTTCGCATCATTTGCATATCATTTGCATAAGCACAAAACATTTCTTTAAAAAAAAAACTATAAAAATTTAAAAAAAAATTCAAAAATTATAAAAATATTTTTTGTATATAAATAAGATAATGAAAGTCTAGATAGTGAAAAATTACATCCATGAGATTAGAAAAATTTAAGAAAACTAAGAAAATTAGAAGTTTTCTTATACGAACTAGTAATAAGTAGTTATGAGCCATTGTCCTAAGGGTTAGTAAGATGAAGGACGTCACTAATCTGAGGATAAAAATAAGTCTGAAAAATAATTTCTATTCTGGAAGCCAAACATTTTGAACGTTTCTACCCTGCTATTCGCACTTACACACGTCTTGAAGCCTGGGATAGTAGAGGATACCTTGAAATGCTCTTGTTTTAAAGCCAAAAGTATGAAAAAAAAATGGTGAAAAAAAATGGACACTGGTTTTGTTATCACCGAGGGAAATAAAAATATATAGCAAAGGGTGCCTCTTCACCTAGTGCCCTAAGGCCAACTGGTCTGGGAGTCACTGCTATACCTAAGGTGGTGCAAGATTAGGAAAATACACCAAATAAGCAAGCACATGAGTAATCGGTCGGTTAGTACCTCAAGAAGTATTAACGGTCGCATGAAAGTGTGTGAGCTCATCGAAAAAAAAAAAAAATATATATATATATATATATATATATACTGAGGCTGATGGGCAAGAGTATGATAGCTTGAATTGAATTCTCCGGGTGTAGGGATGTCTTTACACACACGCAGGGTGATATGATCGGTGTTTGGAAGAAAGATAGGAATGAAGAATAAGACGATGTTTTATTGAGGGAGGACGTGATTTCTGACATCTTTTCATGACCATTAAGATAGGGCTCATGACAACCGAAAAGCTAGCTTAGTTGGAAACCCTAATTTTCAAAGTCTTTCTTTTACAATTCTTTTCTTTAAATGTAATATTCATGATCTTGCTTTTATTATTGGATTTTGTGGGTGCAATCCGCTGAAAAACCTCAGGAGACAACACTCCTCCTACTAGGGACACCTAGAGGTTTAAAGGCTTGTTGCACGTGCTCAGTGCAATCGTGTTGCCTACGAAAGTGTGCTAGTTAGTTTTTCTTTTTCTTTATTTTCTCCTTCTCTTTTTAATAAAACATTCGCTCGAGACGATCGAAATTAAGTTTGGGGGTATTTGATCAGTCGAAAATATTGTATATTTTAGCCGGCAATTTCCGTAACATTTGCATACATTTAGAAGTGTTCGGCATTCATATTCTACATATTAGCAAATCTGTCACAAAATATGAGATTTCATGTATTAGACTTTTAAACCGACACTTTAAGGGAAATTAACCGCATTCCATGGCATCGCATCATTTCTGTATTTGCGCAACACTTGTCTTGAGTATGTGCAGGAAATACGGAAGAAAAAAGCAAAAGAGCTGATCAAAATTACGCCAACTCAAAGCCCTGAGATCTGGTAGCAATACAAAAGGAGATATTAAATTCTATATATCACATAAAGTCCAATACAAATGCCCAAGTTCAAACCAGAAGCCACAAGCTCCAAGGCTCCAAGTCAGCCGCGGAACCGCGGCAGGAGATGGCTTGCGCCGCGGTTCCGCGCCTCCTATGCCACATCATCATCTCATTTTCAGGGCAAAATTCTTACAGCGGGACCCACACCTCATTGTGATACATCAAGTTCCAGAATACCCTCGAAGATACTGCCAGATCAGCAAAGAAGATTAAGAAGGCTAATCCTAATTAAGCTCCTAAACTAATCCTCTTCTAGAAGCTCCTCCGAACTAATCACATCTAGAAGCTTCTCTCCTAACTAACTTTTGGAGGGAAATTTGAATTCCCTCAACAAACTTTTGGAGGGAAACTTAGAATTTGAAATCCTAGATCTAGGGTTAGTTATCTATAAATAGGAACCTAGACCTAGGGTTAAAGGCTAATCAATCTTTAATCTTCATTAGTTAAATAATCCCTCTTTCATCATCTTCTTCCACAAGTCTCGTGACAAGGCTTGTGCGAAACCCTAACCCTAATTCCACTCCAAATCCAAGATATTGAGTACCAATCGAGCAAGAAGCCTTCAACCTTTTAGGAGCCGAGCCGATCTTCAATCGGGCAAGTGATCCAAGCCGATCCGCGATCCACGGAGACGAGCGAAGCCAAGTCGACGATCGAATTCTTCCTCTTGTAGTTCTTGAGTGAATGTAATGAAATTGTTGATATAAATAAAAGGTGAAATTCTTTAATCTTGCTCTCTTTTAATTCTTGCATCATGATTAGATCTCAATTTGTAATTGTTCTTCTTGTTGTGATGTTTGAGTAAAACTCCGCTCGTAAAGGAGTCGAGACGAGTGTAGAATGATGATGTAACAAATCTTAATACGATTTTTAAGTCCTACGAGTTTTGTAAACCCTAGCAAGTTCAAGAATCGATGACCTAGTTTCGTAGCGATACTTTCTTGATTGTGATCGCTCGAAATTAGGGATCTACGATCGTTTCTTGAATTTACTAGAGGCTAGAATATGAATGATATCGATGAATGAACAAGGGATAAGATGAAACCCTAGTTTCACAAGAAATCCCTAATTCTTGTCGATCATCATCGATCTAGTATCAATTCATCGAAGGATAAGAATACGTAATTGTAAGATTACATCACATCTATAGATCCGATCGATTCCTACGAGCCTCATTTCGATTCTTGAGATTTGGTTTGGAAAAATCATCAAACGATCAATTCTTGAATTTATCTTTTAATGCTTTCTTAGATCTAGTTTTTTCTCTTTCTTGAACTTTAAATACAAATCTTGAATTGTTTGTTTTCTTTTCATTAAAGTTTCAACTCACCTAAATCAAAAGACGAACGATTACACTTTCCCTGTGGACGATCCGCACTCACATACAAACTACATCCGACACCGTAGTTGATTGCGGTCAAATAATTTTTGGTTGTGATTTCTTTACTATTTCATAATACACATCAAGAATTCTATTCAATCAAATGGCGCCGTTGCCGGGGATAGTGCGCTAATAGTTCGTATTTTGAAATTTGAGTTGAGCAATTTATTCCATTATAAATTTTAGATCAAAAATTCGTGCAAACACTAATACGTGTGTTGTGATTTGATTGCGAGAAAATCTGGAATCATTGGAGCTGGAGAAAAAATTTTCTGAAAATTCCAGTGGACTCAGCAGCTGAACAGAAGCTCTCTGTAAAAATCCTGTACAGTGATCTCACCAGCCAAGCGCGTTTCCGCGGCAATACCCCTTCAAACGCGGCAGATCCGCGGCTATTCTAGCTCCTCTCTGCATAAATTTTCCCCAGTGAGTCTCTATCTTTCTTATCTCCTCCTCTGTCTGCTCCAATTGACAATTTGCTGCAGGTTTCTTTGCAAATAAATCGCAGCGCCGCAAAGCAAAATAAAATTTGTGCGTGTTTTTGATTCTTGTGGTTGTTGCATATTAATACGGAATTTAAGGGGCATGACCAAATCCAAATTAGGTGGGGATTTCATTACCCTTCCTAGGCCCCGAAAATCGCAAAACTTGCATCCTCATTTACCCTCATTAATTAAAAGAAATCTAGAGATGACTCTAAGGACCGTCGCGCTCAATTAGGACAAGAGAAGGCCGTGGGTAATTCATTGCTTATCCCAGTTTTCTTATGGTGCCTAAGGCGAGTGTGTCTAAGGCTAGTGGTTTTTAATTAGGCCCACTACTTACGTAGTGGAGTACCTTCCCACTTACCTGGCACTTATCCGGCCACAGGGAGACAAAGAGGCAGTGGAGGATTCTATCCTGCGACTTGTCTTTTGGCAGTTAGGAGCGGTCTAGAGTTTGACCTAGGTGACCACTAGATTTTAGGGTTTGTGTGTTGCATTTGTTTTGTTGCATCATATTTTTTCAAAAATCCGTATCTTTTCAAAACAAACACCACATACATCATTTCCTCTAATTATACCAACGCTACCACTTGTGCTACAACCATTTAGCACAATGTTAGGCTGGACACGGGATTCCATTTCCCGTCTTGTCCGCGTTTCTTTTATCGACCCCAGAGTCGGTAATTCTTCATCTTCTCCCCCACCACCCACCACACCCGCGATGGACCCAAATCCATCAAACTTTAACACTACTCTGCCACCGCCCGCAGGTGCGCAGAATCTTCCACGCATTTCTCTCCAAGAGAGATGCTATCCTACACGTGTTACCCTTCCCACCTGTCTTTCTATACCACCTGCCATAGGGGAAAATTTTGAAATCAACCCCCAATTCATCAAACTTTTACCCAAATTTCATGGTCTTGATTCTGAAAACGCATACATGTTTATTTCCAAATTTGAAAATGTATGTGCTTTGATGGGGAATTCACAACTGTCTTTGGATGCTCTGCGTTTACGTCTTCTCCCATTCACTTTGTGCGATTTAGCCGAGAAGTGGCTTTACATCACACCCGCACATTCTATTTCAACATGGGACGAATTCGTTGCAGCATTCCTTAAGAAATTTTATTCCAATCACAAGACCGCCCGTGTTCGGAGCGAAATCTCTAAATTTACCCAACTTCCCAATGAACCATTTTGGAAATGCTTTGAATGATTCAAGGATCTTCTTATCCAATGCCCTCATCACGGAATCACCAGATGGGATTTGTGTCGAATTATCTATGAGGGTGTTGATTTCACTACTAGACAGATGCTTGAAACCATGTGTCATTGCCAATTCCTATCTAAAGATGATGGTGAAGCTTGGAAATACTTAGAAGATTTAGCTCAAAACACATCACAATGGGAAAGTGTTAGACCACCACCATCTAGAGAAGATGTCAATCAGCTCGATGTTTCCGTCACCTTGAAAGCCGAAATGGCCGCAATACAAAGGAAACTCGACGCTATAGAAAACAAAATCTCCTCAGCCTCCCTAAACCAATCCACACTTCCCAAAACCGTGTGTGGCTGCTGTTCAAACCTTTCACATTTGACGGAAGAATGTCCTTTCAATGTACCGTTTCAAGGTCACGCTAATACTTCACTTCAGCAAGGACCTGGAAACTATCCCTTTTCTTCCTCATATAATCAAGATTGGAGGAATCACCCGAACTTTGCTTGGAACCAATCACAATCTCAAAACACGGTTCCAATCCTAAACAATTTTCAAAGGGTCCCTCCACCACAACAGCAACCACCACTTCAATTGAGTCAGCACCCCTTCCAACCATAAAATTTCAAAATCCTGCCAACACTTTTGCACTACATGAAAACTCTTTGCAATTGGCCGGTACTGATAATATCTCTGCACTGGTGCAAACCTTGGTTACTTTCATGAAACAATCCACCCAAGAGTCGGCAAGTTTTCAATCTTCCATCGATAATATGATAAAGATCATTCTCACTCAAAATGAGAATATCAAATCAATGGAAGCACAAATTGAACGAATAACAGCCGAAATAAGTGCTAGAGAAGAAGGGAATCTTCCATCTCAACCCGTACCTGATCCTAGACCTTCACATTACACTAATGTGGACGCTTTTACAACGTTGAGATCTGGAAGAGTGCTAGACAATCATTTGGGTGAACAAATTGATAATAATGAATTGATCATTAACACCCCGGCTTCAACTTCCACTTCCACTCACACTTCTACTTCTTACCCTATTTCGTCTAACTTACCTTCTTCTTCCGAGCCTATTCTCCGTGTTCCCAAAGGCTCGAACCCTCTACCCACCTCATCTTTTCCACCCCCACAAACTTCTCCACAAATGTTGGACCCAACACTTATTAATAGAGCTCCATTTCCAAATAGGTTGAGGCCCAAGAAACGTGATGCCCAAATGGAGAAGATTGTGGACATGTTTAAGGAAGTTAACATCAACATCCCTCTCCTAGATGCTATTCAACAAGTTCCGTCCTATGCAAAAACTCTTAAGAACTTGTGCACTAGGAAGAGGAAGACTCAAGTGCCTAAAAAAATCTTCATGTCAAGTACTGTAGACACGGCTTTTCCCCAACAATTACCACGGAAACGTAAGGACCCTGGCTGTCCTACTATTTCCATTTTTATTGGGGAGAAACACATCAACCGTGCGTTACTTGACCTTGGCGCTAGTGTTAACTTACTTCCTTACTCGGTATATGAGCAACTAGGTATCGGAGTGTTAAAGCCTTCGAGCATAACTCTCCAGATGGCTGACCGATCAATCACCAAACCTAGGGGTAAACTGGAGGATGTGTTAATAAAAATCGGGGAATTTGTATTTCCTGTGGATTTTATTGTACTTGATACACAGCCTGTAGTAAACCCACGGAATCAAATTCCGGTGATTTTAGGTCGCCCCTTTTTGGCCACTTCCAATGCTATAATCAACTGTCGTAACGGTTCTATGACCCTATCTTTCGGGAATAGGTCAATAGAGCTGAACATTTACAAGTTGGGAAGTATACCCTCCGATCCTACTGCTCAGGTCTGTTCTGTCGACTTAATGGATGTCGACAGCAGCGAATTTGATGATCCTCCTGATATCGATCTTGACTCTTTTCATACGTTATTGTTTGACCCAACTATGTATCATACACATACGGACTCTTCCACCGAGATGTCCGGGTCAACAATTAACACGGATTATGAACTGCTTTTAAAGTCTGAAGATCACCCCGCACCTTGTGATGACATTATTCTTCGGGGTATTGATAGAACTTTTGAGGAAATCTTCGCTGAAAAACTTGCATTTCTGAACAACACGGGTGTTGAGATGAATCATCTCCCAGTCATTGAAATTGAACCTCCACCCCTTCTTCTGAATTGTAAAAAGAATGCGAGTTATCCATCACATACACTGTATCGTCTCTCCAAAACGAGACGCACACACATTCTATTCCACCACTTACCTTTTCCCCACTTTTTCTTCCACCAACCCGAGCACTGCATTGATAAATATTTTGAATGGTTGGTGTTAATATTTGGTCTTTGCAAAGCTTGGCATCGACCAATAATTTTTGACCCCCTCATATGATTTTCAAAAGCTTAACATTGCATAACTCAAGTTTGGGGGGGTATAATCGGGCTCTTGAAAATAAAATTTTTACAAAATGATGAGCCAAAAACAAGTTTGGGGGAGATTCTTCACTTATATATTTTGCCCCCACTAATAAATTCCTCCCAAGCTTACAGGTTTTTCGAGATTTAGCAGAATGCAACAGTGAGGACACTGTTGAAAACAAGTTTGGGGGAGGTTTGTGCTTATTTTCGCATCATTTGCATATCATTTGCATAAGCACAAAACATTTCTTTAAAAAAAAACTATAAAAATTTAAAAAAAATTTCAAAAATTATAAAAATATTTTTTGTATATAAATAAGATAATGAAAGTCTAGATAGTGAAAAATTACATCCATGAGATTAGAAAAATTTAAGAAAACTAAGAAAATTAGAAGTTTTCTTATACGAACTAGTAATAAGTAGTTATGAGCCGTTGTCCCAAGGGTTAGTAAGATGAAGGACGTCACTAATCTGAGGATAAAAATAAGTCTGAAAAATAATTTCTATTCTGGAAGCCAAACATTTTGAACGTTTCTACCCTGCTATTCGCACTTACACACGTCTTGAAGCCTGGGATAGTAGAGGATACCTTGAAATGCTCTTGTCTTAAAGCCAAAAGTATGAAAAAAAAATGGTGAAAAAAAATGGACACTGGTTTTGTTATCACCGAGGGAAATAAAAATAGATAGCAAAGGGTGCCTCTTCACCTAGTGCCCTAAGGCCAACTGGTCTGGGAGTCACTGCAATACCTAAGGTGGTGCAAGATTAGGAAAATACACCAAATAAGCAAGCACATGAGTAATCGGTCGGTTAGTACCTCAACAAGTATTAACGGTCGCATGAAAGTGTGTGAGCTCATCGAAAAAAAAAAATATATATATATATATATATACTGAGGCTGATGGGCAAGAGTATGATAGCTTGAATTGAATTCTCCGGGTGTTGGGATGTCTTTACACACACGCAGGGTGATATGATCGGTGTTTGGAAGAAAGATAGGAATGAAGAATAAGACGATGTTTTATTGAGGGAGGACGTGATTTCTGACATCTTTTCATGACCATTAAGATAGGGCTCATGACAACCGAAAAGCTAGCTTAGTTGGAAACCCTAATTTTCAAAGTCTTTCTTTTACAATTCTTTTCTTTAAATGTAATATTCATGATCTTGCTTTTATTATTGGATTTTGTGGGTGCAATCCGCTGAAAACCCTCAGGAGACAACACTCCTCCTACTAGGGACACCTAGAGGTTTAAAGGCTTGTTGCACGTGCTTAGTGCAATCGTGTTGCCTACGAAAGTGTGCTAGTTAGTTTTTCTCTTTCTTTATTTTCTCCTTCTCTTTTTAATAAAACATTCGCTCGAGACGATCGAAATTAAGTTTGGGGGTATTTGATCAGTCGAAAATATTGTATATTTTAGCCGGCAATTTCCGTAACATTTGCATACATTTAGAAGTGTTCGGCATTCATATTCTACATATTAGCAAATCTGTCACAAAATATGAGATTTCATGCATTAGACTTTTAAACCGACACTTTAAGGGAAATTAACCGCATTCCATGGCATCGCATCATTTCTGTATTTGCGCAACACTTGTCTTGAGTATGTGCAGGAAATACGGAAGAAAAAAGCAAAAGAGCTGATCAAAATTACGCCAACTCAAAGCCCTGAGATCTGGTAGCAATACAAAAGGAGATATTAAATTCTATATATCACATAAAGTCCAATACAAATGCCCAAGTTCAAACCAGAAGCCACAAGCTCCAAGGCTCCAAGTCAGCCGCGGAACCGCGGCAGGAGATGGCTTGCGCCGCGGTTCCGCGCCTCCTATGCCACATCATCATCTCATTTTCAGGGCAAAATTCTTACAGCGGGACCCACACCTCATTGTGATACATCAAGTTCCAGAATACCCTCGAAGATACTGCCAGATCAGCAAAGAAGATTAAGAAGGCTAATCCTAATTAAGCTCCTAAACTAATCCTCTTCTAGAAGCTCCTCCGAACTAATCACATCTAGAAGCTTCTCTCCTAACTAACTTTTGGAGGGAAATTTGAATTCCCTCAACAAACTTTTGGAGGGAAACTTAGAATTTGAAATCCTAGATCTAGGGTTAGTTATCTATAAATAGGAACCTAGACCTAGGGTTAAAGGCTAATCAATCTTTAATCTTCATTAGTTAAATAATCCCTCTTTCATCATCTTCTTCCACAAGTCTCGTGACAAGGCTTGTGCGAAACCCTAACCCTAATTCCACTCCAAATCCAAGATATTGAGTACCAATCGAGCAAGAAGCCTTCAACCTTTTAGGAGCCGAGCCGATCTTCAATCGGGCAAGTGATCCAAGCCGATCCGCGATCCACGGAGACGAGCGAAGCCAAGTCGACGATCGAATTCTTCCTCTTGTAGTTCTTGAGTGAATGTAATGAAATTGTTGATATAAATAAAAGGTGAAATTCTTTAATCTTGCTCTCTTTTAATTCTTGCATCATGATTAGATCTCAATTTGTAATTGTTGTTCTTGTTGTGATGTTTGAGTAAAACTCCGCTCGTAAAGGAGTCGAGACGAGTGTAGAATGATGATGTAACAAATCTTAATACGATTTTTAAGTCCTACAAGTTTTGTAAATCCTAGCAAGTTCAAGAATCGATGACCTAGTTTCGTAGCGATACTTTCTTGATTGTGATCGCTCGAAATTAGGGATCTACGATCGTTTCTTGAATTTACTAGAGGCTAGAATATGAATGATATCGATGAATGAACAAGGGATAAGATGAAACCCTAGTTTCACAAGAAATCCCTAATTCTTGTCGATCATCATCGATCTAGTATCAATTCATCGAAGGATAAGAATACGTAATTGTAAGATTACATCATATCTATAGATCCGATCGATTCCTACGAGCCTCATTTCGATTCTTGAGATTTGGTTTGGAAAAATCATCAAACGATCAATTCTTGATTCTATCTTTTAATGCTTTCTTAGATCTAGTTTTTTCTCTTTCTTGAACTTTAAATACAAATCTTGAATTGTTTGTTTTCTTTTCATTAAAGTTTTAACTCACCTAAATCAAAAGACGAACGATTACACTTTCCCTGTGGACGATCCGAACTCACATACAAACTACATCCGACACCGTAGTTGATTGCGGTCAAATAATTTTTGGTTGTGATTTCTTTACTATTTCATAATACACATCAAGAATTCTATTCAATCAGTATACGTCCTTACAGTTTTTTTTGAGAAATAGGTAATCTTGAGTTCAGTTCTTGAGTTAAGTCAAGATGAAGGGAAAATATTGATGCTTTACTGAAGGATAAGTCTGAAAAATAGTTTCTTTTCTCGAGTTCAAATTTAGAAAGTATATACCCTACAAACTGCACTTACACGCACCTTGAAACTTGGGATAGTAGAGGATACCTTGAAATACTCTTGCCTGAAAGCCTAGTATGAAAGAAAAAACGGTATTTAAAGATAAACACCAAAAGAGCATGTTGAAAAATATATCCGGTCTTGAAAAAGAAAAAGAAAAAAGAAAAAGAAAAATAGAATAAAGTCAAGACCTGGAGACTGCTATTTACGCTTTAAGCTCACACATTCAGTAATCGGCCGTTAGTGCCTCAAGAAGCATTAATAGTCGCATGAAAGGTGTGTGAGCAAATCCGTCCATCCTTAATGAAAAGAAGTAGTATTTGGTATTAGGGCAAGGGTATTATAGCTTGAATTGAATTCTTGAGTGTAGGGGTGCAAATATACACACACGTAGGGGTATACGATCGATGTTTGGACAAAAGATAGAAATAAAGAATAAGACTTGTGTTTTCTGTAAAGTTGATAAAAATCCCTGATTTGAGGCCGCACTTCAGAAGGAAAACTCAGGAGAACCAACATCTTTCTAAACTTTTTTGGAACGTATATGATCTAAGGTTAAATAGATAGGAGGTGTGAAGCATTAGGGTTGGATATTTCTAATTTAGGATAATAGAGTTTCTAACGTAAATACTAAACTGTAGGAGTAGAATCATTGTTAACTTATGAAACTAGCTTGACGGGATTTTGTGGGTAGTATCCGCTGAAAACCCTCAGGAGACAACACTCCTCCTACTAGGGACACCTAGAGGTTTAACGGCTTGTTGCACATGCTCAGTGCAATCGCGTTCCCTGCGAAAGTGCGGTTAGGATTTTATTTTTATGAATAATTGGTTTTGCTCGGGACGAGCAAAAGTTAAGTTTGGGGGTATTTGTTCATAACAGAATACTGCATTTTATACCGCCCATTCTTATGCTCGTGTGTTTATAGGTAGGTGCTTTTAATCAGTGTTTGCTACATAATTGCAGAATACAGGTTCTCGGCTCTGAACAATGAATATCATGGAAAAGTACGACAAATTCCGGATTACTGCCAACAACAGATAAAACACGGTCTCCGCTCTCTATCCGTGTGTTGCCACATACCAGTTAAGGGACAAGATGGAAAATCAGTTGTCATGTCATGCACAAAGCTCTAGGTCAATACAAGATCCAAGAAATCTACGCGGAGCTCGAGGAAATCATGGCAAAAGATCCACATCACATCACCTTTTTGTTGTGCTAGAATTCTGGAAATATTGTGAAGAGATTCTGTGAAAAGTCATATACCACACTGAAGAGGACAACAAACCAGGGACCCCTACCAAAGCCCACAGCCCAACACCACTAAAGGGCCGCGGATCCGCGGCCAATAGGGGGTATTGGCCGCGGATCCGCGGCCATGTGGGGTCTTCATTCTGTCGTTTTTCATGGGCACTTTGGGTACTTCATTTTATATCAGAATTTGCCCCTAGGGTTTCATTTCCCTGCCTATAAATACAGCAGATCTGAGCCAAGCAAAGGGTCCAATTTCATGTCATTCTTTTGTTCTTCTTTCTTTTTAGGATTTAGTCTTTTTCTTCTTCTTCTTCATTCTTTTTCCATGAAAATTGTAGTGAGAGCTTTTTGAGTGGGAGATCAATGAAGATGAGGGCCTTTTGTATCATTCTCTCTTGTTTCTTCTTCCCCTTGAGATTCTTGCTTTCTCTTGATCATTCAACCTCTTCATTGAGCTTGAATGGTTAAGGGTTAGTTATTGATCTCAAGGGTCGTATTCTTTCATGGAATTAGCACTTCATTTCACATGCGTTCTCTACCCTTCCCTTGATCTTGCAACCTCTTGATTGAGCTTGCAAGTTTAAGGGTTGGCTATTGATCACATGCTTGTCTTGAGTCCTAGTTTCTTGTTCTTGTAATTTCCTTCTTTCTTATTTATTACTTGCTTTTTATTCTTTCTTGCTTTTTTCATTCTTGTCTTTTATTAATTGCAATTTTATTCATGCACTTAATTACTTGTAATCTTTTCTTTTCTTTGTTCTTTTCTTTTTGTTCTCTCTTTTTGGTTCTTTCTTGTGAATGAATGTAATTATTATTGTTAAGAAAAAAATACGGTATTATAAGTTAACGTTTCTTTGCCCATTTTCTTTTTCCGTATTTTCCATTGAACTCCGCCCAAACCATACGCAAGCGCTCCGTTAGGCACCGTACCCTGACAAGGTAACGGTGATTCCTAACCGCGACCGGTTGCGTTCGGTTTGGCCGGAGGCGAAAGCAAGAGACAAGAACGGAAGGACAAGGGTAAATAAGCCGTATTCCACGAATACCGCGCTTAAATCCCCTAATCCACGTTGTTGCCGATTGCTCTAGCTTCAATTGGTCAAGATTCGGCTCAAAGGTTTTGAGTACGGATTTCTTTAGCTTATAATCTCGTATCTTTTTCTTAACAACTTTATACTTGCAAATAATACACTTAGGATAGAATCGAACAACTCATACACAAATTCTTTATCGACTCGTCTAAAACAAGAACGGAAATACAACCATCTCCCTGTGGATCGACCCGTGCTCAACCGGCTAGCTGCATAGCGACACCGTCTTGATTGCGGTTAACTTTAAATTCTTCCAATCCGTATTGTAAAGCCATTTTTCTGCCAAGTCGCACAGTGTGAATGGGAGAAGACGTAAGCGCATAGCATCTAAAGTCAATTGTGAAGTACCCATCATTGCGCATACGTTTTTGAATTTGGTGATGAAAACGTACGCGTCTTCCGACTCAAGCCCGTGAAATTTGGACAGCAGGTTGATGTAGTGGGGTTTAATTTCGAAATTATCCCCGTTAGGTGGTGGAAGAGATAGACAAGTGGGAAGAGGACCACGGATAGGATAGCATCTCTCTTGGAGAGAAATGCGCGGTGGATTCTGCGCACCTACAGGCGGTGGCAGCGTAGTGTTATAATCTAATGGAGTGCCGTCCATCACGGTCGTGGTGTGTGGTGGTAGGGGAAAAGAAGATGAAGAAGTACCGACTTCGGTGTCGATAGCAGGAACGCGGACAAGACGAGCACTAGGATCCCGTGTCTAGCCGAGCATGCACTAAGCGGGTTTAGTGCAAGTGGCCGCGTGTATGTGATTTAAAAATTGGCTTGTTTTTGAAAAAGTGGGACTCAAGACAAATCACCCTAAGATGCACAAGCAACCCTAGAACTAAGGTCACCTAGGTCCAGTCTCTAGACCGCTCCTAGACTTCCAAAGGACAAGCCGCAGGATAAATCCTCTACCGCCTCCGTACTACCCTTGTAGCCAGGTAAGTGCCAGGTAAATGGGAAGGAACCACGTCATGGGCCTAATTAAAAACCACTAGCCTTTGTCACACTTGCCTAGGCACTACAAAAGTAATGCGGATAAACGATAGATTACCCACGACCTTCCTCTGTCCTTATTGAGCGCGACAGTCTTTAGAGTCTGGTCTAGATATTTTTTAAATTAATGAAGGGTTGATCTATATGCTCGGTTTGTGATTTTTGGGGCTTAGAAAGGGTGATGAATTCCCAACCTAATCTTGATTTGGTCTTTGCCCCTTAAAGTCCGTATTAAATATGCAAAACAAAACCAATCACAAAACTTTTGCAAAAAGAATTTTTTTTAGCGGCGCAATTTTGCAAAGAATCCTGCAGAAAATAGATTTTATTGGATTTAGAGGAGAGAGAAGGAGTTAAGAAATATACCAGAGAAGTTCGGAACCCTAGATCTCCTGCTTCCTCAAGTCTGTGACTCCAGATCTCTTTGCAAAAATTCACGCATAAATCGTTAAATATGCAATTTGCAGTTTTGTGTTAATAATGATATGACTCGTCTAAGAAATCAACACAAATAGTAAAAATAAAAAATTACGCACGTATCCCCGGCAACGGCGCCATTTGATTGGTTCGAAAAAGTGTCTGTTTGTAGATAACCTCAATCAATAACGGTATCACACGTAGCTAGACCGAGATGAGTACGGGTCGTCCTCTGGGAAACGTGGAACCTTTTACTTTTACTTTAGATGTGTTGAGAAAGAGAGGAGGGATAAAGAATTTTTATAGAATGGTTTCTAGATCTACGTTAAACAAGAATGTAAAATATAGATCTAGATTATTTTAGAGATGTAAATAATATAATAAGAGGGCTTGTAGGGTTCGTTAGGATTTAGTAGTTATGGACGATTAATTAAAAGTTACCCTTTTTATCCATTAATAGATTTAAAACTAGAACGACGGTGATGCGTGTAGATTAGGCTTTCTGGAGGGAAAAGGAATCCCACTCTTAACCCTTATCTCGACATGGAACTCCGTTCATTATCCAGCCTTTACCAAAACAATCATTAATCTAATCTCTAATCGCGGTCGGAACTAGCAAAGAATTGCTAGCGCGCCCGATTAGGATGTTAATGATTTTTTTGATAAAGTTCATAAACTTTATAGGACTTAAAAAGGGTTTAGGGATTTTCATCGTCCATTAGCCTACCATAATCCTACGAACCCTAACAAGAGGAGAATTACTCGCGTATGTTGGGAAAAGAAGATGAAAAGATAGAGAGGGAAAACATATTGTAAAATGCCAAAACAATTAAAAAGAACTACCTTTATTAATCGACTTGAACAAACTACACTTTAATCCGTAGAAAATGATTACAAACTAGTTGCTTCTCGATCTTTCCTAAGGAGGTAGTCGAACAGTCGATGATCAGCCTGGATGCGTGAGCGTCTGGAGCTTCGTGATCTTTTCGGCTTGATGTCTTCTAACTTTAGCCCTAGGTCCTTTATATAGCCCTCAAAGAAGAAAAACTAGTTACCATATATGGTGACTTCCTAATATGGTAACTTTCCATGCCTGGATTCTGTGTCCCTGTCGGTATTGATTTTATGATTTTGGCAGATTTTTCATCCTGATATCTTGAACATCTTGATCTCTTGACCTGAGCTAAATCTTGCACAATATCTCTATGAATAATGTTAGTTTATTTATTAAATTAGAGAGAGTGTCTTAATCACTATGTATGGTAATAAATCTTTAAGAAACTTGATTAAGAATATTTAATATGCTATGCACTTTATATGGTAATAAATCTTTCACAAACATGATTAAGAATATTTAATATGCTATGCATCTTTTAATTAATAAAATATTATGCATATATTTTGAAATATTATTCTAACCATTTGTATGATATTATATCTTTTAAGAATTGTGATTAGAATATTTGATATGATATGCATATTTTCAATTACCAAAATATTATATAAATATAAAATGCCTATATTTTCCTTCATAATATTAATTATAATATATAAACATATGGAAAATAGTATTTTGCAGATAAATCCAAATATGTTTAATATTTATAATAAACACCTTTTATTATTTAAGAAATGTAAGGAAAATACTTATACCAAAGTGCAATATTTTCAACTGAACAGTAACCAGATAGCGTACTATCATGTCGAGCAAGAAAGTCCTCCCTATATATGTCCAAGCATCCGCTACAATATACAACGCATGTACAGTAATGGGCTCTTGGGCATACATATAACTAACAATCTCCCACTTGCACTAGGGCCATCTGTTGCGCATACCCAACAATTAGCTGTGGTTGAAGTATCTCATACTCAACCATCCAATAATAGTTTCTACTGGGAAAAAGGCCTTTGTGAGTTGATCCGCGCGGTTGTCCTCTGTGTCTACTCTCCTAACCTCGATCTCCCTGGAGATCAACCATCTCCATGATCAGATGATACTGCCTAAGAATTATATCAAGATTTCAGATGGGATGGGGGTTCCTTGGCATAAGCCACAACTCCATTGTCACACAATGGTAGGAACGAAGCTCATCTCATGAACTTATATATATATATATCAAGACTGCCTCTTTGGTAGCATCCTTGGTAACGACGTATCTTGCCTTTAATCGTCTAGTAAGTCACGGTATCTAGCTAGAAACACTTCCAACATAACATCCCTCCACTGAGGGTAAAGACAATGCCTGCGACTGGCATTCAGTCGTCCTTATCACCCTGGAACCTTTCCAGTGATTCTCCCCAGGATCGATTGATACCATCTCACTACAACTAATGAGTATCCTAACATCCAATTAGATTTATCTCATAGATCCAAAACCCAGGATTTAGGAAGTATCACCTTGATCCTATATGGAGAATCATTGTAATAAGCGGAGATTGACCGAGCGTAGCAAAGGAAACTCCTTTCCTATCAAGAGTATGTCATCCACGTACTCTACGAGGATTACCACCATACTCTCTATTACCTTTTTGTATATACAAGGTTCATCTACCATTTTGATGAAGTCAAAACTTTGACTACGACTTTAAAATAGACGTTCCAACTCCGCGATGCCTGCTTTATCACATAAAACATCTTGCTCACGTTTCTGCTGCTCCCACTGTCTATGAAGCCCTCTGGATGTGTACTTATAGACGCTCTCTTCCAAATCATCATTTAGAAAAGAAGTCATGACACTCAACCACCAGATATCGTAGTCATGGTATGTAGCCATGGCAAGTAAGATCTGGATGGACTTTAAGCATAGCTTTGAAAGTCTCAACTTTTCCATGTACATCAAGTAATCTTCTCAAGATATACTTGCTCCCGATGGGGATTTAACCCTTCAGATAAAGCAACCAAAGTCCATACTTTGTTCGTGTATAAGGATTCCATCTCAGATCACGAAGCATCCATCCATTCTTACAGAGTCCCACTCCTGATGGCCTGCTCGAAACTAGTTGGGTCATTATCTCATGATGCAATCCTCGCTCCCACTGTCATAGAGAAAACCGAAGTATCTCTCAGGTGAGTGAGGAACCCTACTAGATCGGCAGAGAGGCAGAGGTTCTTTGGAAACTATTGAATTCTTTTATTCTACCAAATCATCAGCTTCAGTTTGTATAGCTGGAACTATTTCCAGTTCTACCTCATGACCACTAATTTCTTCACAAGAAATTCCCTTTCACAAAGGTGGCATGTTGAGAAACAAAACATCTTTTGTTCCTCGGTTTGGCAGATGATATTCCTTTGCGAATGCTTGGGATATCCAACAAACTTCTACAGATCTGACTTTGCCTCGAGCTTGTCCGGAATTTGCTTTATAGACATAGGCTGGACAACCCTAAATCTTAACATACTTAAGATATGGGCTCTTCCCATTCCATATCACATATGAAGTGGTAGGCAACTGATTTGATTAGAACCCTATTCAATAGGTATACCGCTTCTCAAGTGCATAACTCCCAAAAGGAAATAGGAAACTCAGTAGTACTCATCGTAGAGCACACCATATCACATAGGGTGTAATTGCTCCGCCCCGATAGACCGACGTGCTGTGGTGTATTCGGAGGATTAATGCTGAGAGAGAATCTCATTCTCCTTTAGAATAGTCAAAGAATTCCGTGCTCAAGTATTCTCTTCCTTGATCTCATCAAAGGACATAATACTTTTACCCGTTTTTGGTTCTCTACTTCTAACTTATATTCATTGAATTTCTCAAAAGTTCCAGGCTTGTGTTTCAACAGGAACATATGTTCGGATCTTGAGAGATAATCAGTGAATGTAATGAAGTACAATGAACCGGTCCTGGTATGTATAGACAGGGGACCTTCATACATCAGCATGTATCAATCCCAAGAGTTCACTAACTCTTTCTCTGTTTCCAATAAACGGAGCTGTGGTCATCTTATCTCTATGACATGATCGGCAAGTTTCACAAGATGTAAATTCAAACTAATTTAAATATGCATCTATATGTAAATTCAGCTAGTCGGGTCGCATTGATATGACCTAGTCTACAAAGCCTCAAGAAGGATTCGTTCATTTCTGAACTCCTCCTCTTGTGTGTGTTCTGTACATTAAGAACTGTGGTTTGATTTAGAACGTCTATACTTTTAGATAACGTGCCTGAACCGATCAACTCTTGATATAGGAAATGTTCAAAACATTATCCAACAATAAAAAATTATATCCTTTCTTTACTAATAAAGGGACTGATATGATGTTGTATATCGGGTTCGGTATCTAATAACATTCGTTCAGAATCAATATATTCTGATAATACAGGGTGATAACTACCAACAGACTTGGCTGCAACATTTGCACCGTTTCTATCTCATTAAATTTATCACCCGTTCTCAGTTATCTACCTATCTGTAGCCCATGTAACAAATTACATTTACGGGATCCTGATCCGGTATCAAATACCCAGGATGTAAAGGATATTGAGAAACAGTTCTGTGTAATAAACACACCCGAAGAAGATGCATCAACATGCACTTTCATCGTTTGGGCGGCACGGGAATTCTTGTAATCCCCTATTTCCTGCTCGGTCATATAACATTTATAAGTTGGAGCTGGACCACCGTTACCTAGCTTAGTATAACAAGCGGGTTCGGTCAATACATCCGTATTATTATCTTGATTAAGGCGTGACATAGTCGTAACCAGGAGAGAGAAAGAAGAAAACACTTAGCGTGCGCTTTAACAAGATTAGATTGATTATCAATTTATCTAATCAGGATGTCTCCCACTGGCTTAGTCAAATCTTTCTTCAAACCCTAAAAGGAAAGACTAGCCGGGATTAATTACACCCTACAAGTTCGCCAATCATTCAGCCAGGCCAGTGCCGGTACTTTAAGGGAGGTTCCTCGCGCTTTCGCACGGACCTAATTAAAATAAAGCTCGTTTTCCCAGAGGCGTAACCCCGTTAACACCTTTCTAGACACCTACTTGATCGGCTAATTGTAATGTGTAAAACTCTCACAGGAGTAACTCTTACTTGCAGTGGGTATCGGGATCCAACTATCTCATAGAATGTATGCAATCTCATTGCAAATTTCAACACTTGAAATTCCCAATAATATTTTACCCCTAGCAGCTATATGACCTTAACATAGTCAACAAATCATAAGCGCTAGTCAAGTTCAACCCGTCATTTCCTGATTGAATTAAACCCATCCGCACGACCCTTAACATAGTCAACAAAGTCGCACGACTACCCTAATCCAATCGCATCATATGCTTATACAGATAAGCACTAATCAGCTACCGCACACTACGCCTTAACATAGTCAACAAACGTAGCACGAATACTAACTAGTACTTATCTGAAATGACGGAGGGCTACGATAGGTTTTTAAGAAAACCCTTTGCGTAATGAACTTGATATCGTTGTAGAATCGAGTGATTTTAAATGGAGTGTTTTTGAGACTTTTCTAGTTTTGCTAAAGAGGTCACTCCCGGTGAAGGGATCGTCGGCTCTTTCCTCATCGAATAAGGTGCAGGATATTTCACAAATACCGCTGTGCAAAGCAAAAACGATATAAGCAATCAAAAGACAAACCGAGTTTGTAGCATCTGCTAGTTTCGCTAATGAGGTCACTCCCGGTGAAAGGATATCGGCTCTTTCCTTATCGAATAAGGTGCTGGATGTTCTACAAGGAACACCGCTATGCAAAGCAAGAACTAGAGCTACCAGGTTTTTTTAAACAAGTTTCTACAACATCTTTAGGTTTATTTTAATTCATTAATCTCATTATTGAAGTCCCATTTTATTATGCTTCACAAGCATCACATTTGAAACGAAATCTGCAATATAACATATATCTCACATATATAATATAAACATTCATCTCAGGCAGTAATATGATCTCATCACAGAACATTGCAGCAGAAGAACATATATGAAATATTGGATATACTTGGACGTCCGTGTTTTAATACGAGCCTGTATAAAACACGGATTCCACGGTCGCGATGAATAGCCAAACCCACATCCCTAGACCCCTACGAGAGCGGTAAGCAACACTGCCAATTCTAGGGTTAGGAGACCCGGTCTTGACTCCTCGAAATGGTCTCCCACTGGACCGTAGAACCCGGTTACTTGTGCTCCCCGCCTTGGGTCTACCTAATACGGAAAAGTAAATAATATACAATGGTGATATCATCCTCAGCCCGGAAGTACCCCAATAAAAGAATATTACATACAAATGAATTTTACATGAATGAAAAAGAAAAAATCTCATCTCACATAAAACCCCCGGCTATTCAGAACACGGCGATCCAATATAACATATCAGAGCAACACATAATATCTCATATCATCAACGTAAGCAAGTATGCGTATCCCGATTGTCATTGATGTATAGCAACGAAACCGGCGATACACCACATACTACGCTTACGGTCACAGAAAGAAAGTGTAAAACTACAACAGTTGGAATCCGCAACCTCCTTAGACATCGCATGCCTCACCAAATGAATTCCTTAGACATCGCATGCCGAACAATTATAAACCCTGAATTTCAGTCTCAATATCGCAAACACTTTTCAATATGTGGTCGGGCAAATAAACAAGATTCCCGATATCCTGATCGAATGCTCGTCGCAAAGTTTAGTAGACGGCCGCACGCCCGGATGCCGTCAACGAAGTGTACTAAGGCGGAACACCGCTGCCGTGAGCACCCGAACGGATGCTTTTGGCGACGGGGTTCTCCTACAGTCACTTCGTCGGGGCTTTGGGGCGTGGCTGTCTATTAAGTTTACCTGGCGAGTATCCGCGTACGCTACGTGATTGCGAAGGACTTTTGATCGCATCAAAATCCCGTGGCAACCGATCAATTGAGACTAAATTGCTTGATTTATAACATTCAAATTAGTTATCTCATAACTACTTATGGATTCAAAATATTGTATCACATTCCATATAAATAGACAATGTCAAACTTTCCGATCGAATAAACAAACACCCAAGATTTCCCAAATAGCTCAACTGTTGAGCGGAGTTCAAAAAATATCCATCACATGCTACAGTACCAATGGTCCAACCATAGAAGGGTCAAGCCAACGCCTCACATGTGGCAACGTCGTACTGCCCCAAATCCTAAGATTCAGAGGCGGTTCAGACGGTCACATAATTGAGTTATGGTTTGTGTTCTTCTAGAGGGTCCACCACGTTACTTGAATGATTTTCCGGAAATTTCAAACTCGAGAAAAAATCCAACTTTTGAAAAAATTTCCGACAGGGGAAAAAGTGAGTTATTAATATCCGTTCGAATTTTTTAACACGTTCTAAAATTATCCGGAAAAACTTAAACGAAGTTAAATTATCCGATCGAATCAACGAGTCCCTAATACATCCCATAAAACTCAACATTTGAGCAAATTAAAAAATTCTCAGAAGCATCAGGAAGTGCCTACGGTTATTACTGTGCAAAACGAAAACCATGATTCTACTATTTGGCCGCGGAACTGCCGCGCAAGCCTTGGTACGGCCGCGGTTCCACGGCGCTTTAATGAGATTAGTGGCACGTGTTGCACAGTAATTCTTGTAATTCCCTGCTGATTTTTCTGAGTATTTTTAATATGAAAAAATCAACATTTTTGAAAAATTTCCAAAAAATAGGGTTTTACGGGTATTCAGAGTTTGATCGGACTTTAAACATCGCCTAGACTTCACCTAAAGCTTTAGCCTGGCTCTGATACCTCTGCAGGGTTGCTAGGCACTCTTACAAGGGTCTATAAGGCATCAACCATGCCCGATTTACAATTTAGACATGCCCAACAAACCTAACCAAGATCTTTAAACTAGAGATTAGGCGAAACAAAGCATGTTAAACACGTTAACATCTAAGCGTTTGGGATTACAACCTTTGTAGTCCGGTCCTTCACTTCTAAAGCTCCGTGTTGAGGTCCCTTCGCTGCGATCATTGAGAATCCGGACACTAGAGACACTCCACGAAGAGAAAGATGCAAGCTTGCTTCCGATCTTCGATAACTAAGATGATCTACCTTGAAGTTTCTTTAACACAAGCTCTCACTCACTAAATGAAGTGAACACCCTAATCTACATGGCTAAGATAGATTAGAATGATGAAGTAAGATTTTAACTCTCATTTGTTTTCTTAATCTCACTCATTTTCATCACTAAGCAAAAAGCTAGAAAGATTGCAAGGAGGAAGAAGAAGATCAACTGCTTTGTGATGAATAATGAAAATGTAATAATGATTACAAATGCAACCATGGTTCAATATGAGAAGGCTAACCCATGTAGAGAGTTAATTAGGGTTAAGGGTGTGGTTTGGGTAAGGAAAAAATATCTCACAAAATATCCATCATAATATCTTTGCAAGAAACAAAAGAAAACCTTCTAGAAGGTTCAAGAAAGATCTAACCCAAATCAAACCCTAACCTTGTTTAATCTCTACTAAAGATGTTGCATTAGTAATCATATCACGTTACAATATTATATATCACATATACAATATTTATTGTAACAAAATAAAATAATACAATTAACATATATCACACATATATCAATGTATTACCCAAGTGAGAAAAAGAATCTTTTAGTGAGCTTATATCAGTTAATGTAATTTAATATATCAAATATATAATTATACATTAAATTATCGAATCAACACTTGATCCGATAATCCGGCTATTTCACAAATAACCGACTAATATAATCTGTATCAGTTCATCGAATCAACAATTGATCCGATGACCCGGCTATATCACATATACCCGGCCGATATCTCATATCACGAGAATCTAATACGGTATCACACACTTGTATTGTTCTCGGTCCCGCACATATCATATATGTGCTCCTACTCCGATTTTCCTGAGGAAAGAAACCTCTGTGTAGGATTCTAAAGAATCGTCAATACGCCGGCAGTAAGTGATGATCATATCAAACACCCACAAGCTGCAAGCGGTCAACTAAACGTAACAGCCACCCAGGTATTGAGCGATAAGAAGATCAACAAGCAAGCCTGTACATTCTCCTGCGAATCCAATCAGTAACACTCCTGTACAGTCCGGTCTCTTCGTCTGATATGTCGCATATCTCGCCTAGGGGTGGTACAACGTCAGACCCCAATAACTTGATAAGTCGTGTCGATATGAGGTCCATAACAGTTCGAGAAACTACTGATAACACTTACCAGTAAATCTCAGCAACCGTAGCCAGGGATTTCCAGTTATAGCCAATCGAACACAGCGCAACATCAACTCTCTATACCGGGAGAGACGAATCCCCTCCTATCGCTCATTGCCTCCATGTGATTCGGGACTGTACCCAAAAGCAACCTTTGTGCACGCCCTTTTGGACGTGGTATGATGGAAATCAAAGCACAGTGGGAATCACACAAGACTCTATGATGATCTCGGGTCTACAGACTAACCTGTACCAGTGTCACCAGAGAACTGCCATCTGGCGTGGTGTATAATATCATCTGGGAGTTCTCGGCGAGTCCGTCCAGTGTACCCAGTCTCCACTGAGCACCCGTATACCTTTTCTGATGTCAAACACTAATGGATACGGGATCATCCATCGCCCATCATATGGGTCAAGAACCGCATACGCTAGTTTACTCTGGAGTATCGATGCCCTGTCTCGGTACTCCCACGACTAGGAACATTTGAAGGATGTATTTATCAACTACACTGTCCCCACTAGTATGATCCGCATCATAGTCTTGGTAGTCAAGTCTCATCCTAAGGGCTTTATCAACATGTGACATAGAGACAATCAGAGTATATGTTAAGGTAAAGAGTAACCAAATAGCGTACTATCATGTCGAGCAAGAAAGTCCTCCCTATATATGTCCAAGCATCCACTACAATATACAACGCATGTATAGTAATGGCCTCTAGGGCATACATATAACTAACAGCCATCCTGTTTAGATAAATTAAAAACCTGTCTAAATTTGCAAGAGTATCATGCTAAGTGTTTTCTTCTCTCTCTCTTAATTGCAGTGACCTAGTGACCATGACTAGGTTACATCTAGATAATAAAATGACTGAATCTAACTATAATGACTGGCAAAGGTCTGTACAGATGTCCATTACTTATGACAAGCTAGGACACCTCTTTACTACTGAAGCCCCTGCCGTCCCAGGTCCAGTTTCCACCGTCATGGATATTGATATCCGTAAGACATCGGAAAAAGACTGTGTGAATGCCAAGTGCCTCGTGTTGGCCTCAATGGATGGTGGATACCAGAGGCAGCATGAGAAAATGTACTTAGCTTCCATCTTCCTCCATAACAAAGATTTATTTGGAGAGCGATCTCGTATCGCAAGATATAAGACCTCGAAAGAATTGCTTCAAGCGAGGTTGGCTGTCGGGTCATCTGTAGGGGACAACGTCCTTACGATAACTAGGTATATTAATGAGCTAACGAACCTGGAGACCATGTTGGGAAACGGGTCATATGCTGACTTGTTTCTATAGTCCCTACCAACTACTTTTGCCAAGGGGAAGAAAGTTATACTTCCAGTTGAGGGCATCCTGAAAGAAACCAGGGTGACACCCACACAGTTTATTGGGGAATCTTCCTCTTCTACAACCAAGGCGAAGGAAATGGGTGAGAAGAAGAAGACCTCCACAAAGCCGATATGCGGTGTCAATAAGGTAGAAGGACATGAAAGGGCAAAAGTTTCTGGGCTAACAATAAGGTAGGAGGGATGTTCCTATTGTTACGTGAAAAGACATTGGCAGAGGGATTACAGGGCTTTGAAAGCCAAAATCCAAGACCCGAAGCATGTTTTGGCTTCGACTTCGGGTTTGTAATAGAAAACTGTATGATAATTAACTCTACTTCCTGGGTACTAGATACCGGTCATATCTGTAATTCATTACAGGCTTTGAGAAACCGTAGAGTTATCAGGTTAGGTGATATGACTCTCAGGGTTGCTAACGGAATGAGCGTGGATGCTGAATCCGTAGGGGAATATCACATTGGATTGACAAGTGGGCAGATATTGATTCTACGTAACTGTTTGTATGTACCTAGTCTAGCTTGTAACATCATATCTGTATCCTTACTTTCTAAGGAAGGATATGATTTTACATTTGTAAGCAATGTGGTCCACATCCACCTAAATCAAACTTTGATTGGGTCAGGTACATTAGATAACGGTATATACGTATTAAATCAAGCTCAGGTTTTCAGTGTCCAGAACACACTTAAAAGAAAGTCTCTGGAATTAAATCAGGCTTTCTTATGGCATTGTAGACTGGGTGACATCAATAAAACACGGTTGATGATGCTATATAGAGATGGATATTTGGATCCGTTCGAATATCAGTCTTATGCAATTTGTCAATCTTGTCTCATGGGAAAGATGACAAAGACTCCGTTCACTGGATACGGAATATGAGTGAGCGAGTTCTTGGGACTCATACACAGCGATGTGTGTGGTTCAATGTCTACACATGCACGAAGTGGTTATTCCTGTTTCATTACTTTTACGGATGATTTCTCTAGGTATGGACATGTCTTCTTGATGAAGCATAAATCCGAGGCTTTTGAGAGATTCCGGGAATATAAGAGTGAAGTGGAAAAACAAACAGGCAAAAGTATCAAGACACTGAGATCTGATCGAGGTGGTGAATACTTAAGTGCCGAGTTCCTGGACCATTTAAAAGAGAATGGAATTCTTTCTCAGCTTACTCCTCCATACACGCCACAACACAATGGTGTATCGGAAAGGCGAACAGAATCTTATTGGATATGGTTCGTTCAATCATGAGTAAGGCTAAGTTGCCGCGATCCTTCTGGAGATATGCACTAGAATCAGCTGCATATCTTTTGAACCAGGTTCTTACTAAGTCAGTGCCTACCTCACTATATCAGATGTGGAGTGGGAAGAAACCCTGTCTTAAACACTTTAAGACATGGGGATGTCCAGCTTTTGTCAAAAATCAGCATGCAGACAAGCTCGAGGCACGCTCAGTACAGTGTAAGTTTATGGGATACCCAAAGAACTCCAAGGGGTATCAATTGTATTACGCAGAGGAGCAAAAGGTCAGTGTTTCTCGTCATGCCTGCTTCTTGGAAACTGAATTTTTAGAAAATCAGATAAGTGGGAGCGCAATTGAATTGGATGAAATTCCAGAACCACAACCTATTATTGAAAGCCTGGTAGAACCAGAGATTTCAGAAGAACCGGACATTCCCGCGCCACTCCGCAGAAGTAGTAAGCAGTCTCATCCGCCCGAGAGATATTACGGTTTTCTCAAAGGCGAGGATCGAGAGGATTGCATCATTGACAGTGATTAGCCTACTAGCTTCCAGCAAGCCATTCAGAGCGGCGACTCGGTAAAATGGCTGGATGCAATGCGGACCGAGATGGAGTCCATGTACACCAACAAAGTATGGACTTTGAACATTGCTCCAGAAGGGGAAAAACCCGTAGGCTGCAAATGGATCTTCAGAAAGAAGATTGGTGTAGATGGACAGGTTAAAACCTATAAAGCTAGACTTTATGCAAAAGATTTTCTTCAAAGACCTGGTTTGGACTATGATGAAACCTTTTTTCCAGAGGCTATGCTCAAATCCATTCGGATCCATCTTGCCATTGCTTCCTTCCATGATTATGAGATCTAACAGATGGTCATAAAGACGGCTTTTCTAAATGGAAATTTGGAAGAGTGCGTTTATATGGATAAGCCAGAGGGTTTCATTCAGAGTGGGAGCAGCGGGAAAGTGTGCAAGTTGCTTAAGTCCATTTATGAACTAAAGCAAGCATAGCGAAGTTGGAACGTCTGTTTTGATGATACAGTCAATGAATTCGACTTTATCAAAAATCTGGATGAACCATGCATATATAGTAAGATTGTAAGGAGAAATGTGGTATTCCTTATCTTGTAGGTGGATGGCATTCTCTTGATAGGAAATGCCATTCTTATGCTACCATGAGTCAAAGGATTCTTGTCACAGAGGTTCTCCATGAATGACCTGGGTGATTCCAACTACATTCTGGAGATCCAGATCTATCGTAATAGATCCAAGAGCATGTTGGGACTTTCTAAGTCAAGGTACATCGACACCATACTGAAAATATTCAGTATGGAAGATTCAAAGCGCGGTAATCTACCTGCTTGTCACGGAATCACCCTCTCCAAAGAGATGTTCTCAAAGACTGATTTGGAAAGGGCTCGCATGCCAATTATACCCTACGCATCTGCGTTAGGTTCTATAATGTATGCGATGTTATGTACCAGACCAGATGCAGCATAAGCATTGAGCGTTGTAAGCCGGTATCAGTCAAACCCAGGGAAGAAGCACTGGATAGCAGTAAAGAACATTCTCAAGTACCTGAGAAGGACTAAGGAGATGTTCTTGGTGTATGGCGGAAAAGACCTCCATATCGAGGCCTTTGCTGACTCCAGCTTCCAGAGTGACAATGATAACTCTAAGTCCATGTCGGGTTACCCTCAATGGAGGGGCGATCTATTGGAAGAGCTCCAAGCAGGACACCGTTGCTGACTCGATGATGGAAGCGGAGTACATAACTGCTTGCGATGCCGCAAAAGAAGCTGTCTGGATAAAGAAGTTCTTTACGGAACTTCAGGTGGTTCCGACCATTGTTAATCCAATACCTTTGTATTGTGACAACAACGGCGCTATAGCTTTAGTGAAGGAACCCTGGTCTCATCAGAAGTCCAGACACATTTTGAGGCGGTACCACCTAATCAAGAAGATCATAGATCGCCAGGAGATTGAGGTGAGGAGAGTAGATACGGAGAATAACACTGCAGATCCACTCATAAAGGCCATCCCTCAGACACAGTTCGAGAGGCTAATCGAGATGATAGGTCTGCGATATGTAAGTCGATGTCACGCACCCCACGTATTCGCGGGGAGGCAGAATTTGCAAAAAATGATTTTTACGAGCTTCGCAATACCGACTAGAACCAAGGATCGTCCATAAACCCTAGCTAGCAAACTACTTGAGGTTTAACTACTCGGATAGGAAGTTATACGTCACGAAACATGTCCTTCGAGTCTTCATCTCTGTCCTCCTTGTTGTCGTAGGCTTCAAGGATTGATCCAGATCGTAGCTTCTTCAACAACCTCCTCGAGTCAAAGACAATCTACCCGAGAGTCAATAGTCCGAGCTCCACCTCATAACCAAGGTAACTAGGGCAACAAGCTTACCAAACTTGATGGCCTAGGTGATGTAGAGTGTGAAGATGGATTTATTTGTCTCCTGAAACCCTAGGATTCTCAACACATGAGAGCTTTTAGGGTTTTGATGTGAGGAAGAAGAAGAGAGCTAATTTGAGGAAAGAGAAATGATTTTTGATAATCATAAAGATAATGCGAGATAGGTACCTTGACTTGACTACAAGCATGGCATGAAAAATATATCATCAAAATATCTAGGTCACAAAATATCTCAAAAAAATATCTAAGTCAAATAGTCAAACCAAGTCAAGTGGTCAAGCCAAGTCAAATGGTCAAACAAAATCAAGAAGTCAAAACAAGTAGCCATGCCTCAATTATCATTTACAAAAATAACAAAAACTTTCCTCCACCTCATAAATGTTTAAATCAAGTCAATGGTAAAAACCCTAATGAGGTGTCTCCTTCTATGCCCCTCTCATCCGTATATACATACCCGTATTCGTGCTCCGAGAAACACGAATACTAAGAGACGAAACTGATCTATCAATATAATACTAGGATCCGGATTAAACCAAAGTCTACTAGTATTATCCGCCCGAACATCATACGTACACAAGTGCACGTAAGTGATCGAAGCCCTGCCGTAAAACCATATTGCCTCTACACCTTTTGTCCGGTGTAGGGAAACTGTCTATGTGGGAATCTAAAGACTCGACACTGCGCTGGCAGTAGGTTTAACCACAGGCCACAAGCGGTACTAGCTGCACGTAATGGTCCCCAGGTAGATGTCGATAAGAAGGCCGATGAGGAAAACCCATCCGAACTCCTATTGAGCCTGAATATGATAATCTCCGTACAGTCCGGTCTGTTCTTCTAAGAGTATCGCATATCGGGCCTAGGGGTGGTAATCGTCAGACCCCTAAGAGCGCAATAAGTCGTGCCGGAGTGTAGACCAAAACACCCTGAGAAACCACTGGAATACCTACCAGTAAATCTCGCTTTCCCTGGCCAAGGACTTTGTGTAATGGCTCTTCGAGCACAGCACGATATCAACCCCCGATACCGGGAGAGACGAATCTTATCTAACCGCCAATGCCTCTAAGTACTTCGGAACTGCACCCAACTACTACCTGTTTGCATGACTCCTTTGAGCCATGGTAGGATAGTAATCAAAGTACAGTGGGAACACGCTCGAGGTGAAGTAGCAGTGTCAAGTCGACGGAGTAAGCTGTACTCATGTCACCTGGGAACTGACACCCGACGATAGGTATAATACCAACCAACAGTTCCCGACGAGTCTTGTCTAGTTTACTCATAACCTAACGAGCACCTACATACTATCTCCAGTACGACGTACTAAAGGCTGTGGGATAGACCATCTCCCCTGCTGGGATGAGAAGCGTATACACTAGTCTACTTCGGAGTATCGATGCCCCGTCTCGATAATCTTATGACTGGGGACCTGTATAAGGATGTGCTTGTAGATTACCCAGCCCCTACTAGTGTGATTTCCATCACAACGCTGGTAATCAAGCAAAGATCCTAAGGGCTCTACTAATATGTATAAGCGATATGCTAAAAAAACAAATGCATATATTGAAGTAGAAACAAACCAAGTAGCATACTACCGTTTTGAGCAAGACTGTCAATACAACTGTGAATATTCCAAGCTTCCAATAAGTAATATACAAACCAGTATGATACAATAATGGCCTCTGGGGCATATACACTATCTCCCACTTGCACTTGGGCCATGTATTGGCATATCGCAGACCTATCATCTCGATTAGCCTCTCAAACTGTGTCTGAGCGATGGCCTTTATGAGTGGATCTGCAGTGTTATTCTCCATATCTACTCTCCTCACTTCGATCTCCCGGCGATCAACGATCTCTCTGATTAGGTGGTACCGCCTCAAGATATGTATGGACTTCTTATGGGACCTGGGTTCCTTCGCTAATGCTATAGCGCCGTTGTTGCAACAATACAGAGGTATTGGATTAATAATGGTCGAACAACCAGAAGTTCCGTAAGGGACTTCTTCCTCCAGACAGCTTCTTTTGTGGCATTGCAAGCAGCTATGTACTCCGCTTCCATCGTCGAGTCAGCAATGGTGTCCTACTTGGAGCTTTTCCAACAGACCGCCCCTCCATTGAGGGTAAAGACATAACCCGACATGGACTTGGAGTCATCCTTGTCACTCTGGAAGCTGGAGTCAGCAAAGGCCTTGATCTAGAGGTCTTTTCCGCCATACAACAAAAACTTCTCCTTAGTCCTTCTCAGGTACTTAAGAATGTTCTTTACTGCTATCCAGTGCTTCTCCCTTAGGTTTGACCGATACAGTCTTACAACGCTCAATGCGTATGCTACATTTGATCTGGTACACAACATCGCATATATTATAGAGCCTACCGCAGATGCATAAGGTATAGTTGACATGCGAGCCCTTTCCCAGTCTTTGGAGACATCTCTTTGGAGAGGGTGATTCAGTGACAAGCCAGTAGATTTCCGCACTTTGAATCTTCCATACTGAATCTTTTCAGTATGGTGTCGATGTACCTTGACTGCGAAAGTCCCAACATTCTCTTAGATCTATCACGATAGATCTGGATCCCCAGAATGTTGTTGGCATCACCCAACTCTTTCATGAAGAACCTCAGTAACAAGAATCCTTTGACTGATTGTAGAATAGGAATGTCATTTCCTATCAAGAGAATGTCATCCACGTACAAGACAAGGAATACAACATTTCTCCCTACAATCTTACTATATATGCATGGTTCATCTGGATTTTTGATAAAGTCGAATTCTTTGACTGTATCATCAAAACAGATGTTCCAACTCCGCGATGCCTGCTTTAGTCCATAAATGGACTTAAGCAACTTGTACACTTCTCCGCTGCTCCCACCCAGAATGAAACCCTCTGGCAGATCGATATAAACGCACTCTTCCAAATTTCCATTTAAAAAAGCCGTTTTTACGTCCATCTGCCAGATCTCATAATCATGGAAGGCAGCAATGGCAAGAAGGATCCGAATGGATTTGAGCATAGCCACTGGAGAAAAGGTTTCATCATAGTCCAAACCAGGTCTTGAAGAAAACCTTTTACAACTAGTCTAGCCTTATAGGTTTCAATCTGTCCATCTACACCAATCTTCTTTCTGAAGATCCATTTGCAGCCTACGGGTTATACCTCTTCTGGAGCAATGTCCAAAGTCCATACTTTGTTGGTGTACATGGACTCCATCTTGGTCCTCATTGCATCCAGCCATTTTACCGAGTCGCCGCTCTGAATGGCTTGCTGGAAGATAGTAGGCTCATCATTATAAATGATGCAATCCTCTTGATCCCCGTCTATGAGAAAACTGAAGTATCTCTCGGGTGGATGAGACTGCCTACTACTTCTGCGGAGTGGTGCGGGCATGTCCGGTTCTTCTGAAATCTCTGGTTCTTCCAAGCTTTCAGTAATAACTTGTGGTTCTGGAATTTCTTCCAGTTCAATTGCGCTCCCACTTATCTGATTTTCTAAAAAATTCAGTTTCCAAGAAGCAGGCATGACGAGAAACAAAAACCTTTTGCTCCTCTGCGTAATAGAATAGATACCCCTTGGAGTTCTTTGTCTTAGTGTATATGCCCTAGGGGCCATTATTGTCTCATACTAGCTTGTATACTACTTAATAGAAGCTTGGGATATTCACAGTTATATTAACAGTCTTGCTAAACATGGCAGTATGCTACTTTTTTTTATATCTATCTTAATATGTGTATACGTATTGATAGAGCCCTTAGGATCTTGCTTGACTACCAGCATTGTGATGGCAGTCACACTAGTGGGGGCTGGGTAGTCTATAAGCACATCCTTTTTTAGGTCCCTAGTAGTAGGATTATCGAGACAGGGCATCGATACTCCGGAGTAGACTAGTATGTACGCTTCTCATCCCAGTTGGGGAGATGGTCTGTCCCACAGCCATCAGTATGTCGTACTGGAGATAGTATACAGGTGCTCGTTGGGTTACAGGTACACCGGACTGGACTCACAGGCAACTGTTGGTTGGTATTATACCCGTCGTCAGTTAACAGTTCTTAGGTGATAAGAGTACAGCATAGTCTGCAGACTTGACACTACTGCTTCGCCTCGAGTGTGTTCCCACTGTTCTTAGATTGCTACCCTACCACGGCTCAAAGGAGTCGTGCAAACAGGTAGCAGTTGGGTGCAGTCCCGATGCACTTGGAGGTAGTGGCAGTTAAACAGGATTCGTCTCTCTCGGTATTGGGAGTTGATATCACGCTATGTCTGGAGAGCCATTACGCAACGTCCCTGGCCAGGGCAAGCGAGATTTACTGGTAGGTTTTCCAGTAGCTTCTTAAGGTGTAATGGGCTTCACATCGACACGACTTATACCGCTTTTAAGGGACTGACGCTTGCCGCCCCCTTAGGCCCGATATGCGATAGTCCTAGACGAACAGACCGGACTGTACGGAGATTGTCACATCAGGCTCAGTAGGAGTTCGGATGGGTTTCCTCATCGGCCTACTTATCGACATCTACCTGGGGACCGTTACGTACAGCTAGTGCCGCTTGCGATCTGTGGTTAAACCCACTGCCAGCGTAGTAGTCGAGTCTTTAGAGTCTCACACAGAGAGTTTCCCTGCTTCGGGCGAAACATATAGATGTCGTATGGTTTTACGACAAGGTTCGGACACATACGTGTTTTCACGCACGTACGATGTTTGGACAGTTTTTACTAATGGGCTTTAGTTTAAGCCAGATTCTAATATTGGATTATTGGATTTATACAGTCTCAGTATTTCCGTGTTTTCACGGATAGGAGGGGCGTTCTCATAAATTGTCGAGAAGCTTCTAGAAGGTTGATGATGTGGAGAGCTTAGGTGTTATATGCATTAAATTGTTTTGTGACTCATGGAGATGATTCATCAAGAGAGTTAATGAAGCATTAATGCTTTTAATGACTCATTTGATGATTCATTATGTATTAAATGAAGCATGAAGATATTTGTGCGAAGATATTTTTGTGCAAGATATTTTAAGCTTCATATATACACACAAATGAGTTAATTTCCATTTCATAATTATTCTCACCTTCTCTCTCCTCAAGCTTTCTCTCTTCAAACCCTAACCCTAACCTCTCATGTGTTGAGATCAAGGGTTAGCAAGACTAATTGATCCCTAATCCTATTCTATATCCTCTAGGTCACTTTGATTAGCACTCTTAGTTACCTAGTTATCTCAAGTTAGAGGTCAAGCTTGGAGTAGTAGCTCTCGGGTGGATCTTCTATCACAAAGAGGAGGCCAACGAGGAGGTGGACAACGAGAACAAGAAGGACTTGGTTCATTAGGTATAATCTTCTTTCATAGTAGCTAATCCCACCTATGATGTTGTTAGTTAGGGTTTGGCAAAGATCCGTAAGTTAGTCGTTGTTTGTTTTAAACGAAATGATTGTTTTACCTATTCCGTCTCCCTGCAACTCGTGGGTGTCTAACGTTGACTTACAGTGGTATCAGAGCCTCGCGAAACCATAACTAACTTGTTAGCAAAGTCGTTAGAAATTCGATCGCAAAACGAACCCGAAAAAATATCATTTTCACTAAGTTTCTGCCGATTTTAAAACGGGGTCTAAAAATTTTTCAGGAACCCTTAAAACTACAAGCAGGGAAATATAAGGTTACTGGAGAAATTTGAGGTTGTAACTCGGCCAAACCACCATGGAACCGCGGCCGATCCAAAGCAATCCGCCGCGGATCCGCGGCCGAGTTGGGGCCGAGTCAGCCCAAAATTCCCCAGTAACTCTTCTGTGTTAATTTTGTATTTGCTGGGATGTTCTGTTTCTGCTCAGATTTCAGGTGCACAGAGAATTATTTGGAGTAGAATCATTTGTGTTTGCTTGATCGAAATTCTAAGTTGTTTGGCTAATTTGATTATATCTGTGATTTGTTTAATGTGTTCGTAAACCTCCCCTAACTGCTATTATGTCGGTTAGCAGGGGTTGCACATTTCTGTAATGGTTTGTGTTTGTGAACTTGTTGGATTGTTGCGAACGGATAGCCGGGGATGTGAGTTGAGCATTTCTTTCACTCAAATGTAATTTGTAAATTTTTGTAATATTCTTTTGCGGGGCACATCCGGGCTGAGGTTGTAGTCACCGTTGTATTATTTCATTTACTGATTTCTGCTCCTAGGATAGACCCAAGGTAGGATGCACAAACTACCGGGTACTTTGAAGTGTTTAGTGGCCTACTCACGTTGTTGAGGGAGACCGCTTCACTTCGGATACTTGGTGGGTAGATTGCCGTACCCGTAGGGGTCTTGGGTGGGGTTTTGGCTATTCATCGCGACTGTGTAATCCGTCTTTCTTTGCAGGCTAAAAAGGAATGCAGATTTATAGAAAATCCAATATGTTCATCTGTGATCTGGAATGCCTATTATTGCGTCTAATGAATGTACAATATCTATATAAGATAGCTATTAGACGTCACTTTTGTTTTACACCCGAGCTAGCCCAGCCCCCGCTCTGTCGTTAGTTAAGTAACCTAATGGGTGAATGACGGGACCCAGTGGCGAATGCGGATGGCATAAGAGGTCGTTGTATTTTCTTTGTTTTCTGCAATGATAGGTTAATTGATGGGACGCATTATTTTAATGCAAAGAAAATAAACCAAAGTTGAATCGTTGGAACAGTTTAAAAGAAACTACTCGGTTATTTTAAAACAGAGGATAATTTTTAAATTGCGGAGCTTTAACCACCTCTTTTAAAAGCTATCATATCAAGTTCACTACGTTCACGGTTTCGCCAAAACCATTCGTAGCCCTCCGTCATTTCATTTGGGTATTCAGTAGTATTCAAGCTATGTATTTTGAGCAACGCCAAGGCATAGTGTTTGGTAGCTGCTGGGTATTCATTTGTTGCATAGATAGATGAGTTAGTTTGGGACAGTCATATTATCATTTGGCCAACGTCAGGGGTATGTACGGATGGGTTCAAATTAACAAGATAATGATGGGTAGAACTTGACATGTGACTTATGACATTTTAACCAATGCCAAGGTCATAAGAGCATGGGGCAGAAATTTATATCGGGAATTTCTAAAGAAACTGAAATTTGCAAAAAGATGCAAACCATTTGGAGTGTGATAATTTTGTTAGGATTCCTTCAGCTTTATCACACGATGATATTTGGATCCCGATCCTACTGTGAGTATCCGCTACTCATCAGGAGATTCGTCACTTAACGATCAATGTTATAAACCAAGTAGGTGTCGAGAATGGTGTCAGCGGGGTTACGCCCCCAGAGAAAAGAGGTTATTTAATTAAGGAACTTCGTGAAAGCGTTGGAAAACCTCCCTCGAAGTACCGACACCGGCCTGGCTGAACGGTTAAGCAAGTATTGTACAGTGAGAATAGTCCTGACTAGTTCTTTCTTTTTGGTTTGAGGAGGGATTCGAGAAACAGTGGGAGCCATCCAGTTTAAATAAACTAAAAACCACTCTAAACTTGCAAGAGCATCATGCTAAAGTGTTCCCTCTCTCTCTCATTGCAGCGACCCAGAACATGAAAGGCCTTAAGTTACTATTAGAGAAAAATATTTTGACAGGGCCAAACTATAAAGATTGGTTCTGGAATGTTAAGATGGCTTTAACTTATGACAAATTGGGGTATGTCCTTACTGCTAAGGCACCTGCTGTCCCTGGTCCAAAATCCAGTATTGTGGATTAGGAAATCCACAAGACCTGGGAGTTAGATTGCGCGAAGGCCAAATGCATCATGCTTGCCTCTATGAATAATGAACATCAGAGGAGGCACGAGGATATGGATCTTGAATCTATATTTCTCCACACAAAGGATTTGTATGGAGAGCAATCTCGTATAGCAAGATACGAGACCTCGAAGAACTTGTTTCAGTCGAGGCTCGCCGTCGGATCATCTGTAGGAGAACATGTCCTTAAGATGATTGGCTATATAGAAGAGCTCGCGGACCTCGGGACGACATTGGAGAACGAGCTCTATACAGACTAGATTCTTCAGTCCCTTCCTTCCACCTACGCCCAGTTTATTCTGAATTTCAACATTCAAAAAAAAGAAGTTGAACTTCCATAACTCCTTAACTTGTTGAGGAGTGCAGAGGGCACCTTGCAGAAGGCAAGGGAAACACCTGCTATGTTTGTTCGCGGTGCTTCCTCTTCCGGGTCCAAGGCTAGGGCCAAAGGAAGGAAGAAGAAGACCGCTACCAAACAGAGAGGTAGCGTTGGTAAGGTGGGAGCTAAGGGAAAGGCAAAGGTTGTGGTGCCAGTAGTGGCAAAGGACGAGTGCTTCCACTGTCGTAGAAAAGGCCATTGGAAGAAAGATTGCAAAGCTTGGATAGCCAAGAACCAGGAACCGAAGCATGTTGTGGTTTCGACTTCAGGTGTGTTTGTAATTGAAAATTGTCTGTCAATCAACTCTACTTCCTGGGTATTCGATACCGGATCAGGATCTCATATATGCAATTCATTGTAGGCACTGAGAAACCGTAGAGTGCTGAAGCTTGGTGATATGACCCTCCAGGTTGCTAACGGAGCTAGCGTGGGTGCTGTGTCCGTAGGGGATTATCACCTTGGATTGACGAGTGGACATATTTTGGTTTTACATAACTGTTTTTGTGTACCCAGTTTAACGTGTAATATCATATCAGTATCATTGTTATCAAAAGAAGGTTATGATTTCACGTTTGTAAGCGATGTTGTTAACATCCACCTTAATCATGGTTTGATTGGGTCCGGTACACTAAATAACGGTATATATGTCTTAAACGAATTACAGATTTTTAATGTCCAGAACACACTAAAAAGAAAGTCTCCAGATATAAATAAGGCTTTCTTATGGCAGTGTAGACTGGGTCATATCAATGAGACAAGGTTAACTAAGTTACATAGAGAAGGATATTTGGATCCGTTCGAATATCAATCTTATGCAACTTGTCAATCATGTCTCAAAGGAAAGATGACAAAGAATCCATTCACTGGACATGGAGTAAGAGCGAGCGAGCTCTTAGGACTCATACACAGCGATGTATGTGGTCCAATGTCTACACATGCAAGAGGTGGTTTTTTCATATTTCATTACTTTTACGGATGATTACTCTAGGTATGGATTCATTTTCTTAATGAAACATAAATCCGAGGCCTTTGAGAAAAAGAATATATGAATGAAGTAGAAAACCAAACCGGCAAAAGTATCAAGACCCTGAGATCTGATCGAAGTGGTGAATACTTAAGTGCCGAGTTCCTAGGTTACCTAAAAGAAAAAGGAATTCTCTCTCTGCTTACTCCTCCATACACTCCACAGCATAACGGTGTATCGGAGAGACGGAATCGAACCCTATTGGATATGGTACGTTCCATGATGAGTAATGCCGAGTTACCGCGATCTTTCTGGGGTTATGCGCTAGAATCAGCAGCATATCTTTTGAACAGGGCTCCTACCAAGACTGTGCCTACCACGCCATATCAGATGTGGAGTGGGAAGAACCCTATCTTCAGTATCTGAAGATATGGGGATGTCCAGCTTTTGTTAAAAAGCAGTATGCGGACAAACTCGAGGCACGATCAGTACAGTGTAAGTTTGTGGGATATCCAAAGAACTCCAAGGGGTGTTTCTTCTATTATGCAGAGGAACAAAAGGTTTTTGTTTCTCGTAATGCCCATTTTCTAGAACATCTGTTTTTAGAAAACGAAACAAGTCGGAGCGCAGTAGAACTGGAAGAAATTCCAGAACCATAAACTACTACTGAAAGTTTGGTAGAACCAGTAGTTCAAGAAGAAGAGGACATTCCCGCACCCCTCCGCAGGAGGAGTAGGCCGTCTCATCTGCCTGAGTGATACTACGGTTTTCTCATAGATGGGGATAGATAGAATTGCATCATTGATGATGATGAACCGACTAGCTTCCAGCTGGCCATCCACAGCGGCGACTCGGTACAATGGCTGGATGCAATGCGGACCGAGATGGAGTCCATGTACACCAACAAAGTATGGACTTTGGACTTTGCTCCAGATGGGGTAAAACCCATAGGACGCAAATGGATCTTCAAGAAAAAGATTGGTGTAGATGGACAGGTGGAAACCTATAAGGCTAGACTTGTTGCAAAGGGTTTTCGTCAAAGACCTGCTTTGGACTATGACGAAACTTTTTCTCCAGTGGCTATGCTCAAATCCATTCGGATCCTTCTTGCCATTGCCGCCTTCCATAATTATGAGATCTGGCAGATGGACGTAAAGACGGCATTTCTAAATGTTAGTTTAGAAGAGTGCGTCTAAATGGATCAGCCAGAAGGCTTCAATCAGAGTGGGAGCAGCAGGAAAGTATGCAAGTTGCTTAAATCCATTTATGGACTAAAGCAGGAATCGCAGAGTTGGAACATCTGTTTTGATGAAACGGTCAAAGAATATGACTTTATCAAAAATCCAGATGAACCATGTATATATAGTAAAATTGTAGCATGAACTGTCGTATTCCTCGTCTTGTACGTGGATGACATTCTATTGATAGGAAATGACATTCCTATGCTACAATTTGTCAAAGGATTCTTGTCACACAGGTTCTCCATGAAAGACCTGGGTGATGCCTCTTACATTCTGAGGATCCGGATCTATCGTGATAGATCCAAGAGGAAGTTGGGACATTCCAGTCTAGGTATATCAACACTATACTGAAAAGATTCAGTATGAAAGATTCTAAGCGCGGTAGTTTACCGGCTTGTCACGGAATCACCCACTCCAAAGAGATGTCTCGCAAGACTGATTTGGAAAGGGATCGGGTGTCTATTATACCCTACGCTTCTGCGGTAGGCTTTATAATGTATGCGATGTTGTACACTAGACCAGATGTAGCTTACGCACTGAGCGTTGTAAGCAGGTATCAGTCAGACCCAGGTGAGAAGCACTGGATAGCAGTAAAGAACATTCTCAAGTACCTGAGAAGAACTAAGGATATGTTCATGGTTTGCGGCGGAAAAGATCTCAAGATCGAGGCTTTTGTTGATTCCAGCTTCCAGAGTGACAAGGATGACTCCAAGCCCATATCAGGTTATGTCTTTACCCTCAATGGAGGGGCGGTGTGCTGGAAGAGTTCCAAGCAGGACACCGTTGCTGACTCGACGATGGAAGCGGAGTATATAGCAGCTTGCGATGCCGCAAAAGAAGCGGTCTGGATGAAGAAGTTCCTAACAAAACTTCAGGTGGTTCCATCCATTGTTGATCCAATACCTCTGTATTGCGACAACAACGGAGCTATAACTTTAGCAAAGGAACCCAGGTCCCATCAGAAGTCCAGACACATCCTAAGGCGGTATCACCTGATCAGGGAGATCATAGATCGCAGGGAGATCGAGGTCCGGAGAGTTGCTACAGAGGAGAACACTACTGATCGATTCACAAAGGCCTTACCTCAGATTCTGTTCGAGAGGCTACTCGAGATGATCGGTCTTCGATACGCCAGTACATGGCCCTAGTGCAAGTGGGAGATTGTTAGTGTATATGCCCTAGGGGCCATTATTGTATCATACTAGCTTGTATATTACTTAATGGAAGCTTGGGGTATTCCCAGTTATATTAACAGTCTTGCTAAACATGGTAGTTTGCTACTTGGTTTATATCTATCTTAATATGTGTGTACGTATTGATAGAGCCCTTAGGATCTTGCTTGACTACCAGTGTTGTGATGGCAGTCACACTAGTGGGGGCTGGGTAGTCTACAAGCACATCCTTTTTCAGGTCCCTAGTCGTAGGATTATCGAGACAGGGCATCGATACTCCGGAGTAGACTAGTGTGTACGCTTCTCATCCCAGTTGGGGAGATGGTCTGTCCCACAACCATCAGTACGTCATATTGGAGATAGTATACAGGTGCTCGTTGGGTTACGGGTACACCGGACAGGTGATTGTAGAGATTTAGCGTGCTTGCGCTTTTAAAAGATGAATCAAAAATATTTGTTAACCGCAATCAAGAACAGCGTCGCTTGGTAGCTAGCCAGTGAGTACGGGTCGGTCCACAGGGATTTTGTGTATTCTCGATTTGTTCTAACGAGTTAATTCCGATTGGTGTCGGATTGATTAAATCTAAAAACTAAATTGATCTAGATCTAAATCTTGCTAGGGTTAGGTTTAGGTTAAGTTTGGAAAGTCAATATTCCTCACCGCTTTTTATGCCCAAATTAAGATCCATTAGGTGTTATGATAATAATTAATAAAGTGGATTAGTACCATCGGGAAGGAACTGTGTTTCTTCCTCTAGGTTCTTGTCCTTCCTTTCTTAATTCTTACCCTAACCTCCATGGAAAACACGCTCAACCGCTCCTTTATACTACGGTATCACCGCTACCTCGTGGGATAGGGTGCCGTAGGGAGCGATGTGTGCATGTATGCATGGAGTCCTATAAAAACGTGTGATGGGCAAGAAAGGGGTGAGAGATCATCATCTCTCAAGCCTTCCCCAAATCTAACCCTAACATGCGAGAAGACTACTCACTCATTAGGGAATTAAAAGACACTTTCTAAACTATCTAACTAGGGCAGAGAATGAAATTTAACTAGGGCGGATAAGAAATTACCTAGGGCATGGAAATAAAATTTAACTAGGGCAATGAAAAGAAAGCTTACTACTAATTTTTATTTGATACTCTCTTCCTTCTTTACAGAAATTTACAGATCTGAATTTAGATGGATGAAATGAGGCAAAAGAAGAGGCATCCATAAAAATGGTTTTAGGGTTTCTATTTATAGAACATAGAAACCCTAGGGTTACAATCGACGCACATCTGCTTTTACAATTTACCCCTAAAGAAGATTAGTCAACGCGCCGCCAGCTCACAATTTTCCACCGACACGGGCATTATATGGCTGCGGATCCGCGGCCAAAACCCATGTTTGGCCGCGGTTCCGCGGCCAAAAAGAGGGCTTGTGGGCTGTGTTCTTTTGGGCTGATTCCTGTTGCATTTTTCTTGGTTTTTCTTCGCTTGGTTCTTCAGAATATCTTCTAGTTTTCTTCCAGATTTCCACAATGAATAATGTCATGGACTTTTACAGCTTGCTTCATGTTGAAGTCTTGAACCTTGCGCTGCCTTTGTTCTTTGTGAAATCATCCATTGAACTTCGTTTAGTCTTCAAACTGTAGGCATGATCAAGATCTTTCCATTTGTTGGTCGTAGTCTCACTTTTGTATCGTCCTTTCGTCAATTTCACTGTTTTTGTTCCGAGAAGCTGTAACCTGCAACTATGTAGCAGACATGAATCAAAAGCACCTGTTTATTTGTAAAATGAATAAGAATGGGGAATATAATAATGCAAAATTATGATATGAACAACAGGACTCGCAAGGAACTGTTGGTTGGTATTATACTCGTCGTCAGCTAACAGTTCCCAGGTGACATGAGTACAGCATAATCCGCAGACTTGACACTGCTGCTTCGCCTCGAGTGTGTTCCCAATGTTCTTAGATTGCTACCCTACCACGGCTCAAAGAAGTCGTGCAAACAGGTAGCAGTTGGGTGCAGCCCCGAAGCACTTGGAGGTAGTGGCGGTTAGACAGGATTCGTCTCACCCGGTATTGGGAGTTGATATCGCGCTGTGTCTGGAGAGCCATTACGCAAAGTCCCTGGCCAGGGCAAGCGAGATTTACAGGTAGGTTTTCCATTAGCTTCTTAAGGTGTAATGGGCTTCACTCCGACATGACTTATACAGCTTTTAGGGGACTGGCGCTTGCCGCCAACCTAGGCCCGATATGCGATAGTCCTAGACGAACAGACAGGACTGTACGGAGATTGTCACATCAGGCTCAGTAGGAGTTCGGATGGGTTTCCTCATCGGTCTTCTTATAGACATCTATCTGGGGACCGTTATGTACAACTAGTGCCGCTTGCGGTCTATGGTAAACCCACTGCCAGCGTAGTAGTTGAGTCTTTAGAGTCCCATACAGAAAGTTTCCCTGCTGCGGGCGAAACGATATAGAGGTCGTTTGGTTTTACGACAGGGTTCGGACACATACGTGTTTTCACGCACGTACGACGTTCGGACGGTTTTTACTAGCGGGCTTTAGTTTAAGCCAGATTCTAGTATTGGATTATTGGATTTATACAGTCTCAGTATTTCCATGTTTTCACGTATAGGAGGGGCGTTCTCGTAAATTGTCGAGAAGCTTCTAGAAGGTTGATGAGGTGGAGATCTTAGGTGTTATATGCATTAAATGGTTTTGTGACTCATGGAGATGATTCATCAAGAGAGTTAATGAAGCATTAATGCTTTTAATGACTCATTTGATGATTCATTATGTATTAAATGAAGCATGAAGATATTTGTGCAAAGATATTTTTGTGCAAGATATTTTATGCTTCATATATATACACAAATGAGTTAATTTCCATTTCATAATTATTCTCACCTTCTCTCTCCTCAAGCTCTATCTCTTCAAACCCTAACCCTAACCTCTCATGTGTTGAGATCAAGGGTTAGCAAGACTAATTGATCCCTAATCCTATTCTATATCCTCTAGGTTGCTTTGATTAGCACTCTTAGTTACCTAGTTACCTCAAGTTAGAGTTCAAGCTTTGAGTAGTAGCTCTCGGGTGGATCTTCTATCATAAAGAGGAGGCCGACGAGGAGGTGGTCAACGAGAATAAGAAGGACTTGGTTCATTAGGTATAATCTTCTTTCATAGTAGCTAATCCCTCCTATGATGTTGTTAGTTAGGGTTTGGCAAAGATCCGTAAGTTAGTCGATGTTTGTTTTAAACAAAATGATTGTTTTACCTATTCCGTCTCCCCACAACTCGTGGGGTGTCTAACGTCGACTTACACTTTGGGTATCCCACAAACTTACACTTTACTGAGCGTGCCTCGAGTTTGTCCGCATGCTTTTTTTGACAAAAGTGTTAGTGTATATGCCCTAAAGGCCATTACTGTATCATACTAGTTTGTATATTACTTAATGGATACTTGGGATATTCACCTTGTATATACAATCTTGCTCAAAATAATAGTATGCTACTTGGTTTGTTTCTACTTCAATGTGTACATGTGTTTATTTTAGTATATCGCCTATACACATTAGTGGAGCCCTTAGGATCTTTGCTTGATTACCAGCGATGTGATGGCAGTCACACTAGTGGGGCTGGGTAATCTATAAGCACATCCTTATGCAGGTCCCTGGTCGCAGGACTATCGAGACAGGGCATCGATACTCCGGAGTACACCAGCGCATGCGCTTCTCATCCCAGTGTGGGAGACGGTCTGTCCCACAGCCGTCAGTACGTCGTACTTGAGATAGTATGCGGGTGCTCGTTAGGTTACGGGTACACTGGACAGGACTCGTCGGGAACTGACTAGTTGGTATTATGCCTATCGTCAGTTATCAGTTCCCAGGTGACATGAGTACAGCTTAGTCCGCTGACTTGACACTGTCACTTCGCCTCGAGTGTGTTCCCACTGCACTTTGATTACTACCCTACCACGGCTCAAAGGAGTCGTGCAAACAGGTAGTGGTTGGGTGCAGTCCCGAAGCACTTGGAGGCAGTGACGGTTAGACAGGATTCCTCTCTCCCGGTATTGGGGGTTGACATCGCGCTGTGTCTAGAAGAGCCATTACACGAGTAGTCCCTGGCCAGGGCAAACGAGATATACTGGTAGGCTTCCAGTGTTATCTCAGGGTGTTTTGGGCTTCGCTCCGGCACGACTTGTACCGCTATTGGGGGACTGACGTTTACCGCCCCCTAGGCCCGCCATGCGATGTATCAGACGAACAGACCGGACTGTACGGAGAATGTCACATTCAGGCTCAGTAGGAGTTCAGATGGGTTTCGCCTCGTCGGTCTTCTTGTCGGCATTACCTGGGGACCGTTACGCACAGCTAGTGCCGCTTGCGGTCTGTGGTTAAACCCACTGCCAGCATAGTGTCGAGTCTTTAGAGTCCCACACAGAAAGCTTTTCGCCTTTAGGCAAAAGAGTAGAGGTCGCATGGTTTTGCGACAGGTCGCATGGTTTTGCGACAGGGTTCGGTCACATCCGTGCACTTGTGCACGTACAGTGTCCGGACAGTTTACACTAGCGGGCTTTGGTTTAAGCCAGATCGTAGTGTACATATTGGGATTGGATGTATCCAGTTTGCATTCGTATTCCTCGGAACGCGGATGCGGGTGTGTATGCACAGTTGACGGGGAGACAGAGGCAGCGGATTCTCATTAGGGTTGTTGACAGTTGACCGTTGACTATTGACTTTTTACTCAACCCTAATGAGAATATGATATGTGATTAACTATTATATTAATTAAGTATTATGGTGACATGGTTGTTGACTTTTGTTGACTTTGTTGACTTGTTGACTTGTTGACTTTGTTGACCGGTTGACTAGGCTTGACTAGTTGACCATCATGATAACCATAGCCATCATTTCATGGCAAAGACTTTTACTTACTTGCTCATTTGTGTAAAATGAGTGCATGAAATGATATGTTTATGGTTGCTTCAACCATCACATAAGACTTTTTTTGGTATGATGAGTTATCATGACTTTGGATTATGAGAGGGTGAGAGACAAAAGTGTTGCTCATTCTTTCTTGCTCACTCTCTCTCTTGTTCTTGAGCTCTCTTGTTTTGCTCTCACCCTCAACCTCTTGCTCCCTCTCTTTACTCTATGGTTCTCTTGTCTCATGAGTTGAGAATCAAGAACCATAGATAAAATCCCACACAAACCCTTCTCTACTCATTCTAGTTCACAAGGTTTAGCAAACCGAGTGAACTAGTTTCTTCAAAGAACGAAGAAGGAGCCAAAGGTTGGAGCTTTCAGGTGGATCTATCTTCGGCGTACGGAGATGACGGGAAGAAGCCAATCCGGACCACCATCGGAGCTTGAAGACGAAGGAGTTCAAGACAAGCAAGGTATAACCCCCTAACCGAGTAGCTAGAAACTCGTAGTTAGGTTGTTAGATAGATGTTTAACCAAGATCCGGGTTTTAGGTCCATGTTACCACCTCCATAAAAATCGTTTTTTACCAAATTCCGCATTCCCGAAAGTGCCGGGAGAGGTAGCATGGACATACAGTGGTATCAGAGCCTAGTTAAACTCTATCTAACATGTTAGCAAGTAACTAGAAGATCGATCAAAGAAAAAGTCCCGAAAACGAACCCTAAAAATTCGAGTTTCTGTCGATTTTTTTACTGTTCAAAAGTTGATTATTTTCACACCTAAAATCGGCTCAGGGTTTTTAAAAGCCACTGTAGAAAAATCACCAAGAGATCCCCCCAAACGACCGCGGAAACGCGGCAATAGCTTGCTATTGCCGCGGTTCCGCGGCCTCCTTGGCCCCTCTCTGGTGTTTCTTTGCTACAGTGTACTTGCAGGGGTATTTTGGGATTTTTGGAATATATATTTTCTGCCCAGATTTTCCAGAACGAAAATTTTATTTTGGGGTCCCGAAAATCCGTATTTTTTATCGAACTTCTAAAAGACTTAAGCTAACGGGTTTTTCTGTAATGTGATATTTGTATTGAATGTCTACTAATCGCTATATGTCGATTAGTGGGGGTTATACAAATCTGTGATCTGTAATGTTGCTGGAATGTGTATATGAATATGTTGGATTGTCGCGGGTGAATAGCCGGGGGTTGTGAGACGAAAGTTTTCTTTTCTTTCAATTCATGTAAATTTGTAAGTTGTTGTAATAATTATTTGTATGGCCGCACAACCGGGTCGGGGTTGTAGCCGTCATTGTATAATTTCTTTTTACTGTTTTTGCTCCTAGGATAGACCCATGGAGGGGGTGCACAAACTACCGGGTATGCCGAAGTGTCGAGTGGCCTACTCATGGAGATGAGGGAGGTTACTACGCTTCGGGTACTTGGCGAGTAGTTTGCCGCACCCGTAGGGGTCTTGGGTGGGGTATTTGGCTATTCACCGTGACAGTGTAATCTGTTTTTCGTTACAGGCTCATGCGAATTACAGATTCCTAGTATATCCAATGTATTCATCTGTGATCTGAAATGTTTATCATTGCAGTATATCTATATATGATATTATTTAGGCGTTGCTTATGTTTTACAGCCGCGCTAGCCCAGCCCCCGCTCTGTCGTTAGTTAAGTAACCTAACGGGTAATGACGGGGCCCCGTGGCGAATGCGAATGGCATAAGCGTACGTCATATTTTGGTTGTTTTCTGCAATGGTAGGATTAAATGATGGGACGCATTAAAAGAACTAATGCAAGAATATCACGCATTAAAAGAACTAATGCAAGATAATAAACCAAGTTAAAGTCGTTGGAACACTTTCGAAAAACCACTCGGTTCTTTTTCAAAACCAACTTTTAAATGCGGAGCTTGAGCCACTCCTTTTTTAAAAGCTATCTCGTTCCATCGACTATATCAAGTTCACTACGTTCACGGTTTCGCCAAAACCATTCGTAGCCCTCCATCATTTCAGTTAAATATTCGGTAGTATTCAAGCTATGTATGTTGACCTCACGCCAAGGCATAGTGATTGGTAGCTGCCGGATATTTATCTGTTGCATAGATAGAATGCGTTGATTTGGGACAGTCGTACTACCATTTTGGCCTACGTCAAGGGTAGGTACGGGTGGATTCAAATTAACCTGGATAATGATGGGAAGAACTTGACATGTGACTTATGACATTTTGACCTCACGCCAAGGTCATAAGAGCATGGGGCAAAAATCCACATCGGGAGTTTCATAAGTACTGAAACTTGCTAGATTTGCATACCATTTGGAGTGTGATGATTCTGATAGGATTCCTTCAGTTTCGTCACGCGATGATATTTGGATCCCGATCCTACTGTGAGTATATGCTACTCCTCGGGAAATTTCTCACTAAACGATCAATGCTATAAACCTAGTAGGTGCCTAGAAAGGTGTTAGCGGGGCTACGCCCCCAGGAAAAAGAGGTTCTTTAATTAAGGAACTTCGCAAAAGCATTGGAAAACCTCCCTCGAAGTACCGACACCGGCCTGGCTGAACGGTTAAGCAAGTATTGTGCGGTGGGATTGATCCCGGCTAATTCTTCCTTTATGGTTTGAGGAGGGATTCGAGAAACAGTGGGAGCCATCCTGTTTAGACAAACTAAAAACCACTCTAAACTTGCAAGAGCATCATGCTGAGTGTTTCTTCTTCTCTCTCCTAATTGCAGCGACCAAATCGACATGACTGGACTTAAGTTACTCCTAGATAAAAACAAACTGACAGGGCCAAACTACAAAGATTGGCTAAGGAATGTCAAGATAGCAATCACTTACGACAAGCTGGGGTATCTTCTTACCACCAAAGCTCCCCCTGTCCCTGGTCCCACTTCCAGTGTCGCGGATAAGGAAATCCGTAAGACTTGGGAGATTGATAACGCGAAGGCCAAATGCCTCGTACTTGCCTCTATGGACAATGAACATCAGAGGAGGCACGAGAATATGGACTTGGAATCCATATTTCTTCATACAAAAGAACTGTATGGAGAGCAATCTCGTATCGCAAGATACGAAGCGTCGAAAAAGTTATTTTCGGCAAGAATGGCCGTCGGATCATCAGTAGCCGAGCACGTGCTAAAGATGATCGGCAACATTGAGGAGCTCGCGGACCTAGGGACCACATTGGAGAGTGAACTCTATACGGACATAGTTCTCCAGTCCCTTCCATCCACTTACGCCCAGTTCATACTGAACTTCAACTTGCAAGAAAAAGAAGTTGAACTTTCAGAGCTCCTCAACATGCTGAGGAGCGCAGAGGGCACCCTACAGAAAGGTAGGGAAACATCCACTTTGTTTGTAGGAGGATCATCTTTTTCTAGGTCCAAGGCGAAAGCCAAGGGAAAGAAGAAGAAAGCCCCCGCCAAACCAAGGGGCGGTGTTAGTAAAGTGGATACGAAGGGAAAAGCTAAAGCAACAAAGAAAGTGGGAAAGCTTGTGGATAAGGAAGAATGCTTCTATTGTCATAAGAAAGGTCACTGGAAGAATGATTGCAGGGCCTGGAAGGCCAGAACACAGGAATTGAAGCAGGTTGCAGCTTCAGCTTCAGGTGTGTATGTTATTGAAAACTGTCTTTCAATAAACACTACTTCCTGGGTATTGGATACCGGATCAAGATCTCATATCTGTAATTCTTTGCAGGCGTTGAGAAACCGTAGTGTTTTGAAAGCAGGTGACATGACCCTCAGAGTTGCGAACGGAGCTAGCATGGATGCTAAAGCCGTGGGGGACTATCACCTGGGAATGTCAGATGGACATGTTTTGGTTTTGCGTAATTGCTTTTTTGTACCCAACGCAACTTGTAATATCATTTCTGTATCTTTAGTTTCTAAAGAAGGTTATGAATTTGCGTTTGTAAGTAATGTTGTAAACATTCACCTTAATCAAGTTTTGATTGGGTTAGGTACATTGAGTAATGGTATATACGTATTGAACCAACCCCAGATTTTCAATGTCCAGAATACACACAAAAGAAAGTCTCCAGAAATAAATCAGACTTTCTTGTGGCATTGTAGACTGGGTCACATCAATGAGAGAAGGTTGACGAGGTTACATACTGAAGGGTATTTGAATGCGTTCGAATATCAATCGTATGCCACTTGTCAATCCTGTCTCAAAGGAAAGATGACAAAGACTCTGTTCACTGGACACGGAGTAAGAACGAGCGAGCTCTTAGGACTCGTACACAGTGACGTGTGCGGTCCAATGTCTACACATGCACGAAGCGGTTATTCTTACTTCGTTACTTTTACGGATGACTTCTCAAGGTACGGTCATGTCTTCTTAATGAAACATAAGTCCGAAACCTTTGGAAAATTCCAGGAGTATAAGAATGAAGTAGAAAAACAAATCGGCAAAAGTATAAAGATTCTAAGATCGGATCGAGGTGGAGAATACTTAAGTGCCGAGTTCCTGGACTATTTAAAAGAGAACGGAATTCTCTCTCAGCTTACTCCTCCATACACTCCGCAACATAACGGTGTATCGGAGAGACGGAACCGCACCCTATTGGATATGGTGCGGTCTATGATGAGTAACGCTGAGTTGCCGCGATCATTCTGGGGATATGCGCTAGAATCAGCCGCATACCTTTTGAACCGAGTTCCCACTAATACTGTGCCTACCACACCATATGAGTTATGGAGTGGGAAGAAACCCTATCTTCAATATCTGAAGATCTGGGGATGTCCAGCTTTTGTCGAAAAGCAGCATGCGGACAAACTCGAGGCACGCTCGGTACTGTGCAAGTTTGTGGGATACCCAAAGAACACCAGGGGGTATCTTTTCTACTACGCAGAGGAACAAAAAGTCCTTGTTTCTCGTAATGCCCACTTTCTAGAACACCAGTTCTTGGAAAAGGAAATAAGTGGGAGCGCAGTAGAACTGGAAGAAATTCCAGAACCACGGACTATTACTGAAAGTTTAGTGGAACCAGAGGGTTCAAAAGAACAGGACATTCCTACGCCGCTCCGCAGGAGTAGTAGGCAGACTCATCCGCCCGAGAGATACTACGGTTTTCTCATAGACGGGGATAGAGAGGATTGCATCATAGATTATGATGAGCCTACTAGCTTCCAGCAGACCGTTCAGAGCGTTGACTCAGAGAAATGGCTGGATGCAATGCGGACCGAAATGGAGTCCATATACACCAACAAGGTATGGACGTTGGACATTGCTCCAGACGGGATAAAACCCGTAGGATGCAAGTGGATCTTCAAAAGGAAGATTGGTGTAGATGGACAGGTTGAGACCTATAAAGCTAGGCTGGTAGCAAAGGGTTTTCGTCAAAGACCTGGCTTGGACTATGACGAAACCTTTTCTCCAGTAGCCATGCTGAAATCCATTTGGATCCTTCTTGCCATTGCTGCCTTCCACGATTATGAGATCTGGCAAATGGACGTAAAGACCGCTTTTCTAAATGGAAATTTAGAAGAGTGTGTCTATATGGACCAACCAGAGGGTTTCATTCAGAGTGGGAGCAGCGGAAAGGTGTGCAAGTTGCTTAAGTCCATCTATGGACTAAAGCAGGCATCGCAGAGTTGGAACATCTGCTTTGATGAGACGGTCAAAGAATTTGGCTTTATCAAAAATCCAGATGAACCATGCATCTATAGTAGATTTGTAGCGAGAACTGTAGTATTCCTCGTTTTATACGTGGATGACATTCTCTTAATAGGAAATGACATTCCTATGCTACAATCTGTCAAGGGGTTCTTGTCACACAGGTTCTCCATGAAAGACCTGGGTGATGCCTCATACATTCTGGGTATCCGGATTTACCGTGACAGATCCAAGAGGATATTGGGACTTTCTCAGTCCAGGTACATCGACACCGTGCTGAAAAGATTCAGTATGGAAGATTCCAAGCACGGTAACCTACCGGCTTGTCACGGGATCACCCTCTCTAAAGAGATGTCTCCCAAGACTGATTTGGAGAGGGATCGCATGTCTATTATACCCTACGCTTCTGCGGTAGGCTCTATAATGTATGCGATGTTGTGTACCAGACCGGATGTAGCTTATGCACTGAGTGTGGTAAGCCGGTATAAGTCAAACCCTGGGGAGAAACACTAGATAGCGGTAAAGAACATTCTCAAGTACCTGAGAAGGACTAAGGAGATGTTCTTGGTGTATGGTTGAAAAGACCTCCAGATCGAGGCCTTTGCTGACTCCAGCTTCCAGAGTGACAAGGATGATTCCAAGTCCATGTCGGGTTTTGTCTTTACCCTCAATGGAGGGGCGGTGTGTTGGAAGAGTTCCAAACAGGAAACCGTTGCAGACTCGACGATGGAAGCGGAATACATCGCTGCATCTGATGCCGCAAAAGAAGCTGTCTGGATGAGGAAGTTCTTGAAAGAACTTCAGGTGGTTCCGTCCATTGTTGATCCAATACCTCTGTATTGCGACAACAATGGGGCTATAGCTTTAGCGAAGGAACCCAGGTCCCATCAGAGATCCAGGCACATCTTTAGGCGGTATCACCTGATCAGGGAGATCGTGGATCGCCAGGAGATCGAGGTTCGGAGAGTCGCTTCAGAAGATAACACTGCAGATCCATTCACCAAGGCCCTGCCCCAGACTCAGTTCGAGCGGCTGATCGAGATGATAGGTCTTCGATACGCCAGTACACGGCCTTAGTGCAAGTGGGAGATTGTTAGTGTATATGCCCTAGAGGCCATTACTGTATCATACTAGTTTGTATATTACTTAATGGATGCTTGGGATATTCACCTTGTATATACAATCTTGCTCAAAATAGTAGTATGCTACTTGGTTTGTTTCTACTTCAATGTGTACATGTGTTTATTTTAGTATATCGCCTATACACATTAGTGGAGCCCTTAGGATCTTTGCTTGATTACCAGCGATGTGATGGCAGTCACACTAGTGGGGCTGGGTAATCTATAAGCACATCCTTATGCAGGTCCCTGGTCGCAGGACTATCGAGACAGGGCATCAATACTCCGGAGTAGACCAGCGCATGCGCTTCTCATCCCAGTGTGGGAGACGGTCTGTCCCACAGCCGTCAGTACGTCGTACTTGAGATAGTATGCGGGTGCTCGTTAGGTTACGGGTACACTGGACAGGACTCGTCGGGAACTGACTAGTTGGTATTATGCCTATCGTCAGTTATCAGTTCCCAGGTGACATGAGTACAGCTTAGTCCGCTGACTTGACACTGTCACTTCGCCTCGAGTGTGTTCCCACTGCACTTTGATTACTACCCTACCACGGCTCAAAGGAGTCGTGCAAACAGGTAGTGGTTGGGTGCAGTCCCGAAGCACTTGGAGGCAGTGACGGTTAGACAGGATTCGTCTCTCCCGGTATTGGGGGTTGACATCGCGCTGTGTCTAGGAGAGCCATTACACGAGTAGTCCCTGGCCAGGGCAAACGAGATATACTGGTAGGCTTCCAGTGTTATCTCAGGGTGTTTTGGGCTTCGCTCCGGCACGACTTGTACCGCTATTGGGGGACTGACGTTTACCGCCCCCTAGGCCCGCCATGCGATGTATCAGACGAACAGACCAGACTGTACGGAGAATGTCACATTCAGGCTCAGTAGGAGTTCAGATGGGTTTCGCCTCGTCGGTCTTCTTGTCTGCATTACCTGGGGACCGTTACGCACAGCTAGTGCGGCTTGCGGTCTGTGGTTAAACCCACTGCCAGCGTAGTGTCGAGTCTTTAGAGTCCCACACAGAAAGCTATTCGCCTTTAGGCAAAAGAGTAGAGGTCGCATGGTTTTGCGACAGGTCGCATGGTTTTGCGACAGGGTTCGGTCACATCCGTGCACTTGTGCACGTACAGTGTCCGGACAGTTTACACTAGCGGGCTTTGGTTTAAGCCAGATCGTAGTGTACATATTGGGATTGGATTTATCCAGTTTGCATTCGTATTCCTCGGAACGCGGATGCGGGTGTGTATGCACAGTTGACGGGGAGACAGAGGCAGCGGATTCTCATTAGGGTTGTTGACAGTTGACCGTTGACTATTGACTTTTTACTCAACCCTAATGAGAATATGATATGTGATTAACTATTATATTAATTAAGTATTATGGTGACATGATTGTTGACTTTTGTTGACTTTGTTGACTTGTTGACTTTTGTTGACTTGTTGACTTTGTTGACCGGTTGACTACGCTTGACTAGTTGACCATCATGATAACTATAGCCATCATTTCATGGCAAAGACTTTTACTTACTTGCTCATTTGTGTAAAATGAGTGCATGAAATGATATGGTTATGGTTGCTTCAACCATCACATAAGACTTTTTTTGGTATGATGAGTTATCATGACTTTGGATTATGAGAGGGTGAGAGACAAAGTGTTGCTCATTCTTTCTTGCTCACTCTCTCTCTTGTTCTTGAGCTCTCTTGTTTTGCTCTCACCCTCAACCTCTTGCTCCCTCTCTTGACTCTATGGTTCTCTTGTCTCATGAGTTGAGAATCAAGAACCATAGATAAAATCCCACACAAACTCTTCTCTACTCATTCTAGTTCACAAGGTTTAGCAAACCGAGTGAACTAGTTTCTTCAAAGAACGAAGAAGGAGCCAAAGGTTGGAGCTTTCAGGTGGATCTATCTTCGGCGTACGGAGACGACGGGAAGAAGCCAATCCGGACCACCATCGGAGCTTGAAGACGAAGGAGTTCAAGACAAGCAAGGTATAACCCCCTAACCGAGTAGCTAGAAACTCGTAGTTAGGTTGTTAGATAGATGTTTAACCAAGATCCGGGTTTTAGGTCCATGTTACCACCTCCATAAAAATCGTTTTTTACCAAATTCCGCATTCCCGAAAGTACCGGGAGAGGTAGCATGGACTTACAAAAAGCTGGACATCTCTATGTCTTAAAGTGTTTAAGGCAGGGTTTCTTCCCACTCCACATCTGATATGGTGTGGTAGGAACTGACTTAGTAGGAACTTGGTTCAAAAGATATGCAGCTGATTCTAGTGCATATCCCCAGAAGGATCGCGGCAACTCAGCCTTATTCATCATTGAATGAACCATATACAATAGGGTTCTGTTACGCCTTTCCGATACACCATTGTGTTGTGGCATGTATGGAGGAGTAAGCTGAGAGAGAATTCCATTCTCTTTTAAGTAGTCTAGGAACTCCGCACTCAAGTATTCACCGCCTCGATCAGATCTCAGTGTCTTGATACTTTTGCCTGTTTGTTTTTCCACTTCATTCTTGTATTCCCGGAATCTCTCAAAGGCCTCGGATTTATGCATCATCAAGAAGACATGTCCATACCTAGAGAAATCATCCATAAAAGTAATGAAATATGAATAACCACTTCATGTATGTGTAAACATTGGACCACCCACATCGCTGTGTATGAGTCCCGGAGCTCGCTCGCTCTTATCCGTGTCCAGTGAACAGAGTCTTTGTCATCTTTAACATAAGACAAGATTGACTACTTGCATAAGACTGATATTCGAACGGATCCAAATATCCTTCTCTATGTTGCTTCGTCAACTGTGTTTCGATGATGTGACCCGGTCTACAATCCCATAAGAAAGCCTGATTTAATTCTTGAGACTTTCTTTTAAGTGTGTTCTGGACACTAAAAACCTGAGCTTGATTTAATACGTATATACCGTTATCCAATTTACCTGACCCAATCAAAGCTTGATTTAGGTGGATGTTGTTAGTTATATGTATGCCCTAGAGGCCATTACTATACATAGGATGTATATTGTAGTGGATGCTGGGACATATATAGGGAGGACTTTCTCGCTCGACATGATAGTATGCTATCTGGTTACTCTTTACCTTAACGTGTACACTGATTGTCTCTCTGTTACATGTTGGTAAAGCCCTTAGGATCTGTACTTGACTACCTGGATTGTGATGCGGATCATACTAGTGGGGACATGGTAGTCCATAAGTACATCCTTCAAAGTCCCTAGTCGTGGGTATATCGAGACGGGGCATCGATATACCAGAGTAGACTAGCGTATACCTTCTCGACCCATACAGATGGGCGATGGATGGTCCCATATCCATTGGTGTTTGACATCAGAGATGATATACGGGTGCTCAGTGGAGACTGGGTACACTGGACGGACTCGCCGAGAACTCCCAGATGGTATTATACCTCACGTCAGATGGCAGTTCTCTGGTGACACTGGTACAGAGTAGTATGTTGACCCGAGATCGTCATAGAGTCTTGTGTGGTTCCCACTGTGCTTTGATTTCCATCTTACCACGTCCAAGAGGGCGTGCAAAACGGTGGTTTTTGGGTACAGTCCCGAGTCACATGAAGGCAATGAGCGATAGGAGGGGATTCGTCTCTCCCGGTATAGGGAGTTGATGTTGCGCAGTGTTCGATTGGCTATAACAGGAAATCCCTGGCCAGGGTTGCTGAGATTTACTGGTAAGTGTTACCTGTAGTTTCTCGAAGTGTTATAGACCTCATATCGACACGACTTATTGAGCTATTGGGGTCTGACGTTTACCACCCCTAGGCGAGATATGCGACATATCAGACGATCAGACCGGACTGTACGGTAGTGTTACTGGTTGGATTCACTGGAGTGTGAGCGGGCTTGCTCGTCGATCTTCAGATCGCTCAATACCCGGGTGGCCGTTACGTTTAGCAGACCGCTTGCGGCTTGTGGGTGTTTGATATGATCATCACCTGCTGCCGGCGTATTGACGAGTCTTTAGAGTCCTACACAGAGGTTTCCTGGCTCAAGCGAAACGAAATAGGAGCGCATATGAGATATGTGCGGGACCGAGAATAATGCGTGTATGTGATACCGTATTTCATTCTCGCGATGAATGTGTCGAATGGTTATATGCGATATAACCTAGTTATCGAATCGAGGGTTGATTCGATAATCCGATACATTGGATACTAGCCTGTTTTATGCGATATGACCGGATCGTTAAATCAAGTGTTGATTTAATGATTTAATGCATAATTATATATTTGATATATTACTTTGCGTTAACTAGTATCGGTTCACTTAAGATGGATTTTCTCACTCGGGTGTGCGCATTGTATATGCGATATACTTTTGTGCACTTGTTTGTATCATGTTTGATGATACATGTTTACTTGGTTAAGTGTAAAGAATTAAACTATGGTTAAACATATAATTAGGGTTTTATTTTTCCATTACTTATTTATTCATTTATTTATTTGTTTATACATTTTGGAAAATAAATGGAAAAGAGAAAAGAATGGTGGCTTCATTTGTTGTTTCGTTGAAGCTTCATGAAGCTTTGACTTTGTCCACCATTCTTATCTCATCCTTAACCCTAACCATTCCTTTAACCTTGGTCAATTCTCTACACATAACCATAGTTAGAATTATGATAAATATTGTTTTTCTATTCTTTTTAATTAACTTATCATATTTCTTTCATCATCTTCTTCATCTTCTTCAATGAAGAAAAAGCTTTCTTCATCAATGGTGATTGATGTATTTGAGTGAGAAATCCAATTCTAAAGTGAACCCAACTCCTATTTCTTCATCCTCTACCTCTTGCCAAGTAGTAGAGTGTGTTTTCTTCACAAGTTTCTTGACTTGGTGAAGTCGGAGCTTGATTTAGCGATGCCTCGACGTAGATCATCTTCGGCATGGACATCGATGACCTAGCCCGTCCATTCTCCGATGAAGCCGACGCTAGAGCCCGGGACTTGTTATGGACAGCGAGGAGACTTCATTGCGGAGCTATGGAGGTGGAGAACCGGATCTACAAAGGTTGTATTTCCGTATCTCTTAGTTAAGTGTTAACTAGTTATCTTTTCGCCTAGAAATCTAGCCAACGATCCGTACACTAGGGTTTCTCGGCACCATAATTTTTGAAATTGGCATGGTTGATGTCTTGTGAGACCTCTTGAGAGTGCCTAGGAACCCTACAGTGGTCTCAGAGCCTAGCTAGAGCCTTAGGCGAAGTCTAGACGGAATTTGAAGTCCGAACGAACCCGAAACCCGATCACAAAAATGCTCTCTGTCCTTTTTCGAAAAACTAGGATTTTTCCAGATTAAAAATTGCTAAAAAATTCAGCAGGGAAATATAAGAATTACGGCGCAAAAATATTTTCATGAACAGTATAGATGGCGGCGGAACAGCGGCAGAAGCCTTTCTTCTGCGGCGGTTTCGCGGCAACAAGGTGACGTCATCCTCCCCTTTCTGCACAGTAATTCATGTTTTCAGATGCTGATTTTTCTGGAAATTTTTAATATTTATTCAAGAGTTGAATTTTCTGGAGTTGTTTTGGGGATTCGGTATTTTGATCGGACTATCAAATTTTGTCTGTGTGGCTTTCCGGATAAATTTTAGAATATGTTAAAAAGTTCGACCGGATATTAATACCCAATTTTTCCCCTGTCGGGAAATTTCCAAGTGTTGGATTTTTCCGTAGTTTAACGACGTTCTAAGTAGTGCAAGTAACGCGATGGTCCCTCTAGAAGACAACAAACCTTAACTCGATTATGTGACCGTCTTGAACTGCCCTTTGAACCTTCGGGTTTGGGGCAGTACGGCGTGCCACATGTGAGGCGTTGGCTTGACCCTTCTACGGCTGGACCGTTGGTACTGAGGCACGAACTGAATGTTGTTAGACTTATTTCATGTGTTGATCTGTATCGGGAAAACTTGGGTGTTCGAATGTTCAATCGGAAAGTTTAACATTTTCTAATTATCTGGAATGTGATACAATAATTGGAATTCACAAGTAGTTATGAGATAACTGAATGAATGTTATAAACATAGCACTTTAGCCTCACTTGATCGGTTGCCACGGAATTTTGATGCGATCAAAAGTCCGTCGCAATCACGTAGCGTACGCGGATATTCGCCGGACAAACTTAATAGATAGCTACATCCCATAGCCCCGACCAAGTGACTGTAGGAGAACCCTATCGCCGAAAGCATCCGTCCGGGTGCTCGCGGTAGCGGTGTTCCGCCTTGGTGCACTTCGTCGACGGTATCTGGGGTGCGGCCGCCTACTGAAGTTTGCGACGAGTATTCGATCAGGATGTCAGGAATCTTGTTGAATTGCCCGACTTGATATTGAAAAGTGTTTTCGATAATGAGACTAAAATGCAGGATTTATAATTGTTAGGCATGCGATGTCTAAGTAATTCATTTGGTCAGGCATGCGATGTCTGAGGAGGTTACGGATTCCAACTGTTGTAGTTTTACACTTTCTTTTCTGTGACCGTAAGTGTAATATGTGATATCGCCGGTTTCGTTGCTATATGTCAACGACAATTGGGATGCGCATATTTACTTACGTTGATGACATGTGATGTTATGTGTTGCTGGATATGTTATATTGGATCGTCGTGTTTGAATAGCCGGGGGTTTTTATGTGAGATGAGTGTTTTTCATTTTCATTCATGTAAAAACTTGTATGTAATATTCTTTTATTGGGGCGCTTCCAGGTTGCGGAAGTTGTCACCGTTTGTATATTATTTACTTTTCTGCACTAGGATAGACCCAAGGAGGGGAGCACAAGTGACCGGGTTCTGGAGTCCAGTGGGAGACCAACTCGAGGAGTCGAGGCCGGGTCTCCTAACTCTAGAATTGGTAGGGTTGCTTGCCGCTCTCGTAGGGGTCTAGGGGTGTGGGTTTGGCTATTCATCACGACCGTGGAATCCGTGTTTTATACTGGCTCGTATTGAAAACACGGACGTCCTAGTATATCCAATATTTCATATGATTCTTCTGCTGCGATATCTGTGATGTGATCATGTGATGTTCTGATGATAGATACAGTATATAGTATATATGATATATTATATAGGCGTTACTTATGTTTTACACCCGCGCTAGCCCTGCCCTGCTCTGTCGTTAGTTACCTAACCAAACGGTGCACGAGGGGACATCGAGGCGAATGCGGATGGCATAAGTGTACGTCGTATTTATCTGTGATGTTTAGGTACTTAAATGATGGGACTTCATTAATGTGATTAATGAAATAAAAGAAACCTAAGATGTTGTAGAATTGAATTTCAAAAATAAAACAGGTAGCTACAGTTCTTGCTTTGCACAGAGGTATATGTGATATATCCTGCACCTTATTCGATAAGGAAAGGACCGAGATCCCTTCACCGGGAGTGACTCCTTTAGCAATAACTGGCAGATGCTACACACTCGGTTTGTCTTTTGATTGCTTTTAAGAGTTTTTGCTTTGCACAGTGATATATATGATATATCCCGCACGTCATTCGACGAGGAAAGGACCGACGATCCCTTCACCGGGAGTGACTCCTTTAGCAAAACTAGAAAAGCCTCAAAAGCACTCCATTTTAAAATCATTTGATTCTACAGCGATATCAAGTTCATTACGCAATAGGTTTTCAGAAAAACCTGTCGTAGCCCTCCGTCATTTCAGATACGTACTAGTTAGTATTCGTGCTGCGGTTGTTTGGCCTCCGTCAAGGCGTAGTGTACGGTAGCTAACTAGTGCTTATCTGCTAGCATATGATGCGATTGGATTAGGGTATTCGTACGGCGTTGTTTGGCCTCCGTCAAGGGTCGTGCGGGTGGGTTTACCAGGAGAGAGAGAAAAGAAAACACTCAGCGTGCGCTCTTGCAAGAATAGATTGGTTATTATTTTATCTAATCAGGATGGCTCCCACTGCTTTTTATCAAATCTTCCTTCAAACCCTAAAAGGGAAAACTAGCCGGGATTAATTACACACTACAAGTTCGCCAATCTTTCAGCCAGGCCAGTGTCGGTACTTTCAAGGAGGTCCCCCGTGCTTTCGCACGAACCTAATTAATGTAAGAGGCGTAACCTCGTTAACACCTTTCTAGACACCTACTTGATCAGCTAATTGTAATGTATAAAACTCTCCCAGGAGTAACTCTTACTCGCAGCGGGTATCGGGATCCAACTATCTCATAGAAGGTATGCAATCTCATTGCAAATTTCAACACTTGAAATTCCCGATAATATTTTGCCCCTAGCAGCTATATGACCTTAACATAGTCAATAAATCATAAGTGCTAGTCAAGTTCAACCCGTCATTTCCCGATTGAATTAAACCCACCCGCACGACCCTTAACATAGTCAACAAAGTCGCACGACTACCCTAATCCAATCACATCATATGCTTACGCAGATAAGCACTAATTAGCTACCGCACACTACGCCTTAACATAGTCAACAAACGTAGCACGAATACTAACCAGTACTTATCTGAAATGACGGAGGGCTACGACAGGTTTTTCTGAAAACCTATTGCGTAATGAACTTGATATCGTTGTAGAATCAAATGATTTTTGAAATGGAGTGCTTTTGAGGCTTTTCTAGTTTTGCTAAAGGAGTCACTCCCGGTGAAGGGATCGTCGGTCTCGAATGAGGTGCGGGATATATCATATATATCACTATGCAAAGCAAAAACTCTTAAAAGCAATCAAAAGACAAACCGAGTGTGTAGCATCTGCCAGTTATTGCTAAAGGAGTCACTCCCGGTGAAGGGATCTCGGTCCTTTCCTCATCGAATAAGGTGCAGGATATATCACATATACCGCTGTGCAAAGCAAGAACTGTATCTACCTGTTTTATTTTGAAATTCGATTCTACAACATCTTAGGTTTCTTTTATTTCATTAATCACATTAATGAAGTCCCATCATTTAAGTACCTAATCATCACAGATAAATACGACGTACACTTATGCCATCCGCATTCGCCTCGATGTCCCCTCGTGCACCGTTAGGTTAGGTAACTAACGGCAGAGCAGGGCAGGGCTAGCGCGGGTGTAAAACATAAGTAACGTCTATATAATATATCATATATACTATATACTGTATCTATCACAGAACATCACATGATCACATCACAGATATCGCAGCAGAAGAATCATATGAAATATTGGATATACTAGGACGTCCGTGTTTTCAATACGAGCCAGTATAAAACACGGATTCCACGGTCGTGATGAATAGCCAAACCCACACCCCTAGACCCCTACGAGAGCGGCAAGCAACCCTACCAATTCTAGAGTTAGGAGACCCGTACTCGACTCCTCGAGTTGGTCTCCCACTGAACTCCAGAACCCGGTTACTTGTGCCCTCCTCCTTGGGTCTATCCTAGTGCGGAAAAGTAAATAATATACAAACGGTGACAACTTCCGCAACCTGGAAGTGCCCCAATAAAAGAATATTACATACAAGTTTTTACATGAATGAAAATGAAAAACACTCATCTCACATAAAAACCCCCGGCTATTCAAACACGACGATCCAATATAACATATCCAGCAACACATAACATCACATGTCATCAACGTAAGTAAATATGCACATCCCAATTGTCATCGACATATAGCAACGAAACCGGCGATATCACATATTACACTTACGGTCACAGAAAAGAAAGTATAAAACTACAACAGTTGGAATCCGCAACCTCCATAGACATCGCATGCCTAATCAAATGAATACCTTAGACATCGCATGCCTAACAATTATAAACCCCGCATTTTAGTCTCAAAATCGAAAACACTTTTCAATATCAAGTCGGGCAATTCAACAAGATTCCCGACATCCTGATCGAATGCTCGTCGCAAACTTTAGTAGACGGCTGCACCCCCGATACCGTCGACGAAGTGCACCAAGGCGGAACAACGCTGCCGCGAGCACCCGAACGGCTGCTTTTGGCGACGGGGTTCTCCTACAGTCACTTGGTCGGGGCTATGGAGTGAGGCTGTCTATTAAGTTTACCCGGCGAGTATCCGCGTACGCTACGTGATTGCGACGGACTTTTGATCACATCAAAATTCCATGGCAACCGATCAAGTGAGACTAAATTGCTACGTTTATAACATTCATTCAGTTATCTCATAACTTTTATGAATTCCAATTATTGTATCCCATTCCAGATAATTAGAAAATGTTAAACTTTCCGATTGAACATTCGAACACCCAAGTTTTCCCGATACAGATCAACACATGAAATAAGTCTAACAACATTCAGTTCGTGCCTCAGTACCGACGGTCCAGCCGTAGAAGGGTCAAGCCAACGCCTCACATGTGGCACGCCGTACTGCCCCAAACCCGAAGGTTCAAAGGGCAGTTCAAGACGGTCACATAATCGAGTTAAGGTTTGTTGTCTTCTAGAGGGTCCATCGCGTTACTTGCACTACTTAGAACGTCGTTAAACTTCGGAAAAATCCAACACTTGGAAATTTCCCGACAGGGAAAAAATTGGGTATTTATATCCGGACTAACTTTTTAACATAATCAAAAAATTATCCGGAAAGTCAAATAGACAAAATTTGATACCCCGATCGAAACACCGAATCCCCAAAACAACTCCAGAAAATTCAACTCTAGAATAAATTTTAAAAATACCCAGAAAATCCAGCATAAAATAATAGGAGCTACTGTGCAAACAGTGTATGATGACGTCATCATTCAGCCGCGGAACCGCCGCAGAAGTCAGGCTTCTGCCGCGGTTCCGCCGCGGTTTGTACTGTTCATCGGAAAAATTTTGCATCATAATTCTTATTTTTCCCTGCTGAATTTTTTAGCAATTTTTAATTTGGAAAAATCTACGTTTTCAGAAAACGTCCAGAGAGCATTTTCTGGGTTGGTTTCGGGTTCGTTCGGGCTTCAAATTCCGTCTAGACTTCGCCTAAGGCTCTAGCTAGGCTTTGATACCACTGTAGGGTTCCTAGGCACTCTAAGGAGGTCTCACAAGGTATCAACCATGCCAATTTCAAAAAATCTAGGTGCCGAGAAACCCGACTACGGATCGTTGGCTAAAGTTTAGGCGAAAACAAAATCTAATTAACAATTAAACTAATGGGAAAACGGAAATACAACCTTTGTAGATCCGGTGCTCCACCTCCATAGCTCCGCAACGAAGTCCCCTCCGCTGTCCAAAAAGAATCCGGACTCCAGCGTCGGCTTCGTCGAAGAATAAGAGAGCTAGGTCGTCGATGTCCATGCCGAAGATGATCTACGTCGAGGCATCGCTAAATCGAGCTCCACCTTCACCTTGCCATGAAAACTTGTGAAGGAAACACACTCTACTACTTGGCAAGAGGTAGAGGATGAAGAAATAGGAAGTGGGTAGACTTTATAATTGGATTTCTCACTCATTTCATCAAGTTGCCATTGATGGTCAAGCTTTTCTTCACTTGAAGGAAGAAGAAGAAGAAGCTAAAATATTATGATAAGAATATTAGAATAGAAAAGAAAAATCAATTCTTATCATATAATGAACCATGGTTAGATGTAGAGAGTTAACTAAGGTTTAAGTTAGTGGCTAGGGTTAAGCATGAGACAAAATGGTCATTATAGTCAAAGTCTTCGTGAAGGTTCATGAATGAACAAAAGAAAGCAACCATTTTCCTCATTTTGCCTTTTCTTTTTCCAAAAAGATAAATGAATAAAATGAAATCAAAAACCCTAATCACCCACTTAACTATAGTTTAATTCTTTACACTTAACCATAAGGCATGTATCATCAAACATGATACAAGCAAGTGCACAAAACTATATCGAATATACAATGTGCACATCCAAGCGAGAAAATCCATTTAAAGTGAACCGATACTAGTTAATGCAAAGTAATATATCAAATATATAATTATGCATTAAATCATTAAATCAACACTTGATTTAACGATCCGGTCATATCCCATATAACCGACTAGTATCATTAGTAACAACTTATCGAATCAACACTTGATCCGATAACCCGGCTATATCGCATATAACCGATCAATGTCACATCGCGAGAATCGAATACAGTATCACATACTCGTATTATTCTCGGTCCCGCACATATCTCATATGCGCTCCTATTTCGTTTCGCTTGAGCCAGGAAACCTCTGTGTAGGACTCTAAAGACTCGTCAATACGCCGGCAGCAGGTGATGATCATATCAAACACCCACAAGCCGCAAGAGGTCTGCTAAACGTAACGGCCACCCGGGTATTGAGCAATCTGAAGATCGACGAGCAAGCCCGCTCACACTCCAGTGAATCCAACCAGTAACACTACCGTACAGTCCGGTATGATCGTCTGATATGTCGCATATCTCGCCTAGGGGTGGTTAACGTCAGACCCCAATAGCTCGATAAGTCGTGTCGATATGAGGTCTATAACTGTTCGAGAAACTACTGGTAACACTTACCAGTAAATCTCAGCAACCCTGGCCAGGGATTTCCTGTTATAGCCAATCGAACACAGCGCAACATCAACTCCCTATACCGGGAGAGACGAATCCCCTCCTATCGCTCATTGCCTCCATGTGACTCGGGACTGTACCCAAAAACCACCGTTTTGCACGCCCTCTTGGACGTGGTAAGATGGAAATCAAAGCACGGTGGGAACCACACAAGACTCTATGACGATCTCGGGTCAACAGACTACTTTGTACCAGTGTCACCAAAGAACTGCCATCTGACATGAGGTATAATACCATCTAGGAGTTCTCGGCGAGTCCGTCCAGTGTACCCAGTCTATACCGAGCACCCGTATATCATCTCTGATGTCAAACACCAATGGATATGGGATCATCCATCGCCCATCTGTATGGGCCGAGAAGGTACACGCTAGTCTACTCTGGTATATCGATGCCCCGTCTCGATACACCCACGACTAGGGACTTTGAAGGATGTACTTATGGACTACCATGTCCCCACTAGTATGATCCTCATCATAGTCCAGGTAGTCAAGCACATCTCCTAAGGGCTTTACCAACATGTAACAGAGAGACAATCAGTATACACGTTAAGGTAAAGTTCAACCAGATAGCATACTATCATGTCGAGAAAGAAAGTCCTCCCTATATATGTCCCAGCATCCACTACAATATACATCCTATATACAGTAATGGCCTCTAGGGCATACATATAACTAACAGTATCATCATCACATATCATGAACTATCACATATAACACAACATCCCTATGGTATCATCATCACATATCTTGAATTGGGGGGGTACTGATCTAATATCTAGTACAAACTGATACCAATATCATCCAACATATGTCCTCGTGTGGATAAAATCACATCACCCAACGATCCACTATAATGTCCTGCCGCATCTCATATCATGACCCCAAATACATATCACAACTCACGGTATCATGCCCGATCATATCGACTCGCCTCCAATATCATATACTATCCTCAACATCCGTGTATACGTGTATGTATATATGTATATATAAACACCAAAACATCCACATAAACCTATATATATACATATGACGTATACACCCAAAAACAAAACTCGTGTGTATATATGTATGTATACAACCTTACTCTAGGTTTCACGACTAAGAAACCAACTAAATCCTTCTTCAATTCTCGCTAACACTAACCCATGATCTCCTAAAGCTTTTCTTGCTACGTGTTAAAATCCTTCAACAACATATAAAAGTATATCTATATCACATCACAAAATTTCTTACAACTTTGCAGGGGTGCTATACGCCATCCACCCGACTTCCCCCGTAGATATAAATCTACCCACCTTGACCTTCGCTTGCCAATGCCGATGTCGCCCCGCGCTTTCTTGTCGTCTCGAAATCTTCATGAGGGTACCTACACATCATAACGTATCATGCCGCATTAAAATCCAATTCAAAACCAAAACGACGCACGAAACTCACATAGGTCAAAACCTATGGTTTGCTCTCGCAAAACAAGTCGATATCACTCGATATAGACGTACAAACATCAAGTGATCGAGATAAAACACAAACACTAAAATCCCGAATTTAAAATACGCAAAACCATAACTCGAATCAAAACAGCAACTCAAGGAAGTGGTCCCAGATTTTTTATAAGGTGTAAACAAGGTGCACAAACAACACTATGGTGATATATAGGGTGTATATGAGCTATGGAGGCAACCTGGGCACCTACCCCCACCAAGTGGCCGAGCCCTCTCCCATGCAATCCGAGCTCGCCGGCCCTGGGTGCTCCTATGGGGTTCTTCTTGCTACAGGGGGTTCCTAGGTTCAATTGAAGTCTACAGGGGTTGTTTGCTTATCTCGTATCTGTCCCAGGTCATCCCAGATTTTCTTGCACACTCTAAGTTCTCACAAACCGATATGAAAAGTTATGTTTTTCCGTATTTTGGTTTTCAGGTTTAGTTAGGTCTGGGATTTTGACAAATTGGAGGGGGGGTTTAAGGTCACCTCAAGAGTTCAATTACACTAACTTAACTCAAATTAACCCTAACCCTCTCTAGAAATCTTCAAACTTCACCAAATCGCACAAAATCCCAACTACACACATATATGGTGTAAAGTGAAAGAAAAACTACACTAAGTGTTAAGGGATTACCTCATTTGGCACTCAAGAAACCCCTACAGCACCAAAATGCAAACTTTCTTGGTCCAATGTGCTTCCCTTGAGCTTGTGCATGCTTTTTGTGAAATGGAGATTGGGTTTTGGGGGTGTTTTGAGGCTTTAAGTGGGGGAAGGATATGGGGTTTGCCATGGGTGAAGAGGAAGAAGAAATGGTGAAGAGATGAAGAGAGAAACAATGAGCCATGCATATGGTTTGACCCCTCACCCCCTCTCTCTCATACCCATCCCTCTTGTCATCATTATACCTCTTTGACTTTTCTTTTTCTTGTTTTCTTTATCTTTTCTTTTCTTCAAATACAAACCAAAACAAAATAAAAAAGCCAATTAAAAATGTAACATAAGTGTAACAATGGTATGGTGCATGTCATGCGACAAAACACGCTTAATCCGTGATTAGCGATATTTAATCGCGATTATGATTAAAAGTTCATATAAATAATCATAAAAATTCATAATTCACCTAAATCACATAAAACACCCTTATTTCAGTAATTTCTATAATTTTCCAAATTTTTCCTAATTTATCAGTATTTAATTATACCACCATATTAAAATATTCATTATATTTATTATTTAATTATAAAAATTCCCAAAAATAATATTTTATTTTTCTGAAATGTTACAAGGCGTAGCCGCGCTAACACTGTTCTAGACACCTACTTCGTTTATAACACTGATCGTTAAGTGAAAAATCTCCCGAGGAGTAGCATATACTCACAGTAGTATCGGGATCCAAATATCATTGTGTGATAATTCTGAAGGAATCCTACCAATATTATCACACTCCAAATGGTATGCAATACTAGCAGGTTTCAATTTCCTTAGAAACTCCCGATATGGATTTTTGCCCAATACTCTTATGACCTTCACTAAGGCAACAAATCATAAGTCACATGTCAAGTTCTAGCTCTCATTGTCCAGGTTAATTTGAATCCACCCGTACATACCCTTGACTAAGGCCAACAAAGTAGTACGACTATCCCAAACTAACACATCTATCTATGCAACATATGAATACCCAGTAGCTACCAATCACTATGCGTTGACTAAGGCCAATAAATATAGCTTGAATACTATTGAATATTCATATGAAATGATGGAGGGCTACGAATGGTTTTGGCGAAAGCATGAACGTAGTGAACTTGATATAATTGAAGGAACCTGATAATTTTTAAAAGGAGTGGTTTAAGCTCCGCATTTAAAAGTCTGCGGTTTTTAAATAACCGAGTGGTTTTAAAATTTGTTCCAACGATTCAGTTTTGGTTTGTTTGCTTTGCATTAATGTAATGATATCCCATCAATTAACCTACCATTTCAGAAAACAACGAAAATACAATGTACGCTTATGCCATCCGCATTCGCCACGGGACCCCGTCATCACGCGTTAGGTTGCATAAATAACGACAGAGCGGGGGCTGGACTAGCACGGATACAAAATATAAGCAAAGTCTATTATATAATAAATATATAATAATATCCATTCGTCAGACGCAATTATAGGCATTGCAGATCACAGATGAACACATTGGATATACTAGGAATTCCGCGTTTCGTTTGAGCCTGTAACGAAAGACAGATTTCACGGTCGTGATGAATAACCAAACCCCACCCTAGACCCATACGGATGCGGTAAACTACCCGCCAAATACCCGAAGTGACGCAACCACCCTCAACAAAGTAAGTAGGCCACTCGGCACTTCAAAGTACCTTGTAGTTTGTGCACCCTACCTTGGGTCTATCCTACGAGCAAAAATAGTAAGAGAAATAATACAACCGTGGCTACAACCTCAATACGGAAGTGCCATGCATAAATAATATTACATCACTTTACAAATTTACATTGAATGAAAGAATGTAAACCCTCATCTCACATCCCCGGCTATTCATCCACGAAGATCCAACAAGTTCATATACATAAGCCATCACAATAACATCACAGATATGTGCAACCCAAACTAATCGATGTATAGCAATTAGTCGACGTTTCCAAACACATATATACAACACAAAGCTTGTAAAGTAACTATGAAAATAGAATTCCACACGCAATTAGCAAACTTAAACAATTTTCCAAGACTTGAAAATCCAATGAGCTAAAGTTCCAAAACTGATAGTTTTGACCCAATCCGGTAGTCGAAACGAACTCGAAACCCGCCCGAATCTTCGCAGAGGCGAAGACACAAGTATTACCATCGAATAGGAGGCCTCAGGGGGGTACCCACCCCTAGGGCCTGTCACGACTCGAAATGGCACATGACTGGCACTTGTATCATATGAAGTATATAGGACCCCATCTAATTCAAGTAAGCCAAAAATCCCAGAAATCTAAACCATTTTAAGGAAGAAGTGAAGAAAACTTATTTTAAAGCAAGTGGTTTTAATAACATAAGCCGAAGTATGCATTTTTAAAGTCTCAAGTCTTTTCTGAAAATTTCGGCATAGTTTCCTTTGTAAATACTGGCCCCAAAAGGGTACAACATATGAAATATATATAAAGGCATCCACAAGCGGGAGCTAGCTTTTCGCCAATTGGCGGTCACAACCACACAAGCAGTATAATATATAACGCCGAAGGGTAAGGATCAAAACACAAAAGGAAACCATTATCATCAAGAAAACAATAATAATACAAGCGCGACTTTAAGGTCGAAAGAATATACACTAGTTTTCTAAGTCCAAAATAATATACATGTCTGGTTGATGGAGTTTCTAAATACAACTGAAATAATAAAAGTACAATGGTGGTCACGATATGAGTGAACCCAGCTACCAATGCAATCACCCGGAATGAAGTAGTGTACCAGCAAAACCGCCAAGGAAACCTGTACGGAAAAACCTGCAAGAAACATTGGCACAATAGGGGTGAGTTGCCAACTCGTAAGTAGAAAACATCACCGAGCAAAAATCGTATGTATGACTCAATCTTAGGTCATACGATAATATATATCCTCAAAGTATAAGCCTGTACCATCTACACATAAGTGTAATATCAAGTGCTAGTGTCAGTGCCTCAGATAGCAACATAATACATATATGATGTATGAATGCGTTAAAATGAAAACAGAATATATCATGAAAGAGAAACTATTTTCTTTATTTAGTGAGATTTCTGTATATAAAAATCGAAGTATCGTCAATGAAATCATCAGAGAATCAGTGTCAAGCATCGACAAAAAATATATCCCAATATCTCAATATATCAGGCTCCGGCAATCCGGACTGGCCCGTATCATCAAATCTCAATATCTAGGGCTCCGGCAATCCGGACTGACCCATATCATCAAATCTCAAGACCACGTCGGTATCCTCCGGATATCCGGTGCGTCACAATAACCGGTCGGTAGTGCTCCCCTGAAAGGCTCAACGCCATCATCTGCGACCATCTTGCCCTGGGGAACCGCACCAGGTCCACCTGTTAGTTATATGTATGCCCTAGAGGCCATTACTATACATAGGATGTATATTGTAGTGGATGCTTGGACATATATAGGGAGGACTTTCTTGCTCGACATGATAGTATGCTATCTGGTTGATCTTTACCTTAACGTATACACTGATTGTCTCTCTGTTACATGTTGGTAAAGCCCTTAGGATGTGTACTTGACTACCTGGACTATGATGCGGATCATACTAGTGGGGACATGGTAGTCCATATGTACATCCTTCAAAGTCCCTAGTCGTGGGTATATCGAGACGGGGCATCGATATACCAGAGTAGACTAGCGTATACCTTCTCGACCCATACAGATAGGCGATGGATGATCCCATATCCATTGGTGTTTGACATCAGAGATGATAAACGGGTGCTCAGTAGAGACTGGGTACACTGGACGGACTCGTCGAGAACTCCCAGATGGTATTATACCTTACGTCAGATTGCAGTTCTCTGGTGACACTGGTACAGAGTAGTCTGTTGACCCGAGATCGTCATAGAGTCTTGTGTGGTTCCCACTGTGCTTTGATTTTCACCTTACCAAGTCTAAGAGGGCGTGCAAAACGGTGGTTTTTGGGTACAGTCCCGAGTCACATGGAGGCAATGAGCGATAGGAGGGGATTCGTCTCTCCCGGTATAGGGAGTTGATGTTGCGCTGTGTTCGATTGGCTATAACCGGAAATCCCTGGCCAGGGTTGCCGAGATTTACTGGTAAGTGTTACCAGTAGTTTCTCGAACTGTTATAGACCTCATATCGACACGACTTATCGAGCTGTTGGGGTCTGACGTTTACCACCCCTAGGAGAGATATGCGACATATCAGACGACGAGACCGGACTGTACGGTAAGTGTTACTGGTTGGATTCACAGGAGTATGAGCGGGCTTGCTTGTCGATCTTCTGATCGTTCAATACCCGGGTGGCCGTTACGTTTACCAGACCGCTTGCGGCTTCTGGGTGTTTGATATGATCATCACCTGCTGCCGGCGTATTGACGAGTCTTTAGAGTCCTACACAGAGGTTTCCTGGCTCAAGCGAAACGAAATAGGAGCGCATATGAGATATGTGCGGGACCGAGAATAATGCATGTATGCGATACCGTATTCTATTCTCGCAATGAATGTATCGATAAGGTTGTATGCGATATAACCTAGTTATCGAATCAAGGATTGATTCGATAAACCGATACATTGGATATTAGTCGGTCGCATGCGATATGACCGGATCGTTAAATCAAGTGTTGATTTAATGATTTAATGCATAATTATATATTTGATATATTACTTTGCATTAACTAGTATTGGTTCACATTAAATGGATTTTCTCACACGAATGTGCATATTGTATATATGATATACTTTGATGCACTAGTTTGTATCATGTTTGATGATACATGCAAACTTGGGTTTGTGTAAGACTTTAAACCATGTTTAAGTGAATGGTTAGGGTTTTGTTATCTTTTCTTAACCATTTATTTAGTTTATTTCCTTTTTAGGCAAGTAAAGAAATGGTTGATTTTTGAAGCTTCATGAAGCTTTGAAAAAGTCTTCCATTTTTGTTTTCATGCCTAACCTAACCATTCACCTAACCTTAGTTTAGTCTCTACACTTGACCATGGTTTGAATATGATAAGTATTGATTTTCTTTTCTATTTTTAATTAACACTTATCATATTCTATCTTCTTCTTCTTCTTCATCTTCAAGAAGAAAGCTCACTAGCTTTAATGGCATCTTGAGTAAAAGAGTGAGAAATCCAATTCTAAAGTGAACCCACTTCCTATTTCATCACCCTCTACCTCTTGCCAAGTAGTATAGGATGTTTTCTTCACAAGTTTCATGACTTGGTGAAGTGGGAGCTTGATCTTGTGATGCCTCGGCGTAGATCATCTTCGGCATCGTAGTCGATGACCTAGCCCGCCTATTTCTCCGATGAAGCCGACACTAGAGTCCAAGATCCGATTTGTACAGCGGAGGGACGTCTACACGGAGCTATGGAGGTGGAGGACCGGATCTACAAAGGTTGTATTTCCGTTCTTTTAATTAAGTTGTTAACTAGTTGCATGTTTCGCCTAAATATCTAGTTAACGATCCGTATTAGGGTTTCTCGGCACTTGTAAAATTTGAAATTGGTATGGTTGATACCTTGTGAGACCTCATTAGTGTGCCTAGGAACCGTACAGTGGTATCAGAGCCTAGCTAGAGCCTTAGGCGATGCGTAGACGAAGTTTGAAACCCGAACGAACCCGAAACCCTAATTTTTCATGCTCTCTGGACTTTTTTTCAAAAACTGGGTTTTTTCCAGATTAAAAATTGCTAAAAAATTCAGCAGGGTGTTATTAGAATTACTGTGAAATTCGAGGGGCTGATTCGCCCAAAGTGTGGCAGAACCGCGGCAGAAGCATGGCTTCTGCCGCGGTTCCGCGGCCAACATGTCTCTTCAGTCAACTCTTTTTGCACAGTAACTTCTTTATTATAATGCTGAGTTTTCTGGAAATTTTTAAATTATACTCAAGAGTTGAGTATTCTGGGTTGTATTGGGATTCGATTATTCGATCGGATTATCGGACTTTGTCTATATGTTTTCCGGGTAAATTTTAGAATATGTTAAAAAGTTCGACCGGATATAAATACCCACCTTTTCCCCTGTCGGGAAATTTCCAAGTGTTGGATCTTTCCGTAGTTTAACGACGTTCTAAGTAGTGCAAGTAACGCGATGATCCCTCTAGAAGACAACAAACCTTAACTCGATTATGTGACCGTCTTGAACTGCCCTTTGAACCTTCAGGTTTAGGGCAGTACGGCGTACCACATGTGAGGCGTTGGCTTGACCCTTCTACGGCTGGACCGTTGCTACTGAGGCACGAAATGAATGTTTTTAAGCTAATTTCATGTGTTGATCTGTATCGGGAAAACTTGGATGTTCGACTGTTCGATCGGAAAGTTTAACATTTTCTGTTTATCCGGAATCTGATACAATAATTGGAATTCACAAGTAGTTATGAGATAACTGAATGAATGTTATAACATAGCACTTTAGTCTCACTTGATCGGTTGCCACGGAATTTTGATGTGATCAAAAGTCCATCGCAATCACGTAGCGTACGCGGATACTCGCCGAGTAAACTTAATAGACAGCCTTACCCCATAGCCCCGACCAAGTGACTGTAGGAGAACCCCGTCGCCGAAAGCATCCGTTCGGGTGCTCGCGGCAGCGGTGTTCCGCCTTGGTGCACTTCGTCGACGGCGTCGGGGGTGCGGCCGCCTACTAAAGTTTGCGACGAGCATTCGATCAGGATGTTGGGAATCTTGTTGAATTGCCCGACTTGATATTGAAAAGTGTTTTCGATAATGAGACTAAAATGCGGGGTTTATAATTGTTAGGCATGTGATGTCTAAGTATTTCATTTGATTAGGCATGCGATGTCTAAAGAGATTGCGGATTCCAACTGTTGTAGTTTTACACTTTCTTTTCTGTGACCGTAAGTGTAATATGTGATATCGCCGGTTTCGTTGCTATATGTCAACGACAATTGGGATGCGCATATTTACTTACGTTGATGACATGTGATGTTATGTGTTGCTGGATATGTTATATTGGATCGTCGTGTTTGAATAGCCGGGGGTTTTATGTGAGATGAGTGTTTTTCATTTTCATTCATGTAAAAACTTGTATGTAATATTCTTTTATTGGGGCACTTCCAGGTTGCGGAAGAAGTCACCTTTTGTATATTATTTACTTTTCCGCTTTTCCGCACTAGGATAGACCCAAGGAGGGGAGCACAAGTAACCGGGTTCTGGAGTCCAGAGGGAGACCAACTCGAGGAGTCGAGTCCGGGTCTCCTAACTCCAGAATTGGTAGGTTTGCTTGCCGCTCTCGTAGGGGTCTAGGGGTGTGGGTTTGGCTATTCATCACGACCGTGGAATCCGTGTTTTATACTGGCTCGTATTGAAAACACGGACGTCCTAGTATATCCAATATTTCATATGATTCTTCTGCTGCGATATCTGTGATGTGATCATGTGATGTTCTGTGATCGATACTGTATATAGTATATATGATATATTATATAGACGTTACTTATGTTTTACACCCACGCTAGCCCTGCCCTGCTCTGCCGTTAGTTACCTAACCTAACGGTGCATGAGGGGACATCGAGGCGAATGCGGATGGCATAAGTGTACGTCGTATTTATCTGTGATGTTTAGGTACTTAAATGATGGGACTTCATTAATGTGATTAATGAAATAAAAGAAACCTAAGATGTTGTAGAATCGAATTTCAAAAATAAAACAGGTAGCTACAGTTCTTGCTTTGCGCAGCGGTATATGTGATATATCCTGCACCTTATTCGATGAGGAAAGGACCGAGATCCCTTCACCGGGAGTGACTCCTTTAGCAATAACTGGCAGATGCTACACACTCGGTTTGTTTTCTGATTGCTTTTAAGAGTTTTTGCTTTGCACAGTGATATATATGATATATCCCGCACCTCATTCGACGAGGAAAGGGCCGACAATCCCTTCACCGGGAGTGACCCCTTTAGCAAGACTAGAAAAGCCTCAAAAACACTCCATTTTAAAATCATTTGATTCTACAACGATATCAAGTTCATTACGCAATAGGTTTTCAGAAAAACCTGTCGTAGCCCTCCGTCATTTCAGATAAGTCCTATTTAGTATTCGTGCTACGTTTGTTGACCTCCGTCAAGGCGTAGTGTGCGGTGGCTAACTAGTATTTACCTGCTTATACATATGATGCAGATTGGATTAGGGTAGTCGTGCGGCCTTGTTGACCTCCGTCAAGGGTCGTGCGGGTGGGTTTAATTCGATCAAGAAATGACAGGTTGAACTTGACTAGTACCCTATGGTTTGTTGACCTCCGTCAAGGTCATAGGGTGCTAGGGGCAAAATATTATCGGGAATTTCAAGTGTTGAAATTTGCAATGAGATTGCATACCTTCTATGAGATAGTTGGATCCCGATACCCGCTGTGAGTAAGAGTTACTCCTGGGAGAGTTTTACACATTACAATTAGCCGATCAAGTAGGTGTCTAGAAAGGTGTTAACGAGGTTACGCCTCTGGGAAAACGAGGTTTACATTAATTAGGTTCGTGCGAAAGCACGGGGGACCTCCCTCAAAGTACCGACACTGGCCTGGCTGAAAGATTGGCGAACTTGTAGTATGTAATTAATCCCGGCTAGTCTTTCCTTTTAGGGTTTGAAGGAAGATTTAATAAAAAACAGTGGGAGCCATCCTGATTAGATAAAATAATAACCAATCTATTCTTGCAAGAGCGCACGCTGAGTGTTTTCTTCTCTCTCTCTCCAGGTAGCAACCATATCACGCCTTAATCAAGATAATAAAATGGATGTATTGACCGAACCCGCTTGTTATACTGAGCTGGGGAACGTTGGTCCCGCTCCAACTTATAATTGTTATAAGACAGAGCAGGAAATTGGGGATTACCAGAATTCCCGTGCAGCCCAAACGAAGAGAGTGCATGCTGATGCATCATCTTCGGGTGTGTTCATTACAAAGAACTGTTTCTCAGTATCCTACGCATCCTGGGTATATGTTACCGGATCAGGATCCCAGATATGTAATCTGTTACCTAGGGTTACAGATAGGTAGAGAACTGAGAACGGGTGATAAGTTTCATGAGACAGAAAACGGGGCAAGTGTTGCAGCCAAGTCTGTTGGTCACTGTCACCCTGTATTACCTATACATTGATTCTGAACAAATGCTATTAGATACCGAACCTGATATACAAAATCATATCTATCTCTTTATTAGTAAAGAAATGATAAAATTTTGTATTGATGGATAATGTTTTGAACATTTCCTATATCAAAAGTTGATCGGTTCAGGCACGTTATCTAAAAGCATTGATGTTCTAAATCAAACTACAGTTCTTTAGTATACGGAACACACACAAGAGGAAGAGTTCAGAAATGAACGAATCCTTCTTGAGGCATTATAGACTGGGTCATATCAATGCGATCCGACTGGCTGAAGTCACATTTTAAATGCATATTTAAATCAGTTTGAATTTACATCTTGTGAAACTTGCCAGTCATGTCACAGAGATAAGATGACCATAGCTCCGTTTACTGGAAACAGAGAAAGAGTTAGTGAACTCTTGGGATGATACATGTTGATGTATGTAGGTCCCCTGTCTACACTTGCCAAGACCGGTTCTTTATACTTCATTACATTCTCTGATGATCTTTCGAGATTCAGACCTATGTTCCTGTTGAAACACAAGTCCGAACCTTTTGAGATATTCACAGAATATAAGTTAGAAGTAGAGAACCAAAACGGGTAAAATTATTATGTCCTTTGATGTGATCAAGGAGGAGAATACTTGAGCACGGAATTCCTGGACTATTCTAAAGGAGAATGAGATTCTCTCTCAGCATTACTCCTCCGTATACACCATAGCACGATGGTATATCGGGGCGGAGCAATCACACCCTATATGATAAGGTGTGCTCTATGATGAGTACTACCGAGTTACCTATTTCCTTTTGGAATTATGCACTTGAGAAGCTGCATACCTATTGAATAGGGTTCAAATCAAATCAGTTGCCTACCATTTCATATGTGATATGATAAGGGATGAGCCCATATCTTAAGTTGGTTAAGATTTGGGGTTGTCCGGGCTATGTCTAAAAGCAAAATCCGGACAAGCTCGAGGCAAGGCAAGTTATGTAGAGCTGGAAATGTTCCAGCTATACAAACTACAGCAGATGATTTGATAAAACCAAAGGATTCAATAGTTAACAACGAATCTCAGCCTCTCCGCCGATCTAGTAGGGTTCCTCACCCACCTGGGAGATACTTCGGTTACTCTATGATAGCGAGAGAGAGGATTGCATCATGAGATGATGACCCGACTAGTTTCGAGCTGGCCATCAGGAGTAAGACTCTGTAAGAATGGCTGGATGCTTAGTGATCTGAGATGGAATCCATGTACACCAACAAAGTATGGACTTTGGTTGCTATATCTGAAGGGTTAAATCCCCATCAGGAGCAAGTATATCTTGAGAAGATTACTTGGTGTAGATGGAAAAGTTGTGACTTTCAAAGCTAGACTTGTTAAAGCTTTTCGTCATCGACCAGGCGTGGATTATGATGAAACTTTTTCAAGTGGCTATGCTTATGTCCATCCAAATCCTACTTGCTACGGCTACATACCATGACTACGATATCTGGCGGTTGGATGCCATGACTGCTTTTCTAAATGATGTTTTAGAAGAGAACGTCTATAAGTACACAGCCAGAGAGCTTCATAGACAGTGGGAGCAGCGGAAACGTGTACAAGATGCTTTATAGGATAAAGCAGGTATCGCGGAGTTGGAACATCTGTTTTGATGTGTTAGTCAAAGAGTTTGACATCATCAAAATGGTAGATGAACCTTGTATAAACAAAAAGGTAGTAGGGAGTATAGTGACGATCCTCGTAGAGTACGTGGATGACATGCTCTTGATAGGGAAGGAGTTTCCTATGCTACGCTCGGTCAATCTCCGCTTATCACAATGATTCTCCATATATGATCAAAGTGATACCTCCTAAATCCTGGATTTTGGATCTATGAGATAGATCTAATTGGATGTTAGGATTCTCACTAGTTGTAGTGAGATGGTATCAATCAATCCTGCGGAGAATCACTGGAAGGGTTCCAGGGTGATAAGGACGACTAAAAGTTAGTCGCAGATATTGTCTTTACCCTCAGTAAAGGGACGGTATGTTGGAAGAGTTCCAAGCTAGATACCGTGGCATACTAGACGATAAAGGCTCGATACATCGCTACTTAAGATGCTACCAAAGAGGCAGTCTGGATGTATATTTGTTCATGAGATGAACTTAGTTCCTCCCATTGTGTGACAATGGAGTTGTGGCTTATGCCAAGGTACGTCCGTCCCATCAGTGATCCAGACATATTCTGAGGCAGCATCACCTGATCATGGAGATAGTTGATCTCCAGGGTGATCGAGGTTAGGAGAGTAGACTCAGAGGACAACACGGCGGATCCACTCACGAAGGCCAATTCCCAGAGAGACTTTTATGGGATGGTTGAGTATGAGATGCTACAACCACTGCTATCAGATGGCCCTATTGCAAGTGGGAGATTGTTAGTTATATGTATGCCCTAGAGGCCATTACTATACATAGGATGTATATTGTAGTGGATGCTTGGACATATATAGGGAGGACTTTCTTGATCGACATGATAGTATGCTATCTGGTTGATCTTTACCTTAACGTGTACACTGATTGTCTCTCTGTTACATGTTGGTAAAGCCCTTAGGATGTGTACTTGACTACATGGACTATGATGCGGATCATACTAGTAGGGACATGGTAGTCCATAAGTACATCCTTCAAAGTCCCTAGTTGTGGGTATATCGAGACGGGGCATCGATATACCAGAGTAGACTAGCGTATACCTTCTCGACCCATACAGATGGGCGATGGATGATCCCATATCCATTGGTGTTTGACATCAGAGATGATATACGGGTGCTCCGTGGAGACTGTGTACACTGGACGGACTCGCCGAGAACTCCTAGATGGTATTATACCTTACGTCAGATGGCAGTTCTCTGGTGACACTGGTACAGAGTAGTCTGTTGACCCGAGATCGTCATAGAGTCTTGTGTGGTTCCCACTGTGCTTTGATTTCCACCTTACCACGTCCAAGAGGGCGTGCAAAACGGTGGTTTTTTGGGTACAGTCCCGAGTCACATGGAGGCAATGAGCGATAGGAGGGGATTCGTCTCTCCCGGTATAGGGAGTTAATGTTGCGCTGTGTTCAATTGGCTATAACCGGAAATCCTTGGCCAGGGTTGCTGAGATTTACTGGTAAGTGTTACCAGTAGTTTCTCGAACTGTTATAGACCTCATATCGACATGACTTATCGAGCTGTTGGGGTCTGACGTTTACCACCCCTAGGCGAGATATGCGACATATCAGACGACGAGACCGGACTGTAATGTAAGTGTTACTGGTTGGATTCACAGGAGTATGAGCGGGCTTGCTCGTCGATCTTCTGATCGCTCAATACCCGGCTGGCCATTACGTTTAGCAGACCGCTTGCGGCTTCTGGGTGTTTGATATGATCATCACCTGCTGCCGGCGTATTGACGAGTCTTTAGAGTCCTACACAAAGGTTTCCTGGCTCAAGCGAAACGAAATAGGAGCGCATATGAGATATGTGCGGGACCGAGAATAATGCGTGTATGCGATACCGTATTCTATTCTCGCAATGAATGTATCGATAAGGTTGTATGCAATATAACCTAGTTATCGAATCAATGATTGATTCGATAAGCCGATACATTGGATATTAGTCGGTCGCATGCGATATGACCGGATCGTTAAATCAAGTGTTGATTTAATGATTTAATGCATAATTATATATTTGATATATTACTTTGTATTAACTAGTATTGGTTCACATTAAATGGATTTTCTCACTCGAATGTGCATATTGTATATATGATATACTTTAATGCACTAGTTTGTATCATGTTTGATGATACATGCAAACTTGGGTTTGTGTAAGACTTTAAACCATGTTTAAGTGAATGGTTAGGGTTTTGTTATCTTTTCTTAACCATTTATTTAATTTATTTCCTTTTTAGGCAAGTAAAGAAATGGTTGATTTTTGAAGCTTCATGAAGCTTTGAAAAAGTCTTCCATTTTTGTTTTCATGCCTAACCTAACCATTCACCTAACCTTAGTTTAGTCTCTACACTTGACCATGGTTTGAATATGATAAGTATTGATTTTCTTTTTTATTTTTAATTAACACTTATCATATTCTATCTTCTTCTTCTTCTTCTTCATCTTTAAGAAGAAAGCTCACTAGCTTTAATGGCATCTTGAGTAAAAGAGTGGGAAATCCAATTCTAAAGTGAACCCACTTCCTATTTCTTTATCCTCTACCTCTTGCCAAGTAGTATAGGGTGTTTTCTTCACAAGTTTCATGACTTGGTGAAATGGGAGCTTGATCTTGTGATGCCTCGATGTAGATCATCTTCGGCATCGTAGTCGATGACCTAGCCCGCCTATTTCTCCGATGAAGCCGACACTAGAGTCCAAGATCCGATTTGTACAGCGGAGGGATGTCTACACGGAGCTATGGAGGTGGAGGACCGGATCTACAAAGGTTGTATTTCCGTTCTTTTAGTTAATTTGTTAAGTAGTTGCATGTTTCGCCTAAATATCTAGATAACGATCCGTATTAGGTTTTCTCGGCACTTATAAAATTTGAAATTAGCATGGTTGATGCCTTGTGAGACCTCATTAGTGTGCCTAGGAACCCTACACCACCATGCACCCACAGACGGTTCCTCCTCCTCAAATCGGGTGTATGATATCGCTTAAGGGGAGAGAAAACTCATGGTGGACACCTCTCAAATCATATCATGAGAAAAGCGCAATTTCTATCTTTTGAAAATGATAATGAGCTTAAAAAATCCTTGCCGTTCTTCCAAATCCATAAATCTCATGGAAATCCGAAATCTCAAATCAATGATGTCAATAAACAGTGGATACTGGCATAAAGCCTCCTAGTATTGCATAACAAATGAATATACATATGCATGAAATATCACAGTAATAAATCTAATATCTAAACTAACACAATAATGACATATCGAAACTATCAGCTAACAAGCGATATCAGTAAAGTAATGTTCTCTAAAGTGTACGTGACATAGAAATTTCTGATGATTATGTGTGTGAGCCGGCAAGCAGGTTTACGTGGAGCATACGTATCATCGGTAATGGTGTTGGTGTCCTGACAACAGGTTTCATAATAACTAACGAAAACATATATAAGCATGCAATGCGATACGAACAGCAGGAATATATGGCAAATGAATAGTAAATGCAACAATAAAGAATGTACATAATATATATGAGTCATACAATTTTGACATTTGAAATAACACGAATCGTGTGTTTAGAAAATAGGGGCTACGGTGTTTTTAAGAAAACGTATGTCCTTTGAAATATCCGTAGTATCCCTTGCCCTATCTTTAAAATACTCAGTATTCGTTAGTTTTGGAAATAAGTATGACTCGAGCCCAGTCTAATATCTACTAAGTAAACTACAGGACTAAACTAACAGACTAATCGAAAGGGTAAGGAAAATCACCTAAGTCTGAGTCGATATCCATATCTAGTAGTCGGTGATCCCGCCTCAATAGTATCACGTACAATACAATATATCATATGACATCCTCAAATCAAGAGTGCGGATCTATCATCATAATTATATCCCGTACGGTAAATCCATCGTACGACATTCCAAATTTGGGTACGGATTGAATATCACATTTATCTCATTATTCATCTGGTATCATTATTATCATATCCTGAATTTGGGGTACTGTTCTACAGTCTAATATATTCAGATAGCATCAACATATATATATGCTTGTGTATGAAGACACATCGCCTAAAGATCCGCTATAATATCAAGTCGTATCTCATAATACGAACCAAGTCACATCACTGATCTCGTGGCACCATTCCCAATCCCATCGACTCATCTCCAGTACCATATACTATCCTCAGCATCCAAGTATATATATATATATATATATATATATTTACATACTCACATACCTATATGTATATATATATGTATATATCCCCATATATGCACAAGTAAAATAGATGTATGCGTGTGCGTGCGCGTGAGTGTAAACCTTATTCTAGGATTCCCGACTAAAACTAACGACACTATCATGCAATTATACTAAAATTTAATCCATGATCTCCTAAGATCTTACTTTCTAACTATCCATGTTTCACATAACATATATTCATATATAAAAGTAATATATTAAAGGTTACACTACGAACTGCGGGGGTGCTATACGCCACTCACCCGACTTCCCTCGTAGATATATATCTACTTACCTTGATCCTTGCTTGCCGAAGTCGATATCGCCACACTCTCGCTTGTCGTACCAAAGTTCACGCGGAGGTACCTACATGTCATAATATATCGTGTCGCATTAAAATCCAATTCAAAACGAAAACGACACACGAAACACACATAGGTTAAAGCGTATGGTATACGCCTACACAACCACAAAACAACCCCCGTCGCTGACGTACAAACATCAGACGATGGAACACAATATCAAATACCAAATCCCAATTCTTTAAAAGTCAATACGAAATCGGAAACTTTGTAAAACACTTCCAGATTTTACCCTAGGTTGAATTTGCCAATTTTGCACATGAGAAGGGTCTAGTTTACTGAAAATAAAGCCATGGACCAAACACAGATGCATTCAACCCACCCTGGCCGCAATTTGTGGCCAGGAAGATTAAATTTGCGGCCACAGTGAAGGGTTTGGGGCTCGGGTGTTCATGGTATACTGCAGGTTGCCTGCACGACTCCCAGTAATCGCTATATAATTTTTTGGGTTCCCGGGTCATAGCAATTCTCTTATTACCATCACAATTTCCACGAAAATACGATATCGAGGATTTTTAAGTTTGTGAATTGGGGTTAAGTCTCAGGATTAGATCCAATATACTATCATTAATGGGGGTTTGTATGGCCTCTACTAAGCTCAATTACACTATCTCAACTCTAGAATCCCTCAAACCTCTTATTAGAATTTTCAAACCTCACTAAATCCCACTTAATCACTTCTAAACTAACATGGATGCAACAAAGAAATGAAATACTATACTAAGTGTGAAGGAATTACCTCATTTGGCAACTCAAGAATTTCCTTGAGTTGCCCCAAGTGCTCAAAATCGAATTTTTCTTGGTCTTCCATACTTGTGGTGAGCTTGTGCATGTTTTTAATAAAGGAATTATGGTCTTTTGATGTGTATTTGATGGTGAAGTGAGGAGGTAGAGGAGGTGGAAGATGGAGGGCAGCCATGTAGGAAGAGGAGGGAAAAATGAGGAAGAAACAATGTAGGAACAAATTGGAGACAAGTCAAAGACCCCTCACCTCTTTCTCTTTTCCCTCTCATGCCCATACCTCTTTCTTTACTATATTTCTTTTCCTTTTTCATTTCTTATCTTTTCTTTTCATTTCAAAAAGAAACCATGCACAAAAGAATTTATGGAGAATAAAATGTAACTAGTGTTAAAAAAAATGTGACATGGTGCATGTCATATGCATAATCGCGCTTAATGCAAGATTAGCGAAAATAAATCGAGCTTAGCGCTTAAATGGAATATAATTAATTATATCACAATTTATGAATGCTCAAATCTTATAATATCTTTCAAATTCAACAATTAACATAATTCCCAAATATTTCTCAATTTATCGGTATATAATTATACCATATCATTTAAAACCAGTCTCCACACTTTAAAATATATCTAATATTTATTATTCCATTATATAAATTCCCAAAAATAATATTTTATTTTTCTGATATGTTACAGTCTTCCCCCCATAAATAAATCCGGTCCTCGAATTTAAATTTAAACCCCTCAAATACTAAAACATTTCAGCAAAAACAATCAAGTTGTCGGGGCTCCGAAATCATAGATATTTAAAACACATCTTAGCGCAATGCATGCGCATGAAAATGAGTACATAACTCAAAATCAAAAATCCGTCAAGCATCCCACAATCATCGGAGTTATGGTGAAGACACCAATGTCAAAGCCCAAAACGAAAATCAACATGATATACATCAAAACTATAACACGTACATAGTACGCGTCGGTGTAAACTCGTCAAAACATCTGAAGAAATACTTGCCAACTCTTTTCCAATTACTGTGCAATGCGCGTATCACGGCACAGTGGCGGACGTCTATTGTAAGAAAATAATTATATATATACTCTTTGTTTAACATACACGTCCCGTCGTTTTGAAAAAAAATTTAGAAGGGTTTCCTTTGTTAAATGTCTTCTTTCATCTCGGACACGTAGGTAAAAACTGAGACTATAGCTCCTTTTTAGAAATCCGTTCGATAACTATCAATGCATGCCAAAAACATATCCAGGTACTGTCCTCGGACAAGTCCTGCTCAGCTACTATACCATAGAGTAAATATCATAAAATATACTGCTCCAAAAGAAATCAATCCCGAAATGTGTATAAGGATGCCACGTGCATATGGTGCGAACGGAAATCGAAATCCATGAATGTGCCATACATATGCACAAAACAAAATCTAAGTGCAACGGGTATGCACGAAACACCTGTCAAAGGCAACGGGTGTGCCTGACAGCAATATGAGGTGCATCTGATATGCATGAAGAATCCCGATTTAGTGCATCTGGTGTGCACCAAAATCGCATTAAGCACGTCAAGTATGCGCAAGAATCCAAATCAAGTGCATAAGGTGCACGAAAACAAATACCGAGTATCACAATCGAAATCGACGGTATACATCACATCTCAATCCAAATCAGGTATACCGTGGTATATAATCTCACAACCATGTGCATCAGCGTGCATAAAATCGAATCAAAATACTAAAAGTGCATGAAAACTATGCCGAAAGCACAAGTCAAATCACATGCATTCTATAGGCATGAAATCAAAATCATGCTCTCGAATGGCATCAAATCGAAGTCAAGTGCAACTGTGGTGCACAAAATCTCAATCATGCAATAAATCGCCCAAAATACCGAAATCAAAGATGGCGGAAACAGTCCCGCTCTGGACATCCTCTAAAAATCTCTGGCCAACTGTCATGGACTCATAACATGTCTCGTCGACGATGTCGAACTCTGGCCTACTGGGTGTGCATAATATGACTGATCCTGGGTCCAAGTCTTCTCGTATAGTATTCCAGAAAGGTTCTATCGAGGTCTCTCCCAAATCTCATTTCTGCTGAACTGCCCGAAAATCATCCTTTACTAAATCTATTTCTTGTTCCGGAACAGCTGCATACTCATCACGACTCCTTTTGGAAGGTATATCCATATTCAACGTTTCTGCATGCAAATCACATCTCTGATGTCAGCGGAGTGGAACGTTATCTCATCAAGATCTCGTATGAACCTCTTACTCCAGTTTTCTCTAATGTCGACTGATTCAGAATCGTCTCTTCGTGGCTGCATGGACTGCGCTCCAATGGCTATACTAATATCTGGAGTTTCCAAAGCAATGTATCCCATCACATGATATCTGAACGACGTCGAACTTTTCGATCGATTCATCAAAGTTCCATAATCCCCCAAGGGCTCAACATCTTGAGTACAGTTTAAAAATGTCCAGTACATGCTACAGTACCTATGGACCAGCCGTAGAAGGGCAAACCCAAGCCTCATTAATGGCACTGCGGAAGTGCTGCAAACGCTAAGGTTCAAAGGCGTTCCCATGGTCATTATATCGAGTTAGGGTTTCATTCTTCTAGAAGGTCCATGGAATTACTTGCATGTTTTTCCGAATACTTTAAACTTGGAAAAATGGGTTTCTGACATTCGATCGTTTTCCTTCGACTTCCAACGTACCTGCGTGAAGTCGTCCCAAGAAGGAATCAATCAATCTGATGACCTCGCATTGGGGCATGCAACGAACCACATGTCCTACTCATTCCTCCTTGGGTGACTAGCGATCTTCTATCATATCTCTAAGTATAACTCGTGCGGTATTAGCTTCAAACATCTGGGGCGATATCTTGTCATTCGCAGCAACAACTGGCTCATTCGTCCTCACGCTGAACAGTGCCTCAATCATCAAGAATAATCTGTGCATTGACGGTCATCACATTATGGCTGGCCTCTAGCAGTGGCCCAATCCTCTGGTGCTGATCTGCACGTTCGAGAAATTTTGTAAAGGAAACCATCAAACGCTCATGGCATGAAAACACAATAAAACGACACATCTATGCAATCGTGTGTCGCCGGAATTACGCCCTGGTCAGTCCTTGTCCGTGACGAGCTCGTGCTGACTGGAACTCTAGCCGCAGCTCTCTCTGCCCGTATAATCGTGGCAGCAAAAACCATAAACCGATGTCGATGAGGATAGATCATAGGAATGAATATAATACTGTGCAAGGAAATGTACATCCTAAGGCTTCTTAAGTGGAGTAGCGTATCGTAATTATGCTGCGGAACATACACACGGTACATCACTCTACTTAAGTCACCTAATCCATCAACCAAGGTCAACCTACGTGACGAATGTTCGGGTCTAATACCCCTTCGACCAAGTCTAAGTTCCGTAAGGACAAGCCTAGGTCTGAATATATATATACGCCCTAGACTCGGCATAGTCAAACATAGACTCGAACGAAATTTAACTTAGCGCTCTGATACCAACTTTGTCACGACCCGAAATGGCACGTGACTGGCGCTTGAATCATATGAAATCTATAGGACCCATCAAATTCAAGAAAGCCAAAAATCCCAGAAATCTAAACCATTTTAACGAGGAAGTGAAGAAAATTTATTTTAAAGCAAGTGGTCTTAATAACATAAGCCAAAGTATGCATTTTTAAAATCTCAAGTCTTTTCTGAAAATTTCGGTAGAGTTTCCTTTGTAAATACTGGCCCCAAAAGGGTATAAAACATGAAATATAAATAAAGGCATCCCCAAGCGGGAGCTAGCTCTTCGCCAATTGGCGGTCACAACCAAGCAAGCAATATAATATACAACGCCGAAGGGCGAGGATCAAAACACAAAAGGAAACTAATATCATCAAGAAAACCATAATAATACAAGCGCGACTCTAAGGTCGAAAGAATGTACACTGGTCTTCTAAGTCTAAAATAATATACATGTCTTGTTGATGGTGTTACTAGATAAAAATGAAATAATAAAAGTAAAATGGTGGTCACGATACGAGTGAACCCATCTACCAAAGCAATCACCCGGAATGAAGTAGTGTTCCAGCAAAGCCGCTAAGGAAACCTGTACGGCAAAACCTGCAAGAAACTGTGGCACAACGGGGGTGAGTTGCCAACTCATGAGTAGAAAACTTCACCGAGCAGAAATCGTATGTATGACTCAATCCTAGGTCAAACGATAATATATGTCCTCGAAATAGAAACCTTTACCATCTACACATAAGTGTAATATCAAGTGCTCGTGTCAGTGCCTCAGGTGGCAACATAATACATATATGATGTATGAATGCGTTAAAATGATAACAGAACACATCATGAAAGAGAAACTGTTTTCTTTATTTAGTGACATTTCTGTATATAAAAATCGAAGTATCATCAATGAAATCATCAAAGAATAAGTGTCAAGCATCGACACAAAATACATATCCCAATATCTAAATATCTCAGGCTCCGGCTATCCGGACTGGCCCGTATCATCAAATCTCAATATCTAGGGCTCCGGCAATCCGGACTGGCCATATCATCAAATCTCAAGACCACGTCGGTATCCTCCGGATATCCGGCGCGTCACAAAAACCGGTCGGTAGTGCTCCCGTGCCAGGCTCAATGCTATCATCTGCGCCATCATTTCCCGGGGTACTGCACCGGGTCCACCATGCACCCACAGACGGTTCCTCCCCCTCCTCGAATCGGGTATATGATATCGCTCAAGAGCCGAGAAAACTCATGGTGGACGCCTCTCAAATCATATCATGAGAAAATCTCAATTTCTATCTTTTTAAAATGATAATGAGTTTATAAAATCCTTGCGGTTCCTCCAAGTCCATAAATCTCATGGAAATCCAAAATCTCAAATCACGATGTCAATAAACAATGGATACTGGCAAAAAGCTTCATAGTATTGCATAACAAATGAATATACATATGCATGAAATATCACAGTAATAAATGCAATATCTAAACTAAAAAAATAATGACATATTGAAACTATCAGCTAACAAGCGATATCAGTAAAGTAATGTTCTCTAAAGTGTACGTGACATGGCAATTACCGATGATTATGTGTGTGAGCCGGCAAGCAGGTGTACGTGGAGCATACGCATTATCGGTAATGGTGCTGATGTCCTGACAAAAGGTTTCATAATAACTAACGAAAACATATATAAGCATGCAATGCGATACCAACAGCAGGAATATAGGCCAAATGAATAGTAAATGCAACAATAAAGAATGTAAATAATATATATGAGACATACAATTTTGACATTTGAAATAACACGAATCGTGTGTTTAGAAAACAGGGGCCACGGTGTTTTTAAGAAAAGGTATGTCCTTTGAAATATCCGTAGTATCCCTTGGCCTGTCTTTAAAATACTCATGATTCGTTAGTTTTGGAAATAAGTATGACTTGAGCCCAGTCTAACATCTACTAAGTAAACTACAGGACTAAACTAACAGACTAATCGAAAGGGTAAGGAAAACCATTTAAGTCTGAGTCGATATCCATATCTAGTAGCCGGTGATCCCGCCTCAATAGTATCGCGTACGATACAATATATCATATAACATCCTCGAGTCAACAGTGTGGATCTAAAATCCTAATTATATCCCGTACAGTAAATCTATCGTATGGCATCCCAAATCTGGGTACGGGTCGAATATCACATTTATCTCATTATTCATCTGGTATCATTATTATCATATCCTAAATTTGGGGTACTGATCTATAGTCTAGTACATTCAGATACCATCAACATATATATATATGCGTGTGTATGAAAACAAATCGCCTAAAGATCCGCTATAATATCATGCCGAATCTCATAATACGAACCAAGTCACACCACCGATCTCATGGCATCATGCCCAATCACATCGACTCATTTCCAGTACCATATAATATCCTCAACATCCATGTATATGTATACATACATACATACATATATAAATATATATACTCACATACCTATATGTATATATATATGTATATATCCCCATATACGCACATGTAAAACAGATGTTTGCGTGTGTGCGCGCGTGAGTGTAAACCTTATTCTAGGGTTCGCGACTAAAACTAACTAACGACACTATCATCCAATTATACTAAAATTTAATCCATGATCTCCTAAGATCTTACATGCTAACCACCCATGTTTCACATAACACATATTCATATATAAAAGTAATATATCAAAGGCTATACTACGAACTGCGAGGGTGCTATACGCCATCCACCCTACTTCCCCCATAGATATATATCTACTCACCTTGATCCTTACTTGCCGAAGTCGATGTCGCCACGCTCTCGCTTGTCGTACCGAAGTTCACGCGGAGGCATGTCATAATATATCGTGTCGCATTAAAATCCAATTCAAAACCAAAACGACGAACAAAACACACATATGTTAAAACGTTTGGTCTACGCCTGCACAACCACCAAACAACCCCCGTCGCTGACATACAAACATCAGACGACGGAACACAATATCAAATACTAAATCCCAATTCTTTAAAAGTCGCAATACGAAATCAGAAACTTTGTAAAACACTTCCAGATTTTACCCTAGGTTGAATTAGCCAATTTCACACATAGGAAGGGTCTAGTTTACTGAAAATAAAGCCATGGACCAAACACGGATGCTTTCAACCCCACCTTGGCCGCAATTTGCGGCCAGGAAGATTAAATTTGCGGCAACTGTGAAGGGTTTGGGGCTCGGGTCATCAGGGTATACTCCAGGTTGCTTGCACGACTCCCAGTAATCGCTATATAATTTTTAGGGTTCCCGGGTCATAGCAGTTCTCTAATTAGCACCACAATTTCCACAAAAATACGATATCGGGGATTTTTTTAGTTTGTGAATTGGGGTTAATTCATATGTTAAGATCCAATATACTATCATTAAAGGGGGTTTGTATGGCCTCTACTAATCTCAATTACACTATCTCAACTCAAGAATCCCTCAAACCTCTTCTTGGAATTTTCAAACCTCACTAAACCTCACTTAATCACTTCTAAACTAACATGGATGCAACAAGGAAATGAAATACCATACCAAGTGTGAAGGAATTATCTCATTTGGCAACTCAAGAATTTCCTTTAGTTGCCCCAAGTGCTCAAATTTGAATTTTTCTTGATCTTCCATGCTTGTGGTGAGCTTGTGCATGTTTTTAATGAAGGAATTATGGTGTTTTGATGTGTATTTGATGGTGAAGTGAGGAAGTAGAGGAGGTGGAAGATAGAGGGCAGCCATGGAGAAAGAGGAGGGGAAAATGAGGAAGAAAAAATGAAGGAACAAATGGGAGACAAGTCAAAGACCCCTCACCTCTCTCTCTCTCTCTCTCTTCTCTCTCATGCCCATACCTCTTTCTTTACTATATATCTTTTCCTTTTTCTTTTCTTTTCTTTTCTTTTCATTTCAAGAAGAAACCATGCACAAAAGAATTTATGGAGAATAAAATTTAACAAGTGTTAAAAAACATGTGACATGGTGCATGTCATATGTATAATCACACTTAATGCAAGATTAGTGAAAATAAATCGAGCTTAGCGCTAAAATGGAACATAATTAATTATATAACAATCTATGAATGCCCAATTCTTATAATCTCTTTCAAATTCAATAATTAACATAATTTCCAAATATTTCCCAATTTATCGGTATATAATTATACCATATCATTTAAAACCAGTCTCCATACTTTAAAATATAACTAATATTTATTATTCCATTATATAAATTTCCAAAAATAATCTTTTATTTTTCTGAAATGTTATAGGGCCACCACGAGGTGGCCCCTAAAGGAAGGCAGACCCGAAGGCACCAATTCCTGGTGCTCTCGGGTCACCAGCCCGTAAGGCCACCAAGTGGTGGTCTTGGGTGTGGTCCCGGCCATTGGTCCCCCCTCTCGTGGTGTGCCTGGGGTGCACACGCTTCACCCCACGGCTTCTCGGTCCAAACCGTGAGCCCGCGGGGTGTGCAAACAACTCAAAAGCTCACTTTTGAAAACTGTTTTTGTCGACTGTTTTTTCGCGACAAAAACGGCGGAATTCTAACATCATTATGTAACATTTCAGAAAATATAAAATATTATTTTTGAAATGTAATATTGAAATAATATATTTCCGGAAAACTGCCGATTTGCGAAATTGGGGTTTTCGAAAAAGGATATAAATATATACCAATAATTGTGAAATAAATGGAAATTAAAATGATTTATTCATTTAATAATATAATTATAGGATTTGGAATTTTTTTTTAAATTTATTATATGCAATTTTGATAAAAAGCCGATTAGTGCACTGCTAATCGCGATTAAGCCAAATCCGCATTTCTACAGTTTTTCGTGACCAGTGCACCATGTCATGTGGAGATTACATGTTGTGTTCTTGTGTTATTTTGGGTATTTTGTGACTTGGATTTTTAATAAAAAGAAAAGGGTAAGAAGAGAAAGGGTATAAGGGTAATACTGAGAGAGAGTGGGTGGAAATAAGAGAGGAGAGAGAGAGGGGCTGCCTCATTCTAAACTCCCCCAGCATTTTCTTCTTCTTCTTCTTCGTATCTTCCCTCCACCTTCACTCCATGATATCATCTCAAATCCTTGATCAAAACCCTAATTCGCTTTCACAAAAATTGATCCCCTCTACACCCTCTACTCATTGGACCAAGAAAAGTGAGATTTCGACCGCCTTGAGGAGCTAGGGTTTTTCTTGGGTTGCCCAAGTGAGCTAATTTCATCACCCTTAGCATAGTATTTCATTCAGTTTACCATTCATGCAAGTTTAGAGGTGAAATTGTGATGTTTAGCGAACCTTGGAAAACCCGAGTAAAGGGTTTGAGTGTTGTTTGAAATTGGGTGATGCTTAGTGGCTGTTAACTAGACTTGGGTGCTGTTTTAATGACCTGGACCAGAGCTTAGAAACCCAAATACGGTTTTAGAAACCCCGACATCGGATAAATGTGTGATTTGTGAGGGTATTTTGGAATCTGGAACAATCCGGGGACACTACAAATGATTTTGCAATTACTGGGAGTCGTGCAGGCACCTAGGAAGCTACCACAAAGACCTGAACCCTAAACCCTGCACCATAGCCGTAGATTTATTCAATCTGGCCACAAATTGAGGCCAGACTAGGTTGGAATTGATCCGTATTTGTTCTGGGGTACCTTTAGATGTAAATTAGACCCTCCATGTATGCAGAATTGACCAATTTGGCTTAGGGTAAAATCTAGGACCATTTCCTTGAGTTGATGCATTGTTTTACGACTTCGTTTTGACTTGATTTTGGTATTTGATATTGTGTTTCCGTCGTGTGGCATTTGTACGTCAACGACCAGGGTTAATTGTCGTGTTTTGCACGCAAAGCTATAGGTTTTGACCTATGAGCGAAACGTGTGCCGTTTTGGTTTTTCCGCCTTGATTTTTAATATGCATGCGATTGTTTATTATTGTAAGTACCTTCGCGTGGATTCCGAGGCGACAGAGAGTAGCGTCATCGACTTCGGCAAGAAAGAAGCAATGTGAGTGGATTAATATTCAAGGGGGAAGTCGGGTGGATGGCATATAGCACCCCCGCAAAGTTTTATGGAAAACCGATTTATAGAATATGGTTAGGAAACCTAGATTAGGAAACTAGGGTTAGAATGTGGTAGCTATGAAACCATATTAGAAACTAGAGGATAGTTAGAAGTGATATGTTACTACTATCATAGATGACATTTAGCGATATTGTCGTTTAGGATACCGTAGGACTAGATAGTCGATGTAGATGCGTCACCCGAACCATACCTTTTTCTAAAACCAAAAGTCGTATGTATCTTTTAAATATATACCTTGAAGGATGTTACGGATTTTCAAATGATATCTTTTATTAAAAAACACCGTAACCCCTAATTTCAAAACTATGATTCACTTCTTTAAAAATCTGATTGTTTGGTTCGGGTGTGTGTATGTTAGATTAGATACTTATACTTAGTAGAGATAGAATCTTTATGTAAATTCGATTTGATGTGTGATATAAATGCGATGAAAGAATATAAGACGGATATGTTGATATGATGATATGATGATATGATCTCCTGATGATATGTTGGTATACGAATGCGAGTCGATCGAGATGATTTATACCCTGCCGGTCCCCTAATATGAGATTATTGCGGATGCGACCTGGGACATAGCTATATATATATATATATAATGTTGTGAATCATGGATGATAGGACGTACGTGATATTAGGCCGTACCCTCATTTGTCTTATAGGATGATAGGATCCCTGTTAGCTTAATGCCGCCGTACGATAATTTTCCGTGCAAGATGAGTTTGATATGATGATTGTTCCTTACCCTTGACAAAAGCTTGCCGTACGATGGATCATACCGTATGCGGTGTTGTTAGGCTGGATGCCGATGGATAGATTTTCCCGACTCTGTCATATTAGATACGTATACCTGTCAGTATTTGCATATAATTATCTTATACTGCATTCATATTATTCTCATTGCCCTGCTTATACCTATGATAGTACACCTGCACCATTATCGATGATGCGTATGTTACGCGTACACTAATTGTAGGCTCACACACTTCATAATCGATAATTGCCATGTCACTACACAGTAGGATTGCTGCATCATGATATGGCTCTTCGCATAACATGCTCGCAAACATAAACATGATATATTCATACTTGCACACATACACATTGTATATCCACATTGGTGCACATATACATTGATATATTCATACTTGCGCACATACACATTGCATATCCACATTGGTGCACATATACATTGATATATTCATACTTGCGCACATACACATTGTATATCCATATTGGTGCACATATATATTGATATATTCATACTTGCGCACATACACATTGTATATCCACATTGGTGCACATATACATTGATATATTCATACTTGCCTACATACACATTGTATATCCACATTGGTGCTCATATACATTGATATATTCAAACTTGCGCACATACACATTGTATATCCACATTGGTGCATATATACATTGATATATTCATACTTGCGCACATACACATTCTATATCCACATTGGTGCACATATACATTGATATATTCATACTTGCGTATATTCATACTTGCGTACATACATATTGTATATCCATATTGGTGCACATATACATTGATATATTCATACTTGCGCACATACACATTGTATATCCACATTGGTGCACATATACATTGATATATTCATAGTTGCGCACATACACATTGTATATCCACATTGGTGGACTTATATATTGATATATCCATACTTGCGCATATACACATTTGTATTTCCATATTGGTGCACACATACATTGGTACATCTATACTTGCGCATTTACATATTGTACCTATATAGATCACTGGTTTTATTGGGCGATTGGGAACCGCAGGATATATTTTAAAAACTGAAGTCATTTAAAAGAGCGGTTTTCCCTCAATATGTCATATCACTATTCCATGTTGCATGATGTATTGATATGCTTACATTTCTGTTATATGTCGCATACATCATGCTTTACGCTTTTACGCATTAAGATATGCTATTTTCATGAGATTTCTGGATTTGAGAATCGTGGCTATTTCAAAAGAAAGCATGTATTGTTTTAGAAACCTGGTTTCACTTGATATGATATTTCAGTGCATCCACCATGTGTTTTCTTGGTTCTGAGAGTGGCATGTGAAACACGATTCCAGGAGCAGTAGGCACCGTCTGCGGGTACATGTTGGACCCAGTGAGGTACTCCGGGGCAAGAAGACTCGTATATGTTAGACGGTGAGCCCGGCAGGGGAGCACTACCTACCGGTGAAAGTATTTGGACTTAGCGATTATCCAGAGGATACCGACCGGAGTAGCGAGATGGATATGAGGGCCGACCAGGGTGTGCGGCACCTGAGGGCCGATCTGAGGAAACGGCGCCTAAGATATATGAGGATTTACGTGTCGATGCTGGGCACGGTTTTCATGATTTTTTCGAGTGTCGATGCTAGGCACTCAGGTTCCATAATTTGATGTGTCGGGAGGGACACCATTGATCTATATCCTCATACTTTCATGCACACTCCTTTATGATATTTACGTGCATGCATACCTTGATATTATGAGTGGACGAGATCCACATGCATACAGACCTTGATTATGGTTGGACGAGATCCATATACATGCATTGATTATTACAGTTGGATGTTATTCGCATGCATATAGGTATTGACTACCTTGTTGGCACATACAGACCCGGTCACCCTAGATATCTGTAACGTTTTGAAAATCGTTTCGGTGCAATTTCGAAAAAACGGTAAAATAATGGGGTTTTCTGTAAAAAGTCAAAATGCAAATATCTTTATTATAAAATTAAATATACATATTCTAGCTATGTAATTGCTATTATTTGGTGTTTATTGAGCCACTGGTAAAATTTCAAATTTTCTGAAATTTTTTCCGAAATTAATTATTTTAATAGTATTTTAAGCCGTTACTAATATATTTAATTAGGGAAAATTACAAATTGGAATGAGTTGAAACAAATTTTGTGCATCATAAAACATTAAACAAAATTTTATCATGTGGTTTTTGAAACGAAATCGTTTGCCAAAACGGTTTAGAAATTATTGAAGAAAAAAGGCTTTTTTTTAGTGTAAATGGATGTTTGGGGTATTGTATTTATCATTTTTCATCACCCCACACCCACACCCACACTCACACACCCCCATTTATTTCTTCCCTTGGCTGAATTCAGCAGCCCCCACCCATTTTCCCCACTTGAATTTCAAAGAAAAGAAAAGAAAGAAAGAAAAGAAAAGAAAAGAAAAGAAATGAGAATGGATAAAAGAGTTGGTATTTGGTTGACTTTGACTTTTTCCTTTACCCATACCTCACACCACACTCTCTCTCTCCTCTCCCCCACCTACAATGGCCGAGCCCCCCCCCCTCCATTTCAGCCCCTTCATTCTTCATCTCTTTCTCTTTAAAAAAGTTCATCAAAAATGCTTGAAAAATCCACAAAAAATCATGCAAAAATCCAAATCAAAATCCACTTCCTACCCATTTTCTCTTGGCTACCATAGCATGGATATAGGGATTTAGATTTCAATTTGGGAGGCTAAGTTTGCTTGTGGGATCTTCAAATTTATTTGGGTATAATTCTAACCTTATTCATATATTGTTGTTTAATTTCTTCTATGTTAACAAATTTGATGTTTAATTGGGTTTTATTGCAACTTTAGGAAATTCAAGACTAGGGTTTGAATTTAATTAGGATTTTTATCATTAGTTTATGGTTGTAATGAGGAGATTAACATGTAATTGTCTGCAAAATCTAAGTTGGTTGCTCCTTGCTAATTTGTTAAATTAAAATGGTGATAATTTTGCTAAATTGCTAACTAGGTTTTAAAAAAATTGTTTAAATATTGGGTTTAAAAATGTGATTAGGTTTTTCATGACTTCATTAACATTATAAAATATAGTTTAATACCTTAGTTCATGAAAATCCAAGCTAGATTGTAGTTTGTGCATTTTTGCTATAAAATTGTTAAAATTTAGGTATTTTGTGAACTAGAATTTTAAGGTTTATGGAAAATAATGAGATTAAATTATGGGAATTGTTTTTATGACTTAATTAAGATATTTAGCCAATATTGTGGCCGCTAGATTCGTTTATATATCGAGTTTTGTACTAAAACGGCGAATTGTGCTTGCTAGATTTTCGGAAAAATGTCTTTTAAGTGAAATTGGGGTTTTCGTGAGTTTTAACCTATTTTATATTAAAATTAGTGTTCGTGAATGTGCAAATGAGTGTATTTGGGTTTTTCTCGATGGTTTGGCGTTTGTACGCCGACGTCGAGGGTTTTTGGGTTGATTTGTGAAAGCAACCATAGGTTTTGACCTATGTGGGATTCACATGTCGTTTTTGGGTCATGAGTCGGATTTTAATACGACACGGTGCGTTATGATATGTAGGTACCCCATGTGGACTTCGAGACGACAAGCAAGCGCGTGGCGACATCGGCACCGGCGAGCGAGGACCAGGTGAGTACATTTATATCTACGGGGAGAAGTCGGGTGGATGGCATATAGCACCCCCGCAGTCTGTAGTGTAGCTCATATACATATGTTTATATAGGTGTTTTATGATACAAGAATGTTTATTCATATTATGATTATGTGTTCATGGATTAGCTTTGGGTTAGTTGCGAAACCCTAGAGTAGTTGTTATACCCACATACGCACACACAGACTTGCATACTTTACTTTCTTGTGCGCAGATTGGGATGTGTATACATGTATATATGCGTGGGTATGGGACTATGCATATGTACATTCATATACGCATGCATGGATAATGATGATAGTACTTGGGATTTATGATGAGTCGATGAGATTTGATTTGAGGCCGTGAGATCGGTGATATAGCAGGGTTCGTATTTATGATACGACATGACGTTGTAGCGGGTCCTTGACGTAGTGTTTCACACACGTGCATGCATACTTAGGCGGTATCAGTATTGTACTAGACGTAGATCAGTACCCCGATAATGATATTTGATAAAGAGGATACCAGGTGAATAGTATGATGAATGTGATATTAACCCGTACCCAGATTTGGGGATGCCATACGACGGATTTACGTACGAGCTATATTTTGATGATTGATTCGCACTCTTGACTTGGGATGCCTGCTTATAGATATGGTATCGGATATGATATTATTGAGGCAGGATCACCGACTAATATATATACAGGTATGTATATGTATCGACGCAGATGTTAGGCGGTTTCCTTACCTGTAGTCCAGCTTGTTAGCTTAGCCCTTTAGTTTAGTTTAGTTGTTAGATTAGATTCGATTCTTACCTATTTCAAAAACTAACGAATCATGGGTATTTTAAAAGACAGCCCAAGGGATCCTACGGATATTTCAAAAGACGAATCTTTTCATAAAAACACCGTAGCCCCTATTTTAAAAGGCATCATTTGTAGGACTTTTATTAGATTAATGCAGATTAGTTATAATTGCGTCTAGTATTCAGCTCCCGCTCATTATTGTGGTTCGCTTCGCATCGCATGCTTATATTATGTTTCATACTCCATTATTGATATCATGCTGTTAGGACACCAGCACCATTACCGATGATGCGTATGTACCACGTACACTTACTTGCCGGCTCACACACATCTTCATCGGTAATTGCCATGTCACGTACACCTTAGAAAATATTATTGCTTGACATAGCCTGTTAGCTAATAGTTTATACATGATATCAGCGTACTTTCCTTATATGTTAGTTTAGATATTATAGTTATTATCTGCTACTTCATGCATACTGTTATTCATTGTTATGCCGCATTCATGGATTCTCATGCATATATTCACTATTTTACGTGTTATTGAGGTTTTGGATTCGGATTTCCATGAGATTTTCTGGATTTGGAGGAAAACCGCAAAAACATAAATAAACCTTCTCTCTTTTAAAATAAAAAGTGCGATTTTCCCATGATGTATGAGTCGTCCACCATGAGTTTGCTGATGGATTTCGAGACCCGATTCGAGGAGTGGAGGAACCGTTTCGGGTACATGGTGGGCCCGGTGCGGCAAGAGGATCGTGTTGTTGACGTTGAGCCTGGCAGGGGAGCACTACCGACCGGTGATATTACCCGACGCGTCGGATATCCGGAGGATACCGTCGTAGTCTTGAGATAGATGGTAGGGGCCGGTCTGGATTGACGGCGCCCTAGATATTGTGATTGAGATATTGAGATTTTGAGATATTGAGATACATAGATTGTGATACAGAGATATCGAGATATTTGGACACTTGTTTTGTGTCGATGCTGGGCACTGTTTTATGCTGATTTCATTTATGGTACCTCACTTTTAAAATACAGAAATCTCACTGATTTATGAAAGCAGTTTTCGTCAGTACATGCATTCTGTTCCATGCATTCATACATCATCCATATGATACATTGCTACCTGAGGCACTGGCACGGGCACATGGAATTACACTTGGATTAGATATTTACCCTAGTCATTGTTATAGACTGCTGGTTTTATTTGAGGATTATATATATTGATCGTATGACCTAGGATTGCGTCATACATGCTATTTCTTTTCGTAGATGTTTTTCTATTCACGAGTTGGCAACTCACCCCCGTTGTGCCCCAGTTTCTTGCAGGTTTTGCCGTACAGGTTTCTTTACGGCTTTGTGGGTACAGTTTCGTTCGGGTGACTTGCTAGTAGGTGGGTTTATTTGTATCGTACCCATCATTATACATTGTATATTATTATTCAGTTGTATCTAGAAGTTCCATCAACCAAACATGTATTTACTTTGAGATAGAGACCAGTGATGTTATTCCTTCGACCTTAGAGTCGCGCGTTATTTTTCTGTGGTTTTCTTGTGGTTTGAGTTTCCTTTTGAGTTTTGATCCTCGCCGTTGGCGTTGTATATTATATTGCTTGTGTGGTTATGACCGTCGATTGATGAAGAGCTAGCTCCCGCTTGGGGATGCCTTTTTTTTATTTCGTATACTATTAATGTTGTATCCCGTTTGGGGGCCAGTATTTACAAAGGAGACTCTGCCGAAATTTTCAGGAAATGTTTGATGTTTTTTTTTAAACCGCATAATTCAGCTTATGTTATTGAAACCACTTGTTTTAAATTGGTTTTCCTTCACTCTACTACTTTTCTTGGTTTGGATTTCTTGGTTTTCGGCTTACTTAGATTACGTACGCCTCGAGACGTTCGTAGTTTAAGTGCCGGTCATATTCCGTACTTTCGGGATGTGACAAAGTTGGTATCAGAGCGTTAGGTTTTACCTTCGGAGCGTAGGATGACCCTTGGTTGATGGAATAGGTGTCTAAAGTAGAGTGACGTACCGTAGGTATGTTCCGCGGCATATTTACGATACGCTACTCCACTCAAGGAGCCTTAGGATGTACATTTCTTTGCTCAGTATTATATTCATTCCGATCTAGCCTCATCAGTACCAATTATGGTTTTGCTGCCACGATTACGGGCAGGGAGAGCTACGGCTAGAGTTGCGGTCAGCATGAGCTCGTCAAGAACGAGGACTGACCAGGGCATGATTCCGGCGACACACAATTGCGGAGATGTGTCTTTTCATTGTGTCTTCGTGCCACGAGCGTTGGGTGGATTGCTGTATGAGATTACTCGGACGTGCCGATTTGCACTAGAGGATTGAGCCACTGATAGAGGCCAGCCAGATTTTGATGACCATTGAAGTATTGCTTACTCCTGATGATTGAGGCACTGTTCAGCGTGCAGACGAGTGAGCCAGTTGTTGCTGCGAGCGACGAGATATCGCCCCATATGTTGGAGCTATTGCAGTACAGGTTATAGTAAGAGATGATGGAAGGTCGCTAGTCACCCGAGGATGAATGACTAGGACATGTGGTTCGTTCGCCTACCCCGATGCGAGGTCATCAGATAGATTGATTCCAGCTAGAGACGACTTCACGCGGAGACGTTGAGAGTCGACAGAGACGATCGAATGTGAGAAACCTATTATTCCAAGTTTAAAGTAGTCGGAAAGACATGCAGGCAATTCTATGGACCCTCTAGAAGAATGAAACCCTAACTCGACATAATGACCGTGTGAAAGCCTTTGAACCTTCGGGATTGCGGCAGTTCCACGGCACCATTAGTGAGGCTTGGGTTTGCCCTTCTACGGCTGGACCATCGATGCTGTGGTATGTACTCGATACTATTAAACTGTGCCCAAGATGTTGAGCCCTTGGGGGATTATGAGGTTTTGACAATCGATTGGATGGTTCGACTTAATTCGGATGCTAGGTGGTGAGATGCATTTCTTGGGAGACTCCCGATACGAGGATAGCCGTTGGAGCTCAGTCCATGCAGCCACGACGAGACGAGTCCGAAGCGGTCGACATTAGAGAAAAATGGAGCAAGAGGTTCGTACAATATCTGGATATGATGACGTTCCCCTCCGCCGACATCAGAGATGCGATGCGCATGCCGAGGCAGAGTACTGGATATACCTTCCCGAAGGAGTCGCGATGGGTATGCAGCCGTTCCAGAGCAAGATGCAGATATAGGAAAGGACGATGACTTCCGGACAGTTGGCAGAGACGAGACATGGAAGAGACCGTGAGCAGGATTCCTTCCAGGACACTGCTGCAATGATACTTGCACCCAGGATCAGATGTGTCATATACATTCAGAGAGCCAGAGGCCGACGCCAGTGATATGCTGTCTTACGAGTGGTCACGATGATTGACCGGGAGATGACAAGAGACGTGCCAGAACGGGATCATCCCCGTTGGCACACCTGACAGGGCCGATGAGCCGATGGACCGAGAGATTGGTAATTCATAGTGAAGACCTTGACCCAGGAGTGGTCATTGTTACGCACACTAGCAGGCCAGAGATCATGATCATCGACGAGACGTCCCACTAGTGACCGCGACAATTGGCCCGAGATTCTTAGAGGATGCGTTTGAGCAGTACTATTCGGCCATTATTGATTTCGATGTTTTGGGTGATTTATTCGCATGATTTGATTTTGATGATTGAGGATTTACGATCTTTGCACAGTGTTGCACTTGATATCGTTTTCGTGCTTGGGTTTCACATGTTTGTGATTTTACGGTTTTAGACATTTGAGTTGATTTTATGCGTATGCACGCACACGATTTGGTTCCTGCACTCTGTATAGTTTATATATGCTTGCAGTGCAGTGATACGCCTTTTGTGCACTTAGATGCACTGGACTTCGATTTCGATTGTGATACTCGATATTTGTTTTGTGCATCTTGTGCACCTGATTTGATTTTGCGCATGTTCGGCGCTTGATATTAGATTTCATGATTTCGTGCATGATGGATGCCCCTGGTTTTGGGTTTTCGCGCATGTTGAGCGCATGTCTTGAGATGCGATTTTGGTGCACACCAGATGCACTAAATCGAGATTTTTTTTCGTGCATGTCAGATGCACCTGATTTTGCTGTCAGGCACACACGTTGCCTACGACAGATGCTTTGTGCACACCCGATGCACTTAGGTCTTGTTTCTGTGCACTTGTATGGCACGTATATGGATTTTGATTGTTGTGCGCACCAGACGCACGTAGTATTCATACGCGTATTTTGGGATTGATTTCTTATAGAGTAGTACGTTTTTTTTATGATAATTGCGATGTGTTTTCATACTAAGCAGGACTAGTCAGAGGACAGTACCTGAATGTATTTTGTATGCATTGATAGCTATTGAAGGGAATTCCAAAAAGCGAGCTATAGTCTCAGTATTTACCTACGTGTCTGATATGACGCGAAACGTTTAAAACAAGGAAAACCCTTCTAAATTGTTTCCCAAAACGGCGGAACGTACATTTCAAACAAAGGTATATATGTATATAGTTATTTTCTTATGATAGACGTCCGCCATTATGCAGTGTTATGTGCATTGCACAGCAACTTAAAAGATTTGGCATGCATTTCCTCCTGATGTTTACATGTATAGTTCCGATTTATAGCATATCGGTCTTGCTTTGGATTTGGCATTTGTGTCTTCACCTTTACTCCGATGATTGCAGGATGCTTGACGTAGTTTTGATTTCGAGTTATCTGCTCATTACTCATGCGCATGCATTGCGCTATGATGCGTTTTATGTATTTATGATTTCGGAGCCCCGGCGATTTGATGGTTTTGGCTGAAATATTTTAGTATTTGGGGGGAGTTTTAATTTAAATTCAGGGACCGAATTTCTTTAAGGGGGGAAGACTGTAACGTTTTGAAAATCGTTTCGGTGAAATTTCGAAAAAACGGTAAAATAAGGGGGTTTTCTGTAAAAAGTAAAAATGCAAATATCTTTATTATAAAATTAAATATACATATTCTAGCTATGTAATTGCTAGTATTTGGTGTTTATTGAGCCACTGGTGAAATTTCAAATTTTCTGAAAATTTTTCCGAAATTAATTATTTTAATAGTATTTTAAGCCGTCACTAATATATTTAATTAGGAAAAATTACAAATTGGAATGCGTTGAAACAAATTTTGTGCATCATAAAACATTAAACAAAATTTTATCATGTGGTTTTTGAAACGAAATCGTTTGCCAAAACGGTTTAGAAATTATTGAAGAAAAAAGCCTTTTTTTTAGTGTAAATGGATGTTTGGGGTATTGTATTTATCATTTTTCATCATCCCACACCCATACCCACACTCACACACCCCTATTTATTTCTTCCCTTGGCTGAATTCAGCAGCCCCCACCCATTTTCCCCAATTGAATTTCAAAGAAAAGAAAAGAAAGAAAGAAAAGAAAAGAAAAGAAATGAGAATGGATAAAAGAGTTGGTATTTGGTTGACTTTGACTTTTTCCTTTACCCATACCTCACACCACACTCCCTCTCTCCTCTCTCCCACCTGCAATGGCCGAGCCCCCCCTCCATTTCAGCCCCTTCATTCTTCATCTCTTTCTCTTTAAAAAAGATCATCAAAAATGCTTGAAAAATCCACAAAAAAATCAAGCAAAAATCCAAATCAAAATCCACCTCCTACCCATTTTCCCTTGGCTACCATAGCATGGATCTAGGGATTTAGATTTCAATTTGGGAGGCTAAGTGTGCTTGTGGGATCTTCAAATTTATTTGGGTATAATTCTAACCTTATTCATATATTGTTGTTTAATTGCTTCTATGTTAACAAATTTGATGTTTAATTGGATTTTATTGCAACTTTAGGAAATTCAAGACTAGGGTTTGAATTTAATTAGGATTTTTATCATTAGTTTATGGTTGTAATGAGGAGATTAACATGTAATTGTATGCAAAATCTAAGTTGGTTGCTACTTGCTAATTTGTTAAATTAAAATGGTGATAATTTTGCTAAATTGCTAACTAGGTTTTAAAAAAATTGTTTAAATATTGGGTTTAAAAATGTGATTAGGTTTTTCATGACTTCATTAACATTATAAAATATAGTTTAATACCTTAGTTCATGAAAATCAAAGCTAGATTGTAGTTTGTGCATTTTTGCAATAAAATTGTTAAAATTTAGGTATTTTGTAAACTAGAATTTTAAGGTTTATGGAAATTAATGAGATTAAATTATGGGAATTGTTTTTATGACTTAATTAAGATATTTAGTGAATATTGTGGCCGCTAGATTCGTTTATACATCGTGTCTTGTACTAAATCAGCGAATTGTGCTTGCTAGATTTTCGGAAAAATGACTTTTTAAGTGAAATTGGGGTTTTCGTGAGTTTTAACCTATTTTATATTAAAATTAGTGTTCGTGAATGTGCAAATGAGTGTATTTGGGTTTTTCTCGATGATTTGGCGTTTGTACGCCGACGTCGAGGGTTTTTGGGTTGATTTGTGAAAGCAACCATAGGTTTTGACCTATGTGGGATTCACGTGTCGTTTTTGGGTCATGAGTCGGATTTTAATACGACACGGTGCGTTATGATATGTAGGTACCCCATGTGGACTTTGAGACAACAAGCAAGCGCGTGGCGACGTCGGAACCGGCGAGCGAGGACCAGGTGAGTAGATTTATATCTACGGGGAGAAGTTGGGTGGATGGCGTATAGCACCCCCGCAGTCCATAGTGTAGCTCATATATATGTTTATATAGGTGTTTTATGATACGGGAATGTTTATTCATGTTATGATTATGTGTTCATGGATTAGCTTTGGGTTAGTTGCGAAACCCCTAGAGTAGTTGTTATACCCACATACGCACACACAGACTTGCATACCTTACTTTCTTGTGCGCAGATTGGGATGTGTATACATGTATATATCCGTGGGTATGGGACTATGCATTTGTACATTCATATACGCATGCATGGATAATGATGATAGTACTTGGGATTTATGATGAGTCGATGAGATTTGATTTGAGGCCGTGAGATCGGTGATATAGCAGGATTCGTATTTGAGATACGACATGATATTGTAGCGGGTCCTTGACGTAGTGTTTCACACACATGCATGCATACTTAGGCGGTATCAGTATTGTACTAGACGTAGATCAGTATCCCGATCATGATATTTGATAAAGAGGATACCAGGTGAATAGTATGATGAATGTGATATTAACCCGTACCCAGATTTGGGGATGCCGTACGACGGATTTACGTACGAGCTATATTTTGATGATTGATCCGCACTCTTGACTTGGGATGCCTGCTTATAGATATGATATTATTGAGGCGGGATCACCGACTAATATATATACAGGTATGTATATGTATCGACTCAGATGTTAGGCGGTTTCCTTACCTGTAGTCCAGCTTGTTAGCTTAGCCCTTTAGTTTAGTTTAGTTGTTAGATTAGATTCGATTCTTACCTATTTCAAAAACTAACGAATCGTGGGTATTTTAAAAGACAGCCCAAGGGATCCTACGGATATTTCAAATGACGTATCTTTTCATAAAAATACCGTAGCCCCTATTTTCAAAACCCCATGATTCGTGTTATTTCAAAAGGCACCATTTGTAGGACTTATATTAGATTAATGCAGATTAGTTATAGTTGCGTCTAGTATTCAGCTCCCGCTCATTATTGTGGTTCGCTTCGCATCGCATGCTTATATTATGTTTCATACTCCATTATTGATATAATACTGTTAGGACACCAGCACCATTACCGATGATGAGTATGTACCACGTACACTTACTTGCCGGCTCACACACATCTTCATCGGTAATTGCCATGTCACGTACACCTTAGAAAATATTATTGCTTGACATAGCCTGTTAGCTAATAGTTTAGACATGATATCAGCGTACTTGCCTTATATGTTAGTTTGGATATTGTAGTTATTATCTGCTACTTCATGCATACTGTTATTCATTGTTATGCCGCATTCATAGATTCTCATGCATATATTCACTATTTTACGTGTTATTGAGGTTTTGGATTCGGATTTCCATGAGATTTTCTGGATTTGGAGGAAAACCGCAAAAACATAAATAAACCTTTCATTTCTTTTAAAATAAAAAGTGTGGTTTTCCCATAATGTATGAGTCGTCCACCATGAGTTTGCTGATGGATTTCGAGACCCGATTCGAGGAGTGGAGGAACTGTTTCGGGTACACGGTGGGCCCGGTGCGGTACCCCGGGGCAAGAGGATCGTGTTGTTGATGTTGAGCCTTGCAGGGGAGCACTACAGACCGGTGATATTACCCGACGCGTCGGATATCCGGAGGATACCGTCGTGGTCTTGAGATAAATGGTTGGGGCCGGTCTGGATTGACGGCGCTCTAGATATTGTGATTGAGATATTGAGATTTTGAGATATTGAGGTACAGAGATTGTGATACAGAGATATTGAGATATTTGGACACTTGTTTTTTGTCGATGCTGGGCACTGTTTTATGCTGATTTCATTTATGGTTCCTCACTTTTAAAATACAGAAATCTCACTGATTTATGAAAGCAGTTTTCGTCAGTACATGCATTCTGTTCCATGCATTCATACATCATCCATATGATACATTGCTACCTGAGGCACTGGCACGGGCACAAGGAATTACACTTGGATTAGATATTTACCCTAGTCATTGTTATAGACTGCTGGTTTTATTTGAGGATTATATATATTGATCGTATGACCTAGAATTGTGTCATACATGCGATTTCTTTTCGTAGATGTTTTTCTATTCACGAGTTGGCAACTCACCCCCGTTGTGCCCCAGTTTCTTGCAGGTTTCACCGTACAGGTTTCTTTACGGCTTTGCGGGTACAGTTTCGTTCGGGTGACTTGCTAGTAGGTGGGTTTATTTGTATCGTACCCATCATTATACATTGTATATTATTATTCAGTTATATCTAGAAGTTCAATCAACCAAACATGTATTTACTTTGAGATAGAGACCAGTGATGTTATTCCTTCGACCTTAGAGTCGCGCGTTATTTTTCTGTGGTTTTCTTGTGGTTTGAGTTTCCTTTTGAGTTTTGATCATCGCCGTTGGCGTTGTATATTATATTGCTTGTGTGGTTGTGACCGTCGATTGACGAAGAGCTAGCTCCCGCTTGGGGATGCCTTTTTTTTATTTCGTATACTATTCATGTTGTATCCCATTTGGGGGCCAGTATTTACAAAGGAGACTCTGCCGAAATTTTCGGGAAATATTTGATGTTTTTTTTAAACCGCATAATTCGGCTTATGTTATTGAAACCACTTGTTTTAAATTGGTTTTCCTTCACTCTACTACTTTTCTTGGTTTGGATTTCTGGGTTTTCGGCTTACTTAAATTACTTACGCCTCGAGACGTTCGTAGTTTAAGTGCCGGTCATATTCCGTACTTTTGGGACGTGACAATATCATAGTATTACCTTTATGATATGATTGACCTAGGAGTCATTGTTTATTCGATTTCTATCTGTTGATATTTTTCTACTCACGAGTTGGAAACTCACCCCCGCTGTGCTACAGTTCTTGCAGGTTAACCACTTGGATCAGTAGCGGCTTCGCTGGCACACAGTTACATTTGGGTGTTTTGCATTGGTAGGTGGGACATTTATATCGTACCCACAATTGTATCTATATTTCTTATTGTATCTAGTTAACTCCATCAATCAAAACTTGTAAATTGTATAAGTAATGAGACTTAGTGGGATTGTGATTGCGAGGCTTAGAGCGAGGGGTTTTCCACTACTTGTGAGTTATATGTCTTGCTTTTCTTTATCTTTTGTGGTGAACTTCGCCGTTGGACGTCGTATACTTATTTATATTGTCTTGCATGGTTGTGATCTGCCGTTTGGCTAAGAGCTAGCTCCCTCTTAGGGATGCCATTATCATTATTATGTATTTGTGGTTTTGGATCAAAATATACAAAGGAGGTGCTGCCAAAATTTTTAAAAGAAGAAACATGTTTTCAAACTAGTAAATTTCACTTGCATCATTCATGTTCTTTTTCTGTGCATTAAGAAAACTTGATTTCATTATATCTTTATTTCAAACTTCACCTCTTTTATTTTTCTTAAAAGGTTTAAATTTCTGGGTTTCAGCTTACTTGAATTCCGTTACGCCTTTAGACGTTGCGTGATTCAAGTGTTGGTTACGAGCTAATATTTCGGGTCGTGCCAAAATTAGTATCAGAGCGCTAGGTTTAACCTTAGTTCGAGTCTATGTTTGACTATGTGGAGTCTAGGGCGGGTATGTATTTCGGAACCTAGGCTTGACCTTACGAAACTTAGACTTGAACCGGGGGGGGCTATTAGACCCGAACTTTCGTTTCATAGGCTGACCCTGATTGATGGAGTAGGTAGCTTGAGTAGAGTGATGCACTGTACGTATGTTCCGCGACATATTTACGATACGATGCTCCACTAAAGAAACCTTAGGATGTACATATTTTTGAGACCAGTGATTCTCTTCGTATCCATGATTATACATCCATTTGAGATCCTTTATTCTATTCATTTCCATGATCATACTTTCGTTGATGATGTTCCTTCTTATGATCATGTATCCATTCTGGATCTATCATTTCCTTTCATACCGTTAATCTGCTTTCTTCGATACTCGATTGAGGTTCCTATCACCATGGTTTGAGCATAGTTTAAGCTGCTGCTACTGTTGCGGTCAGGGCGAGCTCGTTTGGTACGAGGGCTGACCATTGTGTTTTCTGGTGACATGGGAACGTCTCGATGTAGTGTGGTGTTGTAACCTCCTGTTGAAGCGAGTGTTTGGTTTTACACCGGATGATCGGGCCATTTGTAGAGCTGTTAGTATATATGCCCTAGAGGCCATTACTGTATCATACTAGTTTGTATATTACTTGTAAGTCCACCTTGCCCACCCCGGTGCTTACGGGGAGGCGGAAAACATAATAAAAATTGGATTTTTATCAACTATAGGCAACATGGACCAAGCTTTAAGGATCTTTGCTAAACAAAAACAAGCTAACCCTAACTAGTAACTAGCTAAGTGATGGAAAGGTTATACCTTGAGCTCAAAGTCCTTCTCTCCTTGCTCCTTGGAATGGTAGAAAGAGGTCACCTTGCTTGTCTTCTCCCGTCAAAGAAGGATCCACCCGAAAGCCTCGACCTTTAGCTTCAACTCCAAGCTAGGAGTAACTAGAGTGCAAGAAATGCTAAGACTTGAACCCTAGAAGAGAGTAGAGAAGATCAAGTGAGGGTTTTTCTCAAGCTTTTTGTTTCTCAACACATGAGAGGGAGAGAGCTTGAGGGAGAGGATGAGCAAGAGAGAGAAATGATATGAGAGAATGAATTATTAGTGAGCCATTCTCACTAATATGTGTGCATTATTTTAATTCAATAATTAGCTAGAAAATTGTCATGGTTTAATCAAGACATGACCATTATCATTTCAATATTAATGCAAATTGCAAGGATCAAAGAGCATCTTCCAAATGAAATGATTATGGTCAAGTTGTCAACAAGGTCAACAAGTCAATGAAGTCAAATGGTCAACAACAACAACCATGCACAATTATTAAGCTAATTATCAATTAACTATAATACACACAAAAGCAATAGGGTTAATAAAATGACAATAGCCATTAACCCTAAACAAGGTCCTCTCCCTCAATCTCAAGCAACTGTGCATACGCACCCGCATTCGTGATCCGAGGAACACGAATACTCTGAGAAAAACCAATCTCAAATCATATACTAGGATCCGACTTAAACCAAAGCCCGCTAGTATAAACTGTCCGGACAGCAAACGTGCACAAGTGCGCGGATGCGAACGAACCCTGTCGCAAAACCATGCGACCTCTACTCATTTTGCCTAAAGGCGAATAGCTCTCTGTGTGGGACTCTAAAGACTCGACACTACGCTGGCAGTGGGTTTAACCACAGACCGCAAGCGGCACTAGCTGTACGTAACGGTCCCCAGGTAGATGTCGATAAGAAGACTGACGAGGTGAACCCCATCTGCACTCCTACTGAGCCTGTATGTGACAGTCTCCGTACAGTCCGGTCTGTTCGTCTGATACATCGCATGGCGTGGGGGGGCGGTGAACGTCAGTCCCCTAATAGCGGTACAAGTCGTGTCGGAGTGTAGCCCAGAACACCCTGAGATAACACTGGAAACCTACCAGTATATCTCGCTTGCCCTGGCCAGGGACTACTCGTGTAATGGCTCTCCTGGATACAGCGCGATGTCAACCCCCAATACCGGGAGAGACGAATCCTGTCTAACCGTCACTGCCTCCAAGTGCTTCGGGACTGCACCCAAAAACTACCTGTTTGCACGACTCCTTTGAGCCGTGGTAGGGTAGTAATCAAAGTGCAGTGGGAACACACTCGAGGCGAAGTGACAGTGTCAAGTCAGCGGACTAAGCTGTACTCATGTCACCTGGGAACTGATAACTGACGATAGGTATATTACCAACCAACAGTTCCCGACGAGTCCTGTCCAGTGTACTCGTAACCTAACGAGCACCCGCATACTATCCCAAGTACGACGTACTAACGGCTGTGGGACAGACCGTCTCCCATACTGGGATGAGAAGCGCATACGCTAGTCTACTCCGGAGTATCGATACCCTGTCTGGATAGTCCAACGACCAGGGACCTGTATAAGGATGTGTTTATAGATTACCCAGCTCCCACGAGTGCGAGCGCCATCACAACGCTGGTAATCAAGCAAAGATCCTAAGGGCTCCACTAATATGTATATCAGCAATATGCTAAAAGAAACACATGCACATATTAAAGCAGAGACAAACCAAGTAGCATACTACCATTTCGAGCAAGATTGTATATACAACTGTGAATATCCCAAGCTTCTATTAAGTAATATACAAACCAGTATGATACAATAATGGCCTCTAGGGCATATACACTAACAATCTCCCACTTGCACTAAGGCCATGTACTGGCGTATCGAAGACCTATCATCTCGATCAGCCGCTCGAACTGAGTCTGGGGCAAGGCCTTGGTGAATGGATCTGCTGTGTTATCCTCTGATGCAACCCTCCGGACCTCGATCTCTTGGCGATCCACGATCTCCCTGATCAGGTGATACCGCCTTAAGATGTGTCTGGATTTCTGATGGGACCTGGGTTCCTTCGCTAAAGCTATAGCCCCGTTGTTGTCACAATACAAAGGTATTGGGTCAACAATGGACGGAACCACCTGAAGTTCTTTCAAGAACTTCCTTATCCAGACAGCTTCTTTTGCGGCATCAGATGCAGCGATGTATTCCGCTTCCATAGTCGAGTCAGCAACGGTTTCCTGTTTGGAGCTCTTCCAACACACCGCCCTCCATTGAGGGTAAAGACAAAACCCGACATGGACTTGGAATCATCCTTGTCACTCTGGAAGCTGGAGTCAGCAAAGGCCTCAATCTGCAGGTCTTTTCCGCCATACACCAAGAACATCTCCTTAGTCCTTCTCAGGTACTTGAGAATGTTCTTTACTGCTATCCAATGTTTCTCCCCAGGGTTTGACTGATACCTGCTTACCACACTCAGTGCATAAGCCACATCCGGTCTGGTACACAACATCACATACATTATAGAGCCTACCGCAGAAGCGTAGGGTATAATAGACATGCGATCCCTCTCCAAATCAGTCTTGGGAGACATCTCTTTGGAGAGGGTGATCCCGTGACAAGCCGGTAGATTACCGCGCTTGGAATCTTCTATACTGAATCTCTTCAGTATGGTGTCGATGTACCTGGACTGCGAGAGTCCTAATATCCTCTTGGATCTGTCACGGTAGATCCGGATACCCAGAATGTATGAGGCATCACCCAGGTCTTTCATGGAGAACCTGTGTGACAAGAACCCCTTGACAGATTGTAGCATAGGAATGTCATTTCCTATTAAGAGAATGTCATCCACGTATAAAACGAGGAATACTACTGTTCTCACTACAAATCTACAATAGATGCATGGTTCATCTGGATTTTTGATAAAGCCAAATTCTTTGACCGTCTCATCAAAACAGATGTTCCAACTCCGCGATGCCTGCTTGAGTCCATAAATGGACTTGAGCAACTTGCACACCTTTCCGCTGCTCCCACCCTGAATGAAACCCTCTGGCTGGTCCATATAGACACACTCCTCTAAATGACCATTTAGAAAAGTTGTCTTTACGTCCATCTGCCAAATCTCATAATCGTGGAAAGCAGCGATGGTAAGAAGGATCCGAATGGATTTCAGCATAGCTACTGGAGAAAAGGTTTCGTCATAGTCCAAACCAGGTCGCTGACGAAAACCCTTTGCTACCAGTCTAGCTTTATAGGTCTCAACCTGTCCATCTACACCAATCTTCCTTTTGAAGATCCAGTTGCATCCTACGGGTTTTACCCCGTCTGGAGCAATGTCCAACGTCCATACTTTGTTGGTGTACATGGACTCCATCTCGGTCCGTATTGCATCCAGCCATTTTACCGAGTCGACGCTCTGAATGGCTTGCTGGAAGCTAGTAGGTTCATCACAATCTATGATGCAGTCCTCTCTATCCCCGTCAATGAGAAAACCGTAGTACCTCTCGGGCGGATGAGACTGCCTACTACTTCTGCGGAGTGGCGTAGGAATGTCCTGTTCTTTTGAACCTTCTGGTTCCACTAAGCTTTCAGTAATAGTTTGTGGTTCTGGAATTTCTTCCAGTTCTATTGCGTTCCCACTTATCTGGGTTTCTAAAAACTCAGTTTCCAAGAAGCGGGCATGTTGAGAAACAAAAACCTTTTGTTCCTCAGCGGAATAGAAAAGATACCCCCTAGAGTTCTTTGGATATCCCAGAAACTTACACTGTACTGAACGTGCCTCCAGCTTGTCCGCATGCTGCTTTTTTACAAAAGCTGGACATCCCCATACCTTAAGATACTTAAGACAGGGTTTCTTCCCATTCCACATCTGATATGGGGTGGTAGGCATAGTCTTAGTGGGAGCCTTGTTCAAAAGATATGCAGCTGATTCTAGCGCATATCCCCAGAATGATCGCGGTAACTCAGCGTTACTCATCATGGACCGTACCATATCCAATAGGGTCCGGTTCTGTCTCTCCGATACACCGTTATGTTGCGGAGTGTATGGAGGAGTAAGCTGAGAGAGAATTCCATTCTCTTTTAAGTAGTTCAGGAATTCGGCACTTAAGTATTCTCCACCTCGATCCGATCTTAGAATCTTGATACTTTTGCCGGTTTGTTTTTCTACTTCATTCTTATATTCCTGGAATTTTTCAAAAGCCTCGGATTTATGTTTCATTAAGAAGACATAACCGTACCTTGAAAAATCATCCGTAAAAGTAATGAAGTAAGAATAACCGCTTCGCGCATGTGTAGACATTGGACCGCACACGTCGCTGTGTACGAGTCCCAAGAGCTCGCTCGCTCTTTCTCCGTGTCCAGAAAACGGAGCCTTTGTCATCTTTCCTTTGAGACAGGATTGACAAGTTGCATATGATTGATATTCGAACGGATCCAAATATCCTTCAGTATGTAACTTAGTCAATCTTCTCTCATTGATGTGACCCGGTCTACAATGCCATAAGAAAGTTTTATTAATTTCTGGAGACTTTCTTTTGTGTGTATTCTGGATATTGAAAATCTGTGGTTGGTTTAAAACGTATATACCGTTGTTCAATGTACCTGACCCAATCAAAACTTGATTAAGGTGAATGTTCACTACATTACTTACAAATGCAAATACATAACCTTCTTTAGATAATAAAGATACAGAAATGATATTACAGGTTGCATTTGGTACATAAAAACAACTACGCAAAACCAAAAAGTGTCCATCTGATAATCCCAGGTGATAGTCCCCCACGGCCTCAGCATCCATGCTAGCACCGTTCGCAACTCTGAGGGTCATGTCACCTGCCTTCAAAACTCTACGCTTTCTCAACGCCTGTAAAGAATTACAGATATGAGATCCTGATCCGGTATCCAATACCCAAGATGTAGAGTTTATTGATAGACAGTTTTCAATAACATACACACCTAAAGCTGAAGCTGCAACTCGCTTCAAATCCTGTGTTCTGGCTTTCCAAGCCTTGCAATCTTGTTTCCAGTGACCACTTTTGTGACAATAGAAGCATTCTTCCTTCCCCACCAGCTTCCCCGCTACCTTTGTTGCTTTACCCTTTCCCTTCGTATCCACTTTACCGACACCGCCTCTTGGTTTGGCGGGGGCTTTCTTCTTCTTGCCCTTGGCTTTCGCCCTGGACCTAGAAGAGGAAGATCCTCCTACATACAAAGTGGATGTCTCCCTACCCTTCTGTAGGGTGCCCTCAGCAGTCCTCAATATGTTCAGAAGTTCGGAAAGTTCAACCTCCTTTCCTTGCATGTTGAAGTTAAGAATGAACTGGGCGTAACTGGAAGGAAGGGACTGGAGAATCAAATCAGTATAGAGTTCATTCTCCAACGTGGTCCCAAGGTCCGCGAGCTCCTCTATGTAGCCGATCATCTTAAGCACGTGGTCCGCTACCGATGATCCGACGGCCAACCTTGCCGAAAAAAAGCTTCTTCGACACTTCGTATCTAGCGATACGAGACTGCTCTCCATACAGTTCTTTTGTATGGAGAAATATGGACTCTAGGTCCATATTCTCGTGCCTCCTCTGATGTTCGTTGTCCATCGAGGCTAGTACGAGGCATCTGGCCCTCGCGCAATCTATCTCCCATGTCTTACGGATTTCTACATCCGCGACGCTGGAGGTGGGACCTGGGACAGGGGGAGCTTTGGTGGTAAGTATATACCCCAGCTTGTCATAAGTGATAACCATCTTGACATTCCTGAGCCAATCTTTGTAGTTTGGCCCTGTCAATATATTTTTATCTAATAGTAACTTAAGTCCGGTCATCTTGAATGGTCGCTGCAATTAGGAGAGAGAAAAGAAACACTTTAGCATGATGCTCTTGCAAGTTTAGAGTGGTTTTTAGTTTGTCTAAACTGGATGGCTCCCACTGTTTCTCGAATCCCTTCTCAAACCATAAAGAAAAGGATTAGTCGGGATCATTCTCACCATACAATACTTGCTTAACCGTTCAGCCAGGCCAGTGTCGGTACTTCGAGGGAGGTTTTCCAACGCTTTCGCGAAGTTCCTTAATTAAGTAACCTCTTTTCCCTGTGGGCGTAGCCCCGCTAACACCTTTCTAGGCACCTATTACGTTTATAGCATTGATCGTTAAGTGAGAGTTTTCCCGAGGAGTAGCATATACTCACAGTAGGATCGGGATCCAAATGTCATCGCGTGATAAAACCGAAGGAATCCTACCAGAATCATCACACTCCAAATGTTATGCAACGCTAGCAAGTTTCAGTACTTATGAAACTCCCGATGTGGATTTTTGCCCCATGCTCTTATGACCTTGACGAAGGTCAACAAATCATAAGTCACATGTCAAGTTCTATCCGTCATTATCCTGGTTAATTTGAACCCACCCGCACGTACCCTTGACGAAGGACAACAAGGTAGTACGACTGTCCCAAACCAATGCATCTATCTATGCTACATATGAACACCCAACAGCTACCAATCACTATGCCTTGACGAAGGTCAACAAACATAGCTTGAATACTATTGAATATTCATACGAAACGACGGAGGGCTACGAATGGTTTTGGCGAAACCGTGAACGTAGTGAACTTGATATAATCGACGGAACGAGATAGCTTTTAAAAGGAGTGGTTCAAGCTCCGCGTTTAAAAGTTTCGTTTTGAAAAGAACCGAGTGGTTTTCAAAGTGTTCCAATCGACTTTTACTTGGTTTATTTCTTGCATTAGTTCTTTTAATGCGTCCCATCATTTAATCCTACCATTGCAGAAAACAACCAAAATATGACGTACGCTTATGCCATTCGCATTCGCCACGGGGCCCCGTCATCACCCGTTAGGTTACTTAACTAACGACAGAGCGGGGGCTGGGCTAGCGCGGCTGTAAAACATAAGCAACGCCTAAATAGTTATTATATATAAATATATAGCAATGATAGACATTACAGATCACAGATGAATACATTGGATGTACTAGGAATCCGCAATGCGTTCGAGCCTGCAACGTAAAGCGGATTACACGGTCGCGGTGAATAGCCAATACCCCACCCAAGACCCCTACGGGGGCGGCAAACTACCCGCCAAGCACCCGAAGCGAAGCAACCTCCCTCACCACCGTGAGTAGGCCACTCGGCACTTCGAGATACCCGGTAGTTTGTGCACCCCCTCCATGGGTCTATCCTAGGAGCAAAAACAGTAAAAAGAATTATACAATGACGGCTACAACCCCGACCCGGTTGTGCGGCCATACAAATAATATTATTACATCAATTTACATGTTACAAATGAATGAAAGAAAAATAACGCTCATCTCACATCCATCCCGGCTATTCACCCACGACAATCCAACCCATTCATATCCACAAACCAATAACAATCACAGATCACAGAGATGTATAACCCCGACTAATCGACTTATAGCGATTAGCCGATGTTCAATACATACAAGCATCACAGATACAACCGATATAGTTAAAGTGTAGTGAAGTTCCGGAAAAATACGGATTTATAGGCCCCCAAAAGTAAATTTTAGTTCTGGAAAATCTGGGCACATATAACATATCCTAAAAATCACAAAACCAACACAGAAACACACTGCACCAAAATCGTGGCAGAGAGGAGACAAGACGGCCGCGGATGCGCGGCAATAGCTTCCTTTTGCCGCGGATCCGCGGCCATTTGGTCGACTCTCTGTCTCGTTTTTGGTGGTGTTCTTAACAAAACCCTGAGATAATTTTTGGTGTATAACAAATTTTATTTTGACCAGAAAAAAAATTAACAGAAACTTAGGGTTTTGCGAGTTTGGTTTTTCGATTTTCCGGTTTCGAAACTTCGTTACACTACTTAGCTAGTTTATGTTTAGTTAGGCTCTGATACCACTGTAAGTCCACGTTGCCCACCCCGATGCTTACGGGGAGGCGGAAAACATAATAAAAATTGGATTTTTATCAACTATAGGCAACATGGACCAAGCTTTAAGGATCTTTGCTAAACAAAAACAAGCTAACCCTAACTAGTAACTAGCTAAGTGATGGAAAGGTTATACCTTGAGCTCAAAGTCCTTCTCTCCTTGCTTCTTGGAATGGTAGAAAGAGGTCACCTTGCTTGTCTTCTCCCGTCAAAGAAGGATCCACCCGAAAGCCTCGACCTTTAGCTTCAACTCCAAGCTAGGAGTAACTAGAGTGCAAGAAATGCTAAGACTTGAACCCTAGAAGAGAGTAGAGAAGATCAAGTGAGGGTTTTTCTCAAGCTTTTTGTTTCTCAACACATGAGAGGGAGAGAGCTTGAGGGAGAGGATGAGCAAGAGAGAGAAATGATATGAGAGAATGAATTATTAGTGAGCCATTCTCACTAATATGTGTGCATTATTTTAATTCAATAATTAGCTAGAAAATTGTCATGGTTTAATCAAGACATGACCATTATCATTTCAATATTAATGCAAATTGCAAGGATCAAAGAGCATCTTCCAAATGAAATGATTATGGTCAAGTTGTCAACAAGGTCAACAAGTCAATGAAGTCAAATGGTCAACAACAACAACCATGCACAATTATTAAGCTAATTATCAATTAACTATAATACACACAAAAGCAATAGGGTTAATAAAATGACAATAGCCATTAACCCTAAACAAGGTCCTCTCCCTCAATCTCAAGCAACTGTGCATACGCACCCGCATTCATGATCCGAGGAACACGAATACACAGAGAAAAACCAATCTCAAATCATATACTAGGATCCGGCTTAAACCAAAGCCCGCTAGTATAAACTGTCCGGACAGCAAACGTGCACAAGTGCGCGGATGCGAACGAACCCTGTCGCAAAACCATGCGACCTTTACTCATTTTGCCTAAAGGCGAATAGCTCTCTGTGTGGGACTCTAAAGACTCGACACAACGCTGGCAGTGGGTTTAACCACAGACCGCAAGTGGCACTAGCTGTACGTAACGGTCCCCAGGTAGATGTCGATAAGAAGACTGACGAGGTGAACCCCATCTGCACTCCTACTGAGCCTGTATGTGACAGTCTCCGTACAGTCCGGTCTGTTCGTCTGATACATCGCAAGGCGGGCCTGGGGGGGCGGTGAACGTCAGTCCCCTAATAGCGGTACAAGTCGTGTCGGAGTGTAGCCCAGAACACCCTGAGATAACACTGGAAACCTACCAGTATATCTCGCTTGCCCTGGCCAGGGACTACTCGTGTAATGGCTCTCCTGGACACAGCACGATGTTAACCCCCAATACCGGGAGAGACGAATCCTGTCTAACCGTCACTGCCTCCAAGTGCTTCGGGACTGCACCCAAAAACTACCTGTTTGCACGACTCCTTTGAGCCGTGGTAGGGTAGTAATCAAAGTGCAGTGGGAACACACTCGAGGCGAAGTGACGGTGTCAAGTCAGCGGACTAAGCTGTACTCATGTCACCTGGGAACTGATAACTGACGATAGGTATATTACCAACCAACAGTTCCCGACGAGTCCTGTCCAGTGTACTCGTAACCTAACGAGCACCCGCATACTATCCCAAGTACGACGTACTAACGGCTGTGGGACAGACCGTCTCCCACACTGGGATGAGAAGCGCATACGCTAGTCTACTCCGGAGTATCGATGCCCTGTCTCGATAGTCCAACGACCAGGGACCTGTATAAGGATGTGCTTATAGATTACCCAGCTCCCACGAGTGCGAGCGCCATCACAACGCTGGTAATCAAGCAAAGATCCTAAGGGCTCCACTAATATGTATATCAGCAATATGCTAAAAAAAACACATGCACATATTAAAGCAGAGACAAACCAAGTAGCATACTACCATTTCGAGCAAGATTGTATATACAACTGTGAATATCCCAAGCTTCCATTAAGTAATATACAAACCAGTATGATACAATAATGGCCTCTAGGGCATATACACTAACATTACTTAATGGAAGCTTGGGATATTCACAGTTGTATAGACAATCTTGCTCAAAATGGTAGTATGCTACTTGGTTTGTATCTATTTCAATATGTGCATGTGTTTCTTTTAGCATATCGCTTATACATATTATTAGAGCCCTTAGGATATTAGATTGATTACCAGCGTTGTGATGGCAGTCACACTCGTGGGGGCTGGATAATCTATAAGCACATCCTTATACTGGTCCCTAGTCATAGGACTATCGAGACAGGGCATCGATACTCCGGAGTAGACTAGCGTATGCGCTTCTCATCCCAGCAGGGGAGATGGTCTGTCCCACAGCCATCAGTACGTCATACTGGAGATAGTATGCGGGTGCTCGTTAGGTTACGAGTACACTGGACAGGACTCGTCGGGAACTGTTGGTTGGTATTATACCTATCGTCAGTTATCAGTTCCCAGGTGACATGAGTACAGCTTAGTCCATTGACTTGACACGGTCACTTTACCTCGAGTGTGTTCCCACTGTACTTAGATTACTACCCTACCACGGCTCAAAGGAGTCATGCAAACAGGTAGTAGTTGTGTGCAGTCCCGAAGCACTTGGAGGCAGTGACGGTTTGACAGGATTCGTCTCTCCCGGTATTGGGGGTTGACATCGCGCTGTGTCTAGGAGAGCCATTACACGAGTAGTCCCTGGCCAGGGAAAGCGAGATATACTGGTAGGTTTCCAGTGTTATCTCAGGGTGTTCTGGGCTACACTCCGACACGACTTGTACCGCTATTAGGGGACTGACGTCTACCACCCCTAGGCCCGCCATGCGATGTATCAGACGAACAGACCGGACTGTACGGAGATTGTCACATACAGGCTCAGTAGGAGTTCGGATGGGTTTACCTCATCGGCCTTCTTATCGACATCTACCTGGGGACCGTTACGTACAGCTAGTGTCGCTTGCGGTCTGTGGTTAAACCCACTGCCAGCGTAGTGTCGAGTCTTTAGAGTCCCACATAGAGAGTTTCCCTGCACTGAGTGAAACGTGTAGAGGCCGTATGGTTTTACGGCAGGGCTGCGATCATTTACGTGCACTTGTGTGTGTATGCTGTTCAGGCAGGCAATACTAGAGCACTTTGGTTTAAGCCGGATCCTAGTATTGCACGGATGGATTTGTTTTGTCTTCTGTGCATTCGCATTCTACGGAATGCGGATGCAGGTGTGTATGCACAGTTTTGAGGAGAGCAGAAGGAGGAGGTGCCTCATTAGGGTTTTGGCAGTTGGTTTGGCCAAAACCATTATGTGGCAGGCTCATTAGGGTTTTGACAGTTGATTCGGCCAAAACCATTTTGAGGCGGACTCATTAGGGTTTTGGCAATTCGTTCGGTCAAAACCATTATGAGCCACAGACATTATTTACTAATCCTTTTGAATGATTATTATATGATGGCTAATTGCTTTGACCATTTGACCACCTTGACCATTCTTGACTTAGTTGACCCGTTGACCAAAGTTGACCATTGACCTTCATGAGAGGTCTACACTCTTCTTTGGTTTTCTTTTTCTTTTTCTTTTTGGTTTATGAAAATGGTCAATTCAATTAGTAGCCAACAACTTTATCATGAAAGGATTGGTAATGATGATAGTTTTGCATTATTGCAACCATGGTTCATTTTCTTTAGCCAATAATTCATTTCTCATTCTCTCTCTTGAAAGTGAGAAGAAAGAAAGAGCTCCATGGTTTCTTCTCCTCCTTCATCTTCCTCCTTTTGAAAAATTCTTTTGATCTCATGTGTTGAGAGAAAAAGAATCCACATAGAAAAATACTTCCATCTATCTCCTCTACACAACCTAGGACATCTTGACTAGCAATCTCGTTGCCCTAGTTGCTTCGGCTCGAGGTGGAGCTCGGTGTACAACTCTCGGGTGGATCGTCTTCGACTCAAGAAGGCCGCTGAGGTGACCAAGATCCGGATCGATCCTCGGAGCGTGGATGGACGAGAAGGACATCGGAATGAAGACCTGAAGGACCGGTATCGTGAGGTATAATTTCTACGGCATAGTATTTAATGCCTCTAGTAGTTTGCTAGTTTCTAGTTTAGCAAAGATCCGGCTTTTAGTCCATATTGCCTTTGCGCTAAATAATAGTTTTTCGCCGTTTCCGCCTCCCCGTAAGAACCGGGGTGAGCAACGTGGACTTACAATGGTATCAGAGCCTGGCTAAACATAAACTAGCAAGTTAGCAAAGTGTTAAGAATTTCGATCGAAAAAAATCACAAAACACGTTCGGAAAAATCCCACTTTCTGTCGATTTTTTATACCGTTCAAAATTTTTTTTGACATACATGAAAAATCGGCTCAGGGTTTTGTTAGAACACCCAGCAAAAATAAGGCGCTGACTCGGCCAACTCACCGCGGAACCGCGGCCAAACAATGTGTTTGGCCACGGATCTGCGGCCGAGTTGACTCGGCCGCGACTCCGTTTTGCTGCAGTGTTCTTTTTGTGTTGTTTTGGGACTTTTTAGTACATGTTGTTTCCACCCAGATTTTCCAGAGAACAAATTGATTTTTTGGGGTGGTTACAAATCCGTATTTTGATCGATATTCCGTAGACTTTGGCTAATGAATATTTTCTGTGATGTGATATATGTATTGAACGTCCGCTAATCGCTATACGTCGATTAGTGGGGGTTATACATATCTGTGATCTGTAATGTTGATGGTTTATGGATATGAACTCGGTGGATTGTCGCGGATGAATAGCCGGGGTGGATGTGAGATGAGAGTTTTTTTTCCTTTCATTCATTGTAAAATTTGTAAATTGATGTAATATTATTTATTTGGCCGCAGAACTGGGGTGAGGTTGTAGCCGTCATTGTATAATTTCTTTTCACTGTTTTTGCTTCTAGGATAGACCCAAGGTGGGGTGCACAAACTACCGGGTATTTCGAAGTGCCGAGTGGCCTACTCACGGGTTGAGGGAGGTTGCTTCGCTTCGGGTACTTGGCGGGTAGTTTGCCGTACCCGTAGGGGTATAGGATGGGGTTTGGCTATTCATCGCGACCGTGTAATCCGCTTTTCGTTGCAGGCTCGAACGAATCGCGGGTTCCTAGTATATCCAAAGTGTTCATCTGTGATCTGGATTGGCTATCATTGCTATATATCTATATATGATATCTATTTAGGTGTTGCTTATGTTTTGCATCCGCGCTAGTCCAGCCCCAGCTCTGTCGTTAGTTAAGTAACCTAACGGGTGATAACGGGGCTCGTGGCGAATGCGGATGGCATAAGCGTACGCCATATTTTGGTTGTTTTCTGCAATGGTAGGATTAAATGATGGGACGCATTAAAATTAATGCATGAAAATAAACCAAGTAAAAGTCGTTGGAACACTTTCAAAACAACTCGGTTCTTTTCAAAAACCAGCTTTTTAAATGCGGAGCTTGAACCACTCCTTTTAAAAGCTATCTCGTTCCATCGATTATATCAAGTTCACGGTTTTGCCAAAACCATTCGTAGCCCTCCATCATTTCAGTTAAATATTCAGTAGTATTCAAGCTATGTATTTTGACCTTCGCCAAGGCATAGTAATTGGTAGCTGCTGAATATTTATCTGTAGCATAGATAGATGCGTTGGTTTGGGACAGTCGTACTACTATTTTGGCCTTCGTCAAGGGTATGTACGGGTGGGTTGAAATTAACCTGGACAATGACGGGTAGAACTTGACATGTGACTTATGATATGTTGGCCTTCGTCAAGGTCATAAGAGCATGGGGCAAAAATCCACATCGGGAGTTTCAAAAGAACTGAAACTTGCTAGCGCTGCATACCATTTGGAGTGTGATGATTCTAGTAGGATTCCTTCAGTTTTGTCACGCGATGATATTTGGATCCCGATCCTACTGTGAGTATATGCTACTCCTCGGGAACTTTCTCACTTAACGATCAATGCTATAAACCAAGTAGGTGTCTAGAAAGGTGTTAGCGGGGCTACGCCCTCAGGGAAAAGAGGTTACTTAATTAAGGAACTTCGCAAAAGCATTGGAAAACCTCCCTCGAAGTACCGACACTGGCCTGGCTGAACGGTTAAGCAAGTATTGTACGGTGAGATTGATCGTGACTAATTCTTCCTTCATGGTTTGAGGAGGGATTCGAGAGACAGTGGGAGCCATCCTGTTTAGATAAATTAAAAACCAATCTAAACTTGCAAGAGCATCATGCTAAGTGTTTTCTTCTCTCTCTCTTAATTGCAGCGACCCAGTAACCACACCTAGGTTACATCTAGATAATAAAATGACTGAATCTGACTGTTATGACTGGCAAAGGTCTGTCCAGATGTCCATTGCCCATGACAAGCTGGAACATTTCTTAACTAATCCAACCCCTGCCGTCTCAGGTCCAGTTTCCCCTGTCACGGATATTGATATTCGTAGGACATCGGAAAAGGAATGTGCGAAAGCCAAGTGCCTCGTGTTAGCCTCAGTTAATGGTGCATACCAGAGTCAGCACGAGAAGATGGACATAGTTTCTATCTTCCTCCATAACAAAGATTTATATAGAGAGCAATCTCGTATCGCAAGATATGAGAGCTCGAACGAATTGCTTCAAGCGAGGTTGGCTATCGGGTCATCTGTAGGGGGCAATGTCCTTATAGAGACCAACTATTTTGAGCTCACAGACTTGAAGACCACGTTGAAGAACGAATCAGGTGCTGACTTGATTTTGCAGTCTCTACCTTCTACCTTGAAGGAAACCAGGGAAGTAGAAGGAAAGGGAAGGGCAGATGTTTTGGGGCTGGATATAGAAAAAGAGGGGCGTTCCTATTGTTACGGGAATGAACATTAGAAGAAGGATTGCAGGGCTAGCATAGCCAGTAGCCAGAATTCGAAGCATGTTGTGGTTTCGGCTTCGGGTGTGTTTGTAATAGAGAATTGTATGTCAGTTAACCCTACTTCCTGGGTATTGGATACCGGATCAGGATCTCACATCTGTAATTCGTTACACGCTCTGAGAAACCGTAGGGTTATCAAGAAAGTTGATATGACTCTCAGGGTTGCTAACGGAATGAGCATGTATGCTGAATCCGTAGGGGAATATCATCTTGGACTGACAACTGGGCAGATATTGATTCTGCGTGACCGTTTTTATGTACCAGGTACGACTTGTAATATCATATCTGTATCCTTACTTTCTAAGGAAGGATATGATTTTACTTTTGTAAGCGATGTAGTAAACATCCACCTAAATCAAGTGATGATTGGGTCAGGTACATTGAAAAACGGTATATACGTACTGAATCAAGCTTAGGTTTTCAGTGTCCAGAACACACCTAACAGAAAGTCTCCGGAATTAAATCAGGCTTTCTTATGGCATTGTAGACTGGGTCACATTAATGAGACACGGTTGACTAAGTTACATAAAGAAGGATACTTGGATCCGTTCGAGTACCAGTCTTATGCCACTTGTGAATCTTGTCTCATGGGAAAGATGACAAAGACTCCGTTCACTGGACACGGGGAGAGAGCAAGCGAGCTCTTGGGACTCATACACAGTGATGTGTGTGGTCCAATGTCTACACATGCGCGAAGTGGTTATTCATACTTCATTACTTTCACAGATGATTTCTCTAGGTATGGACATGTCTTCTTGATGAAGCACAAATCCGAGGCCTTTGAGAAATTTTGGGAATACAAGAATGAAGTTGAAAAACAAACAGGCAAAAGTATCTAGACACTGAGATCTGATCGAGGTGGTGAATACTTGAGTGCCGAGTTTCTGGGCTTCTTAAAAGAGAATGGAATTCTCTCTCAGCTTACTCCTCCATACACACCACAACACAACGGTGTATCAGAAAGGCGGAATCGAACCCTATTGGATATGGTTCGATCCATGATGAGTAAGGCTGATTTATCGCGATCCTTCTTGGGTAATGCACTAGAATCAGCTGCATATCTTTTGAACAAGGTGTTGGAGATAGTGCCCTCAGAGTCAATTATTGGATCACAGGTACGTGATTGCAATGATTGAGGGATGACCAATCCCGGTAGGACAGTCTTACTCGAGATGATAGTATGCTATCTGGTTTACCTTTATCATCGTATACTGCTTTAGGTGACCTTACAGGTCGCTATTACACGTTGGTAGAGCCCCTAGGATTCTTGCTTGACCACCAGCAGTATGAGGGCGATCATATACGTGGGAGCTGGCAGTCTATAAGCATATCCTTAAATGGTCCCTAGTCGTGGGAGTTTCGAGACAGGGCATCGATACTCCAGAGTAGACTAGTGTATACAGTCGAGACCCCGACGAGGGGCGGTGGCCGGTCTCACAAGCCATTGGTGTCAGTTGGATCACCTAAGATGTATACTGGTGCTCATTGGGTTATGAGTACACCGGACAGGACTCGCCGGGAACCTGCTAGTTGGGATTATACCAGACGTCAGATAGCAGTTCCCTGGTGACATGTGTACAGGTTAGTTCATCGACCTGAGATCATCATTTGTCTCGTGTGAGTTCCCACTGTGCTTTGATTACTACCCTACCACGGCTCAAAGGAGTCGTGCAAACAGGTTTTAGTTAGGTACAGTCCCGAGCCACATGGAGGCAGTGAGCGGATCTGCAGGGGTTCGTCTCTCTCGGTATTGGGGGTGAGGTCGCGCTGTGTCTAGGAGAGCCATTACACAAAGCCCTCGGCCGAGGCAGGAGATTTACCGGTAGGTATTCCAGTTGTATTTCAGGGTGTTCTGGGCTACACTCCGACACGACTTGTACCGCTTTTGGGGGGTCTGACTTTTACCAACCCCCTAGGCCCGCCATGCGATACTCATAGACGAACGGACCGGACTGTACGGATATTATCACTGACAGGCTCAGTAGGGTGTCAGGATGAGTTCGCTCATCGACGTCCCTTTTGGTCAATAGCTGGTGGCCCGTCACGTATGGCTAATACCTCTGACGTGCTAGTGGTTAAATCCATAGCCATAGTATTGACGAGTCTTTAGAGTCCACCACACACTCAGTTACTCAAGCTTTCGGGCGAAACGCTGTTGAGGCCGTATGGAGATATGGCAGAGTTCGATCAGATACGTGCGGTATTGCACGGATCGTGATTGGACGGATTTTACTAGCCGGTTTTGCTTTAAGCCGGATCCTAGTATTAGACAGTGTAGTTTTGTCTCTTTGCATTTGTATTCAGTGGGAATACAAATGCGGGCATGTATATGCAGTAGCGGGGTTTTCCTGTAATTTATTACGGGATCAGTTTTCTGAAGTTGCCAGTTTGCATTCCGTTCCGGCCGGTTTTCCTTTGTTCCTCCACGGCCGGACTTTTCGATGGAGGGGGTTATTTGCAAGTTTGCAAATAACATTTGTGGAGGGGTTTTCTTGCATTTGTGGCATTATGATAAGTTAAGCATCTTTGCTTTTTCATGATGGATTGCTTTATTGTGATTAGAAAGGATTAGGATGGATTTGATATTGAGATGACTTTGTTATCATAACCTTTTGATGTGGTCACCGCTTTGCTTTGATACCATGTTGCGCCACTGCAGCGCCCCGGCCGTCTTTCCGAGGGCAAAATGCGGAATCAAAATTTTTTCTTAACTTTAACCGGTGCTACCGCGGACAATATACCCGGATCGTAACCATTAACCTGTACTAGCAAACTAGAGATGGGGTGAAAGAATATTCCAAAAACCCCATTTTCAACCCAGGAGCTCACTGCAAAAATTTGGTCCAATGAATAGTTTAAACACATTAGTTCACAGTATTTACATTATATCTGCGACCGTGAATGTCACTTGATCGGTAAATCCAGTCTAACTGCTATAGCCCGGTTAGACGGATTTGCGAACGTAACTTTCACGTTGATGTTCTGTGTATTGCTGTGATGTTGCGGATCGGTCGTGGGGGATAGCCTGGATGCAATGCCAGTACAGTTTTGTTTTATATGTACATTTGATATTGCGGGGCGAGCGTCCGACATGTGGACTGCCGTCACTGCCTATTTGTATTATTCTTTTGGGGCACGACCTGGTTGCGGTCGATGTACCCGTTGTATGTATATTTTACTTTCTTTACTAGGCTTACCCCGCGGAGGGGTGCACGGACAGCCGGGTTCTAGAGGGCAACGGGCCCGCATCTCATGGCATTGAGACGGAGGGGGCTTTACTCTTGAATTGGAGGGCTGTTCGCCGTACTAGTAGGGGGTACAGGTTGACCCAGGAGGGGTGCCCAAGTTGCCGGATTCCGTGAAGTGCTGGGTGGTCCATTCACGTTGCTGAAGGGGGCTGCCTCGCTTCAGGTTTTGGCGGGTGACTTGCCGCGCCCGTAGGGGTCTAGGATTTTCATTGCACAGGCTATCCACACGACCAGGGGAATGTCGAGTTTCAGTAGCGGCTCTATGAAACCCGGGGATCCCAAATATCTGTATTGTTCTGTGATGCTGGTTACTTTTCTATGATGTTGCACTTTATCACGCCTTGAGCGAAAATTATATATTATATATATACTAGTAGATGTTGTATATGTTTTGCATCCACGCTAGTCCAGTCCCCGCTCTGTCGTTAGTTAAGTAACCTAACGGGTGATGACGGGACCCAGTGGCGAATGCGGATGGCATATACGTACATCATTATTTTCGTTCTTTTGTGGTGTGATCAATTGATGGGAATGCGTTGAATCGGATCAATGCAAGATAAACAAACCTATTCTGATGTTGTTGGAACATTTTTCAAAAAAAAAAAGCTGTTATTGCAACGACATTCACTTTTGTTTTGCATCGTTGTATTCAGTTGGAATATCCTGCTCCTTAGTCGACGAGGCAAGGGCCGAGATCCCTTCACTGGGAGTGACCCCTTGGACAGAAGTTTGCGCCAGGGCAATAACTTCACTGTAGTTGTTTACTTTTGCTTTGCATCGTGGTATTCAGTTGGAATATCCTGCACCTCATTCTACGGGGAAAGAGCCGAGATCCCTTCACCGGGAGTGACCTCTTTAGCAAAGGTTTTCGTCACTATATTTTTATAAAAAGGTTATCCGGTTCCTTCAGCGATATCAAGTTCATTACGTTAAAGGTTTTTTGCCAAAAACCAGCCGTAGCCCTCCGTCATTTCAGATTAGTATTGCTTAGTATTCGCGCTGCGTTTGTCGTTGCTATTCGCCGAGGCGTAGTGTGCGGTAGCTCTGTAATGCTTTCTGTCTCATGGATATGTGGATTGGTTAGGACAGTTGTACGGCTTTGTTGATTATTCGTCAAGGGTCGTGCGGGTGGGTCTAACGCAATCAAGATAATGACGGGTTGAACTTGACTAGGACCTTTTGATTTGTTGATTATTCGTCAAGGTCACTTGGGTCCTAGGGGTAAAAATCACATCGGGAGTTTCTAAAGAAACTGAAACTTGCCAGGCAAGCGCATACCTTCTGGTGTGTGGTGACTTGAGTGGATTCCGTCAAGTTATCATGCGATGATAGTTGGATCCCGATTCCCACTGATGAGTTGGTTTACTCCTCGGGTGATCCCGGCTAATTATTCTTTCAGGTTTGGGGAAGAATTTGACGTTACAGTGGGAGGTTTCCAGATTAGATAAAATGATAACCATTCTGATCTAGGTTAGAGTGCACGCTGAGTGTTTTTTTTCTCTCTCTCTTTGGCAGCGACCATTGACCCGACCCTAGACTATTACTCAGTGACCAAGTTGACCGAACCTTCTTAACACTGGCTTTTGGATTGTCAGAGTTGCAGACCTCATTGCCGCTCCTACTTTTACCCTTTTCTCCAGGACACCCCGTATTACTACGAACGTCCATTTCCATTGGACAAGAACATCGTATGGTTATATACGAACTCGAAGGTTTTTATTCGAGGATGGTTTCTGGTTCTGGAGAAAACGAATAGGACTATTCAGTTGTCTTTTCCTTTTACCTTCTCTCAGGTTTCGAGTACTCCTTGGTTTAGGAGATAGTACACCTATTACGCAAATTGGATAGTCTTCTTCCAAACCATAGGCAGGTGCCGACCAGTAGGGAATGAAGAAAACCAATTAGCCTAAACGGTGTACAGAAGGTATTAAGTTAAGACAAAGAAAGGGATTAGTAAGAGGGCAAAGTAAATTGCGACTGATATTCACGACCAAACCAAATATTTCTTCGCCAATCCTAAATCACCTTTGTATTTCTCCAGGACACTCCATATCACTACGAAGATCGCAAGTTTATTGGATAATCCATCGTATGGTTATATACGAACTCGAAAGGAACTTGTTCTAGTTCGGGGATGGATTCTGGTTCAAGAGAAATAGGAATAAGGTTCATTCGGTTGTCTTTTGTCTTCACCTCCTCTCGCATTGCGAGTGTTCCTAGGATTAGGACAGTATACCCATTACGCTTATTGGTTAGTCTTCTTCCAAACCATAGGCTCGTGCCGAACGGTAGGGAAGGAAGAAAACCATTTGGCCTAAAGGGGTGTGCAGAAGGTAATGACTAAAGACATATAAAGGGATTTGGAGAGATGGCAAAGAATTATACGGTTACAGTTGTGAATCTGGATAATGGAAGAGGCATTACTAGGAATACCCGGATACCCCATCGAAATATTTTAATGTTTCAGTTTCACTGTGTACTGTTAAAAGAAAACTGATTTCCCAATTAGACACTTGCTCCAGGGTATGTATTTACCAGGTTTGATTCTCACACCTGTATGGTTTTACAGATGATGAGTGGAAGTAAGTTATTGGGAATTAGGCGATCATCCTCATTATATCGGAATTCGTTGTAATTGGTGATATTTGAGGAAGTCACCTTGGTTGTTTGCCGGAAGGCAAATATTTGGTTTTGAATATCCGTTGTTATGCACCAATTTCAAATTGATATATCTGTACGTCTATTTTTATAGAGTGAGATATACCTTTTTGAAATTATGTCTATGACATTTACCTATATCAGTGGATGGTTAGGTAAGGAGCATTGAACAGCGGTGTAATTCTTCTTAACCATAAGTACAGTTTTCAACCTACGACACACAGTGAATGAGTTATTACACTCAGGGCACTTATACAGAGTATTGTATGTTGTCCAGTGTCCATTAAGACAGAGGGGTTGGTCCTCGTACTATATTCTGTTTACTTTTAACTTCTCTAGTTCTTAGACATGTGTTTCGTAGAAACACAGGGTCTGAGTTTTGAGGAGTTATTGGTATAAGAATAGAGTAGAGAACCAGGTATTGCAAGTATCGGGATTCTTCATGGTGATCGAAGATGTAGATACTTGTGGATGGTATTCAGTTGATAATAATGATTAAGAGAACTTGCTTCTCTTTCAGGTTACTCATAATTGGAAGTACTCCTAAGTTGAGTAATGCTGATCGGCCTCCTTCCATTTAGTTGACATGCACTGGGGACAGCTGCATGATTTGAATCTGGTTCAATTAAATCAGTGCCTCTGATTCTGTATTGGATATAGAACAGTTCATATCTTAACGATGTTAAGGTACGGGGAGTTGTCCGGCTTATGCTTAAAACCAGACTCTGGATAACTCAAGGCACGTTTCTGTAATGGCTGTTTATGGGTTGACCCAGGCTATGACGAGGGTTGACTTTCTACCATCTGGAAGATCAATAGTGATATTGCTCTTGACTCGCCACATTTTAAAAGAAATGGTTTTTTTTCTTCAGAAAAACAGTAGTGGGAGTATGGTAGAACTGGATGTGATTCCAGAACCGCAAACGATTACTGAAGATTTGATAAGAACCGAAAGATTCAATCTGATTTGACATTCCATTGGCCACTCCGCAGATATGGTGGGTAACCTCAGGCACCCGAGAGGTACTTCGGTATGCTCAAGGACGGTGACAGGGAGGTTCTTATTTACCCACACTTGCCATTGCTGTTGTTCCAAACTGTGAGACCCGGCAGGAGGATGAGTATAGCGTAGTTCTAAACTTGCTTTTGAAGTGTACGTCTATATGACTCTGCCAGAGGGTTGTCGTAGTCAGTGGGAGCAATGGAAGCACAGTAGGCAAGAGGCTTATGTCTATTTATAGACTTAAGCAAATATAGCGGAGATATATCATCTATTTCTGATGTGACAGTCATGGGTTTGACTTCATCAGAATAGGGGATGGATCTGTAAAGAAGGTAGTAGGGTGTGATGTCCTGGTATTAGGATGACATACACAGAGTAGGAAGTGATATTCCTATACTACGATCGGTTATTCTTTGGTTGTCACACAGTGGTTTCTCCACATAGGACTTGGATATTATATCAGACATTCTGGTTAATGGATCTATGGTTTTAGATCTAGATTTGGGTGGTTTCCCAATCTGGGTACTTTGACAGCATTCTATGAGTATTTAGAATGGACGACTCCTCGCACGGTAGTGTACCTGCAGGTGATGGAGTCACCCTCTCTAAAGGTGTCTTACAGACTAAAGGGGAGAGGGATGTGCATGATTGGCAGATCACTTGCTTAGGCAATTGAGTCAATCATGAGATGTCAAGTACCACACCAGATGTTGTTCTTGCAAGAGATACAATAAGTTGATATTAATCCAATCCTGGAGAAACAATCGGAAGCAGCTCTAGAACATAAGTGGATGTTTTAGAGATATGATAACGGCAGTCTCCTTCGGGAGACAGTTATCATTCCAGGCTTCCAAGGTGACCTGGATGACAGAGTGGCTGTCAGAGTTATAGTTTTCCCTCTGACGAGGGGCAGTATTTTAGACAGGTGGTCCAGGTGGATACTGAGGGAAAAGCATGGCGCAGGATACTGATTAAGTTCAGTTGACAATACAGTCTAAGAAGTTTGGATTTGGAGTTCATTTATGAGCTAGGTCGCATCAGATATCCAGACACATTCTAAGACAAGTATAACTCATTTCGGGAGATGGCTTTCTCCACGAACTCGAGATATAGAGAGACATAGAAAGAAACATCACAGCGGATCCACTCACTGAGGCTATTCCTCGAACGCAATAGTTTCGCAAACGAGCTTTGTGAGACTGACCAGTAGAGGAGTTGGGTGTTCGGTATCACACGGGCTGTGAGTATGCGACATCGCAATAATTAGCCTTGAGTACAAGTGGGAGATTGTTGGAGATAGTGCCCTCAGAGTCAATTATTGGATCATAGATACATGATTGCAATGATTGAGGGAGGACCTATCCCGGTAGGACAGTCTTACTCGAGATGATAGTATGTTATCTGGTTTACCTTTATCATCGTGTACTACTTTAGGTGATCTTACAGGTCGCTATTACACGTTGGTAGAGCCCCTAGGATTCTTGCTTGACCACCAGCAGTATGAGGGCGATCATATACGTGGGAGCTGGCAGTCTATAAGCATATCCTTAAATGGTCCCTAGTCGTGGGAGTTTCGAGACAGGGCATCGATACTCCAGAGTAGACTAGTGTATACAGTCGAGACCCCGACGAGGGGTGGTGGCCGGTCTCACAAGCCATTGGTGTCAGTTGGATCACCTAAGATGTATACAGGTGCTCATTGGGTTATGAGTACACCGGACAGGACTCGCCGGGAACCTGCTAGTTGGGATTATACCAGACGTCACATAGCAGTTCCCTGGTGACATGTGTACAGGTTAGTTCATCGACCTGAGATCGTCATTTGTCTCGTGTGAGTTCCCACTGTGCTTTGATTACTACCCTACCACGGCTCAAAGGAGTCGTGCAAACAGGTTTTAGTTGGGTACAGTTCTGAGCCGCATGGAGGCAGTGAGCGGATCTGCAGGGGTTCGTCTCTTCCGGTATTGGGGGTGAGGTCGCGCTGTGTCTAGGAGAGCCATTACATAAAGCCCTTGGCCGAGGCAGGAGATTTACTGGTAGGTATTCCAGTAGTATCTCAGGGTGTTCTGGGCTACACTCCGACACGACTTGTACCGCTTTTGGGGGGTCTGACTTTTACCAACCCCCTAGGCCCGCCATGCGATACTCATAGACGAACGGACCGGACTGTACGGATATTGTCACTGACAGGCTCAGTACGGTGTCAGGATGAGTTCGCTCATCGACGTCCTTTTTGGTCAATAGCTGGTGGCCCGTCACGTATGGCTAATACCTCTGACGTGCTAGTGGTTAAATCCACAGCCATAGTATTGACGAGTCTTTAGAGTCCACCACACACTCAGTTACTCAAGCTTTCGGGGGAAACGCTGTTGAGGCCGTATGGAGATATGGCAGAGTTCGATCAGATACGTGCGGTATTGCACGGATCGTGATTGGACGGATTTTACTAGCCGGTTTTGGTTTAAGCCGGATCCTAGTATTAGACAGTGTAGTTTTGTCTCTTTGCATTTGTATTCAGTGGGAATACAAATGCGGGCATGTATATGCAGTAGCGGGGTTTTCCTGTAATTTATTACGGGATCAGTTTTCTGAAGTTGCCAGTTTGCATTCCGTTCCGGCCGGTTTTCCTTTGTTCCTCCACGGCCGGACTTTTCGATGGAGGGGGTTATTTGCAAGTTTGCAAATAACATTTGTGGAGGGGTTTTCTTGCATTTGTGGCATTATGATAAGTTAAGCATCTTTGCTTTTTCATGATGGCTTGCTTTATTGTGATTAGAAAGGATTAGGATGGATTTGATATTGAGATGACTTTGTTATCATAACCTTTTGATGTGGTCACCTCTTTGCTTTTCCTACCATTACCTCCCTTCATGGTTTTGGGTTTTTCTCTCCTCATTCTTTCATATGGGGGGCCGGCCACTTCATGAGGGGGAGAAGAGAGAGTTTCATTTTTGAGGGTAACATATTTTCCTCATCTCATTCCTTGCAAGAAAATGATAGCTCCATTTTTCCAAAGTTCATTTTCTTCCTACACCTCCACATCCATGGCAACTTCACAAACCCCAAAGAGACAAGCCTCTACACTACAACCTACAGTACCCTTGGACGCGTCGGCTAGCCAACTTCACGCCCGAGTTGTCTCGGTCCAGAGGTGGGAGCCCGTAAAAGTATTCGGTTATGTGGTGCCCTTTCCGACGAGAAGACGACGATTGGTGATTCCGCGGGAGATCGGGACGACGACGAGAAGACCGAAGGACACAGATCGCTCGGTATATCTCTCACCCCATCTCTAGTTTGCTAGTACAGGTTAATGGTTACGATCCGGGTATATTGTCCGTGGTAGCGCCGGTTAAAGTTAAGAAAAAATTTTGATTCCGCATTTTGCCCTCTGAAAGACGGCCGGGGCGCTGCCGTGGCGCAACACAAGGTTCCCACCAAGACTGTGCCTACCACACCATATTAGATGTGGTGTGGGAAGAAACCCCAACTTCAATATTTGAAGATATGGGGATGTCCGGCTTTTGTTAAAAAGCAGCATGCGGACAAGCTCGAGGCACGCTCAGTACTGTGTAAGTTTGTGGGATACCTAAAGAACTCCAGGGGGTATTTTTTCTATTACGCAGAGAAACAAAAGGTTTTTGTTTCTCATCATGCCCACTTTCCGGAACATCAGTTTTTAGAAAAAAAACAAGTTGGAGCGTAGTAGAACTGGAAGAAATTCCAGAACCACAAGCTATTGCTGAAAGCTTGGAAAAACCAGAAGTTTCAAGAGAACCGGACTTCCCAGCGCCACTCCGCAGGAGAAGTAGGCAGTCTCATCCGCCCGAGAGATACTACGGTTTTCTCATAGACGGGGATAGAGAGGATTGCACTATAGATTATGGTGAGCCTACTAGCTTCCAGCAATCCATTCAGAGCGGTGACTCGGTAAAATGGCTGGATGCAATGCGGACCGAGATGGAGTCCATATACACCAACAAAGTTTGGACTTTGGACTTTGCTCCCGAAGGGGTAAAACCCGTAGGCTGCAAATGGATCTTCAGAAAGAAGATTGGTGTAGATTGGCAGGTTGAAACCTGTTAGTTATATGTATGCCCTAGAGGCCATTACTGTACATTGGATGTATATTGTAGTGGATGCTGGGACATATATAGGGAGGACTTTCTTGCTCGACATGATAGTATGCTATCTGGTTGAACTTTACCTTAACGTGTATACTGGGTGTCTCTCTGTTACATGTTGGTAAAGCCCCTAGGATGTGTACTTGACTACCTGGACTATGATGCGGATCATACTAGTGGGGACAGGGTAGTCCATAAGTACATCCTTCAAGGTCCCTAGTCGTGGGTATATCGAGACGGGGCATCGATATACCAGAGTAGACTAGCGTATACCTTCTCGACCCATACAGATGGGCGATGGATGATCCCATATCCATTGGTGTTTGACATCAGAGATGATATACGGGTGCTCAGTAGAGACTGGGTACACTGGACGGACTCGCCGAGAACTCCCAGATGGTATTATACCTTACGTCAGATGGCAGTTCTCTGGTGACACTGGTACAGAGTAGTCTGTTGACCCGAGATCGTCATAGAGTCTTGTGTGGTTCCCACTGTGCTTTGATTTCCACCTTACCATGTCCAAGTGGGCGTGCAAAACGGTGGCTTTTGGGTACAGTCCCGAATCACATGGAGGCAATAAGCGATAGGAGGGGATTCGTCTCTCCCGGTATAGGGAGTTGATGTTGCGCTGTGTTCGATTGGCTATAACCGGAAATTCCTGGCCAGGGTTGCTGAGATTTACTGGTAAGTGTTACCAGTAGTTTCTCGAAATGTTATAGACCTCATATCGACACGACTTATCGAGCTATTGGGGTCTGACGTTTACCACCCCTAGGCGAGATATGCGACATATCAGACGATCAGACCGGACTGTACGGTAAGTGTTACTGGTTGGATTCACAGGAGTGTGAGCGGGCTTGCTCGTCGATCTTCTGATCGCTCAATACCCGAGTGGCCGTTACGTTTAGCAGACCGCTTGCGGCTTGTGGGTGTTTGATATGATTATCATCTGCTGCCGGCGTATTGACGAGTCTTTAGAGTCCTACACAGAGGTTTCCTGGCTCAAGCGAAACGAAATAGGAGCGCATATGAGATATGTGCGGGACCGAGAATGATACCAGTATATGATACTGTATTCGATTCTCGCGATTTGTGACATTGATCTGTTATATGCGATATAGCCGGGTTATCGGATCAAGTGTTGATTCGATAAGTTGTTACTGTAGATATTAGACGGTTATATGCGATATGACCGGATCATTAAATCAAGTGTTGATTTAATGATTTAATGCATAATTATATATTTGATATATTACTTTGCATTAACTAGTATCGGTTCACTTTAAATGGATTTTCTCACTTGGATGTACAAGTTGTATATGTGATATACTTTTTGTGCAAATGATTGTATCATGTTTGATGATACATGTTTGCTAGGGTTTTTGTGTAAAGATCAAACCATGGTTACATGTTAATGGTTAGGGTTTTGATTTATTCATTTATTTATTTATTTATTCTTTTTGGAAAATTATTAGCATAATGCAAAATGGTGGCTTTCTTTGTATTCTAGTTGAAGCTTCATGAAGCTTTGACCTAAGTGACCATTTTGTCCCATGCTTAACCCTAACCATTCCCACTAACCCTAGTTTAGTCTCTGCACTTGACCATGGTTGGTAGATGATAAGTATTATTATTATTTTCATTTTACTTAATACTTATCATATTATCTTCTTCTTCTTCTTCATCTTCAACTTGAAGAAAGCTTGCCTCCATCAATGGCAAGTTTGATGAAATGAGTGAGAAATCCAATTCTAAAGTGAACCCACTTCCTATTTCTTCATCCTCTACCTCTTGCCAAGTAGTATAGGGTATTTTCTTCATAAGTTTCATGACTTGGTGGAGTGGGAGCTTGATCTTGTGATGCCTCGACGTAGATCATCTTCGGCACGAAGCCGACGACCTTGCCCACCCATTTCTCCGATGAAGCCGACGCTAGAGCCCGGGTTTCCATTTGGACAGCGAGGAGACTTCATTGCGGAGCTATGGAGGTGGAGGACCGGATCTACAAAGGTTGTATTTCCGTTCTCTTAGTAAAGTAGTTTACTAGTTGCATCTTTCGCCTAGACATCTAGTTAACGATCCGTAGTCTAGGGTTTCTCGGCACCGTATTTTTGAAATTGGCATGGTTGATGCCTTGTGAGACCTCTTGAGAGTGCCTAGGAACCCTACAGTGGTATCAGAGCCTAGCTAGAGCCTTAGGCGATGCGTTGACGGAGTTTGAAGTCCGATCGAACCGAAACCCTAATTGGAATTTGCTCTCTGGACATTTTTCAAATTTGTGGATTTTTGCAAATTAAAAATATGCAGAAAAATCAGCAGGGAAATCTAAGAATTACGGCGCAAAATTTAGCTCCTAATTCCATAAAAGTGCGGCGCAACCGCGGCATTAGCATGCTAATGCGGCGGTTCCGCGGCCCTTTTGTCTCTTCTCCCATTAAATTTTGCACAGTAATTCCTATTAGGCAGTGCTGGTTTTCCTGGGAATTTTTAATCTGAAATCAAGAGTTGAGTATTTTGGGGTTGTTTCGGGGGTTCGATGATTCGATCGGATTATCAGACTTTGTCTATTTGGCTTTCCGGATATTTTTGAATATGTTAAAAAGTTCGACCGGATATAAATACCCACCTTTTCCCCTGCCGGAAAATTTCCAAGTGTTGGATTTTTCCGAGGTTTAAAGAAGTTCTAAGTAGTGCAAGTAACGCGATGGTCCCTCTGGAAGACAACAAAGCTTAACTCGATTATGTGACCGTCTTGAACTGCCCTTTGAACCTTCGGGTTTGGGGCAGTACGGCGTGCCACATGTGAGGCGTTGGCTTGACCCTTCTACGGCTGGACCGTTGGTACTGAGGCATGAAGTGAATGTCTTTGAACTTATTTCATGTGTTGAGCTGATTCGGGAAAACTTGGGTGTTCGAATGTTTGATCGGAAAGTTTAACATTTTCTATTTATCTGGAAAGGGATACAATAATTGGAATTCACAAGTAGTTATGAGATAACTGAATGAATGTTATAAACATAGCAGTTTAGTCTCACTTGATCGGTTGCCACGGAATTTTGATGTGATCAAAAGTCCGTCGCAATCACGTAGAGTACGCGGATACTCGCCGGGTAAACTTAATAGACAGCCTCACTCCATAGCCCCGACCAAGTGACTGTAGGAGAACCCCGTCGCCGAAAGCATCCGTTCGGGTGCTCGCGGTAGCGGTGTTCCGCCATGGTGCACTTCATCGACGGTATTGGGGTTGCAGCCGCCTACTAAAGTTTGCGACGAGCATTCGATCAAGATGTCGGGAATCTTGTTGAATTGCCCGACTTGATATTGAGAAGTGTTTTCGATTATGAGACTAAAATGCGGGGTTTATAATTGTTAGGCATGCGATGTCTAAAGAATTCATTTGGTCAGGCATGCGATGTCTGAGGTGGTTGCGGATTCCAACTGTTGTAGTTTTACACTTTCTTTTCTGTGACCGTAAGCGTAATATGTGATATCGCCGGTTTCGTTGCTATATGTCAACGACAATTGGGATGCGCATATTTGCTTACGTTGATGACATGTGATGTTATGTGTTGCTGGATATGTTATATTGGATCGTCGTGTTTGAATAGCCGGGGGTTTTTTATGTGAGATGAGTGTTTTTCATTATCATTCATGTAAAAACTTGTATGTAATATTCTTTTATTGGGGCACTTCCAGGTTGCGGAAGATGTCACCCTCTGTATATTGTTTACTTTTCCGCACTAGGATAGACCCAAGGAGGGGAGCACAAGTAACCGGGTTCTGGAGTCCAGTGGGAGACCAACTCGAGGAGTTGAGTCCGGGTCTCCTAACTCTAGAATTGGTAGGGTTGCTTGCCGCTCTCGTAGGGGTCTAGGGGTGTGGGTTTGGCTATTCATCACGACCGTGGAATCCGTGTTTTATACTAGCTCGTATTGAAAACACGGACGTCCTAGTATATCCAATATTTCATATGTTTCTTCTGCTGCGATTTCTGTGATGTGATCATATGATGTTCTGTGATAGATACTGTATATAGTATATATGATATATTATATAGGCGTTACTTATGTTTTACACCCGCGCTAGCCCTGCCCCGCTCTGCCGTTAGTTACCTAACCTAACGGTGCACGAGGGGACATCGAGGCGAATGCGGATGGCATAAGTGTACGTCGTATTTATCTGTGATGTTTAGGTACTTAAATGATGGGACTTCATTAATGTGATTAATGAAATAAAAGAAACCTAAGATGTTGTAGAATCGAATTCCAAAAAAATAAAATAGGTAGCTACAGTTCTTGCTTTGCACAGCGGTATATGTGATATATCCTGCACCTTATTCGATGAGGAAAGGATCGAGATCCCTTCACCGGGAGTGACTCCTTTAGCAATAACTGGCAGATGCTACACACTCGGTTTGTCTTTTGATTGCTTTTAAGAGTTTTTGCTTTGCACAGTGATATATATGATATATCCCGCACCTTATTCGATGAGGAAAGGACCGACGATCCCTTCACCGGGAGTGACTCCTTTAGCAAAACTAGAAAAGCCTCAAAAACACTCCATTTTAAAATCATTTGATTCTACAACGATATCAAGTTCATTACGCAATAGGTTTTCAGAAAAACCTGTCATAGCCCTCCGTCATTTCAGATAAGTTGTATATAGTATTCGTGCTGCATTTGTTGGCTTTCGTCAAGGTGCAGTGTGCGGTAGCTATATGCTGCTTATCTGCCAGCATACGATGCGATTGGATTAGGGTAGTCGTGCGGCTTTGTTGGCTTTCATCAAGGGTCGTGCGGGTGGGTTTAATTCAATCAAGAAATGTACGGGTTGAACTTGACTAGCGGGCTATGGTTTGTTGGTTTTCGTCAAGGTCATAGCACGTTAGGGGCAAAATTATCGGGAATTTCAAGTGTTGAAATTTGCAATGAGATTGCATACCTTCAATGAGATAGTTGGATCCCGATACCCGCTGCGACTAAGAGTTACTCCTGGGAGAGTTTTACACATTACAATTAGCCGATCAAGTAGGTGTCTAGAAAGGTGTTAACGAGGTTACGCCTCTGGGAAAACAAGGTTTACATTAATTAGGTTCGTGCGAAAGCACGGGGGACCTCCCTCAAAGTACCGACACTGGCTTGGCTGAAAGATTGGCGAACTTGTAGTGTGTAATTAATCCCGGCTAGTCTTTCCTTTTAGGGTTTGAAGGAAGATTTGATAAAAACAGTGGGAGCCATCCTGATTAGATAAAATAATAACCAATCTGATCTTGCAAGAGCGCACGCTGAGTGTTTTCTTCTCTCTCTCTCCTGGTAGCGACCATATCACGCCTTAATCAAGATAATAATACGGAATATTGACCGAACCCGCTTGTTATACTGAGCTGGGGAACGTTGGTCCCGCTCCAACTTATAATTGTTATAAGACAGAGTAGGAAATTGGGGATTACCAGAATTCCCATGCCACCCAAACGAAGAGAGTGCATGTTGATGCATCATCTTCGGGTGTGTTCATTATACAGAACTGTTTCTCAGTATTCTTTACGTCCTGGGTATGTGATACCAGATCAGGATCCCTCATATATAATATGTTACATGGGCTACAGATAGGTAAAGAACTGAGAACGGGTGATAAGTTTCATGAGGCAGAAAACGGGGCAAGTGTTGCAGCCAAGTCTGTTGGTCACTGTCACCCTGTATTACCAATACATTGATTCTGAACGAATGTTATTAGATACCGAACCTGATATACAAAATCATATCAGACTCTTTAATTAGTAAAAAAGGATATAATTTTGTATGGTTGGATAATGTTTTGAACATTTCCTATATCAAAAGTTGATCGGTTCAGGCACGTTATCTAAAAGCATTAATGTTTTAAATCAAACTACAGTTCTTTAGTATACGGAACACACACAAGAGGAAAAGTTCAGAAATGAACGAATCCTTCTTGAGGCATTGTAGACTAGGTCATATCAGTGTGACCCGACTAGCTGAAGTAACATTTAGATGCATATTTAAATCAGTTTGAATCTACATCTTGTGAAACTTGCCAGCCATGTCACAAAGATATAATGACACCAGCTCTGTTTATTGGAAACAGAGAAAGAGTTAGTGAACTCTTGGGATGATACATGTTGATGTATGTAGGTCTCCTGTCTATACATGCCAGGACTGGTTCTTTGTACTTCATTACATTCTCTGATGATCTTTCGAGATTCAGACCTATGTTCCTGTTGAAACACAAGTCCGAACCTTTTGAGATATTCACAGAATATAAGTTAGAAGTAGGGAACCAATAAGGGTATAAGTATTATGTCCTTTGATGTGATCAGGGAGGAGAATACTTGAGCACGGAATTCCTGGACTATTCTAAAAGAGAATGAGATTCTCTCTCAGCATTACTCCTCCGTATACACCATAGCACGATGGTATATCGGGGCGGAGCAATCACACCCTATATGATATGGTGTGCTCTATGATGAGTACTACTGAGTTACCTGTTTCCTTTTGGGAGCTATGCACTTGAGAAGCTGCATACCTATTGAATAGGGTTCAAGTCAAATCAGTTGCCTACCATTTCATATGTGATATGGAAAGGGAAGAGCCCATGACTTAAGCTAGTTAAGATTTGGGGTTGACCGGCCTATGTCTGAAAGCAAAATCCGGACAAGCTCGAGGCAAAGTCTGTAATGTAGAACTGGAAAGGTTCCAGCTATACAAACTGCGGCTGATGATTTGATAGAACCAAAGGATTCAGTAGATTCCAACGAACCTCAGCCTCTCCGTCGATCTAGTAGGGTTCCTCACCCACCTGAGAGATACTTCTGTTTCTCTATGACAGTGGGAGCGAGGATTGCATCATGAGATGATGACCCAACTAGCTTCGAGCTGGCCATCGAGAGTAAGACTCTGTAAGAATGGCTGGATGTTTAGCGATCTGAGATGGAATCCTTATACACCAGCAAAGTATGGACTTTGGCTGCTATATCTGAAGGGTTAAATCCCCATCAGGAGCAAGTAAATCTTGAGAAGATTACTTGGTGTAGATGGAAAAGTTGAGACTTTCAAAACTAGACTTGTTAAAAGTTTTCGTCATCAACCAGGCGTGGATAATGATGAAACCTTTTCAAGTATCTATGCTTAAGTCCATCCAGATCCTACTTGCCACGGCTACATACCATGACTACGATATCTGGCGGTTGGGTGCCATGACTGCTTTTCTAAATGATGTTTTGGAAGAGAGCGTCTATAAGTACACAGCCAGAGGGCTTCGTAGACAGTGGGAGCAGCGGAAACGTGTTCAAGATGCTTTATAGGATAAAGCAGGCATCGCGGAGTTGGAACATCTGTTTTGATGTGTTAGTCAAAGTGTTTGACATCATCAAAATGGTAGATGAACCTTGTATATACAAAAAGGTAGTAGGGAGTATGGTGATGATCCTCGTAGAGTACGTGGATGACATACTCTTGATAAGAAAGAAGTTTCCTATGCTACGCTCGATCAATCTCCGCTTATCACAATGATTCTCTACATAGGATCAAAGTGATACCTCCTAAATCCTGGATTTTGGATCCATGAGATAGATCTAATTGGATATTAGGATACTCACTATTTGTAGTGAGATGGTATTGTTCATCACTGAATACTGCATTTTATACCGCCCATTCTTACGCTCGTGTGTTTATAGGTAGGTGCTTTTTATCCGTGTTTGTTATATATTTGCAGGATACAGGTTCTCGGTTCTAAAACGGTGAAATTCATAGAAAACATGACAAAATCCGGGTTTCTGCCAACCACTGATAAACACGGTCTCCGCTCTTCATCCGTATGCTGCCAGATACCAGTTTAGGAAGACAAAATGTCAAATCAATGTCGTTTTCAGGCACAAGGCTCAATGGTAGCACAAGATCCAAGAGATCTACGCGGAGCTCGAGGCAATCATTCCAAATCTTGACAAAAAGTCCACCTTTCCTCAACAGAAATTCTGGAAGAAATGTGAAAGTAATTTCAGAAACTACATGTACCAGACAACAGGGGACACCAAACCAGGAAAACACCAGAAATCCCAGCACCCAATTCTTCTAAACGGCCGCGGAAGCGCGGCCAAAGAGGGGTTTTGGCCGCCCTTCCGCGGCAAGGTGGGGCCCTCTCTGCGCCGAATTTTAGGGGTATTTTGGGTGTTTCATTTCTGGGCTGCTGGTTGCCCTAGAACTCCAACTCCCTGCCTATAAATACAGCAGAACTCAGCTCAACCAAGGGTCATTCTTTTTGTTCCTCTTTTGTAGTGTTTTGTATAGTTGTTCTTCTTCTTCTTCATTCCTCTTCCATGAATTGTAGTGAGAGCTTTTTGTGGATATGAATAAAGAGAAGGGTTTTGTATCATTCTTTTGTCTTTCTTCTTCCCCTTCAGATTTCTGCTTTCTCTTTCTCATTCAACCTCTTCATTGAGCTTGAATGGGTAAGAGTTAGTTATTGATCTCAAGGGTCGTTTTTTCTCCCGGGACTAGTTCTTCACTTCACATGCGTTCTCTACCCTTCCCTTGATCTTGCAACCTCTTCATTGAGCTTGCAAGTTTAAGGGTTGGCTATTGAGCACATGCTTGGCTTGGGTTCTACTTCCGTGTTCTTTTCATGTTCTTTTTATTACTCGCTTTTTATTACTTGTCTTTTTATTACTTGCAATTTTATTCATGCACTTTAATACTTGTATCTTTTCCTTTCTTTGTTCTTTTCTTTTTGTTCTCTTTTGTTCATTTTGTGAATGTTGTAATTATTATTGTTAAGAAGAAATACGGTATTGTAAGTTAACACATTTCTTTGCCAATTCCTTTTCCCGTTATTTTCCATTGAACTTCGCCCAAACCATACGCAAGCGCTCCGTTAGGCACCGTACCCTGACAAGGTAACGGTGATTCCTAACCACGACCGGTTGCGTTCGGTTTGGCCGGAGGCGAAAGCAAGAGACAAGAACGGAAGGACAAGGGTAAATAAGCCGGATTCCACGAATACCGCGCTTAATCCCCTAATCCACGTTGTTGCCGATTGCTTAGCTTCAATTGGTCAAGACTCGGCTCAAAGGTTTTGAGTACGGATTTCTTAGCTTATAATTTCGTATTTTCTTAACAACTTTATACTTGCAGATAAACACATAGGTTAAACAAACAAACATACAGGATTCTTTATTGACTCGTCTAAAACAAGAAGGTAAGATAACACCATCTCCCTGTGGACCGACCCGTGCTCACCGGCTAGCTGCATAGCGACACCGTCCTGATCGCGGTTATACTTTAATTCTTTGAACATCCGACACGCCATCGGCGTGCGATCAAATGGCGCCGTTGCCGGGGAGACGGTAGCGTATTTTCTTTCTTGTTATTCGGGTTAATATTCTTTTTGTATATAAAAAAATATATTCTTTTTTGTTTTTTGGACAATATTTTTGTGGGCAAGTGTGCAGATTTTTGCAAGTTTGCAAACTGCAATAGTGGGGAAGCAAAGTGTGCATTCAAGGCAAAGGTGATTACGAAGTACAGTGCCAAAGATCTGGGTAGTTTGACCCGCGCAAGCGAACCTTTCAAGCTTACCGGATTTGATTCAACGGGGGTTTCCTAACCCAAAACTTAACGGTACGTATTTTACTAACACTTTCTTCTCAAATCCGACGCTTCCAATATACTATTCTTTTGCAGGATTCTTTGCAAGTTCGCTAGCAAACGCCAAAATTGACTAACCCGTATTTGTTGCAGCGTCGCGCTTAAAATAAAAAAAAAAAACGATTGTTTGATTCTTTATAGAATTTTTGAATTGCGCATTGCATACATTAATACGGATTTAAGGGCAAGCGAACCCCACAACATACGGTAAAGGATTTCATCACCTTTTCCGTAGCCCACAAATCACGAACTTGCGCATAACGTTTACCCGTACAAATTTAAAAGAAACTAGACTTTAAGCCTTAAGGACTTCGCGCTCACTAGGAGAAGTTAACTGTATTTAGAAGCTTGCTTAACGGTATATTGTTTACGGGGTGTCTAGGAAAGTGTTAACGGCGAAACCGCCAAAAGAGAAAGGGTTATTTAATTAAGGAACTTCGCGAAAGCGTTGGAAAACCTCCCCTTATCTCTGCACTTACCTGGCCTCGTGATCAGTGTATCTTGAGCCTGTTTCTCGACACAGTTTTACTTCGACAATCAAGTTCTCGAGCAGGTCTAGTTGACCTAGGTGAACCCTAGAACGATTAGGTGTGTGGTATTTTTGTATCGTGATTTTTGTCCATATTCTTTTTTGTGTATACTTCATTCTTTTGCTAACAACTAACTAAATAAAAAAAAAATCACATTCTTTTTCCCCTCCTTTTCTCTTCCTTTCTTTCACTCTCTCTTCATATCATGGGTACTCCACCTCGCAAAACTCTTGCCGAACTTTGGTACCCACAACCGGACATTACTTCTTACGGTTCTTGCTTTGGCCGAACATCGAACGACCCCTCCATGCCAAAAATTTCTTTGAAAGATCGGATAGACGCGTCTAGGACGAACAACTGGACCCCGCAATCCACTTCGTACCAACCGTTTCAAACATTCACCCCTTCTTGCGTTGATACACCTTTTGAAAATCCAGTTGTAACCCCGAGACCTTTGTCCATCGCTGAACGTATTGAACAATCTCGTAGCCGATCTTTCACTCCTTTCACCACTTCAAATTCTTGGGATCAACAATTTCATTCACCTTCTTATCCAAATGTTGGTCCCACTCCTGTCCAGCCATTCACTTCCTACCAATCCTACCCTACTTTTGCACCTTCCCTAGACATTGCTTCAGAACAGCCGCTTGGGAGTTTTCAGTATCCAAATAACTTTGAATCTTTTACTGAAACCCCATCACAATCTATGTCTAGTCTAGAACAATCCTTGGAAGACTTTAGGGTAGCGTCAAGCCAACAGATGATGGATTTGAATGCGTCCATGGCCGCCCTCATGCAACCTAGTGACCCGGTAGCTAGTTCTCAACTAGCTCCAACTTTTTCAATGTATGATGAGGCGGCAGGACAGGCTGTGAATTTGAGTGGAGAGAGTGAGATGTACCCCCTTTCGAATCAAACCTACCCGTCTGAAATTGAATCCCACAACTCCTATGTTGAAAGTCTATCTAGTGTTCCAAACGATTCACCAGTTGAAGATAGAATGATTAATGAGTTGTGCGACTTTGTGGTATTTGATTTACCTGATTGTGAAGGGTCCATTCCAAGTGAAACCAATCCCAATCCTTTTGACCTCTACACCTCCATCTTAGAACCAGAATCGATTAATATCCATGCTTTTGATGAGGTGTCTGAGAATATAAATTTTCACTTGATTGAGGATATTGACGCTGGGAATAATTTGGATGATGAACCCATAGATTTGACTGAGTTTTTCTTTTCAAATCATCATCCCGAGTCATTAAATGTTTTTCCCGAACCCCATATGCGTCTGGACTTTGATGAAATAGGCATGGATAAGATAAATTTTGAGGAGAATTTTGAGGAGAATATTGAGGATAGTTTTGAGGATGAACCAATTATGATTGATGAGTCGGATTTTCCAATTCATCCTAATCCTTCCACTGACTGTGTACACCCTCCTGAACCTTTAACCGATAACCTTCCTCAACCACTTCCCTCCATTCTTTCCATCGTTCCGACCTTGCAAGAACCCGTATCACTTTCATTTCCATTGTCTGGTTTACCAAGTTCGGCGTACCCATGGTTTCTTACGAATCTTGAGGGATTTGACCCAATCTCTCGACGGGTTAATAGATTAGCACAATCGCTGTTTACACATCGCTCATCACGAATTGTGCTAATCTATTTACTCCATTTGCACCCTCAAGTTCGTATTCCACTTCCTTTTCCCTTCCGCCATTCTTCTTCTCATCTACCGAGACCGCATTCCACTTCTCTCCACAAGCGGTCTCGCGTAGTCTCCATTTCTTACCTCTCCGCATTCTTCCACCAGCCACTGCTTTATAGAGATACAATCTTTGAATGGTTGGTGTTAACTTTTGGCCTGTGTAAGGCCTTGTATAGTTTGATACTGTTCTCTTTCCCCCCTAATCCTGAACTTCAACGCTTAACAGTGGAAACACTGTTTTACTTAAGTTTGGGGGGGACTCCTTTTTGTATATACTTTTGTTTTCCTTTTTTGTTTTGTATATAATTTGTTTTTTAGGGGGAGCGCCGACAATTTTGACCCTCTTGGTATAGCCTGACAGTGAGGGCACTGTCAAGTTTAAGTTTGGGGGTGTGCTCGGTAAGCTTTCTTCCTTCGCATTCATTTGTATATTTTGCATCTGCATACCTTATTCATAAAACCCATAAAAATCGAAAAATTTCTAAAAATATAAAAACTTTTTTGTCAAGATAGCTTGTGGAAAAACTCTGATTCAACATTCGACGGTTTTTGTTTGAAAAGATAGGAATAACTAAATCCTATGTTTGGATTTTGAAAACCTGAAAGATAACTCTCCTTTGAAGTTAACTATAGCTGATATACGTCCTTACATTACACTACACGTGTTGTGAGTTTTGGGAATTAGATGACAAGTCTTTCATGTTTGAACTTTTAAACAGATAAATGATTTTCTGAGGATCAAATAGGTTTGTTCTGAAATAAGTAATATATCAAGAATAGTTTATGAAGTAAGTGAATATGAAGGAATGTTATTGATGCCTTAATTGGAACTAAGTCTGAAAAATAACCCATCTGAAACTTGATTGGAATGATTACACACCAAACCCACTAAACACGTCTTTTATCCAAAAAATAATTGAACTACCGGTTATATCTCCATTCGTATTGAATCATCATGTTTTTCACGCCAAACTGTCTTTTGTTTTTGGACCTAGGTAACTTGAGTAATTAAGTCCGCTGGGGTGTTTCTACACCTAATGCCCTAAAACCAACTGGTTTGGGTGCATTGGCCCAAAGCTCGCTAAGAAGCCTAGAAAGTCCAATTTAAAACAAAGTCAAGCAAGTGTTCTCTCCGAGTTAAAATTCCTAACGGTTCTTTGTGTGAGAATAATCTTGATAAAAGACAGGCTTTTATAAAAATTTTAACGGAGATATGAAGGTTTTATTCTATGATAAAGACTATTGCACGTTCACAGAGGTGTGTATGAAATGAAAACAAGAAAAAGGTGGAGTGAAGAATAAGACCTAGTTTCCTGTTAGGGAAGATAGAAATTCTGAAGTTGAAACCTTACTGGAAAACGAAACTTGAAAAATGCTTAACTCTTTATAAAACTTATGTGATCCTTTTAAAATTGTTATCTAGGCTTTATTGTGCGACATGATGACTTTAATCGACCTTTCTGGAACTTAACGGCACTATTTGCACTACACGTAAAGACATATAAAACCTGTAGTTAAATAAGAAGCGAGGTGTGAAAAATAAAGGTTCGATGGTCTAGACTTAGGATTATAGAATTGTTATTTTCTAAAAAAAAATTTTAGGGGCTTGAATCTTAGTTATTTTTATAAACTAGCTTGACGGGATTTTGTGGGTAGTATCCGCTGAAAACCCTCAGGAGACAACACTCCTCCTACTAGGGACACCTAGAGGTTTAACGGCTTGTTGCACGTGCTCAGTGCAATCGCGTTCCCTGCGAAAGTGTGGTTATCATTTTATTTTTGTGAATAATTGGTTTTGCTCGGGACGAGCAAAAGTTAAGTTTGGGGGTATTTGTTCATCACTGAATACTGCATTTTATACCGCCCATTCTTACGCTCGTGTGTTTATAGGTAGGTGCTTTTTATCCGTGTTTGTTATATATTTGCAGGATACAGGTTCTCGGTTCTAAAACGGTGAAATTCATAGAAAACATGACAAAATCCGGGTTTCTGCCAACCACTGAAAAACACGGTCTCCGCTCTTCATCCGTATGCTGCCAGATACCAGTTTAGGAAGACAAAATGTCAAATCAATGTCGTTTTCAGGCACAAGGCTCAATGGTAGCACAAGATCCAAGAGATCTACGCGGAGCTCGAGGCAATCATTCCAAATCTTGACAAAAAGTCCACCTTTCCTCAACAGAAATTCTGGAAGAAATGTGAAAGTAATTTCAGAAACTACATGTACCAGACAACAGGGGACACCAAACCAGGAAAACACCAGAAATCCCAGCACCCAATTCTTCTAAACGGCCGCGGAAGCACGGCCAAAGAGGGGTTTTGGCCGCACTTCCGCGGCAAGGTGGGGCCCTCTCTGCGCCGAATTTTAGGGGTATTTTGGGTGTTTCATTTCTGGGCTGCTGGTTGCCCTAGAACTCCAACTCCCTGCCTATAAATACAGCAGAACTCAGCTCAACCAAGGGTCATTCTTTTTGTTCCTCTTTTGTAGTGTTTTGTATAGTTGTTCTTCTTCTTCTTCATTCCTCTTCCATGAATTGTAGTGAGAGCTTTTTGTGGATATGAATAAAGAGAAGGGTTTTGTATCATTCTTTTGTCTTTCTTCTTCCCCTTCAGATTTCTGCTTTCTCTTGCTCATTCAACCTCTTCATTGAGCTTGAATGGGTAAGAGTTAGTTATTGATCTCAAGGGTCGTTTTTTCTCCCGGGACTAGTTCTTCACTTCACATGCGTTCTCTACCCTTCCCTTGATCTTGCAACCTCTTCATTGAGCTTGCAAGTTTAAGGGTTGGCTATTGAGCACATGCTTGGCTTGGGTTCTACTTCCGTGTTCTTTTCATGTTCTTTTTATTACTCGCTTTTTATTACTTGTCTTTTTATTACTTGCAATTTTATTCATGCACTTTAATACTTGTATCTTTTCCTTTCTTTGTTCTTTTCTTTTTGTTCTCTTTTGTTCATTTTGTGAATGTTGTAATTATTATTGTTAAGAAGAAATACGGTATTGTAAGTTAACACATTTCTTTGCCAATTCCTTTTCCCGTTATTTTCCATTTGAACTTCGCCCAAACCATACGCAAGCGCTCCGTTAGGCACCGTACCCTGACAAGGTAACGGTGATTCCTAACCACGACCGGTTGCGTTCGGTTTGGCCGGAGGCGAAAGCAAGAGACAAGAACGGAAGGACAAGGGTAAATAAGCCGGATTCCACGAATACCGCGCTTAATCCCCTAATCCACGTTGTTGCCGATTGCTTAGCTTCAATTGGTCAAGACTCGGCTCAAAGGTTTTGAGTACGGATTTCTTAGCTTATAATTTCGTATTTTCTTAACAACTTTATACTTGCAGATAAACACATAGGTTAGAACAAACAAACATACAGGATTCTTTATTGACTCGTCTAAAACAAGAAGGTAAGATAACACCATCTCCCTGTGGACCGACCCGTGCTCACCGGCTAGCTGCATAGCGACACCGTCCTGATCGCGGTTATACTTTAATTCTTTGAACATCCGACACGCCATCGGCGTGCGATCAGGTATCAATCGATCCTGGGGAGAATCACTGGAAGGGTTCCAGGGTGATAAAGACGACTGAATGTCAGTCACAGGCATTGTCTTTACCCTCAGTAAAGGGACGGTATGTTGGAAGAGTTCCAAGCTAGATACCGTGACATACTAGACGATAAAGGAAGGATACATCGCTACTTAAGATGCTACCAAAAGAGGCTGTTTGGGTGTATATTGGTTCATGAGATGAACTACGTTCCAACCATTATGAGACAATGGAGTTGTTGCTTATGCCAAGGAACGCCGGTCCCATCAGTGATCCAGACATAATCTAAGGCAGTGTCACCTGATCATGGAGATGGTTGATCTCCAAGGAGATCGAGGTTAGGAGAGTAGACTCAGAGGACAACACAGCGGATCAACTCACAAAGGCCTGTTCCCAGAGAGAGGTTTTTATGGGATAGTTGAGTATGAGATACTACAACCACTGCTATCAGATGGCCCTAGTGCAAGTGGGAGATTGTTAGTTATATGTATGCCCTAGAGGCCATTACTGTACATTGGATGTATATTGTAGTGGATGCTGGGACATATATAGGGAGGACTTTCTTGCTCGACATGATAGTATGCTATCTGGTTGAACTTTACCTTAACGTGTATACTGGGTGTCTCTCTGTTACATGTTGGTAAAGCCACTAGGATGTGTACTTGACTACCTGGACTATGATGCGGATCATACTAGTGGGGACAGGGTAGTCCATAAGTACATCCTTCAAGGTCCCTAGTCATGGGTATATCGAGACGGGGCATCGATATACCAGAGTAGACTAGCGTATACCTTCTCGACCCATACAGATGGGCGATGGATGATCCCATATCCATTGGTGTTTGACATCAGAGATGATATACGGGTGCTCAGTGGAGACTGGGTACACTGGACGGACTCGCCGAGAACTCCCAGATGGTATTATACCTTACGTCAGATGGCAGTTCTCTGGTGACACTGGTACAGAGTAGTCTGTTGACCCGAGATCGTCATAGAGTCTTGTGTGGTTCCCACTGTGCTTTGATTTCCACCTTACCATGTCCAAGAGGGCGTGCAAAACGGTGGCTTTTGGGTACAGTCCCGAATCACATGGAGGCAATGAGCGATAGGAGGGGATTCTTCTCTCCCGGTATAGGGAGTTGATGTTGCGCTGTGTTCGATTGGTTATAACCGGAAATCCCTGGCCAGGGTTGCTGAGATTTACTGGTAAGTGTTACCAGTAGTTTCTCGAAATGTTATAGACCTCATATCGACACGACTTATCGAGTTATTGGGGTCTGACGTTTACCACCCCTAGGCGAGATATGCGACATATCAGACGATCAGACCGGACTGTACGGTAAGTGTTACTGGTTGGATTCACAGGAGTGTGAGCGGGCTTTCTCGTCGATCTTCTGATCGCTCAATACCTGGGTGGCCGTTACATTTAGCAGACCGCTTGCGGCTTGTGGGTGTTTGATATGATCATCATCTGCTGCCGGCGTATTGACGAGTCTTTAGAGTCCTACACAGAGGTTTCCTGGCTCAAGCGAAACGAAATAGGAGCGCATATGAGATATGTGCGGGACCGAGAATGATACCAGTATGTAATACTGTATTCGATTCTCGCGATTTGTGACATTGATCGGTTATATGCGATATAGCCGGGTTATCGGATCAAGTGTTGATTCGATAAGTTGTTACTGTAGATATTAGACGGTTATATGCGATATGACCGGATCATTAAATCAAGTGTTGATTTAATGATTTAATGCATAATTATATATTTGATATATTACTTTGCATTAACTAGTATCGGTTCACTTTAAATGGTTTTTCTCACTTGGATGTACAAGTTGTATATGTGATATACTTTTTGTGCAAATGATTGTATCATGTTTGATGATACATGTTTGCTAGGGTTTTTGTGTAAAGATCAAACCATGGTTACATGTTAATGGTTAGGGTTTTGATTTATTCATTTATTTATTCTTTTTGGAAAATTATTAGCATAATGCAAAATGGTGGCTTTCTTTGTATTCTAGTTGAAGCTTCATGAAGCTTTGACCTAAGTGACCATTTTGTCCCATGCTTAACCCTAACCATTCCCACTAACCCTAGTTTAGTCTCTACACTTGACCATGGTTGGTAGATGATAAGTATTATTATTATTTTCATTTTACTTAATACTTATCATATTATCTTCTTCTTCTTCTTCATCTTCAACTTGAAGAAAGCTTGCCTCCATCAATGGCAAGTTGATGAAATGAGTGAGAAATCCAATTCTAAAGTGAACCCACTTCCTATTTCTTCATCCTCTACCTCTTGCCAAGTAGTATAGAGTGTTTTCTTCACAAGTTTCATGACTTGGTGAAGTGGGAGCTTGATCTTGTGATGCCTCGACGTAGATCATCTTCGGCACGAAGCCGACGACCTTGCCCGCCCATTTCTCCGATGAAGCCGACGCTAGAGCCCGGGTTTCCATTTGGACAGCGAGGAGACTTCATTGCGGAGCTATGGAGGTGGAGGACCGGATCTACAAAGGTTGTATTTTCGTTCTCTTAGTAAAGTAGTTTACTAGTTGCATCTTTCGCCTAGACATCTAGTTAACGATCCGTAGTCTAGGGTTTCTCGGCACCGTATTTTTGAAATTGGCATGGTTGATGCCTTGTGAGACCTCTTGAGAGTGCCTAGGAACCCTACAAAACCTATAAAGCTAGACTTGTTGCAAAGGGTTTTCGTCAAAGACCTGGTTTGGACTATGACGAGACCTTTTCTCCAGTGGCTATGCTCAAATCCATTCGGATCCTTCTTGCCATTGCTGCTTTCCATGATTATGAAATCTGGCAGATGGACATAAAGACGGCTTTCCTAAATGGAAATTTGGAAGAGTGCATCTATATGGATCAGCCAGAGGGATTCATTCAGAGTGGGAGCAGCAGTAGAGTGTGAAAGTTGCTAAAGTCCATCTATGGACTGAAGCTGGCATCGCGGAGTTGGAACATCTGCTTCGATGATACTGTCAAAGAATTCGGCTTTATCAAAAACCCAGATGAACCATGCATCTACAGTAAGATTGTAGGGAGAACTGTGGTATTCCTCGTCTTGTACGTGGATGACATTCTCTTAATAGGAATTGATCTTCCTATGCTACAGTCAGTCAAAGGATTCTTGTCGCAGAGGTTCTCCATGAAGGACCTGGGCGATGCCACATTCTGGGGATCCAGATCTATCGTGATAGATCTAAGAGGATGTTGGGACTTTCACAGTCCAGGTACATTGACACCATACTAAAAAGATTCAGTATAGAAGATTCAAAGCTCGGTAATTTACCGGCTTGTCACGGGATCACCCTCTCCAAAGAGATGTCTCCCAAGACTGATTTGGAAAGGGATCGCATGTCTATTATACCCTACGCTTCTGCGGTAGGCTCTATAATGTATGCGATGTTATGTACCAGACCAGATGTAGCATACGCATTGAGCATTGTAAGCCGGTATCAGTCGGACCCAGGGGAGAAACACTGGATAGCGGTAAAGAACATTCTCAAGTATCTGAGAAGGACTAAGGAGATGTTCTTGGTGTATGGCGGAAAAGACCTCCAGATCGAGGCCTTTGCTGACTCCGGCTTCCAGAGTGACAAAGATGACTCCAAGTCCATGTCGGGTTATGTCTTTACCCTCAATGGAGGGGCGGTTTGCTGGAAGAGTTCCAAGCAGGAGACCGTTGCTGACTCAACTATGGAAGCGGAGTACATAGCTACTTGCGATGCCGCAAAGGAAGCTGTCTGGATGAAGAAGTTCCTCACGGAGCTTCAGGTGGTTCCTACCATTGTTGATCCAATACCGCTGTATTGCGACAACAACGGAGCTATAGCTTTAGCGAAGGAACCCAGGTCCCATCAGAAGTCCAGGCACATTTTGAGGCGGTACCACCTGATCAGGGAGATCGTTGATCGCCGGGAGATCGAGCTGAAGAGAGTTGATTCGGAGAATAACACTACAGATCCACTCACGAAGGCCCTACCCCAGACTCAGTTCGAGCGGCTGATCGAGATGATAGGTCTTCGATACGCCAGTACATGGCCTTAGTGCAAGTAGGAGATTGTTAGTGTATATGCCCTAGAGGCCATTACTGTATCATACTAGTTTGTATATTACTTAATGGAAGCTTGGGATATTCACAGTTGTATAGACAACCTTGCTCAAAATGATAGTATGCTACTTAGTTTGTATCTACTTCAATATGTGCATGTGTTTCTTTTAGCATATCGCTTATACATATTAGTAGAGCCCTTAGGATCTTTGCTTGATTACCAGCGTTGTGATGGCAGTCACACTCGTGGGGGCTGGGTAATCTATAAGCACATCCTTATACAGGTCCCTAGTCGTAGGACTATCGAGACAGGGCATGGATACTCCGGAGTAGACTAGCGTATGCGCTTCTCATCCCAGCAGGGGAGATGGTCTGTCCCACAGCCATCAGTACGTCGTACTGGAGATAGTATGCGGGTGCTCGTTAGGTTACGAGTACACTGGACAGGACTCGTTGGGAACTGTTGGTTGGTATTATACCTATCGTCAGTTATCAGTTCCCAGGTGACATGAGTACAGCTTAGTCCGTTTACTTGACACTATCACTTCGCCTCGAGTGTGTTCCCACTGTATATAGATTACTACCCTACCACGGCCTAAAGGAGTCGTGCAAACAGGTAGTAGTTGGGTGCAGTCCCGAATCACTTGGAAGCAGTGACGGTTAGACAGGATTCGTCTCTCCCGGTATTGGGGGTTGACATCACGCAGTGTCTAGGAGAGCCATTACACGAGTAGTCCCTGGCCAGGGCAAGCGAGATATACTGGTAGGTTTCCAGTGTTATCTCAGGGTGTTCTGGGCTACACTCCGACACGACTTGTACCGCTATTAGGGGACTGACGTCTACCACCCCCTAGGCCCGCCATGCGATGTATCAGACGAACAGACCGGACTGTACGGAGATTGTCACATACAGGCTCAGTAGGAGTTCGGATGGGTTTACCTCATCGGCCTTCTTATCGACATCTACCTGGGGACCGTTACGTACAACAAGTGCCGCTTGCGGTCTGTGGTTAAACCCACTGCCAGCGTAGTGTCGAGTCTTTAGAGTCCCACACAGAGAGTTTCCCTGCACTTAGCGATACGTGTAGAGGCCGTATGGTTTTACTGCAGGGCTGCGATCACTTACGTGCACTTGTGTGCGTATGCTGTTTGGGCAGGCAATACTAGAGCGCTTTTGTTTAAGCCGGATCCTCGTATTGCATGGATGGATTTGTTTTGTCTTCTGTGCATTCGCATTCTACGGAATGCGGATGCAGGTGTGTATGCACTGTTTTGAGGAGAGCAGAAGGAGGAGGTGCCTCATTAGGGTTTTGGCAGTTGTTTCGGCCAAAACCGTTATATGGCAGGCTCATTAGGGTTTTGACAGGTGATTCGGCCAAAACCATTTTGAGGCGGACTCATTAGGGTTTTGGCAATTCGTTCGGTCAAAACCATTATGAGCCATGGACATTATTTACTAATCCTTTTCAGTGATAATTATTTGATGGCTAATTGCTTTGACCATTTGACCACCTTGACCATTCTTGACTTAGTTGACCCGTTGACCAAAGTTGACCATTGACCTTCATGAGAGGTCTACACTCTTCTTTGGTTTTCTTTTTCTTTTTCTTTTTGGTTTATGAATATGGTCAATTCAATTAGTAGCCATCAACTTTATCATGAAAGGATTGGTAATGATGATAGTTTTGCATTATTGCAACCATGGTTCATTTTCTTTAGCCAATAATTCATTTCTCATTCTCTCTCTTAAAAGTGAGAAGAAAGAAAGAGCTCTATGGTTGCTTCTCCTCCTTCATCTTCCTCCTCTTGAAAAATTCTTTTGATCTCATGTGTTGAGAGGAAAAGATTCCACATAGACAAATACTTCCATCTATCTCCTCTACACAACCTAGGACATCTTGACTAGCAATCTCGTTGCCCTAGTTGCCTCGGCTCGAGGTGGAGCTCGGTGTACAACTCTCGGGTGGACCGTCTTCGACTCAAGAAGGCCGCGGAGGTGACCAAGATCTGGATCGATCCTCGGAGCGTGGATGGACGAGAAGGACATCAGAATAAAGACCCGAAGGACCGGTATAGTGAGGTATAATTTCTACGGCATAGTAGTTAACGCCTCTATTAGTTTGCTAGTTTCTAGTTTAGCAAAGATCCGGCTTTTAGTCTATGTTACCTTTGCGCTAAATAATTGTTTTTCGCCGTTTCCGCCTCCCCGTAAGAACCGGGGTGAGCAACGTGGACTTACAAGAGCTGCCAGTTGCGAGAGGACTGTTGATGTACAGTATACCTCAGAGATTTTGATGTCACTTACCATGCAGACAGATGACCCAGCTGTTGCTGAGATTGATGGAATGTCGCTTCCTGATCTTTCGAGCTGAGATCGCCAGAGCTTCCAGGAAGAATGCGACAGAGGATAGCTAGTCTATCCCGAGTTGAGAGACGAAGGTGATTCGTCAGATTGATGCGTTGACGCAGGCCCAGTTGAGTTGAAGATTTCCAGTATGGAAAGAATCTTACTCAGACCTAGAGCAGACCGAGCCAGAGATGACCGCCGATGTATCGCCCTTCCTGGAGGATTGAGGCATTGTTTAGCATGCGGGCGAAGAATATTCACATGTTGTATAGGCGAAGCTAAAAAGTTCGAACGGGTGTCAGAAACCCATTTTTCCCAAGTTTAAAGTGTTAGGAGGAACATGCAGGTAATTCTGTGGACCCTCTAGAAGAATGAAACCCTAACTCGACATAATGACCGTGGAAGCGCTTTGAACCTTAGGGTTTGTGGCAGTTTAGTGGTGCCATCATTGAGGCTTGGGTTTGCCTTTCTACGGCTGGTCTAGAGGAGCTGTGGTATGTACCAGATATTTTTAGACTGCGCTAAGGTGTTGAGCCTTTGGGAAATTTTGGGACCTTGATGACTCGATCGAAAAGTTTTACGCCGTCCGGATACCATGTGATAAGAGATCAGCAAGATGACCAGCTTTGGATAGAGGACCTCACCCAGATGCATTGTGAGTTGGTCAAGGACGGACGAGTATTGAGTATTCCTCCGATGGTTGGGACGAGTTTCCGAGGATGTGTTCGGCCAGACATCTTCTACAGAGTGATGAAGATACCGAGTTCGTGACTTCGAGTCTGTGCGAGAGACTTCGGATTGACCGTGGCCGATAACAGTTGCAGTGAGCAGATAGCATAGTGTGACGTCATAGTGGACGATGATACAGACGAGTGGAACTAGAGGCTCGTGTGAGACGCTGACGAGCTGTTATTACTCCCCGTCGAGATCAGAGACCTAATATGCTTACAGAGGCGTTGGGATACAGCCAGTTTCCGAGGAAATGTGTGCGGCACACGCAGATGTCCAGAAAACGAGGAAAGATTATGTAAGAATACCAGCCTCCGTACAGTTCGGCATAGGTAAGATCGGAAGAGACCCTGAGCAGGATTCCTTTCAGGACACTGCTGCAATGAGATTTGCACCCAGGATCAGATGTGTCACGTGTATTCAGAGGACCAAAGGCCGACGCCAGCAACGTGCAGCTTTACGAGTGGTCATGATGATTGATCGAGAGATGATCAGAGAAGTGCTAGAGCGGAATCGTCCCCATTAGCACACCTGACTGGGCCGATGAGCCGATGGATTGCGAGATTGGTAAATCCACAGAGAAGATAAGGACCCAGAGACTGAGGATGCCAGACCGTGAGCAGGAGGCAAGCGGATGTTCTTGTTCCGCCAGTTTTTAGGCGCACCGATTTATTTTTTCGACATTGTAGGTGGTGTACCTCGATGTCCTTTGTTGCAATTTGCGTTGTGATCCGAGTACCACGCTTATATCGCTTGGATTTGAGTTTTGATGATGAGTTTCTTGATATTGATTTCGTGCACCATGACTGCACCTACTGGGTATTTGCATGTTTGCGCATAGTTTCGCACCTGATATATATATTTTATACACCGTTGTGTTGATTTGCGATTTGTGCATATCTATTGCATTTTATGTTGATTTTGTACCTTCGTATCAGGTGTTTATGGTTTCATGGATTTCATACGGATGATTTGATTTTTGCACTCGGTATAGCTTATATGAGCTTGTAGTGCATTGATATGTGTTTTGTGCACGCAGTTGCACACGATTTTGATTTATACACCTTGGTGTACTCGGTGTTGCTTTTTATGCATTTGAGTTATTGATTGTGTTTCGTGCATTTAATGCACCAGATGTTGTTTTCGTGCACAATAGGTGCACCAGATATTGTTGTCATGCACACCGTTGTAGTGGACAGATGCTTTCGTGCACACCCGTTGCACGTAGTTTTGGGCTTTTGTGCATATTGTGGCACTTGTATTTGGATTTGACTTCCATGCGCACCAAACGCATGTGATTATTGGATACGCCTTTTGAGTCTGATTTTTCTTTTGAGAACTTTATTTTCATGTTGGGCACAATATTGTGTAGTAGCCAAACAGGACTGATCTGAGGACAGTACCTGAGTACTCTGCTTGCATTAAAAGATTACCAAAAGGGTTTTCAAGAGGAGCTATAGTCTCGCTATTTTCCTACGTGTCCGTGAGCGACACGAACGTTTATAAAGAAAACCTTTTGGGATATTTTGAATACGACGGAACGTGTATTTAAGAAAACATATATGGACATATATTATTATTTTAAAATGAGCGTCCGTCAGTTATGCCATGAGTTACGCATTCCCGCGGCGATTTAGAAAAGATTTTGCATGTATTTTATTCAAATTTTGGAGTTTTCAAGGATGCGTACTATACACGTATTGTAGTATTTGATTAGTGTATATTGGATTTCAGTAGTGGATTTTGAGATCTGTATCTCCATTGTAACTCCGAGGATATACGTGCAAATCCGATAATTTGCGTGACGCTTGACGGAATTCGATTTTGAGTTTTGTACTCATTTTCATGCGCACTTAACGTGCTGTGTTATTTCTGCATCTTCCATGATTTCGGAGACCCGTTGATTTGAGCTGATTAATGAAATGTTTTAGATTTTAGGGGTTTAAATTTAAATTCGGGGACCGAATTTATTTAAGGGGTAAGACTGTAACATTTCAAAATATATAAAATATTATTTTTGGAATTTAATAATAAAATAATTTATTTCCCGAAAACTGCCGAATTGCGAAATTGCGGTTTTCAAAAAAGGATATAAATATATACCGATAATCGTGAAATAAATGGAAATTAAAATAATTTATTCATTTAATAATATAATTATAGGATTTGGAATTTTTTTAAAATTTATTATATGCAATTTTTATAAAAACACGATTAGTGCACTGCTAATCGTGATTAAGCCAAATCCGCATTTCTACAGTTTTTCGTGGCCAGCGCACCATGTCATGTTATGTGGTGATTACATGTTGTGTTCGTGTGTTATTTTTGGTATTTTGTGACTTGGGTTTTTAATAAAAAGAAAAGGGTAAGAACAGAAAGGGTATAAGGGTAATATTAAGAGAGGGTGGGTGGAAATAAGAGAGAGGAGAGAGAAAGTGGCTGCCTCATTCTAAACTCCACCATCATTTTCTTCTTCTTCTTCTTCCTCTCTTCCCTCCACCTTCACCCCATGATATCATCTTAAATTCTTGATCAAAACCCTAATTCCCTTTCACAAAAATTGATCCCTTCTACACCCTTTACACATTGGACCAGGAAAAGTGAGATTTCGACCACCTTGAGGAGCTAGGGTTTTTCTTGGGTTGCCCAAGTGAGGTAATTTCATCACCCTTAGCATAGTATTTCATTCACTTTACCTTTCATGCAAGTTTAGAGGTGAAATTGTGATGTTTAGTGAACCTTAGAAAACCCTAGTAAAGGGTTTGAGTGTTGTTTGAAATTGGGTGACACCTAGTGGCTGTTAACTAGACTTGGGTGCTGTTTTAATGACCTGGACCAGAGCTTAGAAACCCAAACACAGATTTAGAAACCCTGACATCGGATAAATGCATGATTTGTGAGGGTATTTTGGAATGTGGAGCAACCCGGGGACACTAGAAATGATTTTGCAATTACTGGGAGTCGTGCAGGCACCTAGGAAGCTACCACCAAGACCTGAGCCCCAAACCCTACACCATGGCCATAGATTTATTCAATCTAGACGCAAATTGCGGCTAGACTAGGTTGGAATTGATCCGTATTTTTTCTGGGGCCCTTTTAGATGTAAATTAGAACCTCAATGTATGCAGAATTGACCAATTTGGCTTAGGGTAAAATCTGGGACCATTTCCTTGAGTTGATGCATTGTTTTACGACTTTGTTTTGACTTGATTATGGTATTTGATATTGTTTTTCTGTCGTGTGGCATTTGTACATCAACGAACAGGGTTTATTGTCGTGTTTTGCACGCAAAGCTATAGGTTTTGACCTATGAGCGAAACGTGTGCCGTTTTGGTTTTTCCGCCTTGATTTTTAATACGCATTGCGATTGTTTATTATTGTAGGTACCTTCGCGTGGATTCCGAGGCGACGGAGGGTAGCGTCATCGACTTCGGCAAGCAAGAAGCAAGGTGACTGGATTTATATCCACGGGGGAAGTCGGGTGGATGGCGCACAGCACCCCCGCAAAGTTTTGATGGAAAACCGATTTATAGAATATGGTTAGGAAACCTAGATTAAGAAACTAGGGTAAGAATGAGGTAGCTATGAAACCATATTAGAAACTAGAGGATAGTTAGAACTGATGTGTTACTACTATCATAGGATGACATTTAGCGATATTGCCGTTTAGGGTACTGTAGGACTAGATTGTCGATGTAAATGCATCACCCGAACCATACCTTTTTCTAAAATCAAGAGTCGTATGTATCTTTTAAATTTATACCTTGAGAGATGTTATGGATTTTTAAATGATATCTTTTATTAAAAAACACCGTAACCCCTATTTTCAAAACTACGATTCACTTCTTTAAAAATCTGATTCCATGGTTCGGGTATGTGTATGTTAAATTAGATACTTATACTTATTAGAGATTGAATGTTTATGTAAATTCGATTTGTTGTGTGATATAAATGCGATGAAAGAATATAAAACGGATATGTTGATAAGATGATATGATGATATGTTGGTATACGGATGCGAGTCGATCGAGATGATTTATACCCTGTCGGTCCCCTGATATGAGATTATTGCGGATACGACCTGGGACATAGGTATATATATATATATATATATATATAGAATGTTGTGAATCATGGATGATAGGCCATACATGATATTAGGCCGTACCCTCATTTGTCTTATAGGATGATAGGATCCCTATTAGCTTAATGCCGCCGTACGATGATTTTCCGTGCATGATGAGTTTGACATGATGATTGATCCTTACTCTTGACTAGAGGTTGTCGTACGATGGATCATACCGTATGCAGTGTTATTAGGCTGTATGCCGATTGATAGATTTCCCCGACTCGGTCATATTAGATACCTATACCCGTCAGTATTTGCATATGATTACCTTATACTGCATTTATATTATTCTCATTGCCTTGCTTATACCTGTGATAGTACACCTACACCATTATCGATGATGCGTATGTTACACGTACACTGATTGTAGGCTCAAACACTTCATCATCGATAATTGCCATGTCAATACACAGTAGGATTAATGCATCATGATATGACTCTTCGCATAACATGCTCGCAAACATCAACATTGATATATTCATACTTGCGCACATACACATTGTATATCCACATTGGTGCACATAAACATTGATATATTCATACTTGCGCACATACACATTGTATATCCACATTGGTGCACATATACATTGATATATTCATACTTGCGCGCATACACATTGTATATCCACATTGGTGCACATATACATTGATATATTCAAACTTGCGCACATACACATTGTATATCCACATTGGTGCACATATACATTGGTATATCCATACTTGCGCATATACATATTTGTATATCTATATTGGTGCACACCTACATTGGTACATCTATACTTGCGCATTTATATATTGTACCTACATAGATCACTGGTTTTATTAGGAGATTGGGAACCGCAGGATTTATTTTAAAAACTGGAGTCATTTAAAAGTGCGGTATTCCCTCAATATGTTATATTACTGTTCCATGTTGCATGATGTATTGATATGCTTACATTTCTGTTATATGTCACATACATCATGCTTTACGCTTTTACGTATTGAGATATGTTGTTTTCATAAGATTTCTGGATTTGAGAACCGTGGCTATTTCAAAAGAAAGCATGTATTGTTTTAAAAACCCGGTTTCTCTTGATATGATATTTCAGTGCGTCCACTATGTGTTTTCTCGGTTCAGCGAGTGGCATGTGAAACCCGATTCGAGGAGCGGTAGGCACCGTCTGCGTGTACATTGTGGACCCGATGAGGTTGTAGGGTTCCTAGGCACACTATAGAGGACTCACAAGGCATCAACCATGCCAATTTCAAATTTTATGGGTGCCGAGAAACCCTAATACGGATCGTTAACTAGAAATTTAGGCGAAACAGTAAACTAGTTAACAACTTAACTAAAGGAGAGAGGCTACAACCTATGTAGATCCGGTTCTCCACTTCCTTAGCTCCACGTAGGCGTCCTCTCGCTGTCCATCTCGAATCCCGAACTCAAACGTCGGCTTCATCGGAGAATAGGGCGGACTAGGTCGTCGGCTTCGTGCCGAAGATGATCTACGTCGAGGCATCACAAGTTCAAGCTCCGACTTCACAAAGTTGTGAAACTTATGAAGAGAACACCCAAAACAACTTGGCAAGAGGTAGAGGGTGATGAAATAGGAGGTGGGTTCACTTTAGAATTGGATTTCACTCACTTTTGCTCAAGTTGCCATTGATGGGCTTAAGCTTTTCTTGAAGAAGAAGATGATCAAGAAGAAGAAAGAATATGATAAGTGATTTAAAATGAAAAAGAAAACAATACTTATCATATCCTAACTAAGGTTAAGTGTAGAGAATATACCATGGTTACTTGGATGAGTTAGGGTTAAGCATGAAGACAAGAATGGTTGCATAAGTCAAAGCTTCATGAAGCTTCAATAAGAGACAAAGAAAGCCACCATTCTCATCTAAACCTTTTCTAAATAAATAAACAAATAAATAAATAAAAAGGCAAAACCCTAATCATCTCTTAACCATGGTTTAATTCTTCACACTTAACCAAATGAGCAAGTATCATCAAACATGATACAAAGATGTGCACAAAAGTATATCACATATACAACATGTACATCAAGTGAGAAAATCCATTTAAAGTGAACCAATACCAGTTAATGCAAAGTAATATATCAAATATATAATTATACATTAAATCATTAAATCAACACTTGATTTAACGATCCGGTCATATCGCATATAACCGACTAGTATCCAATGTATCGGCTTATCGAATCAATCCTTGATTCGATATCTAGGTTATATCGCATATAACCAATCGATACGTTCATCGCGAGAATGAAATACGGTATCACATACACGCATTATTCTCTCTCCCGTACATATCTCATATGCGCTCCTATTTCGTTTCGCTTGAGCCAGGAAACCTCTGTGTAGGACTCTTAAGACTCGTCAATACGCCGGTAGCAGATGATGATCATATCAAGCACCCACAAGCCGCAAGCGGTCTGCTAAACTTAACGGCCATCCGGGTATTGAGCGATCAGAAGATCGACGAGCTAGCCCGCTCACACTCCTGTGAATCCAACCAGTAACACTTACCGTACAGTCCGGTCTGTTCGTCTGATATGTCGCATATCAAATCTGGGGGTGGTAAACGTCAGACCCCAATAACCGATAAGTCGTGCCGATGTGAGGCTCATAACGGGTCGAGAAACTACTGGTAACACTTACCAGCAAATCTCTGATCAGCCCTGGCCAGGGACTTCCCTGTTACGGCCAATCAAGCACAGCGCAACATCAACCCCCAATACCGGGAGAGACGAAACCCCTCCTATCGCTCATTGCCTCCATGTGACTCGGGACTGTACCCAAAGACCACCGTTTTGCACGCCCTCATGGACGTGGTAAGGTGGAGATCAAAGCACAGTGGGAATCACACAAGACTCTATGATGATCTCGGGTCTACAGACTAACCTGTACAAGTGTCACCTGAGAACTGCCATCTGACGTGAGGTATAATACCATCTGGGAGTTCTCGGTGAGTCCGTCCAGTGTACCCAGTCTCCACTGAGCACCCGTATACCATCTCTGATGTCAAACACCAATGGATATGGGATCATCCACCGCCCATCTCATGGGTCGAGAAGCGTATACGCTAGTCTACACTGGTATATCGATGCCCCGTCTCGATACACCCACGACTAGGGACCATGAAGGATGTACTTATGGACTACCATGTCCCCACTAGTATGATCTGCATCATAGTCCAGGTAGTCAAGTACACATCCTAAGGGCTTTATCAACATGTAACTATAAGACAGTTTAAAGAGACAAGTGTACATGTTAAGATAAAGAGTAACCAGATAGCATACTATCATATCGAGCAAGAAAGTCATCTCTATATATGTCCAAGTATCCAATATAATATACATCATCTGTACAATACTGGCCTCTAGGGCATACATACAACTAACAGAGGTACCCCGGGGCAAGAAGACTCGTATATGTTAGACGGTGAGCCCGGCAGGGGAGCACTACCTACCGGTGATAGTATTTGGACTCGACGGTTATCCGGAGGATACCGACCGGAGAAGCGAGATGGATATGAGGGCCGTCCAGGGTGTGCGGCACCTGAGGGCCAATCTGAGGATACGGCGCCTGAGATATATGAGGATTTACGTGTCGATGCTGGGTACGGTTTTCATGATGTTTTCGAGTGTCGATGCTAGGCACTTAGGTTCCATGATTTGATGTGTCGGGAGGGACACCGTTGATATATATCCTCATACTTTCATGCATACTCTTTTATGATATTTACGTGCATACATACCTTGATATTATGAGTGGACGAGATCCACATGCATACATACCTTGATTATGGTTGGACGAGATCCATATACATGTATTGATTATTACAGTTGGATGTTATCCGCATGCATAGAGATATTGACTACCTTGTAGGCACATACAGACCCGGTCACCCTAGATATCATAGTATTACCTTTATGATATAGTTGACCTAGAAGTCGTTGTTTATTCGATTTCTAACAGTTGATATTTTTCTACTCAAGTGTTGGCGACTCACGCCCGTTGTGCCACAGTTCTTGCAGGTTGACCGCTTGGATCAGTAGCGGCATCGCTGGCACACAGTTACATTCGGGTGATTTGCATTGATAGGTGGGACATTTGTATCGTACCCACTCTTGTATCTATATTTCTTATTGTATCTAGTTAACTCCATCAATCAAAACTTGTAAATTGTATAAGTAATGAGACTTAGTGGGATTGTGGTTGCGAGGCTTAGAGCGAGGGGTTTTTCGCTACTTGTGATTTATATGTCTTGCTTTTCTTTATCTTTTGTGGTGAACTTCGCCGTTGGGCGTCGTATACTTATTTATATTTTCTTGCGTGGTTGTGATCTGCCGTTTGGCGAAGAGCTAGCACTCGCTTGGGGATGCCATTATCATTATTATGTATTTGTGGTTTTGGATCAAAATATACAAAGGAGGTGCTGCCGAAATTTTTAAAAGACGAAACATGTTTTCTAACTAGTAAATTTCACTTGCATCATTCATGTTCCTTTTCAATGCATTAAGAAAACTTGATTTCATTATACCTTTATTTAAAACTTCACCTCCTTTATTTTTCTTAAAAGGTTTAGATTTTTGGGTTTCAGCTTACTTGAATTCCGTTATGCCTTTAGACGTTGCGTGATTCAAGTGCTGGTCACGAGCTAATATTTCGGGTCGTGACACGTTACAAGCTATATAAGGTTTATGAGAGGCTCTGATACCACTGTAACTCGATGTCGCGCACCCCACGTGTTCACGGGGAGGAGGAATTTGCAAAAAATGATTTTTACGAGCTTCACAACACCGACTAGAACCAAGGATCGTCCATAAACCCTAGCTAGCAAACTACTTGAGGTTTAACTACTCGGATACGAAGTTATACCTCATGATACATGTCCTTCGGGTCTTCATCGCTGTCCTCTTCCTTGTCGTAGGCTCCAAAGATCGATCCGGATCATGGCTTCTTCGACGGCCTCCTCGAGTCAAAGACGATCCAACCGAGAGTCTATAGTTCGAGATCCACCCCATAACAGAGGTAACTAGGGCAACAAGCTTGCTAAACATGATGGCCTAGATGATGTAGAGTGTGAAGATAGATTTATTTGTCACATGAAACCCTAGAATTCTCAACACATGAAAGATTTTAGGGATTTGATGTGAGGAAGAAGAAGAGAGCTAGCTTGAGGAAAGAGAAATTATTTTTGATAATCATAAAGATAATGTGAGATGGCTACTTTGACTTGACTATAAGCATGGCATGAAAAATATCTCATCAAAATATCCAGGTCACAAAAATATTTAAGTCAAATAGTCAAACTAATTCAAGTGGTCAAACCAAGTCAAATAGTCAAATAAAGTCAAGTAGTCAAAACAAGTAACCATGCCTCCATTATCATTTACAAAAATAACAAATACTTTCCTCCACCTCATAATCGTTTTAATCAAGTCAATTGTCAAAACACTAATGAGGTGTTTCTTTCTATGCCCCTCTCATCCGTATATACATACCCGCATTCGTGTTCCGAGAAACACGAATACTAAGAGACGAAACTGGTCCATCAATATAATATTAGGATCCGGCTTAACCCAAAGCCCACTAGTATTATTTGCCCGAACATCATACGTGCACAAGTGCACGTAAGTGATCGACGCCCTGCCGTAAAACCATACGGCCTCTACACCTTTTGCTCGGTGCAGGGAAACTCTCTATGTGGGACTCTAAAGACTCGACACTACGCTGGCTGAGGGTTTAACCATAGGCCGCAAGCGGTACTGGCTGCACGTAACGGTCCCCAGGTAGATGTCGATAAGAAGGCCGATGTGGAAAACCCATCCGAACTCCTACTGAGCCTGAATGTAACAATCTCCATACAGTCTGGTCTGTTCGTCTAAGAGTATCGTATATTGGGCCTAGGGGGCGATAATCGTCAGACCCCTGATAGCGCAATAAGTCATGTCGGAGTGTAGCCAAAAACACCCAAAGAAACTACTGGAATACTTACCAGTAAATCTCGCTTTCCCTGGCCAGGGACTTTGTGTAATGGCTCTCCGAACACAGCACGATATCAACCCCTGATATCGGGAGAGACGAATCCTATCTAACAGCCACTGCCTCCAAGTGCTTCGGGACTGCACCCAACTACTACGTGTTTGCATGACTCCTTTAAGCCGTGGTAGGATAGTAATCAAAGTACAATGGGAACACACTCGAGGCGAAGTAGCAGTGTCAAGTCGACGGATTAAGCTGTACTCATGTCACCTAGGAACTGCTACCCGACGATAGGTATAATACCAACCAACAGTTCTTGACGAGTCATGTCCAGTGTACTCGTAACCTAACAATCACCTGCATACTATCTCCAGTACGACATACTAATGACTGTGGGACAGACCATCTCCCCTACTAGGATGAGAAGTGTATACACTAGTCTGCTCCGGAGTATCGATGCCCCGTCTTGATAATCCTACGACCAGGGACCTGTATAAGGATATGCTTATAGATTACCCAGCCCCCACTAGTGTGACTTCAATCACAACGCTGGTAATCAAGCAAAGATCCTAAGGGCTCTACTAATATGTATAAGTGATATGCTAAAAGAAACGCATGCACATATTGAAGTAGAAACAAACCAGGTAGAAAACTATCATTTTGAGCAAGTCTGTCAATACAACTGTGAATATCCCAAGCTTCCATTAAGTAATATACAAACCAGTATGATACAATAATGGCCTCTAGGTCATATACACTAACACGATATACCAATACATGGCCCTAGTGCAAGTAGGGGATTATTAGTGTATATGCCATAGAGGCCATTATTGTATCATACTGGTTTGTATATTACTTAATGGGAGCTTGGGATATTCACAGTTCTATTGACAGTCTTGCTTAAAATGGTAGAATGCTACTTAGTTTGTTTCTACTTCAATATGTGCATGCATTTCTTTAAGCATATCACTTATACATATTAGTAGAGCCCTTAGGATCTTTGCTTGATTACCAGCGTTGTGAAGGAAGTCACACTAGGGGGGCTGGGTAATCTACAAGCACATCCTTATATAGGTCCCTAGTCGTAGGATTATCAAGGCGGGGCATCGATACTCCGGAATAGACTAGTGTATACGCTTCTCATCCCAGCAGGGGAGATGTTCTGTCCCACAGCCATTAGTACGTCGTACTGGAGATAGTATGCAGGTGCTCGTTAGGTTACGAGTACACTGGACCTGACTCGTCGTCAACTGTTGGTTGGTATTATACCTATCGTCGGGTAGAAGTTCCCAGGTGACATGAGTGCAGCTTAATCCGTCGACTTCACACTACTACTTCGCCTCGAGTGTGTTCCCACTGTACTTTGATTACTATTCTACCATGGTTCAAAGGAGTCGTGCAAACACGTAGTAGTTGGGTGCAGTCCTGAAGCACTTAGAGGCAGTGGCGGTTAGATAGGATTCGTCTCTCCCGGTATCGGGGGTTGATATCGTGCTGTGTTCGGAGAGCCATTACATAAAGTCCCTGGCCAAGGCAAGCGAGATTTACTGGTAGGTATTACACTAGTTTCTCAGGGTGTTTTTGGCTACACTCTGGCACGACTTATTGCGCTATTAGGGGTCTGATGATTACCGCCCCTAGGCCCGATATGCGATACTCTTAGATGATCAGACCGGACTGTACGGAGATTGTCACATTTAGGCTCGGTAGGAGTTCGGATGAGTTTTCCTCATCAGCCTTCTTATCGAAATCTACCTAGGGAACGTTACGTGCAGCTAGTACCGCTTGCGGCCTGTGGTTAAACCCACTGCCAGCGTAGTGTCGAGTCTTTAGAGTCCCACATAGAGAGTTTCTCTGCACCGGGCAAAAGGTGTGGAGGCCGTATGGTTTTACGGTAGGGCTTTGATCACTTACGTGCACTTGTGCGCGTATGATGTTCGGGCGGATAATACTAGTGGGCTTTGGTTTAATCCGGATCCTAGTATTATATTTATGGATTAGTTTTGTCTCTTTGTATTCGTGTTTCTCGGAACACGAATGCGGGTATGTATATACGAATGAGAGAGGCATAGAAGGAGACACCTCATTAGGGTTTTGACCATTGACTTGATTAAAACAATTATGAGGTGGAGGAAAGTATTTGTTATTTTTGTAAATGATAATTGAGGCATGGCTACTTGTTTTGACTACTTGATTTTGTTTGACCATTTGACTTGGCTTGACCACTTGACTTGGTTTGACTATGTGACTTAGATATTTTTGTGAGATATTTTATGACCTAGATATTTTGACGAGATATTTTCATGACATGCTTGTAGTCAAGTCAAGATAGCCATCTCATATTATCTTTATCATTATCAAAAATCATTTCTCTTTCCTCAAGCTAGCTCTCTTCTTCTTCCTCAGATCAAAACCCTAAAAGCTCTCATGTGTTGAGAATCTTAGGGTTTCAAGAAACAAATAAATCCATCTTCATACTTTACATCATCTAGGCCATCAAGTTTAGTAAGCTTGTTGCCCTAGTTACCTCGGTTTTGAGGTAGAGCACAGACTATAGACTCTCGGGTGGATCGTCTTTGACTCGAGGAGGCTGTCAAAGAAGCTACGATTCAGATCGATCCTTGGAGCCTATGACGACGAGGAGGACAGCGGAGAAGACCCGAAGGACTTATATCATAAGGTATAACATTCTTTCCGAGTAGTTAACCCTCATGTAGTTTGCTAACTAGGGTTTATGGACGATCCTTGGTAATAGTTGATGTTGCGAAGCCCGTAAAAATCATTTTTTAAAAATTCCGCCTCCCCGCAAACACGTGGGGTGCGCGACATCGACTTACAACTGCGGTGTCGATCGCGTAGTCCGTAGCAACTAACAAAACGCGGACTAAACGGGCACTAGGGTCCCTAGTCCAAGCGGAAATACACTAAATGAGTTTAGTGCAGTCAAAGTGTAGAATGTGAGGGTAAGAAAACGAAAGTGGAGAAAAAATTAGGTGAAGGTGGTAAAAATGGCGAATTTGTGTTTGTTTCGTATGAATGAGAAAATGAAACGACAGTTCAACAAACACAATCACAAATGCACAGTCACAAATGCACAATCAATAACTAGACTAGGATTTTCTAAGTCCACTAGACTTGCTCCTAACTGTTCCAAAGCGACAAATTGTGAGATAACCCTCAAATTCCCTCTTTACAGCCAGTTGTGGCCAGGTAAGCACAAGTGAGGTAAGAAGGGTTCCGCTGATGAATCACCGTGAGACGGGCCTTTTAAAGTTACCTCCTCATTTGTCTAGCCTAGGCACCACAAAAGTCATGTTTAGATAAACGAACGAATGCCCACAATCTTCCTTTGTCCTATCAAGCGCGATAAGTCCTTAGTTGGCTCAGTCTAGATATTTTTTATTAAGCTTGAGGTGACACTTATGCAATTAGTGATTTCCGGGGTCTTAGGAAGGGTGATGAAATTCCCACCCAATCTGAATTGGTGTTATAGCCCCTTAATTCCGTATTAATAATGCAGTGCGCAAATCAACAAAGTTTTGTTATCAAACAATCAATCAATTTTTCTTTTACTTTAAATGTGGCGCTGCAACAAATACGGTTAGTTTTTCTTTGGCTATTGCGGCGATGTTGCAAAGAATCATGCAATGATAGGAATAGTGGAGTGTCGGATTTGAGAAATGAAAGTTTAGAAAAATACATATCAAAAGAGTTGAGTTTAAGAAAATCGTGTCGATATTTGCCTCCGAGTGTTTGAATGGTACGTTTGCGCGGGTCAAACTATTCGAGTCTTTGGCACTAAGTGTTCAATCTCCTTATACTTGAAAACTCCCCTTGTTCCGCACGATCGCTGCTCGTCAATCCGTCAAATCTGTAAATGTCGGAAAAATATGGATATTTGAGCTAGAAAGCGATATAGATAGCCAAAGTGATGAACACAAATAATTAAGAAAATCAAATAATAAAAATGGGATACTAACAGAACATTTGAGGCAACAAAAAAAATAATTTTTCAAAAACCCACAACAGAGCCAGTGAGATCGGGAAATATCAATATCTCGCCGGTCTATTTTGCAAATTTGGTTCTCAAATTTTGTGTGTTTCCTCTGTGTAACAATAGTAATCCATTCATATACTTTGATTTTTATTTTAAATCACAGTGTGTTAGCAGAACAGAAATCCAAAGAACATTCTTGTTTTAAGTTTTCGTGTTGGTTTGAAAAGAATGTGTTTTATTCGTTGAATGTGTTAGAAAGTTAGTTTTTGTAAAAAAATATTCACAAATTAACCCGAGACTACAAGTGTAAAAGCGTTACCGTCTCCCCGACAATGGCGCCATTTGATTGATACGCTTTTACCGTGTCGTATTTAGAAAGAATCTGAAATTATCGCAATCAATAACGGTGTCGCGTGTAGCGAGCCGTGATGAGTACGGGTCGTTCGCAAGGAGATGGTAAGTTTTCAAGCTTGTTTTAACGAGTTAATATCATGTTTTGAGTTGTTGTTTATGCGAAGTGTCGTAACTAGGATATGTTCAATAAAAAGACTTGTTAAGGGTAGTTTTAGGTTAGCTTGCGTGAGAATGATGTTTGCTGGTTCCTTATAGACCCAATTTTTATATTGACACTAAGGCAATAGGAAACAACGTGGATTAGGGAACTTTAAATAAGGTATTTGCGATTTTGAGCTAAATCCATATTCCTTGTCCCTTATCCATCCGTTGATGTCTCTTGAGCTTAGCCTTCGGCAAACCACTTGCAATCCGGTCAAGATTAGGATTCACCGCTATCGTGGTAGGATAGGATGTCTAACGGAGCGGATTTGCGAGTGGTTTGCTTGGAGTTTCAATTGCAAAGTTAAGGTTTTTAAGGTTTTAGCAAAAACATCTCCTAACACAAACTAACCATATTCTATCCTTAACAAGTAAATCGATTACTCACATATATTTACGATCCAAAAATAGAAAAAGAAAAGAGTAAGGAAACATAACAAAAATAGCAAGAAAAGAAAAGCTAAAGTTAGAAAGTTAAGAACCGATCAATTCAATGTGCAAATATCTTCACTTGTTCTTTAATCCCGTACCAATGTGAAATCAAAATACCAAATTTTAAGGTTGCAAGCTCACTTAAGAGCTTGCAAGATCAAAGTAAAGCAATGATTTCACAAGTTCAATGTATGTAGAAAGCAAGACATATGTGATGAAATGAGAACTTTATTGAATTTCAAACAAGATACAACTAATCTTGAAGTCAAGAACCTAAATCTTAAGCTTGCAAGTTTAATGAAGAAGTTGCAAGATCAAGACAAAGGGGCTAGAGCTCAAGAGTTCAAAGGAAAAACAAGTTACAAATTACAAGTGTTCTAAAGAAAAACTAGAGAAAAAGTATCCTTTCCTCTTGCCAATTGATCTGGTATTTATAAGCACAAAAGAAAATTAAACAAGTAATAAAAATAGGATGACAAGACTGCAAGGGATAGACAGAACAAAAATGGGGCTAATTTGGGCTAATAAAACTGGTGGGGCCAGTTTTTGAGAGCATCTCGCCGGGCTTGGTCCGAGTAAGTTGGCTCGTGTTGGTGTGGTGGTCTTATGTGTATTCCACAAGTCTACCGGCGTTGTTTGATTTCTTCATTTCAGCTTGGGTTAAACTCAGTAGTTTTTGTAACATTTCAGAAAAATAAAATATTATTTTTGGGAATTTATATAATTAAAATAATAAATATTATGAATATTTTAATGATGTGGTATAATTATATACCGATAGTTTAGAAAATGTTAGAGAATTAAATTGAATGGTGATTTTTGGAGGGATTTATGTGATTTAGGCAAATTATAAATTTTTATAATTAATTATATACAAGTTTATCCTAAAGTTGATTAATGTTCACTAATCACACATTGATGATGTTTTGTGAATGTGACATGCACCATGTCATATTACACATTTGTTACATTTTTCTACCATGGCCCTTTCTTTTTCATGCATGGCTTTGTTTTAAATGAGAAGAAGAGATAAAGAAAAAGAAAAGAAAATAAAGGAAAAAGAAATAGAATAAAGAATTAGGTATGGGCAAGAGAGAGAGAGAGAGGTGAGGGGGGTCATTTGACCCTTGGCTCATGGCTCCCATTTCATCATCTTCGTCTTTTTGTTCTCCCTCTCCTCAACCATGGCTGCCCTCCTCCTCCCACCTCTTCCTACACCTCATATCAACCCCAAAAATGCATCAAAACCTTGCACCCTCTTCACTAAAAATGTACACAAGCTCACTACTAGCATGGGAGACCAAGAAAGATAGGATTTTGAGCACTTGGAGCAACTCAAGAAAATTCTTGAGTTGCCAAATGAGGAAATTCTTTCATCATTCGGGTAGTAATTCAATTACCTTAGCATCTAACTTAGTTTAGAAGTGTTTAAGTGTAGTTTAGTAGAAGCCATACAACCCCTCTAATGTTAGAATTCAGGACAAAACCTGAGACTAAAACCCCTTAACCCAAACTTAGAAACCCCGATATCGGAATATTATAGGAATTGTGATGATATTTATGGATATGCTACGACCCGGGGCACCTGAAAAATATTTAGCGATTACAGTGAATTATGCAGGTGATTTAGAGTATACCCTAAAGAACCGAGGCCCCATCTCCTATTCTTGTCCGCAAATTAATTCTTTTTGACCACAATTTGTGGCCTGGGTGCTTCCAATTAAGTTCGTGCTTAGTCCATAGCTACATTTTCAGAAAATTAGACCAACCCCATATGTAAAATTGGCTGATTTCACCTAGGGTAAAATCTGGAAGTGTTTTATATCGTTTCTGATTTCGGTTTTGCGAATTCTGTAACTTGAACTTGGGTATTTATGTGCTGTCTCGATCGATTGGCGTTTGTAGGTCGATGTCGAAGGTTATTGGTTCTTCTTGCATGCGTATACCATAGGTTTTAACCTATGTGCGTTTCGTGTCCCGTTTTAGTTCTCGTGCGTGATTTCGGTTTACAATATCAAGTGTTATATATGTTGGCACCCTCACGTGGACTTCGAATAGTAAGGAGGAGCATCGCGACATCGACTTCGGCAAGTAAGGATCAAGGTGAGTAGATATATATCTACAGGGGAAGTCGGGTGGATGGCGTATAGCACCCCCGCAGTTCGTACTGTAGCCTATGATATATCATGTATATATACGAATATGTGCTATATGAAACGTTATTAGTTAGCAAGAAAGATTTTAGGAGAGCATGGGTTAGTTTTAGTGTAATTGGTAGGCAACGTTTTAGTTAGTTCTTAGTCGCGAACCCTAGAATAAGGTTGACACACACACACTTGCACACACGTGTTATATTTTGGTTTATATGATATATGTATATATATATATGTATGTATGTGGATGTGTTTCTATAAATATATATATATATACACATATAAGTATACACGTATGATGAGAATAGTATATGATACTTGGAGACAAGTTGATGTGATTGGGCATGATGCCGTGAGATCGGTGATGTGACTTGGGTCGTATTATGAGATACGACATGATATTATAGCGTATCGTTGGGCGATGTGTTTTCATACACACGCGGATATATATTTGTTGATTGTATCGGAATGTACTAGACTTTAGATCAGTACCCTTGATTCAGGAAATGATGATAATGATACCAGATGAATAATAAGTTATATGTGATATTGTCCCGTATCCCGATTTGGGATGCCGTACGATGGATTTTACCGTGCGATGTGGAAGTATGAGGATTGATACACACTCATGACTCGAAGATGCTGTATATATATATATATATTATCGTACGTGACGCTATTGAGGCGGGATCACTGACTATTAGATATATCGACTCGGACTTAGGTGGTTTTCCTTACCCTTTTGATTAGTCTCTTAGCTTTGCCCTATAGTTTACTTAGTAGATGTTAGACCGGGCTCGAGTCATACTTATTTCCAAAAATAACGAATCGTGAGTATTTTAAAGACAGGCCAAGGGATACTACGGATATTTCAAAGGACGTACCGTTTCTTAAAAACACAGTAGCCCCTATTTTCTAAACACCACGATTCACGCTATTTCAAAGGCCAAAACTGTATGGCTCGTATATATAATGTAGATTCTTTATTGTTGCGTTTACTATTCATTTTCCGTATATTCTTGCTATTCGCATCGCATTGCATGCTTAAATATGTTTTATTGTTATTATGAACCCATACTGTCAGGACACCAGCACTATTACCGATGATGCGTCTGTCCACGAACACTAGCTTGTCGGCTCACACACATCATCATCTGTAATTGTCATGTCATGTACACTTTAGAGAGTATTACCTCATTGATATCGCTTATTAGCTGATAGTTCCGATATATCATTGCTGTGCTAGTTTAGATATTGCATTCATTACATAGATACCCGTGCATGTATACATATTCATTGTCATGCAATGTTATGGGGCTTTATGCCGGTAATTCACCGTTTATTTACTCTTGAGATTGGATTTGGATTTCCAGGAGATTTCTGGATTTGGAGAAACCGCAAGGATTTTACAAACTCATTATCATTTTAAAGATTGAAATTTGTGGTTTTCTCGTGATATGATTGAGATATGTCCACCATGAGGGGAGCACTACCTACCGGTTATTTGTGACGCGGCGGATATTCGGAGGATACTGACGTAGTTGTGAGATTTGATGATATGGGCTAGTCCGGATTGCTCGAGCCCGGGGCCAGTCCGGATTGCCGGAGCCCGAGATAGTGAGATTTGATGATATGGGCCAGTCCGGATTGCTGGAGCCCGAGATATCGAGATATTGGGATATATGTTTTGTGTCGATGCTTGACACGGATTCTCTGTTGATTTCTTTGGTGATATTTTTGTTTTATACAGAAATCTGACTGAGATAGGAAAACAGTTTTCTTATTCAAATGTACTCTATTTTCATTCGTATTGCATTCATACATCATATATATGATATGTTGTTAGCTGAGGCACTGACACGAGCACTTGGTATTACACTTATGTATAGATATTTACCCTTGGCATTATTTAGATGCTTGGTAATGTATTCTACTCATGAGTTGGCAACTCACCCCCGTTGTGCCAGAGTTCTTGCAGGTTTTGCCGTACAGGTTTCCTTAGCGACTTTGCTGGCATACTGCTTCCTTCCGGGTGATTGCTTTGGTAGGTGGGTTCACTTGTATCGTGATCACCATTGTACCTTATTTATATTCTGTTGTATCTAGCAACTCCATCAACCAGACTTGTATTAATTTATAGACTTAGAAGACTAGCGTATATTCTTTCGACCTTAGAGTCACGCTTCTATTATTATTGTTTTCTGGCTTCCTTGATGATGTTGGGTTTCGTTTTGAGTTTTGGTTCTCGACCTTCGGCGTTGTATATTATATTGCTTGCGTGGTTGATCCGCCAATTGGCAAAGAGCTAGCTCCCGCTTGGGGATGCCTTTATTCATTATGTATATTATTCATGTTTGTACCCGTTTGGGGCCAGGATTTACAAAGGAAACTCTGCCGAAATTTTTGGAAAAGACTTGAGGTTTTAAAAATGCTTACTATGGCTTATTTTGTTAAAACACTTGCTTTAAAACTAAGTTTTTCCTCCACCCACTTTTTTAAATGGTTTAGATTTCTGGTCTTTTGGCTTACTTGAATTAGGTGGGGCCCTATAGACTTCACATGATTCAAGTACCAGTCACGTGATATTTCGGGTCGAGACAAAGTTGGTATCAAAGCGCTAGATTTAACCTTGGTTCGAGTCTATGTTTGACTATGCGGAGTCTAGGGCGTATATATATTCGTAACCTTGGCTTGACCTTACTGAACTTAGACTTGGTCGAGGGGGTATTAGACCCGAACTTTCGTCGCATAGGTTGACCTTGGTTGATGGAGTAGGTGACTTAAGTAGAGTGACGTATCGTGTGTATGTTCCGCGACATACTTACGATACGCTACTCCGCTTAAGAAGCCTTAGGATGTGCATTTCTTTACACCGTATTATATTCATTCCTATTATCTATCCTCATCGATATCGATTTGTGGTTTTTGTTACCACGATTGCACGGGCAGAGAGAGCTGCGGCTAGAGTTGCAGTCAGCATGAGCTCGTCTTGGACGAGGACTGACTAGGGCATAATTTCGGTGACACACAATTGATAGATGTGTCGTTTTATTGTGTTTTTCATGCCATGAGCGTTTGATGGATTACTTTTACAAAATTTCTCGAACGTGCAGATCAGCACCAGAGGATTGGGCCACTGCAAGAGGCTGGCTAGAATGTGATGACCGTTAATGTATCGTCTATTCTTGAGGATTGAGGCACAGTTCAGCGTGCGAACGAATGAGCCAGTTGCTGCTGCGAATGACAATATATCGCCCCAGATGTTTGAAGCTAATACAGCATGAGTTGTACTTAGAGATATGATCGAAGATCGCTAGTTACCTATAGATGAATGACTAGGACATGTGGTTTGTTGCATACCCCGATGCGTGTTCATCAGATTGATTGATTTTAGCTAGAGGTGACTTCACGCAGGTACGTTGAGAGTCGATAGAAAACGATCGAATGTCAGAAACCCATTTTTCCAAATTTAAGATATTCGGAAAAATATGCAAGTAATTCTGTGAACCCTTTAGAAGAATGAAACACTAGCTCGACATAATGACCATTGAAGCGCTTTTGAACCTTAGGGTTTGCGGCAGTTCCGCGGTGCCACTAATGAGGCCTGGGTTTGCCCTTCTACGGCTGGTCTATAAGTACTATAGCATGTACTCGATATTATTAAACTGTGCTCCAGTGTTGAGCTCTCGGGGAATTATGGGACTTTGACGAATCGATCGAAAAGTTCGACGTCGTCCAGATATCATGTGATGGGATACATTAATTGGGAGACTCTAGTTATGAGTATAGCCATTGTAGCGCAGTCCATATAGCTACGAAGAGACAAGTCTGAATCAGTCGACATTAGGGAAAAGTGGAGTAAAAGGTTCGTACAAGATTTTGATGAGATGACATTCTACTGCGTTGATATCAGAGATGTGATACGCATGCAGATGCGTTAAATGTCGATATATCTTCCAGAAGGAGTCGTGATGAGTACGCAACCGTTCCGGAACAAGAAATAGATTTTGTAAAGGGTGATAACTTCCGGGAAGTTCGGCAGTAACGAGATTGGGAGAGTCCCCGAAAAGATATTTCTGGAATACTATACGAGAAGATTTGGACACAAGATCGGTCGTATTACGCACACCAGTATGCCAGAGTTCGGCTTCGTCAACGAGACATGTTAGGAGTGACCATGATAGTTGGCCAGAGATCTTTAGAGGATATACCAGAGCGGAACTGTTTCCGTCATCGTTCCATATTGGGCCGTTGAGCCGAGGAGCTATGTAACTAGCAATTCGCAGTGAGAGACGAGAGCCTAAGGGCACCAGACGCCAGGCCATGAACAGGAGGCAAGTAGATATCTTTCTCTGCTAGCTTTGGATGCACCGACACCTTCTTGACTTTGAAGGAAGGATACATCAACGACAGTATTTACGATTTGCGATTTGGTGATTCGAATATCACGTGTCCGTTTATTTGGATTGCGGTATTTTTGTGCAATTTATTTGCATGATTGAGTTTTCATGCACTACAGTTGCACTCGATTTCGATTTGATGTCGTTCGAGATGTTTGATTTTGATTTCACGCATGTGATATGTATGTGATTTGACTTGTGCCTTCGGTGTAGTTTTCATGTACTTTTAGTACTTTGATTCGATTTTATGCACGCTGATGCACGTAGTTGTGAGATTTTATACCACGGTATACCTGATTTGGATTGAAGCTCATTGTATACCGTTGAATTCGAGTGTGATATTCGATATATGTTTTCGTGCACCTTGTGCACTTGAGTTGGATTCTTGCGCATACTTGGCGCGCTTGATGCGATTTTGGTGCACACTAGATGCACGAAATCGAGATTTTTCGTACATATCAGATGCACTTAATATTGTTGTCAGGCACACTCGTTGCCCTTGACCGGTGTTTTCGTGCACACTCGTTGCAATTAGTTTTGGTTTCTGTGCACATGTATGGCATATTCAGTGATTTCGTTTTCTGTGTGCACCAGACGCACGTGGCATTCTGATATACATTTTGGGATTGATTTCTTTTGGAGCAGTATGTTTTATGATATTTACTATTTGGTATAGTAGCTGAGAAGGACTAGTCCGAGGACAGCACCTGAATATGTTTTTGCATATATCGATAGTTATCGAAGGGATTTCCAAAAAGGAGCTATAGTCTCAGTATTTACCTACGTGCCCGTGATGACACGAAACATGTTACAAAGGAAACCCTTCTAAATTATTTTCAAAATGGCAGGACGTGTATGTTAAACAAAGGATATATATATATATATAGTTATTTTCTTATAATAAACATCCGCCACATGTGCTGTGATACATGCATCGCACAGTGATTTGAAAAAAGGTTTGGCATGCATTTCTTTCCAGATGTTTTGACGAGTTTACAATGATGCGTACTACGTACCTGTTATAGTTTTGATGTATATCATGTTGGTTTTCGTATTGGACTTTTACATTGGTGTCTTCACCATAACGCCGATGATTGCGTGATACTTGACGGGGTTTTGATTTTGAGTTATATACTCGTTTTTCATGCGCATGCATTGCGCTACGACATGTTTTATATATGTATGATTTCGGAGCCCCGACGACTTGATCATTTTACTGAAATGTTTTAGTATTTGAGGGATTTAAATTTAAATTCGGGGACCGAATTTATTTAAGGGAGGAAGACTGTAACATTTCAGAAAAATAAAATATTATTTTTGGGAATTTATATAATTAAAATAATAAATATTACGAATATTTTAATGATGTAGTATAATTATATACCGATAGTTTGGAAAATGTTGGAGAATTAAATTGAATGGTGATTTTTGGAGGGATTTATTTGATTTAGGCAAATTATAAATTTTTATAATTAATTATATTCAAGCTTATCCTAAACTTGATTAATGTTTACTAATCACACATTGATGGTGTTTTGTGCATGTGACATGCACCATGTCATATTACACATTTGTTACATTTTTCTACCATGGCTCTTTCTTTTTCATGCATGGCTTTGTTTTAAATGAGATGAAGAGATAAAGAAAAAGAAAAGAAAAGAAAAAGAAATAGAATAAAGAATTAGGTACGGGAAAGAGAGAGAGAGAGGGGTGAGGGGGGTCATTTGACCCTTGGCTCATGGCTCCCATTTCATCATCTTCATCTTTTTCTTCTCCCTCTCCTCAACCATGGTTGCCCTCCTCCTCCCACCTCTTCCTACACCTCATATCAACCCCAAAAATGGATCAAAACCTTGCACCCTCTTCACTAAAAATGTACACAAGCTCACTACTAGCATGGGAGACCAAGAAAGATAGGATTTTGAGCACTTGGGGCAACTTAAGAAAATTCTTGAGTTGCCAAATGAGGTAATTCTTTCAACATTACCGTAGTATTTCAATTATCTTAGCATCTAATTTAGTTTAGAAGTGTTTAAGTGTAGTTTAGTGATGGTTGAAAATTCCAAGAAAAGGTTAGGGGATTTTATGAGTTGTGAAGTGTAAATTGAGGTTAGTAAAGGCCATACAACCCCTCTAGTGCTAGAATTCAGGACAAAACCTGAGACTAAAACCCCTTAACCCAAACTTAGAAACCCCGATATCGGAAAATTGTGTGAATTTTGATGATATTTAGGGATCTGCTACGAGCCGGGGCACCTGAAAAATATTTAGCGATTACAGTGAAGTGTGCAGGTGATTTGGAGTATACCCTAAAGACCCGAGGCCCTATCTCCCATTCTTGGCCGTAAATTAATTCCTTATGGCCTTCATTTGCGTCCTGGGTGATTCCAATTAGGTTCGTGCTTGGTCCATAGCTCCATTTTCAGTAAATTAGACCTACCCCATATGCAAAATTGGCTAATTTCACCTAGGGTAAAATCTGGAAGTGTTTTACATCGTTTTTTATTTCGGTTTTGCGAGTTCTGTAACTTGAACTTGGGAATTTATGTGTTGTCTCGATCGATTGGCTTTTGTATGTCGATGTCGAGGGTTATCAGTTCTTCTTGCAAGCGTAGACCATAGGTTTTAACCTATGTGCGTTACGTGTGCCGTTTTAGTTTTCGTGCGCGATTTCGGTTTACAATACCATGTGTTATATATGTAGGCACCCTCGCATGGATTTCGGATAGCAAGGAGGAGCATGGAGACATCGACTTCGGCAATCAAGGATCAAGGTGAGTAGATATATATCTACGGGGGAAGTCGGGTGGATGGCGTATAGCACCCCCGCAGTTCGTACTGTAGCCTATGATATATCATGTACATATACGAATATATGTTATGTGAAACGTTATTAGTTAGCAAGAAAGATTTTAGGAGATCATGGGTTAGTTTTAGTGTAATTGGTAGGAAACATTTTTAGTTAGTTCTTAGTCGTGAACCTTAGAATAAGGTTGGTACACACACACTTGAACACACGTGTTATAGTTTGGTTAATATGATATATGTATATATATATGTATGTGGATGTGTTGCAATATATATATATATATATATATATATATATATGTATGTATGTATGTATGTATGTATGTATGTTGATGTGTTGCTATACACACACACATACGTATACACGTATGATGAGGATAGTATATGATACTTAGAGACGAGTCGATGTGATTGGGCTTGATGTCGTGAGATCGGTGATGTGATTTGGGTCGTATTATGAGATACGACAAGATATTATAGCAGATTGTTGGGCGATGTGTTTTCAGACACACGCAGATATATACTTGTTGAGGGTATCGGAATATACTAGACTTTAGATCAGTATCCCTGATTTAGGATATGATGATAATGATACCAGATGAATAATGAGTTATATGTGATATTGACCCTACCGCGATTTGGGATGCCGTACGATGGATTTTACCGTACGATGCGGAAGTATGTGTAGGGTTCCTAAGCACTCTTATGAAGGTTCATAAGGCATCAACCATGCCCGAATAAAATTTTAGACGTGCCGAACAACCCAAAGCCGGGATCTTTGCTAGATTATTAGGGTTTAACATGCAAGTAAACATCTTTACCACTAAGTGTGAGGGATTACAACCTTTGTAGTCCGCTCCTTCGCTTCATAAGCTCCGAGTAGAAGTCCCTTTGCCGCGATCCACGATCTCCCGGACTTAAGAAAGGCGTCACGATTCGAATGATCCATGATAGCTTGTAGTGTTCCGTTTCTCCGATGATCTACGTCGAAGTTGCTATAACTCAAGCTCTCTCACTCTAATGAGGTGAACACCCTAATCTAATGGGCTAGATTAGATGAGGATGATGGAGTATTATTTATGCTATCTTTTTATATCAATTTCTCACAAGAAATCATCACAAAATGAATAACTAGTGAGCTTTCTCAAAGCTCAAAAGAGAAGAAGATGATGAAAAAGAGTTAATCCTTTTGTGATGAATAATAGAAATGAATATATCATTGATCATGGAACCATGGTCAAGGATGACAAGGATAACCTTTGTAGAGAATAAACTAGGGCTAGGGTTTGGTTAGGTTAAAGAATGAGTCATAAGATAATATCAACCATAATATCTTACACTTGACAAAAGGAAAGCTTCTAGATGGTGCAAGAAGGAGCTAACCCTAATCAAACCCTAACCTTGCTTAATCTCCACTAAACATGTGTAGGGTTCCTAGGCACTCTAATGAGGTCTCACAAGGCATCAACCATGCCAATTTCAAAAATTACAAGTGCCGGGAAACCCTAATACGGATCGTTAACTAGAATTTTAGGCGAAAGATGCAACTAGTTAACAACTTAACTACAAGAACGGAAATACAACCTTTGTAGATCCGGTCCTCCACCTCCATAGCTCCGCAATGAAGTCTCCTCGCTGTCCAAATTGAATCCCGGGCTCTAGCGTCGGCTTCATCGGAAAAATGGGCGGGCTAGGTCGTCGACTTCGACGCCGAAGATGATCTACGTCGAGGCATCACAAGATCAAGCTCCCACTTCACCAAGTCATGAAACTTGTGAAGAAAACACCCTATACTACTTGGTAAGAGGCAGAGGATGAAGAAATAGGAAGTGGGTTCACTTTAGAATTGGATTTCTCACTCTTTTCATCAAGTCACCATTGATGGTTGCAAGCTTCTTCATCTTGAAGAAGAAGAAGAAGAAGATCATGATATGATTAGTATTATCCAATAGAAAATAAAAATAATACTTATCATATATCAACCATAGTTAGGTGTAGAGAATAAACTAGGGTTAGGTTGAATGGTTAGGGTTAAGCATGAAACAAAAATGGTGGACTTTTTCAAAGCTTCAAGAAACTTCAACTACAAAACAAAGCAAGCCACCATTTCTCTTTTATGCCAAATAAATAAATAAATAAATGAATGAATAAATAAAAACAAAACCCTAACCATTACATAACCATGGTTTAATGTAAACATACACCCAAACATGCATGTATCATCAAACATGGTACAAGCAAGTGCACAAAAATATATCACATATACAATGTGCACATCAAGTGAGAAAATCCATTTAAAGTGAACAAATATTAGTTAATGCAAAGTAATATATCAAATATATAATTATACATTAAATCATTAAATCAACACTTGATTTAACGATCCGGTCATATCGCATATAACCGACTAATATCCAATGTATCGGCTTATCGAATCAATCGTTGATTCGATAACTAGGTTATATCACATACAACCATTCGATACATTCATCGCGAGAATGGAATACGGTATCACATACACGCATTATTCTCGGTCCCGCACATATCTCATATGCGCTCCTATTTCGTTTCGCTTGAGCCAGGAAACCTCTGTGTAGGACTCTAAAGACTCGTCAATACGCCGGCAGCAGATGATGATTATATCAAACACCCACAAGCCGCAAGCGGTCTGCTAAACATAACGGCCACCCGGGTATTGAGCGATCAGAAGATCGATGAGCAAGCCCGCTCATACTCCTGTGAATCCAACCAGTAACACTTACCGTACAGTCCGGTCTCGTCGTCGGATATATCGCATATCTCGCCTAGGGGTGGTAAACGTCAGACCCCAATAGCTCGATAAGTCGTGTCGATATGAGGTCTATAATATTTCGAGAAACTACAGGTAACACTTACCAGTAAATCTCAGCAACCCTGGCCAGGGATTTTCGGTTATAGCCAATCGAACACACCGCAACATCAACTCCCTATACCGGGAGAGACGAATCCCCTCCTATCGCTCATTGCCTCCATGTGATTCGGGACTGTACCCAAAAACCACCGTTTTGCACGCCCTCTTAGACGTGGTAAGGTGGAAATCAAAGTACAGTGGGAATCACACAAGACTCTATGACGATCTCGGGTCAACAGACTAGTCTGTACCAGTGTCACCAGAGAACTGCCATCTGACGTAAGGTATAATACCATCTGGGAGTTCTCGGCGAGTCCGTCCGGTGTACCCAGTCTGTACTGAGCACCCGTATATCATCTCTGATGTCAAACACCAATGGATATGGGATCATCCATCGCCCATCTGTATGGGTCGAGAAGGTATACGCTAGTCTACTCTGGTATATCGATGCCCCGTCTCGATACACCCACGACTAGGGACCTTGAAGGATGTACTTATGGACTACCATGTCCCCACTAGTATGATCCGCATCATAGTCCAGGTAGTCAAGTACTCATCCTAAGGGCTTTACCAACATGTAACAGAGAGACAATCAGTGTACACGTTAAGGTAAAGAGCAACCAGATAGCATACTATCATGTCGAGCAAGAAAGTCCTCCCTATATATGTCCAAGCATCCACTACAATATACATCCTATGTATAGTAATGGCCTCTAGGGCATACATATAACTAACAATCTCCCACTAGCACTAGGGCCATCTGATAGCAGTGGTTGTAGTATCTCATACTCAACCATCCCATAAAAGTCTCTCTCTGGGAAAAGGCCTTTGTGAGTGGATCCTCCGTGTTGTCCTCTGAGTCTACTCTCCTAACCTCGATCATCCTGGAGATCAACCATCTCCATGATCAGGTGATACTGCCTTAGAATATGTCTGGATCACTGATGGGACGGACGTTCCTTGGCATAAGCCACAACTCCATTGTCACACAATGGGAGGAACTAAGTTCATCTCATGAACAAATATACACCCAGACAGCCACTTTGGTAGCATCTTAAGTAGCGATGTATCCAGTCTTTATCGTCTAGTATGCCACGGTATCTAGCTTGGAACTCTTCCAACATACCGTCCCTTTACTGAGGGTAAAGACAATGCCTGCGACTGATTTTCAGTCGTCCTTATCACCCTGGAACCTTTCCAGTGATTCTCCCCAGGATCAACTGATACTATCTCACTACAACTAGTGAGTCTCTTAACATCCATTTAAATCTATCTCATAGATCCAAAATCCAGGATTTAGGAGGTATCACTTTGATCCTATATGGTGAATCATTGTGATAAGCGGAGATTGAACGAGCGTAGCATAGGAAACTCCTTCCCTATCAAGAGTATGTCATCCACGTACTCTACGAGGATCATCACCATACTCCCTACTACCTTTTTGTATATACAAGGTCCATCTACCATTTTGATGATTTCAAACTGTTTGACTACTACATCAAAACAGATGTTCCAACTCCGCGATGCCTGCTTTAACCTATAAAGAAACTTTTACACGTTTCCGCTGCTCCCATTGTCTACGAAGCCCTATGGCCGTGTACTTATAGACGCCCTTTTCTAAAACATCATTTAGAAAAGCAGTCATGACACCCAACCGCCAGATATCGCAGTCATGGTATGTAGCCGTGGCAAGTAGGATCTGGATGGACTTAAGCATAGCCACTGAAAAAGGATTCATCATTATCCACGCCTGGTCAATGACGAAAATCTTTAACAAGTCTAGCTTTGAAAGTCTTAACTTTTACATGTACACAAAGTAATCTTCTCAAGATATACTTGCTCCTGATGGGGATTTAACCCTTCAGATATAGCAACCAAAGTCCATACTTTGTTGGTGTACATGGATTCCATCTCAGATCGCTAAGCATCCAGCCATTCTTACAGAGTCCCTACTCTCGATGGCCTGCTTGAAACTAGTTGGGTCATCATCTCATGATGCAATCCTCGCTCCCACTGTCATAGAGTAACCGAAATATCTCTCAGGTGGGTGCGGAACCCTACAAGATCGGCGGTGAGGCTGAGGTTCATTGGTAATCTACTGAATCCTTTGGTTCTATCAAATCATCAGCTACAATTTGTATAGCTGGAACATTTCCAGTTCTACATAACAGACCTTGCCTCGAGCTTATCCGGATTTTGCTTTTAGATATAGGCCGGACAACCCCAAATCTTAACTAACTTAAGATATGGGCTCTTCCCATACCAAATCTCATATGGAGTGGTAGGCAACTGATTTGATTCGAACCCTTTTCAATAGGTATGCAGCTTCTCAAGTGCATAACTCCCAAAAGGAAATAGGTAACTCAGTAGTACTCATCATAGAGCACACCTTATCACATAGGGTGTTATTGCTCCGCCCCGATATACCATCGTGCTATGGTGTATACGGAGAAGTAATCCTAAGAGAGAATCTCATTCTCCTTTAGAATAGTCCAGGAATTCCGTGCTCAAGTATTCTCCTCCCTGATCACATCAAAGGACATAATACTTATACCCTTATTGGTTCCCTACTTCTAACTTATATTCTGTGAATATCTCAAAAGGTTCTGACTTGTGTTTCAACGGGAACATATGTCTGAATCTTGAGAGATCATCAGAGAATGTAATGAAGTACAAAGAACCGGTCTTGGCATATGTAGACAGGGGACCATACATACATCAACATGTATCATCCCAAGAGTTCACTATCTCTTTCTCTGTTTCCAGTAAACAGAGGTATGGTCATCTTATCTCTGTGACATGACTGGCAAGTGTCATAAGATGTAAATTCAAACAGATTTTAAATATGCATCTACATGTAACTTCAGCTAGTCGGGTCGCATTGATATGACCTAGTCTACAATGCCTCAAGAAGGATTCGTTCATTTCTGAACTCTTCCTCTTGTGTGTGTTCCATATACTAAGAACTGTAGTTTGATTTAGAACATCAATGCTTTTAGATAACGTGCCTGAACCGATCAACTTTTGATATAGGAAATGTTCAAAACATTATCCATCTATACAAAATTTTATCATTTCTTTACTAATAAAGAGATGGATATGATTTTGTATATCAGGTTCGGTATCAAATAACATTCGTTCAGAATCAATGTATTTGGAATACAGGGTGATAGTGACCAACAGACTTGGCTGCAACACTTGCCCCGTTTTCTGCCTCATGAAACTTATCACCCGTTCTCAGTTCTCTACCTAGCTGTAGCCCTATGTAACAGATTACATATCTGGGATCCTGATCTGGTATCACATACCCAGGACGTAGAGGATACAGAGAAACAGTTCTTTGTGACGAACACACCCGAAGATGATGCATCAGCATGCACTCTCTTCGTTTGGGCGGCACGGGAATTCTGGTAATCCCCAATTTCCAGCTCTGTCTTATAACAATTATAAGTTGGAGCGGGACCAACGTTCCCCAGCTCAGTATAACAAGCGGGTTCGGTCAATATTCCGTATTATTATCTTGATTAAGGCGTGATATGGTCGCTACCTAGAGAGAGAGAGAAGAAAACACTCAGCGTGCGCTCTTGCAAGAATAGATTGGTTTTTATTTTATCTAATCAGGATGGCTCCCACTGCTTTTTATCAAATCTTCCTTCAAACCCTAAAAGGAAAGACTAGCTGGGATTAATTACACACTACAAGTTCGCCAATCTTTCAGCCAGTCCAGTGTCGGTACTTTGAGGGAGGTCCCCCGTGCTTTCGCACGAACCTAATTAATGTAAACCTCGTTTTCCCAGAGGCGTAACCTCGTTAACACCATTCTAGACACCTACTTGATCGGCTAATTGTAATGTGTAAAACTCTCCCAGGAGTAACTCTTACTCGCAGCGGGTATCGGGATCCAACTATCTCATAGAAGGTATGCAATCTCATTGCAAATTTCAACACTTGAAATTCCTGATAATATTTTGCCCCTAGCGTGCTATGACCTTGACGCATGCCAAACAACCCATAGTCCGCTAGTCAAGTTCAACCCGTACATTTTTTGACTGAATTAAACCCACCCACACGACCCTTGACGCATGCCAAACAACACCGTACGAATACCCTAATCCAATCGCATCGTATGCTAGCAGATAAGCACTAGTTAGCTACCGTACACTACGCCTTGACGCATGCCAAACAACCGCAGCACGAATACTAACTAGTACTTATCTGAAATGACGGAGGGCTACGACAGGTTTTTTCTGAAAACCTATTGCGTAATGAACTTGATATCGTTGTAGAATCAAATGATTTTAAAATGGAGTGCTTTTGAGGCTTTTCTAGTTTTGCTAAAGGAGTCACTCCCGGTGAAGGGATCGTCGGTCCTTTCCTCGTCGAATGAGGTACGGGATATATTATATATATCACTGTGCAAAGCAAAAACTCTTAAAAGCAATCAAAAGACAAACCGAGTGTGTAGCATCTGCCAGTTATTGCTAAAGGAGCCACTCCCGGTAAAGGGATCTCGGTCCTTTCCTCATCGAATAAGGTGCAGGATATATCACATATACCGCTGTGCAAAGCAAGAACTGTAGCTACCTGTTTTATTATTGAAATTCGATTCTACAACATCTTTAGGTTTCTTTTTACTTTCATTCATCTCATTAATGAAGTCCCATCATTTAAGTTACCTAAACATCACAGATAAATACGACGTACACTTATGCCATCCGCATTCGCCTCGATGTCCCCTCGTGCACCGTTAGGTTAGGTGACTAACGGCAGAGCAGGGCAGGGCTAGCGCGGGTGTAAAACATAAGTAACGCTTATATAATATATCATATATACTATATATAGTATCTGTCACAGAACATCACATGATCACATCACAGATATCGCAGCAGAAGAAACATATGAAATATTGGATATACTAGGACGTCCGTGTTTTCAATACGAGCCAGTATAAAACACGGATTCCACGGCCGCGATGAATAGCCAAACCCACACCCCTAGACCCCTACGAGAGCGGCAAGCAACCCTACCAATTCTAGGGTTAGGAGACCTGGACTCGACTCCTCGAGTTGGTCTCCCACTAGACCCTAGAACCCGGTCACTTATGCTCCCCTCCTTGGGTCTATCCTAGTGCGGAAAAGTAAATAATATACAAAAGGTGACATCTTCCGCAACCTGGAAGTGCCCCAAATAAAAGAATATTACATACAAGTTTTTACATGAATGAAAATGAAAAATACTCATCTCACATAAAAAACCCCGGCTATTCAAACACGACGATCCAATATAACATATCCAGCAACACATAACATCACATGTCATCAACGTAAGTAAATATGCGCATCCCAATTGTCGTTGACATATAGCAACGAAACCGGCGATATCACATATTACACTTACGGTCACAGAAAAGAAAGTGTAAAACTACAACAGTTGGAATCCGCAACCTCTTTAGACATCGCATGCCTAATCAAATGAAATACTTAGACATCGCATGCCTAATAATTATAAACCCCGCATTTTAGTCTCATTATCGAAAACACTTTTCAATATCAAGTCGGGCAATTCAACAAGATTCCCGACATCCTGATCGAATGCTCGTCGTAAACTTTAGTAGACGGCCGCACCCCCGATACCGTCGACGAAGTGCACCAAGGCGGAACACCGCTGCCGCGAGCACTCGGACGGATGCTTTCGGCGACGGGGTTCTCCTACAGTCACTTGGTCGGGGCTATGGAGTGAGGCTGTCTATTAAGTTTACCCGGCGAGTATCCGCGTAAGCTACGTGATTGCGACGGACTTTTGATCACATCAAAATTCCGTTGCAACCGATCAAGTGAGACTAAAGTGCTATGTTTATAACATTCATTCAGTTATCTCATAACTACCTGTGAATTCCAATTATTGTATCCCATTCCACATAAATAGAAAATGTTAAACTTTCCGATCGAACAATCGAACACCCAAGTTTTCCCGAAACCGCTCAACACATGAAATAAGTTCAAAGACGTTCACTTCATGCCTCAGTACCAACGGTCTAGCCGTAGAAGGGTCAAGCCAACGCCTCACATGTGGCACGCCGTACTGCCCCAAACCCTAAGGTTCAAAGGGCAGTTCAAGACGGTCACATAATCGAGTTAAGGTTTGTTGTCTTCTAGAGGGACCATCGCGTTACTTGCACTACTTAGAACGTTATTAAACCACGGAAAGATCCAACACTTGGAAATTTCCCGACAGGGAAAAATTGGGTATTTTTATCTGGTCGAACTTTTTAACATATTCTAAATATCCGGAAGACACATAGGCAAAGTTTGAAATTTCCGATCGAATCATCGAAGCTCCAAAACACCCCAGAAAACTCAACTCTTGAGTGCAAATTAAAAATTCCCAGAAAACACAGCACCTGAAAACATGAATTACTGTGCAAATTTTAAAGGCTAATCCTATCAAGTGGCCGCGGAACCGCCGCAGAAGCCAGGCTTCTGCCGCGGTTCCGCCGCGCTTTAGAGGCATCATGAGATAATTTTTGCACCATAATTCTTAGAATTCCCTGTTGAATTTTTTATGCATTTTTAATCTGGAAAAAACCCAGTTTTTGGAAAAAGTCCAGAGAGCATTTTGGTTTTTAGGGTTTCGGTTCGATCGGGTTTCAAACGCCGTCTACACTTCGCCTAAGGCTCTAGTTAGGCTCTGATACCACTGTAGGGTTCCTAGGCACTCTAATGAGGTCTCACAAGGCATCAACCATGCCAATTTCAAAAATTACAAGTGCCGGGAAACCCTAATACGGATCGTTAACTAGAATTTTAGGCGAAAGATGCAACTAGTTAACAACTTAACAACAAGAACGGAAATACAACCTTTGTAGATCCGGTCCTCCACCTCCATAGCTCCGCAATGAAGTCTCCTCGCTGTCCAAATCGAATCCCGGGCTCTAGCGTCGGCTTCATCGGAAAAATGGACGGGCTAGGTCGTCGACTTCGATGCCGAAGATGATCTATGTCGAGGCATCACAAGATCAAGCTCCCACTTCACCTAGTCATGAAACTTGTGAAGAAAACACCCTATACTACTTGGCAAGAGGTAGAGGATGAAGAAATAGGAAGTGGGTTCACTTTAGAATTGGATTTCTCACTCTTTTCATCAAGTCACCATTGATGGTTGCAAGCTTCTTCATCCTGAAGAAGAAGAAGAAGAAGATCATGATATGATTAGTATTATCCAATAGAAAATAAAAAGAATACTTGTCATATATCAACCATAGTTAGGTGTAGAGAATAAACTAGGGTTAGGTTGAATGGTTAGGGTTAAGCATGAAACAAAAATGGTGGACTTTTTGAAAGCTTCATGAAGCTTCAACTACAAAACAAAGCAAGCCACCATTTCTCTTTTATGCCAAATAAATAAATAAATAAATGAATAAATAAATAAAAACAAAACGCTAACCATTACATAACCATGGTTTAATCTAAACATACACCCAAACATGCATGTATCATCAAACATGGTACAAGCAAGTGCACAAAAATATATCACATATACAATGTGCACATCAAGTGAGAAAATCCATTTAAAGTGAACAAATATTAGTTAATGCAAAGTAATATATCAAATATATAATTATACATTAAATCATTAAATCAACACTTGATTTAACGATCCGGACATATCGCATATAACCGACTAATATCCAATGTATCGGCTTATCGAATCAATCGTTGATTTGATAACTAGGTTATATCACATACAACCATTCGATACATTCATCGCGAGAATGGAATACGGTATCACATACACGCATTATTCTCGGTCCCGCACATATCTCATATGCGCTCCTATTTCGTTTCGCTTGAGCCAGGAAACCTCTGTGTAGGACTCTAAAGACTCGTCAATACGCCGGCAGCAGATGATGATCATATCAAACACCCACAAGCCGCAAGCGGTCTGCTAAACATAACGGCCACCCGGGTATTGAGCGATCAGAAGATCAACGAGCAAGCCTGCTCATACTCCTGTGAATCCAACCAGTAACACTTACCGTACAGTCCGGTCTCGTCGTCTGATATGTCGCATATCTCGCCTAGGGGTGGTAAACGTCAGACCCCAATAGCTCGATAAGTCGTGTCGATATGAGGTCTATAACATTTCGAGAAACTACAGGTAACACTTACCAGTAAATCTCAGCAACCCTGGCCAGGGATTTCCGGTTATAGCCAATCGAACACAGCGCAACATCAACTCCCTATACCGGGAGAGACGAATCCCCTCCTATCGCTCATTGCCTCCATATGATTCGGGACTGTACCCAAAAACCACCGTTTTGCATGCCCTCTTGGACGTGGTAAGGTGGAAATCAAAGCACAGTGGGAATCACACAAGACTCTATGACGATCTCGGGTCAACAGACTACTCTGTACCAGTGTCACCAGAGAACTGCCATCTGACGTAAGGTATAATACCATCTGGGAGTTCTCGGCGAGTCCGTCCAGTGTACCCAGTCTGTACTGAGCACCCGTATATCATCTCTGATATCAAACACCAATGGATATGGGATCATCCATCGCCCATCTGTATGGGTCGAAAAGGTATACGCTAGTCTACTCTGGTATATCGATGCCCCGTCTCGATACACCCACGACTAGGGACCTTGAAGGATGTACTCATGGACTACCATGCCCCCACTAGTATGATCCGCATCATAGTCCAGGTAGTCAAGTACTCATCCTAAGGGCTTTACCAACATGTAACAGAGAGACAATCAGTGTACACGTTAAGGTAAAGAGCAACCACATAGCATACTATCATGTCGAGCAAGAAAGTCCTCCCTATATATGTCCATGCATCTACTACAATATACATCCTATGTATAGTAATGGCCTCTAGGGCATACATATAACTAACAACATGTTCCATTATTAATCATATCATGTTGCAATAATATATATCACATATATATTATATATTTGCAACAAAAGAAAATAATACAATTAACATATATCGCATATATATTAATGTATTATCCGGTGAGAAAATGAAATAATAAAGCGAGCCAATATTAGATAATGTAATACAATATATCATATATATTATTATACATTAAATCATCGAATCAACATTTGATCTGACAATCCGGCTATATCGAATATAACCGACTAATATATCATGTACCGATTCATCGAATCAACACTTGATCCGATGTCCCGGTTCATATCTAAATATCGCGAGAATATAATACGGTGTCTCATATCGCATTATCCTCGGTCCTGCGCATATCACATATGTGCCTCTACTCCATTTTGCTTGAGCCAAGAAACCTTTGTGTATGACTCTAAAGAATCGTCAATACGCCGGTAGCAGGTGATGATCATATCAAACACCCACAAGCTGCATGCGGTCAGCTAAACGTAACAGCCACCCAGGTATTGAGCGATCAGAAGATCAACAAGCTAGCCTGTACGTTCTCCTGTGAATCCATTCAGTAACACTCCCGTACAGTCCGGTCTGTTCGTCTGATATGTCGCAGTAACCGATAAGTCGTGTCGATGTGTGGCTCATAACAGGTCGAGAAACTACTGGTAACACTTACCGGTAAATCTCTATATCAGCCCTGACCAGGGACTTCTAGTTATAGCCAATCGAACACAGCACAACATCAACTCCCTATACTGGGAGAGACGAATCCCCTCCTATCGCTCATTGCCTCCATGTGATTCGGGACTGTACCCAAAAGCCACCGTTTTGCACGCCCTCTTGGACGTGGTAAGATGGAAATCAAAGCACAGTGGGAATCATACAAGACTCTATGACGATCTCGGGTTTACAGACTACCCTGTACGAGTGTCACCGGAGAACTGCCATCTGACGTGTGCTATATCACCATCTGGGAGTTCTCGGCGAGTCCGTCCAGTGTACCCAGTCTCCACTGAGCACCCGTACACCATCCTTGATGTCAAACACCGATGGATATGGAATCATCCATCGCCCATCATATGGGTCAAGATGCGTATACGCTAGTCTAGTCTGGTGTATCGATGCCCTGTCTCGATATACCCTCGACTAGGAACAGTTATAGGATGTACTCATCGACTACCATGGCCCCACTAGTATGATCTCATCATAGTCCCAGTAGTCGAGTACAGATCCTAAGGGCTTTAACAACATGTGAGAGAATGACAGTAAACCAATACAAGTCAACATGTTAAGATAAAGTGAAACCAAATAGCATACTATCATGTCGAGCAAGAAAGTCCTCTCTATATATATCCAAGCATCCATTATAATATACATCATATGTACAACAATGACCTCTAGGGCATATACATAACTAACAGTATGATGATTGATCCGCACTCATGACTCGAGGATGCTGTATATATATATATGTTTTATCGTACGTGATGCTATTGAGGCGGGATCACCGACTATTAGATATATCGACTCGGACATAGGTGGTTTTCCATACCCTTTTGATTAGTCTCTTAGCTTTGCCCTGTAGTTTACTTAGTAGATGTTAGATTGGGCTCGAGTCATACTTATTTCCAAAACTAACGAACCGTGAGTATTTTAAAGACAGGCCAAGAGATACTACGGATATTTCAAAGGACGTACCTTTTCTTAAAAAGACCGTAGCCCCTATTTTTAAAACACCACGATTCACGTTATTTCAAATGCCAAAATTGTATGACTCGTATATATAATGTAGATTTTTTATTGTTACGTTTACTATTCATTTTCCGTATATTCTTGCTATTCGCATCGCATTGCATGCTTAAATGTGTTTTATTGTTATTATGAACCCATACTGTCAGGACACCAGCACTATTACCGATGATGCGTATGTCCACGAACACTTGCTTGCCGGCTCACATACATCATCATCGGTAATTGCCATGTCACGTAAACTTTAGAGAATATTACCTTATTGATATCGCTTGTCAGCTGATAGTTCTGATATATCATTACTGTGGTAGTTTAGATATTGCATTCTTTACATAGATACCCGTGCATGTATACATATTCATTGTCATGCAATGTTATCGAGCTATATGCCGGTAATCACTGTTTATTTACTCTTCAGATTGGATTTGGATTTCCATGAGATTTCAGGATTTGGAGAAACCGCAAGGGTTTTACAAACTCATTATCATTTTAAAGATTGAAATTTGCGGTTTTCTCGTGATATGATTTGAGAGGTGTCTACCATGAGTTTTCTCGGCTCTTGAGCGGTATCATACATCCGATTCGAGGAGGAAGAGGAACCGTCTGCGGATGCATGGTGGACCCGGTGTGGTACCCTGGGGCAAGATGGTTATAGATGATGGCGTTGAGCCCGGCAGGAGAGCACTACCGACCGGTTATTTATGAGGCGGCGAATATCCGGAGTATACCGACGTAGTCGTGAGATTTGATGATTTGGGCAAGTCAGGATTGCCGGAGCCCGAGATAGTGAGATTTGATGATATAGGCCAGTTCGGATTGCCGGAGTCCGAGATATCGAGATATTGGGATATATGTTTTGTGTCGATACTTGACACGGATTCTCTGTTGATTTCTTTGATGATACTTCGGTTTTATACAGAAATCTCACTGAGATAGGAAAATAATTTTCTTATTCAAATGTATTCTGTTTTCATTCGTATTGCCTTCATACATCATATATATGATATGTTGTTACCTGAGGCACTGACACGAGCACTTGGTATTACATTTATGTATAGATGTTTACCCTTGCCATTATGTAGATGCTTCAGGTTTTATATTGAGGATATATTATCGTATGACCTAGGATAGAGTCATACATGCGATTTCTGCTCGGTGATATTTTCTACTCACGAGTTGGCAACTCACTAACGTTGTGCCACAGTTTCTTGCAGGTTTCGCCGTACAGGTTTCCTTAGCGGCTTTGCTGGCACACTGCTTCCTTCCGGGTGATTTCTTTGGTAGGTGGGTTCACTTGCATCGTGACCACCATTGTACCTCATTTATATTCTGTTGTATCTAGTAACTCCATCAACCAGACTTGTATTAATTTATAGACTTAGAAGACCAGTGTATATTCTTTCAACCTTAGAGTCGCGCTTGTATTATTATGGTTTTCTGGCTTCCTTGATGATGTTGGGTTTCATTTTGAGTTTTGATCATCGCCCTTCGGCATTGTATATTATATTGCTTGCATGGTTGATCCGCCAATTGGCGAAGTGCTAGCTCCGGCTTAGGGATGCTTTTATTCATTATGTATATTATTCATGTTTGTACCCGTTTGGGGCCAGGATTTACAAAGGAAACTCTGCCGAAATCTTTGGAAAAGACTTGAGGTTTTAAAAATGCTTACTACGGCTTATTTTGTTAAAACACTTTCTTTAAAACTAAGTTTTTCCTCCACTCCCTTTTTTAAATAGTTTAGATTTCTGGGCTTTTGGCCTACTTGAATTAGGTGAGGGCCTATAGACTTCACATGATTTAAGTGCCAGTCACATGCTATTTTGGGTCGTGACAGTTCTGGAGGGAACTTGATACATCAAATCACATTATATCTTGTAGCATTTATTACACATCACACTTACTTGTGCTTTGGGTAGCCCCCACCTAGGTCCAAGCACCAAAGAGTTGTGCGCACACTTGTATTGTGTTGGACCAAAATTTTGTACACATTTATTTGTTGCAAAAGAACTCTTTGGATATCGCTCGGTTTGTAATTCCGGTTGCAATGTCGGCTCACACGTTATATCCGTGATTTTGAGTGTGTTTCCAGTATTGTGTCACGGATACCTGTAATATGGGTTTACTTAGTAGACACTGGTTAATAGTACCGATATATAACAAAACAGATAATGAATGAGTGGTATTGAAATGCAGTTTTCTGTGATAAATAGGGCCCAGCCGTTCGGTCCCCCTCGGGGATTCCCCGGGGTGCCCATGGACCACCCCGCGACTTCTCAGTTCAAATCGTGAGCCCGCGGATTGTGGAAACATCTTAAAATTTCAGTTTTCGGAACTGTTTTTGTCGGCTGTTTTTGCACGACAAAAACGATGTTGGGTTTACCTAGCACCACACAAGGGTTTGTCATGCATCAAATGTTGGAGATAGTGCCCTCATAGTCAATTATTGGATCGCAGGTACGTGATTGCAATGATTGCGGAGGACCTATACCGGTAGGACAGTCTTACTCGAGATGATAGTATGCTATCTGGTTTGCCTTTATCAGTCGTGTACATATTCAGGTGACTGATTACATGTTACACTTTGATAGAGCCCTTAGGATCTTGCTTTACTACCAACAGTATGATGGCGATCATATACGTGAGAGTTGGGTAGTTTATATGCATATCCTTAATTGTGGCCCCTAGTCATGGGAGTTTCGAGACAGGGCATTGATACTCCGGAGTAGACTAGTGTATACAGTCGAGACCCCGATGAGGGGCGGTGGCCGGTCTCACAAGCCACTGGTGTCAGTTGGATCACCTAAGATGTATACAGGTGCTCATTGGGTTATGAGTACACCGGACAGGACTCGCCGGGAATCTGCTAGTTGGTATTATACATATCGTCAGATAGCAGTTCCCTGGTGACATGTGTACAGGTTAGTTCATCGACCTGAGGTCGTCATTTGTCTCGTGTGAGTTCCCACTGTGCTTTGATTTCTACCCTACCACGGCTCAAAGGAGTCGTGCAAACAGGTAGCTTTTGGGTACAGTCCCGAGCCATATGGAGGCACGTGAGCGGATCGGCAGGGGATTCGTCTCTCCCGGTATTAGGGGCGAGATCGTGCTGTGTCTAGGAGAGCCATTACACAAAGCCCACGGCCGTGGCAGGAGATTTACTGGTAGGTACTCCAGTAGTATCTCAGGGTGTTATTGGGCTACACTCCGACATGACTTATACTGCTATTGGGGGTCTGACGTTACTAGCCCCCTAGGCAGATATGCGATACTCATAGGCGAACGGACCGCACTGTATATACATTGTCACTGTTAGGCTCAGTAGGGTTTTCGGATGAGTTCGCTCATCGGCCTCCCTTGAGGTCAGTCCATGGACAGCCGTTACGCATTGCTAGTGCCGCTGACGGTTTGTGGTTAAACCAACTGCCAGGGTACTGACGAGTCATTAGAGTCCCCCACAGACAGTTTCCAAAGTTCGGGCGAAACGTTGTAGAGGCCGTATGGTTTTATGGCAGGGTTCGGAAAATGCACGTGCGTTTACGCACGTGTCAGATTTCGGGCAGATGATACTGGTCGGCTTTGGTTTAAGCCGGATCCGAGTATTATATTGAGTAGATATAATATCTTTGTCTCTGTTGCATTTGTATTCGGTCGTAATACAAATGCGGGTATATTTATACAGTTACGGGGTTATCCTGAAATTCGTTTCGGGATCACTTTTGGAAGTTGCCAGTTTCCAGTTTTCTATCAGCCGTCCTTTAACATTCGGTTAAAGGCGGGTTTATCTTTTCTTGGATGAGGTGAGTCATGCTTCTAGAAGGTTCTAGAGAGGGTGACTTGGCATGGTGAGTCATTAGTGCTTTAATGGAGCCATTAATGCAATGGTGACTAGGTTAATGAATCACCATTTGCATTAATGAGGTTTTGTTTGCATGAAGGATATTTGTGGTTGATCTTTTCTCTTGTGGTCACTCTCCCCTCTCCTACACTCACCTCCCTCCATCTATAAGTGGCCGGCCCCCATCTCCTCCTCCACTTCTTGATGAGAGAAAATTATGGTTGTTAAAAAAAAAGACTAAAGTTTTGGATACATGGAAATTTCATAGTCATTTCTTGTTCCATTTCCTTTCCATTGGCAACTTCATTAACCGATCGTCCACGGCTTTGGACGAAGTGAGACAAAGTCATCTACTCATTCTCTACATCATTCTTGGTCGTCTCTTTTAGCAAACTTGACGACCGACTTGCCTCGAGTCAGAGGCGGGAGCCCGTTTAAAGAATCGTTGACGTGGTGCTACCTGGACGAGGAGATCGGAGATCGACGAGATCTGAGCAGCCGCAACGGAGCGTGGGATGATGGTTAAAGAACGAAGGAATCGGATCATTCGGTATAACCTTTCTACACTCTTTACAGTTTGTTAGTTTAGCAATAATGGCAGATCCGGGTTATAGTATACGATAGCGCCAGTTAAAAAGTTTTTGTTCCGCATTTGGCGTTTGTAGACGGCCGGGGCGCTACCGTAGACTTACAGTGGTATCAGAGCCTCACCATTTTGCTATACTAACTTGTGCTAATGCGTTTAAAATATCGATCGAACCGGATATCGAAAACTGCAAAATCTCCATTCACAGTTTCTGTCGATTTTAAATGAAGTCCTAAAATTATTCCACATATCACAGAAAGTTGTGCAGGGTTTTAGAAGCACACCGACCAAATTTGAGCACGTGATTCCACCAAACAGCCGCGGAATCGCGGCCAAACCCATGGTTTGGCCGCGCATCCGCGGCCATTCTATGGAATCAGTGCACCAAATTTGCACAGTGTCTTCTCTGTTGGAATTTGGGGTTTTTGGTATATATCTTTTGGGCCTAAATTTTGTTACTGTTCAACAGATGTTCGTGGGGCCCACTTTGTGATATTTAGTCGATCGAAATTTAAACATGTTAGTTTACAGTGCTTACATTATATCTCCGACCGGGAATGTCATTTGATCGGTAAACCGCGTCTGATTGCTATAGTTCTTTTAGACGGGTTTGCGAACGTGACATTCGCATTGATGTTCTGTGTTGTGCTGTGATGTTGCGGTTTTGTCGTGGTGGATAGCAGTGTGCAATGGTAGTGCAGTTTGGATTTATTTGTACATTTGATATTGCGGGGCGAGCGTCCAACATGTGGACTGCCGTCACTGCCTGTTGTATAATATTCTTTTGGGGCACGACCAGGTTGCGGTCGATGTACCTGTTGTACTATTATTTATTACTGTACTAGGATGCCCCGCGACGGAGTGCACGGCTAGCCGGGTTCTGAGGGGCAACGGGTCCGCATCTCATGGCTTTAAGAGGCAGAGGGGCCTCACTCTAGAATTGGCTGACTATTCACCGCACTCGTAGGGGGTTCAGGTTGACCCAAGGAGGGGTGCTCAATTTACCGGATTCCGTGAAGTGCCGGGTGTTCCATTCACTATGCTGTGGGGGACTACCTCGCTTCAGGTTTTGGCGGGTAACTTGCCGCACCCGTAGGGGTCTAGGTTTCATTTCACAGGCTATCCACACGACAGGGGAACGTCGGGTTTCAGCAGCGGCTCTGTGAAACTCGGGGATCCCAGATTATCTGTATTGTTCTGTGATGCTTATTACTTTTCTGTAATGTTGCATATTATCATGCCTGGAGCGATTATTGTATATTGGTTTATATACTATTAGATGTTGTATATGTTTTACACCCGCGCTAGTTCAGTCCCCGCTCTGTCGTTAGTTAAGTAACCTAACGGGTGATGACGGGACCCAGTGACGAATGCGGATGGCATATACGTACATTTTATTTTCGTTCTTTTCTGGTGTGATTGATTAATGGGACTGCATTGATTCTGATCAATGCAAAGTAAAACAAACCTGTTTGCAGTTGTTGGAACAATTTAAAAAGTGTTATTACAAAGATATTTCCTTTTGTTTTGCATAGCGGTATTCAGTGGAATATCCTGCACCTCATTCGACGGGGCAAGGGCCGATATCCCTTCACCGGGACTGACCCCTTGGGCAGAAGTTTGCGTCAGGGTAATAACTTCACTATAGTCGATTACAAGTTGCTTTGCATCGCGGTATTCAGTGGAATATCCTGCACCTCATTCCACGAGGAAAGAGCCGAGATCCCTTCACCGGGAATGACCTCTTTAGCAAAAGGTTTTCGCCACTATTTTTTATATAAAAAGCTATCAGGTTCCTTCAGCGATATCAAGTTCACTACGTTAAAGGGTTTTTCGCCAAAAACCAGTCGTAGCCCTCCGTCGTTTCTTATGGATGGTCAATAGTATTCAAGCTATGTTTGTTGGCTTTCGTCAAGGCATAGTGTTTGGTAGCTGCTGGGTATTCATTTGTTGCATAGATAGATGAGTTGGTTTGGGACAGTCGTATTACCTTGTTGTCTTTCGTCAAGGGTATGTACGGGTGGGTTCAAATTAACAAGATAATGACGGGCAGAACTTGACATGTGACTTATGATTTGTTGACTTTCGCCAAGGTCATAAGAGCATGGGGCAAAAATGATATCGGGAGTTTCTAAAGAAACTGAAACTTGCCAAGTATGTGTATACCTTCTGGAGTATGAGTAACGTGGATGCATTCCATCACGTTATCATACGATGAGAGTTGGATCCCGATTCCCACAGATGAGTTGGTTTACTCTTCGGGTGATCCTGATTGATTCTTCTTTTAGGTTTGGAGGAGAATTTGACGAGACAGTGGAAGGTTTTCGGATTAGATAAAGTGATAACCATTCTGATCTAGGTTAGAGTGCACGCAGAGTGTTTCTTTTCTCTCTCTCTTTGGCAGCGACCTTTGACCAACCCTAGACTATGACTCAGTGACCAAGTTGACCGAACCTTCTTAAAATACTGGCTTTTTGGATTGTCTGAGTTGCATAAGTCATTGCCACTCCTTCTTTTACCCTTTGCATTTCTCAGAACACCCTGTATTACTACGGACATCCACTTCCATTGGATAGATCCATCGTATGGTTATATACGAACTCGAAGGGACTTCTTCGAGGATGGATCAAGGTTCAGGAGAAATAGAATTGGTTTATTCAGTTGTCTTTTATTATCACCTTCTCTCAGGTTGCGAGAGCTCCTTGGTTTAGGAGAATACACCTATTACGCTTATTGGATAGTCTTATTCCAAACCATAGGCTGGTGCCGAAAGGTAGGGAATGAAGAAAACCAATTAGCCTAAGTAGGGTGTGCAGAAGGTAATATGTAAAGACAAAATAAAGGGATTAGAAAGAGGGCAAAGTAAATTGCGACTGTTATCATTCACGACCAAAACCGCGTACTTCATCGCCACTCCTATTTCACCTTTAAAGGATTAAGGTATTATTCAGTTGTCTTTTATCATCACCTTCTCTCAAGATGCGAGTACTCCTAGGATTAGGAGGGTCCACCTATTATGCTTACTGGATAGTCTTCTTCCAAACCATAGGCTGGTGTCGAACGGTAGGGAAGGAAGAAAACCATTTAGCCTAACGATGGTGTACAGAAGGTAACGACTAAAGACAAATAAAGGGATTTGGAGAGATGGCAATGAAATATACGGTTAAAGTCATGAATTGGATTATGGAAGAGGCATTACTAGGAATACCAGGATACCCCTACGAAACATTTTCATGTTTCAGTGCATTGTTAAAGGAAAACTGTTTTCCCGATTTGATACTTACTCCAAGGGTATGTATTTACCAGGTTTCATTCTCATATCTGTATGGTTTTACGGATGATGAGTGGGAGTAAGTTATTGGGAATTAGGTGATTATCCTCATTATATCGGAATTCGTTGTAATTGGTGATATTTGAGGAAATCGCCAAGGTACAGTTTTCAACCTACGAAGCACAAGTTTTGAGTTGCTTAAACTCAGCGGACTTATACAGAGTATTGTATGTTGTCCAGTGTCCATCAGGACAAAGGGGTAGGTCCTCGTACTTTGTTCTGTTTACTTATAACTTCTCTAGTTTTTCGTAGAAATACAAGGTCTAAGTTTTGAGAAGTTGTGGGTATAAGAATAAAGTAGAGAACCAGGTGTCACAAGTATCGGGATTCTTCAAAGTGATCGAAGATGTAGATTCTTGTGTTTGGTATTCAGATGATAGTAATGATTTTGAGAAACTAGTTTCTCTTTCAGGTTACTCATAATTGGAAGGATTCCTAAGTTGAGTAATGCTGATTAGTCTCTTTCCATTAAGTTGATATGCACTGGAGACAGCTGCATGATTGAATATGGTTCCAATTAAATAAGTGCCAAAGTTTCTATATTGGATATAGAATAGTTCGTACCTTAAATGATGTTAAGGTACGCGGAGTTGACCAGCTTATGCTTAAAACCAGACACTGGATAACTCAGGGCACGTTTCTGTAATGGCTGTTTGTGGGTTGACCCTGGCTATGACGAGGGTTGATATTCTACCATTTGGAAGATCAATAGTGATATTGTTCTTGACTCGCCACAGTTTTAGTAAAATGGATTTTTTCAGAAAACAGCAGTGGGAGTATGGTAGAACTGGAAGTGATTCCAGAACCGCGAACGATTACGGAAAATTTAATAGGACCTATATATTCAATCAGGTTTGACATTCCATTAGCCACTCCGCAGATATGGTGGGTAACCTCAGACACCCGAGAGGTACTTCAGTAGCCTCAAGGACGGTGACAGGGAGGTTCTTATCTACCCAGACTTGACACTACCATTGTTCCAGGCTATGAGACCCGGTAGGAGGGTTGTTGTGGTCAGTGGGAGTAGCGGAAGCATAGTGGGCAAGTAGCTTATGTCTATTTATAGACTAGAGCAGTTATAGCGGAGATAGATCATCTAATTTTGATGTGACAGTCATGGGTTTGACTTCATCAGAATAGGGGATGGATCTGTTAAGAAGGTAGTAGGGTGTGATGTCATGGTATCTGGATGACATACACAGAGTAGGAAGTAAAATTCCTATACTACGATCGGTTGTACTGTGGTCGTCACACAGTTGTTTCTCCAGACAGGATATGGATATAATATTTGACACTCTGGTTTCTGGATCTATGGTTTTAGATCTAGATTTGGGTAGTTTCCCAATGTGGGTACTTTGACAGATATTCTAATGGTTTTTAGAATTGTTGACTCCTAGCATGGTGGTGTACCTGCAGGTGATGGAGTCACCCTCTCTAGAGGTGTCAAGTACCACACCAGATGTTGTTTTTGCACTAGATGCGATAAGTTTGTATTAATCCAATCCTGGAGAAACATAAGGAAGCAGTTTTAGAACATAAGTGGATGTTCTACGGATTTGATGACGGCAGCCTCCTTCGGGAGACGATTATCATTCCAGGCTTCAAAGGTGACGTGGATGACAGAGTGATTGTCAGAGTTTTAGTTTTCCCTCCGACGAGGGACAGTATTATGGACAGGTGGTCCAAGAGGATACTGTGGGTGGCATGGTGCCGGATACTGATTAGGTTCAGTGATCGATACAGTCTAAGAAGTTTGGATTTGGAGTTCATTTATGAACTAGGTCCCATCAGATATCCAGACATATTCTAAGACAGGTATTACTCGATTCGGGAGATGGCTTTCTCCGCGAACTTGAGATTAAGAGAGATATAGAAAGAAACATCTAGGCGGATCCACTCACTGAGGCTATTTCTCGAACACAATAGTTTTACAAACGGGCTTTGTGAAACTGATTAGTAGAGGAGTTGGATGTTCGGTTTCACACGGGTTGTGAGTAGTCGACATCACAATAATTAGCCTTGAGTGCAAGTGGGAGATTGTTAGAGATAGTTGTAAGTCCATGCTACCTCTCCCGGTACTTTCGGGCATGCGGAATTTGACGAAAAACGATTTTCTTAGAGGTGGTAACATGGACTCAAAACCCGGATCTTTGTTAAACATCTAAATAACAACCTAACAAGAGTTTACCTACTCGGTTAGGGGGCTATACCTTTCTTGAACTCCTTCGTCTTCAACTCTTCCCGGGGTTCGGATCGACCTCACCTCGTCATCTCCTTGCGTCGAAGATGGATCCACCTGAAAGCTTCTACCTTTGGCTTGTTCTTCGGACTTTGAAGAAAACTAGATCACTTGGCTTGCTAGGCCTTGTGAACTAGAATGAGTAGAGAAGAGTATGTTGGGATTTTACTCTATGGTTCTTGCTTCTGAACACATGAGACAAATGAACCATAGACCAAAAGAGAGAGAGCAAGAGGAAGAGGGTGAGAGCAAGAGCATGAGAGCTCAAAAACAAGAGAGAGAATGGTCAAGAAAGAATGAGCCTCTCTTTTGTCTTTCACCCTCTCATAATCCAAAACAATGATAACATATCATATCAATCAAGTGTTATGTGATGGTTTAAGCAACCATAGCCATATCATTTCATGCACTCATTTTGCACAAAAGAGCAAGCAAGCAAAAGTCTTTGCCATAAAATGATAGCTATGGTTATCATGATGGTCAACTAGTCAAGCCTAGTCAACCGGTCAACAAAGTCAACAAGTCAACAAAGTCAACAAGTCAACAAAGTCAACCCCTCAACAACCATGTCACCATAATACTCAATTAATATAATTGTTAATCACATATCACATTCTCATTAGGGTTGAGCAAAAAGTCAATAGTCAACTGTCAACGGTCAACAACCCTAATGAGAATACTCTGCTTCTGTCTCTCCGTCAACTGTGCATACACACCCGCACCCGCGTTCCGAGGAACACAAATGCCTACTGGATAAATCCAATCCCAAAAGGTACACTAGGATCTGGCTTAAACCAAAGCCCGCTAGTGTAAACTGTCCGGACACTGTACGTGCACAAGTGCACGGATGTGACCGAACCCTGTCGCAAAACCATGCGACCTGTCGCCAAAACCATGCGACCTCTACTCTTTTGCCTAAAGGCGAATAGCTTTCTGTGTGGGACTCTAAAGACTCGACACTACGCTGGCAGTGGGTTTAACCACAGACCGCAAGCGGCACTAGCTGTTCGTAACGGTACCCAGGTAGATGCCGACAAGAAGACTGACGAGGGGAAACCCATCTGAACTCCTACTGAGCCTGAATGTGACATTCTCCATACAGTCCGGTCTGTTCGTCTGATACATCGCATGGCGGGCCTAGGGGGCGGTAAACGTCAGTCCCCCAATAGCGGTACAAGTCGTGTTGGAGTGAAGCCCAAAACACCCTGAGATAACACTGGAAGCCTACCAGTATATCTCGTTTGCCCTGGCCAGGGACTACTCGTGTAATGGCTCTCCTAGACACAGCGCGATGTCAACCCCCAATACCGGGAGAGACGAATCCTGTCTAACCGTCACTGCCTCCAAGTGCTTCGGGACTGCACCCAACTACCACCTGTTTGCACGACTCCTTTGAGCCGTGGTAGGGTAGTAATCAAAGTGCAGTGGGAACACACTCGAGGCGAAGTGACAGTGTCAAGTCAGCGGACTAAGCTGTACTCATGTCACCTGGGAACTGATAACTGACGATAGGCATAATACCAACTAGTCAGTTCCCGACGAGTCCTGTCCAGTGTACTCGTAACCCAACGAGCACCCGCATACTATCTCAAGTACGACGTACCGACGGCTGTGGGACAGACCGTCTCCCACACTGGGATGAGAAGCGCATGCGCTAGTCTACTCCGGAGTGTCGATGCCCTGTCTCGATAGTCCTGCGACCAGGGACCTGCATAAGGATGTGCTTATAGATTACCCAGCCCCACTAGTGTGACTGCCATCACATCGCTGGTAATCAAGCAAAGATCATAAGGGCTCTACTAATGTGTATAGGCGATATACTAAAATAAACACATGTACACATTGAAGTAGAAACAAACCAAGTAGCATACTACTATTTTGAGCAAGATTGTATATGCAAGGTGAATATCCCAAGCTTCCATTAAGTAATATACAAACTAGTATGATACAGTAATGGCCTCTAGGGCATATACACTAACAATCTCCCACTTGCACTAAGGCCATGTACTGGCGTATCGAAGACCTATCATCTCGATCAGCCGCTCAAACTAAGTCTGGGGCAAGGCCTTGGTGAATGGATCTGCAGTGTTATCTTCCGTATTTACTCTCTTCACCTCGATCTCTCGGCGATCAACGATCTCCCTGATCAGGTGGTAGCGCCTCAAAATATGTCTGGACTTCTGATGGGACCTGGGTTCCTTCGCTAAAGCTATAGCGCCGTTGTTGTCACAATACAGCGGTATTGGATCAACACTGGTATGAACCACCTGAAGTTCCGTGAGGAACTTCTTTATCCAGACAGCTTCCTTTGCGGCATCGCAAGCAGCTATGTACTCCGCTTCCATAGTTGAGTCAGCAACGGTCTCCTGCTTGGAACTCTTCCAGCAAACCGCCCCTCCATTGAGCGTAAAGACATAACCCGACATGGACTTGGAGTCATCCTTGTCACTCTGGAAGCTGGAGTCAGCAAAGTGTTGGAGATAGTGCCCTCAGAGTCAATTATTGGATCGCAGGCACGTGATTGCAATGATTGAGGGATGACCTATCCCGGTAGGACAGTCTTACTCGAGATGATAGTATGCTATCTGGTTTACCTTTATCATCGTGTACTGCTTCAGGTGACCTTACAGGTCGCTATTACACGCTGATAGAGCCCCTAGGATTCTTGCTTGACTGCCGGAGTATGATGGCGATCATATACGTGAGAGCTGGTGGTCTATAAGCACATCCTTAAAAGGTCCCTAGTCGTAGGAGTTTCGAGACTGGGCATCGATACTCCATTAGTAGACTAGTGTATACAGTCGAGACCCCGACGAGGGGCGGTGGCCGGTCTCACAAGCCACTGGTGTCAGTTGGTTCACCTAAGATGTATACAGGTGCTCATTGGGTTATGAGTACACCGGACAGGACTCGCCGGGAACCTGCTAGTTGGGATTATACCAGACGTCAGATAGCAGTTCCCAGGTGACATGTGTACAGGTTAGTTCATCGACCTGAGATCGTCATTTGTCTCGTGTGAGTTCCCACTGTGCTTTGATTACTACCCAACCACGGCTCAAAGGAGTCGTGCAAACAGGTTTTAGTTGGGTACAGTCCCGAGCCACATGGAGGCAGTGAGTGGATCTGCAGGGGTTCGTCTCTCCCGGTATTGGGGGTGAGGTCGCGCTGTGTCTAGGAGAGCCATTACGCAAAGCCCTCGGCCGAGGCAGGAGATTTACTGGTAGGTATTCCAGTAGTATCTCAGGGCGTTCTAGGCTACGCTCCGACACGACTTGTACCGCTTTTGGGGGTCTGACTTTTACCAACCCCCTAGGCCCGCCATGCGATACTCATAGACGAACGGACCGGACTGTACGGATATTGTCACTGACAGGCTCAGTAGGGTGTCAGGATGAGTTCGCTCATCGACGTCCCTTTTGGTCAATAGCTGGTGGCCCGTCACGTATTGGCTAATACCTCTGACGTTCTAGTGGTTAAATCCATAGCCATAGTATTGACGAGTCTTTAGAGTCCACCACACTTACAGTTACTCAAGCTTTCGGGCGAAACGCTGTAGAGGCCGTAGGGAGATATGGCAGGGTCCGATCAGATACGTGCGGTATTGCACGGATCAGGATCGGACGGTTTGTACTAGTGGCCGTATGGATATATGGCAGGGTTCGATCAGATACGTGCGGTATTGCACGGATCAGGATCGGACGGATATTACTAGCCGGCTTTGGTTTAAACCGGATCCTAGTATAGTACAGTGTAGATTTTGTCTCATCGCATTTGTATCCGGTAGGAATACAGATGCGGGTGTGTATGCACAATATCGGGGTTTTCCTGTAATTTATTACGGGACCAGTTTTCTGGAGTTGCCAGTTTGGATTCTGTTCCGGCCGGTTTTTCTTTGTTCTTTCCCAGCCGGACTTTCCCGATGGAGGGGGTTATTTGCAAGTTTGCAAATAACCATTTGTGGAGGGGTTCTTTGTATTTATGGCATTATGAAAGATTAAGCATCTTTGCTTTTCATGATGGCTTGCCTTTTTGAGATTAGAAGTGATGAGAAAGGATTTGATCTTTGATTGGTGTTGATGTGAGATTGTTATCATGATGCTTTGGATATGGTCACCTTTCTTTTTCTCCTACACTCACCTTCCTCTTGTATTTGGTTTTGATTTTCTTTCCTCCACCATTCTCATGAGAAAAAAGAGAGTTCATTTTGGTTATGAGAGGAATTCTTCATCTCATCTTCTTCTTGCTAGAAAATTGAAAGCACCAATTTTCTTTACCTCTTCCTCCATCCTTCAAGGCAACATAAACCCCAAATGAGACATAGGCTCTACACTACACTTTCTACAGCAATTCTTGGGCATGTCGAGTTGCCGGCTTCATGCCCGAGTTGCCTCGGTATTGAGGCAGGAGCCCGTAAAAGACGCAGGCGATGTGGTGCCCTTCCGGCGAGGAGGCGACGATATGGAGACAAGACTTTCCACACGAGATCGGGACGGCGAGGAGAAGACCGGAGGACTCGGATCATTCGGTATACTTCTCTTCCCATCTCTTGTTTGCTAGTATAGGTTAATGGTTAACGATCCGGGTTTTATTGTCCGCGGTAGCGCCAGTTTCCAAGTACGGAAAATTTTTGATTCCGCATTTTGGCCTCGGTAAGACGGCCGGGGCGCTGCCGTGGAGCAACATGGTATCAGAGCCACGCCATTAACCTAGCCTAGCTTTTTCTAATGCGTTTTACTTATCCGATCGACCAAAATTCCAAAATTTGCGTTTTTGCATGCATCAGTTTTCTGTCGATTTTTTCCGGGCTCTAAAAATTTTTCAGGTTGTAGAAAATTGATGTACATGAAATTCTAAGACTTCTGGGAAAATTCGACACAGTCAGTCGATGACTGAAGCGCGGAACCGCGGCCAAACCCCCCCTTAGGCCGCGGTTCCGCCGCGCATTGGTCTCTTCACTGTATCGTATTTTTCCAGTGGGCTTCTGGGATAATTTTTGGGGTTTTGGAATATTAATATTAGGCCCAGATTTTCTGTGAGTGCTACAGTATTGCTTGGGGGCCCACTTGTTAATTTTTGATCGATTGGATATTTTAAACACATTATTTCACAGTATTTACATTATATCTGCGACCGTGAATATCACTTGATCAGTAAATCCTGTCTAACTGCTATAGCCCGGTTAGACGGATTTGCGAACGTGATTTTCACGTTGATGTTCTGTGTTTATGCTGTGTTGTTGCGGATCGGTCGTGGGGGATAGCCTGGATGCAATGTTAGTACTGTTTTGTTTTATATGTACATTTGATATTGCGGGGCGAGCGTCTGACATGTGGACTGCCGTCACTGCCTGTTTGTATTATTCTTTTGGGGCACGACCTGGTTGCGGTCGATGTACCCGGTGTATGTATATTTTACTTTCTGTACTAGGGTTACCCCGCGGAGGGGTGCACGGATAGCCGGGTTCTAGAGGGCAACGGGCCCGCATCTCAGGGCATTGAGACGGAGGGGGCTTCAGTCTGGAATTGGCGGGCTATTCGCCGCACTCGTAGGGGGTACAGGTTGACCCAGGAGGGGTGCCCAAGTTACCGGATTCCGTGAAGTGCTGGGTGGTCCATTCACGGAGCTGAAGGGGGCTGCCTCGCTTCAGGTTTTGGCGGGTGACTTGCCGCGCCCGTAGGGGTCTAGGATTTCCTTGCACAGGCTATCCACACGATCAGGGGAACGTCGGGTTTCAGCAGCGGCTCTGTGAAACCCGGGGCTTCCAGATATCTGTATTGTTCTGTGATGCTACACTTTTCTGTGATGTTGCATTTTCACGCCTTGAGCGAATATAATATATTGGTATATATATTAGTAGATGTTGTATATGTTTTTCATCCGCGCTAGTCCAGTCCCCACTCTGCCGTTAGTTAGCTAACCTAACGGGTGATGACGGGACCCAGTGGCGAATGCGGATGGCATATACGTACGTCAGTATATTTTCGTTCTTTGTGGTGTGATCAATTGATGGGACTGCATTGATTCGGATCAATGCAAGATAAACAAACCTAATCTGATGTTGTTGGAACACTTTTTCAAAAAGCTGTTATTGCAAGGACGTTCACTTTTGTTTTGCATCGTGGTATTCATTTGGAATATCCTGCTCCTCAGTCGACGAGGCAAGGGTCGAGATCCCTTCACCGGGAGTGACCCCTTGGACAGAAGTTTGCGTCAGGGCATTAACTTCACTATAGCCGATTACTTTTGCTTTGCATCGTGGTATTCAGTTGGAATATCCTGCACCTCATTCTACGGGGAAAGAGCCGAGATCCCTTCACCGGGAGTGACCTCTTTAGCGAAGGTTTTCGTCACTATATTTTTATAAAAGGCTATGCAGTTCCTTCAACGATATCAAGTTCATTACGTTAAAGGTTTTTCGCCAAAAACCATTCGTAGCCCTCCGTCATTTCTTATGGGTATTATTTAGTATTCGTGCTGCGTTTGTTGACTCCGTCAAGGCGTAGTGTACGGTAGCTAAGTGGTGCTTGTTTGTTGCATAAATGGGATTGATTAGGATAGTCGTGCGGCCTTGTTGACTCCGTCAAGGGCACGTACGGGTGGGTTTAATGCAATCCAGATAATGACGGGTTGAACTTGACTAGGACTCTTTGATTTGTTGACTCCGTCAAGGTCACTTGAGTCCTATGGGTAAAAACATCACATCGGGAGTTTCAAAAGAACTGAAACTTGCCAGGCATGCGCATACCTTCTGGAGTGTGGTGACTTGAGTGGATTCCGTCAAGTTATCATGCGATGATAGTTGGTTCCCGATTCCCACTGATGAGTTGGTTTACTCCTCGGGTGACCCCGACTAATTCTTCTTTCAGGTTTGGAGGAGAATTTGAGGTACAGTGGGAGGTTTCCAGATTAGATAAAGTGATAACCATTCTGATCTAGGTTAGAGTGCACGCTGAGTGTTTCTTTTCTCTCTCTTTGGCAGCGACCATTGACCCGACCCTAGACTATGACTCAGTGACCAAGTTGACCGAACCTTCTTAACACTGGCTTTTGGATTGTCAGAGTTGCAAACCTCATTGCCACTCCTACTTTTACCCTTTTCTCCACGACACCCCGTATTACTACGAACGTCCACTTCCATTGGACAAAACCATCGTATGGTTATATACAAACTCGAAGGACTTCGAGGATGGTTTCTGGTTCTGGAGAAAACGGATAGGACTATTCAGTTGTCTTTTCTTTTCACCTTCTCTCAGGTTGCGAGTACTCCTTGGCTTAGGAGTAGTACACCTATTACGCAGATTGGATAGTCTTCTTCCAAACCTTAGGCTGGTGCCGAACGGTGGGGAATGAAGAAAACCAATTAGCATAACGATGGTGTGCAGAAGGTATTAAGTTAAGACAAAGCAAGGGATTAGTAGGAGGGCAAAGTAAATTGCGACTGATATTCACGACCAAACCGAGTATATCTTCGCCAAACCTAAATCACCTTTGTATTTCTCCAGGACACTCCATATCACTGCGAAGATCCACAGTTTATTTAGATACTCCATCGTATGGTTATATACGAACTCGAAAGGAACTTGTTCCAGTTCGGGGATGGATTCTGGTCCAGGAGAAATAGGAATAAGGTTTATTCGGTTGTCTTTTATCTTCACCTTCTCTCGCATTGCGAGTGCTCCTAGGATTAGGACAGTACACCCATTATGCTTATTAGATAGTCTTCTTCCAAACCATAGGCTGGTGCCGAACGGTAGGGAAGGAAGAAAACCATTTGGCCTAAAGGGGTGTGCAGACGGTAATGACTAAAGACATATAAAGGGATTTGGACAGATGGCAAAGAGATATACGGTTACAGTTGTGAATCTGGATAATGGTAGAGGCATTACTAGGAATACCAGGATACCCCATCGAAACATTTCTATGTTTCAAGTTTCACTGTGTACTGTTAAAAGAAAACTGATTTCCCGATTAGACACTTACTCCAGGGTATGTATTTACCAGGTTGGATTCTCACATCTGTATGGTTTTACAGATGATGAGTGGGAGTAAGTTATTGGGAATTAGGTGATCATCCTCATCATATCGGGATTCGTTGTAATCGGTGATATTTGAGGAGATCACCTGGGCTGTTTGCCGGTCGGCAAATATTTGGTTTTGAATATCCGCTGTTGTGCACCAATTTCAAATTGATATATCTGTACGTCTATTTTCATAGAGTGAGATATACCTTTTGATATTATGTCGATGACATTTACCTATATCAGTGGATGGTTAGGTAAGGAGCATTAAACAGCGGTGTAATTCTTCTTAACCATAAGTACAGTTTTCAACCTACGACGCATAGTGAAAGAGTTGTAAGACTCAGCGGACTTATACAGAGTGTTGTATGTTGTCCAGTGTCCATCAGGACAGAGGGGTTGGTCCTCGTACTATATTCGGTTTACTTATGACTTCTCTAGTTTTTAGACAGGTGTTTCGTGGAAACACAGGGTCTAAGTTTTGAGGAGTTATAGGTATTTGAATAGAGTAGAGAACCAAGTATTTCAAGTATCGGGATTCTTCAAAGTGATCGAAGATGTAGATACTTGTGTATGGTATTCAGTTGATAGTAATGATAAAGAGAAATTGCTTCTCTTTCAGGTTACTCATAATTGGAAGCATTCCTAAGTTGAGTAACGCTGATCGGCCTTCTTCCATTTAGTTGACATGCACTGGAGATAGCTGCATAATTTGAATCTGGTTCATTTAAATCAGTGCCTCTGGTTCTATATTGGATATAGAACAGTTCATATCTTAACGATGTTAAGGTACGGGGAGTTGTCCGGCTTATGATTAAAACCAGACACTGGACAACTCAAGGCACGTTTCTGTAATGGCTGTTTGTGGGTTGACCCAGGCTATGACGAGGGTTGATTTTCTACCATCTGGAAGATCAATAGTGATATTGTTCTTAACTCGCCACATTTTAAAAGGAAATGGTTATTTTTCAGAAAACAGCAGTGGGAGTATGGTAGAACTGGAAGCGATTCCAGAACCGCAAACGATTACTGAAGATTTGATAAGGAACCTAAAGATTCAATCTGATTTGACATTCCATTGGCCACTCCGCAGATAAGGTGGGTAACTTCAGGCACCCGAGAGGTACTCCGGTAGCCTCAAGGATGGTGACAGGGAAGTTCTTGTTTACCCACACTTTCCATTGCTGTTGTTCCAGGCTGCGAGACCCGGTGGGAGGATGAGTATAGCGTCGTTCTAAACTAGCTTTAGAAGTGCACGTCAATATGACTCTACCAGAGGGTTGTCGTAGTCAGTGGGAGCAGCGGAAGCATTGGTGGACATCAGGCTTATGTCTATTTATAGACTAAAGCAGATATAGCGGAGATAGATCATCTGTTTCTGATGTGACAGTCATAGGTTTGACGTCATCAGAATAGGGGATGGATCTGTTGAGAAGGTAGTAGGAAGTGATATTCCTATACTACGATCGGTTATACTTTGGTCGTCACACAGTGTTTTCTCCACATGGGACTTGGACATTATATCAGACATACTGGTTACTAGATCTATGGTTTTAGATCTAGATTTGGGTGGTTTCCCAATCAGGGTACTTTGACAGCATTCTAAGAGTATTTAGAATGGACGACTCCTGGCATGGTAGTGTACCTGCAGGTAATGGAGTCACCCTCTCTAAAGGTGTCTTATAGACTAAAGTAGAGAGGGATGTGCATGATTGGCAGATCACTTGCTTAGGCAATTGAGTCAATCATGAGATGTCAAGTACCACACCAGATGTTGTTCTTGCACTAGATGCAATAAGTTGATATTGATCCAATCCTGGAGGAACAGTCGGAAGCAGTTTTAGAACATAAGTGAATGTTCTAGGAATATGATAACGGCTGCCTCCTTTAGGAGACGGTTATCACTCCAGGCTTCCAAGGTGACATGGACGACAAGGAGGTTGTCAGAGTTATTGTTCTCCCTCTGACGAGGGGCAATATTTTGGACAGGTGGTCCAAGGCAATACTGAAGGAGGCATGGCACAGGATACTGATTAAGTTCAGTTGATGATACAGTCTAAGAAGTTTGGATTTGGAGTTCATTTATGAGCTAGGTCCCATCAGATATCCAGACATACTCTAAGACAGGTATTGCTCATTTCGGGAGATGGCTTTCTCTGCGAGCTTGAGATATAGAGAGACATAGAAAGAAACATCACAGCGGATCCACTCACTGAAGCTATTCCTCGAACGCAATAGTTTCGCAAACAGGCTTTGTGAGACTGACTAGTAGAGGAGTTGGGTGTTCGTATCACACGGGCTGTGAGTATGCGACATCGCAATAATTAGCCTTGAGTGCAAGTGGGAGATTGTTGGAGATAGTGCCCTCAGAGTCAATTATTGGATCACAGGCACGTGATTGCAATGATTGAGGGAGGACCTATCCCGGTAGGACAGTCTTACTCGAGATGATAGTATGCTATCTGGTTTACCTTTATCATCGTGTACTGCTTCAGGTGACCTTACAGGTCGCTATTACACGCTGATAGAGCCCCTGGGATTCTTGCTTGACTGCCGGCAGTATGATGGCGATCATATACGTGAGAGCTGGTGGTCTATAAGCACATCCTTAAAAGGTCCCTAGTCGTAGGAGTTTCGAGACTGGGCATCGATACTCCATTAGTAGACTAGTGTATACAGTCGAGACCCCGACGAGGGGCGGTGGCCGGTCTCACAAGCCACTGGTGTCAGTTGGTTCACCTAAGATGTATACAGGTGCTCATTGGGTTATGAGTACACCGGACAGGACTCGCCGGGAACCTGCTAGTTGGGATTATACCAGACGTCAGATAGCAGTTCCCAGGTGACATGTGTACAGGTTAGTTCATCGACCTGAGATCGTCATTTGTCTCGTGTGAGTTCCCACTGTGCTTTGATTACTACCCTACCACGGCTCAAAGGAGTCGTGCAAACAGGTTTTAGTTGGGTACAGTCCCGAGCCACATGGAGGCAGTGAGCGGATCTGCAGGGGTTCGTCTCTCCCGGTATTGGGGGTGAGGTCGCGCTGTGTCTAGGAGAGCCATTACGCAAAGCCCTCGGCCGAGGCAGGAGATTTACTGGTAGGTATTCCAGTAGTATCTCAGGGCGTTCTGGGCTACGCTCCGACACGACTTGTACCGCTTTTGGGGGTCTGACTTTTACCAACCCCCTAGGCCCGCCATGCGATACTCATAGACGAACGGACCGGACTGTACGGATATTGTCACTGACAGGCTCAGTAGGGTGTCAGGATGAGTTCGCTCATCGACGTCCCTTTTGGTCAATAGCTAGTGGCCCGTCACGTATTGGCTAATACCTCTGACGTGCTAGTGGTTAAATCCACAGCCATAGTATTGACGAGTCTTTAGAGTCCACCACACTTACAGTTACTCAAGCTTTCGGGCGAAACGCTGTAGAGGCCGTATGGAGATATGGCAGGGTCCGATCAGATACGTGCGGTATTGCACGGATCAGGATCGGACGGTTTGTACTAGTGGCCGTATGGATATATGGCAGGGTTCGATCAGATACGTGCGGTATTGCACGGATCAGGATCGGACGGATATTACTAGCCGGCTTTGGTTTAAGCCGGATCCTAGTATAGTACTGTGTAGATTTTGTCTCATCGCATTTGTATCCGGTAGGAATACAGATGCGGGTGTGTATGCACAGTATCGGGGTTTTCCTGTAATTTATTACGGGACCAGTTTTCTGGAGTTGCCAGTTTGGATTCTGTTCCGGCCGGTTTTTCTTTGTTCTTTCCCGGCCGGACTTTCCCGATGGAGGGGGTTATTTGCAAGTTTGCAAATAACCATTTGTGGAGGGGTTCTTTGTATTTGTGGCATTATGAAAGATTAAGCATCTTTGCTTTTCATGATGGCTTGCCTTTTTGAGATTAGAAGTGATGAGAAAGGATTTGATCTTTGATTGGTGTTGATGTGAGATTGTTATCATGATGCTTTGGATATGGTCACCTTTCTTTTTCTCCTACACTCACCTTCCTCTTGTATTTGGTTTTGATTTTCTTTCCTCCACCATTCTCATGAGAAAAAAGAGAGTTCATTTTGGTTATGAGAGGAATTCTTCATCTCATCTTCTTCTTGCTAGAAAATTGAAAGCTCCAATTTTCTTTACCTCTTCCTCCATCCTTCAAGGCAACATAAACCCCAAATGAGACATAGGCTCTACACTACACTTTCTACAGCAATTCTTGGGCATGTCGAGTTGCCGGCTTCATGCCCGAGTTGCCTCGGTATTGAGGCAGGAGCCCGTAAAAGACGCAGGCGATGTGGTGCCCTTCCGGCGAGGAGGCGACGATATGGAGACAAGACTTTCCGCACGAGATCGGGACGGCGAGGAGAAGACCGGAGGACTCGGATCATTCGGTATACTTCTCTTCCCATCTCTTGTTTGCTAGTATAGGTTAATGGTTAACGATCCGGGTTTTATTGTCCGCGGTAGCGCCAGTTTCCAAGTAAGGAAAATTTTTGATTCCGCATTTTGGCCTCGGTAAGACGGCCGGGGCGCTGCCTTGGAGCAACACAAAGGCCTCAATCTGGAGGTCTTTTCCGCCATACACCAAGAACATCTCCTTAGTCCTTCTCAGGTACTTGAGAATGTTCTTTACTGCTATCCAGTATTTCTCCCCTGGGTCCGACTGATACCGGCTTACAACGCTCAATGCGTATGCTACATCTGGTCTGGTACACAACATCGCATACATAATAGAGCCTACCGCAGATGCGTAGGGTATTGATGACATGCGAGCCCTTTCCAAATCAGTCTTGGGAGACATCTCTTTGGAGAGGGTGATTCCGTGACAAGCCGGTAGATTACCGCGCTTGGAATCTTCCATACTGAATCGTTTCAGTATGGTGTCGATGTACCTTGACTGTGAAAGTCCCAACAACCTCTTAGATCTATCACGATAGATCTGGATCCCCAGAATGTAGTTGGCATCGCTCAGGTCTTTCATGGAGAACCTTTGTGACAAGAATCCTTTGACTGACTGTAGCATAGGAATATCATTTCCTATTAGGAGAATGTCATCGACGTACAAGACGAAGAATACCACATTTCTCCCTACAATCTTACTGTAAATGCATGGTTAATCTGGGTTTTTGACAAAGTCGAATTCTTTGACAGTATCATCAAAGCAGATGTTCCAACTCCGCGATGCCTGCTTTAGTCCATAGATGGACTTGAGCAACTTGCACACTTTACCGCTGCTCCCACTCTGAATGAATCCCTCTGGCTGATCCATATAGACGCACTCTTCCAAATTTCCATTTAGAAAAGCCGTCTTTACGTCCATCTGCCAGATCTCATAATCGTGGAAGGCAGCAATGGTAAGAAGGATCCGAATGGATTTAAGCATGGCTACCGGAGAAAAGGTCTCGTCATAGTCCAAACCAGGTCTTTGACGAAAACCCTTCGCAACGAGCCTAGCTTTATAGGTTTCAACCTGCCCATCTACACCAATCTTCTTTCTGAAGATCCATTTGCAGCCTATGGGTTTTACCCCTTCTGGAGCAAAGTCCAAAGTCCAAACTTTGTTGGTGTACATGGACTCCATCTCGGTCCGCATTGCATCCATCCATTTTATCGAGTCACCGCTCTGAATGGCTTGCTGGAAGCTAGTAGGCTCACCATAACCCATGGTGCAATCCTCTCTATCCCCATCTATGAGAAAACCGTAGTATCTCTTGGGCGGATGAGACTGCCTACTACTCTTGCGGAGTGGCGTAGGAATGTCCGGTTCCTTTGAACCTTCTGGTTCTACTAAGGTTTCAGTAATAGTTTGTGGTTCTTGAATTTCTTCCAGTTCTATTGCGCTCCCACTTATCTGATTTTCTAAAAACTCAGTTTCCAAGAAGCGGGCATGACGAGAAACAAGGACTTTTTGCTCCTCTGCGTAATAGAAAAGGTACCCCTTGGAGTTCTTTGGGTATCCCACAAACTTGCACTGTACTGAGCGTGCTGATTGTTAGGATACGAGCGTGTTCAAGTTTTAGTTTAAATACCGCAATCAAGACGGTTTCGTACGTAGCTAGCCGGTTGAGTACGGGTCGTCCGCAGGGAGATGGGAATCTTTTTCTATGTGTTTTTCGACGAGTTAAGTCCGGTTGTTCAGATTTTGTTTGTAGTTATCTAAGTGTTGAGTTGATATTTAAAGAGAGCATGTTAGGGTTAGGATTAGGTTAGTTTGAGTTAGGAGTCTCCACATCTTTCGTTGCCCTTCTTAATATCGTGTTACGGTAATCGGCAACAACGGGGATTAGCACGACTAGGAAGGACTTTGCGAGTATAAGCTAGGCTTTCCAATGCATAAGTCTTCCTTTTGGTGCTTGTCCGTCCGTTCTTGGCTCTTAGCCATAACCTCCGGTTAATCCAACCACAACCGGTCTCACTACGGAATCACCGCTATCATGTAGGATAGGGTGCCGTAAGGAGCGGATTGTGGTTGGGTTAACGGGAGTCGATTTAAGCTGTTGGGTAAGGAAAGAGTGAGAGAGATTTCCTTCTCTCAAACTTCCCTTATCCTACCCTAACAAGAATGAACTACTCACACATCATAATACGGAAAAATAAAACAACACAAAAGAGGAAGATAGAAAGAAGGAGATTAGAAGAATACGACTAACTATTTGCGACCTCACCTTGGCGAGGATCAAGCGTAAGTATCATTGTCATATGTAAAGATAAAGAAAAAAAGAGAAGAATGAAACAACAAGGAAATAACAACAACTACTTAATGAATTTAAAGTTACAACAATTATAACAAGTAAAGAAAGAGACAAGCATGATAATAAAAATGGTCTTCTTTATTCATCACTCTTCACTCAAAAGCTCACTTACAAGTTTAATGGAGAAGAGGTGAGAAGAGGAAGAAGAACATGTAAACTAAAACCTAGCAAAAGTAATACAAGAATTGGACCCTTTCCTTCACAGAATTCTGGGGTATTTATAGGCTGGAAAATGAGAAACTAGGGCAAAAATACTGGCCCATATGAAATTACCAAACACCCCCTGAAAACCCTAAATGTCTGGCGCCAGAACGGCCGCGGAAGCGCGGCCAATACCCCCCTTTGGCCGCTCTTCCGCGGCCGTATAGAGGAATTGGGTCTAGGGCTTTATTGTGGGACCCTGGTTTGATGTGAGCTTCCTTCTGGTATATGTATTTTCCCATAATTGCTTCACGAATTTTCCAGAATTTCTGTTGAGGGAAAGGTGGACTTTTTGTCAAGATTTTGTCATGATTTGCCTCGAGCTCCGCGTAGATCTCTTGGATCTTGTGCTACCATTGAGCCTTGTGCCTAAAAACGACATTGATTTGATATTTTGTCTTCCTAAACTGGTATCTGGCAGCATACGGATGAAGGGCGGAGACCGTGTTTTATCTGTGGTTGGCAGGAACCCGGATTTTTTCGTGTTTTCCAAGAATTTCATCGTTTTGGAACCGAGAACCTGTATCCTGCAATTGACTAGCAAACACGGCTCAAGAGTATCTACGGATATGCAATGTGATAAAAATTGGGCGGTATGAAAATGCAAAAATCTGATATGAACACGTGCCTCGAGCTTGTCCGCATGCTGCTTTTTTACAAAAGCTGGACATCCCCATGTCTTAAAGGATTTAAGACAGGGTTTCTTCCCACTCCACATCTGATATGGTGTGGTAGGCACTGTTTTAGTAGGAACTTGGTTCAAGAGATGTGCAGCTGTTTCTAGTGCATAAACTCAGAAAGATCGCGGTAACTCAGCCTTACTCATCATGGAACGAACCATATCTAATAGGGTTCGATTCCTCCTTTCCGATACACCGTTTTGTTGTGGTGTGTATGGAGGAGTAAGTTGAGAGAGAATTCCATTCTCTTTTAAGTAGCCCAGAAACTCGGCACTCAAGTATTCTCCACCTCGATCCGATCTTAGAATCTTGATACTTTTGCCGGTTTGTTTTTCAACTTCATTCTTGTATTCTTGAAATTTCCCAAAGGCCTCGGATTTGTGCTTCATTAAGAAGACATGTCCATACCTAGAGAAATCATATGTGAAAGTAATGAAGTATGAATAACCACTTCGCGCATGTGTAGACATTGGACCACACACGTCACTGTGTATGAGTCCCAAGAGCTCGCTCGCTCTTACTCCGTGTCCAGTGAACGGAGTCTTTGTCATCTTTCCCATGAGACAAGATTCACAAGTGGCATAAGACTGGTACTCGAACGGATCCAAGAATCCTTCTTTATGTAACTTAGTCAACCGTGTCTCATTGATGTGACCCAGTCTACAATGCCATAAGAAAGCCTGATTTAATTCTGGAGACTTTCTTTTAAGTGTATTCTGGATACTGAATATCTGAGCTTGATTCAATACGTATATACCGTTATTTAATGTACCTAACCCAATCAGTACTTGATTTAGGTGGATGTTTACTACATCGCTTACAAAAGCAAAATCATATCCTTCCTTAGAAAGTAAGGATACAGATATGAGATTACAAGTCGCACCTGGTACATACAAACAGTTACGCAGAATCAATATCTGCCCAGTTGTTGGTCCTCGGTGATATTCCCCTACGGATACAGCATCCATGCTCATTCCGTTAGCAACCCTGAGAGTCATATCACCTTTCCTGATAACCCTACGGTTTCTCAGAGCCTGTAACGAATTACAGATGTGAGATCCTGATCCGGTATCCAATACCCAGGAAGTAGGGTTAACTGACAAACAGTTCTCTATTACAAACACACTCGAAGCCGAAGCCACAACATGCTTCGAATTCTGGCTACTGGCTTTGCAAGCTCTGCAATCTTTCTGCCATTATTCATTCCCGTTACAATAGGAACGTCCCTCTTTTACTATATCCAGTCCTGAAACTTTTGCCCTTGCTTTTCCTTTTTCTTCCCTGGTTTCTTTCAGGGTATAAGCAGAGGGCAGGGACTGTAGAATTAAGTCAGTACTTGACTCATTCTTCAACGTGGTCTCCAGGTCCGTGAGCTCAAAATAGCTGGTCTTTGTAAGGACGTTGTCCCTTACAGATGACCCGACAGCCAACCTCGCTTGAAGCAATTCGTTCGAGGTCTCATATCTTGCGATACGAGATTGCTCTCCATATAAAACTTTGTTATGGAGGAAGATAGAAACTGAGTCCATCTTCTCGTGCTGCCCTTGGTTTGCACCATCAACTGAGGCTAACACGAGGCACTTGGCTTTCGCACAATCCTTTTCCGATGTCCTTTGGATGTAAACATCCGTGACAGGGGAAACTGGACCTGAGACGGTAGGGGTTTGATTAGTTAAGAGGTGTCCCAGCTTGTCATGGGTAATGGACATCTGGACAGACCTTTGCCAGTCATAACAGTTAGGTTCAGTCATTTTTATTATCTAGATGTAACCTAGGTGCGGTCACTTGGTCGCTGCAATTACGAGAGAGAGAAGAAAACACTCAGCATGATGCTCTTGCAAGTTTATAGTGGTTTTTAATTTGTCTAAACAGGATGGCTCCCACTGTCTCTCGAATCCCTCCTCAAAACCAAAAAGGAAGAATTATTCAGGATCAATCTCACCGTACAATTCTTGCTTAACCGTTCAGCCAGGCCAGTGTCGGTACTTCGAGGGAGGTTTTCCAACGCTTTCGCGAAGTTCCTTAATTCAAGAACCTCTTTTCCCTGGGGGCGTAGCCCCGCTAACACCTTTCTAGGCACCTACTTGGTTTATAGCATTGATCGTTAAGTGAGAAATTTCCCGAGGAGTAGCATATACTCACAGTAGGATCGGGATCCAAATATCATCGTGTGACGAAACTGAAGGAATCCTACCAGGATCATCACACTCCAAATGGTATGCAACACTAGCAAGTTTCAGTACTTTTGAAACTCCCGATGTGGATTTTTGCCCTATGCTCTTATGACCTTGACTAAGGCCAACAAATCATAAGTCATATGTCAAGTTCTACCCGTCGTTGTCCAGGTTGATTTGAACCCACCCGTATATACCCTTGACTATGGCCAACAAAGCAATACGACTGTCCCAAACCAACGCATTCTATCTATGCAACATATGAATACCCACCAGCTACCAAACACTGTGCCTTGAATAAGGCCAACAAACACAGCTTGAATACTGTTGATTATTCATATGAAACGACGGAGGGCTACGGATGGTTTTGGCGAAACCTTGAACGTAGTGAACTTGATATAATCGAAGAAACGAAATAGCTTTTAAAAGGAGTGGCTCAAGCTCCGCATTTAAAAGTTAGTTTTGAAAAGAACCGAGTGGTTTTCAAAGTGTTCCAACGACTTGTACTTGGTTTATTTTCTTGCATTAGTTCTTTTAATGCGTGATATTCTTGCATTAGTTCTTTTAATGCGTCCCATCAATTAATCCTACCATTGCAGAAAACAACCAAAATATGACGTACGCTTATACCATTCGCATTCGCCACGGGGCCCCGTCATTACCCGTTAGGTTACTTAACTAACGACAGAGCGGGGGCTGGGCTAGCGCGGCTGTAAAACATAAGCAACGCCTAAATAATATCATATATAGATATATTGCAATGATAGCCATTTCAGATCACAGATGAACACATTGGATATGCTAGGAATCCGCAATTCGTACGAGCCTGTAACGAAAAGCAGATTACACGGTCGCGGTGAATAGCCAATACCCTACCCAAGACCCCTACGGGTGCGGCAAACTACCCGCCAAGTACCCAAAGCGAAGCAACCTCCCTCAACTCCGTGAGTAGGCCACTCGGCACTTCGGCATACCCGGTAGTTTGTGCACCCCCTCCATGGGTCTATCTTAGGAGCAAAAACAGTAAAAAGAAATTATACAATGACGGCTACAACCCCGACCCGGTTGTGCGGCCATACAAATAATTATTACATCAATTTACATATTTACATGAATTGAAAGAAAAGAAAACTCTCGTCTCACAACCCCGGCTATTCACCCGCGACAATCCAATGAATTCATATACACATTCCAATAACATTACAGATCACAGATTTGTATAACCCCCACTAATCGACATATAGCGATTAGCAGACGTTCAATACAAATATCACATCACAGAAAAACCCGTCAGCTAAAGTCTTTTAGAAGTTCGATCAAAAATACGGATTTTCAGGACCCCAAAAATAAAATTTTCGTTATGGAAAATCTGGGCAGAAAATATATATTCCAAAAATCCTAAAACAACCCCAGAAAAACAATGCACCAAACTTGGACCTCGGCCGAGTCAACTCGGCCGCGGATCTACGGCGGGAGCGTGCTCCCGCCGCGTTTCCGCGGCGCTTTGACTCGATCGTTGGACCAAATTTGGTGGGTGATCACACAAAAGCCTGAGCCGATTTTTAAGATAAAATTTATCAATTTTTGAACAAAAAAAAAATCGGCAGAAACTTATCATATCGGGTTCGTTTTGCGACTTTTTCTTTGATCGATTTTCTAGCTACTTTGCTAACATGTTAGATAGAGTTTAACTAGGCTCTGATACCACTGTAAGTCCATGCTACCTCTCCGGGTACTTTCGGGCATGCGGAATTTGACGAAAAACGATTTTCTTAGAGGTGGTAACATGGACTCAAAACCCGGATCTTTGTTAAACATCTAAATAACAACCTAACAAGAGTTTACCTACTCGGTTAGGGGGCTATACCTTTCTTGAACTCCTTCGTCTTCAACTCCTCCCGGGGTTCGGATCGACCTCACCTCGTCGTCTCCTTGCGTCGAAGATGGATCCACTTGAAAGCTTCTACCTTTGGCTTGTTCTTCGGACTTTGAAGAAAACTAGATCACTTGGCTTGCTAGGCCTTGTGAACTAGAATGAGTAGAGAAGAGTATGTTGGGATTTTACTCTATGGTTCTTGCTTCTCAACACATGAGACAAATGAACCATAGACCAAAAGAGAGAGAGCAAGAGGAAGAGGGTGAGAGCAAGAGCATGAGAGCTCAAAAACAAGAGAGAGAATGGTCAAGAAAGAATGAGCCTCTCTTTTGTCTTTCACCCTCTCATAATCCAAAACAATGATAACATATCATATCAATCAAGTGTTATGTGATGGTTTAAGCAACCATAGCCATATCATTTCATGCACTCATTTTGCACAAAAGAGCAAGCAAGCAAAAGTCTTTGCCATGAAATGATAGCTATGGTTATCATGATGGTCAACTAGTCAAGCCTAGTCAACCGGTCAACAAAGTCAACAAGTCAACAAAGTCAACCCCTCAACAACCATGTCACCATAATACTCAATTAATATAATTGTTAATCACATATCACATTCTCATTAGGGTTGAGCAAAAAGTCAATAGTCAACTGTCAACGGTCAACAATCCTAATGAGAATACTCTGCATCTGTCTCTCCGTCAACTGTGCATACACTCCCGCACCCGCGTTCCGAGGAACACGAATGCCTACTGGATAAATCCAATCCCAAAAGGTACACTAGGATCTGGCTTAAACCAAAGCCCGCTAGTGTAAACTGTCCGGACACTGTACGTGCATAAGTGCACGGATGTGACCGAACCCTGTCGCAAAACCATGCGACCTGTCGCCAAAACCATGTGACCTATACTCTTTTGCCTAAAGGCGAATAGCTTTCTGTGTGGGACTCTAAAGACTCGACACTACGCTGGCAGTGGGTTTAACCACAGACCGCAAGGTAGATGTCGACAAGAAGACTGACGAGGGGAAACCCATCTGAACTCCTACTGAGCCTGAATGTGACATTCTCCGTACAGTCCGGTCTGTTCGTCTGATACATCGCTTGGCGGGCCTAGGGGGCGGTAAACGTTAGTCCCCCAATAGCGGTACAAGTCGTGTCGGAGTGAAGCCCTAAACACCCTGAGATAACACTGGAAGCCTACCAGTATATCTCGTTTGCCCTGACCAGGGACTACTCGTGTAATGGCTCTCCTAGACACAGCGCGATGTCAACCCCCAATACCGGGAGAGACGAATCCTGTCTAACCGTCACTGCCTCCAAGTGCTTCGGGACTGCACCCAACTACCACCTGTTTGCACGACTCCTTTGAGCCGTGGTAGGGTAGTAATCAAAGTGCAGTGGGAACACACTCGAGGCGAAGTGACAGTGTCAAGTCAGCGGACTAAGCTGTACTCATGTCGCCTGGGAACTGATAACTGACGATAGGTATAATACCAACTAGTCAGTTCCCGACGAGTCCTGTCTGGTGTACTCGTAACCCAATGAGCACCCGCATACTATCTCAAGTACGACGTACCGACGGCTGTGGGACAGACCGTCTCCCACACTGGGATGAGAAGCGCATGCGCTAGTCTACTCCGGAGTATCGATGCCCTGTCTCGATAGTCCTGCGACCAGGGACCTGCATAAGGATGTGCTTATAGATTACCCAGCCCCACTAGTATGACTGCCATCACATCGCTGGTAATCAAGCAAAGATCCTAAAGGCTCTACTAATGTGTATAGGCGATATACTAAAATAAACACATGTACACATTGAAGTAGAAACAAACCAAGCAGCATACTACTATTTTGAGCAAGATTGTATATGCAAGGTGAATATCCCAAGCTTCCATTAAGTAATATACAAACTAGTATGATACAGTAATGGCCTCTAGGGCATATACACTAACAATAGTGCCCTCATAGTCAATTATTGGATCGCAGGTACGTGATTGCAATGATTGCGGAGGACCTATACCGGTAGGACAGTCTTACTCGAGATGATAGTATGCTATCTGGTTTGCCTTTATCAGTCGTGTACATATTCAGGTGACTGATTACATGTTACACTTTGATAGAGCCCTTAGGATCTTGCTTTACTACCAACAGTATGATGGCGATCATATACGTGAGAGTTGGGTAGTTTATATGCATATCCTTAATTGTGGTCCCTAGTCGTGGGAGTTTCGAGACAGGGCATCGATACTCCGGAGTAGACTAGTGTATACAGTCGAGACCCCGACGAGGGGCGGTGGACGGTCTCACAAGCTACTGGTGTCAGTTGGATCACCTAAGATGTATACAGGTGCTCATTGGGTTATGAGTACACCGGACAGGACTCGGCGGGAATCTGCTAGTTGGTATTATACATATCGTCAGATAGCAGTTCCCTGGTGACATGTGTACAGGTTAGTTCATCGACCTGAGGTCGTCATTTGTCTCGTGTGTGTTCCCACTGTGCTTTGATTTCTACCCTACCACGGCTCAAAGGAGTCGTGCAAACAGGTAGCTTTTGGGTACAGTCCCGAGCCATATGGAGGCACGTGAGCGGATCGGCAGGGGATTCGTCTCTCCCGGTATTGGGGGCGAGATCGTGCTGTGTCTAGGAGAGCCATTACACAAAGCCCACGGCCGTGGCAGGAGATTTACTAGTAGGTACTCCAGTAGTATCTCAGGGTGTTATTGGGCTACACTCCGACACGACTTATACTGCTATTAGGGGTCTGACGTTACTAGCCCCCTAGGCAGATATGCGACACTCATAGGCGAACGGACCGGACTGTATATACATTGTCACTGTTAGGCTCAGTAGGGTTTCCGGATGAGTTCGCTCATCGGCCTCCCTTGAGGTCAGTCCATGGGCAGCCGTTACGCATTGCTAGTGCCGCTGACGGTTTGTGGTTAAACCCACTGCCAGGGTACTGAAGAGTCATTAGAGTCCCCCACAGACAGTTTCCCAAGTTCGGGCGAAACGTTGTAGAGGCCGTATGGTTTTATGGCAGGGTTCGAAAAATGCACGTGCGTTTACGCACGTGTCAGATTTCGGGCAGATGATACTGGTCGGCTTTGGTTTAAACCGGATCCGAGTATTATATTGAGTAGATATAATATCTTTGTCTCAGTTGCATTTGTATTCGGTCGTAATACAAATGCGGGTATATTTATACAGTTATGGGGTTATCCTGAAATTCGTTTCGGGATCACTTTTGGAAGTTGCCAGTTTCCAGTTTTCTATCAGCCGTCCTTTAACATTCGGTTAAAGACGGGTTTATCTTTTCTTGGATGAGGTGAGTCATGCTTCTAGAAGGTTCTAGAGAGGGTAACTTGGCATGGTGAGTCATTAGTGCTTTAATGGAGCCATTAATGCAATGGTGACTAGGTTAATGAATCACTATTTGCATTAATGAGGTTTTGTTTGCATGAAGGATATTTGTGGTTGATCTTTTCTCTTGTGGTCACTCTCCCCTCTCCTACACTCACCTCCCTCGATCTATAAGTGGCCGGCCCCCATCTCCTCCTCCACTTCTTGATGAGAGAAAATTATGGTTGTTAAAAAAAAAAGACTAAAGTTTTGGATACATGGAAATTTCATAGTTCATTTCTTGTTCCATTTCCTTTCCATTGGCAACTTCATTAACCGATCGTCCACGGCTTTGGATGAAGTGAGACAAAGTCATCTACTCATTCTCTACATCATTCTTGGTCGTCTCTTTTAGCAAACTTGACGACCGAGTTGCCTCGAGTCAGAGGCGGGAGCCCGTTTAAAGAATCGTTGACATGGTGCCACCTGGACGAGGAGATCGGAGATCGACGAGATCTGAGCAGCCGCAACGGAGCGTGGGATAATGGTTAAAGAACGAAGGACTTGGATCGTTCGGTATAACCTTTCTACACTCTTTACAGTTTGTTAGTTTAGCAATAATGGCAGATCCGGGTTATAGTATACGATAGCGCCAGTTAAAAAGTTTTTGTTCCGCATTTGGCGTCTGTAGACGGCCGGGGCGCTACCGTAGACTTACATCAAACATGCTACAATCAAAATATTTGGGGTGCTAAGCATACTAACCTAGTATCAAACTAGAATTTTAGGGAACAAAAAAGTTTCACATACTAGATCTACTGTCTAACACTAAGAGGATAGTATTACAACCTTTGTAGACTTCCTCCTTAGACTCCTTAGATCAACTCGGTGTTTTGACGGGTCCGCTTGAGTTCTTCGTTGTCCACGACGATCCACTGTGGAGTACCTTGGCTCAAGCTCCTTGCTTCACTAGAACAAAGTAGAAGTGATGCAAACAAGCTAAACTAGTGGGCTAAACAAGTGTAGATTGGTGATGTGGATTAGGATCTCACTTAAAATTCTTTTCTTTTTATCTCCTTCACTCACTTTAGAAGAGGTAGTAAGCTTTAAGGAAGAAGAAGGAGGAAATGGCTTTGCAAGCTCAAGATATTTCTTATATCAAAAATAAAAAGAATAATGAATCTATGAGAGAGTCTACTCACTCATAACCATGGTTCTAAAATATCTAGATATTTTGTTAGTGAGTTAAAGAATGAATTAGTGATTAAACCATGGTTTGAGTCATGGTTGACTCAAGAAAAGTGTAAAAGAAAACCCACCATGATTTAATCCTAATTATCTTTAATCAATAATCAAAATATATAAATATCTAACCATGTGAGTCTTGCATAGACAACTCCAATGTATCAACAACCATGATACATGTATGCATGCATGTGTGCATTCATATCAACATATGTACATACCTACATTCATGCATACAACAAATAAAGAAATGGTTACAAGTAAAATAGCTAATGGTCATTAATATTAAATCAACAATTGATTTAATAAACCGGTTATATCTCATATGACCCGACCAATAGAAAACGCCAGATTATAATGCGGTATCATATACACGCATTTAATCAAGCACCCGCGTATATTACCATATGCACCCCCACATCGTTAGGCCTGAGCTAGGTAACCCCCTTTATGGGACTCTAAGACTCGTCAATACGCCGGCAGTAGGTGATGATCATATCAAACACCCACAAGCCGCAAGCGGTCTGCTAAACGTAACGGCCATCCGGGTATTGAACGAGCAGAAGAAAAACAAGTGAACCTGTCAAAACTCCTGTCGAGCCAACCAGTAACACTTACCGTACAGTCCGACCTCTTCGTCAGATATGCTGCATATCGAATCTAGGGATGGTATCGTCCACCCCAATAACTCACTAAGTCATGCCAATGTATAGCATATAATAGATCGAGAAACTACTGATAACACTTATCAGTAAATCTCATCATCCCTGGCCAGGGACTTGCTGATATAGCCAATCAAGCACAGTGCAACATCAACCCCAATACCGGGAGAGACGAAACCCCTCCCATGGCTCACTGCCTCCATGTGTCTCGAGACTATTCCGAAAAGCCACCTGTTTCCACGACTCAGTAGAGTCGTGGTAAGGTGGAAATCAATGTACAGTGGGAGAACACACAAGACACTATGACGATCTCGGGTCTACAGACTAACCTGTACCAGTGTCACCTGAGAACTGCTATCCGACGATAGATATAATACCATATAGGAGTTCTCAGTGAGTCCGTCCAGTGTACTCAGTCCCCACTGAGCACCCGTATACAGTCTTGGTGTCAAACACCAATGGATATAGGATCACCCATCGCACATCACATGGGTCAAGAATCGTATACGCTAGTCTACTCTGGAATATCGATGCACTGTCTCGATACACCCATGACTAAGGACATTTCAGGATATACTTATAAACTACACACGTCCCACTAGTATGATCTGCATTATAATCACAGTAGTCAAGAAAATATCCTCAGGGCTTTATCAACATGTACCAAATGAATAAAAGCATGATCAAGTGAACATGTCAGGATAAAGAGTAACCAGATAACATACTATCATGTCGAGCAAGAATGTCCTCTGAATATATATATATATATACATGTAAAAATACATCCACTATCACATAATGGCCTCTAGGGCATACATATATCCAACAAACGGCGGATTTCTATTGACGCAAAGAGTTAACTAAGGTTTATAGAGTGGCTCTGATACCATGTTGGGTTATGCAAGCGCCCCGGCCATCAATCCGTGACCAAATGCAGAACAAAAATTTATAAAACCTGGCGCTGCCATAACCAATTACCCAGATTTACCCATAAGCCCTAGATATCAAAACATGCAAAGTAGTTAGAATGGTTATACCGAATAGATTCGTGTCCTTCGATCTTCAACCAGCATCCCAAGCTCCTAGGGGCTTCCTTGATCAAGCTTGATCACCGGTCTCCCTCCATCGAAGATGATCCACCCGAGAGTCTATGCAACGAGCTCCAACCTCATATCCGAGGCAACTAGGGCACTTAGATCGCTACTCTAGATACCATAGATGAAGTAGAGAGTGACGAAGGATTAATTTGTCTCAAGACACCCAAGGATTCTCAACTCATGAGAGGGTTTGGGTGGAGCTATAGGAAGAAGAAGATGCCATGAGAATACGGTGTTGAGAGCAACTCAAGAGAGAGAAAAAGAAAAAAATAATGGCTTGTGTTTTTGTTTGTTGTGTGAGTGTGATAAGAAATAATGGAGCCATGACATAAATGTCCATGTCTCCAAAATATCTTAGTCAACAAAAAATATCTCAAATCAATATAATCTCACAACAAACAAAACCCCTAAGCATGCTAGAATAGAAACCATGGGTCACTAATTAGCCATACCACAAAAATGCAATAAACACCTCATCCTACACCTCAATAACCTTTTAATCCAAAAAAGGTCTAAATCATGATGTGGTGTAATCTTCTAAAAGTAATCTTGTAATAAATTACAAGAATACCCCTCAACTGTATATACATACCCACATCCATATTCCGAAGAATATGAATACAAAGAGACGAAAATAATCCAACAAATATAATACTAGGATCGGCTTAAAACAAAGCCAACTAGTATTATCCATCCGAACATCATCCATGCACAAGTACATGTATGTGATCGAACTCTGCCGTAAAACCATACGGCCTCTACATCGTTTCGCCCGAAACAGAGAAACCCTCTGTGTGGGACTCTAAAGAATCGTCAATACGCTGGCAGTAGGTTTAACCACAAGCATGTCAGTGGCACTAGCTTTACGTAACGGCTACCTAGGTATTGAACGAAAGGGAGGCCGATGAGCAAACTCATCCTGAAACGCCTACTGAGCCTGACTGTAAAAATATACGTACAGTTCGGTCCGTTCGTCTATGAGTATCGCATATCGAGTCTAGGGGGTGGATAAAGTAAGACTCCTAATAACGCGACATTTATTGTCGGTATGAAGCCTATCACCACCTGAGAAACTACCGATCCTAGATCAGTAATTGTCGACTACCTTGGCCAAGAATTTTTGGTGATGGCCACCCGTGCACAACCAAGACATCAACCCCCAATACCGGGAGAGATGAATCCCCCGACGATCCGCTCACTGTCTCCATGTGGCTCGGGATTGTACCCAACTAAAACCTGTTTGCACAACTCCTTTGAGCCGTGGTAAGGTAGTAATAAAAGAATATTGGGAACTCACACGAGACAAATGAAGATCTCAGTTCGATAGAATAACCTGTACACATGTCACCAGGGAACTGTTATTTGACAATAGGTATAATACCAACTAGTATGTTCCCGGAGAGTCCGTCCGGTGTATTCGTAACCCAATGAGCACCTGTATACATCTTAGGTGAACAAACTAACACCAATGGCTTATGAGACCGGCCACCGCCCCTCGTCAGGGTCTCGATCAGTATACACTAGTCTACTCTGGAGTGTCGATGCCCAGTATCGAAACTCCCATGACTAGGGACATTTAAGGATGTGCCTAGAGACTACCTAGCTCCTACGTATATAATCACCATCATATTGCTCCCAGTCAAACAAGAATCCTATGGGCTCTATCAACATGTAATAGTGATCTGTAATGCCACCTAATGCTGTACATGATGATAAAGACAAAGCAAATAGCATACTATCATCTCGAGTAAGATTGTTCTACCAGTATAGGTCCTCCCTCAATCATCATAATCACCTGCCTATGACCATGATAATTGCCTTGAGGGCACTATAGCCAACAAGATTCACGTAGGTACACTTTACTAGTAAATATCAGATATAGTCTTGCACCATATTGGGTTCTAAACATGTGGGTCGGGTCGGGAAACTATTACTACTATTCGAAACACTCGTAACCCATGTAAATAAACAAAAGAATTATAAGCAAAAACATAAAATACCAAGTTATACTATATAAATGTACTAGGGTGTTACAAACGTTATAGCTCCTACCACATTTAGAGATAGATACTACCTGGTCAAGTCGTCCTTGCCTTCATTCATTAGCTTACCAGTCGCTAATGGAAATCATTTTGAAATTAATCCGCAATATATTAATCTGCTTCCTAAGTTTACTAGTTCAGACTTAGAGTGAAAGTATGTCTTAGCATCACTACTAGGTTTGTACAAGCATCAAGTATGCAATTTAAAAAAAATATCTACTGTGTTAAGCTATTTTAATTTAGAATCGAACTAGAGAATTACGGTTTACAAAGCAATAAAGCAAGTTCTATACTAAAGTGAAGAGGGTTACAACCTTTGTAGACCAAGTCCTTGTTAGTTATGTATATGCCCTAGAGGCTATTTTTGTACATATGATGTATATTATAATGGATGCTGGATATATATAGAGAGGACTTTCTTGCTCATCATGATAGTATGCTATTTGGTTTCACTTTATCTTAACATGTTGACTTATATTAGTTTACTGTCTTACTCTCACATGTTGATAAAGCCCTTAGGATATGTACTCGACTACTGGGATTATGATGAGATCATACTAGTGGGGCTACGGTAGTCGATGAGTACATCCTATAACTGTTCCTAGTCGAGGGTGTGTCGAGACAGGGCATCGATACACCAGAGTGGACTAGCGTATACGCATCTTGACCCATATGATGGGCGATGGATGATCCCATATCCATCGGTGTTTGACATCAAGGATGGTGTACGAGTGCTTAGTGGAAACTGGGTACACTAGACGGACTCTCCGAGAACTCCCAGATGGTGATATACCTCACGTCAAATGGCAGTTCTCCGGTGTCACTGGTACAGGGTAGTCTGTAGACCCGAGATCATCATAGTTTCTTGTATGATTCCCACTGTACTTTGATTTCCACCTTACCACGTCCAAGAGGGCATGCAAAATGGTGGCTTTTGGGTGCAGTCCCGAATCACATGGAGGCAATGAGGGATAGGAGGGGATTCGTTTCTCCCGGTATAGGGAGTTGATGTTATGCTGTGTTCGATTGGCTATGACTGAAAGTCCCTGGCCAGGGCGGATATAGAGATTTACTGGTAAGTGTTCCCAGTAGTTTCTCGACCCGTTATGAGCCACACATCGACACGACTTATCGGTTACTGGGGTCTGACGTATACCACCCCTATATAAGATATGCAACATATCAGACGAAGAGACCGGACTGTACGGGAGTGTTACTGATTGGATTCACAGGAGAATGTACAGGCTAGCTTGTTGATCTTCTGATCGCTCAATACCTGGGTGGATGTTACGTTTAGCTGACCGCTTGCATCTTGTGGGTGTTTGATATGATCATCACCTGCTACCGGCGTATTGACGATTCTTTAGAGTCCTACACAGAGGTTTCTTGACTCAGGAAAAACGGAGTAGGGGCACATATGTGATATGTGCACAACCGAGCATAATGCGATATGAGATACCGTATTATATTCTCGCAATATTTAGATATGAGCCGGGTCATCGGATCAAGTGTCGATTCGATGAGTCGGTACATGATATATTAGTCGGTTATATTCGATATAGCCAGATTGTCGGATCAAGTGTTGATTCGATAATTTAATGTATAATAATATATATGATATAATGTATAATAATATATATGATATATTGCATTATATTATCTAATATTGGCTCGCATTATTGATTCATTTTCTCACCGGATAATATATTGATAAATATGCGATATATGTTAATTGTATTATTTTCTTTTGTTACAAAATATATTATATATGTGATATATAATATTGTAACATAATATGATTACTAATACAACATGTTTAGTGGAGATTAAACAAGGTTCGGTTTTGAATTGGGTTAGTTCTTTCATGAACCTTCTAGAAGGTTTTCTTTTGTCATAAGCTTAGATATTATAGTTGATATTTTCTAGTTACTCATTCTTAACCCAACCAAAAACCTTAGCCTTAGTTTTTTCTCTGCATGGGTTAGCCTTGTCATAGTTAACCATGGTTACATTATTAATCTTATATTATTTCATTATTCATCACAAAAGGAATTAATTCATTATTCTTCTTCTTCTTCAACCTTGAGCTTTGAGAAAGCTTTCTAGGTTTTCATATTGTGATGATTAAGAGTGAGAATTTGATAAGAAAAGAAAGCACAAATACTACTCCATCATCCTCATCTAATCTAGCCAATTAGATAAGGGTGTTCACCTCATTAGAGAGGGAGAGCTTGAGTTATAGAAACATCGAGGTAGATCATCGGAGAAAATGAAGACTATAAGCTAGCATGGATCGTTCGAGTTGTGGAGTCTCTCTTGAGTCCGGGAGATCGTGGATCACGGCGAAGGGACTTCTACTCGGAGCTTATGAAACGAAGGAGCAGACTACAAAGGTTGTAATCCCTCACTCTTAGTTGTAAAGATGTTTACTTGCATGTTAAACCCTAATTATCTAGCAAAGATCCCGGTTTTGGATTGTTCGGCACGTCTAAATTTTTATTCGGGCATGGTTGATGCCTTATTAACCCTTGTAAGAGTGCCTAGGAACCCTACAGTGGTATCAGAGCCAAGCTAGAGCATTAGGCGACGTGTATACGAAGTTAAAACTCCGATCGAACCCTGAAACATCGAAAATGACCCCCTCTCTGGAAATTTTGTAAAAATGTGATTTTTTCTGCATTAAAAATACTCAAAAAAATCAGCAGGGAATTCTAAGAGTTACTGTGCAAAACGACACCAAAATACCACCAATGCGCCGTGGAACCGCGGCCGTACCATGCCTTCTACGGCGGTTCCGCGGCAGCACAGTAGTATTAGGGTTTGGTTTTAGGCACAGTACATCCATAGGTATTTGTAGCTGCTTCTGGGTATTTTTAATCTGACTCAAGTGTTGAGTGTTCTGGGGATTATTTTGAATCTGTTGATTCAATCGGAAAATTTAATTTCGTTCTGTTTTCCGGATAATTTAGAAACTGTTAAAATGTTCGAACAGATATCATTAACTCATTTTTTCCCGGCACGAAAAACTTTCAAGTGTTGAATTTTTCTTGAGTTTAAATCTTTCAGAAAAACGTGCAAATAACACGGTGGTCCCTATCGAAGAACACAAACCTTAACTCGATTATGTGACCATCTAAACCCCTCTAAACCTTAGGGTTTGGGGCAGTACGACGTGCCACATGTGATGCGTTGGCTTGACCCTTCTGCGGCTGGACCATTGGTACTGTGACATATTCTGGGATTATTTGAACTCCGCTCAAGTGTTGAGCTATTTAGGAAATCTTGGGTATTTGATTATTCGATCGGAAAGTTTAATACTGTCTATTTATCTGGAATGTGATACAATATATGGAATTCGTATAGTTAGGCATGAAATGCGAAGTATGTGATATTTCGGATTTACGATGTCTAAAGTGATTGTGGATTCCAAATGTTGTAGTTTTACAATTTCGTTTCCGTGACCATAAGTGTAGTATGTAGTTGTATTGCCGGTTTTCGTTGTTATACATCAACGACGATTGGTGTATGCATACTTACTTACGTTGATGATATGAGATATTATTTGTTGCTGTGATATGTTATATTGGATCGTCGTGTTCTTAATAGCCGGGGGTTTTATGTGAGATGAGCGTTTTTATTTTCATTCATGTAAAATTCATTTATATGTAATATTCTTTTATTGGGGCACTTCCGGGATGAGGTTGATGTCACCAGTGTATATTATTTAGTTTTCCGCATAAGGTAGACCTAAGGAGGGGAGCACAAGTAACCGGGTTTAAGGGTCCAGTGGGAGGCCATCTCGAGGAGTCGAGACCGGATCTCCTAACCCAAGAATTGGCAATGTTATTTGCCGCTCTCGTAGGGGTCTAGGGATGTGGGTTTGGCTATTCATCACGACCGTGGAATCCGTGTTTTATACAGGCTCGTATTAAAACACGGACATCCTAATATATCCAATATTTCATATTTGTTCTTCTGCTGCAATGTTCTGTGATGAGATCATATTACTGCCTGAGACGAATGCTTATACTATATATATATATATATATGTTGATATATAAATATTACTGCTTTCGTTTCTTCTGTGATGCTTAGGAAGCATAAGCTGATGGGTTTTATTAATGAGATTAAAAAAAGAAAAGAAACCTAAAAGATGTCGTAGAATTAAAACTTTATAAAAAGGGTAGCTACAGTTTTGCTTTGCATAGCGGTATATATGATATACCCTGCACCTTATTCGATGAGGAAAGAGCTGAGATCTCTTCACCGGGAGTGACCTCTTTAGCTAAACTGGCAGATGCTACAAACTCACGGTTTAGTTTTTGACAGCTTATATAGTTCTTGCTTTGCACAGCGGTATATACGATATATCCTGCACCTTATTCGCTGGGGAAAGAGCCGAGATCCCTTCATCGGGAGTGACCTCTTTAGCAAAACTAGAAAAGCCTAAAAAACACTCCTTTTTCAAAATCAGTTGTTTCTACAACGATATCAAGTTCATTACGCTCATGGTTTTCTGAAAAACATGCGTAGCCCTCCGTCATTTTAGATAAAGACTATTTAGTATACGTACTACGTTTGTTGGCCTGCGTCAAGGCGTAGTGTGCGGTAACTAACTATTACTTATCTGTAACATGAGATGTGATTGGATTAGGGTAGTCGTACGACTTTGTTGGCCTGCGTTAAGGGTCGTACGGGTGGGTTTAATTCAATCAAGAAATGTACGGGTTGAACTTGACTAGCGGACTATGGTTTGTTGGCCTGTTTCAAGATCATAGAACGCTAAGGATAAAAATATTATTGGGAATTTCAAGTGTTGAAATTTGCAATGAGATTGCATACCTCCTATGAGATAGTTGGATCCCAATACCAACTGCGAGTAAGAGTTACTCCTGGGAGAATTTTACACAGGACACTTAGCCGATCAAGTAGGTGTCTAGAAAGATGTTAACGGGGTTATGCCTCTGGGAAAATGAGGTTTATTTTAATTAGGTCCGTGCGAAAGCACGAGGAACATCCCTCAAGTACCGACACTGATCTGGCTGAAAGATTGACGAAATTGTAAGGTGTAATTAATCCCGGCTAATCTTACCTTTTAGGGTTTGAAGGAAGATTTGATAAAAACAGTGGGAGACATCCTGATTAGATAAGATAATAACCAATCTAAACTTGCAAGAGCATAAGCTAAAGTGTTTTCTTCTCTCTCTCCAGGTAGAGACCATGTCAGGCCATAATCAAGATAATAATATGGATGTATTGACTGAACCCGCTTATTATACGGAGTAGGGGATCGTTGGTCGTGTTTTTTCTTATAAGAGTTATAAGACTGAACAGGAAACAGGAGAATATTTGGATTCTCATACAGCCCAAACAAAGAACATGCATGCCAATGCATTTTCTTCGGGCGTGTTAGTTATTGAGAGCTGTTTCTCAGTTCACCCAACGTCCTGGGTATTAGATACCGGATCAGGATCCCACATATGTAAATTGTTAAGTGGGCTATGTAAAGGTAGAGAACTGGGAAAAGGTGATCATTCCGTTCAAGTAGGGAATGGTGCAAGCATTGCAGCCAAAGTAGTTGGCGAATATCACCTTGTATTACCAAGTAGTAATACACTGATTCTGAATGAGTGCTATTATATACCGAACGTGATGTGCAACATTATATCAGTTTTTTTATTAAGTAAAGAAGGATATAATTTTGTAGTACAGGATAATGTTATGAACATCTTCTTAGATCAAAAGTTGATTGGATCAGGCTTGTTACATAATGGCATATTCATTCTCAGTCAAAATACAGTCCTTAATATACAAAACACACACAAGAGGAAGAGATCGGAAATGAACGAATCCTTCTTGTGGCATTGTGGACTTGGTCATATCAATGCAACACGGCTTGCTAAGTTACATAAGGATGGATATTTGAATCCGTTCGAATTATCATCTTATGATACTTGCCATTCATGTCTCAAAGGAAAAATGACCAAAACTCCGTTTAATGGACACGGAGAAAGAGTTGCGGAACTCTTAGGACTGGTACATAATGATGTATGCGGTCCCATGTCTACACATGCCATGAACGGTTCTTCCTACTTCATTACATTCACTGACGATCTCTCAAGATACGGACATGTGTTCCTGATGAAAAATAAGTCTGAAGCTTTTGAGAAATTCAGAGAATATAAGCATGAAGTAGATAACGAAACGGGCAAAAGTATAAAGATTCTTCGATCTGATCGAGGAGGTGAATACTTAAGCAATGAGTTCCTAGATTATCTAAAAGAGAATGGGATTCTCTCTCAGCTTACTCCTCCTTATACACCACAGCACAACGGTGTATCAGAACGGAGGAATCGCACCCTGTTAGATATGGTGCGCTCTATGATGAGCACAGCTGAGTTACCTATTTCCTTCTGGGGATATGCACTTGAGACAGCTGCAGACCTATTGAATATGGTTCCCACCAAATCTGTGCCAACCACTCCATATGAGATATGGAAAGGAAAGAGACCATATCTTAATTATGTTAGGATATGGGGTTGTCCGGCTTATGTGAAAACACAAAATCCGGACAAGCTCGGGGCAAGGTCTATTCTGTGCAAGTTTATTGGATATCCCAAACATTCACGCGGGTATATCTTCTACCACACCGAGGAACAAAAGGTGTTTGTTTCTCGGCACGCCACCTTTTTAGAAAAGGAATTTCTTGCAAAAGAGATTAGTAGCTCTGAGGTAGAACTGGAAGAAGTTCCAGCAGAACAAACTACAACTTAAAATTTGATGGAACCAGAGGATTCAGTAGTACCCAACGAACCCCAGCCTCTCCACCGATCCAGCAGGGTTTCTCATCCACCTGAGAGATACTACGGTTTTCTCATTGATGGTGGGAGCGAGGTTGCATCATGGAAGATGATGACCCAACTAGTTTCGAGCAGGCCATCACGAGTGGTAACTCTGTGAAATGGCTGGATGCAATGCGATCTGAGATAGAATCCATGTACACCAACAAAGTATGGACTTTGGAAAATGCTCCTGAAGGGGTAAAACCCATTGGGTGCAAGTGGATCTTTAAGAAGAAAATTGGTGTAGATGGAAAAGTTGAGACTTTCAAAGCTAGACTTGTTGCAAAGGGTTTTCGTCAACGACCAGATGTGGATTATGACGAAACGTTTTCTCCAGTGGCTATGCTTAAGTCCATCCGGATCTTACTTGCCATTGCTGCATACTATAACTACGAAATCTGGCAGATGGATGTTCAGACCGCCTTTCTAAACGGTGATTTAGAAGAGTGCATTTACATGACTCAGCCAGAGGGCTTCGTAGATAGTGGGAGCAGCGGAAAGGTATGCAAGCTGCTTAAATCCATTTATTAAATCCATTTATGGTTAATGCAAGCATCGCGGAGTTGGAACATCTGCTTTGATGTTGTAGTCAAAGAGTTTGACTTCATCAAAAACGTAGATGAACCTTGTATATATAAAAAGGTTACAGAGAGTAAGGTTGTCTTCCTCATATTGTACGTCGATGACATACTCTTGATAGAAAATGATGTTCCTATGCTGCAATCAATCAAGCTCTTCTTATCACAAAGATTCTCAATGAAAGATCTAGGTGATGCCTCCTGCATACTGGGAATTATGATCTATAGAGATAGATCTAAACGGATATTGGGATTGTCCCAATCCCGGTACATTGACACCATACTAAAGAGGTTTAGTATGGAAGAATCCAAGCGTGGGAACCTACCCATGATCTCTGGACTCACTCTCTCTAAAGAGATGTCTCCCAAGACTGATTTAGAGAGAGCTCGCATGCAAGGGATACCCTATGCTTCGGCAGTAGCCTCTATCATGTATGCGATACTATGTACCAGACCCGATGTAGCATACTCACTAAGTGTAGTGAGTAGGTATCAAGCAGAGCCTGAAGAGAGTCACTGGATAGTTGTGAAGAACATTCTCAAGTACTTGAGAAGGACTAAAGAGATGTTCTTGGTGTATGGTAACGGAGAACTCCAAGTGGAGTCCTTTATCGATTCCAGCTTCCAGAGTGATAAGGACGACTCTAAGTCGCACTCGGGATTTGTCTTTACCCTCGATGGAGAGACGGTGTGTTGGAAGAGTTCCAAACAGGATACCGTTGCAGACTCGACGATGGAGGCTGAATACATCGCTGCCGACGATACTGCCAAAGAGGCTGTCTGGATAAAGAAGTTCATTACTGAACTTGGTGTGGTTCCGTCCATAGAGCATCCAATACCTTTGTATTGCGATAACAATGGAGCTGTGGCTTTGGCCAAGGAACCCAGGTCCCATCAGAAGTCCAAACATATTCTGCGGCGGTATCACCTGATCAGGGAGATAGTTGATCGCCGGGAGATCGAGATCAGGAGAGTTGATACGAAGGACAACACTGCGGATCCACTCACGAAGGCCATTCCTCAGATACAGTTTGAGAGATTATTCGGGATGCTAGGTATGAGATACTACAGCAGCTAGCCTTAGTGCAAGTAGGAGATTATTAGTTATGTATATGCCCTAGAGTCCATTGTTGTACATATGATGTATATTATAATGGATGCTTGGATATATATAGAGAGGACTTTCTTGCTCGTCATGATAGTATGCTATTTGGTTTCACTTTATCTTAACATGTTGAGTTATATTAGTTTACCGTCTTACTCTCACATGTTGATAAAGCCCTTAGGATATGTACTCAACTACTGGGACTATGATGGGATCATACTAGTGGGGCCACGGTAGTCGATGAGTACATCCTATAACTGTTCCTAGTCGAGGGTGTGTCGAGACAGGGCATCGATACACCAGAGTGGACTAGCGTATATGCATCTTGACCCATATGTTGGGCGGTGGATGATCCCATATCCATCGGTGTTTGACATCAAGGATGGTGTACGGGTGCTCTGTGGAGACTGGATACACTGGACTGACTCGCTGAGAACTCCCAGATGGTGATATACCTCACGTCAGATGGCAGTTCTCCGGTGACACTGGTACAGGGTAGTCTGTAGACCCGAGATCGTCATAGAGTCTTATGTGATTCCTACTGTACTTTGATTTCCACCTTACCACGTCCAAGAGGGTGTGCAAAACGGTGGCTTTTGGGTGCAGTCCCGAATCACATGGAGGCAATGAGCGATAGGAGGGGATTCGTCTCTCCCGGTATACGGAGTTGATGTTGTGCTGTGTTCGATTGGCTATAACTGGAAGTCCCTGGCCAGGGCTGATATAGAGATTTACTGGTAAGTATTACCAGTAGTTTCTCGACCCGTTATGAGCCTCACATCGACAGGACTTATCGGTTACTGGGGTCTGACGTATACCACCCCTAGACTAGATATGCAACATATCAGATGAAGAGACCGGACTGTACAGGAGTGTTACTGATTGGATTCACAAGAGAATGTACAGGCTAGCTTGTTGATCTTCTGATCGCTCAATACCTGGGTGGCTGTTACGTTTAGCTGACCGCTTGCAGCTTGTGGGTGTTTGATATGATCATCACCTGCTACCGGCGTATTGACGATTGTTTAGAGTCCTACACAGAGGTTTCTTGACTCAGGCAAAACGGAGTAAGGGCACATATGTGATATGTGCACGACCGAGGATAATGCGAAATGAGATACCGTATTATATTCTCGCGATATTTAGATATGAGCCGGGTCATCGGATCAAGTGTTGATTCGATGAATGGGTACATGATATATTAGTCGGTTATATTCGATATAGCCGGATTGTCGGATCAAGTGTTAATTCGATAATTTAATGTATAATAATATATATGATATATTGCATTACATTATCTAATATTGGCTCGCTTTTTTGATTCATTTTCTCACCGGATAATACATTGATATATATGCGATATATGTTAATTGTATTATTTATTTTTGTTACAAAATATATTATATTTGTGATATATAATATTGTAACATAATATAATTTCTAATGCAACATGTTTAGTGGATATTAAACAAGGTTAGGGTTTGAATTGGGTTAGTTCTTTCGTGAACCTTCTAGAAAGTTTTCTTTTGTCATGAGATAAGATATTATGGTTGATATTTTCTAGTGACTCATTCTTAACCCAATCCAAACCCTTAGCCTTAGTTAATTCTTTACATGGGATAGCCTTGTCATAGTTGACCATGGTTACATTATTAATCATATATCATTTCATTATTCATCACAAAAGGAATTAATTCATTATTCTTCTTCTTCATCAACCTTGAGCTTTGAGAAAGCTTTCTAGGTTTTTATTTTGTGATGACTAAGAGTGAGAATTTGATAAGAAAAGAAAGCACAAATACTACTCCATCATTCTCATCTAATCTAGCCAATTAGATTAGGGTGTTCACCTCATCAGAGAGAGAGAGAGAGCTTGAGTTATAGAAACTTCGAGGTAGATCATCGGAGAAAAGGAAGATTACAAGCTAGCATGGATCGTTCGAGTTGTGGAGCCTCTCTTGAGTCCGGGAGATCGTGAATCGTGGCAAAGGGACTTCTACTCGGAGCTTATGAAGCAAAGGAGCGGACTACAAAGGTTGTAATCCCCCACTCTTAGTTGTAAAGATGTTTACTTGCATGTTAAACCCTAATTATCTAGCAAAGATCCCGGCTTTGGGTTGTTCAGCACGTCTAAATTTTTATTCGGGCATGGTTGATGCCTTATTAACCCTTGTAAGAGTGCCTAGGAACCCTACATTCCTCCACTTCTATAGCTCCAAGTAATAGTCCCTAAGCTCTAAGTAATAGTCCCTAGAACTCTTATTAGGCTCCACTTGGAGAAAAGAACGAGCTTGCTTCGTCGTATTCGAGGCCGAAGATGATCCACCTTGATGTTTCTCTAACTCAAGCCACCTCTTCACTAATCAAGGAATTAGTGAAGCAAACAATCTAAACTAAAGGGCTCGTAAAGTGTATGTAGCGCCTTGAAAAGTCGTTTTGGTGTTTTCTTGAAAATCGGTGAAAATTCGGTATTTTTCCGTAAACCGTCCTTTTTGTTATTTTGCAGTTTAGGACTAATTATACATAATTTGGATAGATAATTGCTATTTTTAGTAGCAAATGAGTTAATTATGAAATTCTGGTCGTTTAAAAATTTTCCTTAATTTTTCAATTTTTTAATATTATTTTAAGCCTGTAAGAAAATACATTAAATTAGCGATAAATACAAATTTAAATGGGCTAAATTTAAGCTTTAAAATCATGTTAATTAAAATCTAGTTGTAACATAAATTTTTAGTATTTTATTTTAAGTTTTAACTAATTTTTATTATGGAAAACGAGATTATGGAATTTAAGCTAAAACTTGCAATTTTGGACTTGTAGAGGGTCTTTTTGCATAAAATTTCTTTTGTAAAACCCCATTCACCCTTCCCTAACTCCCTTGGCCGGCCCCACCTCCTACTGCAGCACATTTCCCCCCCTCCAAATTGTATTCTTCAACTCCTTTTAAATTGTTTAAAAGGGTTTAAAAATGTAGTAATGGTGGGGGTATTATGGTATTTTTGGGGGGGGCTTTGACTTAGACTTTTACACCATCCCTTCACATCCCCCATCCCTCTCCTCTCAGCAGAAAATCCTGAACCAACAGCCCCAAATCTTTTCCCCATTTCTTCTTCTCTTTTGCTTCATTTTCATCTCAAAAATTCAACAAAATCCACAATTTCCTTCACAAATTCAACACAAAACCATATTCCATCTCTTCTCCAACCTAATTTGGATCAAATCAAGGAGAAAGGAGGTGTCTTGGGAGGCTTGAGCAAGCTTAGGATTGAACTTTTGAGGTATAATTTCTAATCAAATGGTTAAATTGTAGCTTAAGTGTGCTATACTAGAACCTTGAAATTTGTTTAGTGTTAAATTTAGTGTTAGTTTCTAATCTATTTTTTTTTAAGAGAGTAGTTTGTTTAAACTAGGTTTTTTTTTTGCACCATTGATTAGTTAATTAAGTTATCTTGTTATCTAGTTTTATACAAACCTAAATTGAGAGATTACTTTGTGTAAGTGGGCTTCGATTTGTGTTAATTTAGGTTTTTCAAGTGTGAAATTGGATTTAAATTGGTGGTTATAAAAATCAAGAAAAGGGTTGTTTATGGAAACATAGGATTTGAAGCTTTGTAATGTGTTTTAATCAAAGTGATTGTGGTTAACTAGTTGCGGTTGGATGTTATGCTAGGTTGTAGTCCTTTTTGTCGCAAAACGGCGATGTTGCGCTGATTTTTGGAATGTTTGTGCTTGCTAGTTTTGTTATAAAATATTGTGATGAATTATTTGCGATATCTTGATGATATTTTTGGCATATACTATGATATTTAGGATGTGTGAGTGCGGATGTTTGAGTGATCGGGTTTTAGCTTTGCCGGGCGACCAAATCAGCGATTTTAGTTAGTTTTTGCGATTTTCGCGTGTGTTCCGCGCACCTCGTGCACGTTGTACCTAGCTTGTGAACTATGGTATTTTCGTTTGGGATTTGCGTCGTTTCATGGTATGTAACCTTATGTTTGGTATTGATGTAAATTCCAGGTTCGGTCGCGGATACGTCAGACGCGGCACGAAAGGGGAAAGCGCTGATTGGACGTGACTAGCTAGGGATTCCGGTGAGTAGATGTAACATCTACGAAGGATTATCGTTGGATGGCGCAAGTCGCCCGATAGTTTTAGTAGCTTAAAAAGATTCTTAGTAATGTTAGTAATTAGGGGTGTAATACTTGTATGATTATTTGCTACATCCATGCCTTATATTGACATACATATGCGAACCCATTCTATAGGACACTACACCATTGCCAGGGTTTTTATATGCAGCAAGAGCACTATTCATGCTTACACCCACGCCCTAGTAATTGCCATGCCACCACACTAGATAACCTATAATTTGAAACCTTTTATTATAATTGATACTTAAACTTGTGCTATTGCCTTTAAATCCTTAAAATAACATCGTAGAATTGCTATTCATGTGCATGTATATCATTATATCATTTGCTCCTGCCTAGTCTATTAATCATACATTGTAACTTGAACATTAATACTAATGCATTCATTATCATTGACGTATGCATTCATGATGATTTCTTGAGATTTATGATATTTCTGTATTTCGGGGGAAAGCCGCAAAATTTCTAAAACTTATTACCCTTTTTAAAATATGCAAAATTGCGGTTTTCTAGTGATGTAAAGTGTCGTCCACCATGAGTTTGCTGTAGTTTTCGAGATCCGTGTCGAGGAGTGGAGGAACCGTCACGGGTACATGGTGGGCCCGGTAAGGTATCCCGGGGCAAGAGGAATGTGTTGTTGACGTTGAGCCTGGAAGGGGATGGACTACCTACCGGTGACTGTTTGGCACGGCGGATATCCAGAGGATACCGACCATGGCCGCGAGATGATGAGATATTGATATTGAGATGGGTCAGCCGGATGGCTGAGGCCAGAGATACTATGACATGGATATATGAGATTTGTGATAGTTTTGAGGTGTCGTTGCTGGACACAGGTTCTTGTTGATTCTAGTGGTATTGTGCTGGTATTTCAAAAGAGGTACCTAAAGGAAAAACATGATTCTTATACTTACACATTCAGATCATGAGTTGATTCACATTGCATTCATACCTGCTAGTATATTCATATTGCATACATACCTGCTATTATGTCCTACCATACCTGTATTATAGATACTAGGATGCTTGTGTGCATGCATTCGATAGCCTGTGTAGATGTTATTTACTACTCACGAGTTGGCAACTCACCCCCGTTGTGCCACAGCCTTTTTGCAGGTCCGCTCCGTCAGTACAGTAGCGGCGGGCGCACTTGCTTCTTTTGCCTGGACTCGAGGTTTTGCTCTTAGGTGGGTTATATTGTTATTTTTGTACCACCTTGTATATTCTTTGTATCTAGTGTACTCCATCTACTGTATCTACCAGCACTGTTGTATATTGACCTAGAGATGAGACTGTGAGATTTGTGGACTTCTTATGCTGTATTTTGGGGTCGAGATCACTTGAGTCGACATGCTGTTTTTCTCATGCTTCTTTATGCTTATTTTGCATGTCGTTGTTTTATATTGCGTGGGATTTGTGACCGCCTTGTGGCGAAGAGCTAGCTCCCGCTTGGGGATGCCTTATTTGTTGGATTCATATATATTCTTGTTGTACCTATTTTGGGGGCCAGTATTTACAAAGGAGACTCTGACGAAATTTTCGGAAAAATTGATATTGTTTTAAAAAAAATAAAAAGCTTGATGTGACTCATTTGATAAACTCGCTTTCAATTGATTGGTTTTCCTTCATTCTTTTGCTTAATTGGTTTTGGTTTCTGGGCTTTGGCTTACTTATTTTACGGATGTCTTGAGACGTTTCGTAACTTAAGTGCCAGTCACGTTCCGTACCCTGCGGGTCGTGACAAAGTTGGTATCAGAGCGATAGGTTTTACCTTTTTGAGTGTAGGATGACCCATGGTAGATGGAGTAAGTGACTTAAGTAGGGTAACGTAGCGTGTGTATGTCCGCGGCATACTTGCGATACGGTACTCCGCCTAAGTGACTTTACGATATACTTGCTTGAAATTCCTTCTTCAATTCCGTGTATCCTACGATTCGATTGCACTGTTCTTATTATCCTTTTCCTGTACCGGCCACTATGCCGCCTAAGGCTACGAGGGTACAGAGGGCTGTCGCCCGAGACGAGATTCGAGCTAGCTCGTCCGAGACTAGGACTGAGCTGGGTGGTATGCCTACGCCGCAGGGACAGACCGATCCACGTTCCCCAGGCCGTATGGATAGGCTTGAGACTGGTATGGAGGAGTTGCGACAGATGATGGGGAGTATGCAGGAGCTACGTCAGATGGTAGGATCCCTAGTTGCAGCCAGTCGTACACCGAGGCCGGATGACGCACCTACTACATCCCAGACTACTATGATACCTGCTCCTACTACTACCGCCGTGACCATCCCGGTTTCACTACAGGATTTCGTGAGGCTGAGACCTCCAGTATTCACCGGCACCGAGGCAGCGGAGGACCTACAGACGTTCCTTGACAGTTTAGCCAGGATCTGCCGTTCGCTGAGATGTTTGGATGATCGATGGGTAGAGCTTGCGAGTTTCCGACTAGAGGGTCTCGCGCAGACATGGTGGGAGTCAGTCTTGAGAGGTCGAGCTGCAGGTCTACCGCCTATGACTTGGGCCGAGTTTACAGCGGTCTTTCTAGCTCGTTTCCTCCCAGAGAGCGTTCGTGACGCCAGAGCTCGTAGCTTCGAGGCCTTAGTCAAGACACCTGGGATGACGGTGTCTGAGTATGACATCCAGTTTACGTAGTTATCCCGATATGCTCCGTATTTGGTGGATACCGAAGAGAAGATGGTGAAGAGGTTCGTACAGGGACTTAATGCCCAGCTATATCTTGCCATTGGCGTCCAGCACTACGACACTTATTCAGCTGCTATGGATACGGCATTACGGATGGAGGCACGCATATCACAGACTTCGGCCGTTTCTGGGCCGAAGAGAATTCGCACCGATGTACCGTCTCAGAGGCAGCGCGCCAGATTCTTTCCGAGAGATAGGCCTGGCAGAGGATTCGGACGGGGACAGTTATATGGTTCTTATCCCCAGGGACAGCAGCCGTCTCCAGGGTGTTTTGGGTGCGGGAGTCCGCACCATCTTGTCAGAGACTGTCCGGCGAGACGACAGGGAGCAGCGACAATTCCGCATGTGACCCTACCACCATCACCACCCCCTCCTCAGAGAGCCCTACTTCCTACCACAGGTGATGCTCCATGCCAGTTAGGTGCACACAGAGGCCGTGGATGCGGCGGTCCTGTTCAGAGAGGACGAGGAGGCAAAGGCCGAGGTCGAGGTCAGCCCGCTATCGGTGGAGGACAGGCCCGAGTATTTGCTTTGACACCGCAGGATGCGCAGGCATCCAATGCCGTTGTGACAGGTACCTTGCCAGTTTGTTCTTTCGACGCACGGGTATTATTCGACCCAGGTTCCACACATTCGTACGTCTCTACACACTTTGCACCGATGTTGGGCCGTGCGTCATCGTCGTTAGATCATCCGCTTATTGTTGTTACTCCGGTAGGCGAGTTATTTGTCGCTCGTTTTGTATTTCGATTGTGTTCCGTTCGTATCGAGGAGAGGGATTCATCGGTTGATTTGATTCTCCTCGATATGTTGGACTTTGATGTGCTTCTGGGCATGGATTGGCTAGCCACTTGTTATGCTTCGGTGGACTGCCGTGAGAAGGCAGTCAGATTTAGCTTTCCGGGAGAGCCAGTCCTTGTTATTCAGGGAGACCGCAGCGTCACCCTTCCCAGCTTGATTTCGTCTCTTCGTGCTGGTCAGCTCTTGCGGAAGGGGTGTCAGGGATTCTTAGCGTATATTTGTGATACTCGAGCTGCAGAGGTTCCGTTGGACCGGGTCCCGGTTGTTTGTGAGTTCCCTGATGTTTTCCCTGATAAGCTACCTGGGCTACCACCTGAGCGCGATGTTGAGTTCTGCATTGATTTGATTCCCGGCTCGGGGCCTATTTCTATACCTCCTTATCGGATGGCCCCGGCAGAGCTTCGAGAGCTGAAGGATCAGTTGCAGGATTTGTTAGATAAGGGGCTTATTCGACCTAGTGTTTCTCCGTGGGGTGCTCCGGTCCTGTTTGTCAAGAAGAAGGATGGAAGTTTGCGCTTATGTATCGACTACCGCCAGCTGAACAAGGTTACCGTACGGAATAGATATCCGTTGCCACGCATTGATGATTTGTTCGACCAGCTTCAGGGTGCGGGGTATTTTTCGAGGATCGACTTGCGATCAGGATACCATCAGCTGCGAGTTCGACAGGAGGATATACCGAGGACAGCTTTCCGCATACGCTACGGCGATTATGAGTTTTTGGGGATGTCGTTCGGACTCACCAACGCCCCAGCAGCATTCATGGATTTGATGAACCGTACTTTCAGGCCGTATCTTGACTTGTTCATCATCGTGTTTATCGACGATATCTTGGTGTACTCCCGGAGCAGAGAGGAGCACGAGCAGCACTTGCAGATTACGTTACAGACTCTGAGGGAGCACCAGCTGTTCGCAAAGTTCTCCAAGTGTGCATTCTGGCTGGACAGCGTCGGATTCTTGGGTCACGTGGTTACAAGAGACGGCATATGTGTGGACCCGAAGAAGATTGAGGCTGTTCAACAGTGGCCCCGACCTATATCGGTTACTGAGATCCGTAGTTTTCTAGGCCTGGCAGGCTACTACAGGCGTTTTGTTCAGGACTTCTCCCGTATAGCTGCACCTTTGACCGGTTTGACCCGGAAGGGAGTTCCTTTCGTTTGAACAGAGGAGTGCGAGCGCAGTTTTCAGCAACTACGGACTTGTTTGACTACGGCGCCGGTATTATCTTTGCCTTCGGGATCAGGCGGATTTATGGTCTACTGTGATGCTTCGCGAGTAGGGTTAGGATGCGTATTGATGCAGCATGGCCGGGTGATCGCATATGCTTCTCGGCAGTTGAAGAAGCATGAATAGAACTACCCCACTCACGATTTGGAGATGGCTGCAGTGGTCTTTGCACTGAAGATTTGGCGACATTACCTATTTGGCGAGTCGTGCCAAATATTCACAGACCACAAGAGCTTAAAATACATATTTCAGCAGCGAGACCTAAACCTCAGACAGCGTCGTTGGATGGAGTTGGTGAAAGACTACGACTGCGAGATCTTATATCACCCAGGCAAGGCGAATGTAGTGGCGGATGCGTTGAGTAGGAGGCCCGGGGGTAGTCTATCCTATTTGCGCGCAGTGCAGAGGCAGTTGTCAGCAGATTGGCAGATTTTATGCGACAGCCGAGTTGAGTTCGAGTTCACTCAGACAGGGGGACAGCTCGCGCATGTTCGTGCACGCCCACAGTTGCTTGACCGTATATATGAGGCACAGCGTAGTGACGACCGTTGCTCGGAGATCATTGCACAGATAGGTCAGGGCAGATTTTCCGAGTTCGTGATTGATGATCAGGGGATTTTACGATATGGATCTAGACTGTGCGTACCAGATGCTGATGGATTGCGGCACGACATTCTTGAGGAGGCACACCGATCAGTGTATAGTGTCCACCCCGGTTCCACCAAGATGTACCATGATATGAGAGAGACCTACTGGTGGGACGAGATGAAGAGGGACATTGCGGAGTTTGTATCGAGATGCCTGATTTGCCAGCAAGTCAAGGCCGAGCACCAGAGGCCCGCAGGAGAGCTGCAGCCGTTACCCATTCCAAAGTGGAAATGGGAGCAGATTTCGATGGACTTCGTTGTGGGTCTACCCAGGACCAGTCGAGGGTACGACTCCATCTGGGTGATCGTGGATAGATTGACGAAAGCGGCTCACTTCCTACCAGTGAAGACCACTTTCAGCTTCGCTCAGTATGCTCAGCTCTATATTGATGAGATCGTGCGACTACATGGCGTACTGACTTGTATCGTGTCAGATCGAGGCACTCAGTTTACCAGCCGACTATGGCAGAGACTCCAGGAGGCTTTGGGCACTCGTTTGAGCTTCAGCACAGCATTTCATCCGCAGACCGACGGACAGTCAGAGCGGACCATTCAGACTCTCGAGGACATGCTCAGAGCGTGCGTTTTAGACTTCGGCGGTAGCTGGGATCGTCATTTACCGTTAGTGGAGTTCTCCTACAACAACAGCTTCCAGGATACTATTCAGATGGCACCTTTCGAGGCATTGTATGGGAGGAGATGCAGATCGCCCGTTTGTTGGACAGAGCTCAGCGAGAGCAGTATATTGGGGCCGCAACTTGTTGAGGAGACGACAGCGAAGATACAGTTGATCCGAGACCGGATGAGAGCGGCTCAGAGCAGGCAGAAATCGTATGCAGACAGGCGCCGTCGCAGACTAGAGTTCGCAGTTGGCGATCATGTTTTTCTGAGGGTCTCTCCGATGAAGGGTGTGATGCGTTTTGGGCGAATGGGAAAGCTTAGTCCCAGATTTGTGGGTCCCTTCGAGATTCTCGAGCGTGTCGGTGCAGTTGCATATCGTTTGGCTCTCCCACCCAGTTTTTCAGATGTTCATCCCGTCTTCCACGTATCGATGCTACGCCGTTATCTTCATGACCCTTCCCACACGATTCAACATCAGACAGTTTAGCTCGAGCCCGACCTTTCGTTCGCCGTGGAGCCAGTTGAGATTTTGGATCGGCAAGTGAAGAAACTTCGATCAAAGGTCCTGCCGTCCGTGAAAGTTCTTTGGCGCAGCCCGAGTAGCGAAGAGATCACTTGGGAGGCCGAGGAAGAGATGCGGAAGAAATTCCCTCATCTCTTTGCAGGTACGCGTAGTTATATTTTTAAATTCGGGGACCGAATTTCTTTAAGGGGGGAAGATTGTAGCGCCTTGAAAAGTCGTTTTGGTGTTTTCCTGAAAATCGGTGAAAATTCGGTATTTTTCCGTAAACCGTCCTTTTTGTTATTTTGCAGTTTAGGACTAATTATACATAATTTGGATAGATAATTACTAGTTTTTAGTAGCAAATGAGTTAATTATGAAATTCTGGTCGTTTAAAAATTTTCCCTAATTTTTCAATTTTTTAATATTATTTTAAGCCGGTAAGAAAATACATTAAATTAGCGATAAATATAAATTTAAATGGGCTAAATTTAAGCTTTAAAATCATGTTAATTAAAATCTAGTTGTAACATAAATTTTTAGTATTTTATTTTAAGTTTTAACTAAGTTTTATTATGGAAAACGAGATTTATGGAATTTAAGCTAAAACTTGCAATTTTGGACTTGTATGGGGTCTTTTTGCATAAAATTTCTGTTGTAAAACCCCATTCACCCTTCACTCACTCCCTTGGCCGGCCCCACCTCCTACTGCAGCATATTTTCCCCCCCTCCAAATTGTATTCTTCAACTCCTTTTAAATTGTTTAAAAGGGTTTAAAAATGTAGTAATGGGTGGGGGTATTATGGTATTTTTGGGGGGGCTTTGACTTAGACTTTTACACCATCCCTTCACATCCCCCATCCCTCTCCTCTCAGCATAAAATCCTGCACCAACAACCCTAAATATTTTCCCCATTTCTTCTTCTCTTTTGCTTCATTTTCATCTCAAAAATTCAACAAAATCCACAATTTCCTTCACAAATTCAACACAAAACCATATTCCATCTCTTCTCCAACCTAATTTGGTTCAAATCAAGGAGAAAGGAGGTATCTTGGGAGGCTTGAGCAAGCTTAGGATTGAACTTTTGAGGTATAATTTCTAATCAAATGGTTAAATTGTAGCTTAAGTGTGCTAAACTAGAACCTTGAAATTTGTTTAGTGTTAAATTTAGTGTTAGTTTCTAATCTATTTTTTTTTAAGAGAGTAGTTTGTTTAAACTAGGTTTTTTTTTTAGCACCATTGATTAGTTAATTAAGTTATCTTGTTATCTAGTTTTATACAAACCTAAATTGAGAGATTACTTTGTTTAAGTGGGCTTCGATTTGTGTTAATTTAGGTTTTTCAAGTGTGAAATTGGATTTAAATTGGTGGTTATAAAAATCAAGAAAAGGGTTGTTTATGGAAACATAGGATTTGAAGCTTTGTAATGTGTTTTAATCAAAGTGATTGTGGTTCACTAGTTGCGGTTGGATGTTATGCTAGGTTGTAGTCCTTTTTGTCGCAAAACGGCGATATTGCGCCGATTTTTGGAATGTTTGTGCTTGCTAGTTTTGTTATAAAATATTGTGATGAATTATTTGCGATATCTTGATGATATTTTTGGCATATCCTATGATATTTAGGATGTGTGAGTGCGGATGTTTGAGTGATCGGGTTTTAGCTTTGCCGGGCGACCAAATCGGCGATTTTAGTTAGTTTTTGCGATTTTCGCGTGTGTTCCGCGCACCTCATGCACGTTGTACCTAGCTTGTGAACTATGGTATTTTTGTTTGGGATTTGCGTCGTTTCATGGTATGTAACATTATGTTTGGTATTGATGTAAATTCCAGGTTCGGTCGCGAAGACGTCAGACGCGGCACGAAAGGGGAAAGCGGTGATTGGACGTGACTAGCTAGGGATTCCGGTGAGTAGATGTAACATCTACGGGGGATTATCGTTGGATGGCGCAAGTCGCCCGATAGTTTTAGTAGCTTAAAAAGATTCTTAGTAATGTTAGTAATTAGGGGTGTAATACTTGTATGATTATTTGCTACATCCATGCCTTATATTGACATACATATGCGAACCCATTCTATAGGACACTGCACCATTGCCAGGGTTTTTATATGCAGCACGAGCACTATTCATGCTTACACCCACGCCCTGGTAATTGCCATGCCACCACACTAGATAACCTATAATTTGAAACCTTTTATTATAATTGATACTTAAACTTGTGCTATTGCCTTTAAATCCTTAAAATAACATCGTAGAATTGCTATTCATGTGCATGTATATCATTATATCATTTGCTCCTGCCTATTCTATTAATCATACATTGTAACTTGAACATTAATACAAATGCATTCATTATCATTGACGTATGCATTCATGATGATTTCTTGAGATTTATGATATTTCTGTATTTCGGGGGAAAGCCGCAAAATTTCTAAACTTATTACCCATTTTAAAATATGCAAAATTGCGGTTTTCTAGTGATGTAAAGTGTCGTCCACCATGAGTTTGCTGTAGTTTTCGAGATCCGTGTCGAGGAGTGGAGGAACCGTCACGGGTACATGGTGGCCCGGTAAGGTACCCCGGGGCAAGAGGAATGTGTTGTTGACGTTGAGCCTGGCAGGGGATGGACTACCTACCGGTGACTGTTTGGCACGGCGGATATCCAGAGGATACCGATCGTGGCCGCGAGATGATGAGATATTGATATTGAGATGGGTCAGCCGGATGGCTGAGGCCAGAGATACTATGAAATGGATATATGAGATTTGTGATAGTTTTGAGGTGTCGTTGCTGGACACAGGTTCTTGTTGATTCTAGTGGTATTGTGCTGGTATTTCAAAAGAGCTTCCTAAAGGAAAAACATGATTCTTATACTTACACATTCAAATCATGAGTTGATTCACATTGCATTCATACCTGCTAGTATATTCATATTGCATACATACCTGCTATTATGTCCTGCCATACCTGTATTATAGATGCTAGGATGCTTGTGTGCATGCATTCGATAGCCTGTGTAGATGTTATTTACTACTCACGAGTTGGCAACTCACCCCCGTTGTACCACAGCCTTTTTGCAGGTCCGCTCCGTCAGTACAGTAGCGGCGGGCGCACTTGCTTCTTTTGCCTGGACTCGAGGTTTTGCTCTTAGGTGGGTTATATTATTATTTTTGTACCACCTTGTATATTCTTTGTATCTAGTGTACTCCATCTACTGTATCTACCAGTACTGTTGTATATTGACCTAGAGATGAGACTGTGAGATTTGTGGACTTCTTATGCTGTATTTTGGGGTCGAGCTCACTTGAGTCGACATGCTATTTTTCTCATGCTTCTTTATTATTATTTTGCATGTCGTTGTTTTATATTGCGTGGGACTTGTGACCGCCTTGTGGCGAAGAGCTAGCTCCCACTTGGGGATGCCTTATTTGTTGGATTCATATATATTCTTGTTGTACCCATTTCGGGGGCCAGTATTTACAAAGGAGACTCTGATGAAATTTTCGGAAAAATTGATATTGTTTTTTAAAAAAAAAATGCTTGATTTGACTCATTTGATAAACTCGCTTTCAATTGATTGGTTTTCCTTCATTCTTTTGCTTAATTGGTTTTGGTTTCTGGGCTTTGGCTTACTTATTTTACGGATGTCTTGGGACGTTTCGTAACTTAAGTGCCAGTCACGTTCCGTACCCTGCGGGTCGTGACAGTGTAGGTTGATGAAGAAGGAATTTTGCTCACTTTAGAAATGTATTTCTCTTTTTATTTTCCAACTCAAGAAAATCTAGAGAGGAAGAAGATGAACTTGGGTGAAGAAAAATCTCAAGGTAAGAATGAGAGAGTTAACCATGGGCTAAAGATAAGGGTTGGGTAAGAAAATATCTAGAGTAAAACAAAATTAGTGAGATGAATCATTGCTTCTACATGCTTCTACAAGCATCTAAACCATGCTCATTTCCACCTAATTTTTAATTTTATTCTTAATAAATAATCACCCAAATTATCTTTAGTCTTGGTGAGAGTTTCATACACCCATGTTGTCACGACCCGAAAAAGCACGTGACTGGCCCTCGAACCATATGAAGTCTATAGGACTCCATCTGATCCAAGTAAGCCAAAAGCCCAGAAATCTAAAACCATTTAAGGAGTAAATAGGGAAAATTAGTTTTAAGAGGTCAAGAAAACATGTTTGAAAATCAAGTTTTTAAATAACTAAGCCGAATATGAATTTTTTTAAAATGTGTAATTTTTCCTGAAAATTTCGGCAGAGTTTCCTTTGTAAAAACTGGCCCCGAACGGGGTACAACAAGAATAATATATATGACATGATAAAAGGCATCCCCAAGCGGGAGCTAGCTCTTCGTCAATTGACGGTCACAACCACGCAAGCAATAATAATATACAACGCCAAGGGGCGAGGATCAAAACTGAAAAGAAACTCAAAAACAGCCAGAAAACCGCAATACTATAAGAGCGACTCTAAGGTCGAAACAATACAACACTGATTTCTAAGTCTGAAATAAACTACAAGTTTTGGTTGATGGACAATTCTAGATACAATAAAAATACATGAACAATGGCGGTTCTGATACAAAGAACCCACCTAACCAAGCAAGTCACCCATAGGAAGCAGTGTGCCAGAAATGCCGCTATGGAATCTGTACGGCAAAAACCTGCAAGAACTGGGGCACAACGGGGGTGAGTTGCCAACTCGTGAATAGAAAATATCTACAAGCAGAGATCGAATGCATGACCTATCCTAGGTCAATACGATCAGATAATAAATAAACCTCAATATTAATAAAGCTGAAGCATGCTAAACTGGCAATGTAATCTCTATACATGAGTGTAGTGCCAAGTGCTCGTGCTAGTGCCTCAGGTAATAGCATGTCATGAATATGAGGTATAACCAATGTAATCAAATCTGCACACTCGTGGATCCCGTCCACTCGTCACCCACTGACAATAACCACCATGCATGTAAATATCATGAATCATGTGCATGGGAAATAATATGAGGATATAACCACCCGTGTCCCTCGCAACACATCAAAATCATGGAACCAGGGTGCCCAGCATCGACACCCGAAAACATCATGAAAACTGTGCCCAGCATCGGCACGTAAATCCTCATATATCGGGCTCCGTCAGTCCGGATCGGCCCGCGGGCTCTGTCTGCGGTATCGGCCCTCGGCCCCGGCAGTATGCCCAAAACATCTATCGACTCTGGTCGGTATCCTCCGGATAACCGCCAGATAGCTGGGTAGGGGTCAATATCACACTATCTCATCACATATCAGGTATCACTTATCATCAGATCACACAATCTGGGGTACTACTGTAAGTCTAGTACAAATCGACACCATCTATAAAATATGAATGCGGGTAAAATACATGTCCAAAGGCCCACTAAAACTATCATATCGCACCTCAAAGGCAAACTATGTCACATCGCCGATCTCACGGCCTCACATCAAGTATCATCTCAAACCACGTATCATCCTCCAATCCCGTATATAAACACATAGTCCCATACCCATGTGTAGATATACGCACCATCATATGCACTCTAATAAATGAAAGAATGAATGCAAGTATGTGTGTAAATGTATGTGTGAGTGCAACCACTACTCTAGGGTTCGCACTATACTAAACCAATATATTCTTATCATCAAAATATCATTATTACCATCAATAACCCTAAACAACACATAATAAATATTCGTGTGTATACGTATTCGTATACATCACCACGGACTGCGGGGGTGCTATACGCCATCCACCCGACTTCTCCCCGTAGATATAAATCTACTCACCTTGCTTCTCGTGTGCCAAAGCCGATGTCGCTATCTTCACCTCCTTTGCCTCAACATCACGCGGGGTACCTACAAGTATATCACAATGCTAAAACACATGAAAATCACATTGGAAACCAAAATGGCACACGCTACCCGCATAGGTAAAAACCCATCGACTCGTATGTAAACACAATCAAAATCCACTTGTCGTTGACGTACAAACGCCACCCGACAGGAATGAATCACCAAATACCAAAATCCATGCTAAAACAAGTCCCAAATTATACACCAACATAGGAAAATCAACCCAGATTTCACCCTAGATGGAATCAGTCAAAACTAGACATACTCAGGGTCAAAACTAGAGGAAATGGGGGCATGCACAGAAAACGAGGCAATTCCTTAAAATACCTTATTTTAGAATTTTCCATAATTTTTCCCCATTTATCTGTATTTAATTATACCAGAATATTAAAATATTCATTAAAATAATATTAAATTATAAAATTTCCCAAAAATCATATTTTATTATTTTGAAGACGTTACAATCTACCCCCCTTAAAGAAATTCGGTCCCCGAATTTAAATTTAAAACCCTAAATTCTAAAACATTTCGATACGAATTCCAAGTCGTCGGGGCTCCGAAATCATCAACACATAAAACGTCACAGCGCAATGCATGCGCATGAGTACTGAGCAGATAACTCAAAAACAACGCTCCATCAAGCATCCCGCAATCATCGGAGTCAAGGTAAGGACACAATGTCAAATCCAATACAAAACCGATATGATATGGATCAGAACTACACATGCAGACATCCAATCTATACATGTGAATAGCTGATGTAAAAGCATGCCAAATCCTTTTTAAGTCGCTGTGCGATGCGCATAACACTGCACAGTGGCGGACGTTTTTCATAAGAAAGTAACTATATATGTATATATATATCCTTTGTTTAATAAGCACGTTCCGCCGTTTTGAAAACAATCAGAAGGGTTTCCTTGTTTTTTTTAAAACGTTTCGTGTCATATCGGACACGTAGGTATATACTGAGACTATAGCTCGCTCTTTGGAAATCCCTTCGATAACTATCGATGCATGCAAAAAAAAAAAATATCCAGGTACTGTCCTTTGACTAGTCCTGCTCAGTAAGAAAATAATATCCAATATCATAAAAATGTACTGTTCCAAAAGGAATAAATCTCAAAAATATACATAACCCACCCTGTGCATCTGGTGCGCACGGGAATCAAAATCCATATATGTGCTAAACAGATGCACATAACAGCATCTAGGTGCAACGGGTGTTCACGAAGCATCTGTCATAGGCAACGTGTGTGCCTGACAGCCAAAAACCCGGTGCATCTGACATGCACGAAGAAATCTCGATTTAGTGCATCGGGTGTGCACCAAAATCGTATCTCAAAACATGCGCCCAACATGCGTGGAAATCCAAATCGGTGCATCCATCGTGCACGAATGAAAATCTAAACCCTGCGCACTCAATATGCACGGAATCACAAAATCCAATAGCAACGTCGAATATGCGTAAGTCCAGTCAAAAGCACGGAGTGCAAGAATCCACATCAATATCACAATCAAAATCGACATACCGAAAGGCATCAAATCGAAGTCAGGTGCAATCGTAATGCACAAAATATAAATCCGGTGCAACAAAGGCACGAAATATAAATCTGATGCGATAAACGCAAGAAACATAAAACTGGTGCGACAAATGCACGAAGTATAGAACTGGTGCATACCATGCACAAATACCAAGCAATAACTCAAATACGTAAACAGCAACACCAAGTGTATCCAGATATGAAGAAAATCATAAACGTGTGCAGCTGCGGGCACAAAACACATATCGATGCACTACAAGCACATATAAGCTATACCGAGTGCAAAATCAAAACACTAAAATTACATGAAACTCTGCTGGAAGCGTAAATCAAATCACCAGCATAAAATAGGCATGAAATCGCAATCAACAGCTCAAGAGTAATAACTATGTACAAGGTATAAATACCCAGTAGGTGCAACCATGGTGCACAAAATCAAATATCATGAAACTCAGTCATCAAGACTAAATCATGCGAATAGATCACCCAAAATACCGAAATCCAAAGCAACGGATACGTGATAATCAAATCACAAAATCACAAATCATAATTACCGTCGTCGGTATATCCTTCTTCAGGGTCGAGAAGGTACCGGTACATCCGATGCTAGCGGCGCAAGATATCTACTTGCCTCTTACTCGCGGCTGGCGTCCTCTGCCTCTGGTTCCTGATCTTTCCTGTAGATTACCAACTCGCAATCCATCGGCTCATCGGCCCAGTCAGGTGTGCTGACAGGAACGATTCCGTTCTTGCACTTCCCTGGTCATCTCTCGGTCAATCCTCACGACCGCTCGTAAAGCAGCACATCTCTGGCGCCGACCTCGGGTCCTCTGAATGCATATCACACATCCGATCCTGGGTGCAACTCTTATTGCAGCAGTGTACTGGAAGGAATCCTACTCAAGGTCTCTTCTGATCTTGCCTAAGCCAAACTGTAAGGAGGCTGGTACTCTGGCGTAATCTTTTCTCGCTCTCTGGACCTCTGCGTCCTTAGTACAACATCTCCTCGGAAGCTGGTCGCATCTCTGCGCCTTTGTATGCATGTCCGGCCTTTAATCTTAACGGGGTGTAGTAACAGCTCGTTTGCCTCTCGCACGAACTTCTTGTCCCGCTTGTCTGTATCATCGACCATTCGACGTCGCGTCTTTATCTGCACACTGCAATGTCCTCGGCTACGGTCTACCCGAAGTCTCTAACACGGACTCGAAATCACGAACTCAGTATCTTCATCACTCGGTAGAAGATATCTAGCCGAACAGGTCCTCAGCGTGCATATCGCATCTCTGATGTCAGCGGAGTGGAACGTCATCTCGTCGAAATCTCGTGCAAACTCTTTACTCCACCTTGCTCCACTATCGACTGATTCGGACTCATCTCATCATGGCTACACAGACTGCGCTCCGACGGCTATACTCGTATCTGGAGTCTCCCAAGCAGTGTCCCATCACATGATATCCGAATGATGTCGAATCATCCGATCGACTCGTCAGAACCTCACAATCCCCCAAGAGCTCAACATCTCGGGTACAGTTTAATAGTATCGAGTACATGCCACAGCGTCGGTGGTCCAGCCGTAGAAGGGCAAACCCAAGCCTCACTAATGGCGCCGAGGAACTGCCGCAAACCCTAAGGTTCAAAGGCTTTCACACGGTCATTAAGTCGAGTTAGGGTTTCATTCTTCTAGAGGGTCCATAGAATCACCTGCATGTCTTTCCGTATACTTTAAACTTGGAAAATGGGTTCCTGACCTTCGATCGTCTCAATCGACTCTCAACGAATCTGCGTGAAGTCGCCTCTAGCTGGAATCAATCTATCTGATGACCTCGCATCGGGGTAAGCGAATGAACCACATGTCCTAGTCATTCATCCTCGGTGACTAGCGACTCACTACCATATCTCTAAGAATATGCTCATGCTGCAGTAGCTCCAATCATCTGGGCGATATCTCATCACTCGCAGCAAGAACTGGCTCATTCGTCGGTACGCTAAGCAGCGCCTCAACCATCATGAATAAGTGATATATCAGCAGTCATCACATCCTGGCTGGCCTCTATCAGTGGCTCAATCCTCTGGTACCGTCCGGTACATCCGAGAAATCTCGCAACAGCGATCTGTCAAACGCTCAAAGTGCGGAAACACAAAATACGAAGCCTCAATGCAACCGTATGTCTCTGGAATCACGCCCCGGTCAGCCCTCGTCCGCGATGAGCTCATGCTGACAACTCGAGCCGTAGCTCACTCTTCCCGTGCAATCGCGGCAGCAAAACCACAACCAGTATCGATGAAGATAGATCATAGGAAGGAATATGACACAATGCAAGGAAATGTACAACCTAAGGTTTCTTAAGCGGAGTGGCGTGTCGTAAGTATGCCGCGGAACATACCAACGGTACGTCACTCTACTTTAGTCACCTATTCCATCAACCAAGGGTCATCCTACGCGAAGAAAGTTCGGGTCTAATACCCCCTCGACCAAGTCTAAGTTCCGTAAGGTCAAGCCTAAGTTCCGTATATAAGTAACGCCCTAGGCTCCACATAGTCAAACTTAGACTCGAACCAAGGTCAACCTAGCGCTCTGATACCAACTTTGTCATGACCCGAAAGAGCACGTGACTGGCCCTCGAACCATATGAATTCTATAGGACTCCATCTGATCCAAGTAAGCCAAAAGCCCAGAAATCTAAAACCATTTAAGGAGTAAATAGGGAAAATTAGTTTTAAGAGGTCAAGAAAACATGTTTGAAAATCAAGTTTTTAAATAACTAAGCCGAATATGAATTTTTTTAAAATGTGTAATTTTTCCTGAAAATTTCGGCAGAGTTTCCTTTGTAAAAACTGGCCCCGAACGGGGTACAACAAGAATAATATATATGACATGATAAAAGGCATCCCCAAGCGGGAGCTAGCTCTTCGTCAATCGACGGTCACAACCACGCAAGCAATAATAATATACAACGCCAAGGGGCGAGGATCAAAACTGAAAAGAAACTCAAAAACAGCCAGAAAACCGCAATACTATAAGCGCGACTCTAAGGTCGAAACAATACAACACTGATTTCTAAGTCTGAAACAAAGTACAAGTTTTGGTTGATGGACAATTCTAGATACAATAAAAATACATGAACAATGGCGGTTCTGATACAAAGAACCCACCTAACCAAGCAAGTCACCCATAGGAAGCAGTGTGCCAGAAATGCCGCTATGGAATCTGTACGGCAAAAACCTGCAAGAACTGGGGCACAACGGGGGTGAGTTGCCAACTCGTGAATAGAAAATATCTACAAGCAGAGATCGAATGCATGACCTATCCTAGGTCAATACGATCAGATAATAAATAAACCTCAATATGAATAAAGCTGAAGCATGCTAAACTGGCAATGTAATCTCTATACATGAGTGTAGTGCCAAGTGCTCGTGCTAGTGCCTCAGGTAATAGCATGTCATGAATATGAGGTATAACCAATGTAATCAAATCTGCACACTCGTGGATCCCGTCCACTCGTCACCCACTGACAATAACCACCATGCATGTAAATATCATGAATCATGTGCATGGGAAATAATATGAGGATATAACCACCCGTGTCCCTCGCGACACATCAAAATCATGGAACCAGGGTGCCCAGCATCGACACCCGAAAACATCATGAAAACTGTGCCCAGCATCGGCACGTAAATCCTCATATATCGGGCTCCGTCAGTCCGGATCGGCCCGCGGGCTCTGTCTGCGGTATCGGCCCTCGGCCCCGGCAGTATGCCCAAAACATCTATCGACTCTGGCCGGTATCCTCCGGATAACCGCCAGGTCCAACCAATCACCGGTAGGTACTCGCCCGCCTCCAGGCTTAATCGGCAAAGCTCATCGATCATCTTGCCGAGGGGAACCATACCGGGTCCACCATGTACCCGCAATCGGCTCATCCACGCCTCGATTCGCGTTACACATATCGCTCTCAGCACCGAGAAAACACATGGTGGACGCACTGAAATATCATATCAAGGGTAACCGGGTTTTTAAAGAAATGACATATTCTCTTTTGAAATACCCTCGGTTCCCAAATCCAGAAATATCATAGAAAAAACATATCTCAATGCGTACAGTCAAAGCATGATGTATGCGGCATGTAACAGTAATGCAAGCATATCAGTAAGTCATGCAACATGGAATAATAATGTGCACATGTCGAGGGAGACCGCTCTTTTAAAAGGAATCTGTTTTTAAAGAGTATCTTGCGGTTCCAAAATCCCCAATCAAGCTAGAATCATCTATATATGTGTACAGGTATAAGTGTACAATATGCCATGCCAGAATCATATCATGAATGCAATAGTACTATAGTGTAGTGACATGGCAATTATCGATGATGAGTGTGTGAGCCGGCAACAAGTGTACATGGAACATATACATCATCGATAATGGTGCTGGTGTCCTAGCAGCATGACTGAATGTCACAACAATACAAGCGATGCAATGCAAATAGCAGGAATATGCGGAAACGAATGATCAACGCAAAAGTACAGAACCTGCCCCAATAGATATGTCATGCAACCTTGCCTTTTGAAATAAGACGAATCAGGGCTTTTGGTAAAGTAAGGGCTACGGTGTTCTAAGAAAAGATGCATCATTTGAAAATATCCGTATAACCCTTCTGCTTATCTTTAAAATATCCCCGATTCGTTAGTTTTGAAATAGGTATGACTCGGTCTAGTCTAATGTCTACTAAATAATCTAGACAGGAGGGGTATGAAACCACCTAATCTGAGTCAATATATAAATATAGATATGATAGTCGGTGATCTCGCCTCAATAACATATCGTATGATATCCTCGAGTCATGAGTGCGGATCTATCATCAATATCGGCTCGTACGGTAAATCGTCGTACGGCATCCCAATAGCTGGGTAGGGGTCAATATCACACTATCTCATCACATATCAGGTATCACTTATCATCAGATCACACAATCTGGGGTACTACTGTAAGTCTAGTACAAATCGACACCATCTATAAAATTTGAATGCGGGTAAAGCACATGTCCAAAGGCCCGCTAAAACTATCATATCGCACCTCAAAGGCAAACTATGTCACATCGCCGATCTCACGGCCTCACATCAAGTATCATATCAAACCACGTATCATCCTCCAATCCCGTATATAAACACATAGTCCCATACCCATGTGTAGATATACGCACCATCATATGCACTCTAATAAATGAAAGAATGAATGCAAGTATGTGTGTAAATGTATGTGTGAGTGCAACCACTACTCTAGGGTTCGCACTATACTAAACCAATATATTCTTATCATCAAAATATCATTATTACCATCAATAACCCTAAACAACACATAATAAATATTCGTGTGCATACGTATTCGTATACATCACCACGGACTGCGAGGGTGCTATACGCCATCCACCCGACTTCTCCCCGTAGATATAAATCTACTCACCTTGCTTCTCGTGTGCTAAAGCCGATGTCGCTATCTTCACCTCCTTTGCCTCAACATCACGCGGGGTACCTACAAGTATATCACAATGCTAAAGCACATGAAAATCACATTGGAAACCAAAATGGCACACGCTACCCGCATAGGTAAAAACCCATCGACTCACATGTAAACACAATCAAAATCCACTTGTCGTTGACGTCCAAACGCCACCCGACAGGAATGAATCACCAAATACCAAAATCCATGCTAAAACAAGTCCCAAATTATACACCAACATAGGAAAATCAACCCAGATTTCACCCTAGATGGAATCAGTCAAAACTAGACATACTCAGGGTCAAAACTAGAGGAAATAGGGGCATGCACAGAAAACGAGGCAATTCCTTAAAATACCTTATTTTAGAATTTTCCATAATTTTTCCCAATTTATCTGTATTTAATTATACCAGAATATTAAAATATTCATTAAAATAATATTAAATTATAAAATTTCCCAAAAATCATATTTTATTATTTTGAAGACGTTACACATGTTCTATGTATCATCCATCATGATACAATAGTGTTTTATATATGAGAGTAATGGAGGAAAGATGCCATAGGAGGGAATTTCCTCCTATGGCGTCGAAAAAATGCACCCTCTCTCATTTTTTCCGACGATCGGTACCCACCATCTTCATCGTTATCATCTAAGATGTGGGTACACAAAATTTCATGTGATTCTGCAACTTTTTCACCGTTGATTTAGTGGGTTCAAAATTAACGGTTTACCAACAATAGAACTTTTTACATTGCTAAATTAATTGTGAAAAAGTTGTAGAATCACATGAAATTTGGTGTACCCCACATTTTTGATGATAACGATGAAGATGGTGGGTGTCGATCGTCGGAAAAAATGAGGGAGAGTATTTTTTCAACGCCATAGGAGGAAATTCCCTCCTATGGCCTATTTCCTCCATTATTCTCTTTATATATAAATAAATATATATATATCATATATATATATATCATTATATATAACAAGAGAAGAAAAATCATTAGTGAGCTAATATTAGTTAATATACAAATATATCAAATATAAATATATATCAATTTATTAACTCAACACTTGATTCAATAATCCGGTTATATCATATATAACCGACTAATATCATTTATATGCATATCATATTATCAAATCAACAATTGATTCAATAACCCGATTATATTACATATACCCGACAATATTCAATATCAAATCAACAGTTGATTCAATAATCCGGTCATATCATATATAACCGGCCAATATCAAATATATATACATATAACAAATCATTGAATCAACACTTGATTCAGTAATTCGGTTATATCATATATAACTTAACCGATATCAAATATCGCCTGATTAGAATACGGTATCACATACTCGTATTTAATCAAGCTCCCATACATATCACCATATGTCCCCTACTTCATTTCGCTTGAGCCAGGAAACCACTGTGTAGGACTCTAAAGACTTGTCAATATGCCAGCAGTAGGTAATGATCACATCAGATACCCACAAGCCGTCAGCGGTACAAGCTGGACGTAATGACTACCCAGGTATTGAGCGAATAGAAGATCAACAAGCAAGCTTGTCCAAATTCCCACAAAGCCTATAAGCAACACCTACCGTACAGTCCGGTCACTTCGTCTGATATGTCGCATATCGAGTCTAAGGGTGGAATCGTCAGACCCTAGTAGTTTTATAAGTCAAGCCGATGTGTGGCCTATAACCGTTCGAGAAACTACTGATAACACTTACCAATAAATCTCATCAGCCCTGATCAGGGACTTGCTGTTATAGCCAATCGAGCATAGCGCAACATCAACAACCTATACCGGGGGAGACGAAACCCCTCCTATCACTCACTGCCTCCATGTGACTCGGGACTGTACCCAAAATCCACCTGTTTGCAGGACTCCTTTGAGCCGTGGTAGGGAGGAAATCAAAGCACAATGGGAACCACACAAGACACTATGAGAATCTCGGGTCCATAGACTAACCTGTACAAGTTTCACCAGAGAACTGCTATCTGACGATAGGTATGGTACCATCTAGGAGTTCTTGGCAAGTCCTGTTCGGTGTACCCATTCTTTAATGAGCACCTATGTACAATCTTTGATGTCAAACACCAATGGTTGTGGGATCAACCATCGCCCCATACAGGGTTAAGAAACATACACACTAGTCTACTCTGGAATATCGATGCCCTGTCTCGATATCCTCTCGATTAGGAACTGTTAAAGGATGTGCTTCTGGACTACACAAGCCCCACCAGTATGATCTGCATCATAGTCCTGGTAGTCAAGCATACATCCTAAGTGCTTTATCAACATGTAACAGAGAGACACTATAACAATACAAATGTACATGTTAAGATAAAGTGCAACCAGATAACATACTATCATGTCGAGCCAAAAAATCCTCTATATATATGTCCAAGCATCCACTATATCATACAATAATAGGCTCTAGGACATACATATTTCTAACAGGGAGGACACATATATTTTCATAAGTGAGTTCGAAGAAGCATGTGTAATGATTAAATTGCCATAGTTCAGTGAGGATGCAATAAAACTTAGGTTTATACCATTTACCTTGAAAGATAATGCTAAGAGATAGCTATATGGCATTCCCACCAACTCAATCTCATGATGGGATGAATTCGTAAAAACGTTCCTTAAGAAATTCTACACAATTCATAAAACACCCAAGATTAGAAATGAAATAAACAACTTCCATCGAATAGAGGGAGAATCATTTTGGAAGTACTTAGACCGCTTCAAGGATCTTTTGATCAAGTGTCCACACCACGGTATAGAAAAATGGAGACTTTGTCGAATAATTTATGAAGGATTAAATTACAACTCTACGACCATATTAGAATCCATGTATCACGGAGATTTTTTTCTATGGATGAGGATAATGCTTGGAAATTCTTAGAAGAATTAGCCGAATGAACCATGCAAAAGGAAGGTTCGAACGAGAAATCGATTTACTTTAGGAGTAATGCAAGTCTAGCTGAATCATCTATAGCCTCAGAAACCAAACTAACCGCTTTAGTGCATAGGATGGAAGCCATAGAGATGAAAATGCCTAGTCAAGTGAGTCATGTTAATCGAGTGTCGCAGTCATTGTGTAACACATGCCAAAATCCTTGCCACTTGTCAGAAGAATGTCCATATATTAATAACTCACAATGTTTAGATCAAGTTAATGCAACATTTAATAGACCTAGAAATGATCCGTTTGCACCATCCTATAATCCAGGTTGGAAAAATCATCCAAATTTCGTATGGAATCAAAATTCTCCTAATAATAATTTGAAAAATAACTTTCAGGCTAATAATAACATGAATGATCAATATCATCCATACCAAAATAGAATAGGTCAACCAAATAATACGAATCAGTCAAACCCTACCTATGCTCCACCGGGCTTTGGTACTGAAAATGAAAAAAAGGGTCTCCATCTTGGAGAAAGGGGTAGAAATATTGCTTAAAACAACCAATAAAACTAGCGCCAATATAGAAGCGTTAATCAAAAATTCTGCACAAACTACGTCTACTCTAGCCACGTTCATGCAATCTAGTTGGCAAATGCTTAGTGCAAATACCCAATCAATAGCTAGGTAAGAAATGCAGAAGGGTCAACTAGTTGCTCAAATGAATGAAAGGGAAAAAGGAAAATTACCTAGTAAACCCATTACAGACCTAAGGGATCAGTGAGCTAATACAAATCAGCACATGATTCAAGAAAATCAGGTTGATCAAGTCAACATGATCACAACTCTTATGTCAGGTAAGCTAGCGGACAACCAAGTTGTCATGCCTACCAAGTCGAACGAACTACAATCCCAAAGTCAACGTGATGAACCGAAGTGATGAACCGAATCAAGATGACTTGAACCAAGAGTCTAAACAAGAACCTCCAACTGTTAGGTTAGATAGACCTATTGAAACCAAAGCGTCCTACCCAAATAGGTTAAAGTCAAACAAACACTCAGCTAGCATGGACAAAGTTCTTGAGATGTTTAAACAAGTTAAAATCAATATTCCGCTTCTTGATGCTATACAACAAGTTCCATCATATACTAAATTTCTAAAGGACTTGTGTACCAAGTAAAGACACACTAATGTGCCTAAAAAAATCTTCCTAGCCGCTAATATTAGCGAAGTATTATCTGTGGGGTTTCCTAGCGCCCTGCCGTCTACCTCGGCCGTTGCGGAACAAAAAACTTTTACTTTTAAAAATCCGGCGCTAGAAAACACATCCTAGAATCTAACCATACACTGAAACTAGCTAGCTAAAGAGATCTAGGTACTATGAAAAGGAGTTATACCTAGAGACTCGTGTCCTTCGGGTCTTTACTCTTCATCTTAAGCTCCTTAGGTGATCTTGATCAAACTTGATGGCCGGCCTTCTCGGTCCTAGATGATCCACCTAAAGGTCCTTGATCCAAACTCCTACCTCTAAAAAGAAGTAAACTAGGCAAACTAGTTTGCTAATCTAGCTTTCTTAGTTAATGGGATGATATTTAGTGGTAATTTTCTACCTCAAAACCCTTGTCTGTCAACACATGAGAATGGTAGGATTTCGAGATGGGAAAGAGCTCTCAAAGATGAGAGAGAAAAGCAAGTCAAGAATGAGCATAAGAATGGCTAAGGTTTTTCTTTTATCAAGTATTTTCTTTTCATTAAAAAACCAACCATAGTATTTGCAATAAATACCAAGAGCATTCTTCATGCCATGCTTCATGCCATCTCTTCCCTTTCCACCTCATTTTTTATTTTCAACAAATAGAAAAATGAACCTGATGAGGTGTCATATTCTAGAAGGTATTTTGTATAAATACAAAATACTTTCTACCGTATATACATACCCGTATTAGCATCAAAATACGAATACCCAAGAGATTGAATAATACCACTAAAATAATACTAGCATTAAATCAATATCCGATTTAATGAACCATCTTACTCCTAAGCCCGCCGATATTATCAACCGTCCGATCGAAAATCTGGATAACACTAGAATATACATATCAAAATATATATATATAAATTATTAAATCAATACCTTATTTAATAATCCAGCTTAATCATAAGCCGGCTAGTGTTATCATTTGATCGGAATCCTGCATGATCGAAAACCTAGATGACACTAGAATATACACATTGAAATGTGTATATGTAAATTATCAAATCAAAACCTGATTTAATAATCCGTTTTAATCCTAAGCCGGCTAGTATTATCATTCGATCGAAACTCTGCACGTATGAACATAGACCCCACATCGTTTCGTCTAAACCAGAGAATCCCTCTGTGTGGGACTCTAAAGACTCGACAGTATCCTGGCAGTGGGTTTAACCACAAGCACGTCAGCGGCACTAGCTGTACGTAACGGCTACCCAGGTAAATGTTGAAAAGAAGGCCGACGAGCAAGCTCATCCGGACCCTTACTGAGCCTATCCGTGACAATCTCCGTATAGTCCGGTCTTTTCGTCCAAGATGATCGCATAACGGGTCTAAGGGGTGGTAATTGTTAGACCCCTACTAACTTGATAAGTCGTGTCAATTTGGCTCAGGACCAATTCAAGAAACTACTGATTTAACCATCAGCAAATCTCAATTGTCTTGGCCAAGGTCTTATGGTTCTGGCCAACCGGATACAGTGCGATATCGACTCCCAATAACAGGAGAGATGAATCCCTGATAATCGCTCACTGCCTCCATGTGGCTCGAGACTGTACCCAACCAAAACCTATTTGCATGACTTAGTAGATCCGTGGTAGGGTAGTGGTCAAAGCCCAGTAGAAACTCACACGAGACAAATGATGATCTCAGGTCCTAAGACTAACCTGTACTCATGTCACCTGAGAACCGCTATCTGACGATAGGTATAATACCATCTAGAGGTTCTCGGTGAGTCCGTCCAGCATACTCACCCCCAGTGACCACCTGTATACAATCTTAGGTGATCACACCAATGGTTGTAAGACCAACCACCGTCTCTCGTCGGGGTCTAGAAACGTATAAACAAGTCCAGTCTGGAGTATTGATGCTCGGTCTTGATACTCCTGTGACTTGGGACCTTTAAGGATGAGCTTAAGGACTACCCAGCTCCTACAAGTATGATCACCATCATAACTCTGGTAGTCAAGAAAAATCCTACGGTATTTATCAATATGTAACCTCCATATGTTATATCAAGTATAACATATGCACATGTTTAGATAAAGTCAAACCATAATAGTAAACTACTGTATCGAGCCTTTATCAATATATGCAAGCAATATAAAGCTGTTGGGTTACGATAGCGCTCTGGCCATCCACCATGGCCGATGCGGAACAAAAATGACGTTTAAAAACTTTGGCGCTAAAGAACCAGTCAAGATCAAACCATAAACCTATACTAGCTACAAAAGACATACAAGCTAAAGAGTTAGAACTGGTTATACCGAACTGTACCATTTCAGAAAAATAAAATATTATTTTTGGGGATTTTTATAATTAAATAATATTTTATTGAATATTTTAATAAGGTGGTATAATTAAATACTGATTAATTGGGAAAAATTTGGAAAATTACTGAAATGAGGGTGCTTTATGTGATTTATGCAAATTATAAGTTTTTATTATTAATTATAAACTATTTTGATGCTAATCGCGATTAAATATTGCTAATTGCGTATTAAGCGTGTTTTGTGCACATGACATGCACATGTCATTTTTGGCATTTTTACATTCTTCCTAGCATGGCTTTTCTCTATTTTCAAGCATGATTTGGTTTAATTGAAATGAGAAGAAAAGAAAAGAAAAGAAAAGAAAAGAAAAAAAAAGAATAAACAATGGGGCATGGAGAGGTATGGGCAAGAGAGAGTGTGTGAGAGGGGTTCCTTTGACTTAGCCATTCCTTCTCTCCTCATTTTCTTCTTCATCTCTTCTTCTCCCCTTCCTTTCCCATGGCAGCACTCCTTCTCCCTCCACCTCTAAACCCTCAAAACACCATCAAAAACACCCCAAAACATCATCCCTACTTCATTAGAAATGTGCACAAGCCTTCTAGGTACACTTTGGACCAAGAAAGCATGGATTTTGGACACTTGGGGCAACTCAAGAATTTTCTTGAGTTGCCAAATCAGGTAATTTCATCACCATTAGTATATTATTACTTTTACTTTAGTATCCTTTCTTGTTTAGAAGTGTTTAAGTTTGATTTAGTGAGGTTAGAAAATTCCTAGTTTGGGTTTGAGAGATTCTTGAGTTGGGATTGTTTAATTGAGATTAGTAGAGACCATATAACCCCTTTTGTGATAGAACTTTGGACTAAACCTAAAAGTAAACCCCCATTTAACAAACCTAGAAATCCCGATATCAGAATATTTTGAGAAATGTCATGGTATTTAGGAATCTGGAGTAACTCGAGGGATTGAAAAATTATTTAGCGATCACAGAGAGATGTGCAGCTGATATAGAGCATACCCTAAAGACTCGAGACCCAATCCCCAAGTCTTGGCCGCAAATATATTCATCCAGGCCACAAATTGCGGACAGGTTAGGGTGGTTTGGCTTCTTTCTTCTTCTATAGCTCCTATGTCCAGAAAATAGACCCTTAATATGTGCAGAATTGGCAAATTTCACCTGAAACAAAATCTGGGACCATTTCCTTGAGTTGCTGTTTTGAAATGTGACTTTTAAATGACTTTAACTTGTGATATTTCATTTTGTCTCGATCGATAGGCGTTTATATGTCGATGTCGAGGGTTATTGGTTCTTCTTGCATATGTAGACGATAGGTTTTAACCTATGTGTGATACTAGTGCCGATTTAGTTTTCGTGCGTGATTTCGGATACGATATCTTGTGTGTATATATGTAGGTATCGCCACATAGATTTCGAGATGATAAGGAGAGCATAGCACCATCGACTCCAGCTAGCAAGGATCAAGGTGAGTAGATTTATATCTACGGGGGAAGTCGGGTGGATAGCGTATAGCACCCCCACAAAGTTGTAAGAAATGATGTGATGTGATATAGATGTACATTTATTTGTTATTGAGAGATATGAACACTTAGCAAGAAAGGCATTAGGAGATGATGGGTTAATGTTAGCGAGATTTGAGGAAAGTGGTTTAGTTGGTTTCTTAGTCACGAACCCTAGAGTGAGGTTGTTACACATACACATACACGCACGGGATATGGTTTTGGTTATATACGTCATATGTATATATATGTGTATAGGTAGATGTGTTGGTGCTTATATATATACATACACATATACACAGAGGTTGAGGATAGCATATGTTACTTGGAGATGAGTCGATGTGATTGGGAAGGATGCCACGAGATCAGTGATGTGATTTGGTTCGTACTATGAGATACGACAGGAGATTATAGCGGATCTTTAGGCAATGTGTTTCAGATACACGGACATATTTTTGTTGATGGTATCAGTTTGTGCTAGACTTAGATCTGCACCCTAGTTCATGACATATGATGATATGGATACCAGATGAGTAATGAGATAAATATGATGTTTGACCCGTACCCAGATTTGGGATGCTGTACGATAGATTTACCGTACGAGATATAGTTATGATGATAGATCCGCACTCTTGACTCGAGGATGTCATATTATTTATTGTATCGTTCGTGATACTATTGAGGCGAGATCACCGACTAATATAACTAATATATATATATATATATATATATATATATATATATAGATCGACTAAGACTTAGGTGGATTCCCTTACCCTTTTGACCGGGCTCGAGTCATACTCATTTTCAAAAGTGGAGAATCGTGAGTATTTTAAATACCAAACTGTATGACTCGTATATTGGGTAGGTATATTTTTCAGGGTTACTGTTACTATATCACTTTCTGTATATTCATGATGTATCATCGCATTGCATGCTTATACATATGTTATCTGTAATTATTATGAAACCCTGCTGTCAGGACACGAGCACCATTACAGATGATGCGTATGTTCTACGTACACTTGCTTGCCGGCTCACACACATCATCATCGGTAATTGCCATGTCACGTACACTTTAGAGAAAATTATTTTATTGGCATAGCTTACTAGCTGATAGTTGCAATATGTTATCGCTTTCATATGCTAGTTTAACTATTGCACAGATTGCGTGATATTAGATGCATTCATATATTCATTGGTTATGCAGTATTATGGAGATTTATGCCGGTTTTCACTGTTTATTGGTATGGTGATTTGATGATTTCGGATCCTTCTTGAGATTTTTCTGGATTTAGAAACCGCATGTGAAAGTTTATTTAAACTGATGAATTGTTTTAAAGAGAAAGATGCGGTTTTCCTTGATATGATGAGTCTTGTCCACCATGATGTTTTCTCGGTTTTGAGATGGTTTTCGAGACACGATTCGAGGAGTTGGATGAACCATCTGCGGCTACATGGTGGACCCGATATGGTACCTCGAAGCAAGAAGCTCAAGTTGTAGACGATAAGCCCAGCAGGGGTAGACTGCCTACCGGTGATTGTTTGGCGCGGCGGATATCCGGAGGATACCGTTCGTGGTCGTGTGATTGATGATATGGGCCGATCCGGACTGACGGAGCCCGAGGTATTGGGATATTGAGATATTAAGATTTGAGACACTGAGATATTGAGATTTGATGATACGGGTCAGTCCGGATAGCCAGAGCCTGAGATATTGAGATATTGAGATTCATGTTTTGTGTCGATACTTGACACTGATTTCTCTGTTGATTTCATTGATGATATTCGATTTATATACATACAGGAATCTCATTAAATAAAGAAAACAGTTGTCTCACACATGATGTATTCTGTTTCCATTCATAATGCATTCATACATCTTATACCTGATATGTTGCTATCTGAGGCACTGACACGAGCACGTGGTATTGCACTTATGTGTAGATGGATCAGGATATTTATTTGAGGATATTACTTGATATGACCTAGGATAGCATCATACATGCGATTTCTTCTCTGTGATGTTTTCTACTCATGAGTTGGCAACTCACCCCCGTTGTGCCACAGTTTATTGCAGGTTTTGCCGTTCAGGTTTCTTGACGGCTTCGCCGGCACACTGCTTTCATTTCGGGTGATTTCTTTGGTGGGTGGGTTCACTTGCATCGTGACCACCACTGTACATTTGTTATTTCAGTTGTATCTAGTAAACTCCATCAACCAGATTTGTATATTTGATAGACATAGAAGACCAGTGTATATCTTTCGACCTTAGAGTCGCGCGCTGTATTATTATGGTTTTCCTCTGGTTTTCTTGATGATGATGGTTTTCAGTCAGAGTTTTGATCCTCGCCCTTCGGCGTTGTATATTATATTGCATTGCGTGGTTTTATCCGCTGGTTGGCAAAGAGCTAGCTCCCGCTTGAGGATGCCTTTATTCATTATATATGCTTTATCAGGTTTGTACCCATTTGGGGTCATTATTGATAAAGGAAACTCTACTGAAATTTTCAGAATAGACTTGAGATTCTAAAAATGCATCCTTCGGCTTATCTTGTTAAACTTCTTACTTTAAAATTGGTTTTTCGTTTACTCTACTGCTTTAATTGGTTTTGATTTCTGGGTTTTGGCTTACTTAGATTAAGTACGCCTCGAGACATTTCGTAATTTAAGTGCCGGTCATGTTCCGCGCTTTTCGGGTCTTGAAAAAGTTGGTATCAGAGCGTTAGGTTTTGCCTTCTGAGTGTAGGATGATTCTTGGTTGATGGAGTAGGTGACTTAAGAAGAGTGACGTACCGTGTGTATGTTCCGTGGCATACTTACGATATGATACTCTGCTTAAGAAGCCTTAGGTTGTACATTTCATTGCACATTATTATCTTAATTCTTATTATCTAGCCTCATCAGTACCAGTTATGGTTTTGCTGCCACGATTACACGGGCAGAGAGAGCTACGGATAGAGTTGCGTCAGCACGAGCTCGTCACGGATGAGGACTGACCAAGGCGTGATTCCAGGGACATACAATTGCATAGAGGCGTCGTTTTATTGTGTTTTCGTGCCATGAGCATTTGATGGATCGCTTCCACGAGATTTCTCGGACGTGCAGATCAGCACCAGAGGAATTGGGCTACCGCTAGAGGCCAGCCAGGATGTGATGACCGTCAATACACCGATTATCTTGATGATTGAGGCACTGTTCAGCGTGCGGACGAATGAGCCAGTTGCTGCTGCGAATGATGAGATATCGCCCAAGATGTTTGAAGCTAATGCCGTACGAGTTATACTTCGAGATATGATAGAAGGTCGTTAGTCACCAAAGATGAAAGACTAGGACATATGATTCATTGCCTACCCCGATGCGAGGTCATCAAATTGATTGATTCCAGTTAGAGACTACTTCATGCAGGTACGATGGGAGTCGATATAGACGATCGAATGTCAGGGACCCATTTTCCAAGTTTAAAGTATTCAGAAAATAATGCAAGTAATTATACGGACCCTCTAGAAGAATGAAACCTTAACTCGACATAATGACCATGGGAACGTTTTTGAACCTTAGGGTTTACAGCAGTTCCGCGGTGTCATTAGTGAGGCTTGGGTTTGCCCTTCTACGATTGGTCCATAGGTGTTGTGGCATATACTCGATATTATTAAACTGTACTCAAGATGTTGAGCTCTTGGGGGATTATGAGGTTTTGACAAATCGATCGGATGGTTTGACTTCATTCGGATATCATGTGATGGGATGCATTGTTTAGGAGACTCCAGATACGAGTATAGCCGTTGGAGCGCAGTCTATGCAGCCACGAAGAGACGAGTCCGAAGCAGTCGACATTAGAGAAAAGTGGAGTAAGAGGTTCGTACGAGATCTTGATGAGATGACGTTCCACTCCGCCGACATCAGAGATGTGATACGCATGCAGAGGCATTGTATATGGATATATCTTCCAGAAGGAGTCATGATGAGTATGCAGCCATTCCGGAATAAGAAACGGAATTAGTAAAGGATGATAACTTCCGGGCAGTTCGGCTGAAACGAGATTCGGGAGAGACCCTGACAAGGTCTTTTTGGAATACTCTACGAGAAGACTTAGACCGAGGAGAGGTCATATTGTGCACACCTAGTAGGCCAGAGTTCGGCATTCGTCGACGAGACAGTTGTCCAGAGATCTTTAGAGGATGTGCCCGAGTGGGACTGTTTCTGTCATCATTCCATATTAGGCCGTTGAGCCGAGGAGCTATATATCTAGCATATCGCAGTGAGAGGCAAGAGCCTAAAGGCACCACGCGTCAGACCATGAACAGGAGTTAAGTAGACATCTTGCTCTGCTAGCTTTGGATGCACCGACTCCTTCTCGACTGTGAAGGAAGGACCTATCGACGACAGTGTTTACGATCTGGGATTTAGTGATTCAAATATCCTGTATCTGTCATTTTGGATTTCGGTATTTTGGGCAATTTATTTTCATGATTGAGATTTTTATACACTACGGTTGCACTTGACTTCGATTTGATGTCATTCGAGAGGTTGATTTTGATTTCATGCCCATGATATGCATATGATTTGACTTATGCTTTTGGCATAGTTTACATGCACTTTTAGTGTTTTGATTTGATTTGTGCACGTTGATGCATATGGTTGTGAGATTATATACTGCGGTATACCTGATTGGATTGAGGTTTATTGTATACCGTCGATTTTGATTATGATATTGATATTGGATTTCAAGCATGTTGGATGCACTTGATTTGGATTTTCGCGCATGTTGGGCGCATGATATGAGATGTGATTTTGGTGCACACCAGATGAACTAAATCGGGATTCTTCGTGCACATCAGATGCACCTGATGTTGCTGTCAGGCACACCCGTTGCCCATGGAAGGTGTTTTCGTGCACACCCGTTGCACTTAGATTTTGTTTCTGTGCACATGTATGGCACAATTATTGATTTCGATTTCCGTGCGCACCAAACACACATGACATTCATTTGCACATTTTGGGATTGATTTCTTAAGGAGCAGTACGTTTTTATGATATTTGTTATTTGTTTTCGTACTGAGCAGGACTAATCAGAGAACAGTACCTGGATATATTTTTCATGCATTGATAGTTATCGAAGGGATTTCCAAAAAGGGAGCTATAGTCTCAGTATTTACCTACGTGTCTGATATGACATGAAATGTTTAAAACAAGGAAACCCTTCTAAATTATTTTCAAAAACGACGGAACGTACATATTAAACAAAGGATAAGTCTATATATAGTTATTTTCTTACAATAGACGTCCACCTTTGTGCAGCGATACGCGCATCGCACAGCAACATGAAAGGTTTGGCATGCATTTCCTTTAGACGTTTACATGTATAGTTTTGAGGTATATCATATTGGTTTTCGTATTGGATTTGACATTTGTGTCTTCACCATGACTCCGATAATTGCGGGTTGCTTGACAGAGTTTTGATTTGGAGTTAACTGCTCATTGTTCATGTGCATGCATTGCGCTATGATGCGTTTTATGTATTGATGATTTCGGAGCCCCGAAGACTTGGACTTTTTACTGAAATATTTTAGTATTTGAGAGGATTAAATTTAAATTCGGGAACCGAATTTCTTTAAGGGCGAAAGATTGTAACATTTCAGAAAAATAAAATATTATTTTTGGGGATTTTTATAATTAAATAATATTATATTGAATATTTTAATAATGCGGTATAATTAAATACCGATTAATTGGGAAAATTTTGGAAAATTATGGAAATTACTGAAATGAGGGTGCTTTATATGATTTATGCAAATTATAAGTTTTTATTATTAATTATACACTATTTTGAGGCTAATCGCGATTAAATATTGCTACTCGCGCATTAAGCGTGTTTTTTGCACATGACATGCACATGTCATTTTTAGCATTTTTACATTTTTCCTAGCATGGCTTTTCTCTATTTTCAAGCATGATTTGGTTTAATTGAAATGAGAAGAAAAGAAAAGAAAAGAAAAGAAATAGAATAAACAATGGGGCTTGGAGAGGTATGGGCAAGAGAGAGAGTAAGAAGGGTTCCTTTGACTTAGCCATTCCTTCGCTCCTCATTTTCTTCTTCATCTCTTCTTCTCCCCTTCCTCTCCCATGGCAGCACTCCCTCTCCCTCCACCTCTAAACCCTCAAAACACCATCAAAAACACCCCAAAACATCATCTCCACTTCATTAAAAATATGCGCAAGCCATCTAGCTACACTTTGGACCAAGAAAGCATGGATTTTGGACACTTGGGGAAACTCAAGAATTTTCTTGAGTTGCCAAATGAGGTAATTTCATCACCATTAGCATAGTATTACTTTTACTTTAGTATCCTTGCATGTTTAGAAGTGTTTAAGTTTGATTTAGTGAGGTTAGAAAATTCCTAGTTTGGGTTTGAGAGATTCTTGAGTTGGGATTGAGTAATTGAGGTTAGTAGAGACCATATAACCCCTTTTGTGATAGTATTTTAGACTAAACCTAAGAGTAAGCCCACATTTCACAAACCTAGGAATCCCGATATCGGAAAATTATGAGAAATGTGATGGTATTTAGGAATCTGGAGTAACTCGAGAACCTGAAAAATTATTTAGCGATCACAGAGAGATGTGCAGGTGATATGGAGCATAGCCTAAAGACCAGAGACCCTATCCCCAAGTCTTGGCCGCAATATATTCATCCTAGCCGCAAATTGCGGCCAGGTTAGAGTGGTTTGGCTTCTTTCTTCTTCTGTAGCTCCTATGTCCAGTAAATAGACCCTTAATATGTGCAGAATTGGCAAATTTCACCTGAAACAAAATCTGGGACCATTTCCTTGAGTTGCTGTTTTAAAATGCGACTTTTAAATGACTTTAACTTGAGATATTTCATTTTGTCTCTATCGATTGGCGTTTATACGTCGATGTCGAGGGTTATTGGTTCTTCTTGCATATGTAGACGTTAGGTTTTAACCTATGTATAATACTAGTGCCGATTTAGTTTTCGTGCGTAATTTCGGTAATGATATCTTGTATGTGTGTGTGTATATAGGTACACCCACATGGATTTCAAGATGACGAGGAGAGCGTAGCGTCATCGACTCCAGCGAGCAAGGATCAAGGTGAGTAGATTTATATCTATGGGAGAAGTCGGGTGGATGGCGTATAGCATCCCCGCAAAGTTGTAAGAAATGATGTGATGTGATATAGATGTACATTCATGTGTTATTGAGAGATATGAACACTTAGCAAGAAATACATTAGGAGATCATGGGTTAATGTTAGCGAGATTTGAGGAAAGTGGTTTAGTTGGTTTCTTAGTCGCGAACCCTAGAGTGAGCTTGTTACACATACACATACACGCACGGGATATGGTTTTGGGTGTATACGTCATATGTATATATATGTGTATAGGTTGATGTGTTGGTGCTTATATATATATACATACACGTATACACGGAGGTTGAGGATAGTATATGGTACTTGGAGATGAGTCGATATGATTGGGAAGGATGCCGCGAGATCAGTGATGTGATTTGGTTCGTACTATGAGATACGACAGGAGATTATAGCGGATCTTTAGGCGATGTGTTTCAGACACACGCACATATTTTTGTTGATGGTATCAGTTTGTGCTAGACTTAGATCTGCACCCCTGTTCATGACAAATGATGATAAGGATACCAGATGAGTAATGAGATAAATAAGATGTTTGACCCGTACCCAGATTTGGGATGTCGTACGATAGATTTAACGTACGAGATATAGTTATGAGGATAGATCCGCATTCTTTACTCGAGGATGTCATATTATTTATTGTATCGTACGTGATACTATTGAGGCGAGATCACCGACTACTTGATATATATATATCGACTCAGACTTAGGTGGATTCCCTTACCCTTTTGACTGGGTTCGAGTCATACTCATTTTCAAAAGTGGTGAATCGTGAGTATTTTAAATACCAAACTGTATGACTCGTATATTGGGTAGGTATATTTTTCAGGGTTGCTGTTACTACATCACTTTTTGTATATTCATGATGTTTCATCCCATTGCATGCTTATACATATGTTATCTGTAATTATTAAGAAACCCTGCTGTCAGGACACCAGCACCATTGCCTATGATGCGTATGTTCCACGTACACCTGCTTGCCGGCTCACACACATCATCATCGGTAATTGCCATGTCACGTACACTTTAGAGAATATTATTTCATGTACATAGCTTACTAGCTGATAGTTGCAATACATTATCGCTTTCATATGGTAGTTTAACTATTGCACTCATTGCGTAATATTAGATGCATTCATATATTCATTGGTTATGCAGTATTATGGAGATTTATGCTGGTTTTCACTGTTTATTGATATGGTGATTTCATGATTTCGGATCCTTCTTGAGATTTTTCTGGATTTAGAAACCGCATGTGAAAGTTTATTTAAATTGATGAATTGTTTTAAAGAGAAAGATGCGGTTTTCCTTGATATGATGAGTCTTCTCCACCATAATGTTTTCTCGGTTCTGAGATGGTTTTCGAGACCCGATTCGAGGAGTTGGATGAACCATCTGCGGGTGCATGGTGGACCCGGTATGGTACCCCGGGGCAAGAAGCTCGAGTTGTAGACGATGAGCCCGGCAGGGGCAGACTGCCCACCGGTGATTGTTTGGCGCGGCGGATATCCGGAGCATACCGTTCATGGTCGTGTGATTGATGATATGGCCCGATCCGGACTGACAGAGCCCGAGGTACTGGGATATTGAGATATTGAGATTTGAGACACTGAGATATTGAGATTTGATTATACAAGCCCGTCCGGATAGCCGGAGCCTCAGATATTGAGATATTGAGATTCATGTTTTGTGTCGATACTTGACACTGATTTCTCTGTTGATTTCATTGATGATATTCGATTTATATACATACAGGAATCTCATTAAATAAAGAAAACAGTTGTCTCACTCATGATGTATTCTGTTTCCATTCATACATCATAAACCTGATATGTTGCTATCTGAGGCACTAACACAAGCATGTGGTATTGCACTTATGTGTAGATGGATCAGGATATTTATTTGAGAATATTACTTGATATGACCTAGGATAGTGTCATACATGCGATTTCTGCTCTGTGATGTTTTCTACTCACGAGTTGGCAACTCACCTCCGTTGTGCCACAGTTTATTGCTGGTTTTTCCGTACAGGTTTCTTGATGGCTTCGGTGGCACACTGCTTTCATTTCGGGTGATTGCTTTGGTAGGTAGGTTCACTTGTATCATGACCACCATTATACATTTGTTATTTCAATTGTATCTAATAAATTCCATCAACCAGACTTGTATATTTGATAGACATAAAAGACCAGTGTATATCTTTCGACCATAGAGTCGCGCGCTGTATTATTATGGTTTTCCTCTGGTTTTCTTGATGATGATGGTTTTCAGTCTGTGTTTTGATCCTCGCCCTTCAACGTTGTATATTATATTGCATTGCTTGGTTTTGTCCATCGATTGGCGAAGAGCTAGCTCCCGCTTGAGAATGCCTTTATTCATTATATATGATTTATCAGGTTTGTACCCGTTTGGGGTCATTATTTACAAAGGAAATTCTGCCAAAATTTTCAGAAATTTGAGATTTTAAAAATGCATACTTCGGCTTATGTTGTTAAACTTCTTGCTTTAAAATTGGTTTTTCCTTCACTCTACGCCTTTAATTGGTTTTGATTTCTGGGTTTTGGCTTACTTAGATTACGTACGCCTCGATACGTTTCATAATTTAAGTGTCGGTCATGTTCCGTACTTTTCGGGTCATGACACGAACGAACCATGTACTTCGGTCTTCCACCATCATCTTTAGCTCCTTGAGGTGTCCTGGATCGAGCTTGGCCTCCGGTCTTCCTCCGTCGAAGACGATCCACCTGTTTATGTACGCCCTAGAAGCCATTATTATCTGATATAGTGGATGCTTAGACAAGTATATGGAGGACTTTCTTGCTCGACATGATAGTATGCTATTTGGTTGCCTTTATTATAACATGCTCACTGATATTATTATACCGTCTCTCATATACATGTTGATAAAGCCCTTAGAATGTTGGCTTGACTACCAGGACTATGATGCGGATCATACTATTGGGACCTGGGTAGCCCACAAGCACATCCTTCAATTGTTCCTAGTCGAGAGAATATCGAGATAGGGCATTGATATTCCAGAGTAGACTAGTGTGTACGTTTCTTGACCCTGTATGGGGCGATAATTGATCCCATATCTATTGGTGTTTGACATCAAATATTGTACACAGGTGCTCATTAGAGAATGGGTACTCCTAGATTGTACTATACCTATCGTCATATAGCAGTTCTCTGGTAACATTGGTAAAGGTTAGTCTGTAGATCTGAGATCGTCATAGTGACTTGTGTGGTTCCCACTGTGCTTTGATTTCCTCCCTACCACGGCTCAAAGGATTCATGCAAACATATGGATTTTGGGTACAGTCCTGAGTCACATGGAGGCAATGAGCGATAGGAGTTGTTTTGTCTCTCCCGGTATAGGGAGTTGATGTTGCGCTATACTCGATTGGTTATAACAGGAAGTCCCTGGCCAGGTCTGTTGATGAGATTTGCTGGTAAGTGTTTTTAGGAATATGTATGCCCTAGAGGCCATTATTATACATGTGATGTATATTATAGTGGATGCTTGGACACACACACACACACACATATATATATATAGGGCATTCTTGCTCGACATGATAGTATGCTATCCGTTTACTCTTTATCTTAACTTGTTGACTGGTATTCTTTACTGTCTTACTCTCACATGTTGATAAAGCCTTTAGGATATGTACTTGACTACCAGGATTATGATGAGATCATACAAGTGGGGCCTAGGTGATCCAAAAGTACATCCTTTAATCGGTTCTTAGTCGAGGGAATATCGAGACTAGGGCATCGATATTCCAGAGTAGACTAGTGTGTACGTTTCTTGTCCCTTAGAGGGTATTGGTTGATCCCACAGCCATTGGTGTGTGACATCAAAGATTGTACACAGGTGCTCTTTAGAGAATGGGTATATCGAACAGGACTCGCCGAGGACTCATATGTGGTAGTATACCTATCGTCAGATAGCAATCCTCTGGTGACACTGGTACAGGTTAGTCTGTAGACCCGAGATCGTCATAGAGTCTTGTGTGGCTCCTACTGTGCTTTGATTTCCTCCCTACCACGGCTCAAAGGAGCCATGCAAACAGGTGGATTTTAGGTACAATCCCGAGTCACATTGATGCAATAAGCGATAGGAGGGGTTTCGTCTCTCCCGGTATTGTGGGTTCATGTTGTGCTATGGTCGATTGGCTATAACTGTTAGTTGTATGTATGCCCTAGAGGCCAGTATTGTACAGATGATGTATATTATATTGGATGCTTGGACATATATAGAGATGACTTTCTTGCTCGATATGATAGTATGCTATCTGGTTACTCTTTATCTTAACATGTACACTTGTCTCTTTATACTGTCTTATAGTTACATGTTGGTAAAGCCCTTAGGATGTGTACTTGACTACCTGGACTATGATGCAGATCATACTAGTGGGGACATGGTAGTCCAAAGGTACATCCTTCAAGGTCCCTAGTCGTGGGTATATCGAGACGGGGCATCGATATACCAGTGTAGACTAGCGTATACGCTTCTCGACCCATGAGATGGGCGATGGATGATCCCATATCCATTGGTGTTTGACATCAGAGATGGTATACGGGTGCTCAGTGGAGACTGGGTACACTGGACGGACTCGCCGAGAACTCCCAGATAGTATTATACCTCACGTCAGATAGCAGTTCTCAGGTGACACTTGTGCAGGTTAGTCTGTAGACCCGAGATCGTCATAGAGTCTTGTGTGATTCCTACTGTGCTTTGATCTCCACCTTACCACGTCCATGAGGGCGTGCAAAACGGTGGTCTTTGGGTACAGTCCCGAGTCACATGGAGGCAATGAGCGATAGGAGGGGTTTCGTCTCTCCCGGTATTGGGAGTTGATGTTGCGCTGTGCTCGATTGGCCGTAACAGGGAAGTCCCTGGCCAGGGCTGATCAGAGATTTGCTGGTAAGTGTTACCAGTAGTTTCTCGACCCGTTATGAGCCTTACATCGGCACGACTTATCGGTTATTGGGGTCTGACGTATACCACCCCTAGACTTGATATGCGACATATCAGACGAACAGACCGGACTGTACGGTAAGTGTTACTGGTTGGATTCACAGGAGTGTGAGCGGGCTAGCTCGTCGATCTTCTGATCGCTCAATACCCGGATGGCCGTTACGTTTAGCACACCGCTTGCAGCTTGTGGGTACTTGATATGATCATCATCTGCTACCGGCGTATTGACGAGTCTTTAGAGTCCTACACAGAGGTTTCCTGGCTCAAGCGAAACGAAATAGGAGCGCATATGAGATATGTGCAGGACCGAGAATAATGCGTGTATGTGATACCGCATTTCATTCTCGCGATATATGTTTCGATTGGTTATATTCGATATGACCTAGTTATCGAATCATTGATTCGATAAATCGATACATTGGATTCTAGTCGGTTATGTGCGACATGACCGGATCATTGAATCAAGTGTTGATTTAATGATTTAATGTATAATTATATATTTGATATATTACTTTACATTAACTAGTATTGGTTCACTTTAAACGGATTTTTCTCACTTGATGCACATTGTATATGTGATATGCTTTTGTGCACATTTTTGTATCATGTTTGATGATACTTGATCATTTGGTTAAATGTGTAGAATTAAACCATGGTTAATTTGATAATTAGGGTTTTACATATTCATTTATTTATTTGGAAATGATTTAAAGAGAATGGTGGCTTTCTTTTGTCATTAGTTGAAGCTTCATGAAGCCTTGACTTTTGCAACCATTCTTGTCCTCATGCTTAACCCTAACTCTCCAAATGACCATGGTTTATTCTCTACACTTAACCCTAGTTAGATTATGATAAGTATGAATTTTCTTTTCATTTTAAAGGACTTATCATAAAACTAGCTTCATCTTCTCCTTCTTCTTCAAGATAGAAACCTTGATGCCATCAATGGCAACTTGAGTTCTAGTGAGAGAAATCCAATTCTAAAGTGAACCCACCTCCTATTTCTTCACCCTCTACCTCTTGCCAAGTTGTTTTGGGTGTTTTCTTCACAAGTTTCACAACTTTGTGATGCCTCGACGTAGATCGTCTTTGACACGAAGCCGACGACCTAGCTCGCCCGTTTCTCCGATGAAGCCGACGATTGAGTTCAGGATTCATGATGGACAGCGAGAGGACACCCACGTGGAGCTAAGGAAGTGGAGAACCGGATCTACAAAGGTTGTAGCATCTAACTTTTAGTTAAGTAGTTAACTAGATTATCTTTTCGCCTAAACTTCTAGTCAACGATCCGTATTAGGGTTTCTCGGCACCCATAATTTTTGAAGTTGGCATGGTTGATGCCTTGTGAGACTTCATTAGAGTGCCTAGGAACCCTACAGTGGTATCAGAGCTACTAGGCATTGGATGTCGACCTATGGGGGGTTCTCACTGTGTGACAGTGTGGTGAAGCATAGGCTCTTACCCCCAGGGTGTCCCGAGACCGGAAGGTGTTCCGGCGGTCGCGAGGGGGCATGCGTAAAAAGTAGCGGCTGAGGGACCCGTTGGTGCCACGGCGACCCCATTGGATGGGGTGGCTGCCCGACCTACAGTGGTATCAGAGCCTAGCTAGAGCCTTAGGCGAAGTCTAGACGACGTTTGAAACCCGAACGAACCCGAAACCCTAAAACCCAAGTGCTCTCTGGACTTTTTCTAAAATCTGGGATTTTTCAATTTAAAAATGCTTAAAAAATTCAGCAGGGAATTCTAAGAATTACGGTGCAATTTTTATTCAATGAACAGTGTAATGCGCGGCGGCACCGCGGCCTAAGACAGCTTAGGCGGCGGTTCCGCGGCTAATGAATGACGTCAGCCATCCTCCTCTGCACAGTAATTCATAGTTTCTGCATCTGAGTTTTATGGGTATTTTTTTTAATTATTCAAGAGTTGAATTTTCTGGGGTGTTTTAGAGCTTCGGTGTTTTGACCGGATTATCAAACTTCGTCTTTGTGTTTTTCCGGATAATTTTTGAATTTTTTAAAAAGTTCGACCGGATATAAATACCCAACTTTTCCCATGTCGGGAAATTTCCAAGTGTTGGATTTTTCCGTAGTTTAACGACGTTCTAAGTAGTGCAAGTAACGCGATGGACCCTCTAGAAGACAACAAACCTTAACTCGATTATGTGACCGTCTTGAACTGCCCTTTGAACCTTCGGGTTTGGGGCAGTACGGCGTGCCACATGTGAGGCGTTGGCTTGACCCTTCTACGGCTGGACCGTTGGTACTGAGGCACGAACTGAATGTTGTTAGACTTATTTCATGTGTTGAGCTGTATCGGGAAAACTTGGGTATTCGACTGTTCGATCGGAAAGTTTAACATTTTCTGTTTGTCTGGAATGTGATACAATAATTGGAATTCACAAACAGTTATGAGATAACTGAATGAATGTTATAAATCTAGCAGTTTAGTCCCACATGATATTGAAAAGAGTTTTCGATAATGAGACTAAAATGCGGGATTTATATCTGTTAGGCATGTGATGTCTAAGTATTTAATTTGATTAGGCATGCGATGTCTAAAGAGGTTGCGGATTCCAACTGTTGTAGTTTTACACTTTCTTTTCTGTGACCGTAAGTGTAGTATGTTCATATCGACGGTTTCGTTGCTATACGTCAACGACAATTGGGGTATGCATACTTACATACGTTGATGACATGTGATGTTATGTGTTGCTGGATATGTTATATTGGATCGTCGTGTTCGAATAGCCGGGGGTTTTTATGTGAGATGAGTGTTTTTCTTTTTCATTCATGTAAAAACTTGTATGTAATATTCTTTTATTTGGGGCACTTCCAGGTAGCGGAAGTTGTCACCTTTTGTATATTATTTACTTTTCCGCATTAGGATAGACCCAAGGAGGGGAGCACAAGTAACCGGGTTCTGGGGTCCAGTGGGAGACCAACTCGAGGAGTCAAGTCCGGGTCTCCTAACCCTAGAATTGGTAGGGTTGCTTGCCGCTCTCGTAGGGGTCTAGGGGTGTGGGAATGGCTATTCATCACGACCGTGGAATCCGTGTTTTATACTGGCTCGTATTGAAAACACGGAAGTCCTAGTATATCCAATATTTCATATGTTTCTTCTGCTGCGATATCTGTGATGTGATCATGTGATGTTCTGTGATAGATACTTTATATAGTATATATGATATATTATATAGACGTTACTTATGTTTTGCACCCGCACTAGCCCTGCCCTGCTCTGTCGTTAGTTACCTAACCTAACGGTGCACGAGGGGACATCGAGGCGAATGCGGATGGCATAAGTGTACGTCGTATTTATCTGTGATGTTTAGGTATTTAAATGATGGGACTTCATTAATGTGATTAATGAAAGAAAAGAAACCAAAAGATGTTGTAGAATCAAATTTTAAACAAAACAGGTAGCTACAGTTCTTGCTTTGCATAGCGGTATATATGATATACCCTGCACCTTATTCGATGAGGAAAGGACCGAGATCCCTTCACCGGGAGTGACTCCTTTAGCAATAACTGGCAGATGTACACACTCGGTTTGCTTTTGATTGTTTTTGAGTTTTGATTTGCACAGTGATATATATGATATATCCCGCACCTCATTCGACGAGGAAAGGGCCGACGATCCCTTCACCGGGAGTGACCCCTTTAGCAAAACTAGAAAAGCCTCAAATTCACTCCATTTCAAAACTTTATTTGATTCTACAACGATATCAAGTTCATTACGCAATAGGTTTTCAGAAAAACCTGTCGTAGCCTTCCGTCATTTCAGATAAGTACTAGTTAGTATTCGTGCTGCGGTTGTTTGGCATGCGTCAAGGCGTAGTGTACGGTAGCTAACTAGTGCTTATCTGCTAGCATACGATGCGATTGGATTAGGGTATTCGCACGGCGTTGTTTGGCATGCGTCAAGGGTCGTGCGGATGGGTTTAATTCAATCAAGAAATGTACGGGTTGAACTTGACTAGCGGACTATGGGTTGTTTGGCATGCGTCAAGGTCATAGCACGCTAGGGGAAAAATATTATCGGGAATTTCAAGTGTTGAAATTTGCAATGAATTTGCATACCTTCTATGAGATAGTTGGATCCCGATACCCACTGCGAGTAAGAGTTACTCCTGGGAGAGTTTTACACATTACAATTAGCCGATCAAGTAGGTGTCTAAAAAGGTGTTAACGAGGTTACGCCTCTAGGAAAACGAGGTTTACATTAATTAGGTTCGTGCGAAAGCACGGGGGACCTCCCTCAAAGTACCGACACTGGCCTGGCTGAAAGATTGGCGAACTTGTAGTGTGTAATTAATCCCGGCTAGTCTTTCCTTTTAGGGTTTGAAGGAAGATTTGATAAAAAGCAGTGGGAGCCATCCTGATTTGATAAGATAATAACCAATCTGATCTTGCACGAGCATACGCTAAAGTGTTTTCTTCTCTCTCTCTCCAGGTAGCGACCATTTCATGCCCTAATGAAGATAATAATATGGATGTATTGACCGAACCCGCATGTTATACTGTGCTGGGGAACGTTGGTTCCGTTCTTTCCTATAAGAGTTATAGGAATGAACAGGATATAGGGGAATACCAGGATTCCCATGCCACCCGAATGAAGAAAGTACATGATGATGCATTTTCTTCGGGTGTGTTCGTTACTGAGAACTGTTTCTCCATTTGCTCTACGTCCTGGGTATTAGATACCGGGTCAGGATCCCATATATGTAATCAGTTACAAGGGCTCAAGAAAGGTAGAGAACTTGGAGAAGGTGATAAGGACATTAAAGTTGGAAATGGTGCAATTGTTGCAGCTAAGACTGTCGGGGAATATCACCTTGTATTACCGACTGGTAATACATTGGTTCTGAACGAATGCTATTACATGCCGAACCTGATATGCAACATTATATCGGTTTCTTTATTAAGTAAAGAGGGATATAATTTTGTATTACAGGACAATGTTATGAACATTTTCCGTAACCAAAAGTTGGTTGGATCAGACACGTTGTGCAATGGCATTTATGTTCTAAATCAATCAACAGTTCTGAGCATAACAAACACACACAAGAAGAAGAGTTCAGAACTGAACGAATCCTTCTTGTGGCATTGTAGACTGGGTCACATCAATGCGACACGATTAGCTAGGTTGCATAAGGATGGATATTTAAATCCTTTTGAATTTTCATCTTATGACACTTGCCAATCATGTCTCAAAGGCAAGATGACCAAAACTCCGTTTACGGGACACGGAGAAAGAGTTACCGAACTCTTGGGACTGATACATAGTGATGTATGCGGTCCCATGTCTACACAAGCCAGGGATGGTTCTTCGTACTTCATTACATTCACTGACGATCTCTCTAGATTCGGATATGTGTTCCTGATGAAACACAAATCAGAAGCTTTTGAGAAATTTAGAGAATATAAATAAGAAGTCGAGAACCAAACCGGAAAAAGTATTAAAATCCTTCGATCTGATCGAGGAGGTGAATACTTAAGCAATGAATTCCTGGACTTCCTAAAAGAGAATGGGATTCTCTCTCAGCTGACTCCTCCATATACACCACAGCACAACGGTGTATCAGAACGGAGGAACCGCACCCTATTAGATATGGTGCGCTCTATGATGAGCACAGCTGAGTTACCTATTTCCTTCTGGGGATATGCGCTTGAGACAGCCATGGACCTATTGAATAGAGTTCCTACCAAATCAGTGCCTACCACTCCATATGAGATATGGAAAGGGAAGAGACCACATCTTAATTACATTAAGATATGGGGTTGTCCAGCCTATGTCAAAAGACAAAATCCGGACAAACTCGAGGCAAGATCAGTCTTATGTAAGTTTGTAGGATATCCCAAAAATTCACAAGGGTATATCTTCTACCACCCCGAGGAACAAAAGGTGTTTGTTTCTCGACATGCCACTTTCTTAGAAAAAAGTTTTCTTATGAAACAGATAAGTGGCATTGAGATAGAACTGGAAGAGGTTCCAGCTGAACAAAACACAACAGAAGATCTAGTGGAACCAGAGGATTCAGTAGTACCCGACGAACCCCAGCCTCTCCGCCGATCTAGTAGGGTTCCTCGCCAACCTGAGAGATACTACGGTTTTCTCATGGACGGTGGGAGCGAGGATTGCATCATGGAGTATGATGACCCAACTAGCTTCGAGCAGGCCATCACGAGTGGGGACTCAGTGAAATGGCTGGATGCTATGCGGTCCGAGATGGAATCCATGTACACCAACAAAGTATGGACTTTGGAAATTGCTCCTGAAGGGGTAAAACCCATTGGGAGCAAGTGGATCTTCAAGAAGAAACTTGGTGTAGATGGGAAAGTGGAGACTTTCAAAGCTAGACTTGAAGCAAAGGGTTTTCGTCAAAGACCAGGTGTGGACTATGACGAGACCTTTTCTCCAGTGGCTATGCTTAAATCCATCCGGATCATGCTTGCCATCGCTGCATATCATGATTACGAAATCTGGCAAATGGATGTTAAGACCGCCTTTCTAAATGGTGATTTAGAAGAGTGCGTGTACATGACTCAGCCAGAGGGCTTCGTAGACAGTGGGAGCAGCGGCAAGGTGTGCAAGCTGCTTAAATCCATTTATGGATTAAAGCAAGCATCGCGGAGTTAGAACATCTGCTTTGATGTCGTTATCAAAGAGTTTGATTTCGTCAAAAACCCAGATGAACCTTGTATTTACAAGAAGGTGGCAGGGAGTAAGGTTGTCTTCCTCGTATTGTACGTGGACGACATACTCTTGATAGGAAATGATATTCCTATGCTGCAATCGGTCAAGCTCTTCTTATCACAAAGATTCTCAATGAAAGATCTTGGTGATGCCTCCTGCATATTGGGAATCAGGATCTATAGAGATAGATCCAAACGGATATTGGGATTGTCCCAATCCAGGTACATTGACACCATACTAAAGAGGTTTAGTATGGAAGAATCCAAGCGTGGGAACTTGCCCACGATCTCTGGAGTCACTCTCTCCAAAGAGATGTCTCCCAAGACTGATTTGGAGAGAGCTCGCATGCAAGGGATACCCTATGCTTCAGCTGTAGGCTCTATCATGTATGCGATGCTATGTACCAGACCCGATGTTGCATACTCACTAAGTGTAGTGAGCAGGTATCAAGCTGATCCTGGAGAGAGTCACTGGACAGCTGTGAAGAGCATTCTCAAGTACTTACGAAGTACTAAAGAGATGCTCTTGGTGTATGGTAACAGAGAACTCCAAGTGGAGTCCTTTACCGATTCGAGCTTCCAGAGTGATAAGGACGACTCTAAGTCGCAGTCGGGTTTTGTCTTTACCCTTTTCGGAGGGGCGGTTAGCTGGAAGAGTTCCAAGCAGGAAACCGTGGCAGACTCGACGATGGAGGCTGAATACATCGCTGCCAACGATGCTGCCAAAGTGGCTGTCTGGATCAAGAAGTTCATTACTGAACTTGGTGTGGTTCCATCCATTGAGCATCCAATACCTTTGTATTGCGATAACAATGGAGCGGTGGCTTTGGCCAAGGAACCCAGGTCCCATCAGCGATCCAGGCATATTCTGAAGCGGTATCACCTGATCCGGGAGATAGTTGATCGCCGGGAGATCGAGGTCAGGAGGGTTGACACGAAGAACAACACGGCGGATCCACTCACGAAGGCCATTCCCCAGATACAGTTTGAGAGACTCTTCGGGATGCTCGGTATGCGATACTACAGCAGCTGGCCCTAGTGCAAGTGGGAGATTGTTAGTTGTATGTATGCCCTAGAGGCCAGTATTGTACAGATGATGTATATTATTTTGGATGCTTGGACATATATAGAGATGACTTTCTTGCTCGATATGATAGTATGCTATCTGGTTACTCTTTATCTTAACATGTACACTTGTCTCTTTATACTGTCTTATAGTTACATGTTGGTAAAGCCCTTAGGATGTGTACTTGACTACCTGGACTATGATGCAGATCATACTAGTAGGGACATGGTAGTCCAAAGGTACATCCTTCAAGGTCCCTAGTCGTGGGTATATCGAGACGGGGCATCGATATACCAGTGTAGACTAGCGTATACGCTTCTCGACCCATGAGATGGGCGATGGATGATCCAATATCCATTGGTGTTTGACATCAGAGATGGTATACGGGTGCTCAGTGGAGACTGGGTACACTGGACGGACTCGCTGAGAACTCCCAGATGGTATTATACCTCACGTCAGATGGCAGTTCTCAGGTGACACTTGTGCAGGTTAGTCTGTAGACCCGAGATCGTCATAGAGTCTTGTGTGATTCCCACTGTGCTTTGATCACCACCTTACCACGTCCATGAGGGCGTGCAAAACGGTGGTCTTTGGGTACAGTCCCGAGTCACATGGAGGCAATGAGCGATAGGAGGGGTTTCGTCTCTCCCGGTATTGGGAGTTGATGTTGCGCTGTGCTCGATTGGCCGTAACAGGGAAGTCCCTGGCCAGGGCTGATCAGAGATTTGCTGGTAAGTGTTACCAGTAGTTTCTCGACCCGTTATGAGCCTCACATCGGCACGACTTATCGGTTATTGGGGTCTGACGTATACCACCCCTAGACTTGATATGCGACATATCAGACGAACAGACCGGACTGTACGGTAAGTGTTACTGGTTGGATTCACAGGAGTGTGAGCGGGCTAGCTCGTCGATCTTCTGATCGCTCAATACCCGGATGGCCGTTACGTTTAGCAGATCGCTTGCGGCTTGTGGGTGCTTGATATGATCATCATCTGCTACCGGCGTATTGACGAGTCTTTAGAGTCCTACACAGAGGTTTCCTGGCTCAAGCGAAACGAAATAGGAGCGCATATGAGATATGTGCAGGACCGAGAATAATGCGTGTATGTGATACCGCATTTCATTCTCGCGATATATGTTTCGATTGGTTATATTCGATATGACCTAGTTATCGAATCATTGATTCGATAAATCGATACATTGGATTCTAGTCGGTTATGTGCGACATGATCGGATCATTGAATCAAGTGTTAATTTAATGATTTAATGTATAATTATATATTTGATATATTACTTTACATTAACTAGTATTGGTTCACTTTAAACGGATTTTTCTCACTTGATGCACATTGTATATGTGATATGCTTTTGTGCACATTTTTGTATCATGTTTGATGATACTTGATCATTTGGTTAAATGTGTAGAATTAAACCATGGTTAATTTGATAATTAGGGTTTTACATATTCATTTATTTATTTGGAAATGATTTAAAGAGAATGGTGGCTTTCTTTTGTCATTAGTTGAAGCTTCATGAAGCCTTGACTTTTGCAACCATTCTTGTCCTCATGCTTAACCCTAACTCTCCAAATGACCATGGTTTATTCTCTACACTTAACCCTTGTTAGATTATGATAAGTATGAATTTTCTTTTCATTTTAAAGGACTTATCATAAAACTAGCTTCATCTTCTCCTTCTTCTTCAAGATAGAAACCTTGATGCCATCAATGGCAACTTGAGTTCTAGTGAGAGAAATCCAATTCTAAAGTGAACCCACCTCCGATTTCTTCACCCTCTACCTCTTGCCAAGTTGTTTTGGGTGTTTTCTTCATAAGTTTCACAACTTTTTGAAGTCGGAGCTTGAACTTGTGATGCCTCGACGTAGATCGTCTTTGACACGAAGCCGACGACCTAGCTCGCCCGTTTCTCCGATGAAGCCGACGATTGAGTTCGGGATTCATGATGGACAGCGAGAGGACACGCACGTGGAGCTAAGGAAGTGGAGAACCGAATCTACAAAGGTTGTAGCATCTAACTTTTAGTTAAGTAGTTAACTAGATTATCTTTTCTCCTAAACTTCTAGTCAACGATCCGTATTAGGGTTTCTCGGCACCCATAATTTTTGAAATTGGCATGGTTGATGCCTTGTGAGACTTCATTAGAGTGCCTAGGAACCCTACAATAACTGGAAGTCCCTGTCCAGGGCTACTGCTGAGATTTACTGATAAGAGTTATCAATAGTTTCTCAAACATTTATAGGCCAGACATCGACATGATTTATCACGTTACTGAGGCCTGACGTTTACCACCCCTAGACGTGATATGCGACATATTAGACGAAGAGACCGGACTGTACTGTAGTGTTACTGATAGGCTTCATGGAGAGTATGGATGAGCTTGCTTGTTGATCTTCATATCGCTCAATACCCAGGTAGCCGTTATGTCCAGCTAGTGCCGCTGACGGCTTTGTTGAGGTCAAAAATTACACCCCGGTTGACCAAGTCCGAGTCAAAGTCAGCACCAAGCCAGGTGGGCCTAAGCCCAGGTCAAGTGGGCCGATGCCAAAGTCAAGCCCTCGGCCGGCCTCCCTCATGCCAAAATGAAATCATGTAATAAATAATTTTGATGTAATTTTTTATGCATGAATATAAGAAAAATGGGCATAAAGCCAAATTTTTCTAAAGTCCATGGCTCATGTGCAAAACAAATGAGCACATGAGACATAGGATTGGAAATATGCTATTTTCTAAAGCCCAAGGGGCTATATGTAATTTTTTATGCCTATAAAAGACAACATGATAATGAAATAAAAAAAACTTTTCTTTCCCCTCAAAATCTAGGGTTTTTTTGCTCCTCCTTCTCCTTTCCCAAGGTTCTAAACCTTCTTCCCCTTTTCAATTAAATCAAGAGTTTTACTCTTCCTTTTCCAAAATTAAATAGTTTTTCACCACAAAACCCATAAAGGGGAGCTCAGATCTTCTATCAGATCTCAAAAAAGGAAGATTTTTAAAGCTCACCCCCTATCTCTAAAATCCGGCCATCAAAGAGGAAGAAGAAGGAGACCCATCTCCAAAAATCCCATCTTGGGAAGATCCAGGGCCAAAGAGGAGAGAAACAAAGAGGCCCACTTTGATCATTTCTAAAGATTTCTAGGAGTTCAACTCCAATCAAGATCTTTTGGAGTTTAACTCCATAAATTAATCTCTTTTAGGAGTTTAACTCCATAAGTCAAGTCGGGAGCACAACTCCCAGTGCAGGGGCAATGTCCTTTTTCCTGCTGATGCCCAGCGCCCGTGTGCCAAGCACATGGGATGCTGGCACCTAGCGTCAGCGTGCTAGGTAGGTGAGGCGCTGGCGCTCACGCGTTATTTGGACGCCATTTCCCCCTTCATTTTATAGACACTCCACACTAAAAATGTTAGTTATATGTATTCCCTAGAGGCCATTACTATACATAGGATGTATATTGTAGTGGATTCTGGGACATATATAGTGAGGACTTTCTTGCTCGACATGATAGTATGCTATCTGGTTGAACTTTACCTTAACGTGTACACCGATTGTCTCTCTGTTACATGTTGGTAAAGCCCTTAGGATGTGTACTTAACTACCTAGACTATGATGCGGATCATACTAGTGGGGACATGGTAGTCCATAAGTGCATCCTTCAAAGTCCCTAGTCGAGGGTGTATCGAGACGGGGCATCGATATACCAGAGTAGACTAGCGTGTACCTTCTCGACCCATACAGATGGGCGATGGATGATCCCATATCCATTGGTGTTTGACATCAGAGATGATATACGGGTGCTCAGTAGAGACTGGGTACACTGGACGGACTCGCCGAGAACTCCCAGATGGTATTATACCTCACGTCAGATGGCAGTTCTCTGGTGACACTGGTACAGAGTAGTCTGTTGACCCGAGATCGTCATAGAGTCTTGTGTGGTTCCCACTGTGCTCTGATACCACTGTAGGGTTCCTAGGCACCCTAATGAGGCGGTTCCGCGGCCGTCTGTGATGATTAGGATGTGTGTTTTCTTCAGTTGTTTCTGTTGGTGTTTCTTGTGTGTTCTGGATGTTTTTAATATTTATTCCAGAGTTGTATTTTCTGGGTTGTATTGGGGACTCGGTGTATTCGATCGGACTGTCTAATTTTTGTCGGTGTGCTTTTCCGGGTATTTTTAGAATATGTTAAAAAGTTCGACCGGATATAAATACCCAATGTTTCCCCTGACGGAAAATTTCCAAGTGTTGGATTTTTCCGAGGTTTAAAGACGTTCTAAGTAATGCAAGTAACGCGATGGTCCCTCTAGAAGACAACAAACCTTAACTCGATTATGTGACCGTCTTGAACTGCCCTTTGAACCTTCGGGTTTGGGGCAGTACGGCGTGCCACATGTGAGGCGTTGGCTTGACCCTTCTACGGCTGGACCGTTGGTACTGAGGCATGAACTGAATGTTTTAAAACCTGTTTCATGTGATGATCTGTATCGGGAAAACTTGGGTGTTTGAATGTTCGATCGGAAAGTTTAACATTTTCTATTTATCCGGAATGGGATACAATAATTGGAATTCACAAAAGTTATGAGATAACTAAATGAATGTTATAAACATAGCAGTTTAGTCTCACTTGATCGGTTGCCACGGAATTTTGATGTGATCAAAAGTCCGTCGCAATCACGTAGCGTACGCGGATACTCGCCCGGTAAACTTAATAGACAGCTTCACTCCATAGCCTCGACCAAGTGACTGTAGGAGAACCCCGTCGCCGAAAGCATCCATTCGGGTGCTCACGGCAGCGGTGTTCTGCCTTGGTGCACTTCGTCGACGGTATCGGGGGTGCAGCCGTCTACTGAAGTTTGCGACGAGCATTCGATCAGGATGTCGGGAATCTTGTTGAATTACCCGACTGATTGGTACGAAAAAGTGTATGTTTGTAGTTTAACCGCAATCAATAACGGTGTCGCACGTAGCTAGACCGAGATGAGTACGGGTCGTCCTCTGGGAAACGTGGAACCTTTTACTTTTACTTTAGATGTGTTGAAAAAGAGGGGAGGAAATAAGAATGTTGTAGAATGGTTTCTAGATCTACGTTAAGTAAGAATGCAAAAATATAGATCTAGATTATTTTAAAGATTTAGATAATATAATAAGAAGGGCTTGTAGGGTTCGTTAGGATTTAGTAGTTATGGACGATTAATTAAAAGTTACCATTTTTATCCTTTAATAGATTTATCACTAGAACGACGGTGATGCGTGTAGATTAGGGTTTCTGGAGGGAAAATGAATCCCACTCTTAACCCTTATCTCGACACGGAACTCCGTTCATATCTAGCCTTTACAAAACAATCATTAATCTAATCACTAATCGCGGTCGGAACTAGCAAAGAATTGTTAGTGCGCCCGATTAGGATGTTAATGATTCTTTTGATAAAATTCATAAACTTTGTAGGACTTAAAATGGGTTTAGGGATGTTCATCATCCATTAGCCTACCCTAATCCTACGAACCCTAACAAGCGGAGAATTATTCGCGCATGTTGGGAGAAAAAGAGATGGAAAGAAATTGCATAATTAAATTACGAAGAAATAGAATAAGAAGAAGAAAGCTACCTTTATTAATCAACAATATCTAGTACACTTTGATTCCTTAGAAAATGATTACAAAAACCTAGTTTGCTTCTCGATCTCTTCTAAGAAGGTAGATGAACCGTTGATGATCAGCCTGGATGCGTGAACCGTCTTGGACTTCGTGATCTCGTCGGCTTGATAACTTTTCGAAGAGGCTCTCGGTGCCCTTTTATAGTCCAAAGCCACAATCTTTTTGTTGAAAACTTGGTAAAATATAGATTTGATTCACCCCAAAAAATATTGCACTCTAACTCCCTAGACTTGCGGCGGATCCGCGGCCATTGGATAGGTTTGGCCGTGGATCCACCCCCTTTTGGTGAGATCATGGCCTCTAATTTTTGTAGCTTCATATCTGTAACACTTGGTAATCTTTTGAGTATCTAAACTTTGAAAATCTTTTCTACATTTCTACCAGAATTAGTTTCTTCAATATCTTTGGTAGATTTGATTTGCCAACTTTGATTTTCTTGATTTTAGCCCTGCAAATTCTGCACAATATCTCAACAAATAATATTTAGTAGAGTTTGTTATATTGAGATATTAACTTAACCATTAAGAATTGGTCAAAGGTATTTAATAAGGTAAGCATATTCAAATGGGCCAAATGTTACATGAATATTATATGCTTACTTTTTCCTACAAAATGTTATTTATAATATATAAACACATGAAAATAGTATTTTTACAGATAAACCCTCATATGTATCATATATTATAATAAACACCTTTTATTATATAATAATAGTAGGAAAAATGTCATATTAAATGTGCAGTTTTATCAACTGAACACCGACTTAATATTGAAAAGTGTTTTCAATGATGAGACTAAAATGCGGCGTTTATAATTGTTAGGCATACGATATCTAAGTAATTCATTTGGTCAGGCATGCGATGTCTGAGGAGGTTGCGGATTCCAACTGTTGTAGTTTTACACTTTCTTTTCTGTGACCGTAAGTGTAATATGTGATGTCGCCGGTTTCGTTGCTATATGTCAACGACAATTGGGATGCGCATATTTACTTACGTTGATGACATGTGATGTTATGTGTTGCTGGATATGTTATATTGGATCGTCGTGTTTGAATAGCCGGGGGTTTTTATGTGAGATGAGTGTTTTTCATTTTCATTCATGTAAAAACTTGTATGTAATATTCTTTTATTGGGGCACTTCCAGGTTGCGGAAGATGTCACCGTTTGTATATTATTTACTTTTCCGCACTAGGATAGACCCAAGGAGGGGAGCACAAGTAACCGGGTTCTGGAGTCCAGTGGGAGACCAACTCGAGGGGTCGAGTCCGGGTCTCCTAACTCTAGAATTGGTAGGGTTGCTTGCCGCTCTCGTAGGGGTCTAGGGGTGTGAGTTTGGCTATTCATCGCGACCGTGGAATCCGTGTTTTATACTGGCTCGTATTGAAAACACGGACGTCCTACTATATCCAATATTTCATATGTTTCTTCTGCTGCGATATCTGTGATGTGATCATGTGATATGTTTTGTGATAGATACAATATATAGTATATATGATATATTATATAGGCGTTACTTATGTTTTACACCCGCGCTAGCCCTGCCCCGCTCTGTCGTTAGTTACCTAACCTAACGGTGCATGAGGGGACATCGAGGTGAATGCGGATGGCATAAGTGTACGTCGTATTTATCTGTGATGTTTAGGTAATTTAAATGATGGGACTTCATTAATGAGATTAATGAAAGAAAAGAAACCTAAGATGTTGTAGAATTGAATTTCAAAATAAAATAGGTAGCTACAGTTCTTGCTTTGCATAGCGGTATATGTGATATATCCTGCACCTTATTCGATAAGGAAAGGACCGAGATCCTTTCACCGGGAGTGACTCCTTTAGCAATAACTGGCAGATGCTAGACACTCGATTTGTCTTTTGATTGCTTTTAAGTGTTTTTGCTTTGCACAATGATATATATGATATATCCCGCACCTCATTCGACGAGGAAAGGACCGACGATCCCTTCACCGGGAGTGACTCCTTTAGCAAAACTAGGAAAGCCTCAAAAGCACTCCATTTCAAAATCATTTGATTCTACAACGATATCAAGTTCATTACGCAATAGGTTTTCAGAAAAACCTGTCGTAGCCCTCCGTCATTTCAGATAAGTACTAGTTAGTATTCGTGCTGCGGTTGTTTGGCATGCGTCAAGGCGTAGTGTACGGTAGCTAACTAGTGCTTATCTGCTAGCATACGATGCGATTGGATTAGGGTATTCGTACGGCGTTGTTTGGCATGCGTCAAGGGTCGTGCGGGTGGGTTTAATTCAATCAAGAAATGTACGGGTTGAACTTGACTAGCAGACTATGGGTTGTTTGGCATGCGTCAAGGTCATAGCGAGCTAGGGGCAAAATATTATCGGGAATTTCAAGTGTTCAAATTTGCAATGAGATTGCATACCTTCTATGAGATAGTTGGATCCCGATACCCGCTGCGAGTAAGAGTTACTCCTGGGAGAGTTTTATACATTACAATTAGCCGATCAAGTAGGTGTCTAGAAAGGTGTTAACGAGGTTACGCCTCTGGGAAAACGAGGTTTATATTAATTAGGTTCGTGCGAAAGCACGGGGGACCTCCCTCAAAGTACCGACACTGGCCTGGCTGAAAGATTGGCGAACTTGTAGTGTGTAATTAATCCCGGCTAGTCTTTCTTTTTAGGGTTTGAAGGAAGATTTGATAAAAAGCAGTGGGAGCCATCCTGATTAGATAAAATAATAACCAATCTATTCTTGCAAGAGCGTACGCTGAGTGTTTTCTTCTCTCTCTCTCCTGGTAGCGACCATATCACGCCTTAATCAAAATAATAATACGGAGTATTGACCGAACCCGCTTGTTATACTGAGCTGGGGAACGTTGGTCCCGCTCCAACTTATAAATGTTATAAGACAGAGCAGGAAATTGGGGATTACCAGAATTCCCGTGCCGCCCAAACGAAGAGAGTGCATGCTGATGCATCATCTTCGGGTGTGTTCGTTACAAAGAACTGTTTCTTTGTATCCTCTACGTCCTGGGTATGTGATACCAGATCAGGATCCCAGATATGTAATCTGTTACATAGGACTACAGAAAGGTAGAGTACTGAGAACAGGTGATAAGTTTCATGAGACAGAAAACGGGGCAAGTGTTGCAGCCAAGTCTGTTGGTCACTGTCACCCTGTATTACAATACATTGATTCTGAACGAATGTTGTTAGATACCGAACCTGATATACAAAATCATATCAGTCTCTTTATTATTAAAGAAAGGATATAATTTTGTATTGTTGGATAATGTTTTGAACATTTCCTATATCAAAAGTTGATCGGTTCAGGCACGTTATCTAAAAGCATTAATGTTCTAAATCAAACTACAGTTCTTAGTATACGGAACACACACAAGAGGATAAGTTCAGAAATGAACGAATCCTTCTTAAGGCATTGTAGACTAGGTCATATATATGCGACCCGACTGGCTGTAGTTACATGTAGATGCATATTTAAATCAGTTTGAATTTACATCTTGTGAAACTCGCTAGTCATGTCACAAAGATAAGATGACCATAGCTCCGTTTACTGGAAACAGAGAAAGAGTTAATGAACTCTTGGGATGATACATGTTGATGTATGTAGGTCCCCTGTCTACACATGCCAAGACCGGTTCTTTATACTTCATTATATTCTCTGATAATCTCTCAAGATTAAGTTATATGTTCCTGTTGAAACATGAGTCCGAACCTTTTGAGATATTCACAGAATATAAGCTAGAAGTAGAGAACCAAAACACGGGTATAAGTATTATGTCCTTTGATGAGATCAAGAAGGAGAATACTTGGGCACGAAATTCTTGGACTTTTCTAAAGGAGAATGAGATTCTCTCTCGGCATTACTCCTCCGAATACACCATAGTACGATGGTATATCGGGGCGGAGCAATCACACCCTATATGATATGGTGTGCTCTATGATGAGTATTACTGAGTTACCTATTTCCTTTTAGGGGTTATGCACTTGAGAAGCTGCATACCTATTGAATAGGTTCGAATCAAATCAGTTGCCTACCACTCCATATGAGATATGGAAAGGGAAGAGCCCATGTCTTAAGCTAGTTAAGATTTGGGGTTGTCCGGCCTATGTCTAAAAGCAAAATCCGGACAAGCTCGAGGCAAGGTCTGTTATGTAGAACTGGAAGTGTTCCAGCTATACAAACTACAACAGATGATTTGGTACAACCAGAGGATTCAGTAGAAACCAACGAATCTCAGCCTCTCCGCAGATCTAGTAGGGTTCCTCACCCACCTGAGAGATACTTCGGTTTCTCTATGACAGTGGGAGCGAGGACTGCATCATGAGATGATGACCCAACTAGTTTCGAGCTGGCCATCAGGAGTGAGACTCTGTAAGAATGGCTGGATGCTTAGCGATCTGAGATGGAATCCTTATGCACCAACAAAGTATAGACTTTGGTTGCTATATCTGAAGGATTAAATCCCCATCAGGAGCAAGTATATCTTGAGAAGATTACTTGGTGTAGATGGAAAAGTTGAGACTTTCAAAGCTAGACTTGTTAAAGGTTTTCGTCATCGACCAGGCGTGGATAATGATGAAACCTTTTCCAGTACCTATGCTTAAGTCCATCTAGATCCTACTTGCCACGGCTACATACCATGACTACGATATCTGGTGGTTGGGTGTCATGACAACTTTTCTAAATGATGTTTTAGAAGAGGGAGTCTATAAGTATACAGCCAGAGAGCTTCGTAGACAGTGGGAGCAGCGGAAACGTGTGCAAGATGTTTTATAGGATAAAGCAGGCATCGCGGAGTTGGAACATCTATTTTGATGGATTAGTCAAAGAAGTTGACATCATCAAAATGGTAGATGAACCTTGTATAAACAAAAAGGTAATAGGGAGTATGGTGATGATCCTCGTAGAGTACGTGGATGACATACTCTTGATAGGAAAAGAGTTTCCTATGCTACGCTCGATCAATGTCCGCTTATCACAATGATTCTCCATATAGGATCAAAGTGATACCTCCTAAATCCTGGATTTTGGATCTATGAGATAGATCTAAATGGATGTTAGGATTCTCACTAGTTGTAGTGAGATGGTATCAATTGATCCTGGGGAAAATCACTGGAAGTGTTTCAGGGTGATAAAGACGACTGAATGTCAGTCACAGGCATTGTCTATACCCTCAGTAAAGGGACGGTATGATGGAAGAGTTCCAAGCTAGATACCGTGGCATACTAGACGATAAAGGCAGGATACATCGCTACTTAAGATGCTACCGAAGAGGCTGTTTGGGTGTATATTGGTTCATGAGATGAACTACGTTCCTACCATTGTGAGACAATGGAGTTGTGGCTTATGCCGAGGAACATCGGTCCCATCAGTGATCCAGACATATTCTAAGGCAGTATCACCTGATCATGGAGATGGTTGATCTCCAGGGGATCGAGGTCAGGAGAGTAGACTCAGAGGACAACACAGCGGATCCACTCACAAAGGCCTGTTCCCAGAGAGAGACTTTTATGGGATGGTTGAGTATGAGATACTTCAAACCACTGCTACAGATGGCCCTAGTGCAAGTGGGAGATTGTTAGTTATATGTATGCCCTAGAGGCCATTACTATACATAGGATGTATATTGTAGTGGATGCTGGGACATATATAGTGAGGACTTTCTTGCTCGACATGATAGTATGCTATCTGGTTGAACTTTACCTTAACGTGTACACTGATTGTCTCTCTGTTACATGTTGGTAAAGCCCTTAGGATGTGTACTTAACTACCTGGACTATGATGCGGATCATACTAGTGGGGACATGGTAGTCCATAAGTACATCCTTCAAAGTCCCTAGTCGAGGGTGTATCGAGACAGGGCATCGATATACCAGAGTAGACTAGCGTGTACCTTCTCGACCCATACAGATGGGCGATGGATGATCCTATATCCATTGGTGTTTGACATCAGAGATGATATACGGGTGCTCAGTAGAGACTGGGTACACTGGACGGACTCACCGAGAACTCCCAGATGGTATTATACCTCACGTCAGATGGCAGTTCTCTGGTGACACTGGTACAGAGTAGTCTGTTGACCCGAGATCGTCATAGAGTCTTATGTGGTTCCCACTGTGCTTTGATTTCCATCTTACCACGTCCAAGAGGGCGTGCAAAACGGTGGTTTTTGGGTACAGTCCCGAGTCACATGGAGACAATGAGCGATAGGAGGGGATTCGTCTCTCCCGGTATAGGGAGTTGATGTTGCGCTGTGTTCGATTGGCTATAACAGGAAATCCCTGGCCAGGGTTGCTGAGATTTACTGGTAAGTGTTACCAGTAGTTTCTCGAATTGTTATAGACCTCATATCGACATGACTTATCGAGCTATTGGGGTCTGACGTTTACCACCCCTAGGCGAGATATGCGACATATCAGACGATCAGACCGGACTGTACGGTAGTGTTACTGGTTGGATTCACTGGAGTGTGAGCGGGCTTGCTCGTCGATCTTCAGATCGCTCAATACCCGGGTGGCCGTTACGTTTAGCAGACCGCTTGCGGCTTGTGGGTGTTTGATATGATCATCACCTGCTGCCGGCGTATTGACGAGTCTTTAGAGTCCTACACAGAGGTTTCCTGGCTCAAGCGAAACGAAATAGGAGCGCATATGAGATATGTGCGGGACCGAGAATAATGCGTGTATGTGATACCGTATTCCATTCTCGCGATGAATGTATCGAATGGTTATATGCGATATAACCTAGTTATCGAATCGATGGTTGATTCGATAAGCCGATACATTTAATACTAGTCGGTTATATGCGATATGACCGGATCGTTAAATCAAGTGTTGATTTAATGATTTAATGAATAATTATATATTTGATATATTACTTTGCATTAACTAGTATCGGTTCACTTAAGATGGATTTTCTCACTCGGATGTGCGCATTGTATATGCGATATATTTTTTGTGCACTTGTTTGTATCATGTTTGATGATGCATGCAACATTGGTTAGTGTAAAGAATTAAACCTAGGTTAAGTAAATGGTTAAGGTTTCTATTTATTTGTCCATTCATTTATCTTTTTATTTGGATTAAAATGAAATGACAAAAGAAAACAAAATGGTTATCATTCTTTCTTTCTTTCATGAAGCTTGATGAAGCTTCATGAAGCTTTGACCATATGACCATTTTGTCTTTTAGCTTAACCCTAACCATTGCATTAAACCATGATTAGTTCTCTACACTTAACTATGGTCATGTTATGATAAGGATTGATTATTCTTTTCTTTTTTATTAACTTATCATAACATGATTCTTCTTCTTCTTCCTTTCTTCACTTGAAGAAAGCAAGCTCCATCAATGGTGATTGATGGAAATGAGTGAGAAATCCAATTCTAAAGTCTACCCACTTCTTATTTCTTCATCCTCTACCTCTTGCCAAGTAGTAGAGTGTGTTTCCTTCACAAGTTTTCATGACTTGGTGAAGGTGGAGCTTGATTTAGCGATGCCTCGACGTAGATCATCTTCGGCATGGACATCGACGACCTAGCTCGCCATTTCTCCGATGAAGCCGACGCTAGAGCCCGGGGTTCGACTTGGACAGCGAGGAGACTTCATTGCGGAGCTATGGAGGTGGAGCACCGGATCTACAAAGGTTGTATTTCCGTTCCTTTAGTTAATTTGTTAACTAGTTTCTTTTTCGCCTATACATCTAGCCAACGATCCGTAGTTTCGGGTTTCTCGGCACCGTTAAATTTGAAATTGGCATGGTTGATGCCTTGTGAGACCTCATTAGGGTGCCTAGGAACCCTATAAAAAATACCTCCCCCGAAAAAACTCTATGGGGCCCCCGATTTATCCAAAACCCCTTCAAAACACAACACTGCACATTGAGTTCGCATGACCCGTTTGACCCGTCAATCGGAGGTTCTCTCGCTCCAAAGGCGAGAGGTAATTAACGGCAGCTTAAATCGCGGCTGCTAGAGATTCGGATCCCCACATTCAATAAACCCCAGCCTACCCTAAGCAGGGGGAATCTATAATGCGCCTGACAAGTGCACGGTATTCCCATCTCAATGGGGCAACGAAAAACAACCTACAGATTCTGGCACCCCCGGTGGGACGGAACTCTCCTCCCATATTTTGGGTTAAACATTCATGCGAACTCAATCGATATACATATCGATTGCCTGTACTGAAATCTTTCTCTTTGTGCAGGTTAACAAATTTCAAATTACAATCTCCGAATGCAACAAAATGTCTGTAAGGATCAGCACCGCTCTCGACACAGCTCCCATCTCCTACACGACGAAGATGGACGCCAGGACGGTCCTCCCGGCCAGTCTCGGGCAACAATGGGAGAAGCCGCCACTACCATTTGGCTCTATTCTGTTTGTGTCAGCTAACGTCATCTCAGCTCCTCAAGCTCCGGTAACAGACAAACCGGCCTCGAAAGGAAAGAGACCAAATGTGGTGATCTTGAGGGCACCACTACCCAAATGCAAGTCGGTGGTTGAACGACTTTCCTTGGACCCAGCTGGGGGCAAGGCCATCAACACCAACAAAGCAACAAGGCATCTCGGGCAAGATCCAACGGTGCCTCTGACAACTGCTCAATTGGGTATCTTCTCTAAGCTCCCCGTTAATCGGCTCACGATGGCTTCCTGGATGGCGGATGCCCGTCAAGCCCTCAAGATCGAGAAGCTAAGACAGAAAAGGCTCAGATATAGAGCCAACAAAAGGGCTAGGACTCATGCTAGGCCGAACTTCATAAGGTTCCAAGAAGAGGGTTACTCGCTAAAGATAAAGGGATGGCTTAATATGTGGTCCACACTGTCTACAAGGTGGGCATGCGCAGCAAGAGCAAGGATAGGGCCACTACATCTCAAATCCAATATATTGTGAATGTGGCTATCACTTCCCAAGACCAGCATCCTCCGGAAGCTAATGAAAATCCTCCCAGTGAAGCAGATAAGCAGAGAGATCCCTCGGTTCATGAGGAGTCGGGCTAGGAAAGTGTAACAACTCCAATTCTTATGTACATAAAATTGATTAAAAGTTATTGTATACTTGGGGTATTTACATTACCTGTGTGTACTATAAGTATTTGATTTACTTATCAACAGCAAGAAGGAGCTTGTAGCTTATTGGTAAGACCTTGCACTGCTGAACCAAAGCACCGGAGTTCAAATCCCATCAGCCACACATTATTTTCTTATTTAAAATTCTTTTAATCTTTTAGAAGACCAAGAGTCTACACATGCACTATACGTAATAGGGAAAGTTATAGAATAAACAAACGTGACCACAAAGCTAGACCAAGCGTCCAGGTCACGTGGCATCAAGACGCGCCCCGACTCGCCCAACTCGGGCCGGCGAACCTCTTAAATCGGCCGGCGCCGCCGGATCAACTCGGTCCGATCCCTAAATTTCTTTAACCCCCTGCAACCTTTTGCCTACCCCACTTCCCCTGCGCTGTTTAAATTCTCTGCAATTAACCAGAGAATTAAAATACCCCTTTTAATCATTTTTAATGCAAATTTAAATACAATTTTTATCACACCCTTTCACTACCCTAAACCTAAGATTTTTTCTATAAATACCACCACTCAAATCACCCCGTCACTCACAAATCCCTGCCCAAACTCTCAAGAAAATTCCCAAGACTTTTTGTGTGCAAGTGGAGTTAGCAATGGGCGAAGCTCCGATAAACTTCCGACGACGATCTGAGGAGATTCCGATGACGAAACGACGCACCGGCACCTCTTACCACTTCCTCCTTCTCTCTTCTAGTCAAATAACCAGTAAGTACTTAATTCTTCTTCTTTTCTCTATTCTAAAAATATTCAAAACTAAAAGCCGACGGAAGTGGAGTTAATCTGACTTCCGATTCGGTTTTTCCTTAAAAAGTTCGATATTTCTTAAACACAATAATACCAAACTCTTATATCATGACCATTAAATGTTAACCAAGATAATAGAACAAGTTTTGCATCAAAATAATAATCGTAGCAAGTTTTATTCCACTTTTACATTAAAATACCCTTATGTTTCATTTTGACATGCTTGAACTTTTTAAAACTGTATTACCTTAGAAAACTCACGAGGTATTGACCTGCCTGTAAGTTTACAGAAGCGCCCCGGCTGTCTAACAGATGCTAAATGCGGAACAAAAACTTTTTGACTGGCGCTATCGCATACTATAATCCGGATCTGCCATTAAAGCTAAACTAACAAACTACAAAGTGGGTAGAAATGTTATACCGAACGATCCGAGTCCTTCGGTCTTCAACCATCATCCCACGCTTTGTTGCGACTGCTCCGATCTCCTGAATCTCCAGTCTTCTCGTCCAGGTGGCACCACGTCGACGGATCTTTAAACGGGCTCCCCCCTGTGAACCGAGGCAACTCGATCATCAAGTTTGCTAAAAGAGATGACCAAGATTGATGTAGAGAATGAGTAAAACACTTTGTCTCGCTTCGTCCAAAGCCATGGACGAACGGTTAATGAAGTTGCCTTTTGGATTGGAATGAAATGAGAACTTTTCCTATCTAATTTCCTTGAATCCCAAAACTACCATATTTTCCCAAATCAACAACCTCATTCCTCACTTGGAATGGCCGGCCACTAATATAGGAGGAGGGAGGTGAGTGTAGGAGAGTGGAGGGGGTGACCACAAGCAAAGCAAACTTATCATCACACTTAATGAAAAGAATGAGTCACAAAAAACATTATATGCAAACCAATGATCATTAACCTAGTCACCAAAGCATTTAATGCATTCATTGAACCAAAACCAAGTCACCATCTACAACCTTCTAGAAGCACGACTCACCCTCATGACTCACCTAAGAAACGAAAAGATAAATCCGCATTTAACCGAATGTTAAATACGGGTGATAGAAAACTGGAAACTGGCAACTTCCAAAGGAGATCCTGAAACGAATTTCAGGATAACCCCGTAACAGTATAAACATACCGGTATTTGTATTACGACCGAATACAAATGCAACTGAGACAAAGATATTATATCTACACAGTATAATACTCGGATCCGTCTTAAACCAAAGCACACCAGTATTATCTGCCCGAAATATGACACGTGCGTAAACGCATGTGCATTTTCCGAACTCTGCCATAAAACCATACGGCCTCTACAACGTTTCGCCCGAACTTGGGAAACGGTCTGTGGGGGACTCTAATGACTCATCAACACACTGGCACTGGGTATAATCTATAGCACGTCAGAGGTACAAGGTGTACGTAACGGTTGCCTATGTATTGATTGGAAGGGAAGCTGACGAGCGAACTCATCCAAAAACCCTACTGAGCCTGACAGTGACAATATCCCTACAGTCCGGTCCGTTCGTCTAAGAGTATCGCATATCGAGTCTAAGGGGGTGGATAAAGTCAGACCCCTAATAATGCGATAATTCGTGTCGGTATGAAGCCCATCACCTCCTAAGAAACTACTGATCCAAATCAGTAATTCTCCACTATCCCGGCCGAGGATTTCTAGTGATGGCCACCCGTGCACTGTGCGACATCAACCCCCAATACCGGGAGAGACGAATCCCCGATGATCCGCTCACTGCCTCCATGTGGCTCGGGACTGTACCCAACTAAAACCTGTTTGCACGTCTCCTTTGAGAGTGGTAGGGTAGTAATCAAAGCACAGTGGGAACTCACATGAGACAAATGACGATCTCAGGTCGATAAACTAACCTGTACACATGTCACCAGGGAACTGCTATCTGACGATATGTATAATACCAACTAGCATGTTCCCGGCGAGTCCTGTCCGGTGTACTCATAACCCAATGAGCACCTGTATACATCTTAGGTGATCCAACTGACACCAATGGCTTATGAAATCGGCCATCACCTCTCGTCGGGGTCTCGACTGTATACACTAGTCTACTCTGGAGTATCGATGCCCTGTCTCGAAACTCCCACGACTAGGGACAGTTTAAGGATGTGCTTACAGACCCCAGCTCCCACGTATATGATCGCCATCGTACTGCTGGCAGTCAAGCAAGAGTCCTATGGGCTCTATCAACATGCAATAGTGAACTAAAGCATGTATACGATGATAAAGACAAACCAGAAAGCATACTATCATCTCGAGCAAGACTGTCATATCGGTATAGGTCCTCCATCAATCATTACAATTACGTACCTGCGATCCAATAATTGACTTTGAGGGCACTATATCCAACAATCTCCCACCTGCACTTAAGGCTAATAATTGCGATGTCGCATACTCACAGCCCGTGTGATACCGAACATCCAACTCCTCTACTAATCAGTTTCACAAAGCTAGTTTGTAAAACTCTTATGTTCGAGAAATAGCCTCAGTGAGTGGATCCGCCCTGATGTTTCTTTCTATGTCTCTCTTAATCTCAAGTTCGCGGAGAAAGCCATCTCCCGAATCGAGTAATACCTGTCTTAGAATATGTCTGAATATCTGATGGGACCTAGTTCATAAATGAACTCTAAATCCAAACTTCTTAGACTTTATTGATAACTGAACCTAATTAGTATCCAGCACCATGCCTCCTACAGTATCCTCTTGGACCACCTGTCCATAATACTGTCCCTCATCAGAGGGAAAACTATAACTCTGACAATCACTCTGTCATCTATGTCACCTTTGAAGCCTGGAATGATAACCGTCTCCCGAAGGAGGCTGCCGTCATCAAATCCGTAGAACATACACTCATGTTCTAAAACTGCTTCCTTATGTTTCTTCAGGATTAGATTAATATAAACTTATCGGAACTAGTGCAAATACAACATCTGGTGTGGTACTTGACATCTCACGATTGACTCAATTGCCTAAGCAAGTGATCTGCCAATCATGCACATCCCTCTTTCCTTTAGTCTGTAAGACACCTTTAGAGAGGGTGACTCCATCAACTGCAGGTACCACCATGCCAGGAGTCATCTATACTAAAATTCTATTAGAATATTGTCAAAGTACCCACATTGGGAAACTACCCAAATCTAGATTTAAAACCATAGATCTAGTAACCAGAATGTCTGATATTATATCCATATCTTTTGTGGACAAACAACTGTGTAACGACCACAGTATAACCGATCATAGTATAGGAATTTTACTTCCTACTCTGTGTATGTCATCCAAATAGCAGGACATCACACCCTACTACCTTCTTAACAGATCCATCCCCTATTCTGATGAAGTCAAAGCCATGACTGTCTCATCAAAATTAGACGATCTATCTCCACTATATCTGCTCAAGCCTATAAATAGACATAAGCTACTTGCCTACTATGCTTCCGCTGCTCCCACTGACTACGACAACCCTCTGGCAGAATAATATATACGTATACTTCTAAAACTAGTTTAGAACGACGCTTTACTTATCTTCCTGCTGGGTCTCATAGTCTGGAACAACAGTGGTGTCAAGTTTGGGTAAACTAGAAACTCCCTGTCACCGTCCTTGAGGCTACCGGAGTACCTCTCGGGTGTCTGAGGTTACCCACCATATCTGCGGAGTGGCTATTGGAATGTCAAACCTGATTGAATATATAGGTCCTATTAAATTTTCCGTAATTGTTTGCGGTTGTGGAATCTCTTCCAGTTCTACCATACTCCCACTACTGTTTTCTGAAAAAATCCATTTTACTAACACTGTAGCGAGTCAAGAACAATATCACTATTGATCTTCCAGATGGTAAAAAATCAACCATCGTCAAAGCTAGGGTCAACCCACAAACTGCTATTACAGAAACGTGCCTTGAGTTATCCAGTGTCTGGTTTTAAGCATAAGCTGGACAACTCCCCTTACCTTAACATCGTTAAGATATGAAGCATTCTATATCCAATATAGAAACTTTGGCACTCATTTAATTGGAACCGGATTCAAATCATGCAGCAGTCTCCAGTACATATCAACTTAATGGAGAGAGGCTAATCAGCATTACTCAACTTAGGAATCCATCCAATTATGAGTAACCTGAAAGAGAAACAAGTTTCTCAAAACCATTACTTGAATACCAGTCACAAGAATCTACATCTTCGATACTTGCGACACCTGGTTCTCTACTTTATTCCTATACCCATAACTTCTCAAAACTTAGACATTGTATTTCTACGAAACACTTATCTAAAAACTAGAGAAGTTACAAGTAAACAGAACAGAGTACGAGAACCAACCCCTTAGTCCTGATGGAGACTGGACAACATACAATACTCTGTATAAGTCCGCTGAGTTGAATAACTCAAAACCTGTGCGTCGTAGGTTGAAAACTGTACCCAGGAGATTTCCTCAAATATCACCAATTACAACGAATTCCGATATAACGAGGATGATCACCTAATTCCCAATAACTTACTCCCACTCATCATTTGTAAAACCATACAGATATGAGAATAAAACCTGGTAAATACATACCTTGGAGTAAGTATCTAATCGGGAAATCAGTTTTCCTTTAACAATGAACAGTAAAACTGAAACATGAAAATGTTTCATAGGGGTATCCTGGTATTCCTAGTAGTGCCTCTTCCATAATCCAATTCATGACTTTAACCGTATATTTCTCTGCCATTTCTCCAAATCCCTTTATTTGTCTTTATTCATTACCTTCTGTACACCATCGTTAGGCTAAATGGTTTTCTTCCTTCCCTACCGTTCGGCACCAGCCTATGGTTTGGAAGAAGACTATCCAGTAAGCATAATAGGTGTACTCTCCTAATCCTAGGAGTACTCGCAACTTGAAAGAAGGTGATGATAAAAGACAACTGAATAATACCTTATTCTATTTCTCCCAAACTGGGAAAAAAGTAATGGTGAAATAGGAGTAGCGATGAAGTACGTGTTTTGGTCGTGAATGATAACAATCGCAATTTACTTTGCCCTCTTTCTAATCCCTTTATTTTGTCTTCAGTTATTTCCTTCTGTACACCCTATTTAGGCTAATTGGTTTTCTTCATTCCCTACCTTTCGGCACCAGCCTATGGTTTGGAATAAGACTATCCAATAAGCGTAATAGGTATACTCTCCTAAACTAAGGAGCCCTCGCAACCTGAGAGAATGTGATAATAAAAGACAACTGAATAAACCAATTCTATTTCTCCTGAACCTAGATCCATCCTCGAAGAAGTCCCTTCGAGTTCGTATATAACCATACGATGGATCTATCCAATGGAAGTGGATGCCCGTAGTAATACGGGGTGTTCTAAGAAATACAAAGGGTAAAAGAAGGAGCGGCAATGACTTATGCAACTCGGACAATCCAAAAGCTAGTATTTTAAGAAGGTTCGGTCAACTTGGTCACTGAGTCATAGTCTAGGGTTGGTCAAAAGTCGCTGCCAAAAAGAGATAGAAAAGAAACACTCTGCGTGCACTCTAACCTAGATCAGAATGGTTATCACTTTATCTAATCAGGAAACCTCCCACTGTACCGTCAAATTCTCCTCCAAACCTATAAGAAGAATCAATCGGGATCACCCGAAGAGTAAACCAACTCATCAGTGGGAATCGGGATCCAACTCTCATCGCATGATAACGTGACGTAATCCACTCATGTTATCACACTCTAGAAGGTATGCGCATACTTGGCAAGTTTCAGTTTCTTTAGAAACTCCCGATATGATTTTTGCCCCATGCTCTTATGACCTTGGCGTTGGTCAAAATGTCATAAGTCACATGCCAAGTTCTACCCGTCACTATCCAGGTCAATGTGAACCCACTCGCACATGCCCTTGATGTTGGCCAAAATGGCAGAACGACTGTCCCAAACCAACTCATCTATCTATGCAACAAATTGAATACCCAGCAGCTACCAAACACTATGCCACGGCGTTGGTCAAAATACATAGCTTGAATACTACTGAATACCCAAAAGAAATAACGGAGGGCTACGACTGGTTTTTGACGAAAAACCTTTAACGTAATGAACTTGATCTCGTTGAAGGAACCTGATAGCTTTTTATAAAGATATAGTGGCGAAAACCTTTTGCTAAAGAGGTCACTCCCGGTGAAGGGATCTCGGCTCTTTCCTCGTGGAATGAGGTGCAGGATATTCCAACTGAATATCGAGATGCAAAGCAACTTGTAATCGACTATAGTGAAGTTATTACCCTGACGCAAACTTCTGCTCAAGGGGTCACTCCCAGTGAAGGGATCTCGGCCTTTACCTCGTCGAATGAGGTGCAGGATATTCCAAACTGAATATCAGTATGCCAAAACAAAAGGAAACGTCTTTATAATAACACTTTTTAAAACTGTTCCAACAACATCAAATAGGTTTGTTTTCCTTTGTATTGATAAGAATCAATGCAGTCCCATCAATTAATCACACGAGAAAAGAACGAAAATAAAATGTACGTATATGCCATCCGCATTTGTCACTGGGTCCCGTCATCACCCGTTAGGTTACTTAACTAACGACAGAGCTGGGACTGGACTAGCGCGGGTGTAAATCATATACAACTTCTAATAGTATATATACCAATAGACAGTAATCGCTCCAGGCATGATAATATGCAACATTACAGAAAAATAATAAGCATCACAGAATAATACAGATAATCTGGGATCCCCGGGTTTCACAGAGCCGCTACTGAAACCCGATGTTCCCCTGGTCATGTGGATAGCCTGTGCAATGAAAACCTAGACCCCTACGTGTACGGCAAGTTACCCGCCAAAACCTGAAGCGAGGCAGCCCCATATAGCATAGTGAATGGACCATCCGGCACTTCATGGAATCCGGTAACTTGAGCACCCCTCCTTAGGTCAACCTGTACCCCCTACGAGTGCGACGAGTAGTCTGCCAATTCCAGAGTGAGGCCCCTCTGCCTCTCAAAGCCATGAGATACGGGCCCGTTACCTTCCAGAACCCGGCTATCCGTGCACTCCGTCGTGGGGTAAACCTAGTACAGAAATAAAAAATATGTACAACGGGTACATCAACCTCAGCCTGGTCATGCCCCAAAAGAATATTATACAAATAGGCAGTGACGGCAGTCCACATGTTGGACGCTCGCCCCGCAATATCAAATGTACAAATAAATCCAGACAGCACTACCATTGCACACTGCTATCCACCACGACATATCCGCAACATTACAGCACAACACAGAACATCAACGCGAATGTCACGTTCGCAAATCCGTCTAAATGGACTATAGCAATTAGATGCAATTTACCGCTCGAATGACTTTCACGGTCGGAGATATAATGTAAATACTGCATATTAACAAGTTTAAAATTTCGATCGACAAAATTTCCCAAAGCGGGCCCCATGAACATCTGCTGTACAGTAATAAAATCTGGGCCCAAAAGAAATATACCAAAAACCACAATTTCCCAAAACAAACTTACTGGAAAAATTTGGCTTACTGTTCCCACATACTGGCCGCGGTTCCGCGGTCAAACCCTAGCTTTGACCGTGGATCCGCGGCGGTACTGTGGTATCACGTGCCCAAATTTTCCCAGATTGCTTGAAAAACCCTGCACAATTTTCTGTGATATGCAAAATAATTTTTAGACCAGATTTAAAATCGACAAAAACTTTGTACAGAAAAATTGTAGTTTTCGAAAATCCATTCGATCGATATTTTAAACGTGTTAGCACAAGTTAGTAAAGCTTAATGGTGAGTCTCTGATACCACTGTAAGTCTACGGTAGCACCCCGGCTGTCTAACAGACGCCAAATGCAGAATAAAAACTTTTTGACTGACGCTATCGCATACTATAACCCGGATCTTCCATTAAAGCTAAACTAACAAATTACAAAGTAGGTAGAAATGTTATACCGAACGATCCGAGTCCCTCGGTCTTCAACCATCATCCCACACTTTTTTGCGACTGCTCCGATCTTCTGAATCTCCAGTCTTCTCGTCCAGGTGGCACCACGTCGACGGATCTTTAAACGGGCTCCCGCCTCTGAACCGAGGCAACTCGATCATCAAGTTTGCTAAAAAAGATGACCATGATTGATGTAGAGAATGAGTAGAACACTTTGCTTGATTCGTCCAAAGCCATGGACGAACGGTTAATGAAGTTGCCTTTTGGATTGGAATGAAATGAGAACTTTTCCTATTTAATTTCCATGAATCCCAAAACTATCATATTTTCCCAAATCAACAACCTCATTCCTCACTTGGAATGGCCGGCCACTAATATAGGAGGAGGGAGGTGAGTGTAGGAGAGAGGAGGGGGTGACCATAAGCAAAGCAAACTTATCATCTCACTTAATGAAAAGAATGAGTCACAAAAAACTTTAAATGCAAACCAATGATCATTAACCTAGTCACCAAAGCATTTAATGCATTCATTGAACCAAAACCAAGTCACCATCTAGAACCTTCTAGAAGCACGACTCACCCTCATGACTCACCCGAGTGACGAAAAGATAAATCCGCATTTAACCGAATGTTAAATACGGGTGATAGAAAACTGGAAACTGGCAACTTCCACAAGCGATCGTGAAATGAATTTCAGGATAACCCCGTAACAGTATAAACATAGCCGCAATTGTATTACGACCAAATACATATGCAACTGAGACAAAGATATTATATCTACACAGTATAATACTCGGATCCGGCTTAAACCAAAGCGCACCAGTATTATCTGCCCGAAATATGACACGTGCGTAAACGCACGTGCATTTTCCAAACCCTGCCATAAAACCATACGACCTCTACAACGTTTTTCCCGAACTTGGGAAACGGTCTGTGGGGGACTCTAATGACTCATCAACACACTGGCACTGGGTATAACCTCTAGCACGTCAGAGGTACATGGTGTACGTAACGGTTGTCTATGTATTGATTGGAAGAGAAGCTGACGAGCGAACTCATCTAGAAACCCTACTGAGCCGACAGTGACAATATCCGTACAGTCCGGTCCGTTCGTCTAAAAGTATCGCATATCGAGTCTAGGGGGTGGATAAAGTCAGACCCCTAATAACGCGATAATTCGTGTCGGTATGAAGCCCATCACCTCCTGGGAAACTACTGATCCAAATCAGTAATTCTCCACTACCCCGGCCGAGGATTTCTAGTGATGGCCACCCGTGCACTGTGCGACATCAACCCCCAATACCGAGAGAGACGAATCCCCGACGATCCGTTCACTGCCTCCATGTGGCTCGGGACTGCACCCAACTAAAACCTGTTTGCACGTCTCCTTTGAGCGTGGTAGGGTAGTAATCAAAGCACAGTGGGAACTCACACGATACAAATGACGATCTCAGGTCGACAAACTAACCTGTACACATGTCACCAAGGAACTGCTATCTGACGATATGTAAAATACCAACTAGTATGTTCCCGGCGAGTGCTGTCCGGTGTACTCATAACCCAATGAGCACCTGTATACATCTTAGATGATCTAACTGACACCAATGGCTTGTGAGACCGGCCATCGCCCATCGTCGGGGTCTCGACTGTATACACTAGTCTACTCTGGAGTATCGATGCCCTGTCTCGAAACTCCCACTACTAGGGACACTTTAAAGATGTGCTTACAGACCCCAGCTCCCACGTATATGATCGCCATCATACTGGTGGCAGTCAAGCAAGAATCATATGGGCTCTATCAACATGCAATAGTGAACTAAAGCATGTATATGATGATAAAGACAAACCAGATAGATACTATCATCTCGAGCAAGACTGTCATATCGGTATAGGTCCTCCATCAATCATTGCAATCACGTACCTGCGATCCAATAATTGACTTTGAGGGAACTATATCCAACAATACCTCCTCACAACACTCATATGTAATATAGTACGATAAAATTTGGGAACATAGTTTTGGGAAAATACGATTTTACACATAGCTATCTCCGACTTATAAAAACCTTTTTCTATGAGATGTGTATTTTAAAAATCTTTGCAAATGCGCCTCTACAACCCATTTCAGGAAACCCGTTCGGGATGGTGTGGATTATCGCACATCCTCGGGCCTAGTAGAGTGAGATGCAGACCTCCGCAAGGAGCATACGATCTCGAAAGATTTAAAATATAATTTTCTTTAAAAAATGTGATTTCTATTATAAATAAAACTTATATTTTTAATAAATAAATATATATGTAATTAATATCAAAATATTTATTTTTAATACTTATAATATTCCACATTTCCAAAATTCAAGAAACATCTCATTTACAAGAAAATACCATACAATTACAATATTATAAATAAATACCATATATTATGAAATTAGGTTTTATTCACTAGAAATGTCACATTGATAAAATATACATCAATGAAAACTTTAAAGACGATAATAAAATACTTGAGGTGTATTTTGAAAATTATACAAAATTAGTTGTATATAAAACCCCCTCAAGTTATACTGAATTACAATAAGGACCCTTGTAAACATAGGTTTAAGCGGGACCAGTCTCTTGAGCCTCAGGGAGCCGGAGATATGGGTGCTTGCCTATTTAAGATAGACAACTTAACAAACGGTGTTATCAACACGGTAATTGTCTTTGAAAAAGACTCAAATCCTGCCGTCCATGTGCCGCAGTTACCGATAGCACCAAAACATAATTCAGGATTCAATTTCTTTTCAAATTGTCTGACTCAGACTGAGTCTTGATATAATCAATATGACTTGGATATGATTCATGTATCAAATTTCAATACAACATAGATCTATGAATCCGTCTATTCAATCTAATCAATCAATATTTACTGAACCGAACCATGGATATACATCCATCTACATGATTCTCCAAATACATCCATTTACTGATATCATGATTTCGGCAAGTCATCTATCTATATACAATATACACTTCAAACAATACATCAATACAATCAAGACATCGCGGGGTTTATATAGGGTAGATTGGTACGGAAGGTGTTAGAAGTGGCACGAGATTGCAACCATAACACACCTAACCTGAATTCAATTGCCGTTGTACCGTGGCTGAATGGTTCCTTATGTTCCGTATACCTTAATCTCAGGAATAGTGGAACTCCTCTCATATACACTGGAATTCTTCTGTACCAAGCTACAAACAACAGCGTTAATATTAAATACAACATTATAACAATATACTCTCTATTCTGTCTATTCCATTCTTGTCTATTTACGGGAGTTACATAGCGATTTGTTCGCTGACGATATTCTCTTTCTTCTTCTTTGCAATGTCATCAGCTGATTCACTGGAGATCGAGCCCACCAGCGAGGACTTGGATCAGCTAGCCTTCGACCCGGAGCTCTAGTTACTTGTATACATTTACATTCCGTATTTTCTATTTCTGTTATGCCACTGCTTAGGCATTTCTTTCCATTCCATGTATTTACTTTCGGATGTATTGTAAAAAGAGTGTTAATAAATAAAGTTGAAGTTCAATTATATCTATTGTCTTTGTCTCTTGTGCATTTTACTTATATTGGTTAGATATGCTTAGCGTGTTTAATTCAGAGTAAATACGTAGCGGCCAGTTGCGTCCCCTTCGCCGTACACCAGGAAGCGGGGCGTGACAGGTTTTGTTGGTGACCCATGCAGGTCAGAGCTGTATGGAAGCCTACCATGCAGTTCAGCACTATATGGATAACCTAAGCAATATAACACAAGAACTAGCAACTGAAAACATTCTTTACAATTCATACTTCTTGAATTTGTCCTAACCAAAAATTTTCTTTCAAGGTTATGGATTCCCCAAACAACACCAGCACAAATGTCAACAACACTCCCCCACCACTACCACTCACACCTGCCGTCGCTACTCCGATCAACGAGCAGACGGTTCTGCTTGAGGCATTCCTCAGCCTTCTAGAAGGACAGCAGCAGCATACTGCTATTCTAATGAACCGTCCCGAGGCAGAAGCACCTGGGGTAAAGCAATTCAGAGCTTTGCACCCCAAACAATTCTCACGAAAGGAGAGCCCACAAGAAGCTGAGGAATGGGCTCAAAGTATCGAAGATGATCTGGCAGCGACACAAGTGCCAGAGATAGCTTGGGTCCGTGTTGCGAAATTACAGCTCACGGACAATGCACGAGTTTGGTGGAAGGCGGAAGAAAGCCGTCTTGTTCAACCCATCGAATGGAAGACTTTCCGTTACATATTCGAAGCAAAGTACTTTCCAGAGACTGCCAAGTTCGACATGGAACAACAGTTCATCCACTTACAACAGGGTTCGATGTGGACCAAATCAGCGGATGAATACGATATTGAGTTCACCATACTCAATCGGTAAGGTATGTCTTAATAATTTGATTTTTCAATAAATCACATACTACACAGCTAACACAATACTTTAACAGATTTGCGGCACACCTGATACCAACGGATTAGATCAGAGCCCGTCGATTTCAATAAGGGTTAGATTCGGAGATCCAGGCTGCAATAGCCACAGGAGATTTTCCGACTCATGAATCGGCTCTGAAAGCTGCCCGCCAATATGAGGCAGTGGTAAAGATGAGGGTCAGATCTCAATCTGCTGGAGTTAAGCTCCCTGCCACCCAGATGGCAGGAGGAGCCTCATCAAGGCCACCATTTATGCCCAGGAGACCGGGAGTACCAATCAACCGGCCCAGCCCAGCCTTTTGAACCTACTGCAAGTGAGATGGACATTTGGCAAAAGACTACCGGCAAGCCAACCGTCTTTGCTTAGTCTACGGCTCAGCTACTTATGATATTGGGTCTTGTCCCCGAAGACACAACCCAATTGCTGCACCCAGGCTAACAATCACTTACCGGCAGAGACCAGCCCTTCAGGCACCTGCTCCAAGACTCTCTCTCCCTGCTCCACCACCTAGAGGACCACCAACTGCACCTCCTCCTCGACAGTTCCATCAAGCTCAACGGAATGTTCAGAGGAATGCTCCTCCGGCCAGGAGAAATGTACCACGGCGAAAGGCTTTCACAATGACCATGGAAGAAACTGAGGCTACTGGCCAAGTCATCACTGGTAACCCTTTCTTCTCAATTTTTTTCTTTCAGTCTTAATACCTACCCATATATTTTTCCTATACCTAAAACATATCCCACATACCTTAGGTACAATCTTAGTAGCCTCACTTCTTGCACTAGCACTATTCGATACTGGAGCATCTCATTGCTTTATGTCGCAACGGTTCGTCCGCACTCATGCGATTCCAGTTACACCGCTTGTATCCAGCTGGAATATCAGTTCAGGAAATGGCGTTCTAAAGGAAACAATGGGATACAGCTTGTGTCCAGTAATCTTCTACAGCAGAGAATTCTATGCTGACTTCAAGATACTGGACATACCGAACTTCGATGTGGTTCTAGGTATGGATTGGCTCGGAACATTTTATGCTACCTTTGACTGTCGTCAAAGGAGGATAGTATTCAAGATTCCAGAGCATCCGGTCTTCTATTTCAAAAGTGCAGACCGTACCCTGGAGCCAAGTACTTAGAAGGCGAAAACAAAGAAGGCAGTGATTGCGGCAATTCAAGCGGAGGAAGGATCAAAGCCAGAAGTGATTCGAGAGTTCGACGATGTATTTCCTGACGATATATCTGGTTTGCCTCCCGATCGAGCTCTTGATTCAGCATTGATTTAATACTAGGAGCACAACCGGTGATCAAAGCGCCTTATCGATTAAGTCTGGAAGGTTTGAAGGAGGTCCGAACTCAGTTGGACGAATTATTGGCGAAAGATGTATTCGTCCCAGCAATTCAAGTTGGGGATCTCCAGTTCTACTTGTGAAGAAGAAGGAAGGTTCATACAGAATGTGCATCGATTCTAAAACCTTGAACGGAGTAAAGATAAAGAACAAGTATCCGCTACCGCGCATCGACGATTTATTCGATTAGCTAAGTAGATCTTGTATTTTCTCTAAGCTAGATCTTCGTTCAGGTTATCATCAGGTGAAGGTCAAGCTAGCTGATATTCATAAAACAACATTCAAAACTCGCTATGGTCATTACGAATTTCTTATGATGCAATTTGGAGTGACCAACGCACCAGCAATATTCATGAACCTGATGAATCAAGTTTTCCGGGAGTACTTAGACAGATTTGTTGTCATCTTTATCAACGACATCCTGGTGTATTCAAAGAGTCGGAAAGAACATATGAATTGTCCTGGAAACTCTACGACAACATCAACTATATTCCAAGTATAGCAAGTGCGAGTTTTGGCTAGATCAAGTTGGTTTCCTTCGACACATTGTATCAGACGAAGGAATCTCTGTGGACCGAAAGTTTCAGCAGTAAACGAATGGCCGACACCAAAGCCAGTGAAGGACATTCCGAGTTTCTTGGGTTTAGCTGGATATTACAGAAGGTTCATTGAAGGATTTTCGAAGATAGAAACACCCCTGACCAAGCTCACACGTAAAGATGAAGAATTCGTGTGGTCAGAAGCATGCGAACAAGCTTTCGTAGAACTCAAGTCAAGGTTGAAATCGGTACCTATTCTCGTTATACCGGACCAATCTGGAGGTTTCGAAGTAAATTACGATGCATCCGGTAAGGGATTAGGATGTGTTCCACATCAGCAAGGAAAGGTTTTGGCTTATGCTTCAAGACAGCTGAAGATTCATGAGCGCAATTATCCGACGCATGATTTGGAATTTGCAACCGTTATCTTTGCTCTTATTATTTGACACCATTATCTTCTTGGTGAAAGAGTGAGCATATACACAGATCACAAGAGTCTGAAATATGTGTTTACTTAGAAGGATCTTAATATGCAGCAGAGATGATGGTTAGAACTCATCGTGGACTACGACATCAACCTGCAATATCACTCAGGGAAGGTGAATGTGGTACCTGATGCCCTTAGTCGCCAACCATTAGCAATGAATCTTACCGCTCATTGGAAGCTTCAACAAGACTTGCATCAGATGGAGATTGAAGTAGTCATGCCAGGTAATGCTTCAAGCTTGATGAATTTACAAGTTCAATCTACCATTGTCAATCAGATCAAAGCAGCTCAAGCAAGTGATACTAAGTTGCAAAAGATCAAAGAACAAGTTGAGAATGGACTCAGAACAGACTTTATCATCCATGAAGACGGATCTTTGAGGTATGACAGTAGATTATGTGTACCAAAAGGTTCTGTTCGGGAAGAGTTAATGAAAGAAGCTCACAACTCTTCCTACTCAGTACACCCTGGAGGTACAAAGATGTACAAAAATCTACATCAAAATTAATGGTGGCATGGAATGAAGCGTGAAGTTGCCAGAAGCGTCGCTAAATGCTTGATGTGTCAGCAAGTAAAGGCTGAATAGCACAGGACTGCTGAATTACTTCAACCGTTACCTATCCCAGAATGGAAGTGGCAACATGTCACAATGGATTTCGTGACTGCACTTTCTCGCAGCACGAAGGGTAACGATGTGGTATGGGTTATTGTGGATCGACTCACGAAGTCGGCTCACTTCATCCCATTTCGAGTTGGCCAATCAACTGAGTCATTAGCAAAGAAGTATATGGAGGTAAGAATCTAAGATTTAAACTCTTCAAAATGTACTATCTCTGATACCCAAGAACTCATACAGGAAATTGTGAGAATTCATGGAGTACCGGTCTATATTGTCTCCGATCGTGACACCAGGTTCCGATCACAATTTTGGCAGAGTCTGCAAGCGAGCTTGGGAACAAGTCTGAACTTCAGCACAGCTTATCATTCACAAACAGATGGTCAGTCTGAGCGAACTATTCAAATCTTGGAGGATATGCTTAGAGCGTGTATGCTAGATTTCAGAGGATCATGGGAAGATCACCTACATCTTGTGGAGTTTTTATACAACAACAGCTACCAAGAAAGCATAGGAATGGCACCTTTTGTAGCATTTTATGGAAGAAAATGTCGATCGCCATTAAGTTGGGATGATATCGGAGATAGAGAACTCCTTGGACCTGAGATGATAGTAGCAACTGTTGATGTGGTTCGTACTATCAGAGAAAGAATGCGCATAGCCCAAGATCAACAGAACCACTGGGCTAATGCAAAGCGCCGTCATTTGGAGTTCCAGCCGGGAGATCATGTATTTCGGAAGTTATCTTCAAACCATGGGGTGATTCGATTTGGAAGACGAGGTAAGCTAAGTCCGAGATACATTGGACCGTTCGACATACTCGAACGAATCGGTGAAGTGGCATACCACTTGGCACTTCCACCTTCATTGGAAGGAGTGCACAATATATTCCATATATCCCAACTCAGAAGGTATGCGAGTGACCCCAGCTATATTCTTGATCATTCCGAGCTCACTGTACAGCCCGACTTATCTTGTAAGGAACAACCTGTTGAGATCCTGGACAGGAAAGTGAAGTAATTTCGGAATAAGGAAGTCAACTTAGTTCGAGTGATGTGGAGAAAAGACACTCCAGGAGAATCGACTTGGGAAAAGGAAGATGAGATGCGTACAAGATACCCTCACCTATTTATAAACTAGTCCTTAAAATAAATTGTAAATTTCGAGGATGGAATTTTTGTAAGGAGGGTAGACTGTAACAACTTCAATTCTTGTGTACATAAAATTGATTAAAAGTTAATGTATACTTGGGGTATTTACATTTCCTGTGAGTACTATAAGTATTTGATTTACTTTTCAACAGCAAGAAGGAGCTTGTAGCTCATCGGTAAGAAATTGCACTGCTGAACCAAAGCACCGGAGTTCAAATCCCATCAGCCACACATTATTTTTTTTATTTAAAATTCTTTTAATCTTTTAGAAACCCAAGAGCTTACTCATGCACTACACGTAATAGGGTAATTTACAGAATAAACAAACGTGACCATGAGGCTAAACCAAGCGTCAGGGACACGTGGCATCAAGACGCGCCCCGACTCGCCCAACTCGGGCCGGCGAACCGCTTGAATCGGCCGGCGCCACCGGGTCAACTCGATACGATCCCTAAATTTCTTTAACCCCCTGAACTATTTGTCCTACCCCACTTCCTCTGCACTGTTTAAATTCGCTGCAATTAACCAGAGAATTAAAATACCCCTTTTAATCATTTTTAATGCAAATTTAAATACAATTTTTATCACACCCTTTCACTTCCCTAAACCCTAGATTTTTCCTATAAATACCACCCCTCAAATCACCCCCCTCACTCACAAATCCATGTCCAAACTCTCAAGAAAATTCCCAACAGTTTTGTGTGCAAGTGGAGTTAGCAAAGGGCGAAGCTCCGACGAACTTCGGACGACAATCCGAGGAGATTCCGATGACGAAATGATGCACCGGCACCTCCTACCACTTCCTCCTTCTCTCTTCTAGTCAAATAACCAGTAGGTACTTAATTCTTCTTCTTTTCTCTATTCTAAAAATATTCAAAAGTAAAGCCGACGAAAGAAGAGTTAATCCGACTTTCGATTCGGTTTTTCCTTAAAAATTTCTATTTTTCTTAAACACAATAATACCAAAGTCTTATATCATGACCATTAAACATTAACCAAGATAATAGAACAAGTTTGGCATCAAAATATTTATTGTAGCAAGTTTTATTCCACTTTTACATTAAAATACACTTATGTTTCATTTCGACATGCTTGAACTTTTTAAAACCGTATTACCTTAGAAAAATCAGGAGGTAATGACCTACCTCCTCACAACACTCATATGTAACATAGCACAATGAAATTTGGGAACAAAGATTTGGGAAAATACGATTTTACACATAACTATCTCGGACTTATAAAACCTTTTTCTACAAAATGTGTATTTTAACAAATCATTGCAAATGCGCTTCTACAACACATTTTAGGGAACCCGTTCGGGATGGTGCAGATTATCGCACATCCTCAGGCCTAATAGAGTGAGATGCAGACCTCTGCAAGGAGCATACAATCTCGAAAGATTTAAAATACAATTTTCTTTTGAAAATGTGATTTCTATTATAAATAAAACTTATATTTTTAATAAATAAATATATATGTAATCAATATCAAAATATCTATTTTTAATATTTATAATATTCCACATTTCCTAAATTCAAGAAAAACATCTTATTTACAAGAAAAAACCATACAATTACAATATTACAAATAAATATCATATATTATGAAATTAGGTTTTATTCACTAGAAATGTCATATTGATAAAATATACATCAATGAAAATTTTAAAGACGATAATAAAAAACTTGAGGTGTATTTTGAAAATTGTACAAAATTATTTTTACATAAAACCCACTCAAGTTATACTAAATTACATTAAAGACCCTAATAAACATAGGCTTATGCGGGACCAGTCTCTTGAGCCTCAGTGTCACGACCCAAAATTAGGCACATGACCGGTCCTTAAAACACGTAATGTCTACAGGCGTACATAATTTAAGTAAGCCGAAACCCAGAAATCTAAACCACAGCAAAAGGGATAAATGGAGAAAAACATAATTTAAAACACTCAGAAAATCTTAAGTAAAAATCATTAACTTTAGTTTTCTTTCTTGAAAATTTCGGCAGCACCTCCTTTGTAAAAACTTGCCCCGAAAACGGGTACAACATAGATAATATATAAAGCATCTCAAACGGGAGCAAATCATGCCCAACGGTGGAGACAACCACCACAAGAATATATACGACGCCGAAGCGAAGAAATATAAAAGAAAACTGCAAAAAGAAGTAAAACTTTACAACAAGACCGGCTCCCACGAGCACGGTACCCAAAGTCACCAAAATACTACAATACCGAATCCTCACAACGTATCTAAGTCAAATACAAGAAGTGGTAGATGTAGAATACTAGATCCAACAAAAAAGATATACAATGTACAAACGGATAACCGCAAACCCACCTAAAAGAAAAGGCCTTACAGCCAACCGTAGCGGTATCCGCAAAAGTAGAGATGATAAGACGCCCTGCCGCGACTACTCAGAGGGTAAGTCCTGCAAAACACTGTGGCACAACGGGGGTGAATTGCCAACTCGTGAATAGTAAATAACATCATACTGTAATCGCAAGTATGTACGAATAGCGATTAATCTATCACATATAATCCGATAGTATAAGTATGACAATATGAATATGCAACAATCATGTAAAGTTACATCATCAGGGTATTACAACTACATGAAGCAATGCATATCAAAAATATTCCTGAGTGTGGGATGATATAATAAAACCTCATGCAAAAATCATCAGCATGGTAAAACCCCAGTGTCCCCCACCGACACATCAAATCCCAAAATCCTCAGGCACCGCATCCACAGATTGGCCCCCACATCCTGTAAGTCTCATGGAACCTAAGTATCAAACATCGACACCCAAAACATCTTGAAAACATATACCTGTATGTGTGTGTGTATGTGTATATGTATGTATGTATGTATGTATGTATGAGGATATCAACCACGTATGTCCACCGACGATACGTAAAATCATGGAAAACCTGAGAGTCAAATACCGACACTCGAAACATCATGAAACCCGTGTATAGCATCGACAAGTAAATCCTCATAACTCAGGCGCTGTCACCATGACTGGTCTTTACGATATGTCGTACATCACTCCGGTCGGTATCCCCACGATAACCTCCAAGTCCTAATACAGTCACTGGTAGGTAGTGATCTCTCTGTCAGGCTTATCGTCTACACCACGAAATCACCACTAACCGCGGGATACCATACCGGGTCCTCCATGTACCCACAGACGGTGCTTCCCGCTCCTCGAATCGGGCATCACAAGCCAAATCTTAGAACCGAGAAATCACATGGTGGACGCACTGAAATATCATATCAAGAGAAACCGGGTTTTCAAACAATACATAATTTTCTTGAAATACCCACATGGTTCTGAAATCCATAAATCATATGAAATCCATATTTCAATGCGTAAATCCATGAAAACCGATATATGCAACATAAAACAACAATATGAGCATATTAAGGTAAAGCCGCTCTTTTAAATGAATCCAGCTTTAAAATATATAATGCGGTTCCCAAATCCTCCGAAAACAAGTGCAGCATCATATGAGGTGTACATGTAATTGTAGCATGGTTTAAGTATCTACATGTAAGCAAGTATGTATGATGCATCTCATAGCGCAATAACCTACGTCTCAATATCACATGTCAATACAATAACACTTAGGGTTTATGCAACTATAGCAAGATATATAGGTGTACATGTTAATATGTATGCATGATGTACAAGTAGCTATAGCAAGGTATACGTGAAATGGAATAAGAGTCACTATCTCAACTATCCATGTCCAATACAATATCATGTATGTACGTAGGTTGTGTGTGTCATGGCAATTACCGACGGGGTGGGTGTAGCATACAAATCAGTGCTCGTGCAACATGAACCGTCAGTAATGTGTTATGTCTAAAAGGTACAAGTCAAAGTACAACAGGTAATACTATGCAATGACGTTCATATGAAATCAACTAATATGCAATAACATGCAGCTATCATATCATATCATTCCCGACGCATAATACCATTGGGGCGATTTCCCCGTAGATGTTAAATCTACTCACCGATGGTCTCGAGCTATGAAAATCCGACCACCTGCTTCCCCTTGTTCGCTGCGTCCGAAGTCCCCGCTTGCTATCCTAAAATTCACAAACACATCATATAAGCTAAATATTCTACGTCGACGCAAAGATAATGAAACGCAAGGATAACACCCAGAAAATTACACTGTGCACCTAGCGCACTAAACGTGCACGACATCGGCAAAAACCCTAATTAGGGTCTCTAAACTACGAAACACCAAGTCTAGACTCCGATCGTCCCGATCGCGCAAACACAAAACAATCAAATACGAGAAATATAATAAATATAAGCTCGCAACGACCAATTGAACCCACATAAAAAATACACCGAAACCTAGTAAACAACTTATCGCAATATTTCACATAAGTTCAAATCTAACACATATCTAGCAATTTCAAACATCTTACAATTGCTTAACTAAGCTATCCAAACCACTTCCATATTTTTAAACTTGCTTAATTAAGTTTTAGTAAAAACCTAGTAAGCTAAAAGTCTTAATTAGACAAAGTAGTAATTACCAATACTTATCATATTCTACTAAGTTAAGTTTTTCTTAAACTTCAATTAACATTAAACACTTCATCAAGTTTTACGCTAACTTGAATTTCTTAAAAATTATAAAGAATTAATTAATCAAGATTTTAAAACAATATTCATCATTTAATTAACCAGCTTAAAGATTTAATACAACCAAATTAAGAATTTGAATTAGAAATTATACCTCTCAAGAACACAAAAGATTAACTAGCTCCATCAAAATTTCCCCCCAAAATAATTCTTTTTCATGAAGATCCAAGCAAGTTTGCGAAGAGAAATAATGGTTTAATTTTTTATTTAGGATTTTGTGGATTTATTTTGGAAATTTAGAAGAGTTTTTGAGTGAAAAAGAAGAAGAAATGAGCTTGGAAAAATTTGGGGCAGATTTGGGGAGGCTCGGCCAATAAATGAGGAGGGGTGTTTTGTGTAATTGCAAAGAAATATCTAGCACAAAACACTTAATGCTTCAATTAATGCACAAGCCACCATTTCATTCTTTCTTTTCTTTTTTTTTTAAAAATAAACCATTAGTCATCAAAAAGAAATATCTAGATATTAAAAAATAAGGTTCTAAACCAACTCTTGTGATTAGTTTAGCAAGATACTTATTAGAAGTAATTAACCCAAGCCCAAAATGTAAATACCACTTATTAAGTGCGTAAATAAAACATTAAAATAATATTTAATTAGGCAAAAATTCTATGTAAACCAAAACATCCCATTGACCCCCAAAGCCCGCGCACTAGCTTTATTCTAGCTAAACTTGGTGCCGGCAAGTCTGTACAGAGGTTTGATCACAATCGGGTTAAAACGGAAAATACCGAATATTTTACCCTAAAATGGAAAATTCGCATAACGATTTCTAAAACGTTACAATATCCCCCTTATAGAAATTCGGTCCCCGAATTAAAATTTTACTACGCGTACCTTCGAAGAGATGGGGGAATTTCTTCCGCATCTCGCTCTCGACCTCCTAAGTGATCTCCTCACTAGTAGGGCTACGCCAAAGAACTTTCATAGATGGCAAGACCTTTGACCGAAATTTCTTCACCTGCCGATCCAAAATAACTACCGGCTGCTCGGTGAACGAAAAATCGCGTTCAAGCTGAACGGTCTCATGCTGAATCATGTGAGAAGGGTCATAAAGGTATCTACGAAGCATCGACACATAGAAAACGGGATGAACATCTGGAAAACTAGGTGGGAGCGCCAAACGATAAGCAACAGAACCCACTCGCTCAAGGATCTCGAAGGGACACACAAATCGGGGACTGAGCTTCCCTTTCCTCCCAAATCGCATAACGCCCTTCATCGGAGAAATCCTCATGAATACATGATCCCCCAATGTGAACTCAAGTCTGCGACGACGACGGTCGGCATAAGACTTCTGCCTGCACTGGGCTGCTCTCATCCTGTCCTGTATCAGCTGGATCTTCTCCTTAGTCTCCTGAACTAGCTGGGGTCCCAAAACTCGACTCTCACTGAGTTCGGTCTAACAGACTGGCGATCGTCACTTCCTACCATACAAAGCCTCAAAAGGTGCCATCTGAATAGTCTCCTGAAGGCCATTGTTGTAGAAGAACTCAATCAACAGCAAGTGACGATCCCAACTGCCACCAAAATCAAGCACACATGCACGGAGCATATCCTCCAGAGTCTGTATAGTCCGCTCCGACTGACCATCGATCTGTGGATGAAAAGCGGTGCTAAAACTCAACCGGGTACCCAAATCTTCTTGAAGCTTCTGCCAAAGACGACTAGTAAACTGGGTGCCTCTGTCGGATACTATGCATGTGGGAATACCGTGCAAATGCACAATCTCATTAATGTACAACTGAGCATACTGAGCATAACCGAAAGTGGTCTTCACTGGAAGGAAGTGAGCCGCTTTCGTCAACCGGTCAACAATCACCCAAATTGAGTCATACCCTCGACTAGTCCAGGGTAGACCCACTACGAAGTCCATGGAAATCTGCTCCCATTTTCACTCTGGGACGGGTCAAGGCTGCAACTCTTCAGCCGGTCTCTGATGCTCAGCCTTTACTTACTGACAAGTCAGGCACCTCGAAACGAAGTCCGAAATATCACGCTTCATCCCTTCCCACCAGTAAAATTCTCTCAAGTCACGGTACACCTTGGTGGAACCTGGATGAACACTAAAGGCCGACTGATGTGCCTTCTCTAGGATCTCGCGTCTTAACCCATCAGCATCTGGTACACAAAAGTGAGTCCCGCATCGTAGCATACCATGGTCATCAATCATGAACTCCGAAACTATACCCTGCCGAACAAGCTCAAGAATCTCAGACAAACGGGCATCACTGGGCTGCGCCTCACGGATATGATCAAGTACTAGTGGACGGGCGCGGACATGAGCAAGTTATCCCCCAGCGGAAGTGAACTCGAACTGCACTCTACCATCATATAAGAGCTGCCAATCTGCAGAAGACCGACGCTGAACTGCGCTCAACTGGGACAAGCTACCCCCGGGCCTACGACTCAAAGTATCAGCTACCACATTCGCCTTGCCCGGGTGATAAAAGATCTTACAATCATAATCCATCATAAGCTCTATCCAACGGCGCTGTCGCAGATTCAGATCTCACTGCTGGAAGATGTACTTCAAGCTCTTGTGATCCGTGAAGATCTGATACGACTCCCCGTACAAATAGTGTCTCCAAATCATCAATGCAAAAACCACCACGGCCATCTCAAGATCATGAGTGGGGTAATTCTGCTCGTGCTTCTTCAGCTGCCTAGAAGCATAAGCAATCACTCTTTCATGCTGCATAAGTACACAACCGAGCTCCATTCGAGAAGCATCACAGTAACAACATAGCCACCCGATCCCGAAGGCAAAGATAGAACTGGTGCTGTCGTCAACCGATTCTTCAACTGCTGAAAACTCTGCTCGCACGCATCAGTGCAAAGAAAAGGAAACCCCTAACGGGTTAGTTCGGTCAGCGGTGTAGCGATACTCGAGAAATCCTACATAAAACGGCGATAATAACCAGCTAAGCCCAAAAAACTGCGGACCTCAGTCACCGATACAGGTCTGGGCCAAAGCTGCACAGCCTCGATCTTCCTTGGGTCCACAAGAATACCGTCACCCGTCACTACATGACCCAGGAAGTCAACTCTATCAAGCCAAAACGCGCACTTTGAGAATTTAACATACAGCTGGTACTCTCTCAAAATTTGCAAAGCAATCCTCAAGTGCTGCTCATGCTCCTCACGACTCCTATAGTAGACCGGTATGTCATCAATAAACAAAATAATAAACTGGTCGAGGAACAGCCTGAAAATCCGGTTCATCAGATCCATGAACGCTGCTGGCGCATTGGTGAGTCCGAACGACATCACCAGAACCTCATAATGCCCGTAGCGCGTACGAAAAGCAGTCTTCGGAATGTCATCATTTCGAACCCGCAACTCATGATCACCCGAACGCAAATCAATCTTAGAAAACCATTTCGCACCCTGGAGCTGATCAAATAAATTGTCAATGCAAGGTAAAGGATACCTATCCCGCACCGTAACTCGGTTCAATTGACGATAATCCACACACAAGCTCAAACTGCCGTCCTTCTTCTTAACGAACAGAATAGGAGCTCCCCACGGCGAAACACTCCGACGCACAAGTCCCCTATCAAGCAATTCTTGCAATTTATCTTTAAGCTCTCTAAGCTCTGTCGGAGCCATCCGATAAGGCGGTAAAGAAATAGGCTCCGTGCCAGGAATCAGATCAATGCAGAACTCAAAATCGCGCTCTAGCAGCATCCCAGGTAACTCATCTGGAAAAACATTGGGAAACTCTCGCACGGTAGGAACCTGGTCCAACGATTCCACTGTGGCTCCTGGATCATGAATGAAAGCCAAGAATCCCCGACATCCTCTCCTCAAAAGCCAACTAGCACAAAGGACAGAAATGAAACTGTGAGGGGCGACACCACGTGCATGGTTCCTAGGCACTCTTACAAGGGTCTATAAAGAATCAACCATGCTCGATTTAAAATTTAGACGTGCCGAACAACCCAAAGCGAGGATCTTTGCAAGATAATTAGGGTTACACATGCAAGTAAACATCTTTACAACTAAGAGAGAGGGATTACAACCTTTGTAGTCCGTTCCTTCACTTCATAAGCTCCGAGTAGAAGTCCCTTCGCCGTGATCCATGATCTCTTGGACTCAAGAGAGGCTCCAAAACCCGAATGATCCATGCTTGCTTGTCGTCTTCCTTCTCGAAGATGATCTACCTCGAAGTTTCTTTAACTCAAGCTCTCACTCACTAATGAGCTGAACACCCTAATCTAATTGGCTAGATTAGATGAGGATGATGAAATAGGAGTTATGCTCTCTTTTATTGTCAAATTCTCACACTCATTCATCACAAAACAAAACCGTAGAAAGCTTTTTAGAGCTCAAGGAAGAAGAAGAAGAATGAATATCCTTTTGTGATGAATAATGAAAAGATTATTATGATTACAAGTGCAACCATGGTCAAAGATGAAGAGGCTAACCAATGTAGAGACTTAACTAGGGTTATGGGTGTGGTTTGGTTCAAAGAAATATCTAGCAAAATATCAACCATAATATCTTTGCTAGAAACAAAGTAAAACCTTCTAGAAGTATCATGAAAGAGCTAACTCAAATCAAACCCTAACCATATTTAATCTCCACTAATCATGTTGCATTAGTAATCATAACATGTTACAATATTATATATCACATATATAATATATATTTGCAACAAAATATAATAATACAATTAACATATATCGCATATATATCAATATATTATCCGGTGAGAAAATGAATCAATAAAGCGAGCCAATATTAGATAATGTAATGAAATATATCATATATATAATTATACATTAAATTATCGAATCAACACTTGATCCGACAGTCCGGCTATATCGAATATAACCGACTAATATATCATGTACCGATTCATCGAATCAACACTTGATCCGATGACCCGGCTCATATCAAAATATCGCGAGAATAGAATACGGTATCTCATATCGTATTATCCTCGGTCAAGCACATATCACATACGTGCTCCTACTCCGTTTTTCCTGAGTCAAGAAAGCTCTGTGTAGGACTCTAAAGAATCGTCAATACGCCAGCAGTAGGTAATGATCATATCAAACACCCACAAGTGGTAAGCGGTCAGCTAAACGTAACAGCCACCCAGGTATTGAGCGATCAGAAGATCAACAAGCAATCATGTACATTCTCCTGTGAATCCAATCAGTAACACTCCCGTACAGTCCGGTCTCTTCATCTGATATGTTGCATATCTAGTGTGGGGGTGGTATAAGTCAGACCCCAGTAACCGATAACTCGTGTCACTGTGAGGCTCATAATAGGTCGAGAACCTATTGATAACACTTAACAGTAGAACTTTATAGCCGCCCTGGCCAGGGACTTCCAGTTATAGCCAATCGAACACAGCACAACATCAACTCCCTATACCGGAGAGACCAAATCCCTCCTATCGCTCATTGCCTCCATGTGATTCGGGACTGTACCCAAAAGCCACCGTTTTGCACGCCCTCTTGGACGTGGTAAGGTGGAAATCAAAGCACAGTGGGAATCACACAAGTCTCTATGACGATCTCGGGTCTACAGACTAACCTGTACCAGTGTCACCAGAGAACTGCCATCTGACGTGAGGTATAATACCATCTGGGAGTTCTCGGCGAGTCCGTCCAGTGTACCCAGTCTCTACTGAGCACCCGTACACTATCTTTGATGTCAAACACCGATGGATATGGGATCATCCATCGCCCATCATATAGGTCAAGATACGTATACGCTAGTCTACTCTGGTGTATCGATGCCCTGTCTCGATACACCCTCGACTAGGAATAATTATAGGATGTACTCGTTGACTACCCGGCCCTACTAGTATGATCTCATCATAGTCCCAGTAGTTGAGTACATATCCTAAGGGATTTATCAACATGTGAGAACAAGACAGTAAACTAATACAAGTCAACATATTAAGATAAAGTGAAACCAAATAGCATACTATCATGACGAGCAAGAAAGTCCCCTCTATATATATCCAAGCATCCATTATAATATACATCATATGTACAACAATGGCCTCTAGGGCATATATATAACTAACAATCTCCCACTTGCACTAAGGCCAGCTGTTGTAGTATCTCATACCTAGCATCCCGAAGAGTCTCTCAAACTGTGTCTGGGGAATGGCCTTCGTGAATGGATCCGCAGTGTTGTCCTTCGCATCAACTCTCCTGACCTCGATCTCTCTGCGATCAACTATCTCCCGGATCAGGTGATACCGCCTCAGAATATGTCTGGACTTCTGATGGGACCTGGGTTCCTTGGCCAAAGCCATAGCTCCATTGTTATCGCAATACAAAGGTATTGGATGCTCAATGGATGGAACCACACCAAGTTCAGTAATGAACTTCTTTATCCAGACTGCCACTTCGGCAGCATCGTTGGCAGCGATGTATTCAGCCTCCATCGTCGAGTCTGCTACGGTATCCTATTTGGAACTCTTCCAACACACCGCCCCTTCATTGAGTGTAAAGACAAAACCCGAGTGCGACTTAGAGTCGTCCTTATAACTTTGGAAGCTCGAATCGGTAAAGGACTCCACCTGGAGTTCTCCGTTACCATACACCAAGAACATCTCTTTAGTCCTTCTCAAGTACTTAAGAATGTTCTTCACAGCTATCCAGTGACTCTCTCCAGGAACTGCTTGATAACTACTCACTACACTTAGTGAGGATGCTACATCGGGTCTGGTACATAGCATCGCATAAATGATAGAGCCTACTGCCGAAGCATAGGGTATCCCTTGCATGCGAGCTCTCTCCAAATCAGTCTTGGGAGACATCTCTTTGGAGAGAGTGAGTCCAGAGATCGTGGGTAGGTTCCCACTCTTGGATTCTTCCATACTAAACCTCTTTAGTATGGTGTCAATGTACCTGGATTGGGACAATCCCAGTATCCGTTTAGATCTATCTCTATAGATCATAATTCCCAGTATGCAAAAGGCATCACCTAGATCTTTCATTGAGAATCTTTGTGACAAGAAGAGCTTGACTGATTGTAGCATAGGAACATCATTTCCTATCAAGAGTATGTCATCGACGTACAATACGAGGAAGACAACCTTACTCTCTGCAACCTTTTTATATATACAAGGTTCATCTACGTTTTTTATGAAGTCAAACTCTTTGATTACAACATCAAAGCAGATGTTCCAACTCCGTGATGCTTGCTTTAATCCATAGATGGATTTAAGCAGCTTGCACACCTTTCCGCTGCTCCCACTATCTACGAAGCCCTCTGGCTGAGTCATGTACACGCACTCTTCTAAATCACCATTTAGAAAGGCGGTCTTAACATCCATCTGCCAGATTTCGTAATCATGGTATGCAGTAATGGCAAGTAAGATCCAGATGGACTTAAGCATAGCCACTGGAGAAAAGGTTTCGTCATAATCCACACCTGGTCGTTGACGAAAACCCTTTGCAACAAGTCTACCTTTGAAAGTCTACACTTTTCCATCAACACCAAATTTCTTCTTAAAGATCCATTTGCTCCCAATGGGTTTTACCCCTTAAGGAGCAACTTCCAAAGTCCATACTTTGTTGGTGTACATGGATTCCATCTCTGATCGCATTGCATCCAGCTACTTCACAGAGTCCCCACTCGTGATGGCTTGCTCGAAACTAGTCGGGTCATCATCTTGCATGATGCAATCCTCGCTCCCACCATCAACGAGAAAACCGTAGTATCTCTCAGGTGGATGAGAAACCCTACATGATCGGCGGAGAGGCTGGGGTTCGTTGGGAACTACTGAATCCTCTGGTTCCATTAAATCTTCTGTCGTAGTTTGTGTTGCTGGAACTTCTTCCAGTTCTACCTCATTGCCACTATCATGTTTCATAAGAAAACCATTTTCTAAGAAGGTGGCATGTCGAGAAACAAACACTTTTTGTTCCTCGAAGTGGTAGAAGATATACCCTTGCGAATGCTTAGGATATCCAATAAACTTGCACAGAATTGATCTTGCCTCGAACTTGTCCGGATTTTGTGTTTTCACATATGTCGGACAACCCCAAATCTTAATATAATTAAGATGTGGTCTCTTTCCTTTCCATATCTCATATGGAGTGGTTGGCACAGATTTGGTGGGAACCCTATTCAATAGGTCTATGGCTGTCTCAAGCGCATACCCCCAGAAGGAAACAGGTAACTCATCAGTGCTCATCATAGAGCACACCATATCTAATAGGGTGTGATTCCTCCGCTCCGATACACCGTTGTGCTGTGGTGTATAAGGAGGAGTAAGCTGAGAGAGAATCCCATTCTCTTTTAGATAGTCTAGAAACTCATTGCTCAAGTATTCTCCTCCTCGATCAGATCGAAGGATCTTAATACTTTTGCCCGTTTGGTTCTCTACTTCGTGCTTATATTCTCTGAATTTCTCAAAAGCTTCAGACTTGTGTTTCATCAGGAACACATGTCCGTATCTTGAGAGATCGTCAATGAATGTAATGAAGTAGGAAGAACTGTTCCTGACATGTGTAGACATGGGACCGCATACATCACTATGTACCAGTCCTAAGAGTTCCGCAACTCTTTCTCCGTGTCCACTAAATGGAGTCTTGGTCATTTTACCTTTGAGACGTGAATGGCAAGTATCATAAGATGATAATTCGAACGGATTCAAATATCCATCCTTATGTAACTTAGGTAGCCGTGTCGCATTCATATGACCAAGTCTACAATGCCATAAGTAGGATTCGTTCATTTCTGAACTTTTCCTCTTGTGTGTGTTTTGTATATTAAGGACTGTATTTTGATTGAGAATGAATATGCCATTATGTAACGAGCCTGATGCAATAAACTTTTGATTTAGGAAGATGTTCATAACATTATCCTGTATTACAAAATTATACCCTTCTTTACTTAATAAAGAAACTGATATAATGGTGCACATCATGTTCGGTATATAATGGCACTCATTCAGAATCAGTGTATTACTACTTGGTAATACAATGTGATATTCGCCAACTGCTTTGGCTGCAATACTTGCACCATTCCCTACTTGTATGGAATGATCACATTTTCCCAGTTCTCTACCTTTACATAGCCCACGTAACAATTTACATATGTGGGATCTCGATCCGGTATCTAGTACCCAGGACGTAGGGTGAACTGAGAAGCAGTTCTCAATAACTAACACACCCGAAGAAGGTGCATCAACATGCTTGTTCTTCGTTTGGGCGGCGTGAGAATCCATATTTTCTCCTGTTTCTTGTTCAGTTTTATAACTCTTACAAGAAAGAACGGGACCAACGTTCCCCTGCTCAGTATAATAAGCGGGTTCAGTCAATACATCCATATTATTATCTTGATTAAGTCCTGACATGGTCGCTACTTGGAGAGAGAGAGAGAAGGAAACACTTTAGCGTATGCTCTTGCAAGATTTAGATTGGTTACTATCTTATCTAATCAGGATGTCTCCCACTGTTTTCATCAAATCTCCCTTCAAACCCTAAAAGGTGAGATTAGCCGGGATTAATTACACCCTACAATTTCGTCAATCTCTCAGCCAGATCAGTGTTGGTACTTTGAGGGAGGTTCCCCGTGCTTTCGCACGGACCTAATTAAAATAAACCTCATTTTCCCACAGGCATAACCCCGTTAACACCTTTCTAGACACCTACTTGATCGGCTAATTGTCCTGTGTAAAACACTCCCAGGAGTAACTCTTACTCGCAGTGGGTATCGAGATCCAACTATCTCATAGGAGGTATGCAATCTCATTGCAAATTTCAACACTTGAAATTCCCGATAATTCTTTTGCCCCTAGCGGGCTATGACCTTGACACATGCCAAACAACCCATAGTGCGCTAGTCAAGTTCAACCCGTACATTTCGTGATTGAATTAAACCCACCCGTACGACCCTTGACTCATGCCAAACAACGCCGTATGAATACCCTAACCCAATCGCATCTCATGCTACATATAAGTAGTAATCAGCTACCGTACACTACGCCTTGACGAATGCCAAACTACCGTAGCACGAATACTAAATATTACTTATCTGAAATGTCGGAGGGCTACGCAGGTTTATCAGAAAACCATGAGCGTAATGAGCTTGATATCGTTGTAGAAACAAGTGAATTTGAAAAGAAGTGTTTTTGAGGCTTTTCTAGTTTCGCTACAGAGGTCACTCCCGATGAAGGGATCTCGGCTCTTTCCACATCGAATAAGGTGCAGGGTATATCATATATACCGCTGTGAAAAGCAAGAACTATATAAGCTGTCAAAAACTAAACCGCGAGTTTGTAGCATCTACCAGTTTAGCTAAAGAGGTCACTCCCGGTGAAGGGATCTCGGCTCTTTCCTCATCGAATAAGGTGCATGGTATATCATATATACCGCTGTGCAAAGCAAAACTGTAGCTACCTTTTTTATAAAATTTTGATTCTAAAACATCTTTTAGGTTTCTTTTGTTTTATTAATCTCATTAATAAATCCCATCAATTATGCTTCCTAAGCATCACAGAAGAAACGAAAGCTGTAATATTTATATATCAACAAATATATATATAGTATAAGTATTCGTCTCAGGCAGTAATATGATCTCATCACAGAACATTGCAGCAGAAGATAACATAAGAAATATTGGATATACCAGGACGTCCGTGTTTTATTTCGAGCCAGTATAAAACACGGATTCCACGGTCGCGATGAATATCCAAACCCACATCCCTAGACCCCTACGAGAGAGGCAAGTAACACTGCAAATTCTAGGGTTAGGAGACCCGGTCTCGACACCTCGAGATGGCCTCCCACTGTACCCCAGACCCGGTTACTTGTGCTCCCCTCCTTGGGTCTGCCTAATGCGGAAAAGTAAACAATATACACTGGTGACATCAACCTCATCCCGGAAGTGCCCCAATAAAAGAATATTACATACAAATGAATTTTACATGAATGAAAATAAAAACCCTCATCTCACATAAAACCCCCGGTTATTCAGAACACGAAGATCCAATCTAACATATCACAGCAACACATAATATCTCATATCATCAACGTAAGTAAGTATGCATACACCGATTGTCATTGATGTATAGCAACGAAAACCGGCGATACAACTACATACTACACTTACGGTCACAGAAAAGAAAGTGTAAAACTACAACATTTGGAATTCACAATCTCTTTAGATATCGTAAATCCAAAATATCACATACTTCGCATTTCATGCCTATCTATATGAATTCCACATATTGTATCACATTCCAGATAAATAGACAAAGTTAAACTTTCCGATCGAATAATCAAATACCCAAAATTTCCTAAATAGCTCAACACTTGAGCGGAGTTCAAAAAATCCCAGAATATGTAACAGTACCAATGGTCCAGCCGTAGAAGGGTCAAACCAACGCCACACATGTGACAATGCCGTACTGCCCCAAACCCTAAGGTTTAGAGGCGGTTCAGACGGTCACATAATCGAGTTAAGGTTTGTGTTCTTCTAGAGGGTCCACCGCGTTACTTGCACGTTTTTCCGAAAGATTTAAACTCAAGAAAAATTCAGCACTTGAAAGTTTTCCGTGCCGGGAAAAAGTGAGTTAATGATATCCGTTCGAACATTTTAACAGTATCTAAAATATCCGGAAAACAAAACGAAATTAAACTTTCCGATCGAATCAACGATTACAAAATATCCCCAGAGAACTCAACACTTAAGCAAGATTAAAAATACCCAGAAATATGCAGAAATACCTACGGAGATTATTGTGCAAAAAACTAAGCCTAATTCTCCTGTACGGCCGCGGATCCGCGGCGCAAGTCATGGTCTTTCCGCGGTTCCGCGGCGGTTTGTGGGAATTAATTGCTCGTTTTTCACAGTAATTCTTATAATTCCCTGCTGATTTTTTGAGTATTTTTAATGCAGAAAACACCAACTTTTTAGAAAATTTCCAGAGAGGGGGTCTATTTCGACATTTCGGGGTTCGATCGAACTTTTAACTTCGTATACACATCGCCTAATGCTCTAGCTAGGCTCTGATACAACTGTAGGGTTCCTAGGCACTCTTACAAGGGTCTATAAGGCATCAAACATACCCGATTTAAAATTTAGACGTGCTGAACAACCCAAAGCGAGGATCTTTGCTAGATAATTAGGGTTACACATGCAAGTAAACATCTTTACAACTAAGAGAGAGAGATTACAACCTTTGTAGTCCACTTCTTCGCTTCATAAGCTCTGAGTAGAAGTCCCTTCGCCGCGATCCATGATCTCCCGGACTCAAGAGAGGCTCCACAAGCCGAATGATCCATGCTTGCTTGTAGTCTTCCTTCTCGAAGATGATCTACCTCGAAGTTTCTTTAACTCAAGTTCTCACTCACTAATGAGGTGAACACCCTAATCTAATTGGCTAGATTAGATGAGGATGATGAAGTAGGATTTATGCTCTCTTTTATTATCAAATTCTCACACTCATTCATCACAAAAGAAAAACCTAGAAAGCTTTTTAGAGCTCAAGGGAAGAATGAATATCCTTTTGTGATAAATAATGAAAAGATTATTATGATTACAAGTGCAACCATGGTCAAAAATGAAGAGGCTAACCAATGTAGAGACTTAACTAGGGTTAAGGGTGTGCTTTGGGTCAAAGAAATATCTAGCAAAATATCAACCATAATATCTTTGCCAGAAACAAAGTAAAACCTTCTAGAAGCATCATGAAAGAGCTAACCCAAATCAAACCCTAAACATGTTTAATCTCCACTAATCATGTTGCATTAGTAATCATAACATGTTACAATATTATATATCATATATATAATATATATTTGCAACAAAAGATAATAATACAATTAACATATATCGCATATATATCAATGTATTATCTGGTGAGAAAATGAATCAATAAACCGAGCCAATATTAGATAATGTAATGAAATATATCATATATATAATTATACATTAAATTATCGAATCAACACTTGATCCAACAATCTGGCTATATCGAATATAACCGACTAATATATCATGTACTGATTCATCGAATGAACACTTGATCCGATAACCCGGTTCATATCAAAATATCGCGAGAATAGAGTACGGTATCTCATATCGTATTATCCTCGATCATGCACATATCACATATGTGCTCCTACTCCGTTTTGCCTGAGTCAAGAAACCTCTGTGTAGGACTCTAAAGAATCGTCAATACGCCGGCAGTAGGTGGTGATCATCTCAAACACCCACAAGCTGCAAGCGGTCAGCTAAACGTAACAGCCACCCTGGTATTGAGCGATCAGAAGATCAACAAGCAATCCTGTACATTCTCCTATGAATCCAATCAGTAACACTCCCGTGCAGTCCGGTCTCTTCGTCTGATATGTTGCATATCTAGTCTAGGGGTGGTATACGTCAGACCCCAATAACCGATAACTCGTGTCGATGTGTGGCTCATAACAGGTCGAGAACCTACTGATAACACTTACCAGTAGTATTCTATATCCGCCCTGGCCAGGGACTTTCAGTTATAGCCAATCGAACACAGCACAACATCAACTCCCTATACCGGGAGAGACGAACCCCTCCTATCGCTCATTGCCTCCATGTGATTCGGGACTGTACCTAAAAGCCACCGTTTTGCACGCCCTCTTGGATGTGGTAATGTGGAAATCAAAGCACAGTGGGAATCACACAAGACTCTATGACGATCTCGGGTCTACAGACTAACCTGTACCAGTGTCACCAGAGAACTGCCATCTGATGCGAGTCCGTCCAGTGTACCCAGTCTCTACTGACCACCCGTACACTATCTTTGATGTCAAACACCGATGGATATGGGATCATCCATCACCCATCATATGGGTCAAGATACGTATACGCTAGTCTACTCTGGTGTATCGATGCCCTGTCTCGATACACCCTCGATTAGGAACAGTTATAGGATGTACTCGTTGACTACCCTGGCGCCACTAGTATGATCTCATCATAGTCCCAGTAGTCGAGTACATATCCTAAGGTCTTTATCAACATGTGAGAACAAGACAGTAAACTAATACAAGTCAACATGTTAAGAGAAAGTGAAAACAAATAGCATACTATCATGACGAGCAAGAAAATCCTCTCTATATATATCCAAGCATCCATTATAATATACATCATATGTACAACAATGGCCTCTAGGGCATATATATAACTAACACCATGGTCCCCCTGCATAATAAACACTGACTCGCCGGGAAAACAAAACCTAACTGTCTTCTCGCGGCAGTCCACGGACGCGAAGCAAGTAGCTAACCAGTCCATGCCCAGCAGAACGTCGAAGTCCTACATCTCAAAAAGGATCAAGTCGACGGACAAATCTCTGTCTCCTATATGGACTTCACACGACCAAAACACGTGTCGTGCAACAAACGACTCTCCAACAGGAGTAGTCACGATAAGCGGCTGATCTAGCAAACACGACTATCGGCCTAACCTCAGCACGAAGTGCATAGAAACATACGAATGCGTAGACCCCAGATCAAAAAGAACATGTGAATCATAAGAACATACAGAAAGGGTACCTGAAACCACGGCATTAGATGCCTGCGCATCCTGGTGAGTCAAGGCAAACACCCGAGCCTGCCCTCTACCGGCAACTGGCTACCCATTACCATGGCCACCTCGTCCTCTCGGCATAAAACCACCATGACCACGACCTCTCTGAGCAGGAGTCTGACGCGACGCAACAACAGGAATAAGAAAAAATGCTCTCTGAGGCGGAGAAAGTGGTAAAGTAACATGGGGTACGGCTGGCCCTCTCTGACGTACCACAGTACAATCCCGAACAAGGTGAAGTAGAATGCCACACCCAAAGCACCCTAAGACGGCCGCTGACCCTCCTGGGAATAAGAGCTGAATAACTGGCCCCGTCCAACATCTCTACTACCCCCGAGTCTGAAGGAACGCTGCCTCGGCGTGCAAACCTCCGTCTCTGTGCTGATATATCTGTACTAGTCCTCTTCGGTTCCGGAACAACCGATGACTCAGAAAGACGCTCCTCCACCAAAAGGGCTGCATCCACCGTTGCCGCATACGTCTCACAATGCTGAATGCTGATGGCTAAGAACAACTGGGTAAGCAGGCCGGGAACAAACCTCTTCACCCTCATCTCCTCAGTTGCAACCAAGTACGGAGTATACACAGACAGCTCGGTAAACAGTAATCATACTCAGACACCGTCATCCCTGGAATCTAGCGAAACGACTCAAATCTGCGCGCTCGCGCATCCCTGACGCTCGGTGGAAGAAAACGGGTGAGAAATGCCTTCACAAACTCAGCCCAGGTCATAAGAGCAAGACATGCGGCTCTGCCCCTCTACATGGACCCACACCACTTCTGAGCCAGACCCTCCATACGGAAGCTCGCAAACTCTACCCATCTCTCGTCGGAGCATCAGAGCGAACGATAAATCATGGCCATCCGGTCGATAAACAACTGTGGATCCTCAGTAGCATCTATGCCAGTGAACACCGGAGGCCTCAGCCTCATGAACTCTGTCAGTGACACGGTAATAACCTCCGGAGCTGTAACTGCGACTGCCGGAACAGTGGGTACCATCGTGGTCCCTACAACGGGTGGAACTACTGCCTGCCCCTGCACTCGAATGGACTCCACTAAAGTCCCCATCATCTGGTGCAGGTCCTGCATACCAGCCCCAAACATAGCAATGTGCTCCGGTACAACAGGCATACCGCCCTAGTCAGTCCTCGCCTCAGACGAGTCTACTCTGACCTCGGCCCTCGCGGCCGCTCTCTGTGCCCTCGTAGGCTTCAGCGGCATATAGGCTGGAAATTGAAACATGATTCGATAAGGACACAGAAATCGAATCACAAGGATGTATATAAATCACGGAAGAATTTCTATCAATAAGTCCTAAGGTCACTTATGCGGAGTACCGTGTCGTAAGTATGCTACGGAAAATACACACACTACATTACTCTGCTTAAGCTACCTACTCCATCATACCAAGGTTATCCTACACTCCGAAAGGTAAAATCCTAGCGCTCTGATACCAACTTTGTCATGACCCAAAATTAGGTACATGACCGGCCCTTAAAATACGTAACGTCTACAGGCATACGTAATTTAAGTAAGCCGAAACCCAGAAATCTAAACCACCCCAAAAGGGATAAATGGAGAAAAACATAGTTTAAAACATTCAGAAAATATTAAGTAAAAATCATTAGCTTTAGTTTTCTTTCTTGAAAATTTCGGCAGCACCTCCTTTGTAAAAACTAGCCCCGAAAATGGGTACAACATAGATAATATATAAAGCATCCCAAATGGGAGCAAATCATGCCCAACAGCGGAGACGACGACCACAAGCATATATATGACGCCGAAGCGAAGAAATATAAAAGAAACCTGCATAAAGAAGTAAACTTTATAACAAGACCGGCTCCTACGAGCACGGCACCCAAAGTCACCAAAATACTACAACACCGAATCCTCACAACTCGTCTCTAAGTCAAATACAAGAAGTGATAGATGGAGAATACTAGATCCAACAAAAAAGATATACAATGTACAAACGGATAACCGTAAACCAACCTAAAAGAAAAGGCCTCACAGCCAACCGTAGCGGTACCCGCAAAAGTAGAGATGATAAGACGCCCTGCCGCGACTACTCAAAGGGTAAGTCCTGCAAAACACTGTGCCACAACGGGGGTGAGTTGCCAACTCGTGAATAATAAATAAATCATACTGTAATCGCAAGTATGCACGAATAACGATTAATCTATCACATGTAATCCGATAGCATGAGTATGACAATATGAATATGCAACAATCATGTAAAGGTACATGTTCAGTTGATAAAACTGCACATTTGTTATTACATTTTTCCTACTATTTCTATATTAGAAAAAGTGTATATTATAATATATGATACACATGAGGGTTTATCTGGAAAAAGACTGTTTTCATGTATTTATATATTATAATTAGCATTTGGTAGGAAAATGTATGCAAAAAAAATCATTGACCAAATCTTAAGAAAACAAACTCTACTAAATATCATTTGAGTTATTGTGCATAATTTTCAGGACTAAAATCAAAGAAATCAAGTTGTTAAAGCAAACCTGTCTAATTAAGAAAGCAAAACTTAGAAATCAAGTCTGGCAGCAACTACGAGAAGATTTCCAAGTTCCAAAGGTTCCAGAGATCGCCACCTGTCACAAAGATCAAGCCACAGAAAAATGATCCAACGATCCCTCTTTTTGGCCGCGGATCCGCGGCCAAACCCACCTTTTGGCCGCGGATCCGCCGCTGTTTCGAAGACTTAGGAGATGGGATTTTCTCTGTTGGATACTAACTACTTGCTTCCAAATTAGGAAGCTAATTTTCTGGCATTGGGACTATAAATAAAGACCGAGAGCCTCTTGGAAAAATCATCAATTCGACGCGACCACGAAGTCCAAGACGGCTCACGCATCCAGGCTGATCATCAACGGTTCATCTATGTAACGTTTTGAAAATCGTTTCGGTGAAATTTCGAGAAAAAACGGTAAAATAAGGTGGTTTTCTGTAAAAAGTCAAAATGCAAATATCTTAATATAAAAATTAAATATACATATTCTAGCTATGTAATTGCTAGTATTTGGTGTTTATTGAGCCACTGGTGAAATTTCAAATTTTCTGAAAAAAATTTATTTTATTATTATTTTAAGCCGTCCCTAATACATTTAATTAGGGAAAATTACAAATTTGAATGGGTTAGTTTTAATCTTTAGAACCATGACAACTAAAATCTAGTTTGTAATATAAATTTTTTGGTATTTTATTTCAAGTTCTTATTAGTTATAATCGAAGGGAATTAAAAATTTTAATTAATTAAACTAAAACTTGTACTTTTGTAACTTGAGGGGTTCTTTTTGCATGGATTTCTTTTGTGCAATCTCTCACACTCTTTCCTCACTCAATTGGCCGGCCCACCAGCAGCAGCAGCCCATGAAATTTCCCCCCCTCCAATTTGTTTCTTCAACTCTTTTTATGAGAAGAAATGAGTTAAATAGATGTAGGTTAAGATGTATTGTTTTGGAGGCTTATTGTACCTTGATTTGAGGGGGGTTGACTTGGCCAATTTTGCACAACACCCACACCATTCCCCCCATCATCATCTGGCCGAAATTGAGCAGCCCTCCCCTCTTGAAAAATCCTCACTTCTTCACATCAAAAATCCACAAGAATGCACTCAAAAATCCAAACTAAAACCTTCCAAACTCCTAACTAAGCCTTACCCATTTCTCCTCAACCTATACTAGCATGATTCTTGGAGCAAGTTAGCATTTTGGAAGTCAAGATTTGTCAAGCTAGATCTACAAATTGAGGTATAAATCCTAACCCTTTTGTTCAATTGTTGGTTATTGCTTTAATCTAGCTTGATTAGGAATTTAATCTTGGTTCTAATTGCAAGTTTTGGAATTTCAAGAGGGGGTTGTGAATTAAAATTAGGGTTTTTGTTGTGTAATTACGGTTGCAAGTGTAATTCATCTTATTGTGAAATGAAAAACCTAATCAAATTGCTAGTTTGTAAATTGTTAGGTTGAAATTGTGATAATTAAGCTATATTGCTAACTAGGTTTTGTAAACCATGAATTTGTTTAAGAGAAAAATGTAAGTAGGTTTTTAATGACTTCATTAACATTCTAAAAGGTAGTTTAATGCTTTAGATCATGCAAATCCAAGTTAGATTGTTGTATGTGCATTTTTGCTATAAAATTGTCGAAATTGGTTAAAATTGCAAACTAGGTTTTTGAAATTGAATTAAATTGTGGGTTTAAAATTTACGTAATGGTTTCTATGGCATAATTAAGATATTAAGTTATCATCTTGGTCACTAGAATTGTTAAAACATCATATTTTGTACAAAAACGGTAAACCTTGCTTGCTAGGTTTTCGGAAAAATAGCTTTTAAAGTGAGTTTGGGGTTTTTGTGAATCGTAACCTATTTCATATTATAATTAGTGTTTGTGAATGTGCAAATGAGTGTGTTTGGATTTTTCTCGATGGTCTGGCGTTTGTACGCCGATGTCGAGGGTTTTTGGGTTGATTTGTGGAAGCAACCATAGGTTTTGACCTATGTGGGATTCGTGTGTCGTTTTGGTCATGAGTCGGATTTTAATGCGATGCGGTGCGTTATGATATGTAGGTACCCCCATGTGGACTTCGAGATGGCAAGCAAGCGCATGGCGACGTCGGTACCGGCGAGCGGGGACCAGGTGAGTAGATTTATATCTACGGTGAGAAGTCGGGTGGATGGCGTATAGCACCCCCGCAGTCCGTGGTGGTGTATACGGATGCGTATACACACCAACAATTATTATATGTTATTTGGGATTAATAACGATGTTAGGATGGATATTGGTGTGTTGGATTACTTTAGTGTTGCGAACCCTAGGGTAGTGTTGCACTACACATACACACATACAAACTTGCATACATTCCTATTTATATGTGCTCATGGGATTCTTTATAGTTATGTGTTCACATACGGATTTGAGGATGATATTGGGTTTGAGCTGAGTCGATGAGATTTGTTTCGTGGTTGTGATATCAGTGATATGGCAGGATTCGTACTTGAGGTACGTCCTGGGGTTATAGCGGATCTTGGGGTGGCGATACGGGTGAATAGTGTTATAAATAAAATGGTCGACATGTGATCGTGATATAAGATATGATATGCTAGGATATTGATATTAGGCCGTATCGGGCGATGTATACCCCTTGATGATGATTGTGCTGACGATATCGGTTTGTACGAGACTGTCGATCAGTAGTCAGATCATGACTATATTGATGATATTAGTATTGTACTAGACATAGGTCAGTACCCTGGACTATGATCTTGGATAAAGAGGATACCATATGAATAGTGTGATGAATATGATATTAACCCGTACCCAGATTTGGGGATGCCGTACGACGGATTTACGTACGAGCTATATTTTGATGATTGATCCGCACTCTTGACTTGGGATGTCTGATTATAAATATGGTATCGGATATGATATTATTGAGGCGGGATCACCGACTAATATATATACAGGTATGTATATGTATCGACTCAGATGTTAGGCGGTTTCCTTACCTGTAGCCCAGCTGGTCAGCTTAGCCCTTTAGTTTAGTTTAGTTGTTAGATTAGATTCGATTCTTACCTATTTCAAAACTAACGAATCGTGGGTATTTTAAAGGACAGCCCAAGGGATCCTACGGATATTTCAAAAGACGTATCTTTTCATAAAAACACCGTAGCCCCTATTTTCAAAACCCCATGATTCGTGTTATTTCAAAAGGCACCATTTGTAGGACTTATATTAGATTAGTGCAGATTAGTTATAGTTGCGTCTAGTATTCAGCTCCCGCTCATTTTTACTGTTCGCTCCGCATCGCATACTTATATTATAATTTCTTATTGCATTATTAATATCATTCTGTTAGGACACCAGCACCATTACCGATGACGCGTATGTACCACGTACACTTACTTGCCGGCTCACACACATCTTCATCGGTAATTGCCATGTCACGAACACTTTAGAAAATACTATTTCATTTGACATAGGTTGTTAGCTAATAGTTTAGACATGATATTACTGTACTTGCCTTATATGCTAGTTAGACATTGTAGTTATTGCCTACTACTTCATGCATGTTATTATTCACTGTTGTGTCGCATTCATGGATTCTCATGCCTATATTCACCGTTTACATGCTATTGATGACTTGGATTCGGATTTCATGAGATTTCTTGGATTTGGAGGAAAACCGCAAAAACATAAATAAACCTTTTCTCTCTTTTAAAATAAAACGTGCGGTTTTCTCATGATGTATGAGTCGTCCACCATGAGTTTGCTGATGGATTTCGAGACCCGATTCGAGGAGTGAAGGAACCGTTTCGGGTACATGGTGGGCCCGGTGCGGTATCCCGGGGCAAGAGGAATGTGTTGTTGACGTTGAGGGGGAGCACTACCGACCGGTGATATTACCCGACGCGTCGGATATCCGGAGGATACCGTCGTGGTCTTGAGATGGATGGTAGGGGCCGGTCTGGATTGACGGCGCCCTAAATATTGTGATTTGAGATATTGAGGTACAGCGATTGTGATACAGAGATATCGAGATACTTGGACACTTGTTTTGTGTCGATGCTGGGCACTGTTTTATGCTGATTTCATTTATGGTACCTCACTTTTAAAATACAGAAATCTCACTGAATTATGAAAACAGTTCTTCATTTACATGTATTCTGTTTTCATGCATTCATACCTCATTCATATGATATATTGCTACCTGAGGCACTGACACGGGCATATGAGATTACACTCGGGTTAGATATTTACCCTAGCCTTGTTATAGCTTGCATGTTATATATATAATTGAGGATATATTATGATCATTGACCTAGGTTGCGTTATTTATGCGATTTCTATGCGTAGATGTTTTTTCTATTCACGAGTTGGCAACTCACCCCCGTTGTGCCCCAGTTTCTTGCAGGTTTGCTGTACATGTTTCATTACGGCTTGCCGGCATAGTTTCCTTCGGGTGATTTGCTAGTAGGTGGGTTTACTTGTATCGTACCCCCATTATATATCTTGTATATTATTATTCTGTTCTATCTAGAAGTTCCATCAACCAAACATGTATTTATTTTGAGATAGAGACCAGTGATGTTATTCCTTCGACCTTAGAGTCACGCGTTATATTTCTGCGGTTTTCTTGTGGTTTGAGTTTCCTTTTGAATTTTGATCCTCGTCGTTGGCGTTGTATATTATATTGCTTGTGTGGTTGTGACCGTCGATTGACGAAGAGCTAGCTCCCGCTCGGGGATGCCTTTTATTGATTTCGTATACTATTCATGTTGTATCCCGTTTTGGAGCCTGTATTTACAAAGGAGACTCTGCCGAAATTTTCAGGAAATATTTGATATTTTTAAAAACCGCATAATTCGGCTTATGCTATTAAAACTACTTGTTTTAAATCCTTCACTCTACTACTTTTTTTGGTTTGGATTTCTGGGTTTTCGGCTTACTTAGATTACGTACGCCTCGAGACGTTTCGTAGTTTAAGTGCCGGTCATGTTCCATCTTTCGGGACGTGACAAAGTTGGTATCAGAGCGTTAGGTTTTACCTTCGGAGCGTAGGATGACCCTTGGTTGATGGAATAGGTGACTAAAGTAGAGTGACGTACCGTGGGTATGTTCCGCGGCATACTTACGACACGCCACTCCACTTAAGGATCCTTAGGATGTACATTTCTTTGCTCGGTATTATATTCATTCCGATCTAGCCTCATCAGTACCAGTTATGGTTTTGCTGCCACGATTACGGGCAGGGAGAGCTACGGCTAGAGTTGCGGTCAGCACGAGCTCGTTACGAACGAGGACTAACCAGAACATAATTCCGGCGACACACGATTGTAGAGATGTGTCTTTTGATTGTGATTTCGCGCTCCGAGCGTTGGATGGATCGCTATATGAGATTACTTGGACATGCCGATCAGCACTAGAGGATTGAGCTAATGATAGAGGCCAGCCAGATTTTGATGACCGTTGGTGTGTTGCTTATTCATGATGGTCGAGGCGCCGTTCAGCGTGCAGACGAGCGAGCCAGTTATTGCTGCGAACGACGAGATATTGCCCCAGATGCTGGAGTTAGTGCAGAATGAGTTCTACTAAGAGATGATAGAAGGTCGCTAATCACCGGAGGATGAATGACTAGGACAGGTGGTTCGTTCGCCTACCCCGATGAGAGGTCATCAGATAGATTGATTCCAGCTAGAGACGACTTCACGCGGAGACGTTGAGAGTCGACAGAGACGATCGAATGTCGGCAACCTATTATTCCAAGTTTAAAGTATTCGGAAAGACATGCAGGCAATTCTATGGACCCTCTAGAAGAATGAAACCCTAACTCGACATAATGACCGTGTGAAAGCCTTTGAACCTTCGGGTTTGCGGTAGTTCTACGGCGCCATTAGTGAGGCTTGGGTTTGCCCTTCTACGGCTGGACCATCGATGCTGTGGTACGTATTCGATACTATTAAACTGTACCCAAGATGTTGAGCTCTTAGGAGATTATGAGGTTTTGACAAATCAATCGGATGGTTCGACTTCATTCGGATGCCAGGTGGTGGGATGCATTTCTTGGGAGACTCCAGATACGAGGATAGCCGTAGGAGCTCAGTCCATGCAGCCACGACGAGATGAGTCCGAAGCAGTCGACATTAGAGAAAGTGGAGTAAAAGGTTCGTACGAGATCTTGATGGGACGATATTCCACTCCGCCGACATCAGAGATGCGATACCCATGCCGAGAAATTGTACTTGGATATACCTTCCAGAAGGAGTCACGATGAGTATGCAGCCGTTCCGGAACGAGAACAGATCTAGTAAAGGACGATGACTTCCGGACAGTTCGGCAGAGACGTGATTTGGGAGAGACCTCGACAGGACCTTTCTGGAATAAATTACGAGAAGACCTTGACCCAGGAGTGGTCATTGTTACGCACACCAGCAGGCCAGAGTTCATGATCATCGACGAGACGTCCCACTAGTGACCGCGACAGTTGGCCCGAGATTCTTAGAGGATGCGCTTGAGCGGTACTATTCCGCAATTATTGATTTCGATGTTTTAGGTGATTTATTCGCATGATTTGATTTTGATGATTGAGGATTTACGATCTTTGCACAGTGTTGCACTTGATATCGTTTTCATGCTTTGGTTTCACATGTTTGTGATTTTACGGTTTTAGACATTTGAGTTGATTTTGTGCGTATGCACGCACACGATTTGGTTCCTGCACTCTGTATAGTTTATATATGCTTGCAGTGCAGTGATACGCCTTTTGTGCACTTAGATGCATTGGACTTTGATTTCGATGGTGATGTTCGATATTTGTTTTGTGCACCTTGTGCACCTGATTTGATTTTGCGCATGTTTGGCACTTGATATTGGACATGATTTCGTGCACGATGGATGCACCTGATTTGGATTTTCGCGCATGTTGGGCGCATATTTTGAAGTGTGATTTTGGTGCACACCAGATGCACTAAATCGAGATTTTTCGTGCATGTCAGATGCACCTGATTTTGCTGTCAGGCACACATGTTGCCTACGACAGATTTTTCGTGCACACCCGATGCACTTAGATGTTGTTTCTGTGCATATGTATGGCACATATTTGGATTTTGATTTCCGTGCGCACCAGACGCACGTAGTATTCATACGCGTATTTTGGGATTGAATTTTTTTTTTCTTATAGAGCAGTACGTTTTTATTATATTGCTATGTGTTTTCGTACTGAGCAGGACTAGTCAGAGGACAGTACCTGAATATATTTTGCATGCATTGATAGTTATTGAAGGGATTTCCAAAAAGCGAGCTATAGCCTCAGTATTTATCTACGTGTCTGATATGACACGAAATGTTTAAAACAAGGCGACCCTTCTAAATTGTTTCCAAAACGGCGGAACGTACATTTCAAATAAAGGTATATATGTATATAGTTATTTTCTTATGATAGACGTCCGCCACTGTGCAGTGTTATACGCGTGCACAGCGACTTAAAGAGATTTGGCATGCATTTCCTTCAGATACTTACATATATAGATTCGATATTTACATGTATAGTTTCGAGTTATATCATATTGGTTTTGCTTTGGATTTGGCATTGATGTCTTCCCTATGACTCCGATGATTGCGGGTTGCTTGACGGAGTTGTGATTTGAGTTATATGCTCATTTTTCAAACGCATGCGCTGCGCTACGATTTGTTTTATGTATTTACAATTTCGGAGCCCCGACGACTTGATGGTTTTGGTTTAGATGTTTTAGTACTTGGGGAGAGTTTTAATTTAAATTCGGGGACCGAATTTCTCTAAGGGGGGAAGATTGTAACATTTTGAAAATCGTTTCGGTGAAATTTCGAGAAAAAACGGTAAAATAAGGAGGTTTTCTGTAAAAAATCAAAATGCAAATATCTTAATATAAAAATTAAATATACATATTCTAGCTATATAATTACTAGTATTTGGTGTTTATTGAGCCACTGGTGAAATTTCAAATTTTCTAAAAAAAAATTGTTTTATTATTATTTTAAGCCGTCCCTAATACATTTAGTTAGGGAAAATTACAAATTTGAATGGGTTAGTTTTAATCTTTAGAACCATGACAACTAAAATCTAGTTTGTAATATAAATTTTTTGGTATTTTATTTCAAGTTCTTATTAGTTATAATCGAAGGGAATTAAAAATTTTAATTAATTAAACTAAAACTTGCACTTTTGTAACTTGAGGGGTTCTTTTTGCATGGATTTCTTTTGTGCAATCTCTCACACCCTTTCCTCACTCAATTGGCTGGCCCACCACCAGCAGCAGCCCATGAAATTTCCCCCCCTCCAATTTGTTTCTTCAACTCTTTTTATGAGAGGAAATGAGTTAAATAGGTGTAGGTTAAGATGTATTGTTTTGGAGGCTTATTGTACCTTGATTTGAGGGGGGTTGACTTGGCCAATTTTGCACAACACCCACACCATTCCCCCCATCATCATCTGGCCGAAATTGAGCAGCCCTCCCCTCTTGAAAAATCCTCACTTCTTCACATCAAAAATCCACAAGAATGCACTCAAAAATCCAAACTAAAACCTTCCAAACTCCTAACTAAGCCTTACCCATTTCTCCTCAACCTATACTAGCATGATTCTTGGAGCAAGTTAGCATTTTGGAAGTCAAGATTTGTCAAGCTAGATCTACAAATTGAGGTATAAATCCTAACCCTTTTGTTCAATTGTTGGTTATTGCTTTAATCTAGCTTGATTAGGAATTTAATCTTGGTTCTAATTGCAAGTTTTGGAATTTCAAGAGGGGGTTGTGAATTAAAATTAGGGTTTTTGTTGTGTAATTACGGTTGCAAGTGTAATTCATCTTATTGTGAAATGAAAAACCTAATCAAATTGCTAGTTTGTAAATTGTTAGGTTGAAATTGTGATAATTAAGCTATATTGCTAACTAGGTTTTGTAAACCATGAATTTGTTTAAGAGAAAAATGTAAGTAGGTTTTTAATGACTTCATTAACATTCTAAAAGGTAGTTTAATGCTTTAGATCATGCAAATCCAAGTTAGATTGTTGTATGTGCATTTTTGCTATAAAATTGTCGAAATTGGTTAAAATTACAAACTAGGTTTTTGAAATTGAATTAAATTGTGGGTTTAAAATTTACGTAATGGTTTCTATGGCATAATTAAGATATTAAGTTATCATCTTGGTCACTAGAATTGTTAAAACATCATATTTTGTACAAAAACGGTAAACCTTGCTTGCTAGGTTTTCGGAAAAATTGCTTCTAAAGTGAGTTTGGGGTTTTTGTGAATCGTAACCTATTTCATATTATAATTAGTGTTTGTGAATGTGCAAATGAGTGTGTTTGGATTTTTCTCGATGGTCTGGCGTTTGTACGCCGATGTCGAGGGTTTTTGGGTTGATTTGTGGAAGCAACCATAAGTTTTGACCTATGTGGGATTCGTGTGTCGTTTGGGTCATGAGTCGGATTTTAATGCGATGCGGTGCGTTATGATATGTAGGTACCCCCATGTGGACTTCGAGACGGCAAGCAAGCGTATGGCGACGTCGGCACCGGCGAGCGAGGACCAGGTGAGTAGATTTATATCTACGGGGAGAAGTCGGGTGGATGGCGTATAGCACCCCCGCAGTCCGTGGTGGTGTATACGGATGCGTATACACACCAACAATTATTATATGTTATTTGGGATTAATAACGATGTTAGGATGGATATTGGTGTGTTGGATTACTTTAGTGTTGCGAACCCTAGGGTAGTGTTGCACTACACATATACACATACATACTTGCATACATTCCTATTTATATGTGCTAATGGGATTCTTTATAGTTATGTGTTCACATACGGATTTGAGGATGATATTGGGTTTGAGCTGAGTCGATGAGATTTGTTTTGTGCTTGTGATATCAGTGATATGGCAGGATTCGTACTTGAGATACGTCCTGGGGTTATAGCGGATCTTGGGGCGGCGATACGGGTGAATAGTGTTATAAATAAAATGGTCGACATGTGATCGTGATATAAGATATGATATGCTAGGATATTGATATTAGGCCGTATCGGGCGATGTATACCCCGTGATGATGATTGTGCTGACGATATCGGTTTGTACGAGACTGTCGATCAGTAGTCAGATCATGACTATATTGATGATATTAGTATTGTACTAGACATAGGTCAGTACCCTGGACTATGATCTTGGATAAAGAGGATACCATATGAATAGTGTGATGAATATGATATTAACCCGTACCCAGATTTGGGGATGCCGTACGACGGATTTACGTACGAGCTATATTTTGATGATTGATCCGCACTCTTGACTTGGGATGTCTGATTATAGATATGGTATCGGATATGATATTATTGAGGCGGGATCACCGACTAATATATATACAGGTATGTATATGTATCGACTCAGATGTTAGGCGGTTTCCTTACCTATAGCCCAGCTGGTCAGCTTAGCCCTTTAGTTTAGTTTAGTTGTTAGATTAGATTCGATTCTTACCTATTTCAAAACTAACGATTCATGGGTATTTTAAAGGACAGCCCAAGGGATCTTACGGATATTTCAAAAGACGTATCTTTTCATAAAAACACCGTAGCCCCTATTTTCAAAACCCCATGATTCGTGTTATTTCAAAAGGCACCATTTGTAGGACTTATATTAGATTAGTGCAGATTAGTTATAGTTGCGTCTAGTATTCAGCTCCCGCTCATTTTTACTGTTCGCTCCGCATCGCATACTTATATTATAATTTCTTATTGCATTATTAATATCATGCTGTTAGGACACCAGCACCATTACCGATGACGCGTATGTACCACGTACACTTACTTGCCGGCTCACACACATCTTCATCGTAATTGTCATGTCACGAACACTTTAGAAAATACTATTTCATTTGACATAGGTTGTTAGCTAATAGTTTAGACATGATATTACTGTACTTGCCTTATATGCTAGTTAGACATTGTAGTTATTGCCTACTACTTCATGCATGTTATTATTCACTGTTGTGTCGCATTCATGGATTCTCATGCCTATATTCACTGTTTACATGCTATTGATGACTTGGATTCGGATTTCATGAGATTTCTTGGATTTGGAGGAAAACCGCAAAAACATAAATAAACCTTTTCTCTCTTTTAAAATAAAACGTGCGGTTTTCCCATGATGTATGAGTCGTCCACCATGAGTTTGCTGATGGATTTTGAGACCCGATTCGAGGAGTGGAGGAACCGTTTCGGGTACATGGTGGGCCCGGTGCGGTACCCCGGGGCAAGAGGAATGTGTTGTTGACGTTGAGCCCGGCAGGGGAGCACTACCGACCGGTGATATTACCCGACGCGTCGGATATCCGGAGGATACCGTCGTGGTCTTGAGATGGATGGTAGGGGCCGGTCTGGATTGACGGCGCCCTAGATATTGTGATTTGAGATATTGAGGTACAGCGATTGTGATACAGAGATATCGAGATATTTGGACACTTGTTTTGTGTCGATGCTGGGCACTGTTTTATGCTGATTTCATTTATGGTACCTCACTTTTAAAATACAGAAATCTCACTGAATTATGAAAACAGTTCTTCATTTACATGTATTCTGTTTTCATGCATTCATACCTCATTCATATGATATATTGCTACCTGAGGCACTGACACGGGCACATGAGATTACACTCGGGTTAGATATTTACCCTAGCCTTGTTATAGGTTGCATGTTATATATATAATTGAGGATATATTATGATCATTGACCTAGGTTGCGTTATTTATGCGATTTCTGTGCGTAGATGTTTTTTCTATTCACGAGTTGGCAACTCACCCCCGTTGTGCCCCAGTTTCTTGCAGGTTTCATTACGGCTTGCGGGCATAGTTTCCTTCGGGTGATTTGCTAGTAGGTGGGTTTACTTGTATCGTACCCCCATTATATATCTTGTATATTATTATTCTGTTGTATCTAGAAGTTCCATCAACCAAACATGTATTTATTTTGAGATAGAGATCAGTGATGTTATTCCTTCGACCTTAGAGGCGCGCGTTATATTTCTGCGGTTTTCTTGTGGTTTGAGTTTCCTTTTGAATTTTGATCCTCGCCGTTGGCGTTGTATATTATATTGCTTGTGTGGTTGTGACCGTCGATTGACGAAGAGCTAGCTCCCGCTTGGGGATGCCTTTTATTGATTTCGTATACTATTCATGTTGTATCCCGTTTCGGAGACTGTATTTACAAAGGAGACTCTGCCGAAATTTTCAGGAAATATTTGAAGTTTTTAAAAACCGCATAATTCGGCTTATGCTATTAAAACTACTTGTTTTAAATTGGTTTTCCTTCACTCTACTACTTTTCTTGGTTTGGATTTCTGGGTTTTCGACTTACTTAGATTACGTACGCCTCGAGACGTTTCGTAGTTTAAGTGCCGGTCATGTTCCATCTTTCGGGACGTGACAATCTACCTCCTTAGAAGAGATCGAGAAGGAAACTAGGTTTTTGTAATCATTTTCTATGGATTCAAGTGTAATGAATATTGTTGATTAATAAAAGTAGCTCTTTTTCATATTCTAATTCTTCGTGGTTTAATTATGCATTTTCTCTCCATCTCTTTTTCTCCCAACATGCGCGAGTAATTCTCCGCTTGTTAGGGTTCGTAGGATTAGGGTAGGTTAATGGATGATGAAAATATCTAAACTCTTTTTAAGTCCTATAAAGTTTATAAACTTTATCTAAAGAATCATTAATATCCTAATCGGGCACGCTACCAATTTATTGTTAGCCTCGACCGCGATTAGAGATTAGATTAATAATTGTTTTGGCAAAAGTTAGATATGAACGGAGTTCCGTGTCGAGATAAGGGTTAAGAGTTGGGTTCCTTTTCCCTCCAGAAACCCTAATCTACACGTATCACCGTCGTTCTAGTTTTAAATCTATTAAAGGATAAAAAGGGTAACTTTTAATTAATCGTCCATAACTACTAAATCCTAACGAACACTATAAGCCCCCTTATTATATTAACTACATCCTAAAATAATCTAGATCTATATATTTTGCATTCTTGCTTAACGTAGATCTAGAAACCATTCACAAAATTCTTTATTCCTCTTCTCTTTTTCAACACATCTAAAGTAAGAGTAAAAGATTCAACGTTTTCCTGAGTACGACCCGTACTCATCTCGGTCTAGCTACGCGTGACACCATTATTGATTGCGGTTACACTACAAACACTTTTACACATCAATCAAATAGCGCCGTTGCCGGGGATACGTGCGTAATTTTTATTCTTACTATTTGTGTTGAATTCTTATATGATCTGTATCATAAATAAAACAAAACTGCAAATTGTATATTTAACGATTATTGTGTGAATTTTGCGAGAGAATCTGGAGTCACAGACTTGAGGAAACAGGAGACAGATACATTCATTGAGATCCAGAGAAGTAGAGAAGGCCACAGAAAAAAATTCATCAATTGATCTCTCCCTCATGCGGCGGAGCCACGGCCTGAAGTGCACATCGGCGGCGGAAGCGCGGCCAGTTAGGAGATCTAGGGTTTCAGTCTTCTCTGGTAAGATTCTAACCTCCTTCTCTCTCCTCTGAAATCCAATAAAATATATTTTCTGCAGGATTCTTTACAAAATATCGCCGGTCAAAAATCTTTTTGCAAAGTTTTGTTTTGCGGTTTGTTTTTGCATATTTTAATACAGATTTTTAAGGGGCAAGACCAAAATCCAGATTAGGTGGGGATTTCATCACCCTTCCTAAGCCCCACAAATCACAAACCGAGCATCTGCATCAACCCTACATTAATTTAAAAAATATCTAGACCAGACTCTAAGGACTGTCGCGCTCAATAAGGACAGAGGAAGGTCGTGGGTAATCTATCGCTTATCCGCATTGCTTTTGTAGTGTCTAGGCAAGTGTGTCTAAGGCGAGTGGTTACTTAATTAGGACCACTACTTTTGTAGTGGGGAGCCTCCCACTCACCTGGCACTTACCTGGCTACAAGAGTAGTAAAGAGGCGGTAGAGGATTTATCCTGCGGCTTGTCCTTTGGAAGTCTAGGAGCGGTCTAGAGACTGACCTAGGTAACCTTAGTTTCAGGGGTTTTTGTGCATTTTTGTGTGATTTGTCTAAATCCGTCAATTTTCATAACAAACCAATTATTTTCTCCCCTTTTTACCCTTCCCCCTTCTTCTCTTCTTATAATGGGTGACCTAAACAGAAGAACACTTGCCGAGCCTTGCTGTACACAACCAGATATCTCTTGTTTTCGTAATCCCTTCGGTATACCGTCCGGCTCTTCCATGTCCTTAAGAGATCATATAGAACAAGAGGGAAGAAACAGTTGGCCACCTCAGTCTAGGTCTTATCAACCATATCCTAATCCTACACCTGTTTCAGTTGATACCCAGAGTGAGGAAGTCCCTAGACGAATGTCCATTGCTGAGCATATAGCTAGGGCTAAAGGCCAAAGTGTCAACCTGGACCAATATCAACCATCACCTCCACTTTCCAAAGAAGAGTTTTTTAGGCGGTTTGTGGCATGTAAGATGTCCAATAGCCAACCGACCAACCCATATCAATATTCTTCTTATCACAATGTTGACCCTACTCCCACCCAATTTTCACAACCATTCTATTCCTATCAATCCAATCCAACTTTTCCACCTTCTATAGACAGTTCTTCTTATCAGTCATTTGGGAGTTTTAATTATCCACAGGAATTTCAATATTATACTGAAACCCCTTATCAACCCAAGAATAGTCTGGAGCAGCCATTAGAAAAATTTCTGGGATTGTCGAACCAAATTAGGAAGGAAACAACAGAGTGGATGCAAGCAAAGAATTTCAAACCTGCCCAAAATTTTTCAGTATATGATTCGGGCATAGGACAAAATGAGAATTTGGGTAGTGAGACAGAACTGTACACCCTTCCTAATCAAACCTCCCCATTCCAATCTGAAATCCACAACTCCAGTTTCATAGATTCATCAAGAACACCAAATAGAATGTCTGATAAGTTGTGTGACTTTGTAGTGTTTGATTTACTCGACTGTGAAGGGTCCATTTCAAGTGAAACCATACCCAACCCTTGTGATCTCTACACCTCTACTCTTGAACCAAAACTGATTGAAAACCATACTTTTGATCAGGTGTTTGATAATTTTAACCTTCACTTGAATGAGCTGATTGACGTTGGGGATATATTGATTGATGAACCCGAAATTTTGGATGATTTTGTCCCACCAATTCATCAAATCCTTTCATTTCCTTGTGGTCATCATCTTGAGCCTTTAATTCTTCCCGAACCCCAAATATGTCTTGAAGTTGATGATAATGGTATACCCGAAGATCAGACCGAAATACAGCCTCCATCTTTCACATCTGGTTTAGCAACACTCGACACACCAATTTGTTTACCCATTTCACCTTCTACTTTCTCCGGTTCTTCTTCTGTTCCTATAGTTTCAGTGAGTTTTGATGAATCACAATACGTTAATTCAAGTTCAATAATACCAGAAATTCAACTTGATTTGGATATTTTCGAAAATGAGGTAGATGAGTTTTTCGAGTCCTCTACCTCAATAATTTTTGAATCAAGTAGGATAAATTCTGGCACAAAACTCTTTGACAGCAAAATGTTCAATCACACCATTGATAAAAGTTTTGAAGAACTTTTTGCTGACGAACTTGAATTTTTAAACAATATGGATTTTGTGATTAATCAATCTCCACCTATAGAGGTTGAACCGTCACCATTCCTTCTTCCTAATCATTCACATTCATCCAAATTCTTTCTTTTCTCTAATTTCAAACCCTTTCCAGACCACCTCTTATCCCTTCCCCATTTTTTCTTGACTAGATACAACACATTCTTCCACCAACCTATACGCTATACTGATAAAATTTTTGAATGGTTGGTGTTAACTTTTGGTCTTTGTAAAGTCTTACTTTGACCAAATGACTCACCCCCTCTTAAAATGCTTGGTATTGTCTAACTCATGTTTGAGGGGGGGTATATTTTTGGCTCTTGAACATAACTTTTGTCCTCAAATTTGTGAGCCAAAAATAAGTTTTGGGGGAGGATTTTCACTTTCATTTATTCTTGCCCCCATTAATAATGTCCTCACAAGCTTACAGGTTTTTGTGATCCAGCAGATAGCAACAGTGAGGACACTGTTGAAAACAAGTTTGGGGGAGGTTTGTGCTTATTTACGCATACTTTGCATTATACTATATATAAGCACAAAATTTTTTTGATAATAAAAGAATAGAAAGTGAAAAATTATATATGAAAGATAGGAATAGTTTAAGAAAACCAAGAAAATTAGAAGTTTTCTTAAACGAACTGGTAATAAGTAGTTATGAGCTGTTGTCCCAAGGGTTAGTAAGATGAAGGAAGTCACTTATCTGAGGATGAAAATAAGTCTGAAATATAGTTTCTATTCTGTAAGCCAAACATTTGAATGATGATACCCTACTATACGCACTTACACACGTCTTGAAACTCGGGATAGTAGAGGATACCTTGAAATGCTCTTGTCTAAAAGCCAATGTATGAAGGAAATAATAAATGAAGAAAATATAAAAATGGTGAATAGAAAAATGAACACTGGTTTTTTTATCGCCAAGACAGCAATAAAAAAATATAGTGAGGGTGCTTCATCACCTAGTGCCTTAGACCAACTGGTCTGGGAGTCACTGCTAAGCCTTAGGTGGTGCAAGACGAGGAAAATACTATCACCTAATCAGCAAGCACATAAGTAATCGGTCGGTTAGTACCTCAAGAAGTATTAACGGTCGCATGAAAATGTGTGAGAAAATCTTAATATTCATCAAATTAAAAAGTACTGAGGTAGATGGACAAGAGTATGATAGCTTGAATTGAATTCTCCGAGGGTAGGGATGTTCTTTACACACACGTAGGGTTATATGATCAATGTTTGGATGAAAGGTAGGAATGAAGAATAAGACGATGTTTTATTGAGAGATGATGTGATTTCTAACATCTTTTCATGACTATTAAGATAGGGCTCATGACAACTGAAAAGCTAGTATTAGTTGGAAACTCTTATTTTCAAAGTCTTTCTTTTATGGTTCTTATCTTTATATGTAAATTTCACCATCTCCCTTTTATTATAGGATTTTGTGGGTGTAATCCGCTGAAAACCCTCATGAGACAACACTCCTCCTACTAGGGACGCCTAGAGGTTTAACAGCTTGTTGCACGTGCTCAGTGCAATCGTGTTTGCTTACGAAAGTGTGCTTAGATTTCACCTTTCTTTTTCTCCTTCCCCTGAATAAACTAGTTTGCTCGGGAGGATCAAAGATAAGTTTGGGGGTATTTGTTCAGTTGATAAAACTGCACATTTGTTATTACATTTTTCCTACTATTTCTATATTAGAAAAGGTGTTTATTATAATATATGATACATATGACGGTTTATCTGTAAAAAGACTGTTTTCATGTATTTATATATTATAATTAGCATTTGATAGGAAAATTTATGCAAAAAATATCATTGACCAAATATTAAGAAAACAAACTCTACTAAATATCATTTGAGTTGTTGTGCAGAATTTTCAGGACTAAAATCAAGGAAATCAAGTAGTTAAAGCAAACCTGCCAAATTAAGAAAGCAAAACTTAGAAATCAAGTCTGGCAGCAACTACGAGAAGATTTCCAAGTTTCAAAGGTTCCAGAGATCGCCACATGTCACAAAGATCAAGCCACAGAAAAATGATCCAACGATCCCTCTTTTTGGCCGCGGATCCGTGGCCAAATCCCCCTATTGGCCACGGATCCGCCGCGGTTTGGAAGACTTAGGAGATGGGATTTTCTCTGTTGGATACTAACTACTTGCTTCCAAATTAGAAAGCTAATTTTCTGGCTTTGGGACTATAAATAAAGACCGAGAGACTCTTGGAAAAATCATTAAGTCGACGTGATCACGAAGTCCAAGACGGCTCACGCTCCAGGCTAGATCATCAACGGTTCATCTACCTCCTTAGAAGAGATCGAGAAGCAAACTAGGTTTTTGTAATCATTTTCTAAGGATTCAAGTGTAATGAATATTGTTGATTAATAAAGGTAGCTCTTTTTCCTATTCTAATTCTTCGTAGTTTAATTATGCATTTTCTCTCCATCTCTTTTTCTCCTAACATGCGCGAGTAATTCTCCGCTTGTTAGGGTTCGTAGGATTAAGGTAGGATAATGGATGATGAAAATATCTAAACTCTTTTTACGTCCTACAAAGTTTATAAACTTTATCAAAAGAATCATTAACATTCTAATCGGGCACGCTACCAATTCATTGTTAGCCTCGACAGCGATTAGAGATTAGATTAATGATTGTTTTGGCAAAGGCTATATATGAACGGAGTTCCGTGTCGAGATAAGGGTTAAGAGTGGGATTCCTTTTCCCTCCAGAAACCCTAATCTACACGCATCACCGTCGTTCTAGTTTTAAATCTATTAAAGGATGAAAAGGGTAATTTTTAATTAATCGTCCATAACTACTAAATCCTAATGAACCCAACAAGCCCCCTTATTATATTAACTACATCCTAAAATAATCTAGATCTATATATTTTGCATTCTTGCTCAACGTAGATCTAGAAACCATTCACAAAATTCTTTATTCCTCTTCTCTTTTTCAACACATCTAAAGTAAGATTAAAAGATTCAACGTTTCCCTGAGGACGACCCGTACTCATCTCAGTCTAGCTACGCGCGACACCGTTATTGATTGCGGTTACACTACAAACACTTTTACAAATCCATCAGTACATCATCAGGGTACTACAACTACATTAAGCAATGCATATCAAAAATAATACTGAGTGTGGGATGATATAATAAAACCTCATGCAAAAATCATCAGCATGGAAAAACCCCTGTGTCCCTCACCGACACATCAAATCCCAACATCCTCAGGCACCGCATCAACAGATCGGCCCTCACATCCTATAAGTCTTATAGAACCTGAGTGTCAAACATCGACATCCAAAACATCATGAAAACATATACCGGTATGTATGTGTGTGTGTGTGTGAGGATATCAACCACGTATGTCCACCGACGATACGTAAAATCATGGAAAACCAGAGTGTCAAATACCGACACTCGAAACATCATGAAACCCGTGTCTAGCATCGACACGAAAATCCTCATAACTCAGGCGCTGTCACTGTCACGACCCGAAAAGTACGGAACATGACCGGCACTTAAATTACGAAACATCTCGAGGAGTACGTAATCTAAGTAAGGCAAATCCCAGAAATCCAAACCAAGTAAAGTAGTAGAGTGAAGGAAAACTAAATTAAAGACAAGAAGTTTAGCAACATAAACCAAAATATGCATTTTTAAAATCACAAGTCCTTTCGGAAAATTTCGTCAGAGTTTCCTTTGTAAATACTGGCCCCGAACGGGGTACAACACTGATAAAGCATATATAGTAAATAAAGGCATCCACAAACGGGAGCTAGCTCTTCGTCAATCGACAGACAAAACCACACAATATAATACAATATACAACGTCGAAAGGCGAGGTTCAACTCAGGATAAACATCCAACATCATCAAGAAAACCAGATAAAACAGTGTCCAGCATCGACACAAAAAATAAATCTCAGTATCTCAATACCTCAGGCTCCGGCTATCCGGACTGGCCTGTATCATCAATTCTCAAAATCTCAGTGTCTCAAGTCCCAATATCTCAATACCTTGGGCTCCGTCAGTCCGGATCGGCCCATATCATCAATTATACGACCACGGACGGTATCCTCCGGATATATGCCGCGCCAGGTAAAATCACCGGTAGGCAGTCTTCCCCTGCCAGGCTCATCGTCTACACCTCGAGCATCTTGCCCCTGGGTACCTTACCGGGTCCACCATGTACCCATAGACAGTTCATCCAACTGCTCGAATCGGGTTTCGAAATCCATCTCATAACTGAGAAATCATCATGGTGGACGACTCATACATTACGAGAAAACCGCACTTTTCATTTTTAAAAAGAGAGAGAGAGAAGATTATATATATATTCTTGCGGTTTTCTCCCAAATTCAGGAAATCTCATGAAAATCCGAAATCCAATCATCAATAGCAAGTAAACAGTGAATATCAGCATAAAACTCCATGATACTGAATAACAGTGAATAATAATATGCATGCAGTAGCAAGTAATAAATGCAATGTCTAAACTACCATGAGTACGCTAATACAATGTTGAACTATCAGTTAACAAGCTATGTCCAAGAGCAATATTCTCTAAAGTGTTCGTGACATGGAAATTACCGATGATGATGTCTGTGAGCCGACAAGCAGGTGTCCATGGAACATACGCATCATCGGTAATGGTGCTGGTGTCCTGACAGCAGGGTTTCATGATAATTACAGACAACATATGCACAAGCATGCAATGCGATGAAAGATCATGAATATATAGAAAGCGATGTAGTAACAGCAACACTGAATACTATACCTACCCAAAATACGAATCATACCATTTGGTATTTAAAATATTCACGATTCTCCACTATTGAAAAAGTGTATGACTCGAGCCCAGTCAGAAGGGTAAGGGAATGCACCTAAGTCTGAGTCGATCTATATACATAACTAGTAGTCGGTGATCTCGCCTCAATGGTATCACGTATGAAAAAACAGCTAATAAGACATCCTCGAGTCAAGAGTGCGGATCTATCCTTATAACTATATCTCGTACGGTAAATCTATCGTACGGCATTCCAAATCTGGGTACGGGTCAAATGTCACATTTATCTCATTATTCATCTGGCATCCTCATCATCACATATCATGAGCAGGGGTACTAATCTAAGTCTAATACACTACTAATATCATCAACAAAATCATGATCTGGCTACTGATCGAAAACCTCATACAACCCGATGTCATCAACACTTATCATCATATAGGAGTATACATCGCCCAAGCGATCCATTATAAATATCTTAACATATCTTATCTCATATCTCGATCACATGTCAACTATCATCATATATACCAACAATATAGTATCGTCATCCAACTACCCGTTATAACATCATGACATACCTCGGCCACACATTAATTATCTCACGGCATCATGCCCGATCAGATCGACTCATTCCCGAGTATCATATAACATTCTCGTCATCCAAGCATATGAATATACCAATATAAATATGTCCCCAATACGCACAAGGATATCAATGTATGCGGGTATGTGTATGTGCGTGTATGCAAATCTTTACCGTAGGGTCTTAGTGACTAAGAAATCGACTAAAGCCCTTCTTCAATTCTCGCTAACACTAAACCCATGATCACCTAAAGCTCCCTTTGCTAAGTGTTCAATCTCTCCATAACATATAAATGGATATCTATAACATATCACATTAATTCCTATGACTTTGCGGGGGTGCTATACGCCTTCCACCGGACTTCTCCCAGTAGATATAAATCCACTCACCTTGACCTTCGCTTGCCGATGACGACGTCGCCACGCGCTTTCTTGTCATCTCGAAGTCTTCGCGAGGGTACATACACATGATAACGTATTGTGCCGCATTAAAATCCAATTCAAAACCAAAACGACACATGAAAACCAAAATGTCGCATGGATCACCCATAGGTCAAAACCTATGGTCTACATCTCCTAATTCAACTAAATAACCCTCGATATAAACGTACAAACACCAAGTGATCGAAGTAAAACACAAATAATAAAACTTGAATTTATAAACATCATGACAAACATGGCAGCAACCTAGAAAACATGCTCCAGATTTTGTCTCAGGTGAAAACAAGGTAAGCAAACAAGTCTAGGGTGTAGCATAGGGAGTATGCGACCTACTGAAGCAACCTGGGCACCTAACACACTAAGGTGGCAGGGCACATAGGGAGGAATTCCGTCCAGGCCAGTTTTGCTGAGGAGGTAGGGTCTCGTTTTGGCAGGATGGTCTCATATTGGTTCAATTTGGCCTCTAGGGTTGTTTATTTCTCTCAGAAATTCCCTGGATCATCCCAGATTTCCCTGCACACTCATTTTCCTCACAAACCGACATGGATAGTTTTTTCTGTTTTCAGTATTTGGGTTTGTTTCAGTATAGTCTAGGTTCTAAGATCATAGGGGTGTTTAAGGTCACCACTAAGGCCTATTTGCACTAATCCAACTTAAATTAAACCCTAACCCTTTCTTGAAATTTTCAAAGCTCACAAAAATGCACCAAATCACAACTAAACACATATATGGTTAAAAGTGAATGAAAAACTACACTAAGTTGGAAGGGATTACCTAGTTTGGCACTCATGAAACCCCTACAGCGCTAAAATGCAAACTTTCTTAGTCCAAGGTATAGCCTGTGAGCTCTAGCACAAATTTTGTGAAAAGGAGGCGGAATTTTGAAGAGGGAAATGAGGTGTTTGTGAAGGTTTGATGAAGAGGGTGATGAGGTTCAGCCATGGGCTGAAGAGGAGAGGAAGATGAAGAGGAAATAATGATGGAGGGAAAAGCTATGAGCAAGGTTGACCCCCTCACTACTCTCTCTCATGCCCATACCTCACACTATGCACATTTTTTAATGTTTTCCGTTTCTTTTCTTTTCTCAATTAAAACAACAACCATGCCAAAAATGAAGAGAAGGCCATGAAGAAAATGTAACAAGTGCTAAAAAAATGACATGTGCACAAAACACGTTTAAGTCCGATGAGCGATTTTTAATCGCGATTAGCACTAAAATAGTGTCCAATAAATCATAAACTTTCATAATTTGCATGAATCACATAAAGCACACTCATTTCAGAAATTTCCATAATTTTCCAAATTTTTCCCAATTTATCTGTATTTAATTATACCGCCTTATTAAAATATTCAATATTTTGTTATTTAATTACAAAAATTCCCAAAAATAATATTTTAATTTTTTTTGAATTGTTACAATATTCCACCCTTAATGAAATTCGGCCCCCGAATTTAAATTTAAACCCCTCAATACTAAAACATTTCAGTAAGAAGTCCAAGTCGTCGGGGCTCCGAAATCATCAATACATAAAACACGTCATAGCGCAATGCGTGCGCATGAACAATGAGCAGATAACTCAAAAACAACACTCCATCAAGCATCCCGCAATCATCGGAGTCATGGTGAAGACACAAATGTCAAATCCAAAACAAAACCAATATGATATACATCAAAACTATACATGTAAACATCAAATCTATACATGTAAACATCTGTAGGAAATGCATGCCAAACCTTTTTAAGTCGCTGTGCGATGCGCATAACAGTGCACAGTGGCGTACGTCTCTAGTAAGAAAATAACTCTCTCTCTCTCTCTCTCTCTATATATATATATATATATATATATATATATATATATATATATATACTTTGTTTACATGCACTTACCGCCGTTTTGAAAACAATTTAGGAGGGTTTCTTTTTTTAAACGTTTCGTGTCATCTCAGACACGTAGATAAATACTGAGACTATAGCTCCCTTTTTGGAAATCCCTTCGATAACTATAATTGCATGCAAAATATATCCAGGTACTGTTCTCTGACTAGTCCTGCCCAGGTACTATATCAATAGTAAATATCATAAAAACCTACTGCTCCATAAGAAATCAATCCTAAAAGGTGCATAATAATACCACGTGCGTCTGGTGCGCACAGAAATCAAAATCCATGAATTTTCCATACATGTGCACAGAAACAACATCTAAGTGCAACAGGTGTGCACGAAACACCTGTCAGAGGCAACGGTGTGCCTGACAGCGATATCAGGCGTATCTGATATACACGAAGAATCCCGATTTAATGCATCTGGTGTGCACCAAAATCGCATTTCATATCATGCGCCCAACATGCGCGAAAATCCAAATCAGGTGCATCCATCATGCAAGAATAAATATCTAAATCCTGTGCATCCAACATGCTCGAAATCACGAAATCCAATATCAAGCGTGTCAAATATGCGCAAGAATCCAATCAGGTGCGCAAGGTGCACAAAACAAATATTGAGTATCACAATCGAAATCGACGGTATACAACACATCTCAACTCCAAATCAGGTATACCGTAGTAATAAATCTCACAACCATGTGCATCAGCGTACACAAAATCTAATCAAAACACTAAAAGTGCATGAAAACTATGCTGTAAGCATAAGTCAAATCATATGCATGCCCTAGGCATGAAGTCAAAATCAAACTAGGCGTAATGAAATCCATGTCCCTCAATTTCTCAATTAACATCAAATCGAAGTCCTGTGCAACTATAGTGCACAAAATACGTATCACTGCACTGCAAGCATATGTGGACTATACTGGGTGAAAATCAAATCGGGTGCGTACCATATGCACAAAATCTACCCAACTGTATGAAATCCATGAAATCATAAGCATGTGCAGCCAAGACACCAAAAACGATATCAAGTGCAATAACTGTGCCCAAATCATAAATCAACACAACGGTGTATAAAGCATATCTCAAGTGCAATAACTACGCACAAAATACAAATACCCAGTAGGTGCAACCATGGTGCACGAAAACAAATATCATGAAACTCGATCATCAAAACTCAATCATGCGAATAAATCGCCCAAAATACCGAAATCAAGTATGGCGGAATAGTCCCGCTCAAGCACAACCTCTAAGAATCTCTTGCTAACTGTCATGATCACTGTCATACCCCGCTTCCTGGTATACGGCGAAGGGGACGGGACGAGATCCGCTACGTATATACTCAGAAGTACATACGCTAAGTGTATCTAAGCAATATAAAATAAATATACAAGCGACAAGATAAAAAAAGAACAACAACTTTTATTTATTAACATTCTTTGTACAATGCATGAAAGGAAATACAACTGAAATAAAAAGATGCCTAAACAGTGGCATAACAGGAAATGTAAAATACTGAATGGAAAAGTGTACAATGAACTAAAGTGCTGGATCTTCCGCAAACTGCTCCAAGTCTTCTGCAGATGGCTCGATCTCTGCCGAGTCCGAATCACCTGACGACATTCAAAGAAGACAGAAATAGAATGTCGTCAGCGAACAGGTCGCTCGGTAAGTCCTAAAGGTAAGAGGAAAGTAGAATAGACATAAGAAGAAGATATCTTTTAAAGTTGTATACTATTATTGTAATTATGTGTTAATGTTGTTGTTTGTAGCATGGTACAGAAGGATACCAGTGTATACGAGGGAGGTCTCTATATGCTAGAGACCAGGGCAAACGGAATGTACAAGAAACCGTTAAACCATGGTACAACAGCAATGGAATATAGATTAGGTGTCTTAATCTGACCATCTCGTGCCACCTTTAACACCTTCCGTACCAATCTACCCCTTAAACCCCGTAGTGTTTTATTTGTATTATTTCGTACTGTAAATTGAATTGAGTGTATAATTGAAAGACTGATCGAAACCATGATATCAGTAAACATATGTAACCGTAGGGTCATGTAAATGGAATAACTGAGAATCATGTAAAAAGAATATATCCATGGTTCGGTTCAGTCAAGTTGTAAAAATTGATAATTGGATTCATGGATTCATGTATTCATATTGAATTGGAATCTTGTAGATTATAGATTGACATGAATCATATTCAAGTCAGATTAATCAGACTCAAGTCCGAGTCAGAAAATCAGAAATGTGAATCGAAATCTTATAATTGCTAGGGTCCTTAGGGTAATTTATAAAACTTGAGGGGGTTTTATGTAAAAACAATTTTATATACTTTTCAAAATACACCTCAAGTATTTATTACTCATCTTTAGAGTTGTAATGAGAGTGGATTTTATATTGTGACATTTCTAGTGAAAATATCCTAGTTTTTATAAATAAAGGTATTTATCTATAATATTGATTTATTTGAAGTTCATGGTATTTTAATGTAAAATTTATTCTTGTGATTTTTAGAAAAAAGTGGAATATTTATATTATAATAAAATAGATATTTAAATGATAAATATACATATTTTTATATGAAAATAATTTTAATAAATATTTTATATTTCAAAAATCTCATTTTCTTAAGATGTCGTATTATAAACCTTTCGAGACCGAATGCTCCTTGCGGAGGTCTGAATCTCGCACTACTAAGCCCGAGAATGTGCGATAATCTGCACCATCCCGAACGGGTTCCCCAAAAATGGGTTGTAGCAGCGCTTTGCAAAGATTGTAAAATACTAAATCCTTTAGAAAACGGTTTTATAAAGTAAAAGTTATTTATTTGTAAAAATGTCAATTTTCCGTATTTTAGATTCTAGGGTTTCCTAAGTCAACTAGCATATTTCTAAATGGTCTAAATGACAAGTCGTTAGATGGCTCAAATCGCCTCTTCACCGCCAATTGTGGGCAGATAAGTACAAATGAGGAAAGGAGAGATCCGCTCACGAATCACCGTGAGACGGGCCTTTTAGAATTACCTTTCTCACTTCTCTACCCTAGACACCATAAAGTTAGGTTTAGATAAACGATCGATGTCCACAACTTATCGTATTTTCCTAATAAGAGGTATTTATTTAAAAGTGTATCAAAGCTAAAACTTTTAGGAATGGTTTTATTAAAAATATGGTATTTAAATGAAAGTATTGTTTTATTATATTCTAAGTTTTTGATGATATCGTTTTAGGTTTTATATGCGTGTGGGTGGAGGTAGGTCATTACCTAGTGTTCTACTTTAAATGTATAGCAAGGTTAAGGGGGTTAAATGTGAAATCGAAACATTGTGGTATTTAAGTGAAAAATACGATAAATTGAAAGGCTATCATTTCATGTGATGAAACTTCTTCAAATTATTTGTTAAATATTTAATAGTCAACAATAAGATGTTTAAGTATGATTGAATTGGTGAGAAGTGAAATTTTATAGAAAACCGAATCGGAAATCGGATTTGTTCCGATTCCGTCGGGTTTTGTAATTGGTATTTTAGAGAATAAGAAAGAGAGATAGAATGGGACTTACGGGTTTCGATTAAGCAAGGGAGTGAGGGGGGACTAAAGGGGTTGCCGAAGCATTGCTTCGTCGCCGGTTGTTCCTAAAAACGTCGCCGGAATTTCCGCCGGAATTTCGTCGGAGCTTCGCCGCGAACTTGTTTTCAAAGTACACAACTCTTGAGAAGGTTTTGAGAGAGTGGGCTCAGGATTTTGGGATGAGGGGGTAGAGAGTAGGGGTGTATTTATAGGGTAGTCTAGGGGTAGGGTAGGTGAAGGGTTTTTAATTAAAAAAATTGTAAAAAGTGTGAAAATCATTAAAAAAATGTTTTAAATGGGGCATAAATTCTTCTCTGGAACCGATCTATTTAGTTAGAGTATGCAGGGGATTAAAGAATACAAAAGGACAGACTTTTTGTGTTGGGGACTCGGCCGTCCGGTCGAGTCTGGACGGCGGCGCCGGCCCGAGTCGGCCGGTCCGCCGGACAACTCGGCCGAGTCGGGCCTAGTCAGGTGGTCGGTGGGTGGGGAGTCGTCAGGTGAAGTCTCTGGTATATTTACTTTTTAAAGTCCAGTTCAAGTTTTGAGAGTTATGGTGTGTGGACTGTTGGGCTTCCAAAGGATTTAAAACAAAAACAATATAAAAATAATGTGGGTCAGGGGATTTGAACTCTGGTGGCTTGGTTCAGCAGTGCAAGGTGTTACCAATGAGCTACAAGCTCCTTCTTGTAATTATTGTGGGAAAATAAATACTTAAAGTGGTAACAACATTAAATATCCCAAGTATACTTCAAATTTTAAATCAATTTTATGTATACAAAAAATGAAGTTGTTACAATCTACCCTCCTTACAAAAATTTCGTCCTCAAAATTTACAACTTTTATTTGAGGACTAGTTTATAAAGAGGTGAGGATACCTTGCACGCATTCCATCTTTCCTTTCCCAAGTGGATTCTCCTGGAGTGTCTTTCCTCCACATTACCCGGACCAAGTTAACTTCCTTGTTCCGAAGTGTCTTCACTTTCCTGTCCAGGATCTCTACAGGTTGTTGCTCACAAGATAAGTTGGGCTGTATAGTGAGCTTGGAATGATCAAGAACATGGCTGGGGTCACTCACATACTTTCTGAGTTGGGATACGTTGAACACGTTATGCACTCCTTCCAATGAGGGCGGATGTGCTAAGCGGTATGCCACTTCACCGACTCGTTTGAGTATGTCGAACGGTCCAATGTATCTCGGACTTAATTTACCCTGTCTTCCAAATCGGATCACTCCACGGTTCGGAGATATCTTCAGGAATACATGGTCTCCTGGCTGGAACTCCAAGTGTCGTCTCTTTGCATCAGCCCAGTGTTTCTGTCGATCTTGGGCTATGCGCATCCTTTCCCTAATAGTACGAACCACATCAACGGTTGCCACTGTCATCTCTGGTCCAAGAAGTTCCCTATCTCCGATGTCGTCCTAATTTAATGGTGATCGACACTTCCTTCCATACAATACTGCAAAAGGTGCCATTCCTATGCTTGCTTGGTAGCTGTTATTCTACGCGAACTCCACAAGATGCAGGTGATCTTCCCACGATCCTTCGAAGTCTAGCATACACGCTCTGAGCATATCCTCCAAGATCTGAATAGTTCATTCCGACTGACCATCTGTTTGTGGATGATAAGCCGTACGAAAGTTCAGACTTGTTCCCAAGCTTGCTTGCAGACTCTGCCAAAATTGCGATCGGAACCTGGTGTCACGATTGGAGACAATGCAGACCAGTACTCCATGAAGTCTCACAATTTCTTGTATGAGTTCACGGGTATCAGAGATAGTACATTATGAAGAGTTTAAATCTTAAATAGATTATTACCTCCATGTACTTCTTTGCTAGTGCCTCAGTTGATTGGCCAACTCGAAATGGGATGATGTGAGCCGACTTTGTGAGTCGATCCACAATGACCCATATAGCATCGTTACCCTTTGTGCTTCGAGGAAGAGCAGTCACAAAATCCATCGTGATGTGTTGCCACTTCCACTCTGAGATCGGTAACGGTTGAAGTACTCCAGCTGTCCTGTGATGTTCAGCCTTTACTTGCTGACACACCAAGCATTTTGCGACGCTTCTGCCTACTTCACGCTTCATTCCATGCCACCCATAATTCTGACGTAGATCTTTGTACATTTTGGTACCTCCAGGATGTACTGAGTAGGGAGAACTGTGAGCTTCTTTCATTAACTCTTTCCGAACAGGACCTTTTGGTACACACAATCTACTGCCATATCTCAAAGATCCGTCTTCATGGATGATGAAGTCTGTTCTGAGTCCATTCTCCACTTGTTCTCTGATCCTTTGCAACTTAGCATCACTTGCTTGAGCTACTTTGATCTGATTGACAATGGTTGATTGAACTTGTAGATTCATCAAACTTGAAGTATTACCTGGCATGACTACCTCAATCTCCATCTGATACAAGTTTTGTTGAAGCTTCCACTGAGCGGTGAGATTGATCGATGATGGTTGGCGACTAAGAGCATCAGGTACTACGTTCACCTTCCCTGGGTGATATTGCAAGTTGATGTCAATGTCCGCCATGAGTTCTAACCATCTTCTCTGCTGCATATTCAACTCCTTCTGAGTAAACACGTACTTCAGACTTTTATGATCTGTGTAGATGTTCACCCGTTCACCAAGTAGATAATGGCGCCAAATCTTGAGAGCAAAAATGACGTCTGCCAATTCCAGATCATACGTCGGATAATTGCGCTCATGAGTCTTCAGTTGTCTTAAAGCATAAGCCACAACCTTAACGTGCTGATGTAGAACACATCCTAATCCCTTACCGGATGCATCACAATGCATTTCGAATCCTCCAGATTGATCCGATTCTACGAGAATAGGTGCAGATGTCAACCTTGACTTGAATTCTACGAAAGCTTGTTCGCATGCTTCTGACCACACAAATTCTTCATCTTTACGTATGAGTTTGGTCAGGGGTGTTGCTATCATTGAAAATCCCTCAATGAACCTTCTATAATATCCAGCTAAGCCCAAGAAAATCCGAATGTCCTTCACTGACTTTGGTGTAGGCCATTCGCTAATTGCTGAAACTTTGGCTGGATCCACAGAAATTCCTTCTCCTGATACGATATGTCCAAGAAAGCCAACTTGCTTTAGCCAAAACTCACACTTGCTGTACTTGGCATAGAGCTTGTGTTGTCGAAGAGTTTCCAGGATAATTCGTAGGTGTTCTGCATGCTCTTTCCGACTCTTAGAATACACCAGGATGTCGTCGATGAAGATGACAACAAACCTGTCTAAGTACTCTCGGAAAACTTGATTCATTAGGTTCATGAATATTGCTGGTTCATTGGTCACTCCAAATGGCATCACTAGAAATTCGTAATGTCCATAGCGAGTTCTGAAAGCTGTTTTGTGAATATCAGCTTCCTTGACCTTCACTTGATGATAACCTGAACGAAGATCCAATTTAGAGAAAACACAAGATCCACTTAGCTGATCGAATAAATCATCGATGCACGGGAGTGGATACTTGTTCTTTATAGTGATTTCGTTCAAGGCTCTATAATCGATGCACATTCTGTATGAACCTTTCTTCTTCTTCACCAGTAGTACAGGTGCTCCCCAACTTGAAGTGCTGGGACGAATCCATCCTTTCGCCAATAATTCGTCCAACTGTGTTCGGACTTCATTCAAGCCTTCTGGACTTAATCTATAAGGTGCTTTGATCACCGGTTGTGCTCCTGGTACTAAATCAATACTGAATTCAAGAGCTTGATCGGGAGGTAAACCTGGTATATCGTCAGGAAATACATCGTCGAAATCTCGAACTACCTATGGTCTTAATTCTTCTTCCGCTTGAGCTGCTACAACTACTACTTCTCTTCGCTTCGCTTTGTAGGTACTTAGCTCCAAGGTACGGTCTCCGCTTTTGAAATAGAAAACCGGATGGTCTGGAATCTCGAATACTACTCTCCTTTGACGACAGTCGATGGTAGCATAAAAAGTTCCAAGCCAATCCATTCTTAGGACCACATCGAAGTTCGGTATGTCCAGTACTTTGAAGTCAGCATAAAACTCTCTGTTGCAGACGACGACTAGACACAAGCTGTATCCCATAGTTGCCTTTAGAACGCCATTTCCGGAACTGACATTCCAGCTGGATACAAGCGGTGAGACTGGAATCGCATCGGTTCGGACGAACCGTTGCGACATAAAGCAGTGGGATGCTCCAGTATCAAACAGTGCAAGTGCAGGTAGTGAGGCTACTAGGATTGTACCTAAGGTATGTGGGATATGTTTTAGGTATAGGGAAAGTGTGTAGATAACCAAGACTAAAAGATAAGTTTGAGAAGGAAAGTTTACCAGTGATGACTTGGCCAGTGGCCTCAGCTTCTTCCACGGACATCATGAAAGCCTGGCGCTTTGGTACATTCCTCCTGGCCTGAGGAGCATTCCTCGGAATGTTCCTTTGATCTTGATGGATCTGACGAGGAGGTGGTGCAGCTTGTGGTCCTCTGGGCGGTGTAGGTAGTGCAAGTCTTAGAGCAGGTGCTTGGATGGCTGGGCGCTGTGGGTAATTGTTTGCTGGCCTGGGTGCAGCAACTGGGTTTTTCCTTTGGGGATAAGACCCGATATCATGAGTAGCTGAGCTGCAGACTAAACAAAGACGATTGGCTCGCCAGCAGTCTTTCATCGTATGTCTAGCTTTCTTGCAGTATGTACAAAAGGCTGGGCTGGGATGATGGTTCGGTACTCCGGGTCGCCTTGGCACAAAAGGTGGCCTGGACGAGGCTCCACCTGCCATCTGGTTGGCAGGGTGTTTGACTCCTACAGACTGAGGTCTGCCCCTTGCTTTTATCACTGCCTCATAACTATGGGCAGCTTCCAGAGCATTCTCATGAGTCAGAAATTTTCCCGTGGCTAGAGCAGCCTGAATCTCCGTGTCCAGACCTTGTTGAAAGCGACGGGCTCTGATCTCGTCCGTCGGTATCAAGTGTGCCGCGAATCTGTTGAAAGATCGTGTTTGCTGTGTAGTATGTGATATTTAAAAATTGAACTGTTGTGACATATCTTACCGGTTTAGCATGGTGAATTCAGCGTCGTACTAATCTACTGATTTGTCCCACATCGATCCTTGTTGTAGATGAATGAACTGCTGCTCCACGGCAAACCTGGCAGTCACAGGGAAGTATTTCGCGTTGAACTTCTCGCAAAAAGTCTTCCATTAAATAGGTTGTACAAGACGGCTTTCTTCCACCTTCCACCAGTTGCGAGCATTGTCTGTGAGCTATAGTTTCTCCATACGGACCCAAGCTATGTCTGGCACTTGAGCTGCTGCCAGATCATCTTCTATGCTTTGTGACCATTCTTCAGCTTCAAGTGGGCTTCCCTTTCCGGAGAACTGCTTCGGATGTAAAGCCCTGAATTGCTTTACCCCCGGTGCGTCAGTCTCGGGACGGTTCAGGAGTTGTTGCTGTCCCTCAAGAAGGCTGTGGATCGCCTCAAGTAGTTTTGTTTGCTCGGTGGGTGGCGCAGGAACAGCTGGTGTGAGAGGTAGTGCTGGAGTTAGAGGTGTGTTGTTGACATTGGTGCTGGTGTTGTTCGGGGAATCCATAATCCTGAAGAAAAATTTGGGTTATGACAGATTCAAGTACATGAAATGATAAGATTCAAGAAATATGAAATTGGAAGATTTAAGGAACATGAATTGTAAAAAATATTTTAGTTGCCGGTTCTTGTGTTATATTGCTTAGGTTGTTCACGCAGAACAGAACTGCATGATAGAGATTCATACAGCTCTGACCTGCATGGGCCACCAACAAAACCTGTCACGCCCCGCTTCCCGGTATACGGCGAAGGGGATGGGACGAGGTCCGCTATGTATATACTCAGAAGTACATACGCTAAGCGTATCTAAGCAATATAAAATAAATACACAAGAGACAAGATATAAAAAGAACAGCAATTTTTATTTATTAACATTCTTTGTACAATGCATGCAAGGAAATACAACTGAAATAAAAAGATGCCTAAACAGTGGCATAACAGGAAATGTAAAATACTGAATGGAAAAGTATACAATGAACTAAAGTGCTGGATCTTCGGCAAACTGCTCCAAGTCTTCTGCAGATGGCTAGATCTCTGCCGGGTCAGAATCACCACACGACATTCAAAGAAGAAAGAAATAGAATGTCGTCAGCGAATAGGTCGCTCGATAAGTCCCAAAGGTAAAAGGAAAGTAGAATAGACAGAATAAGAAGATATCTTTTAAAGTTGTATACTATTGTTGTAATGTTGTGTTAACGCTGTTGTTTGTTGCTTGGTACAGAAAGATGCCAGTGTATACGAAGGGGGTCTCTATATACTAGAGACCAGGGTAAACGGAATGTACAAGGAACCGTTAAGCCACGGTACAACAGCAACGGAATATAGGTTAGGTGTCTTAATCTGAACACCTCGTGCTACCTTTAACACCTTCCGTACCAATCTACCGCTTAAACCCCGTAGTGTTTTATTTGTATTATTTTGTACTGTAAATTGAATTGAGTGTATAATTGAAAGACTAATCGAAACCATGATATCAGTAAAAGGATGTAACCGTAGGGTCATGTAAATGGAATAACTGAGAATCATGTAAAAGGAATATATCCACGGTTCGGTTCAGTCAAGTTGTATAAATTGATAATTGGATTCATGGATTCATGTATTCATATTGAATTGGAATCTTGTAGATTATAGATTGACATGAATCATATTCAAGTCAGATTAATCAGACTCAAGCCCGAGTCAGACAATCAGAAATGTGAATCGAAATCTTATAATTGCTAGGGTCCTTAGGGTAATTTATAAAACTTGAGGGGTTTTTATATAAAAACACTTTTATATACTTCTCAAAATACACCTCAAGTATTTATTACTCATCTTTAGAATTGTAATGAGGGTGGATTTTATATTGTGACATTTCTAGTGAAAATATCCTAGTTTTTATAAATAAAGGTATTTATCTGTAATATTGATTTATTTGAAGTTCATGGTATTTTAATGTAAAATTTATTCTTGTGATTTTTAGAAAAAGGTGGAATATTTATATTATAATAAAATAGATATTTAAATGATAAATATACATATGTTTATAAAAAAATAATTTTAATAAATATTTTATATTCCAAAAACCTCATTTTCTTAAGATGTCGTATTTTAAACCTTTCGAGAACGAATGCTCCTTGCGGAGGTCTGAATCTTGCACTACTAAGACCGAGAATGTGCGATAATCCGCACCATCCCGAACGGGTTCCCCATAAATGGATTGTAGCGGCGCTTTGCAAACATTGTAAAATACTAAATACTTTAGAAAACGGTTTTCTAAAGTAAAAGGTAATTATTTGTAAAAATGTCAATTTTCCGTATTTTAGATTCTATATTTTCCTAAGTCAATTAGCCTATTTCTAAATGGTCTAAACTACAAATCGTTAGATGCCTCAAATTGTCTTTTCACCGCCAATTGTGGCCAGGTAAGTACAAATGAGTGTAAGTCCATGCTACCTCTCCCGGTACTTTCGGGCATGCGGAATTTGGTGAAAAACAATTTTCTAGAGGCGGTAACATGGACTCAAAACAGGATCTTTGTTAAATATCTAACTAACAACCTAATTAGGAGTTGTTAACTACTCGGTTAGGGGGTTATACCTTTCTTTCTTGAACTCCTTCGTCTTCAAGCCTCGATGGTTGTCCGGATCGGCTTCACCCCGTCTTCTCCTTGCGCCGAACATCGATCCACCTGAAAGCTTCTACCTTTGGCTTCTTACTCGAACTTTGAAGAAACCAGTTCACTCGGTTTGCCAAACCTTGTGAACTAGAGTGAGTAGAGGAGAGTGTGTTGGGATTTTCTCTATGGTTCTTGGTTCTCAACACATGAGACAAGTGAACCATAGACTAAAGAGAGGGAGAGCAAGAGGAAGGAGATGAGAGCTCAAGAACACAAGAGAGAGAATGAAAATGATAAAATGAGCAAGACTTTTCTCACTTGGCTCTCATAATCCAAAACCATCATCACAAAAATAGTAATCAAGTATTGTGTAAATGGTTTAAGTCAAAATGGATATATCATTTCATGCACTCATATTGCACAAGAGAACAAGCAAGTAAAAAGTCTTTGCCATGAAATGATAGCCATTGTCATCATGATGGTCAACTAGTCCAACCTAGTCAATCGGTCAACAAAGTCAACAAGTCAACAAAGTCAACCCCTCAACAACCATGTCACCACAATACTTAATTAATATTATTGTTAATTACATATCATATTCTCATTAGAGTTGAGCAAAAAGTCAATAGTCAACAGTCAACGGTCAACAACCCTAATGAGAATCCTCTGCCTCTGTCTCTCCGTCAACTGTGCATACACACCCGCATTCGCGTTCCGAGGAACACGAATACATACTGGATAAAACCAATCCCATAACGTACACTAGGATCTGGCTTAAACCAAAGCCCGCTAGTGTTAACTGTCCGGACACTGTACGTGCACAAGTGCATGGATGTGACCGGACCCTGTCGCAAAACCATGCGACCTGTCGCAAAACCATGCGACCTCTACTCTTTTGCCTAAAGGCGAATAGCTTTCTATGTGGGACTCTAAAGACTCGACACTACGCTGGCAGTGGGTTTAACCACAGACCGCAAGCGGCACTAGCTGTGCGTAACGGTCCCCGGGTAGATGCCGACAAGAAGACTGACGAGGTGAAACCCATCTGAACTCCTACTGAGCCTGAATGTGACAGTCTCCGTACAGTCCGGTCTGTTCGTCTGATACATCGCATGGCGGGCCTAGGGGGGCGGTAAACATCAATCCCCTAATAGCGGTACAAGTCGTGTCGGAGTGAAGCCCAATACACCCTGAGATAACACTGGAAGCCTACCAGTATATCTCGCTTGCCCTGGCCAGGGACTACTCGTGTAATGGCTCTCCTAGACACAGCGCGATGTCAACCCCCAATACCGGGAGAGACGAATCCTGTCTAACCGTCACTGCCTCCAAATGCTTCGGGACTGCACCCAACAACTACCTGTTTGCACGACTCCTTTGAGCCGTGGTAGGATAGTAATCAAAGTACAGTGGGAACACACTCGAGGCTAAGTGACAGTGTCAAGTCAGCGGACTAAGCTGTACTCATGTCATCTGGGAACTGATAACTGACGATAGGTATAATACCAACCGGTCAGTTCCCGACGAGTCCTGTCCAGTGTACTCGTAACCTAACGAGCACCCGCATACTATCTCCAGTACGACGTACTAACGGCTGTGGGACAGACCGTCTCCCACACTGGGATGAGAAGCGCATGCGTTAGTCTACTCCGGAGTATCGATGCCCTGTCTCGATAGTCCTGCGACTAGGGACCTGCATAAGGATGTGCTTATAGATTACCCAGCCCACACTAGTGTGACTGCCATCACAACGCTGGTAATCAAGCAAAGATCCTAAGGGCTCCACTAATGTGTATAGGTGATATACTAAAGTAAACACAAGTACACATTGAAGTAGAAACAAACCAAGTAGCATACTACTATTTTGAGCAAGATTGTATATACAAGGTGAATATCCCAAGCTTCCATTAAGTAATATACAAACTAGTATGATACAGTAATGGCCTCTAGGGCATATACACTAACAATGAGGAAAGGAGGGATCCGCTCACGAATCACCGTGAGACGGGCCATTTAAAGTTACCTTTCTAACTTGCCTAGCCTAGATACCACAAAGCCAGGTTTAGATAAATGATCGATGTCCACAACTTATCGTGTTTTCCTAATAAGAGTTATTTATTTAAAAGTGTATCAAAGCTAAAACTTTTAGGAATGGTTTTATTAAGAATATGGTATTTAAATGAAAGTATTGTTTTATCGTATTCTATGTTTTTGATGATATCGTTTTAGGTTGTATATGCGTGTGTGTAGATGTAGGTCATTGTTGGGGTAAAAATTTACACCCCGGTTGACCGAGTCAAAGTCAAGGTCAACCCCAAGCCAGGTGGGCCCAAGCCCAGGTCAAGTGGGCCCATGCCCAGGTCGAGTCCGAAACATGAAGCGGCCGACCCTCCCCATGCCAAAAATGAAATCATGTAATAAATAATTTTTATGTAATTTTTTATACATGAATGTATGCAAAATGGGCATAAAACCAATATTTTGTAAGCCCATGGTTTATGTGCAAAAAGAAATGGCACATGAACCATGGGATGGGCTAAAATGCCATTTTTACAAAGCCCAAAGGGCTATATGTAAATGTGTAAGACTATAAAAGGCAACATGATGATGAACAAAAAAACAACCTTTTCCATACCCTCAAAAAACCTAGGGTTCTTTGTGCCTCCTGCTTCTTCTCCAAGGTTCTAAACCTTCTCATTTCTTTCGAATTAAATCAAGAGTTTTACTCTTTCTTTTCCAAAACTAAATGGTTTTCCACCACAAAACCCACAAAGGGGAACTCAGATCTCCCATCAGATCTCAAAAAGGAGTGATTTTTAAAATCTCCTACTTCTTGATCTTCAAGATCCGGCCAAACAACAGGAGGAAGAAGAAGAACCCCCTTTATCAGCTTCAAAACATCATAGGAGTTTAACTCCATACATATATACATAATAAATATTTCATTTCTGAAGCACAGCTTCTATTTCTTAGGCTAAAAGCCTCTTGTCCTTTCCAGCGCGCAGCGCAAGTGCGCAAAGCTCCCGCGTGCCGACACGTGGCGAGCGCGCGCTTGCGCACCTGCGCGCTTGCGCAAGTGCGTAAAGCGCCAGCGTGCCGACACGTGGCGCGCGCGCTTGCGCACCTGCGCGCTTGCGCAAGTGCGCAAAGCGCCCGCGTGCCGACACGTGGCGCGCGCGCGCACTTGCGCACCTGCGCTCCAACGCGCATTGCGCAAAGCGCCCGCGTGCCGACACGTGGCGCGCGTCGCGCTTGCGCACCTGCGCGCAGCGCTCTTGCGCAAAGCGCCCGCGTGCCGACACGTGGCGCACGCGCTTGCGCACCTGCGCGCACCGCGCATTGCGCAAAGCGCCCGCGTGCCGACACATGGCGCGCGCGCGCTTGCGCACCTGCGCGCAGCGCTCTTGCGCAAAGCGCCCGCGTGCCGACACGTGGCGCGCGCGCTTGCGCACCTGCGCGCAGCGCTCATTGCGCAAAGCGTCCACGTGCCGACACGTGGCGCGCTTGCGCCTGAGCGCACAGCACCTAAGCGCACAGCGCTCAAGGCGCTGACCCCCACGCATCCTTTGGATGCCTTTTCCCCTTTATTCATATATATATTTATATATATACATTTGTATTCAAATGTACACATACACATACTCCGCGACATTCTCCCCCCCAAAAAAATTTTCGGGCCGGGGCGCTGCCCCGAACCTCGCAAGGGGGCTGCTAGCCCCCTTGACCCCCAGCCCACTATCCGGGTCGCGGGACCTCCGTAAAAACTCTGCGTGGCTCCCGATATATCCAAAATCCCCCTTTCAAAACAGAACACACGTACACTGCACATTGAGTTCGCATGCCCTGTTTAACCCGTCAAATCGGAGGTTCCCTCGCCCCAAAAGCGAGGGGTAATTAACGGCAGCTTAGTCCGCTGCTGCCGGAGATTCGGATCCCCACAATCATTAAACCCCGGCCTACCCTAGGCAGGGGGAATCTGTAGTACGCCTGACAAGCGCGCGCGTATTCCCATCTCACTGGGGTGACGAAAAATACCCTACAGGTTCTGGCACGCCCGGTGGGACCAATCTCTCCTCCCATATTTCGGGTTAAGCGTTCATGCGAACTCAATCAATATACATACCTATATTTATACTAAAAATAATGCTTTTTTCATGCAGGATTTTCAAGCGATCACCTTTCAACAATGTCTCCGAAGATGAACTTAGCTCCCGTCTCCTACACAATGAAGATAGACTCCAGGACGGTCCTCCCGGCCAGTCTCGGGCGACAATGGGAGGAGCCGCTGCTACCATTCGGCTCTATTCTGTTCATGCTAGTTGGCGCCATCCCAGCTCCTCAAGCCCCGGTGGCAGACAAACCGGTCTCGAAAGGCAGGAGACCAAATGTGGTGATCTCAAGGGCGCCCCAACCCAAACGCAAGTCGGTGTCTGAACTATTTTCCTTGGCCCCAGCTGGGGGCAAGGCCATCAACACCAATAAAGCTACAACGCGTCCTGAGCAAGCTCCAGCGGTGCCCTTGACCATTGCTCGATCGGGTGTCTTCTCTAAGCTCCCCTCTGATCAACTCACAATGGCTTCCCGGGTAGCAGATGCCCGCCAAGCCTTCAAAATCGAGAAGCTGAGGGAGAAAAGGCTCAGATATAGAGCCAACAAAAGGGCTAGGGCTACTGCCAGGCTAAACCTCATGAGGTTCGAAGAACAGGGTTACCCCGCCAAAGATGAGGGGATGGCTGAATGCGTTATCCACACTGTCTACGTGGTGGGCACGCACAGCAAGAGCAAGGACGGGGCCACCACATCTCAAATCCCATCTGGCTTGAATGTGGTTGCCACTTCCCAAGAACAGCCGCCTCCGCTGGATGATGAAAACCCTCTCGATGAGGCTGATAGGCAGAGAGAGCCCTCAATTCATGAGGAGTCAAGCTCGGAAAGCGAAGAAGAGCCGACTTTCCGCCCCAGGACCGCGGAGCAAGAGCTGCTTCAAGAGCTCCGATAGCAGCTCAGAAGCAAAGACAAGGAGATGGCCAAACTCTACTCCAAAATCGATGACTTGACGAATGTCGTGATGCAGCTCACGGCCCGACTTGCCTCTCAGCCGTCCAATCAAGCGGAGGGCTCTGCTCGTGAACCAGGAAGTGGTGCCCCAAAGCAGCCGACACCTATTCCCTCAAATCCAAAAGTGGGCGAACTATATGAAAATCAGTCGCATCCTATCTCGGGAAATGTCTTGGCTACCGATGACAGTAGCCCGCTAACTCAAGATCAAATCATGGATTTGGTTGCCAACAAAGTCAAAACCTTGGTAGCCGAAGCCGAAGCGCAAAAATATATCAGCAGTAGTGGGAGACCATATCCTGCTAAGTATGATCTGGTAGAATTTCCTAGCGGCTATGTCATCCCCAAATTCGGAAGATTCGATGGGACAGGAAATGCGAATCAGCACATCGCCCACTTCAAAGCCTCATGCGGGAATACTGGGGGCAATGATGCGCTTCTCCTTCGCCAGTTCGTTAATAGCTTGACCGATGTTGCTTTCGACTGGTACGCGAGCATACCAGATGGCTCCGTTACTACTTTCGTCCAAATGGAATCTTTGTTTCGACAAAGGTTCATGAGCGTCAGCGATAAGATCACCATTGCCGAGCTCGTAAGGACCAAGCCCAAGAACAACGAAAGCAACACGGATTTTATAACCCGATGGCGTAATCTCTCCGTCAAATGTGAGCCACCGATAGAGCAGGACCAATCTGTCAGTCTCCTTGTCGGAAATCTCAACAATTGGATGGCCCCGTTTCTATGTACCGCGGGTCTCAAAACATTCCAAGAGCTAACCAGAAAAGTCCAGATGTTGGAACGCTCAAAGCAAGAGTCCTCCTCTGACTCCCAAAATAACAATAGGTCCTGGAGAAACCGAAAGGACGAAAATCGCAAAGGCGGAGGTTCTGACGATACTGAATCTTTTAACACTTCGGCTAACCGAAATAAGCAAGGGATGAGCGGGCCTAGCGCCAACCAGCCTCGGAAGCCAATGTTCGGAGAGGGAGGAGAATCTCCACTGAAAGAGAAGCTGGATAAGGTCTATTCCTTCAGAAGGGACAAAATCCGCAAAATATTCAAAGACGCCCTGAAGAACGGTCTACAACTGCCAGAGTCAAAAAGACCGCAGGAAGCGAATAGGACCGACGACCCCAAATACTGCCCCTATCACAGAGTGATAGGCCATGCCATTGAGGACTGCTTCGTCTTCAAAGATTGGGTCGAAAAGCAATACAAGGCAGGAGAGATAGAACTGTCCAAAGGCGTGTTAACAAACAGTCAAGCTGCAACCGCCAATTTCATACAAACGGAGACCGAAGTTCTTCGTGAAACCGATTCTCTCAGGCATCTGCCTTTCTCTGAAAACAATCGACCATCACGTCATTAAACTGGGAACAATCGACCTCTAAGTCGTTAAACTGGGAATGTAAAAAAAAATGTAAATAAAAAAAACGTGTAAATAAAAGAAAAATAAAGAAAAGCCGAAATGATGGGGCAACTCGCAATAAAAATCAGCGAGTAAAAATAAAAATGAAAATAAAGCCGAAATGATGGGGCAACCGCGAATAAATAGCCGAAATGATAGGGCAATCGCGACAACTTGATAAGAAAAGCTGAAATGATAGAGCAATCGCAGTTAAAAAAAAAACAAAACAAAAAAACAAAAAAAAACAAGGGCGGATGATGAGTTGCTCCTGGCATTATTCCAGTGCAGCAATGCAGACGCCAAACAAAAATCCAATTTCCTAAAATTCTTTCAGCCCTACGGCCAGTCCCCAAATTGACTACCGTATACAATCCACGGGCTCAAATAATTCTCAGTATACCCATGCCCCACCGCAACCACCAGTTACGCGGCTGGTCTCCGCCTTTGGAATTATGCTTCATTGGAAAGACCCACTCATGTGTCCTCACGATGCATGAGGAGAACAAACCTTCGTGAGATCCTTACGACTCACCAAGGAAAAACACACTTAGGAGTCCTCACGACTCTTAAGGAGAAAATACACCTGCGGGATCCTTACGACTCGTAGGGAGAAAATACCTTTATGGGACCCTCACGGCCCATAAAATTGAAAAGCCTTAGGCGATAGGGATCTAAACCTGTCTCCTAAGCCATCGCTCCCCAATTCACGAGTGGCGAATGATGAGTCGCTCCTGGTACCATATTCCAGTGCAGCGATGCAGACGCCAACCAAATTCCAAACTCAAATTCCCAAGCGGCGAATGATGAGTCGCTCCTGGTACCACATTCCAGTGCAGCGATGCAGACGCCAACCAAATTACAAACTCAAATTCCCAAATGGCGAATGATGAGTCGCTCCTGGTACCATATTCCAGTGCAGCGATGCAGACGCCAACCAAATTCCAAATCCCATACCCCAATGGTGAATGATGAGTCGCTCCTGGTACCATATTCCAGTGCAGCGATGCAGACGCCAACAAACTTTCGAAATATTTTTTCTGGCCCTACGGTCTGGATCATACATCCTGCAAAACTGTATACAATCCACGGGCGTAAAACAATCCCGATCTCTCCAAAAAAAAAAAAAAAAAGAAGAAGAACGGTATGTCCACAAGCAAAACGGGCACGAATGAAAACCCGAAAGGGCACCGTGAGTAAAAACAGCAGGACTGCCGGCGAGTTTGTGAAAACCCGAAAGGGCGCAAACTCGTAAAAAAAAAAGAAGAAATGAAATGCACTCGCAAAGTCCTCTCGAGTTTGTGAGGAGAAAAATCCCCGCGTGAGATCTTTACGACTCACGAAGGAGCAATACACTTAGGAGTCCCCACGACTCCTAAGGAGAAAATACACCTACGAGATCCTTTCGACCCGTAGGGAGAAAATGCTTTGTGAGACCCTTACGGCTCACAAAATGGAAAAGCCTTAGGTGACAGGGATCTAAACCTGTCTCCTAAGCCACCAATTCCCAAATCCTCCCGGGGCACATGATGAGTTGCTCCTGGCATTATTCCAGTGCAGCAATGCAGATGCCAAACAAACCAAATCCAAATCCTCTCGGGGTACATGATGAGTTGCTCCTGGCATTATTCCAGTGCAGCAATGCAGATGCCAACCAAAACCAATCCCAAAATCCTCTCAGGACAAATGATGATTCGCTCCTGGTATCATATTCCAGTGTAGCGATGCTGATGTCAACCCAAATCAAATCAACCAACAAGCTCTGCGTCGGAATCATGCTTCGTCTCAGAATGTGCACGAAATGATGCTTCACCTCGGTGTATCTGCCTTCCCTGTCGGAATTATGCTTTGGCTCGGAATCAACCAACGACCTCCTTGTCGGAATTATGCTCCACCTCGGAATCAAGTCAACCAGCAAGCTCTGCGTCGGAATCATGCTTCGTCTCAGAATGCGCACCCCGTGTCGAAATGATGCTTCGCCTCGGTGTATCTGCCTTCCCTGTCAGAATTATGCTTCGGCTCGGAATCAACCAACGACCTTCCCCGCCGGAATTATGCTCCACCTCGGAATCAAATCCACCAACCAGCTCTGCGTCGGAATCAAGCTTCGTCTCAGAATGTACACCCCATGTCGAAATGATGCTTCGCCTCGGTGTACCTCCCTTCCCTGTCGAAATTATGCTTCGCCTTGGAATCAAGTCAACCGACAAGCTCTGCGCCAGAATCATGCTCCGTCTCAGAATGTACCCAATGTCGAAATCATGCTTCGCCTCGGAGTATTTGCCTTCCCTTGTCGGAATTATACTTCGCCTAGGAATCTACTTCTGCATCGAAATTATGCTTCGATCAAAGTGTCTGCCGCTCATCGGAATGATGCTCCGCCCTTCGGAACGATGCTCCGATCCCTGGAACCATGCTCCGCCTTTCGGAACGATGCTCCGATCCCTGGAACCATGCTCCGCCCTTCGGAAAGATGCTCCGAACCCTGGAATTATGCTCCGCCCTTCGGAACGATGCTCCGAACCCTTTGAATTATGCTCCGATCATCGGAATGATGCTCCGATCTCTGGAATTATGCTCCGCCTATCTCTGGAATTATGCTCCGCTCTTCGGAAAGATGCTCCGAACTCTGGAATTATGCTCCGCCCTTCGAAAAGATGCTCCGAACCCTGGAATTATGCTCCGCCCTTTGGAATGATGCTCCGATATCTCTGGAATGATGCTCCGCTCTTCGGAATGATGCTCCGATCCCCTGGAATCATGCTCCGCTCATCGGAATGATGCTCCGATCCCATGGAATCATGCTCCGCTCATCGGAATGATGCTCCGATCCTTGGAATTATGCTCCGCGCTTCGGAATGATGCTCCGATCTTCTCCGATCCTTGGAATTATTCCCTGGGAATTATGCTCTCCAGGATGATGCTCCGCCCCCGGAATGATGTTCCACCTCGAAGTTCAGCTTCAAGATCCATCAATTTCATGCACACAACGCAAATGTGCGGTGTGCATTTATTGATGGGGGGCACTTTGTTGGGGTAAAAATTTACACCCCGGTTGACCGAGTCAAAGTCACGGTCAACCCCAAGCCAGGTGGGCCCAAGCCCAGGTCAAGTGGGCCCATGCCCAGGTCGAGTCCGAAACATGAAGCGGCCGACCCTCCCCATGCCAAAAATGAAATCATGTAATAAATAATTTTTATGTAATTTTTTATACATGAATGTATGCAAAATGGGCATAAAACCAATATTTTGTAAGCCCATGGTTTATGTGCAAAAAGAAATGGCACATGAACCATGGGATGGGCTAAAATGCCATTTTTGCAAAGCCCAAAGGGCTATATGTAAATGTGTAAGCCTATAAAAGGCAACATGATGATGAACAAAAAAACAACCTTTTCCATCCCCTCAAAAAACCTAGGGTTCTTTGTGCCTCCTGCTTCTTCTCCAAGGTTCTAAACCTTCTCATTTCTTTCGAATTAAATCAAGAGTTTTACTCTTTCTTTTCCAAAACTAAGTGGTTTTCCACCACAAAACCCACAAAGGGGAACTCAGATCTCCCATCAGATCTCAAAAAGGAGTGATTTTTAAAATCTCCTACTTCTTGATCTTCAAGATCCGGCCAAACAACAGGAGGAAGAAGAAGAACCCCCTTTATCAGCTTCAAAACATCATAGGAGTTTAACTCCATACATATATACATAATAAATATTTCATTTCTGAAGCACAGCTTCTATTTCTTAGGCTAAAAGCCTCTTGTCCTTTCCAGCGCGCAGCGCAAGTGCGCAAAGCTCCCGCGTGCCGACACGTGGCGAGCGCGCGCTTGCGCACCTGCGCGCTTGCGCACGTGCGCAAAGCGCCAGCGTGCCGACACGTGGCGCGCGCGCTTGCGCACCTGCGCGCTTGCGTAAGTGCGCAAAGCGCCCGCGTGCCGACACATGGCGCGCGCGCGCACTTGCGCACCTGCGCTCCAACGCGCATTGCGCAAAACGCCCGCGTGCCGACACGGGGCGCGCGTGCGCGCTTGCGCACCTGCGCGCAGCGCTCTTGCGCAAAGCGTCCGCGTGCCGACACGTGGCGCACGCGCTTGCGCACCTGCGCGCACCGCGCATTGCGCAAAGCGCCCGCGTGCCGACACATGGCGCGCGCGCGCTTGCGCACCTGCGCGCAGCGCTCTTGCGCAAAGCGCCCGCGTGCCGACACGTGGCGCGCGCGCTTGCGCACCTGCGCGCAGCGCTCATTGCGCAAAGCGTCCACGTGCCGACACGTGGCGCGCTTGCGCCTGAGCGCACAGCACCTAAGCGCACAGCGCTCAAGGCGCTGACCCCCACGCATCCTTTGGATGCCTTTTCCCCTTTATTCATATATATATTTATATATATACATTTGTATTCAAATGTACACATACACATACTCCGCGACATTCTCCCCCCCAAAAAAATTTTCGGGCCGGGGCGCTGTCCCGAACCCCGCAAGGGGGCTGCTAGCCCCCTTGACCCCCAGCCCGCTATCCGGGTCGCGGGACCCCCGTAAAAACTCTGCGTGGCTCCCGATATATCCAAAATCCCCCTTTCAAAACAGAACACACGTACACTGCACATTGAGTTCGCATGCCCTGTTTAACCCGTCAAATCGGAGGTTCCCTCGCCCCAAAAGCGAGGGGTAATTAACGGCAGCTTAGTCCGCTGCTGCCGGAGATTCGGATCCCCACAATCATTAAACCCCGGCCTACCCTAGGCAGGGGGAATCTGTAGTACGCCTGACAAGCGCGCGCGTATTCCCATCTCACTGGGGTGACGAAAAATACCCTACAGTCATTACCCATGTTCTACTTTAAATGTATAGCAAGGTTAAGGGGGTTAAATGTGAAATTGAAATATTGTGGTATTTAAGTGAAAAATACGATAAATTGAAAGGCTATCATTTCATGTGATGAAACTTGTTCAAATTATTTGTTAAATGTTTAATAGTCAACAATAAGATGTTTAAGTATGATTGAATTGGTGATTAGTGAAATTTTATAGAAAACCGAATCGGAAATCGGATTTGTTCCGATTCCGTCGGGTTTTGTAATTTCGTATTTTAAAGAATAAGAAAGAGCGATAGAATGGGACTTACGGGTTTCGATTAAGCAAGAGAGTGAGGGGGGACTAAAGGGATTGCCGAGGCAGTGATTCATTGCCGGTTGTTCCTAAAAACGTCGTCGGAATTTTCGCCGGAATTTCGTCGGAGCTTCGCCGCGAACTTATTTTCAAAGTACACAACTCTTGAGAAGGTTTTAAGAGAATGGGCTCAGGATTTTAGGATGAGAGGGTAGAGGGTAGAGGGTGTATTTATAGGGTAGGCTAGAGGTAGGGTAGGTGAAGGGTTTTTAATTAATAAAAATTATAAAAATGTGAAAATCATTAAAAAAAATTGGTTTAAATGGGGCATAAATTCTTCTTTGGATCCGATCTATTAAATTAGGGTATGCAAGGGTTTAGAGAATACAAAAAGACAGACTTTTTGTGTTGGGGACTCGGCCGTCCGGCCGAGTCCGGCCGGCAGCACCGGCCCGAGTCGGCCGGTCCGCCGGCCCACTCGGCCGAGTCGGGACGAGTCAGGTGGTCGGTGGGTAGGGGGTCATCAGGTGAAAGCTCTGGTATATTTACTTTTTAAAGTTCAGTTCAAGTATTGGGAGTTATGGTGTGTGGACTGTTGGGCTTTCAAAGGATTTAAAACAAAAACAATATAGAAATAATGTGGGGGCAGGGGATTTGAACTCTGGTGACTTGGTTCAGCAGTGCAAGGTGTTACCAATGAGCTACAAGCTCCTTCTTGTAATTATTGTGGGAAAATAAATACTTAAATTGGTAACATAAACATTAAATATCCCAAGTATACTTCAAATTTTAAATCAATTTTATGTATACAAAAAATGGAGTTGTTACAATCACTCATAACATGTCTCGCCGACGATGCCGAACTCTGGCCTGCTGGTGTGCGTAAAATGACCACTCCTGGGTCTAAGTCTTCTCGTGCATTATTCCAGAAAGGTCCTGTCGAGGTCTCTCCCAAATCTCGTTTCTGCCGAATTGTCCGGAAGTTATCACCCTTCACTAAATCTGTTTCTTGTTCCAGAACGGCTGCATACTTATCGCGACTCCTTTTGGAAGATATATCCATATACAACGCCTCTACATGCGTATTGCATTTCTGATGTCGGCGGAGTGGAACGTCATCTTATCAAGATCTCGTATGAACCTCTTACTCCACTATTCTCTAATGTCGACTGCTTCGGACTCGTCTCATCGTGGCTGCATGGACTGTGCTCTAACAGCTATACTCATATTTGGAGTCTCCCAAGTAATGCATCCCATCGCATAGCATCCGAATGAAGTTGAACCATTCGATCGATTCGTCAAAACCTCATAATCCCCCAAGAGCTCAACATCTTGGGTACGGTTTAATAGTATCGAGTACATAACACAGCATCGGTGGACCAACCATAGAAGGGCAAACCCAAGCCTCACTAGTAGCACCGCGGAACTGCCGCATACCCTAAGGTTCAAAGGCTTTCACACGGTCATTATGTCAAGTTAGGGTTTCATTCTTCTAGAGGGTCCATAGAATTGCTTGCATGTCTTTCCGAATACTTTAAACTTGGAATATGGGTTTCTGACATTCGATCGCCTCTATCGCCTCTCAACGTATCCGCGTGAAGTCGTCTCTAGCTGGAATCAATCGATCTGATGTCCTCGCATCAGGGTAAGCGAACGAACCACATGTCCTAGTCATTCATCCTCGGGTGACTAGCGACCTTCTATCATATCTCTAAGTACAACTCGTACTGCAATAGCTCCAACATCTGGGGCAATATCTCGTCGTTCGTAGCAACTACTGGCTCATTCATCTGCACACTGAACAGTGCCTCAATCATCATAAATAAGCGACACATCAATAGTCATCACATTCTGGCCGCCCTCTATCAGTGGCTCAATCCTCTGGTGCAAATCTGCACACCCGAGAAATCTCATAATAGCGATCCATCAAATGCTCATGGCGTGAAAACACAATAACACGGCGCATCTATGCAAATTGTATATCCATGGAATCATGCCCTAGTCAGTCCTCGTCCATGACGAGCTCGTGCTGACCGCAACTCTAGCCGTAGCTCTCTCTGCCCGTAATCGTGGAAGCAAAACCATAAACTGGTACTGATGAGAATAGATCATAGGAAGGAATATAATACTGTGCAAAGAAATGTACATCCTAAGGCTTTTTAAGCGGAGTAGCGTATCGTAAATATGCCGCGGAACATACGTACGGTACGTCACTCTACTCAAGCTACCTACTCCATTAACCAAGGGTGATCCTACACTCAGGAGGTAAAACCTAACGCTCTGATACCAACTTTGTCACGACCCGAAAAGTACGGAACATGACCGGCACTTAAATTACGAAACATCTCGAGGTGTACGTAATCTAAGTAAGCCAAAACCCAGAAATCCAAACCAAGTAAAGCAGTAGAGTGAAGAAAAACCAATTTAAAGACAAGAAGTTTAGCAACATAAACCAAAATATACATTTTTAAAATCACAAGTCTTTTCTGAAAATTTCGGCACAGTTTCCTTTATAAATACTGGCCCCGAACGGAGTACAACACTGATAAAGCATATATAATGAATAAAGACATCCCCAAGCGGGAGCTAGCTCTTCGTCAATCGATGGACAAAACCACACAATACAATATAATATACAACGCCGAAAGGCGAGGTTCAACTCAGGATAAACATCCAACATCATCAAGAAAACCAGGTAAAACAGTGTCCAGCATCGACACGAAACATAAATCTCAGTATCTTAATACCTCAGGCTCCGGCTATCTGGACTGGCCTGTATCATAAAATCTCAAAATCTCAGTGTCTCAAGTCTCAATATCTCAATACCACGGGCTCCGTCAGTTCGGATCAGCCCATATCATCAATCATACGACCACGGACGGTATCCTCCGGATATCGGCCGCGCCAGGTAAAATCACCGGTAGGCAGTCTGCCCCTGCCAGGCTCATCGTCTACACCTCGAGCTTCTTTCCCTGGGGTCCCTTACCGGGTCCACCATGTACCCGCAGGCGGTTCATCCAACTCCTCGAATCGGGTCTCGAAATCCATCTCATATCCGAGAAAACATCATGGTGGACGACTCATACATCACGAGAAAACTGCACTTTTCATTTTTAAAAAGAGGGAGAGAGAGAGAAGTTTATATATATATTCTTGCGGTTTTCTTCCAAATCCAGGAAAGATCATGAAAATCCGAAATCCAATCATCAATAGCAAGTAAACAGTGAATATCGGCATAAAACTCCATGATACTGCATAACAGTGAATAATAATATACATGCAGTAGCAAGTAATAAATGCAATGTCTAAACTAGCATGAGTACGCTAATACCATGTCGAACTATAAGTTAACAAGCTATGTCCATGAGCAATATTCTCTAAAGTGTTCGTAACATGGCAATTACCGATAATGATGTGTGTGAGCTGGCAAGCAGGTGTACGTGGAACATACGCATTATCGGTAATGGTGCTGGTGTCGTGACAGCAGGGTTTCATTATAATTACAGATAACAAATGCGCAAGCATGCAATGCGATGAAACATCATGAATATACATAAAGCGATGTAGTAACAGCAACACTGAATACTATACCTACCCAAAATACGATTCATACCATTTGGTATTTAAAATACTGACGATTCTCCACTTTTGAAAAAGTGTATGACTCGAGCCCAGTCAAAAGGGTAAGAGAATCCACCTAAGTCTGAGTCGATCTATATACATAGCTAGTACTCGGTGATCTCACCTCAATGGTATCACGTACGACACAACAACTAAAAAGACATTCTCGAGTCAAGAGTGCAGATCTATCCTCATAATTATATCTCGTACCGTAAATCTATCGTACGGCATCACAAATCTGGGTATGGGTCAAATGTCACATTTATCTTATTATTCATCTGGCATCCTCATCATCACATATCGTGAGCAGGGGTACTCATCTATGTCTAGTACACTACTAATATCATCAACAAAATCATGATCTGGCTACTGATCTAAAGCCTCATAAAACCCGATGTCATCAACACTTATCATCATATAGGAGTATACATCGCCCAAGCAATCCATTATAAATATCTTAACATATCTTATCTCATATCTCGATCACATGTCAACTATCATCATATATACCAACAACATAGTATCGTCATCCAACGACCCATTATAACATCATGACATACCTCAGTCACACATTAATTATCTCACGGCATCATGCCCGATCAGATTGACTCATTCCCGAGTATCATATAACAATCTCGTCATCCAAGCATATGAATATACCAATATAAATATGTCCCTAATACGCGCAAGGATATCAATGTATGCGAGTATGTGTATGTGTGTGTATGCAAATCTTTACCCTAGGGTCTTCGTGACTAAGAAATCGACTAAAGTCCTTCTTCAATTCTCGCTAACACTAAACCCATGATCACCTAAAGCTCCCCTTGCTAAGTGTTCAATCTTTCAATAACATATAAATTTATATCTATAACATATCACATCATTTCTTACGACTTTGCGGGGGTGCTATACGCCATCCACCCGACTTCTCCCCGTATATATAAATCTACTCACCTTGACCTTCGCTTGCCGATACCGACGTCGCCACGCGCTTTCTTGTCGTCTCGAAGTCTTCGCGTGGGTACCTACACATCATAACGTATCGTGCCGCATTAAAATCCAATTCAAAACCAAAACGACACACGAAAACCAAAATGTCGCATGAATCACACATAGGTCAAAACCTATGGTCTACATCTCCCAATTCAACCAAATAACCCTCGATATAGACGTACAAACGCCAAGTGATTGAAGTAAAACACAAATAATAAAACTTGAATTCATAAACATCATGACAAACATGGAAACATCCTAGAAAACATGCTCTAGATTTTGTCTCAGGTGAAAACAAGGTAAGCAAACAAGTTAAGGGTGTAGTATAGGGAGTGTGTGGCCTACTGAAGCAACCTGGGCACCTAACACACTAGGGTGGCCGGCCACATAGGGAGGAATTCCGGCCAGGCCAGTTTTGCTGAGGAGGTAGGCTCTCATTTTAGCAGGGTGGTCTCATATTGGTTCAATTTGGCCTCTAGAGTTGTTTGTTTGTCTCAGAAATTCCTTGGGTCATCCCAGATTTCCCTGCACGCTCATTTTCCTCACAAACCGACATGGATAGTTTTCTGTTTTCAGTATTTGGGTTTGTTTCAGTATAGTCTAGGTTCTAAGATCATAAGGGGTTTAAGGTCACCACTAAGGCCTATTTGCACTAACCCAACTCAAATAAAACCCTAACCCTTTGTTGAAATTTTCAAAGCTCACAAAAATGCACCAAATCACAACTGAACACATATATGGTTAAAAGTGAATGAAAAACTACACTAAGTATGAAGGTATTACCTCGTTTGGCACTCATGAAACCCCTACAACGCCAAAACGCAATCTTTCTTGGTCCAAGGTGTAGCTTGTGAGCTCTAGCACAAATTTTGTGAAAAGGAGATGGAGTTTTGATGAGGGAAATGAGGTGTTTGTGAGGGTTTGATGAAGAGGGAGATGAGGTTCAGCCATGGGCTGAAGAGGAGAGGAAGATGAAGAGGAAATAATGAAGGTGGGAAAATCTATGACCAAAGTTGACCCCCTCACCACTCTCTCTCATGCCCATACGTCACACTATGCACATTTTTTAATGTTTTCCTTTTCTTTTATTTTCTCAATAAAAACAAAAACCATGCCAAAAATGAAGAGAAGGCCATTAAGAAAATGTAACAAGTGCTAAAAAAATGACATGCGCACAAAACACACTTAAAGTCCGATCAGCGATTTTTAATCGCAATTAGCACTAAAATAGTGTCAAATAAATCATAAACTTCCATAATTTGCATGAATCACATAAAGCACCCTTATTTAAGTAATTTCCATAATTTTCCAAAATTTTCCCAATTTATCGGTATTTAATTATACCGCCTTATTAAAATATTCAATATTTTATTATTTAATTACAAAAATTTCCAAACATAATATTTTTTTTAAAATGTTACAGTCACCACGACTGGCCCTGATGATATGTCGTACATCACTCAGGTCGGTATCCCCACGATTACCGTCGAGTCCAAATACAATTACCGGTAGGTAGTGGTCCCTTTGTCAGGCTTATCGTCTACACCATGAAATCACCACTCGCCCCGTGGTACCATACCAGGTCCACCATGTACCAGCAGATGGTGCCTCCCGCTCCTCGAATCGGGTATCACAAGCCAAATCTCAGAACCGAGAAATCACATGGTGGACGCACTGAAATATCATATCAAGAGAAACCGGGATTTCTAACAATACATAGTTTTCTTAAAATACCCCCACGGTTCTCAAATCCATAAATCACATGAAATCCATATTTCAATGCGTAAATCCATGAAAACTGATATATGCAACATAAAACAACAATATGAGCATATTAAGCGAAAGCCACTCTTTTAAATGAATCCAGCTTTAAAATATATCATGCGGTTCCCAAATCCTCCGAAAACAAGTGCAGCATCATATGAGGTGTACATGTAATTATAGCAATGTTTAAGTATCTACATGTAAATAAGTATGTATGATGCATCTCATTGCACAATAACCTACGTCTCAATATCACATGTCAATACAATAACACTTAGGGTGTATGCAACTATAGCAAGATATTTAGGTGTACATGTCAATTTGTATGTATGATATACAAGTAGTTATAGCAAGGTATACATGAAATGGAATAAGTGTCACTATCTCAACTATCCCTGTCAAATACAATATCATGTATGTATGTAGGTTGTACGTGTCATGGTAATTACTGACGGGGTGGGTGTAGCTTACAAATCAGTGCTCGTGCAACATGAACCGTTAGTAATGTGTTATGTCCAAAAGGTACAAATCAAAGTACAACAGGTAATACTATGCAATGACGTTCATATGAAATCAACTAATATGCAATAACATGCAGCTATCATATTATATCAGCTCCGACGCATAACGCCATACGTGCGATTTCCCCGTAGATGTTAAATCTACTCACCGATGGTGTCAAGCTATGAAAATCCGACCACCTGCTTCCCTTTGTTCGCAGCGTCCAAAGTCCCCGCTTGCTATCCTAAAATTTCACAAACACATCACATATGCTAAATATCCTATGTCGCCGCAATGATAACGAAACACAAAGATAACACCCAGAAAATTACACTGCGCACCTAGCGCACTAAACGCGTACGACATCGGCAAAAACCCTAACTAGGGTCGCTAAACTACGAAACACCAAGTCTAGACTCCGATCGTCCCGATCGCGCAAACACAACACAATTAAATACGATGAATATAATAGATATAAACTCGCAACGACCAATTGAACCCACATCGAAAATACACCGAAACCTAGTAAACAACTTATCGCAATATTTTGCACAAGTTCAAAGCTAACACATATCTAGCGATTTCAAACAACTTACAATTGCTTAACTAAGCTATCCAAACCACTTCCATATTTTGAAACTTTCTTAATTAAGTTTTGGTAAAAACCTAGTAAGCTAAAAGTCTTAATTAGACAAAGTAGTAATTAATAACACTTATCATATTCTACTAAGTTAAGTTTTTCTTAAACTTCAATTAACATTAAACACTTCATCAAGTTTTGCCCTAACTTGAATTTCTTAAAAGTTATGAAGAATTAATTAATCAAGAGTTTAAAGCTATATTCATCATTTAATTAACTAGCTTAAAGATTTAAGACAACCAAATTAAGGATTCCAATTAGAAATTATACCTCTCAAGAACACAAAAGATCAACTAGCTCCATCAAAATTTCCCCCCAAAAAGATGCTTTTTCATGAAGATCCAAGCTAGTTTGTGAAGAGAAAAGATGGTTTAATTTTTTATTTAGGATTTTATGGTTTTATTTTGGAATTTTAGAAGAGTTTTTGAGTGAAAGAGAAGAAAAAATGAGCTTGGAAAAATTTGGGGCAGATTTGGGGAGGCTCGGCCAATAAGTGAGGGGGGTGCTTTGTGTAATTGCAAAGAAATATCAATCACAAAACACTTAATGCTTCAATTAATGCACAAGCCACCATTTCATTCTTTCTATTCTTTTTTTTAAAAAAACAAACCATTAGTCATCAAAAAGAAATATCTAGATATTAAAAAAGAAGGTTCTAAACCAACTCTTGTGATTATTTTAGCAAGATATTTATTAGAAGTAATTAACCCAAGCCCAAAATGTAAATACCATTTATTAAGTGCGTAAATAACATATTAAAATAATATTTAATTAGGGAAAAATTCTATGTGAACCAAAACATCCCACTGACCCACAAAGCCCACGCACTAGCTTTATTCTAGTTAAACTAGATGCCGGCAAGTCTGTACAGAGAATAGAAAAATTCGTATAACGATTTCTAAAATGTTACACTCAGGGAGCCGGAGATATGGATGCTTGCATATTTAAGGTAGACAACTTAACAAACGGTGTTATCAATACGGTAATTGTCTTTGAAAAAGACGCAAATCCTGCCATCCATGTGCAGTTGTTACCGATAGCACAAAAACATAATTCAGGATTCAATTTCTTTTCAAATTGTCTAACTCAGACTGAGTCTCGATATAATCAATCCGACTTGAATATGATTCAAGTATCAAATTTCAATACAACATGGATCTATTCATTCTAATCAATCTATATAGACTGAACCGAACCATGGATATACATCCATCTACATGATTCTCCAGTTACATCCATTTACTAATATCATGGTTTGGCAAGTCATCCATCTATATACAATATACACTTCAAACAATACATCAATACAGTCAAGACATCGTGGGGTTTATAAAGGGTAGATTGGTACGAAAGGTGTTAGAAGTGGCACGAGACTGCAACCATAACACACCTAACCTAAATTCAATTGTCGTTGTACCGTGGCTGAATGGTTCCTTGTTCTTCGTATACCTTAGTCTCCAGAATAGTGGGACTCCTCTCGTATACACTAGCATTCTTCTGTACCAAGCTACAAACAACAGCGTTAATATTAAATACAACATTATAACAATATACTCTCTATTCTGTCTATTCCATTCTTGTCTATTTACGGGACTTACCGAGCGATTTGTTCGCTGACGACATTCTCTTTCTTCTTCATTGGACTATCGTCAGGTGATTCAATGGAGATCGAGCCCACTAGCGAAGACTTGGATCAGCTAGCCATCGACCTGGAGCTCTAGTTACTTGTATACATTTGCATTCTGTATTTTCCATTTCTGTTATGCCATTGTTTAGGAATTACTTTCCATTCCATATATTTACTTTCAGATGTATTGTAAAAAGAATGTTAACAAATAAAGTTGTTGTTCAATTATATCTATTGTCTTTGTCTCATATGCATTTTACTTATATTGCTTTGATACGCTTAGCGTGTTTACTTCAGAGTAAATACGTAGCGGCTAGTCACATCCCCTTCACAGTACACAGGGAAGCGGGGCGAGACAGAAAGCGAAGATGAGACAATCTTCCATCCCAAGAACACAGAGCAACAACTTCTCCAACTGCTCCGAAAACAGCTCAGAAGCAAGGTCAAAGTGATGGCTAAACTTTACTCCAAAATTGACGACTTTACGAATGTCGTGATGCAGCTCACGGCCCAAGTTGCCTCTTAGCCTTCTAATCAAGCACAGGGTTCTGCTCATGAAGCGGGAAACGGTGTCCCGAGACAGCCGAAGCCTATTCCCTCAAATCCAAAGGTAGGCGGGCTACATGAAAGTCAGTCGCATCCTATCTCGGGAAATGTCTTGTCTACCGATGATAGCAACCCGCTAACGCAAGATCAAATCATGGATTTGGTCACCAATAAAGTCAAAACATTGGTAGCCGAAGCCGAAAAGCAAAAAGATGTCAGCAGTAGCGGGAGACCATATCCTGCTCGGTACTCTTAGTGATATGTATGCCCTAGAGGCCATTACTGTACATACGATGTATATTGTAGTGGATGCTTGGACATATATATGGAGGACTTTCTTGCTCGACATGATAGTATGCTATCTGGTTGCTCTTTATCTTAACATGTACTCTGATTGTCTCTATGTTACATGTTGATAAAGCCCTTATGATGAGTATTTGACTACCAGGACTATGATACAGATCATACTAGTGGGGACAGTGTAGTCGCTAAGTACATCCTTCAAAAGTTCCTAGTCGTAGGTGTATCGAGACAGGGCATCGATATACCAGAGTAGACTAGCGTATAGCTTCTCGACCTATGTAGATGGACGATGGATGATCCCATATCCATTGGTGTTTAACATCAGAGAAAGTATACGGGTGCTCAATGGAGACTGGGTACACTGGACGGACTCGCCGAGAACAACCAGATGGTATTATACCTCACGTCAGATGGCACTTCTCTGGTAACACTGGTATAGGTTAGTCTGTAGACCCGAGATCGTCATAGAGTCTTGTGTGATTCCCACTGTGCTTTGATTTCCACCTTACCGCGTTCAAGAGAATGTGCAAATAGGTGGCTTTTTGGGTACAGTCCCGAATCACATGGAGGCAATGAGCGATAGGAGGGGTTTCGTCTCTCCCGGTATTGGAAGTTGATGTTGCGCTGTGTTCGATTGGCTATAACTGGAAATCCCTGGCCAGGGTTGCTGAAATTTACTGGTAAAAGTTATCAGTAGTTTCTCGAACTATTATGGACCTCATATCGACACAACTTATCGGTTACTGGGGTCTGACGTTTACCACCCCTAGACTAGATATACGACATATCAGACGAAGAGACCGGACTGTACGGGAGTGTTACTGATTGGATTCATAGGAGAATGTACAGGCTTGCTTGTTGATCTTCTGATCGCTCAATACCTGGGTGGCTGTTGCGTTTAGCTGACTGCTTGCAGCTTGTGGGTGTTTGATATGATCATCATCTACCGCCGGCATATTGACGATTCTTTAGAGTCCTACACAGAGGTTTCTTGGCTCAGGTAAAACGGAGCAGGAGCACATATGTGATATGTGCTGAACCGAGGATAATACATGTATGTGATACCGTATTCGATTCTCACGATATGTGATATCGGCCGGGTATATGTGATATAACCGGGTCATTCGATCAAGTGTTGATTCGATGAACTGAAACATTTTATATTAGTCATTTATTTTTGAAATATCCGGATTATCGGATCAAGTGTTTATTCGATAATTTAATGTATAATTATATATATGATATATTACATTGTATTAACTAATATAAGCTCACTTAAAGATTCTTTTTCTCACTTGGATAATATATTGATGTATATGCGATATATGTTAATTGTATTATTTTATTTTGTTACATTATATATTATATATGTGATATATAATATGTAACATTTTAAGGTTACAAATGCAACAAAGGTTTTGAGATTTAACCATGTTAGGGTTTGGATTAGGGTTAAGTTTATGGATTAGAGTTTTGGATGAGCTTTGAGGAAGCTTCATAAAGGTTTGACTTTGTCCACTTTCTTTGATATTTTGGAGAGATATTTGTTAACCCAACTCAAATCTTAACCCATCGTAAGTTTCTACAAGGGTAAGGCATGTCATGCTTAACACTATGATGCTTTTCTAAACTCAACAATAACTCATTATTCATCATAAAAGGAAATTCTTCTTCTTCTTCTTCCTCTTTTGAAAGCTTTCTAGCTTTTGATTTGTGATGGATTTTTGTGTGAAATTGAAAACAAAAGAGAGCAAAATTCCTACTTCATCATCCTCATCTATTCTATCCACTTAGATTAGGGTATTCACTTCACTAATACTTCATTAGAGAAGTGAAAGCTTGGGTTTGAGATTCTTCAAGGTAGATCATCTTTGAAAATGAAGACTTCAAGCAAGATGTCTCATTCACCTCATGGAGCCTCTCTAGAGTCCGGGTTCATGATGATTGCAGCGAAGGGACCTCAACACAGAGCTTATGAAGCGAAGGAACGGACTACAATGGTTGTAATACCTAACTCTTAGAAGTAAAGTTGTTTGCTTCGATGTTTTGCTTGATTCTCTAGTTAATGATCTAGGTTTAGGGTTATCTATAATGGCAAATTTTTGAAATTGTCATGTGTGATGCCACCCGAAACTTTGCTGCCATTGTAGGTAACCCAACAGTGGTATCAGAGCCTAGCTAGAGAATTAGACGGATAAGTGTAGGATTACGAAACTGAAACAACTCCGAAACACCCAATGAAAAACCCTAGTTTCTGTCGAAATTTTTCTGGAGTCAAAAAATTATTTTAATGGTTGCTGAATGTTGTATTTGATGCAATATGAACATATCACAAAAACCACCCCCCTGCTCGGAGAATGGCCGGCGATCAAGGCCCAATTTCCGGCGATGTCGGTTTTTGCAAGGGGTTAGGGTTTGGGTTATGTGGTGTGCTCCAGGTTTTGGGGTTTGGTACTTATGGTGTTGTTTATTTTTGCTAAAATTACATGTGATGTAATTTACTGCATTATAAATTCGGAGTGTTTCGTATTCGCAATTCTGGCTTTGTTTCTGTTTGTTTAGACAGTGTTAAAAAGTTTGAACGGATATCAATAACTCACTTTTCGCCTGTCGGAAAATTTCCAATTGTTAGATTTTTCCTTAGTTAAAGAACATTCAAAGTCGTGCAAGTAACGCGGTGGACCCTCTAGAGGAACGAAAAGCTTAACTCGATTATGTGACCGTCAGAACCGCCTCTAAACCCTAGGGCTTGTGGTAGTTCGGCGTTGCCACATGTGAGGCGTTGGTTTGACCCTTCTACGGCTGGTCCATTGGTACTGTGGCATGTGATGGATGCTTTTAAACTAAGTTCAAGTGTTGAGTAAATAGGGAAATTTTTGGTGTTTGTTGATTCGATCGGAATGTTTAACATCGTCTAACTTTTCTGTAATGTGATACAATATTTGGAATCCACAAGTAGTTATAAGATAACTAATTTGAATGTTATAAATCTAGCAGTTTAGTGTCATTTGATCGGTTGCTACGGGATTTTGATGCGTTCAAAAGTCCGTCGCAATCACGTAGTGTACGCGAATACTCGGTGGGTAATTTTAATAGATAGCCATGCCCCATAGCCACGACTAAGTGACTGTAGGAGAACCCCGTCGCCAAAAGCATCCGTTCGGGTGCTTGCGGCAACGGTGTTCCGCCTTAGTGCACTTCGTCAACGGCATCGGGGGTGCGGCTGTCCACTAAAGTTTCCGACGAGCATTCGATCAGGATGTCGGGAATCTTGTTGAATTGCCCGACTAGATATTGAAAAGTGTTTTCGAGATCGAGACTAAAATGCGGGGTTTATAAATGTTAGGCATGCGATGTCTAAGGAATTCATTTGGTTAGGCATATGATGTCTAAGGAGGTTGCGGATTCCAACTGTTGTAGTTTTACACTTTCTTTTCTGTGACCGTAAGTGTAATATGTGGTGTATCGCCGGTTTCGTTGCTATACATCAACGACAATTGGGATACGCATATTTACTTACGTTGATGACATGTGATGTTATGTATTGCTGTGATATGTTATATTGGATCGTCGTGTTTTGAATAGCCGGGGGTTTTATGTGAGATGAGAGTTTTTTCATTTTCATTCACGTAAAATTCATTGTATATAATATTCATTTATTGGGCACTTCCGAGTAGAGGATGATGTCACCGTTGTATATTATTTACTTTTCCGCATTAGGATAGACCCAAGACGGGGAGCACAAGTAGCCGGGTTCTAGGGACCAGTGGGAGACCATCTCGAGGAGTTGAGACCGGGTGTCCTAACTTTAGAATTGGTAGGGTTTCTTGCTTCTCTCGTAGGGGTCTAGGGGTGTGGGATTAGCAATTCATCATGACACTAGAATCCGTGTTTTATACAGGGTCGCAATAAAACACGGACCTCCTAATATATCCAATATTTCATATGTTTCTTCTGCTGTGATATCTGTGATTTGATCATTTGATATGTTGAGATAGATACTGGATATAGTATATGTGATATATTATATAGACGTTGCTTATGTTTTACACCCGCGCTAGCACTGCCCCGCTCTGCTGTTAGTTACCTAACCTAACGGTGCACGAGAGAACATCGAGGCGAATGCGGATGGCATAAGCGTACATTGTATTTATCTGTGATTGTTAGTGCATGTTGCATGCTCTCACAACTCTTGTAAGGCAGCGGAAGTGGTAAACGAAATTTTCTTTGCATATAACACGCACTTTCCATTAGATCTTGTCTAAACCACAACTAGAAAACCCTAACTAGAGATCTTATCTACTATGTTAGGGGTTATACCTTGATGATCCAGTCCTTCGGGTCTTCTTTGATGATCTCCTTGGCTCCTTTGATGTTGTCGGTGTGCATGATATCCGGCCACCCCAAGACCTAGATGATCCACGTGAGAATTGTCATGCAACCTAAAACCCTTCTCAAGAGCTAAACCTAGAGATCAAGTTTGCTAAAAATGGTCAGTAGGATGATGTACAGATTAGTGTATTGGATTATCTTTGATCCTTGGCTTTTGATTCACATCTCATGTAAGTGTTAAAGCAAGGAAGAAGAAGGAGGAGAGAAGAAGGAGAGAGAAAGAATTTTGCATAATGAGAAAATTCAAGCATGAGAAAATGATATATTCAAATGGAAATTATTGAAGCATGGATTATAAAATAACCCATTCTCACAACCATGCTTGGACTTCCTAATTTCCACCTCATTTATATATTTTCATAAAATAAATAATGTATTATGAGGTGGCATCTTCTAGAAGGTATTCTTGTAACAATTATAAGAATACCCCTCCTCCATATACCGTATCCCGTATCCCGTATACCCGTATCCGAATTCCGAAAAATACGAATACCAATAATCCAATAATATAATACCGGTATCCGGCTTAAACCAAAGCTTACCAGTATTATCGTTCTGATTATTATTCCTGTAATAATTACACGAACATATTCGAAACCCTGCCGCAACACCTTACGGCTGCCGTAACAACTTACGGCCTCTACAACTTTCGCCTGAACGTGGGAACCCTCTGTGTGGGACTCTAAAGACTCGACAGTACGCTGGCAGTGGGTTTAACTACAAGAATGTCAGCGGCACTAGCTGTGCGTAACAGCTACCCAGGTACATGACGAAAAGGTGGCCGACGAGCGAACTCATCACAACCCTAATGAACCGGCAAGCAACACTTACCGTACAGTCCGGTCTCTTCGTCTGATACGTCGCATATGAAGTCTAGGGGTGGTAAATGTCAGACCCCAGTAACTTTATAAGTCATGCTGATTTACGGCTCATAACAGTTCGAGGAACTACTGATAACACTTATCAGTAAACCTCGAGAACCCTGGCCAGGGATTTAGGTGTTATAGCCGATCAAACATAGCGCGGCATCAACTCCCAATACCGGGAGAGACGAAACCCCTTCTATCGCTCACTGTCTCCATATGATTCGGGACTGTACCCAAAGTCCACCTGATTGCACGCCTCAATAGAGCCGTCTTAGGATGGAAATCAAAGTATAGTAGGAACCACACAAGCTTCTATGACGATCTCGGGTCTACAGACTAACCTGTACAAGTGCCGCCAGAGAACTGCTATCGGACAATTGGTATATATACCATCTAGGAGTTCTCGGTGAGTCCTGTTCGGTGTACCCATTCTCCAATAAGCACCTGTGTACAATCTTTGATGTCAAACACCAATGGTTGTGGAATCAAGCATCGCCCCACAAGGTCAGGAAACGTACACATTAGTCTAACTTGGTAATACCGATGCCCTGTCTCGATATACCCTCGACTAGGAACTATTAAAGGATATGCTTATAGACTATCCAGGCCCCACTAGTATGATCTCATCATAATCCTGGTAGTCAAGCATAATCCTATGGGCTTCATAAACATGCATATAAAGATATGAAATATAACACAAGATGGAGATAAACCAGATAGCATACTATTATTTCGATCAAAGATTGTTTCTTCACATATACATGCCTAGCATCCTATACAATACAGGCCTCTAGGGCATACATAACTAACAATCTCCCACTTGCACTAAGGCCTGTAGTTGATACAATAAGTACGCACTGTCTGCACTAGAACCAGTTGCCGGCGTACCGCATGCCCAATAGCTCGAACAGTTTCTCAAACTGGACTTGAGGGATGGCCTTGGTGAATGGATCTGCTGTGTTGTCTTTCGTGTCTACTCTCTGTACCTCGATATCCTGGCAATCCACTATCTCCCTGATGAGGTGATACCGCTTCAAGATATGTCTGGATTTCTGATGGGACCTCGGTTCCTTTGCCAAAACCATGGCTCCATTGTTATCGTAATACAGAGGTATTGGATTAGCAATGGATGGAACCGCCTGAAGTTCAGAAATGAACTTCCTCATCCAGACTGCCTCTTCTGTGGCATCATTAGCAGCAATATACTCAGCTTCCATCGTGGAGTCAGCGACGGTATCTTGCTTGGAACTTTTCCAACATGCCGCCCTTCTATTTAGGGTAAATACAAACCCTGAGATGGACTTACTATCATCCTTGTCGCTCTGGAAGCTGGAGTCGGTAAATCCCTCCATCTGGAGATCTCCATTACCATACACCAAGAACATTTCTTTAGTTCTTCTCAAGTACTTCAGATTGTTCTTCACAGCAGTCCAGTGTTTCTCCCCTGGGTTAAATTGATACCTACTTACTGTACTCAGTGCATAAGCTAAATCTGGGCGAGTACATAACATCGCATACATTATAGATCCTACTGCCGAAGCTTAGGGTATAATGCTCATGCGAGCCCTTTCTTCATCAGTCTTTGGAGACATCTCTTTGGAGAGGGTGATCCCGTGACAAGCGGGTAAATTACCCCTCTTGGAATCTTCCATACTAAACCTCTTTAGTATGGTGTCAATGTATCTCGATTGGGACAATACCAATAATTTCTTAGATCTATCTCTATAGATCTTAATCCCCAGAATTTACGAGGCATCGCCCAGGTCTTTCATGGAGAACTTCTACGATAAGAATAGTTTGACCGATTGTAGTATAGAAATATCAATTTCTATCAAGAGAATGTCGTCCACGTACAATACGAGGAATGTAACAGTACTCTCTACAATCCTTTTATAAATACATGGTTCATCCACATTTTTGATAAAACCAAACTCTTTTATTGTATCATCAAAGCAAATGTTCCAACTCCGTGATGCCTGCTTTAATCCATAGATGAATTTAAGCAGCCTGCATGGTTTTCCGCTGCTCCTACTATCAATGAAGCCTTCTGGCTGATCCATAAAAACACATTCTTTTAAATCACCATTTAGGAATACCGTTTTAACATCCATTTGCCAGATCTCATAATCATAGTGAGCAGCTATAGCAAGTAGGATCCGAATGGATTTGAGCATCGCGACTGGTGAAAAGGTTTCATCATAGTCCAGTCCTGGTCTTTGACGAAATCCTTTTGCTACCAGCCTAGCTTTATAGGTCTCCACCTGACCATCCACACCGATCTTTCTTTTAAAGATCCATTTGCACCCTATGGGTTTTACTCCAGAAGGTGCAACCTCCAAAGTCCATACTTTGTTGGTGTGCATGGATTCCATTTCGGATCTCACAGCATCCAGCCACTTCACTGAGTCACTACTCGTGATAGCTTGCTGAAAACTAGTAGGGTCATCATCATCCATGATGCAATCTTCCCTATCACCATCAATTAGAAAACCGTAGTATCTATCAGGTGGGCGAGAAGTCCTACTAGATCTACGGAGTGGCTGAGATTCGTCAGGTTCTATTGAAACCTCAGGTTCAACCAAATCATCGGTAATTGTTTGTGTATCTGGAATTTATTCCAGTTTTACCGCATTGCCAACAGTATTATTTGTAAAAAATTCATTTTCTAAAAATGTGGCATACTGAGAAACAAATACCCTTTGTTCCTCTTTGTGGTAGAAAAAATATCCATACGAGTGTTTTGGATATCCCACAAATCTACACAAAACCGATCGTGGCTCAAGTTTGTCCGGATTCTGCTTTTTCACATAAGCCAGACAACCCCATATCTTAATTCTTTTAAGAGATGGTCTCTTTCCATACCATATCTCATATGGAGTGGTAGACACGGTTTTGGTCAGAACCCTGTTCAATAGATAAATCGCAGTCTCCAATACGTGCCCCCAGAATGATATTGGTAACTCAGCATCACTCATCATAGATCGTACCATATTTAATAGGGTACGATTCCTCCTTTCCGATATACCGTTGTGCTGTGGTGTGTACGGAGGAGTGAGCTAAAAGAGAATCCCATTCTCTTTTAGGAAATCTAGAAACTCTGAGCTCAGATACTCTCCTCCTCGATCTGATCAAAGTTTCTTGATACTCAAGCCTGTTTGTTTTTATACATCAGATTTACACTCCTTGAATTTTTCGAAGGCTTCGGACTTATGTTTCAACAAGAACACGTGCCCGAATCTCGATAAATCTTCAGTGAAGGTTATGAAGTACGAAAAACCACCTCTTGCATGTGTAGACATTGGTCCACATACATCACTATGTATGAGGCCTAAGAGTTCAGTAGCTCTCTCTCCGTGTCCAGTAAACGGAGTTTTGGTCATTTACCCTTGATACAAGACTGGCAAGTCGCATAAGATTTATATTCAAACGGGTTCAAATATCCATCTTTATGTAGCTTGGTTAGTCTTGTTTCGTTAATATGACCAAGTCTACAATGCCAAATGAATGCTTCATTTATGTCTGCAACCTTTCTTTTGTTTGTGTGTTGTACGTTAAAAACTGTATGTTGGTTTAGGATGTATATTCCGTTATTTAATATACCAGACCTAATCAACTCTTGATGTAGGTTAAAGTTCATAACATTAGATTGCAATACAAAATTATATCTTGTATTGTCCAACACCGATACAGATATAATATTACATAACATAGAGGGTACAAAATAACACGGGTACAAAACCAATATACAACCCGACGGCAAACCAAGGTGATACTCTCCCACTGCTGTAGCATGTACTGAGGAACCATTCCCAACTCAGAGAGTGTGATCACCTTTCTACAAAAACTTGCTATTTCTAAACCCCTGCATATAATTGCAGATATGAGATCCTGACCCAGTATCTAATACCCAGGAAGCAGAGTTAATTGAAAAACAGTTTTCTATTACAAACACACCTGAAGTAGAAGCTTCACCCTGCTGCTTCTTCTTGAGGTTGGCCAAATATCCAATGCAGTTTCTCTTCCAGTGCCCAGTCTGGTGGCAGTGGAAACATTCCCCTCATCCTGTCGCAGCAGCCCCTTTCTTGTCCTTTCCTGGTGCCTTTTTCACTCCGCCTCTCTGCTTGATGGGATTCTTCTTCTGCTTTCCCTTTCCCTTGAATTTGGCTTTTGGGACGGAGGAAGAAGATGGCCCAACATTAAGAGCGGGAGTTTTCGGTACCTTTAGTGTGCTCTCTGCACTCCTCAACATATTGAGGAGTTCAGGCAAAGACTTCTCCATGTTGTGCATGTTGAAGTTTACATTGAATTAAGCAAAGGCAGGGGAAAGGGACTGTAGAACAATATCAATATACTGCTCGTTCTCCATTGTCCAACCCAGGTCCTCAAGTTCTTCGATAAATCCAATCATCTTCAATACATGGTCACTTACAGGCGTGCCAGCAGCCATTCGCATCTGAAACAATTTTCGAGATGCCTCGTATCGGAGAGTACGAGATTGCTCTCCATACAACTCTTTTGTCTGGAGAAAAATGGATTGAACATCCATCTTCTCGTGCTCCTTCTGATGTTCATTGTTCATAGAAGCAAGTGCGAGGCACTTGGCTGTGGCGCAGTCTATATCCCATGTCTTGCGGATTTCTTTATCCGCAACTGAAGAATCAGGGCCTGGGATAGGAGGGGCTGGAGTAGTCAGGACATATCCGACCTTATCATAGGTCAGGGCAATATTCACGTTCCTTAACCAATCTTTGTAATTCGGTCCCGTGAATTTATTTTTGTCTAATAAAAGCTTAAGTTTCGTCATAGGTATCTGCCATTAGCAAAGAAAAAGAAGACGCTCAACGATTGCTCTTGCATAATTAGATAGGTTATTAATCTTATCTAACTGATATCTCCCACTGCTTTTTATCAAATTTTCCTTCAAACCTTTAAATGGAAAACTAGCAAGGATTAATTGCAATCTACAAGTTCGCTAACCGGTCGTCCAGGCCAGTGTCAGTACTCCGAGGGAGGTTCCTTGTGCTTTCGCACGGACCTAATTAAAGTAAACCTCGTTTTCCTAGAGGCGTAACCCCGTTGACACCTTTCTAGACACCTACTGGATTAGCTAATTATAAAGTGCAAAAATCTCCTGGGAGTAACCATTACTCACAGTGGGATCGGGATCCAACTATCATATAGAAGTTATGCAATCTCATTGCAAATTTCAACTCTTGAAATTCCCGATATGATTTTTGCCCCTGGTGTCTTATGACCTTAACTATGGTCAACAAATCATAAGCACTAGTCAAGTTCTACCCGCCATTTCCGAATTGATTTAGACCCACCCGCAAGACCCTTAACTATGGTCAATAAAGTCATGCGAATGTCCTAATCGATCGTATCAAATGCTTTATAGGAAGACATCACTTAGCTACCGTACACCACTCCTTAACTATAGTCAACAAACGTGGCACGAATACTAAGTACTCTGCTTCCTAAAATGGCGGAGGGCAACGAATGGTTTTTATGAAAACCCTTAACGTTTTGAACTTGATATTGTTGTAGAATCGAGTGAGAAGGAGTGGTTTAGGCTCCAGTTTTAAAAAATCGAATGGTTTTATAGCATCTTTCTAATTTTGCTAAAGAGGTCACTCCCGGTGAAGGGATCTCGGCTCTTTCCTTATCAAATAAGGTGCTGGATATGTAAATACCACGATGCAAAGCAAAAGTTAGATCAACTATAAAATCAAGTCGAGTGCTTTGTAAAATTTGCCAGTTTCGCTAAAGGGGTCACTCCCGGTGAAGGGATCTCGGACCTTTCCTCATCGAATGAGGTGCAGGATATTCAAGAATACCACTATGCAAAGCAAAATCTAGATGTTTCCCCCAATCAGAGCAAAGCTCTGTTTGAATTTCAAATTCAAAAGGTGAAGCAACGCTTCAGATCTCTTGCGCTGCGCGCAGCGCGGCACGTGTCAAAAGCAGACACGCCAGCGCAAGGAGCACTGCGCCCAAGACAGCACACCCCCAATCAGAGCAAGGCTCTGTTTTAAAAATTCAAATTTTAAAGGAAGCAACGCTTCAGATAACTTGCGCTCTGCGCTGTGCGCCACGTGTCAAACAGTGGTGCGCTAGCGCAGTTGCGCTGCGCTCTGCGCTGCGCGACACGTGTCAAGCGCAGGTGCGCTTGCGCCAACTGCGCCAGCACTAAAACTTAAATAATAAATTATTTAATTAATCAGAATTAAAATTCTAGAAAGATCTCTCCAATCTTATTAAAACAAGAAGATTGTTTTCTGTAAAACAGAGGCCTTATGATCAAAGATCCAACGGTGGGGAAATATCCCCAGATCAATCAGAGAAAGATCTCTGTAAATAACTCAACAAACCAATTGGCCCAATATAAAGGCCCCTAGACTCCAAGTCTCATATGGAGAGTCATACAGAAAAGAGAAAACTCTCTGAAAAATTTGAAAAACATGCCTTTGAAGAAAGAAGATCATCTTCCTCATCTTTGAAGGTAAAGAACTTGATTCTTGAAGAATAGATATGAAAACACCTCACAAAAAAAGAATTTCTTCTAAAAAGATCAAAGGCCTAAGAACAAGATCAAGATCTTCAATAAAAAAAAAGATCAAGAAGATCTTAAAGATTAAAAAAGAAGTAATTTACTTCATTCCTAGATCATTTGATCTATATAAAGGCATTGCCTTTTGATGAGAATCAGAACCATTGGTTCTTGAATCCTGAGGTAAAACCTCTTTAGAACAAGAGAAACTTGTACAGTTCCCTGCACTTTTGAATTACACCCTTGCGCTCCTTGGATTGGCGCACTGCGCCAGAATGCGCTACGTGTCAACCACAGAATGATCTGCGCTTTGCGCTCCTAAAAACAGAGCGCTACACTCTTGGAATGGCGCACTGCACCAGAGCGTGCCACGTGTCAGCAGCGCAGCGCACTGGCGCAGCGCACTGCGCTAACAGACTTGCGCTCAGCAGAGCGTGGCACGTGTCACCTCCACATGCGCTAGCGCCTTGCGCTCTTTAATTGGCGCAAAGCGCCTGACAGGCCACCTGGCGCATTATCAGACCCCTAAAATGCTATGCATTATTTAAAAGGGGCAGAGCCCAAATAAAGGCCTAACAGGCCAAATATAAATGCTATACATTTAACTACAGAGCCCAATACTATGCGTTATAAAAGGGCCAAGCCCAAATAAAAGCTCAACAGCTAGAACAATAAAATGTTCAACCGAGCCCATATGCTCACAAACTATCAAACAGACTTTAGTCCCAAATTGGACTATAGATCTCCCAACCAACATTGGTTCAAGGGTACATCTCTGAACTCCTCTGATATTTGTCGTTGTAATCCTTCAACGTCTTCAGAGAGGTGATGGGTCCCGACAGCCATATATCCCACGGACTTTGATGGACCACCATGTCTCTAAACTGGCAATCGGCCGAAATGTCCGTAAACTAAACAATAGAGTCTAAATGCTCTTTTGTTGGATCTAAATGATCCTGTTAAGTTGATCTTAGTCTGGAAATTCGATTAACGTATTCTTAACAAACGTTTAAGTTGATCTTAGCCTCAAATAAGGCTAACGTATCCTTAAACCAAAACCCTAAACCCAAATCTAAGAAAATACGGATTTGGACTAACCCACGTCCTACGGGCGACCACATAAATTAGTCTCCATATACAATCCACGAGCAACCACAAACAAAACAAACACCCACGACACGAAGTGACCATCTGGAGAAGGAGAAAGTTGTTACCGCGATGCGGTAGCGTAATTAACTTCAGGGGCTTGCGCCTGCAGGGAAGAGCGTCCCCACAATCCAAAACTCCTCTAACGAGGGAGAATCTGACGAAGTCTGCAACATCGGCCACATCCGTTTAAACCTTCGATACATGTTGCCATAAATCAACTTGGCATGTTCAGAGAGGTGGACGGATAGCACCAATTTGCATCTGCCCCGAATTTCAGGCAAGACGTCCAGTCTTGCGCCGTCTTTCGGAGGGGAACACTAGAGTTACCCATTTAAAAAAAGTTTGATTCTACAACATCTTTAGGTTTCTTTTTCTTGACATTAATCACATTAATGCTGTCCCATCATTTACGTTTCCTAAACATCTCAGAAAAGAAACGAAAATAGAACGTGCGCTTATGCCATCTGTAATACCCAGCCCTTTTATACCAAAACCTATATTTTGTTACTTTATAATTATATTTATTTTATTTATAATTTTATTCATCTTATTTATAAAATTATTTATCCTAAAACCAAAGAAAATATACAATAAATGCCTACCCATGATTTTTCCTCCGGCCCACCCATTCTTTTTCCTACAATTTAAATCAACTTTCTTACTAAACCCACGGCCCGGGCCCATCCTCTTTCTCAATTATTTTCTAATATTTCCACGAGCCCATCTATTTTCCCATTCCATTTATTTTCAGCCCGGCGCGCTTCTATTTTCCCCCCTATTCAATTTCCTTTTCTTTTATCTTAATTGGGCCGGCCCACTCTCCTCCCCAGCACCATCCCGCTTCAGCCTTCGAACCCGCACCCGCGCCACGAACCCGACCCGCCTCCTACAGTGCTTTCTTCCCAACGGCTACCCCCACTTTTCCCGCTCCCTGCTCCTCCGCGATCCGCCTCCTCCGCCCGCGCTCGCGCCCACGTCGCAGCACCGTTACACCGCGACGTGCGCGTTTTCCCCACGACTCGCTCCCCAACGCTTCGCACTTCCACCCCCTCTCGACACCCTCGAGCAGCCATCGCTCTCCTCTCGTTCTCCCATTCTTCCTCGAACTGAGCCCCCTCGCCTGCATACCCGCATTGCCTCCACCCTCATCCCCAACCTCATCGCACCCTCAACTCGACAACTCCTCCCCTACCAACACGACTCCTCCTACAACTCCGCTCGTCGTCCCTGCCAAGCACCCCTGTAAACCAACCCATTGCCACCTCCACCGCCGGCGTTCATCCAACCACATCGCTCGCCCCGACGGCGACGACCATGACCTCTCTTCCTCTCTCCATCCTCCTCCCTCGCTCACCGCAGCCGACCACCCTCGCTCACATCGCCGCCGGCACCTCCACAGAGCCCCCTGCATCCGAGCTCGAACACCCCTGCCCGGCGCCGGTGAGCTCCGCGTCTCATCGTCGACGTACCTACATCTCGTCGACCGCCTCATCATCATCATCATCATCATCATCATCATCAGTTCTCTCTCTCTCTCTCCTCCTCACTGTCTCTCTCTCCCCCTGCACTCTTCCCTCTTTTGTTTCTCTCTCAAATCTCTCTCTCTCTCTCTCACAGTATAACTCTCTCTCACTCTCCTCACATCCCTCCCTCTATCTCTCTCTCTGCTTGCTTTCCCTTTTATCTCTCTCTCTTTCACTCTCTCCCTCTAACTCTCTTTCTCTCTCTCTAACTCTGTCTCTCTCTCTCTCCCACTACAACTCTCTCCGTATCCCTCTCACTCCCTCTCCTCCATTAACTGCCAAGCACAATCGAGCATTCACGCTGCAACAGCAAGTCTGCGACTCAAACCCAAGCCGAGTCGAGCCCCGACATTCCGTCGAGCACCTACAGAGATCGTCGTTGTCGCTGCCGTGCATCACCATAACGTTTCCAGGCAAGTATTTTACTTGCTTACATGCTATTTACTTAAGTTACAGTCGTTAATTACATAGGTATAAAAGTTACAAGTCTAAACCAATTATGTGCCATACCTGTTCGACGCGTGTTCTCAAAGAAAATACTCTCCTAATTTGGCGGAACTAAATGGTAACGTTTGGCCCGTATGGTTGTGAACCTAGTGCAGGAATCTCGTTGGATAATTTGATCGTTAATGACCAAAATAACTACCCTCAAGTCTAACCGTAAAACTGGAACTTTCTTGCACCTGAAAATCGTTAAATTCGCCATAAATTATATACATACTAGAATGGTGCGTTCGAGAGCTCAAAACGAATCCGACTCGACGAACTTTAACCCAATACTGTTTTTCTGGTATTCCTGTACTTAAATTGTGATGATATTTGGATCGGAATGCGACTCTGGACTGCAGTCCAGAGCGACTCCAATTGTTGGTTGCTGTTCCGTAATGGGTACCACTTGGTTTCCTTAACTCGTAGGTTGCGGAACTCCACTGTTTATTGTAGGTGAACCTGTTAGCTAGACAACACAAGTGGTTTCTTTCTGTTTCGTTATCATTTGTTATTTGATCTGCAATTTAAAAGATCGGGACGCATAACAGTCCCAACAGATTCAGAACTGACATATTAGAGTTAAATAGAGTATATCTCCTGACGTACAAACTCGATTGAAGATCCTTCTATTGCGTTGAAAACCTTACTAAAAACCCTAGATTTAATCTAACTGTAGCGTCGCTAAAATCTGATCCCAATTGGGATTAAAATGCGTTGCGAAATGGATTTCTGATTCTGAAACCGGATTTCCAACCGCGAGCGCTTAAAATGAAATGGTTATAATTAATTATCCTGGAAACCGATTAGCTTGAAACTAAATTCGATGGATAGATAACTGAACATACTAGTTTTTACATGTTTATCGTTTTGCTAAACTATTCACGTACGTTTCATGATAAATCGTGCAAGTGATAGAATACTATTTTTATGACACCTTAATCATGCTTCATATACTGTTTATGTATCATATCATATCCCTATCATCGCAGTGATTACCTAGTGATATCGTGCATTTACCCAGTATTAGATTTTAGTGGTGATTGTGGCAAGTACGTCAGTGTTCGTGTATCCGTGAATAAGTGAAAGTAATACGTACTTGTGCACAATCAGCGACCCTATTATTCTATTGCATTGTCGACGTCTGTGGGGTGCATGTACGTGTGACTATAAGTGGTATGGGACACTTATGGAAGCGCTTGCATGGGTGTCACAGATAAGGCACCACACACTGCCATTTATCTTAGGTATTAGTCGGGACGTGCTTGATAGAGGTCCTGCCTCCAGTTCTCGCGCAGACTTGTCACGGATCGATTAGTATTTAGGGTTATGGTTAGCGTTTGATGTAGACCACGGGGTGTGGGGTAGTTTAAGTGTGAGTTCAACAGAATCTTGGGAGTCCCATGCCGGCTTATATATTTAGGGAGATATATGGAGATTTACAGGGTATGTGATATTCACCGTGATATACATGTTACATGTTGGGCCCGTGGTTCCTTGCCCTTGGGTTCTACCCTTGGGTGGAGGACACTCGCGAGTGGTTGATTCTCACACTTGGACTAACGATAGGCTTAGTGACCTGTACAGTGAGACTTAGAGACTGATAGGGATACGGGCATTTATATACCTCATATACTGTGTTGACATACGTGACATATCGTTCTACTGCTTTACTGCTCCGCTGCATTGATTACTGCACATTCATATTCATGCTGTCATTGATTTACTGTTTCATATAGCTGTTACCACTATTAGAATTGGCACATGATTTTATATATATATTATATTGCTATTGTGTCGCTCTGACGACCTGAGTATGCATACTCAGTGTGTGGAGAAGATTTAGCCTGGACAAGAAATAGACGTGTATCACAGGCTTCTTGACTTGCCATTCCGAGTTACATTCGTTTGTTTCCCATCAGGTCAGTTTATATTATTGTTTCTTTCAGTTACTGCATTTCTCATTACCTGCGCATCATTTACTGTTTACCATGAAAAACTAGAAGCCGAAGTGTGACTACGGCAGGACATTTCCTTGACCGTAGGAGCATGGCTGGCCTTGTCTACCCCTCGTGTTCCATATTATGGGAAGCGGGGCGTGACATGGTTTAGTTGGTATCAGAGCCAGGTTTTGCTTCGATTGGGATTGCAGTTTTCCGTGTAAAGTTTGGCAATCTAAGACATCCCTCGGTCTAGGTTGTAAACTTGTCATTCTTGATCCATATTCACATCGTGTGTTCAGCTATCCATTCGCTATGGTTTCCGGTGACTTGGCAAGATTACGTGGTTACAATTGCACTACCCCATTCTGTTTAGGTGACTTAAAGTCATACAGTTGATTCTCCACTTGTAATAAATTCATCACCTCTGATATTCTTGAATCTTTGTCCTATCCATATCATATTTTGATTCATTTAGCGTGTGACTTATATCATTCTCGAAATTGTTGTTTCAGGATCATGTCTTCCAACAACTCTTCATCTATCTCCACTCCCCAGAATCAGACTGGTGAGATCCTTAGCGTACTGCAAGGTTTAAAGGAAGTCCAGGAGCGAACAAACGACTTATTAGCTGAAGGGCTGAGAAGACAGGTGAGTCAGACCCCAGCGGGAGTCTCCTATCATAAAGGGATTTCCGTTAGACGAGAAAAGGAGAAGAAGATGAAGCGTCAATTTGTTTCCCCGCGACAGAAGCAGCAGAAGACCCCATGCTGTGGATACTGTAAGAGGGCAGGACATCTTCAGAGGGATTGTCGCCGCGCCCAAGGGAAATGTTTGATATGCGGGTCCAACAAACATCTCATCAACGGTTGCCCAGAAAGGAAAGAACTACAAGAAGGAAACTCGTCCACACTCCCCAGTTCTGCCAAATGAGGATTATCGCGTAGTTCGAACTTCGACGATAAGGCGGATCTAACGCAGGATTCAACTCACGCGACGAGAATGCAACGTTATAGCAGTCGAAGAATGTTTTTTTTTTCATGTTATCTACTTTCAGTAATAATATTGTCATCTTTTTATGAATATTTCTTTCCGTTTGAAATCTTGTATCCGCTGAACTTTTGATTAAATGCAATGAAAATTTGAATCGTAATATATGTATCATTCTCTTGCTTTCTATTTATCTAATTCTATTCATTATCACAGCATTTTAATCCTGATCTTTCAGTTCCTGCAACCGCATATTTTCCTATAGTTCGTACCCTGAGCTTTTTCCTTGATGTATTCCACTGTCTAATCATGACTTTTCTTTTCAGACCATGGCCCACCCTGGAGCAGCGCCGCACCTGGATGAGGATGCACAATCTTGCATTTCCTTAGACCACACGCTGTTGAGTTCTGACGATGAGATCAACGGTCCCAAGGTCAACTTCGAAAACAACGATTCAGAGGACGAAGGGGTAGCCGCCCCAGAGTTTAACATGATAGCTGATTCCGACGAAGAAGAAGGAGATCCTGAAGAGAACCCTATAGAGGAAGAAGACCCGATAGAAGGAAATCCAGTTGAGGAAAATCCCGTGGAAGAAAATCCAGAAGAAGAGAATCACATAGAATCAGATCTCGATGAAGAAGCTCCGTCCGAGGAAGAAGGACCAGAAGATCAAGACCCTGCCGTGGAAGAACTTCCAATGGCGATGCCGCGAGGCGATATGGAAATGGACGCCCCTACCTGAGTGCGCGAGCCTACCGTAACCTACTGAATCTCCACAACCGTGACTGACGCGATTTCTTCTGATGTTGTCTTTCTGGCCAAATAAAATGTGTATAGTTTAGGGCCACTTTTCGCCTTTGGGAATACCTTGTTTCAAATTTTCTTGAACGAAATAAATCTTCTGAATTCGTAAACCTTTTGATTATTGGTTCGCTTGATACCTGTTTATTTCCCATATCCATTTATTTTCTGCTGAGATTCCTGACTGTCCACCCCTACTCATTGTATAGTTTTCACCCTCGATTCGACTAGAAAGTACCACACCCGATCTTTTGAGTTTCACCCTCCATCCTTTGTCTGCATCTCGTTTGAGATCCTTTTGGGAGGAGAAGATTTTAGAGAAATTTCCGAGTTCGTTAACCTTTCAAATCTTTGATTCATAGGATATACCGACCGTCGTCCTCCCCGTATCTTTCTCCTAGTAGTCTTTTGTTGCTCGCCCTTACTTCTTGTGCTGACCCGATCCCGATCTCTTTGACCTTCAGCCTAAAGCAGCCACACTCCGACCATTGAATGATCCACACTTCCTTGTAATCTTTACCTTAGCTAGCCCTATACATTTTATGTGTTTTCCTATTACCCTATGTATATTTAGGGACTTTATCATTCGAAAATTTGGTTTTCATTATTTTATATTTATCGAGGAGTGTGTTTTATCGACTACTTCCGTTTTACGCATTTCATGTACTCCACTCCTTCCCATTATTTTTTCAGTAGCGCAACCTTACATCGTGCATATTTTCGTTACGTGTTTCTTAATTTCATTATGTAGGTTCTCTAAATTATTTTAAAAACTATTTTATCGATACCTTACCCTAAACTGTTTTAACCTACCGACTAATTTTCATTGCTTTATTGTCGTTACTTTAATTTCGGGTATTGTGCCTATGATTACTATTATAAGTGGTTGAGCCTTATACTTATTATTTCTGCTTGCTATCTTGATATACTTAAATGTGCACATATTTGAGTTTCGATTTTATCGAACACACTTTGATTATTATTGTTCGTTACTGTTACCTATATTCTCGTATACTTGTAGTTGCTCTTATAGTGTTCCTGCATTATACTTATTAGATCTATCTTTCGTATAAGGTTCTTACATATATATAAGTACCTTCAAATTTTGTCTAACCATTTAAGTAAATCAGCATGTATTAGTGTTCGATATGATAACTCTTCACTTGTTATATTGTTTCTTTTAAATTTCGAGGACGAAATTTTTGTAAGGGTGGTATGATGTAATACCCAGCCCTTTTATACCAAAACCTATATTTTGTTACTTTATAATTATATTTATTTTATTTATAATTTTATTCATCTTATTTATAAAATTATTTATCCTAAAACCAAAGAAAATATACAATAAATGCCTACCCATGATTTTTCCTCCGGCCCACCCATTCTTTTTCCTACAATTTAAATCAACTTTCTTACTAAACCCCCGGCCCGGCCCCATCCTCTTTCTCAATTATTTTCTAATATTTCCCCGAGCCCATCTATTTTCCCATTCCATTTATTTTCAGCCCGGCCCGCTTCTATTTCCCCCCCATTCAATTTCCTTTTCTTTTATCTTAATTGGGCCGGCCCACTCTCCTCCCCAGCACCATTCCCGCTTCAGCCCTCGAACCCGCACCCGCGCCTCGAACCCGACCCGCCGCCTACAGTGCTTTCTTCCCAACGGCTACCCCCACTTTTCCCTCTCCCTGCTCCCCGCGATCTGCCTCCTCCGCCCGCGCTCGCGCCTACGTCGCAGCACCGTTACACCCGCGACGTGCGCGTTTTCCCCACGACTCGCTCCACAACGGTTCGCACTTCCACCCCCTCTCGACACCCTCGAGCCGCCATCGCTCTCCTCTCGTTCTCCCATTCTTCCTCGAACTGAGCCCCCTCTCCTGCATACCCGCATCGCCTCCACCCTTATCCTCAACCTCATCGCACCCTCAACTCGACAACTCCTCCCCTACCAACACGACTCCTCCTACAACTCCGCTCGTCGTCCCTGCCAAGCACCCTTGCACACCAACCCATTGCCACCTCCACCGCCGGCGTTCATCCCACCACTTCGCTCGCCCCAACGGCGACGACCACGACCTCTCTTCCTCTCTCCATCCTCCTCCTTCGCTCACCGCAGCCGACCATCCTCGCTCACATCGCCTCGGCACCTCCACAGAGCCCCCTGCATCCGAGCTCGAACACCCCTGCCCGGCGCCGACGAGCTCCTCGTCTCATCGTCGATGTACCTATATCTCGTCGACCGCCTCATCATCATCATCATCATCAGTTCTCTCTCTCTCTCTCCTCCTCACTGTCTCTCTCTCTACCTGCACTCTTCCCTCCTTTGTTTCTCTCTCAAATCTCTCTCTCTCTCTCTCTCACAGTATAACTCTCTCTCTCTCTCTCCTCACATCCCTCCCTCTATCTCTCTCTCTGCTTGCTTTCCCTTTTATCTCTCTCCCTCTAACTCTCTCCCTATAACTCTCTTTCTCTCTCTCTAACTCTGTCCCTCTCTCTCTCCCTCTACAACTCTCTCCGTATCCCTCTCACTCCCTCTCCTCCATTAACAGCCCAGCACAATCAAGTATTCACGCAGCAACAGCAAGGCTGCGACGCAAACCCAAGCCGAGTCGAGCCCCGACATTCCGTCGAGCACCTACAGAGATCGTCGTTGTCGCTGCCGTGCATCACCATAATGTTTCCAGGAAAGTATTTTCCTTGCTTACATGCTATTTACTTAAGTTACAGTCGTTAATTACATAGGTATAAAAGTTACAAGTCTAAACCAATTATGTGCCATACCTGTTCGACGCGTGTTCTCAAAGAAAATACTCTCCTAATTTGGCGGAACTAAATGGTAACGTTTGGCCCGTATGGTTGTGAACCTAGTGCAGGAATCTCGTTGGATAATTTGATCGTTAATGACCAAAATAACTACCCTCAAGTCTAACCGTAAAACTGGAACTTTCTTGCACCTGAAAATCGTTAAATTCGCCATAAATTATATACATACTAGAATGGTGCGTTCGAGAGCTCAAATCGAAGCCGACTCGATGAACTTTAACCCAATACTGTTTTTCTGGTATTCCTGTACTTAAATTGTGATGATATTTGGATCAGAATGCGACTCTGGACTGCAGTCCAGAGCGACTCCAATTGTTGGTTGCTGTTCCGTAATGGGTACCACTTGGTTTCCTTAACTCGTAGGTTGCGGAACTCCATTGTTTATTGTAGGTGAACCTGTTATCTAGACAACACAAGTGGTTTCTTTCTGTTTCGTTATCATTTGTTATTTGATCTGCAATTTAAAAGATCGGGACGCATAACAGTCCCAACAGATTCAGAACTGACATATTAGAGTTAAATAGAGTATATCTCTCCTGACGTACAGACGCGATTGAAGATCCGTCTGTTGCGTTGAAAACCTTACTAAAAACCCTAGATTTAATCTAACTTTAGCGTCGCTAAAATCTGATCCCAATTGGGATTAAAATGCGTTGCGAAATGGATTTCTGATTCTGAAACCGGATTTCCAACCGCGAGCGTTTAAAATGAAATGGTTATAATTAATGATCCTGGAAACCGATTGGCTTGAAACTAAATTCGATGGATAGATAACTGAACATACTAGTTTTTACCTGTTTATCGTTTCGCTAAACTATTCACGTACGTTTCATGATAAATCGTGCAAGGGATAGAATACTATTTTTATGACACCTTAATCATGCTTCATATACTGTTTATGTATCATATCATACCCCTATCATCGCGGTGATTACCTAGTGATATCGTGCATTTACCCAGCGTTAGATTTTAGTGGTGATTGTGGCAAGTACGTCAGTGTTCGTGTATCCGTGAATAAGTGAAAGTGATACGTACTTGTGCACAATCAGCGACCCTATTATTCTATTGCATTGTCGACATCTGTGGGGTGCGTGTACGTGTGACTATAAGTGGTATGGGACACTTATGGAAGCGCTTGCACGGGTGTCACAGATAAGGCTCCAGACACTGCCATTTATCTTAGGTATTAGTCGGGACGTGCTTGATGGAGGTCCTGCCTCCAGTTCTCGCGCAGACTTGTCACGGATCGATTAGTATTTAGGGTTATGGTTAGCGTTTGATGTAGACCACGGGGTGTGGGGTAGTTTAAGTATGAGTTCAACAGAATCTCGGGAGTCCCATACCGTCTTATATATTTAGGGAGATATATGGAGATTTACATGGTATGTGATATTCACCGTGATATACATGTTACAAGTTGGGCCCGTGGTCCCTTGCCCTTGGGTTCTACCCTTGGGTGGAGGACACTCGCGAGTGGTTGATTCTCACACTTGGACTGACGATAGGCTTAGTGACCTGTACAGTGAGACTTAGAGACTGATAGGGATACGGGCATTCATATACCTCATATACTTTGTTGTCATACGTGACATATCGTTCTACTGCTTTACTGCTCCGCTGCATTGATTATTGCACATTCATATTCATGCCGTCATTGATTTACTGTTTCATATATCTGTTACCACTGTTAGAATTGGCACATGATTATATATATATATTATATTGCTATTGTGTCGCTCTGACGACCTGAGTATGCATGCTCAGTGTGAGGAGAAGATTTAGCCTGGACCAGAAATAGACGTGCATCACAGACTTCTTGACTTGCCATTCCGAGTTACATTCGTTTGTTTCCCATCAGGTCAGTTTATATTATTGTTTCTTTCAGTTACTGCATTTCTCATTACCTGCGCATCATTTACTGTTTACCATGAAAAACTAGAAGCCGAAGTGTGACTACGGCAGGACATTTCCTTGACCGTAGGAGCATGGCTGGCCTTGTCTACCCCTCGTATTCCGTATTTTGGGAAGCGGGGCGTGACACCATCCGCATTCGCCATGAGGTCCCGTCATGCACCGTTATGTTACTTAACTAATGGCAGAGCAGGGGCTGGACTAGCGCGGGTGCAAAACATAAGCAAAGTTTATTATATATCTCATATATAAATATAGCCATTATAGATCACAGATGAATACATTGGATATACTAGGAATTCCGCATTTCATTCAAGCCTTAATGAAAGACGGGTTCCATGGTTGTGATGAATAGCCAAAACCCCACTTTAGACTCCTACTGGTGTGGCAAACTACCCGCCAAATTCCTTAAGTGGAGCAACCTCCCTCAACAAAGTGAGTAAGCCACTCGGCATTTCGAAAACCCGGTAGTTTGTGCACCCCACCTTGGTTCTATCCTAGGAGCAAAAACAGTAAAAAGAAATTATACAACGGTAGCTACAACCTCATCCCGGATGTGCCCCACAAAATAATATTAGATTGTTTTTTACAAATTACATTGAATGAAAGAAAAGAAAAACGCTCTTCTCACACCCCCCGGCCATTCATCACGACGATCCAACACATTCATATACACATACCATCTCATAATATCATTACAGAAGTGTGCAACCCCGACTAATCGACTTATAGCAATTAGTCGACGTTTCAAACACACATAACAAATAACTGAAAACCTGATTAGCCAAGCACTTTAGAATTTCGATCGACAATTTTAAACCATGACAACACTTGTCATCTTCCAGTGCACAAACTACTTTGTAAAAATTACAGATGTCCCAGAAACACTATTTCCTTAATCTAAGCAAACTGCTGAAAAACGAGTCAACTCGGCCAAGACTCGGCCGCGGATCGGCGGCCAAACACTGAGTTTAGCCGCGGATCCTCGGCATTCCTGTCGAGTTAGAGACTCGTTTTTCTACAGTGTCCTTAGAAAACCCTGCTTGTATTTTTAAGGCCACTGAAATGATTTTTTGAACACTTTAAAAAATTGACAGCAGCATGGGCAGAAAACATGTTTTCGTGAGAAAAAATTGACGATCGAGGTTCTAACTTTTGGCTAACAATCTAATTATACTTTAGTTAGGCTCTGATACTATGTTAGTGCATGTTGCATGCTCCCACAACTCTTGTGAGGCAGTGAAAGTGGTAAACAAAAATTTTCTTTGCATACAACACGCACTTTCCATTAGGTCTTGTCTAAACCACAACTAGAAAACCCAAACTAGAGATCTTATCTACTATGTTAGGGGTTATACCTTGATGATCCGGTCCTTCGGGTCTTCTTTGATGATCTCCTTGGCTCCTTGGATGTTGTCGGTGTGCACGATCTCCGGCAACCCCAAGACTTAGATGATCCACGTTGGAGTTGTCTTGCAAGCTAAAACCCTTCTCAAGAGCTAAACCTAGAGATCAAGTTTGCTAAAAATGGTCACTAGGATGATGTAGAGATTAGTGTATTGGATTATCTTTGTTCCTTGGCTTTTGATTCATAACTCATGTGAGTGTTAAAGTAAGGAAGAAAGAGGAGAGAAGAAGAAAGAGAGAGAAAGAGTTTTGCATAATGAGAAAATGATATATTCGAATGGAAATTATTGAAGCATGGAATATAAAATAACCCATTCTCACAACCATGCTTGGACTTTCTAATTTCCACCTCATTTTTATATTTTCATAAAATAAATAATGTATTATGAGGTGGCATCTTCTAGAAGGTATTCTTGTAACAATTATAAGAATACCCCTCCTCCGTATACCGTATCCCGTATACCGTATACCCGTATCCGAATTCCGAAAAATACGAATACCAATAATCCAATAATATAATACCAGTATCCGGCTTAAACCAAAGCCTACCAGTATTATCGTTCCGATTATTATTCCTGTAACAATTACACGAACATATTCGAAACCTTGCCGCAACACCTTACGGCTGTCGTAACAACTTACGGCCTTTACATTTTTCGCCTGAACGAGGGTACCCTCTGTGTGGGACTCTAAAGACACGACAGTACGCTGGCAGTGGGTTTAACCACAAGCACGTCAGCGGCCTAGCTGTGCGTAACGGATACCCAGGTACATGACGAAAAGGTAGCCGACGAGCGAACTCATCACAACCCCAATGAGCCTGCAAGCAACACTTACCGTACAGTCCGGTCTTTTCGTCTGATACGTCGCATATGAAGTCTAGGGGTGGTAAATGTCAGACCCCAGTAACTTTATAAGTCATGCTGATTTACGGCTCATAACAGTTTGAGGAACTACGGATAACATTTATTAGTAAACCTCGAGAACCCTGGCCAGGGATTGAGGTGTTATAGCCGATCAAACATAGCGCAACATCAACTCTCTATACCGGGAGAGACGAAACCCCTCCTATCGCTCACTGTCTCCATGTGATTCGGGACTGTACCGAAAGTCCACCTGTTTGCACGACTCAATACAGCCATGATAGCGTGGAAATCAAAGTACAGTGAGAACCACATAAGACTCTATGACGATCTCGGGTGTATCGTTATGAAAATCGTTTCGGTGAAATTTCGGAAAATCGGTAATATAAGGGGGCTTTCTGTAAAAATACAAAATACAAATATTTTTATTATAAAATTAAATATACATATTCTAGCTATGTAATTGCTAGTATTTGGTGTTTATTGAGCCTATGGTGAAATTTCAAATTTTTTGAAAATTTTTCCGAAATTAATTATTTTAATATTATTTTAAGCCGTCACTAATACATTTAATTAGGGAAAATTACAAATTAGAATGGGTTGATACAAATTTTATAATTCATGACACACTAAACTGACATGTAAAATATTGTTTTTGAAACGAAATTGTTTGCCCAAACGGTTTAGAAAATATTGAAGAAAAGAGCCTTATTTGGTGAAATTAGTGTAAATGGTTTTGGGGGTATAATATATTTTTTTCCACACCCACACTCACACCCCACATTTTTCCTCCCCTCCTTAGCTGAATTTTCAGCAGCCCCATTTCCCCCATGTCCCTACTTCTTTTGATAAAAGAAAATGAATAGAATAAAGAGATAAGGAATAGATATATGGGTATTGGTTTGACTTCGACGCCCCCCCAACTTTCTCCACCTCCCTCTCTCTCCTCACTCCCCTCAACCTGGCCGAGAATTCCCTTCCCCATTAACAGCAACAGCCCTCCCCAAATCCCCTCCATTTTCCTTCAAAAAAATCAACAAAAATCACACAAAAAGCCCACAAAATCAAAATCTAAATCCTACCCATTTTTACTTGACCATTCTAGTATGGATCTAGAGATCAAGATGGCATTTTGGTAGGCTAGATCTTGAGCTTGATCTCAAACATGGGAGGTATAATCTCATGCTTTTGTTAAATTTGTTGTCTAGTTGCTTTAATCTAAGTTAACTAAGTGCTTAATTAGGTTTTTGATGAGTTTAATTGCATGATTAAAGATTTCAAGTTAGGATTTTGTTGTGGAAATGGGTTGTAATAAATTGTGCATGGTTTAGTGATGTGGATTAACATCTTATGTTTTATAGAAAGCTAATCTAGTTGTTAATTCCAAACCATTAATTATAAAATGCCCTAATTAAGTTATTTTGCTAACTAGGGTTTTTGGAAAATTGTTAAATGCTTTAGATTAGAATATAATTATGGTTTCATGTCATTATAAATATTATATTGAGTGGTTTAATGCCTTTGATTCATGAAAATCCAAGCTAAATTGTTGTTTGTACATTTTTGCTATAAAATTGTTAAAATTTGTGTATATTGTAAACTAGAATTTTGGGGTTAATGAAATTTAATGAGATTAAATTGTGGAAATTGTTTTTATGACTTATTTAAGATATTTAATAAGTATTATGGCCGCTAGATTTGTTTAAACGTCGAGTTTTGTACGAAAACGGGTAATTTTTGCTTGCTAGATTTTCGGAAAATGGCTTTTAAAGTGAATTTGTGGTTTTTGTAAATTTTAACCTATTTTATATTATAATTAGTGTTCGTGAATGCGCGAATGAGTGTGTTTAGGTTTTTCTCGATAGTTTGACGTTTGTACATCGACATCGAGAGTTGGTTTGGCTATTCTTGCATGCGTAGGCGATAGGTTTTGACCTATGCGTGATACGCGTGCCGATTTGATTTTCGTATGCCGTTTCGATTTCGAGTTTGGTTTTAATGCGATACGGTGCGTTATGACATGTTGGTACCCCATATGGACTTCGAGACGACGACAAGCGCGTGGTGACATCGGCGCCCGCTAGCGAGGACCAGGTGAGTAGATTTATATCTACGGGGAGAAGTCGGGTGGAAGGCGTATAGCACCCCCGCAGTTCGTGGTGATGTATACGAATACGTATAGACACATACATTTTGATTATTTATTGTTGAGTTTAAAGACGATAAAGATAGATTTTAGGTGTGATTGGATAGGTTTAATGTTGCGAAACCCTAGGGTGGTGGTTGCACCACACATACACACACACACCCATACTTGCATACATTCTTCTTTCATTTGTGCTTATACGGGAATATGTATTTATGTGTTCACATGGGTATGGGACTATGTGTTCATATACTGGATTTGAGGATAGTGTTTGGGATTTGGGGTGAGTCGATGAGATTGATTGGAGACCGTGAGATCGGTGATACAGCAGGATTCGTATTTGAGATACGTCCTGATGTTATAGCGGATCTTGGGATGACGATACATATGAATAGTGTGTTAGTGTATATGCCCTAGAGGCCATTACTGTATCATACTAGTTTGTATATTACTTAATGGAAGCTTGGGATATTCACAGTTGTATATACAATCTTGCTCGAAATGGTAGTATGCTACTTGGTTTGTCTCTGCTTTAATATGTGCATGTGTTTCTTTTAGCATATTGCTGGTATACATATTAGTAGAGCCCTTAGGATCTTTGCTTGATTACCAGCGTTGTGATGGCGCTCGCACTCGTGGGAGCTGGGTAATCTATAAGCACATCCTTATACAGGTCCCTGGTCGTTGGACTATCGAGACAGGGCATCGATACTCCGGAGTAGACTAGCGTATGCGCTTCTCATCCCAGTGTGGGAGACGGTCTGTCCCACAGCCGTTAGTACGTCGTACTTGGGATAGTATGCGGGTGCTCGTTAGGTTACGAGTACACTGGACAGGACTCGTCAGGAACTGTTGGTTGGTAATATACCTATCGTCAGTTATCAGTTCCCAGGTGACATGAGTACAGCTTAGTCCGCTGACTTGACACTGTCACTTCGCCTCGAGTGTGTTCCCACTGCACTTTGATTACTACCCTACCACGGCTCAAAGGAGTCGTGCAAACAGGTAGTTTTTGGGTGCAGTCCCGAAGCACTTGGAGGCAGTGACGGTTAGACAGGATTCGTCTCTCCCGGTATTGGGGGTTGACATCATGCTGTGTCTAGGAGAGCCATTACACGAGTAGTCCCTGGCCAGGGCAAGCGAGATATACTGGTAGGTTTCCAGTGTTATCTCAGGGTGTTCTGGGCTACACTCCGACACGACTTGTACCGCTATTAGGGGACTGACGTTCACCGCCCCCTAGACCCGCCATGCGATGTATCAGACGAACAGACCGGACTGTACGGAGACTGTCACATACAGGCTCAGTAGGAGTGCAGATGGGGTTCACCTCGTCAGTCTTCTTATCGACATCTACCTGGGGACCGTTACGTACAGCTAGTGCCGCTTGCGGTCTGTGGTTAAACCCACTGCCAGCGTAGTGTCGAGTCTTCAGAGTCCCACACAGAGAGCTATTCGCCTTTAGGCAAAATGAGTAGAGGTCGCATGGTTTTGCGACAGGGTTCGTTCACATTCGCGCACTTGTGCACGTTTGCTGTCCGAACAGTTTATACTAGCGGGCTTTGGTTTAAGCCGGATCCTAGTATATGATTCGAGATTGGTTTTTCTCAGTGTATTCGTGTTCCTCGGATCGCGAATGCGGGTGCGTATGCACAGTTGCTTGAGATTGAGGGAGAGGACCTTGTTTAGGGTTAATGGCTATTGTCATTTTATTAACCCTATTGCTTTTGTGTGTATTATAGTTAATTGATAATTAGCTTAATAATTGTGCATGGTTGTTGTTTTTGACAATTTGACTTCATTGACTTCTTGACCTTGTTGACAACTTGACCATAATCATTTCATTTGGAAGATGCTCTTTGATCTTTGCAAAATTGAAATGATAATGGTCATGTCATGATTTACTATGACAATTTTCAAGCTAATTATTCAATTAAAATTATTCACACATATTAGTGAGAATGGCTCACTAATAATTCATTCTCTCATATTATTTCTCTCTCTTGCTCATCCTCTCCCTCAAGCTCTCTCCCTCTCATGTGTTGAGAAACAAAAAGCTTGAGAAAAACCTTCACTTGATCTTCTCTACTCTCTTCTAGGGTTCAAGTCTTAGCATTTCTTGCACTCTAGTTACTCCTAGCTTGGAGTTGAAGCTAAAGTTCGAGGCTTTCAGGTGGATCCTTCTTTGACGGGAGAAGACAAGCAAGATGACCTCTTTCTACCATTCCAAGGAGCAAGGAGAGAAGGACTTTGAGCTCAAGGTATAACCTTCCCATCACTTAGCTACTTTGTAGTTAGCTTTAGCAAGTTTATGTTTAGCAAAGATCCTTAAAGCTTGGTCCATGTTGCCTATAGTTGATAAAAATCCAATTTTTATTATGTTTTCCGCCTCCCCGTAAGCACCGGGGTGGGCAACGTGGACTTACAGTGGTATCAGAGCCTAACTAAACCTAAACTAGCTAAGTAGTTAAGTGTAACGAAGTTTCGAAACCGGAAAATCGAAAAACCAAACTCGCAAAACCCTAAGTTTCTGTTAATTTTTTTTCTGGTCAAAATAAAATTTGTTATACACCAAAAATTATCTCAGGGTTTTGTTAAGAACACCACCAAAAACGAGACAGAGAGTCGATCAAATGGGCGCGGATCCGCGGCGCTAGGAAGCTATTGCGCCGCGCATCCGCGGCCGTCTTGTCTCTTCTCTGCCTCGATTTTGGTGCAGTGTGTTTCTGTGTTGGTTTTGGGATTTTTAGGATATGTTATATGTGCCCAGATTTTCCAGAACTAAAATTTACTTTTGGGGGCCTATAAATCCGTATTTTTTCGGAACTTCACTACACTTTAACTATATCGGTTGTATCTGTGATGCTTGTATGTATTGAACGTCGGCTAATCGCTATAAGTCGATTAGTCGGGGTTATACATCTCTGTGATCTGTGATTGTTATTGGTTTGTGGATATGAATGGGTTGGATTGTCGCGGGTGAATAGCCGGGGTAGATGTGAGATGAGAGTTATTTTTCTTTCACTCATTTGTAACATGTAAATTGATGTAATAATATTATTTGTATGGCCGCACAACCGGGTCGGGGTTGTAGCCGTCATTGTATAATTCTTTTTACTGTTTTTGCTCCTAGGATAGACCCATGGATTGGGTGCACAAACTACCGGGTATCTCGAAGTGCCGAGTGGCCTACTCACGGTGGTGAGGGAGGTTGCTTCGCTTCGGGTGCTTGGCGGGTAGTTTGCCGCACCCGTAGGGGTCTTGGGTGGGGTATTGGCTATTCACCGCGACCGTGTAATCCGCTTTACGTTGCAGGCTCGAACGCATTGCGGATTCCTAGTATATCCAATGTATTCATCTATGATCTGTAATGTCTATCATTGCTGTATATTTATATATAATAACTATTTAGGCGTTGCTTATGTTTTACAGCCGCGCTAGCCCAGCCCCCGCTCTGTCGTTAGTTAAGTAACCTAACGGGTGATGACGGGGCCCTGTGGCGAATGCGAATGGCATAAGCGTACGTCATATTTTGGTTGTTTTCTGCAATGGTAGGATTAAATGATGGGACGCATTAAAAGAACTAATGCAAGAAATAAACCAAGTAAAAGTCGATTGGAACACTTTGAAAACCACTCGGTTCTTTTCAAAACTAAACTTTTAAACGCGGAGCTTGAACCACTCCTTTTAAAAGCTATCTCGTTCCATCGATTATATCAAGTTCACTACGTTCACGGTTTCGCCAAAACCATTCGTAGCCCTCCGTCATTCCACATGAATGGTCAAAAGTATTCAAGCTATGTATTTTGGCCAAAGTCAAGGCATAGTGATTGGTAGCGTTTGGGTATTCATGTGCAGCATAGATAGATGCGTTGATTTGGGACAGTCGTGCTGCCATTTTGGCCAAAGTCAAGGGTAGGTACGGGTGGGTCCAAATTAACCAGGAGAATGACGGGTAGAACTTGACATGTGACTTATGATATTTTGGCCAAAGTCAAGGTCATAAGAGCATGGGGCAAAAATCCACATCGGGAGTTTCATAAGTACTGAAACTTGCTAGCGTTGCATACCATTTGGAGTGTGATGATTCTGGTAGGATTCCTTCGGTTTTATCACGCGATGATATTTGGATCCCGATCCTACTGTGAGTATATGCTACTCCTCGGGAAAACTCTCACTTAACGATCAATGCTATAAACCTAGTAGGTGCCTAGAAAGGTGTTAGCGGGGCTACGCTCACAGGGAAAAGAGGTTACTTAATTAAGGAACTTCGCGAAAGCGTTGGAAAACCTCCCTCGAAGTACCGACACTGGCATGGCTGAACGGTTAAGCAAGTATTGTACGGTGAGAATGATCCCGGCTAATCCTTTTCTTTATGGTTTGAGAAGGGATTCGAGAAACAGTGGGAGCCATCCAGTTTAGACAAACTAAAAACCACTCTAAACTTGCAAGAGCATCATGCTAAAGTGTTTCTTTTCTCTCTCCTAATTGCAGCGACCATTCAAGATGACCGGACTTAAGTTACTATTAGATAAAAATATATTGACAGGGCCAAACTACAAAGATTGGCTCAGGAATGTCAAGATGGCTATCACTTATGACAAGCTGGGGTATATACTTACCACCAAAGCTCCCCCTGTCCCAGGTGCCACCTCCAGCGTCGCGGATGTAGAAATCCGTAAGACATGGGAGATAGATTGCGCGAGGGCCAGATGCCTCGTACTAGCCTCGATGGACAACGACCATCAGAGGAGGCACGAGAATATGGACCTAGAGTCCATATTTCTCCATACAAAAGAACTGTATGGAGAGCAGTCTCGTATCGCTAGATACGAAGTGTCGAAGAAGCTTTTTTCGGCAAGGTTGGCCGTCGGATCATCGGTAGCGGACCACGTGCTTAAGATGATCGGCTACATAGAGGAGCTCGCGGACCTTGGGACCACGTTGGAGAATGAACTCTATACTGATTTGATTCTCCAGTCCCTTCCTTCCACTTACGCCCAGTTCATTCTTAACTTCAACATGCAAGGAAAGGAGGTTGAACTTGCCGAACTTCTGAACATGTTGAGGACTGCTGAGGGCACCCTACAGAAGGGTAGGGAGACATCCACTTTGTTTGTAGGAGGATCTTCCTCTTCTAGGTCCAGGGCGAAAGCCAAGGGCTAGAAGAAGAAAGCCCCCGCCAAACCAAGAGGCGGTGTCGGTAAAGTGGATACGAAGGGAAAGGGTAAAGCAACAAAGGTAGCGGGGAAGCTGGTGGGGAAGGAAGAATGCTTCTATTGTCACAGAAGTGGTCACTGGAAACAAGATTGCAAGGCTTGGAAAGCCAGAACACAGGATTTGAAGCGAGTTGCAGCTTCAGCTTCAGATGTGTATGTTATTGAAAACTGTCTATCAATAAACTCTACATCCTGGGTATTGGATACCGGATCAGGATCTCATATCTGTAATTCTTTGCAGGCGTTGAGAAAGCGTAGAGTTTTGAAGGCAGGTGACATGACCCTCAGAGTTGCGAACGGTGCTAGCATGAATGCTGAGGCCGTGGGGGACTATCACCTGGGATTATCAGATGGACACTTTTTGGTTTTGCGTAGTTGTTATTATGTACCAAATGCAACCTGTAATATCATTTCTGTATCTTTATTATCTAAAGAAGGTTATGAATTTGCATTTGTAAGTAATGTAGTGAACATTCACCTTAATCAAGTTTTGATTGGGTCAGGTACATTGAACAACGGTATATACGTTTTAAACCAACCACAGATTTTCAATATCCAGAATACACACAAAAGAAAGTCTCCAGAAATTAATAAAACTTTCTTATGGCATTGTAGACTGGGTCACATCAATGAGAGAAGATTGACTAAGTTACATACTGAAGGATATTTGGATCCGTTCGAATATCAATCATATGCAACTTGTCAATCCTGTCTCAAAGGAAAGATGACAAAGGCTCCGTTTTCTGGACACGGAGAAAGAGCGAGCAAGCTCTTGGGACTCGTACACAGCGACGTGTGCGGTCCAATGTCTACACATGCGCGAAGCGGTTATTCTTACTTCATCACTTTTACGGATGATTTTTCAAGGTACGGTTATGTCTTCTTAATGAAACATAAATCCGAGGCTTTTGAAAAATTCCAGGAATATAAGAATGAAGTAGAAAAATAAACCGGCAAAAGTATCAAGATTCTAAGATCGGATCGAGGTGGAGAATACTTAAGTGCCGAATTCCTGAACTACTTAAAAGAGAATGGAATTCTCTCTCAGCTTACTCCTCCATACACTCCGCAACATAACGGTGTATCGGAGAGACGGAACCGAACCCTATTGGATATGGTACGGTCCATGATGAGTAACGCTGAGTTACCGCGATCGTTCTGGGGATATGCGTTAGAAACAGCTGCATATCTTTTGAACCGTGTTCCCACTAAGACTGTGCCTACCACACCATATGAGTTATGGAGTGGGAAGAGACCCTATCTTAATCACATTAAGACATGGGGATGTCCAGCTTTTGTAAAAAGGCAGCATGCGGACAAGCTCGAGGCACGCTTAGTACAGTGCAAGTTTGTGGGATATCCAAAGAACTCCAAGGGATATTACTTCTATTGCGAAGAGGAACAAAAAGTCCTTGTTTCTCGCCATGCCCACTTTCTAGAACATCAGTTCATAGAAAAAGAATTAAGTGGGTGCGCGATAGAACTGGAAGAAATTCCTGAACCGCAAGCTATTACTGAAAGCTTAGTAGAACCAGAAGGTTCGAAAGATCAAGACATTCCCATGCCACTCCGCAGGAGTAGTAGGCAGTCTCGTCCGCCCGAGAGGTACTACGGTTTTCTCATTGACGGGGATAGAGAGGACTGCATCATAGATTGTGATGAGCCTACTAGCTTCCAGCAAGCCATTCAGAGCGTCGACTCGGTAAAATGGCTGGATGCAATGCGGACCGAGATGGAGTCCATGTACACCAACAAAGTATGGACGTTGGACATTGCTCCAGACGGGGTAAAACCCGTAGGATGCAAGTGGATCTTCAAAAGGAAGATTGGTGTAGATGGACAGGTTGAGACCTATAAAGCTAGACTGGTAGCAAAGGGTTTTCGTCAGCGACCTGGTTTGGACTATGACGAAACCTTTTCTCCAGTAGCTATGCTGAAATCCATTCGGATCCTTCTTGCCATCGCTGCTTTCCACGATTATGAGATTTGGCAGATGGACGTAAAGACAGCTTTTCTAAATGGTCATTTAGAGGAGTGTGTCTATATGGACCAGCCAGAGGGTTTCATTCAGGGTGGAAGTAGCGGAAAGGTGTGCAAGTTGCTCAAGTCCATTTATGGACTCAAGCAGGCATCGCGGAGTTGGAACATCTGTTTTGATGAGACGGTCAAAGAATTTGGCTTTATCAAAAATCCAGATGAACCATGCATCTATTGTAGATTTGTAGCGAGAACTGTAGTATTCCTCGTTTTATACGTGGATGACATTCTCTTAATAGGAAATGACATTCCTATGCTACAATCTGTCAAGGGGTTCTTGTCACACAGGTTCTCCATGAAAGACCTAGGTGATGCCTCATACATTCTGGGTATCCGGATCTACCGTGACAGATCCAAGAGGATATTAGGACTATCACAGTCCAGGTACATCGACACCATACTGAAAAGATTCAGTATGGAAGATTCCAAGCGCGGTAATCTACCGGCTTGTCACGGGATCACCCTCTCCAAAGAGATGTCTCCCAAGACTGATTTGGAGAGGGATCGCATGTCTATTATACCCTACGCTTCTGCGGTAGGCTCTATAATGTATGCGATGTTGTGTACGAGACCGGATGTGGCTTATGCACTGAGTGTGGTAAGCAGGTATCAGTCAAACCCTGGGGAGAAACATTGGATAGCAGTAAAGAACATTCTCAAGTACCTGAGAAGGACTAAGGAGATGTTCTTGGTGTATGGCGGAAAAGACCTGCAGATTGAGGCCTTTGCTGACTCCAGCTTCCAGAGTGACAAGGATGATTCCAAGTCCATGTCGGGTTTTGTCTTTACCCTCAATGGAGGGGCGGTGTGTTGGAAGAGCTCCAAACAGGAAACCGTTGCTGACTCGACTATGGAAGCGGAATACATCGCTGCATCTGATGCCGCAAAAGAAGCTGTCTGGATGAGGAAGTTCTTGAAAGAACTTCAGGTGGTTCCGTCCATTGTTGACCCAATACCTCTGTATTGCGACAACAACGGGGCTATAGCTTTAGCGAAGGAACCCAGGTCCCATCAGAAATCCAGACACAACTTAAGGCGGTATCACCTGATCAGGGAGATCGTGGATCGCCAGGAGATCGAGGTCCGGAGAGTTGCATCAGAGGATAACACAGCAGATCCATTCACCAAGGCCTTGCCCCAGACTCAGTTCGAGCGGCTGATCGAGATGATAGGTCTTCGATACGCCAGTACATGGCCTTAGTGCAAGTGGGAGATTGTTAGTGTATATGCCCTAGAGGCCATTACTGTATCATACTAGTTTGTATATTACTTAATGGAAGCTTGGGATATTCACAGTTGTATATACAATCTTGCTCGAAATGGTAGTATGCTACTTGGTTTGTCTCTGCTTTAATATGTGCATGTGTTTCTTTTAGCATATTGCTGGTATACATATTAGTAGAGCCCTTAGGATCTTTGCTTGATTACCAGCGTTGTGATGGCACTCGCACTCGTGGGAGCTGGGTAATCTATAAGCACATCCTTATACAGGTCCCTGGTCGTTGGACTATCGAGACAGGGCATCGATACTCCGGAGTAGACTAGCGTATGCGCTTCTCATCCCAGTGTGGGAGACGGTCTGTCCCACAGCCGTTAGTACGTCGTACTTGGGATAATATGCGGGTGCTCGTTAGGTTACGAGTACACTGGACAGGACTCGTCGGGAACTGTTGGTTGGTAATATACCTATCGTCAGTTATCAGTTCCCAGGTGACATGAGTACAGCTTAGTCCGCTGACTTGACACTGTCACTTCGCCTCGAGTGTGTTCCCACTGCACTTTGATTACTACCCTACCACGGCTCAAAGGAGTCGTGCAAACAGGTAGTTTTTGGGTGCAGTCCCGAAGCACTTGGAGGCAGTGACGGTTAGACAGGATTCGTCTCTCCCGGTATTGGGGGTTGACATCGTGCTGTGTCTAGGAGATCCATTACACGAGTAGTCCCTGGCCAGGGAGAGCGAGATATACTGGTAGGTTTCCAGTGTTATCTCAGGGTGTTCTGGGCTACACTCCGACACGACTTGTACCGCTATTAGGGGACTGACGTTCACCGCCCCCCTAGGCCCGCCATGCGATGTATCAGACGAACAGACCGGGCTGTACGGAGACTGTCACATACAGGCTCAGTAGGAGTGCAGATGGGGTTCACCTCGTCAGTCTTCTTATCGACATCTACCTGGGGACCATTACGTACAGCTAGTGCCGCTTGCGGTCTGTGGTTAAACCCACTGCCAGCGTAGTGTCGAGTCTTTAGAGTCCCACACAGAGAGCTATTCGCCTTTAGGCAAAATGAGTAGAGGTCGCATGGTTTTGCGACAGGGTTCGTTCACATTCGCGCACTTGTGCACGTTTGCTGTCCGAACAGTTTATACTAGCGGGCTTTGGTTTAAGCCGGATCCTAGTATATGATTCGAGATTGGTTTTTCTCAGTGTATTCGTGTTCCTCGGATCGCGAATGCGGGTGCGTATGCACAGTTGCTTGAGATTGAGGGAGAGGACCTTGTTTAGGGTTAATGGCTATTGTCATTTTATTAACCCTATTGCTTTTGTGTGTATTATAGTTAATTGATAATTAGCTTAATAATTGTGCATGGTTGTTGTTGTTGACAATTTGACTTCATTGACTTGTTGACCTTGTGGACAACTTGACCATAATCATTTCATTTGGAAGATGCTCTTTGATCTTTGCAAAATTGAAATGATAATGGTCATGTCATGATTTACCATGACAATTTTCAAGCTAATTATTCAATTAAAATTATTCACACATATTAGTGAGAATGGCTCACTAATAATTCATTCTCTCATATTATTTCTCTATCTTGCTCATCCTCTCCCTCAAGCTCTCTCCCTCTCATGTGTTGAGAAACAAAAAGCTTAAGAAAAACCTTCACTTGATCTTCTCTACTCTCTTCTAGGGTTCAAGTCTTAGCATTTCTTGCACTCTAGTTACTCCTAGCTTGGAGTTGAAGCTAAAGGTTGAGGCTTTCGGGTGGATCCTTCTTTGACGGGAGAAGACAAGCAAGGTGACCTCTTTCTACCATTCCAAGGAGCAAGGATAGAAGGACTTTGAGCTCAAGGTATAACCTTTCCATCACTTAGCTACTTTGTAGTTAGCTTTAGCAAGTTTATGTTTAGCAAAGATCTTTAAAGCTTGGTCCATGTTGCCTATAGTTGATAAAAATCCAATTTTTATTATGTTTTCCGCCTCCCCGTAAGCACCGGGGTAGGTAACGTGGACTTACATAGTGTTATACATTGAATGCTGGACATGTGATCGTGATATGAGATAAGATATGTTAAGATATTCATAATAGGTCGCATTAGGCGATGTATATCTCTTTAGGACGATAATTGATGATGATATCGGTTTGTTTGAGGCTGTAGATCAGCAGTCGGATCATGATTAGATTGATGATATTAGTATTATACCATATGTTGATCAGTACCCCGGATTATGATCATTGATAAAGAGGATACCAAATGATTAAATTGATGAATGTGATACTGACCTGTACCCAGATTTGGGGATGTCGTACGACGGATTTACGTACGAGCTATATATTGATGTTTGATCCGCACTCTTGACATGGGAATAATTGATTATAAATATAGTATCGGATGTGATATTATTGAGGCGGGATCACCGACTAATATACATATATGTATCGACTCAGATGTTTGGCGGTCTTCTTACCTTCAATTAGCCTGTTAGCTTAGCCGTATAGTTTAGTGTAGTTGTTAGACTAGGTTTATATTAAATGCAGATTAGTTATTATTGTGTCCAATATTCAGCTCCCGCACTTTATTGTTGTTCGCTCCGCATCGCATACTTACATTGCTATTTCATATTGCATTGTTGATATTATGCTGCTCGGACACCAGCACCATTACCGATGATGCGTATGTACCACGTACACTTACTTGCCGGCTCACACACATCTTAATCGGTAATTGCCATGTCACGTACACCTTAGAAAATATTATTGCTTGACTTAGCTTGTTAGTTAGTAATTTGACATGATATTAGTGTACCTGCCTTATATGCCAGCTTAACATTTTAGTTATTACTTGTCACTTCATGCATACTGTTATTCATTCTTATGCCTATATTCATGGTTTTACATGCTATTGATGATTTGGATTCGGATTTCCATGAGATTTTCTGGATTTGGGGGGAAAACCGCAAAACATATATAAACTGCTTTCTCTCTTTTTAAATAAAAAGTGCGGTTTTTCCCATGATGTATGAGTCGTCCACCATGAGTTTGCTGATGGATTTCGAGAACCGATTCGAGAAGTGGAGGAACCGTTTCGGGTACATGGTGGGCCCGGTACGGTACCCCGGGGCAAGAGGATCGTGTTGTTGACGTTGAGCCTGGCAGGGGAGCACTACCGACCGGTGATTTTACCCGACGCGTCGGATATCCGGAGGATTCCGTCGTGGTCTTGAGATGGATGGTAGGGGCCGGTCTAGACTGACGGCGCCCTAAATATTGTGATTGAGACATTGAGATATTGAGGTACAGAGATTGTGACATAGAGATATCGAGATATTTGGACACTTGTTTTGTGTCGATGTTGGGCATTGTTTTATGCTGATTTCATTTATGGTACCTCATTTTTAAAATACAGAAATCTCACTCATTTATGAAAGAGGTTTTATTCAGTACATGCATTCTGTTTCATGCATTCATACATCATCCATATGATATATTGCTACCTGAGGCACTGACACGGGCACATGGGATTACACTCGGGTTAGATATTTACCCTAATCATTGTTGTAGGCTGCATGTTATATATATTTGAGGTTATATTATGATCGTTGACCTAGGATTTCATTGTTCATGCGGTTTCTGTTTGTAGATGTTTTTCTACTCACGAGTTGGCAACTCACCCCCGTTGTGCCACAGTTCCTTGCAGGTTTTGCCGTACAGGTTTCATTACGGCTTTGCTGGCACTGCTTCCTTCGGGTGACTTGCTAGTAGGTGGGTTTATTTGTATCGTACCCATCATTATACATTGTATATTATTATTCAGTTGTATCTAGAAGTTGCATCAACTAAACATGTTTTTATTTTTGAGATAGAGACCAGTGATGTTATTCTTTCGACCTTAGAGTCGCGCGTTATATTTCTGTGGATTTCTTGCTGTTTTGAGTTTCCTTTGAGTTTTGATCCTCGTCCTTGGCATTGTATATTATATTACTTGTGTGGTTGTGACCGTCGATTGACGAAGAGCTAGTTCCCGCTTGGGGATGCTTTTTTTATTGATTTCGTATACTATTCATGTTGTATCCCGTTTGGGGGCCAGTATTTACAAAAGAGACTCTGCCGAAATTTTCAGGAAATATTTGATGTTTTTTAAAACGCATAATTCGGCTTATGCTATTAAAACTACTGGATTTAAATTGGTTTTCCTTCACTCTACTACTTTTCTTGGTTTGGATTTCTGGGTTTTCGGCTTACTTAGATTACGTACGCCTTGAGACGTTCGTAGTTTAAGTGCCGGTCATATTCCGTACTTTCGGGACGTGACAAAGTTGGTATTAGAGCGTTAGGTTTTACCTTCGGACCGTAGGATGACCCTTGGTTGATGGAATAGGTGACTAAAGTAGAGTGGCATACCGTGGGTATGTTCCGCGACATACGTACGACACGCCACTCCACTTAAGGAGCCTTAGGATGTACATTTCTTTGTTCAGTATTATATTCATTCCGATCTAGCCTCATCAGTACCAGTTATGGTTTTGCTGCCACGATTACGGGCAGGGAGAGCTACGGCTAGAGTGCGGTCAGCGCGAGCTCGTTACGAACGAGTACTGACCAGGGCTTTATTCCGGCGACACACGATTGCAGAGACATGTCTTTTTATGGTGTTTTCGCGCCATGAGCGTTTGACAGATCGCTTTTACGAGATTTCTCGGACGTGCCGATCAGTACCAGTGGATTGAGCCACTGATAGAGGCCAGCCAGATTTTGATGACCGTTGGTGTATCGCTTATTCGTGATAATTAAGGCACGGTTCAGCATGCAGACGGGTGAGCCAGTTATTGCTGCGGACGACGAGATATCGCCCAGGTGTTGGTGCTATTGCAGTACGAGTTGTACTAAGAGCTGATAGAAGGTCGCTAGTCACCAAGGATAAATGACTGGGACATGTGGTTTGTTCGCTACCCCGAGGCGAGGTTATCAGATAGATTGATTCCAGCTAGAGACGACTTCACGCGGAGACGTTGAGAGTCGACGGAAACGATCGAATGTCAGAAACCTATTATTCCAAGTTTAAAGTATTCGGAAAAGCATGCAGGCAATTCTATGGACCCTCTAGAAGAATGAAACCCTAACTCGACTTAATGACCGTGTGAAACACTTTGAACCTTAGGGTTTGCGGCAGTTTCGCGGTGCCATTAGTGAGGCTTGGGTTTGCCCTTCTACGGCTGGACCACCGATACTGTGGTATGTACTCGATACTATTATACTGTACCCAAGATGTTGAGCTCTTGGGGGACTATGAGGTTTCGACGAATCGATCGGATGGCTCGACTTAATTCGGATGCTAGGTGGTGAGATGCATTTCTTGGGAGACTCCAGGTACGAGGATAGCCGTTGGAGCTCAGTCCATGCAGCTGCGACGAGACGAGTCCGAAGCAGTCGACATTAGAGAAAAGTGGAGTAAGAGGTTCGTACAAGATCTGGATATGATGACGTTCCACTCCGCCGACATTAGAGATGCGATGCGCATGCCGAGGCATTGTACTTGGATATACCTTCCAGAAGCAGTCGTGATGAGTATGCAGCCGTTCCGGAGCAAGAAGCAGATGTAGTAAAGGGCGATGGCTTCCTGACAGTTAGGCAGAGACGAGACTCGGAAGAGACCTTGAGCAAGAATCCTTCCAGGCCATTGCTGCAATGATATTTGCACCCAAGATCAGATGTGTCACATGCATTCAGAGAGCCAGAGGCCGACGCCAGTGATATGCTGCCTTACGAGTGGTTGCGATGATTGACCGAGAGATGACCAGAGAAGTGCCAGAACGAAATCATCCCTGTTAGCACACCTGACCGGGCCGATGAGCCGATGGATCGTGAGATTGGTAATCCACGGAGAAGACTTAGACCCAGGAGTGGTCATGTTACGCACACCAGCAGGCCAGAGTTCATGATCGCCGACGAGATACGTTATGAGTGATCACGACAGTTGGACAGAAATTCTTAGAGGGTGTACTTGAGCGGGACTATTCCGCCATACTTGATTTCGATGTTTTGGGCAATCTATTCACATGACTGATTTTGATGATTGAGTTTCGTAGTATTTGTTTTCATGGGCCATGGTTGCACCTATTGAGTATTTACGATTTTGCACAGTTGTTTCACTTGATATCACTTTCGTGCCTTGGTTTCTCATGTTTATGATTTTATGGGTTTCATACGGTTGAGTTGATTCCGTGCGTATGCACACACACGATTTGGTTTTTGCACTCGGTATAGTTCATGTACGCTGCAGTGCAGTGATTCGTATTTTGTGCACTTCGATGCACTGGACTTCGATTTTGAGGGTGATGCTCGATATTTTTTTTGTGCATTTTATGCACCTGATTGGATTTTGCGCGTGTTCGACGCTTGATGTTGGATTTCATGATTTCGTGCATGATGAATGCACCGGATTTGGATTTTTAGCGCATGTCGGGCGTATGTTATGAGATGCAATTTTGGTGCACACCAGATGCACTAAATCGAGATTTGTCGTGCATGTCAGTTGCACCTGATTTTGCTGTCAGGCACACACGTTGCCTATGACCGATGTTGTGTGCACACCCGTTGCACCTTGATGTTGTTTCTGTGCACATGTATGGCACATTCATGGATTTTGATTTCCGTGCGCACCGGACGCACAGGGTTTTCATATGCACATTTGGGATTGATTCTTATGGAGCAGTACATTTTCATGATATTGCGATTTGTTTCGTACTGAGCAGGACTAGTCAGAGGACAGTACCTGAGTGTGTTTTGCACGCATTTCCTTTAGATATTTACATGTATAGCTCCGAATTATAGCATATCAGTTTTGCTTTGGATTTGGCATTCGTGTCTTCACCTTGACTCCGATGATTGCAGGATGCTTGACGGAGTTTTGATTTTGAGTTATATGCTCATTTTTCATGCGCATGTGCTGCGTTACGATTTGTTTTATGTACTTATGATTTCGGAGCCCCGACGACTTGATGGTTTTGCTTAGATGTTTTAGTATTTGGGGAGAGTTTTAATTTAAATTCGGGGACCGAATATCTTTAAGGGAGGAAGATTGTAACGTTATGAAAATCGTTTCGGTGAAATTTCGGAAAATCGGTAAATTAAGGAGGCTTTCTGTACAAATTCAAAATACAAATATCTTTATTATAAAATTAAATATACATATTCTAGCTATATAATTGCTAGTATTTGGTGTTTATTTAGCTTCTGGTGAAATTTCAAATTTTCTGAAAAAATTTCCGAAATTAATTATTTTAATATTATTTTAAGCCGTCACTAATACATTTAATTAAGGAAAATTACAAATTGGAATGGGTTGATACAAATTTTATAATTCATGACACACTAAACTGACATGTAAAATATTGTTTTTGAAACGAAATCGTTTGCCCAAACGGTTTAGAAAATATTGAAGAAAAGAGGCTTATTTGGTGAAATTAGTGTAAATGGTTTTGCGGGTATAATATTTATCTTTTTTTTTTCCACACCCACACTCACGCCCCACATTTTTCCTCCCCTCCTTGGCTGAATTTTCAGCAGCCCCATTTCCACCATGTCCCCACTTCTTTTGATAAAAGGAAATGAATAGAATAAAGAGAGAAGGAATAGATATATGGGTATTGGTTTGGCTTTGATGCCCCCCCGCACTTTCTCCACGTCCCTCTCTCTCCTCACTCCCCTCAACCTGGCCGAGAATTCCCTTCCCCCTCAACAGCAACAGCCCTCCCCAAATCCCCTCCATTTTCCTTCAAAAATATCAACAAAAATCACACAAAAAGCCCACAAAATCAAAATCAAAATCCTACGCATTTTTACTTGACCATTCTAGTATGGATCTAGGGATCAAGATGGCATTTTGGGAGGCTAGATCTTGAGCTTGATGTCAAACATTGGAGGTATAATCTCATGCTTTTGTTAAATTTGTTGTCTAGTTGCTTTAATCTAAGTTAACTAAGTGCTTAATTAGGTTTTTGATGAGTTTAATTGCATGATTAAAGATTTCAAGTTAGGATTTTGTTGTGGAAATGGGTTGTGATAAATTGTGCATGGTTTAGTGATGTGGATTAACATCTTAAGTTTTATAGAAGGCTAATCTAGTTGTTAATTCCAAACCATTACTTATAAAATGTCCTAATTAAGTTATTTTGCTAACTAGGGTTTTTGGAAAATTGTTAAATGCTTTAGATTAGAATATAATTATGGTTTCATGTCATTATAAATATTATATTGAGTGGTTTAATACCTTTGATTCATGAAAATCCAAGCTAAATTGTTATTTGTATATTTTTGCTATAAAATTGGTAAAATTTGGGTATATTGTAAACTAGAATTTTGGGGTTAATGAAATTTAATGAGATTAAATTGTGGAAATTGTTTTTATGACTTATTTAAGATATTTAATAAGTATTATGGCTGCTAGATTTGTTCAAACATCGAGTTTTGTACTAAAACGGGTAATTTTTGCTTGCTAGATTTTCGGAAAAATGGCTTTTAAAGTGAATTTGGGGTTTTTGTGAATTTTAACCTATTTTATATTATAATTAGTGTTCGTGAATGCGCGAGTGAGTATGTTTCGGTTTTTCTCGATGGTTTGACGTTTGTACATCGACATCGAGGGTTGGTTTGGCTATTCTTGCATACGTAGGCGATAGGTTTTGACCTATGCGTGATACGCGTGCCGATTTGATTTTCGTATGCCGTTTCGATTTCGAGTTTGGTTTTAATGCGATATGGTGCGTTATGACATGTAAGTACCCCATGTGGACTTCTAGATGACGACAAGCGCGTGGTGACATCGGCGCCGGCTTGCGAGGACCAGGTGAGTAGATTTATATCTACGGGGAGAAGTCCGGTGGATGGCGTATAGCACCCCCGCAGTTCGTGGTGATGTATACGAATACTTATACACACATACATTTTGATTATTTATTGTTGAGTTTAAAGACGATAAAGATAGATTTTAGGTGTGATTGGATAGGTTTAGTGTTGCGAAACCCTAGGGTGGTGGTTGCACCACACATACACACACACCCATACTTGCATACATTCTTCTTTCATTTGTGCATATACGGGAATATGTATTTATGTGTTCACACGGGTATGAGACTATGTGTTGACATACTGGATTTGAGGATAGTGTTTTGGATTTGGGGTGAGTCGATGAGATTGATTGGAGACCGTGAGATCGGTGATACAGCAGGATTCGTATTTGAGATACGTCCTGATGTTATAGCGGATCTTGGGACGACGATACATGTGAATAGTGTTATACATTGAATGGTGGACATGTGATCGTGATATGAGATAAGATATGTTAATATATTCATAATAGGTCGCATTACGCGATGTATATCTCTTTAGGACGATAATTGATGATGATATCGGTTTGTTTGAGGCTGTAGATCAGCAGTCGGATCATGATTAGATTGATGATATTAGTATTGTAGCTGATATAGATCAGTACCCCGGATTATGATCTTTGATAAAGAGGATACCAAATGATTAAATTGATGAATGTGATACTGACCTGTACCCAGATTTGGGGATGCCGTATGACGAATTTACGTACGAGCTGTATATTGATGTTTGATCCGCACTCTTGACATGGGAATAATTGATTATAGATATGGTATCGGATGTGATATTATTGAGGCGGGATCACCGACTAATATACATATATGTATCGACTCAGATGTTAGGCGGACTCCTTACCTTCAGTTAGCCTGTTAGCTTAGCCGTATAGTTTAGTGTAGTTGTTAGACTAGGTTTATATTAAATGCAGATTAGTTATTGTTGTGTCTAGTATTCAGCTCCCGCACTTTATTGTTGTTCTCTCCACATCGCATACTTACATTACTATTTCATATTGCATTGTTGATATTATGCTGCTAGGACACCAGCACCATTACCGATGATGCGTATGTACCACGTACACTTACTTGCCGGCTCACACATATCTTCATCGGTAAATGCCATGTCACGTACACCTTAGAAAATATTATTGCTTGACTTAGCTTGTTAGTTAGTAATTTGACATGATATTAGAGTACCTGCATTATATGCCAGCTTTACATTGTAGTTATTACTTGTCACTTCATGCATACTGTTATTCATTCTTATGCCTATATTCATGGTTTTACATGCTATTGATGATTTGGATTCAGATTTTCATGAGATTTTCTGGATTTGGGGGGAAAATCGCAAAACTTATATAAACCGCTTTCTCTCTTTTTAAATAAAAAGTGCGGTTTTTCCCATGATGTATGAGTCGTCCACCATGAGTTTGCTGATGGATTTCGAGACCTGTTTCGAGGAGTGGAGGAACCGTTTCGGGTACATGGTGGGCCAGGTGCGGTACCCCAGGGCAAGAGGATCGTGTTGTTGATGTTGAGCCTGGCAGGGGAGCACTACCGACCGGTGATTTTACCCGACGTGTCGGATATCCGGTGGATACCGTCGTGGTCTTGAGATGGATAGTAGGGGCCGGTCTGGACTGACGGCGTCCTAGATATTGTGATTGAGACATTGAGATATTGAGGTATAGAGATTGTGACACAGAGATATCGATATATTTGGACACTTGTTTTGTGTCGATGTTGGGCACTGTTTTATGCTGATTTCATTTATGGTACCTCATTTTTAAAATATAGAAATCTGTCTGATTTATGAAAGCGGTTTTATTCAGTACATGCATTCTGTTTCTTGCATTCATACATCATCCATATGATATATTGCTATCTGAGGCACTGACACGGGCATATGGGATTACACTCGGGTTAGATATTTACCCTAATCATTGTTGTAGGATGCATGTTATATATATTTGAGGTTATATTATGATCGTTGACCTAGGATTGCTTTGTTCATGCGGTTTCTGTTCGTAGATGTTTTTCTACTCACGAGTTGGCAACTCACCCCCGTTGTGCCACAGTTCCTTGCAGGTTTTGCCGTACAGGTTTCATTATGGCTTTGCTCGCACTGCTTCCTTCGGGTGACTTGGTAGTAGGTGGGTTTATTTGTATCGTACCCATCATTATACATTGTATATTATTATTCAGTTGTATCTAGAAGTTCCATCAACCAAACATGTATTTATTTTTGAGATAGAGACCAGTGATGTTATTCTTTCGATCTTAGAGTCGCGCGTTATATTTCTGTGGATTTCTTGCTGTTTTGAGTTTCCTTTGAGTTTTGATCCTTGCCCTTGGCATTGTATATTATATTGCTTGTGTGGTTGTGACCGTCGATTGACGAAGAGCTAGCTCCCGCTTGGGGATGCCTTTTTTTTGATTTCGTATACTATTCATGTTGTATCCCATTTGGGGGCCAGTATTTACAAAGGAGACTCTGCCGAAATTTTCAGAAAATATTTGATGTTTTTTAAAACGCATAATTCGGCTTATGCTATTAAAACTACTGGATTTAAATTGGTTTTCCTTCACTCTACTACTTTTCTTGGTTTGGATTTCTGGGTTTTCGGCTTACTTAGATTACCTACGCCTTGAGACGTTTGTAGTTTAAGTGTCGGTCATGTTCCGTACTTTCGGGACGTGACATCGGGTCTACAGACTAACCTGTACAAGTGCCGCCAGAGAACTGCTATCTGACAATTGGTATATATACTATCTAGGAGTTCTCGGCGAGTCCTGTTCGGTCTACCCATTCTCCAATGAGCACCTGTGTACAATTTTTAATGTCAAACACCAATGGTTGTGGAATCAACCATCGCCCCACAGGATCAGGAAACGTACACACTAGTCTAACTTGGTAATAACGATGCCCTGTCTCGATATACCCTCGACTAGGAACTATTAAATGATATGCTTATAGACTATCCAGGCCCCACTAGTATGATCTCATCATAATCCTGGTAGTTAAGCATAATCCTAAGGGCTTCATCAACATGCATATAAAGATATGAAATATAACACAAGATTAAGATAAACCAGATAGCATACTATTATTTCGAGCAAAGATTGTTTCTTCACATATACATTTCTAGCATCCTATACAATACAGGCCTCTAGGGCATACATATCTAACAGTGATGTATAGGTAAACTTAAATGATGGGACTTCATTAATTAGATTAATGAATTAAAAGTAACCTAAAGATCTTGTGGAATCGAATTTCAAAAACAGGTAGCTCTAATTTTTGCTTTGCATAGCGGTGTTCCTTGTAGAACATCCAGCACCTTATTAGATAAGGAAAGAGCCGAGATCTCTTCAACGAGAATGACCTCTTTAGCAATAACTGGCAGATGCTATAACCCTCAGTTTTGTCTTTCGATTGCTTTTCTAGTTCTTTCTTTGCATAGTGGTATGGTGAATATTCTGCACCTCATTCGACGAGGAAAGAGCCGAGATCCCTTCACCGGGAGTGACCTCTTTAACAAAACTAGCAAAGGCCTAAAAAACACTCCATTTTAAATCATTTGATTCTACAACGATATCAAGTTCATTACGCAAAAGGTTTTCTTAAAACTTGTCGTAGCCCTCTGTCATTTCAGATAAGTAATAGTTAGTATTCGTGCTGCGTTTGTTGGCCTTTGTCAAGGTGTAGTGTGCGGTAGCTAATTACTGCTTATCTGTATAAGCATATGATGCGATTGAGTTAGGGTAGTCGTGCGACCTTGTTAGCCTTTGTCAAGGGTCGTACGGGTGGGTTTAGTTCAATCAGGAAATGACGGGTTGGACTTGAATAGCATCCTATGGTTTGTTGGCCTTTGTCAAGGTCATAGGAGGTTAGGGGCAAAATATTATCGGGAATTTCAAGTGTTGAAATTTGCAAAGAGATTGCATACCTCCTATAAGATAGTTGGATCCCGATACCCACTGTGAGTAAGAGTTACTCCTGGGAGAGTTTTGCACTTTACAATTAGCCGATCAAGTAGGTGTCTAGAAAGGTGTCAACGGGGTTACGCCCCCTGGGAAAACGAGGTTTATTTTAATTTGGTTCGTGCGAAAGCACGGGGAATCTCCCTCAAAGTACCGACACTGGCCTGGCTGAAAGATTGGTGAACTTGTAGGGTGTAATTAATCCCAGCTAGTCTTTCCTTTTAGGGTTTGAAGGAAGATTAGACAAAAACAGTTGGAGCCATCCTGATTAGATAAATTAATAACCAATCTAATTTTGCAAGAGCATACGCTGAGTGTTTTCTTCTCTCTCTCTCTCCAGGTAGCGACCATGTCACGACTTAATTAAGATAATAATACGGATGTATTGACCGAACCCGCTTATTATACTGAGCTTAGGAACGTTGGTCCCGCTCCAACTTATAATTGTTATAAAACCGAGCAGGAAATAGGGGATTACCAGAATTCCACTGCTACCCAAATGAAGAAAGTACATGATGGTGCATCATCTTCGGGTGTGTTCATTACCAAGAACTGTTACTCAGTATCCTTTACGTCCTGGGTATAAGATACCGGATCAGGATCCCACATATGTAATATGTTACATGGGCTACTGAAAGGTAGAGAACTGAGAAAGGGTGATAAGTTTTAAGAGTTAAAAATGGTGCAAGTGTTGCAGCCAAGTCTATTGGCAGTTATCACCCTGTATTACCACATACATTGATTCTGAAAAAATGTTAGTAGATACCGAACCTGATATACCACATCATATCAGTATCTTTATTCAGTAAAGAAGGATATAATTTTATATTGTTGAATAATGTTTTGAACATTTTCCTATAACAAGAGTTGATCGGTTCAAGCACGTTATCTAAAAGCATATACGTTCTAAATCAAACCACGGTTCTTAACGTACAGAACACACACAAGAGAAAGAGTTCAGAAATGAACAAATCCTTCTTGAAGCAGTGTAGACTAAGTCATATCAATGCGACCCGACTAGCTCAAGTTACATAAAGATGCATATTTAAATCGGTTTGAATTTGCATCTTGTGAAACTTTCCAGTCATGTCACAAAGATAAGATGAGCATAGCTCCGTTTACTGGAAACAGAGAAAGAGTTAGTAAACTCTTAGGATTGATACATGATGATGTAAGGTCCCCTGTCTACACATGCCAGGACCGGTTCTTTGTACTTGATTATATTCACTGATTATCTCTCAAGATTCGAACATATATTCCTGCTGAAATACAAGTCTGAAGCTTTTGAGAAATTCAATGAATATAAGTTCGAAGTAGAGAACCAAAGAGGATATAAGTATTATGTTCTTCGATGAGATCAGAGAGGAGAATACTTGAGCATAGAATTCCTGGACTATTCTAAAGGAGAATAAGATTCTCTCTCAGCATTACTCCTCCGTATACACCACAGCACGTCGGTATATCAGGGCGGAGCAATCGCACCCTATGTGATATAGTGTGCTCTATGATGAGTACTACTGAGTTGCTTATATCATTTTTGTGGTTATGCACTTGTTCTAAGTGCACGACGGCGCCCCGGCCGTCATTCCGAGGCCAAAATGCGGAAACGATACTTTACTTTAACTTTTAAACCAGCACCACCGCACACTAAAATCTCGGATCGGGCCATTAATCCAATTCTAGCTAACTAAAGAACAGGTAGAGAGATATACCGAGCGATCCGTGTCCTTCGGTCTTCTTGTCGTCGTCCCGATCTCCCAGCGGAATCTCCGGTCTTCACCTCCTCGCCGGAAGGGCACCACGTCGCCGGCTTCATTTACGGGCTCCCACCTCTTGACCGAGGCAACTCGGGCACGAAGTTGGCGAGTCGACGTGCCCAAGAATTGCTGTAGAATAGTGTAGCGCTCTTTGTCTCAAGGGGTTTAAAGAACTTGCCATTTGGTGGAGGAAATGAGATGAACTTTTGGAGGAGGAGTTATGGGATTTTTGCAAAGCCAAATGAGAGTATTTTTCCCATAGAAAAATTGGGACAGCCCCTACCTCATATGGCCGGCCATCACCCAAGGAGAGAATGAGAGGGGAGAGTATGAATGAGGTGAGTGAGTGAGCCGATAATCAAAGAGAGAGAAAAGGGTTATGATGTGAAGAAATGATCACAAACCAATCCAACACTCCATCAACCATCATCACACCCAAAGTCAAGCAATGATGAAGTCAAGAAGTCAAATGATGATGCAACCATCATGAAGCAACAATATGTAAAGACAACCCTCCATAATGCTAATTTGCACAAATGCAAATAAGCCCTCCTCCACCAAAAATCCGGCCGTGAAGGAACAAAGGAAAACTGGCCGAAACGGAAAGCAAACTGGCAACTCCAAAAAACTGATCCCGTAATAAATTACAGGAATACCCCACGACTGTATATACATACCCGCATTTGTATTCCGATCGAATACAAATGCAATGAGACAAAATCTACACAGTACAATACTAGGATCCGGCTTAAACTAAAGCCCGCTAGTATTACCCGTCCGATCATGATACGTGCAATACCGCACGTATCTGATCGAACCTGTAGGGTTCCTAGGCACACTAATAAGGTCTCACAAGGCATCAACCATGCCAATTTCAAATCTTACGGGTGCCGAAAAACCCTAATACGGATCGTTAACTAGATGTCTAGGCGAAAAGGAAACTAGTTAACAACTTAACTACGAGTATACGGAAATACAACCTTTGTAGATCCGGTGCTCCACCTCCATAGCTCCGCAATGATGTCCCTCCGCTGTCCAAATCGGATCCCGGACTCTTGCATTGGCTTCGTCGGAGAAATGGGCGGGCTAGGTCGTCGATGTCGATGCCGAAGATGATCTGCGTCGAGACATCACAAGATCAAGCTCCCACTTCACCAAGTCATGAAACTTGTGAAGAAAACACACTCTACTACTTGGCAAGAGGTAGAGGATGAAGAAATAGGAAGTGGGTTCACTTTAGAATTGGATTTCTCACTCATTTGCTCAAGTTGCCATTGTTGAAGCAAGCTTTCTTCAAGTGAAGAAGAAGAAGAAGAAAGAAAGAATATGATAAGTGTTAAATTAAAAATGGAAAAGAAAATCAATACTTATCATATTCAAACCATGGTTAAGTGTAGAGACTAAACTAGGGTTAGTGGGAATGGTTAGGGTTAAGCATGAGACAAAATGGTCACTTAGTCAAACCTTCATGAAGCTTCAATGTCAAACAAAGAAAGCCACCATTTTCTCTCATTTCCAAAATGAATAAAATAAATAAAGAAAGAAAGAAAATGAAAACCCTTAACCATTACACAACCATGGTTTAATCTTTACACAAACCCTAATGAGCATGCATCATCAAACATGATACAAACTAGTGTACAAAAGTATATCACATATACAATGTGCACATATCAAGTGAGAAAATCCATTTAAAGTGAACCAATACTAGTTAATGCAAAGTAATATATCAAATATATAATTATACATTAAATCATTAAATCAACACTTGATTTAACGATCCGGTCATATCGCATATAACCGACTAGTATCCTATGTATCGGCTTATCGAATCAATCCTTGATTCGATAACTAGGTTATATCGCATACAACCTTATCGATACATTCATCGTGAGAATAGAATACGGTATCACATACACGCATTATTCTCGGTCCCGCACATATCTCATATGCGCTCCTATTTCGTTTCGCTTGAGCCAGGAAACCTCTGTGTAGGACTCTAAAGACTCGTCAATACGCCGGCAGCAGGTGATGATCATATCAAACACCCATAAGCCGCAAGCGGTCTGCTAAACGTAACGGCCACCCGGGTATTGAGCGATCAGAAGATCGACGAGCAAGCCCGCTCACACTCCTGTGAATCCAACCAGTAACACTTACCGTACAGTCCGGTCTCGTCGTCTGATATGTCGCATATCTCGCCTAGGGGTGGTAAACGTCAGACCCCAATAGCTCGATAAGTCGTGTCGATCTGAGGTCTATAACAATTCGAGAAACTACTGGTAACACTTACCAGTAAATCTCAGCAACCCTGGCCAGGGATTTCCGGTTATAGCCAATCGAACACAGCGCAACATCAACTCCCTATACCGGGAGAGACGAATCCCCTCCTATCGCTCATTGCCTCCATGTGACTCGGGACTGTACCCAAAAACCACCGTTTTGCACGCCCTCTTGGACGTGGTAAGATGGAAATCAAAGCACAGTGGGAACCACACAAGACTCTATGACGATCTCGGGTCAACAGACTACTCTGTACCAGTGTCACCATAGAACTGCCATCTGACGTAAGGTATAATACCATCTGGGAGTTCTCGGCGAGTCCGTCCAGTGTACCCAGTCTCCACTGAGCACCCGTATATCATCTCTGATGTCAAACATCAATGGATATGGGATCATCCATCGCCCATCTGTATGGGTCGAGAAGGTATACGCTAGTCTACTCTGGTATATCGATGCCCCGTCTCGATATACCTACGACTAGGGACTTTGAAGGATGTACTTATGGACTACCATGACCCCACTAGTATGATCCTCATCATAGTCCAGGTAGTCAAGTACTCATCCTAAGGGCTTTACCAACATGTAACAGAGAGACAATCAGTGTACACGTTAAGGTAAAAATCAACCAGATAGCATACTATCATGTCGAGCAAGAAAGTCCTCCTTATATATGTCCAAGCATCCACTACAATATACATCCAATGTACAGTAATGGTCTCTAGGGCATACATATAACTAACAATCTCCCACTTGCACTAGGGCCATCTGATAGCAGTGGTTGTAGTATCTCATACTCAACCATCCCATAGAAGTCTCTCTCTGGGAAAAGGCCTTTGTGAGTGGATCCGCCGTGCTGTCCTCTGAGTCTACTCTCCTAACCTCGATTACCCTGGAGATCAGCTATCTCCATGATCAGGTAATACTGCCTTAGAATATGTCTGGATCACTGATGGGACGGACGTTCCTTGGCATAAGTCACAACTCCATTGTCACACAATGGGAGGAACTAAGTTCATCTCATGAACAAATATACACCCAGACTTCCTCTTTGGTAGCATCTTAAGTAGCGATGTATCCAGCCTTAATCGTCTAGTATGCCACGGTATCTAGCTTGGAACTCTTCCAACATACCGTCCCTTTACAAAGGGTAAAGACAATGCCTGTGACTGACATTCAGTCGTCCTTATCACCCTGGAACCCTTCCAGTGATTCTCCCCAGGATCGGTTGATACCATCTCACTACAACTAGTGAGAATCCTAACATCCAATTAGATCTATCTCATAGATCCAAAACCCAGGATTTAGGAGGTATCACTTTGATCCTATATGGAGAATCATTGTGATAAGCGGAGATTGACCGAGCGTAGCATAGGAAACTCCTTCCCTATCAAGAGTATGTCATCCACGTACTTTACGAGGATCATCACTATACTTCCTACTACCTTTTTGTATATACAAGGTTCATCTACCATTTTGATGATGTCAAACTCTTTGGCTAACACATCAAAACAGATGTTCCAACTCCGCGATACCTGCTTTATCCTATAAAGCATCTTGTACACGTTTCCGCTGCTCCCACTGTCTACGAAGCCCTCTGGCTGTGTACTTATAGACGTTCTCTTCTAAAACATCATTTAGAAAAGCAGTCATGGCACCCCACCGCCAGATATTGTAGTCATGGTATGTAGCCGTGGCAAGTAGGATCTGGATGGACTTAAGCATAGCCACTTGAAAAGGTTTCATCATTATCCACGCCTGGTCGATGACGAAAAGCTTTAACAAGTCTAGCTTTGAAAGTCTCAACTTTTCTATCTACACCAAGTAATCTTCTCAAGATATACTTGCTCCTGATGGGGATTTAACCCTTCAGATATAGCAACCAAAGTCCATACTTTGTTGGTGTACATGAATTCCATCTCAGATCACTAAGCATCCAGCCATTCTTACAGAGTCCCACTCCTGATGGCCAGCTCGAAACTAGTTGGGTCATCATCTCATGATGCAATCCTCGCTCCCACTGACATAGAGAAACCGAAGTATCTCTCAGGCGGGTGAGGAACCTTACTAGATCGTCGGAGAGGCTGAGGTTCGTTGGTAACTATTGAATCCTTTGGTTCTTTCAAATCATCAGCTGCAGTTTGTATAGCTGGAACATTTCCAGTTCTACATAACTGACCTTGCCTCGAGCTTGTCCGGATTTTGCTTTTCAGACATAGGCCGGACAACCCCAAATCTTAACTAGCTTAAGACATGGGCTCTTCCCATACCATATCTCATATGGAGTGGTAGGCTGTGATCTGATTCGAACCCTATTTAATTGGTATGCAGCTTCTCAAGTGCACAACTCCCAAAAGGAAATAGGTAACTCAGTAGTACTCATCATAGAGCACACCTTATCATATAGGGTGTGATGGCTCCGCCCCGATATACCATCGTGCTATGGTGTATCGGAGGAGTAATGCTGAGAGAGAATCTCATTCTCCTTTAGAAAAGTCCAGAAATTCCGTGCTCAAGTATTCTCCTCCTTGATCACATAAAAGGACATAATACTTGTACCCGTAATTTGGTTCTCTACTTCTAAATCATATTCTGTGAATATCTCAAAAGGTTCGGACTTGTGTTTCAACAGGAACATAGGTCTGAATCTCGAAAGATCATCAGAGAATGTAATGAAGTACAGGGAACCGGTCTTGGCATATGTAGACAGGGGACCTTACATACATCAACATGTATCATCCCAAGAGTTCACTAACTCTTTCTCTGTTTCCAGTAAACGGAGCTATGGTCATCTTATCTCTGTGACATGACTGGCAAGTTTCACAAGATGTAAATTCAAACTGATTTAAATATGCATCTATATGTAACTTCAGCTAGTCGTGTCACATTGATATGACCTAGTCTACAATGCCTCAAGTAGGATTCGTTCATTTCTGAACTCTTCCTCTTGTGCGTGTTCCGTATACTAAAGAACTGTAGTTTGATTTAGAACTACAATGCTTTTAGATAACGTGCCTGAACCGATCAACTTTTGATATAGGAAATGCTCAAAACATTATCCATCTATACAAAATTTTATCATTTCTTTACTAATAAAGAGATAGATATGATTTTGTATATCAGGTTCGGTATCTAATAACATTCGTTCAGAATCAATGTATTGGTAATACAGGGTGACAATGACCAACAGACTTGGCTGCAACTCTTGCCCCATTTTCTGCCTCATGAAACTTATCACCTGTTCTCAGTTCTCTACCTAGCTGTAGCCCTATGTAACAGATTACATATCTGGGATCCTGATCTGGTATCACATACCCAGGACGTAGAGGATACAGAGAAACAGTTCTTTGTAATGAACACACCCGAAGAAGATGCATCATATGGACTTCCTTCGTTTGGGCGGCACGGGAAATCTGGTATTCCCCAATTTCCTGCTCTGTCGTATAACAATTATAAGTTGGAGCGGGACCAACGTTCCCCAGCTCAGTATAACAAGCGGGTTCGGTCAATATTCCGTATTATTATCTTGATTAAGGCGTGATATGGTCGCTACCTGGAGAGAGAGAGAAGAAAACACTCAGCGTGCGCTCTTGCAAGAATAGATTGGTTATTATTTTATCTAATCAGGATGGCTCCCACTGCTTTTTATCAAATCTTCCTTCAAACCCTAAAAGGAAAGACTAGCCGGGATTAATTACACACCACAAGTTCGCCAATCTTTCAGCCAGACAAGTGTCGGTACTTTGAAGGAGGTCCCCCGTGCTTTCGCATGAACCTAATTAATGTAAACCTCGTTTTCCCAGAGGCGTAACCTCGTTAACACCTTTCTAGACACCTACTTGATCGGCTAATTGTAATGTGTAAAACTCTCCCAGGAGTAACTCTTACTCGCAGCGGGTATCAGGATCCAACTATCTCATAGAAGGTATGCAATCTCATTGCAAATTTCAACACTTGAAATTCCCGATAATATTTTGCCACTAGTGTGCTATGACCTTGACGCATGCCAAACAACCCATAGTCCGCTAGTCAAGTTCAACCCGTACATTTCTTGATTGAATTAAACCCACCCGCACGACCCTTGACGCATGCCAAACAACGCCGTACGAATACCCTAATCCAATCGCATCATATGCTAGCAGATAAGCACTAGTTAGCTACCGTACACTACGCCTTGACGCATGCCAAACAACCGCAGCACGAATACTAACTAGTACTTATCTGAAATGACGGAGGGCTACGACAGGTTTTTCTGAAAACCTATTGCGTAATGAACTTGATATCGTTGTAGGATCGAATGAATTTTGAAATGGAGTGTTTTTGAGGCTTTTCTAGTTTCGCTAAAGGAGTCACTCCGGGTGAAGGGATCGTCGGTCCTTTCCTCGTCGAATGAGGTGCGGGATATATCATATATATCACTGTGCAAAGCAGAACTCTTAAAAGCAATCAAAAGACAAACCGAGTGTGTAGCATCTGCCAGTTATTGCTAAAGGAGTCACTCCCGGTGAAGGGATCTCGGTCCTTTCCTCATCGAATAAGGTGCAGGATATATCACATATACCGCTGTGCAAAGCAAGAACTGTAGCTACCTGTTTTATTTTGAAATTCTATTCTACAACATCTTAGGTTTCTTTTATTTCATTAATCACATTAATGAAGTCCCATCAATTAAGTTACCTAAACATCACAGATAAATACGACGTACACTTATGCCATCCGCATTCGCCTCGATGTCCCCTCGTGCACCGTTAGGTTAGGTAACTAACGGCAGAGCGGTGCAGGGCTAGCGCGGGTGTAAAACATAAGTAACATCTATATAATATATCATATATACTATATACAGTATCCATCACAGAACATCACATGATCACATCACAGATATCGCAGCAGAAGAATCATATGAAATATTGGATAAACTAGGACGTCCGTGTTTTCAATACGAGCCAGTATAAAACACGGATTCCACGGTCGCGATGAATAGCCAAACCCACACCCCTAGACCCCTACGAGAGCGACAAGCAACCCTACCAATTCTAGAGTTAGGAGACCCGGACTTGACTCCTCGAGTTGGTCTCCCACTGGACTCCAGAACCCGGTTACTTGTGCTCCCCTCCTTGGGTCTATCCTAGTGCGGAAAAGTAAATAATATACAAAAGGTGACATCTTCCGCAACCTGGAAGTGCCCCAATAAAAGAATATTACATACAAGTTTTTACATGAATGAAAATGAAAAACACTCATCTCACATAAAAACCTCCGGCTATTCAAACACGACTATCCAATATAACATATCCAGCAACACATAACATCATATGTCATCAACGTAAGTAAATATGCGCATCCCAATTGTCGTTGACATATAGCAACGAAACCGGCGATATCCCATATTACACTTACGGTCACAGAAAAGAAAGTGTAAAACTACAACAGTTGGAATCCGCAATCCGCACAGACATCGCATGCCTAATCAAATGAGTACCTTAGACATCACATGCCTAACAATTATAAACCCCGCATTTTAGTCTCATTATCGAAAACACTTTTCAATATCAAGTCGGGCAATTCAACAAGATTCCCGACATCCTGATCGAATGCTCGTCGCAAACTTCAGTAGACGGCAGCACCCCCGATACCGTCGACGAAGTGCACCAAGGCGGAACACCGCTACCGGGAGCACCCAAACGGATGCTTTCGGCGACGGGGTTCTCCTACAGTCACTTGGTCGGGGCTATGGAGTGAGGCTGTCTATTAAGTTTACCCGGTGAGTATCCGCGTACGCTACGTGATTGTGACGGACTTTTGATCACATCAAAATTCCGTGGCAACCGATCAAGTGAGACTAAAGTGCTATGTTTATAACATTCATTCAGTTATCTCATAACTACTTGTGGATTCCAAGTATTGTATCACATTCCGGATAAATAGAAAATGTTAAACTTTTCGATCGAACATTCAAACACCCAAGTTTTCCCGATACAGATCAACACATGAAACAAGTCTAAAAACATTCAGTTCGTGCCTCAGTACCAACGGTCCAGCCGTAGAAGGGTCAAGCCAACGCCTCACATGTGGCACGCCGTACTGCCCCAAACCCGAAGGTTCAAAGGGCAGTTCAAGACGGTCAAATAATCGAGTTAAGGTTTGTTGTCTTCTAGAGGGACCATCGCGTTACTTGCACAACTTAGAACGTCTTTAAACCTTGGAAAAATCCAACACTTGGAAATTTCCCGGCAGGGGAAAAAGTGGGTATTTATATCCGGTCGACCTTTTTAACAGTTTCTAAAATATCCGGAAAAACATAAACGAAGTTAAATAATCCGATCAAATTAACGAATCCCGAATAAAACCCTAGAAAACTCAACACTTGAGTGGAATTAAAAAATTCACATAAAAAATTGCCAAGAAAGGACCTAAGAATAAATATATGAAATTTGAGGGACTAAGTCCAAATTTTGGCCGCGGAAGCGCCGCCAAACCCCTGTTTTGGCCGCGGTTCCGCGGTCTAATTATGGAATTAGGGGCCCAAACTTCACAGTAATTCTTTGTTTTTCCTGTTTACTTTTCTGCATATTTTTAATTCACAAAAATCCACGAATTTCAAAAATGTACAGAGAGCATTTTACGGTTTGGGTTTCGGTTCGATCGGACTTCTAATTCCGTCTACGCATCGCCTAAGGCTCTAGCTAGGCTCTGATACCACTGTAGGGTTCCTAGGCACACTAATAAGGTCTCACAAGGCATCAACCATGCCAATTTCAAATCTTACGGGTGCCGAGAAACCCTAATACGGATCGTTAACTAGATGTCTAGGCGAAAAGGAAACTAGTTAACAACTTAACTACGAGTATACGGAAATACAACCTTTGTAGATCCGGTGCTCCACCTCCATAGCTCCGCAATGATGTCCCCCCGCTGTCCAAATCGGATCCTGGACTCTTGCGTTGGCTTCGTCGGAGAAATGGGCGGGCTAGGTCGTCGATGTCGATGCCGAAGATGATCTACGTCGAGGCATCACAAGATCAAGCTCCCACTTCACCAAGTCTTGAAACTTGTGAAGAAAACACACTCTACTACTTGGCAAGAGGTAGAGGATGAAGAAATAGGAAGTGGGTTCACTTTAGAATTGGATTTCTCACTCATTTGCTCAAGTTGCCATTGTTGAAGCAAGCTTTCTTCAAGTGAAGAAGAAGAAGAAGAAAGAAAGAATATGATAAGTGTTAAATTAAAAATGGAAAAGAAAATCAATACTTATCATATTCAAACCATGGTTAAGTGTAGAGACTAAACTAGGGTTAGAGGGAATGGTTAGGGTTAAGCATGAGACAAAATGGTCACTTAGTCAAACCTTCATGAAGCTTCAATGTCAAACAAAGAAAGCCACCATTTTCTCTCATTTCCAAAATGAATAAAATAAATAAAGAAAGAAAGAAAATGAAAACCCTTAACCATTACACAACCATGGTTTAATCTTTACAGAAACCCTAATGAGCATGCATCATCAAATATGATACAAACTAGTGTACAAAAGTATATCACATATACAATGTGCACATATCAAGTGAGAAAATCCATTTAAAGTGAACCAATACTAGTTAATGCAAAGTAATATATCAAATATATAATTATACATTAAATCATTAAATCAACACTTGATTTAACGATCCGGTCATATCGCATATAACCGACTAGTATCCTATGTATCGGCTTATCGAATCAATCCTTGATTCGATAACTAGGTTATATCGCATACAACCTTATCGATACATTCATCGCGAGAATAGAATACGGTATCACATACACGCATTATTCTCGGTCCCGCACATATCTCATATGCGCTCCTATTTCGTTTCGCTTGAGCAAGGAAACCTCTGTGTAGGACTCTAAAGACTCGTCAATACGCCGGCAGCAGGTGATGATCATATCAAACACCCATAAGCCACAAGCGGTCTGCTAAACGTAACGGCCATCCGGGTATTGAGCGATCAGAAGATCGACGAGCAAGCCCGCTCACACTCCTGTGAATCCAACCAGTAACACTTACCGTACAGTCCGGTCTCGTCGTCTGATATGTCGCATATCTCGCCTAGGGGTGGTAAACGTCAGACCCCAATATCTCGATAAGTCGTGTCGATCTGAGGTCTATAACAATTCCAGAAACTACTGGTAACACTTACCAGTAAATCTCAGCAACCCTGGCCAGGGATTTCCGGTTATAGCCAATCGAACACAGCGCAACATCAACTCCCTATACCGGGAGAGACGAATCCCCTCCTATCGCTCATTGCCTCCATGTGACTCGGACTGTACCCAAAAACCACCGTTTTGCACGCCCTCTTGGATGTGGTAAGATGGAAATCAAAGCACAGTGGGAACCACACAAGACTCTATGACGATCTCGGGTCAACAGACTACTCTGTACCAGTGTCACCATAGAACTGCCATCTGACGTAAGGTATAATACCATCTGGGAGTTCTCGGCGAGTCCGTCCAGTGTACCCAGTCTCCACTGAGCACCCGTATATCATCTCTGATGTCAAACATCAATGGATATGGGATCATCCATCGCCCATCTGTATGGGTCGAGAAGGTATACGCTAGTCTACTCTGGTATATCGATGCCCCGTCTCGATATACCTACGACTAGGGACTTTGAAGGATGTACTTATGGACTACCATGTCCCCACTTGTATGATCCTCATCATAGTCCAGGTAGTCAAGTACTCATCCTAAGGGCTTTACCAACATGTAACAGAGAGACAATCAGTGTACACGTTAAGGTAAAGATCAACCAGATAGCATACTATCATGTCGAGCAAGAAAGTCCTCCCTATATATGTCCAAGCATCCACTACAATATACATCCAATGTACAGTAATGGCCTCTAGGGCATACATATAACTAACAGAACCCTGCCATATCTCCTTACGGCCTCTACATCGTTTCGCCCGAAACTTGAGAAACTGGTCTGTGGAGGACTCTAAAGACTCGTCAATACTTTGGTTGTGGATTTAACCACTAGCACGTCAGAGGTATTAGCCTATACATAACGGGCTACCAGGTATTGACCAAAAGAGATGTCGATGAGCGAACTCATCCTGACACCCTACTGAGCCTGTCAGTGACAATATCCGTACAGTCTGGTCCGTTCGTCTATGAGCATCGCAAGGCGGGCCTAGGGGGTTGGTAAAAGTCAGACCCCTAAAAGCGGTACAAGTCGTGTCGGAGTGTAGCCCAGAACACCCTGAGATACTACTGGGATACCTACCAGTAAATCTCCTGCCTTAGCCAAGGACTTCGTGTAATGGCTCTCCTAGACACAGCGCGACCTCACCCCCAATACCGGGAGAGACGAACCCCTGCAGATCTGCTCACTGCCTCCATGTGGCTCGGGACTGTACCCAACTAAAACCTGTTTGCACGTCTCCTTTGAGCATGGTAGGGTAGTAATCAAAGTACAGTGGGAACTCACACAAGACAAATGACGATCTCAGGTCGATGAACTAACCTGTACACATGTCACCAGCGAACTGCTATCTGACGTCAGGTATAAGACCAACTAGCATGTTCCCGGCGAGTCCTGTCCGGTGTACTCATAACCCAATGAGCACCTGTATATATCTTAGGTGAACCAACTGACACCAGTGGCTTGTAAGACCGGCCACCACTCCTCGTCGGGGTCTCGACTGTATACATTAGTCTACTCTGGAGAATCGATGCCCTGTCTCGAAACTCCCACGACTAGGGACCTTTTAAGGATGTGCTTATAGACCCCAGCTCCCACGTATATGATCGCCCTCATACTGCTGGCAGTCAAGCAAGAATCCTAGGGGCTCTATCAACATGCAATAGTGACCTATAAGGTCACCTAAAGCAGTACACGATGATAAAGATAAACCAGATAGCATACTATCATCTTGAGTAAGACTGTCCTACCGGGATAGGTCCTCCCTCAATCATTGCAATCACGTGCCTATGATCCAATAATTGATTATGAGGGCACTATCTCCAACAATCTCCCACTTGCACTCAAGGCTAATTATTGCGATGTCGCATACTCACAGCCCGTGTGATACCGAACACCCAACTCCTCTACTAGTCAGTCTCACAAAACCTGTGTGCGAAACTATTGCTTTCGAGGAATAGCCTCAGTGAGTGGATCCGCTTTGATGTTTCTTTCTATGTCTCTCTATATCTCAAGTTCGCAGAGAAAGCTATCTCCCGAATTGAGCAATACCTGTCTTAGAATGTGTCTGGATGTTTGATGGGACCTATCTCATAAATGAACTCCAAATCCAAACTTCTTAGACTTTATCGTCAACTGAACTTAATCAGTATCCCGCACCATGCCTCCCTTAGTATCTGCTTGGATCACCTGTCCAAAATACTGCCCCTCGTCAGAGGGAAAACTATAACTCTGACGGCCACCCTGTCGTCCAGGTCATCTTGGAAGCCTAGAATGATAAGTGTCTCCTGAATGAGGCTGTCGTTATCATATCCCTAGAACATCCACTTATGTTCTAAAACTGCTTCCTAATGTTTCTCTAAGATTGGATCAATATCAACTTATTGCATCTGCTGCAAAAACAACATCTGGTGTGGTACTTGACATCTCATGATCGACTCAATTGTCTAAGCAAGTGATCTGTCAATCATGCACATCCCTCTCCCCCTAAGTATATAAGACTCCTTTAGAGAGGGTGACTCCATCACCTGCAGGTATATTACCATGCCAGGAGTCGTCCATTCTAAAATACTTTTAGAATGCTGTCTAAATACCCAGATTGAGAAACTACCCAAATCTAGATCTAAAACCATAGAACTAGTAACCAGAATGTCTTATATAATATCCAACTCCTATATGGAGAAACTACTGTGTGACAACCAAAGTATAACCGATCGTAGTTTAGGAATTTCACTTCCTACTCTGTATATGTCATCCAAATACCAGGACATCACACCCTACTACCTTCTTAACAGATCCATCCCCTATTCTGATGAAGTCAAACCTATGACTCTCTCATCAGAAATAGATGATCTATCTCCGCTATATCTGCTTTAGTCTATAAATAGACATAAGACACCTGTCCACCAATGCTGCCGCTGCTCCCACTGACTACGACAACCCTCTGGCAGAGTCATATATACGTACACTTCTAAAGCTAGTTTAGAACGACGCTATACTCATCCTCCTGCCGGGTCTCACGGTCTGGAACAGCAACAATGGAAAGTCTGGGTAAACAAGAACCTCCCTGTCACCGTCCTTGAGGCTACCGGAGTACCTCTCGGGTGGCTGAGTTTACCCACCATATCTGCGTAGTGGCCAATGGAATGTCAAATCAGATTGAATCTTTAGGTTCTTATCAAATTTTCCATAATCGTTTGTGGTTCTGGAAACACATCCAGTTCTACCATACTCCCACTACTGTTTTCTGAAAAAATCCATTTCTTTTAAAACTGTGGCGAGTCAAGAACAATATCACTATTGATCTTCCAGATGGTAGAATGTCGACCCTCGTCATAACCTGGGTCAACCCACAAACAGCCATTACAGAAACGTGCCTTGAGTTATCCGGAGTCTGGTTTTAAGCATAAGCCAGACAACTCCCCGTACCTTAACATCGTTAGGATATGAACTGTTCTATATCCAATACTGAAACAGAGGCACTGATTTAATTGAACCAGATTCAAATCATGCAGTTGTCTCCAGTGCATGTCAAGTAAATGGAGAGAGGCCGATCAGCGTTACTCAACTTAGGAGTGCTTCCAATTATGAGTAACCTGAAAGAGAAGCAAGTTCTCTTAAACATTACTATTAACTGAATACCATACATAAGTATCTACATCTTCGATTATCTTGAAGAATCCCTATACTTGCAACACCTGGTTCTCTACTTTATTCTTATACCTATAACTTCTCAAAACTTGGACCTTGTGTTTCTACGAAACACCTGTCTAAGAACTAGAGAAGTCACAAGTAAACAGAATATAGTACGAGGACCAACCCCTCTGTCCTAATGGATACTGGACAATATACAATCCCCAGTATAAGTCCTCTGAGTCTAATAACTCAAACCCTATGCGTCGTAGGTTGAAAACTGTACTTGTGGTTTTGAAGAATTACACAGCTGTTTAATGCTCCTTACCTAACCATCCACTGATATAGGTAAATGTCATAGACATAATTTCAAAAAGGTATATCTCACTCTATAAAAATAGACGTACAGATATATCAATTTGAAATTGGTGCATAACAACGGATATTCAAAACCAAACATTTGCCGTCCGGCAAACAACCCAGGCGATTTCCTCAAATATCACCAATTACAACGAATTCCGATATAATGAGGATGATCACCTAATTCCCAATAACTTACTCCCACTCATCATCTGTAAAACCATACAGATGTGAGAATCATACCTGGTAAATACATACCCTGGAGCAAGGGCTAATTGGGAAATCAGTTTTCTTTTAACAGTACACAGTGAAACTGAAACATTGAAATGTTTCGTGGGGGTATCCTGGTATTCCAAGTAATGCCTCTTCCATTATCCAGATTCACAACTGTAACCATATATTTATTTGCCATCTCCCCACATCCCTTCATATGTCTTTAGTCATTACCTTCTGCACACCCCTTTAGACTAAATGGTTTTCTTCCTTCCCTACCGTTCGGCACCAGCCTATGGTTTGGAAGAAGACTATACAATAAGCATAATGGGTGTACTGCCCTAATCCTAGTAGCACTCGCAACGCGAGAGAAGGTGAAGATAAAAGACACCTGAATAAACCTTATTCCTATTTCTCCTAAACCAGAATCCATCCCCGAACTGGAAAAAGTTCCTTTCGAGTTCGTATATAACCATACGATGGAGTATCCAACAAACTGTGGATCTTCGTAGTGATACGGAGTGACCTGGAGAAATACAAAGGTAAAGTGGAAGTGGTAATGAAATACTTGGTTTGGTTGTGAATAGCAGTCGCAATTTACTTTGCCCTCCTTCTAATCCCTTTCTTTGCCTTTACATAATACCTTCTGTACACCATCATTAGGCTAATTGGTTTTCTTCATTCCCTACCGGTCGGCACCTGCCTATGGTTTGGAAGAAGACTATCCAATTTTCGTAATAGGTGTACTATCTCCTAAACTAAGGAGAACTCGCAACCTGAGAGAAGGTAAAAGGAAAAGACAACTGAATAGTCCTATTCGTTTTCTCCAGAACCGGACACCATCCTCGAATAAATTCCTTCGAGTTCATATATAACCATACGATGGTTTTATCCAATGGAAGTGGACGTTCGTAGTAATACGGGGTGTCCTGGAGAAAAGGGTAAAAGTAGGAGTGGCAATGAGGTTTGCAACTCTGACAATCCTAAAGCCAGTCTTATAAGAAGGTTCGGTTAATTTTGGTCACTGAGTCATAGTCTTAGGGTCGGGTCATGGTCGCTGCCAAAGAGAGAGTGAGAAAAGAAACACTCAGCGTGCACTCTAACCTAGATCAGAATGGTTACCAATTTATCTAATCAGGAAACCTCCCACTGTACCGTCAAATTCTCCTCCAAAACTGAAAGAAGAATTAGTCGGGATCACCCGAGGAGTAAACCAACTCATCAGTAGGAATCGGGATCCAACTATCATCGCATGATAACGTGACGGAATCTGCTCACGTTATCACACTCCAGAAGGTATGCGCATATCTGGCAAGTTTCAGTTTCTTTAGAAACTCCCGATGTGAGTTTTGCTCCATGCTCTTATGACCTTGACGAAGGTCAACAAATCATAAGTCACATGTTAAGTTCTATCCGTCATTGTCCAGGTTAATTTGAACCCACCCATACAAGCCCTTGACGAAGGTTAACAAGGCTATACGACTGTCCCAAACCAACGCATCTATCTATGCAGCAGAAAGGTAACAAGCAGCTACCATACACTATGCCTTGACGAAGGTCAACAAACATAGCATGAATACTACGTGCTACCCGTCTGAAATGACGGAGGGCTACGAATGGTTTCTGGCGAAAAACCTTTAACGTAAGGAACTTGATATCGTTGAAGGAACCGGATAGCTTCATAAAAATATAGTGTCGAAATCCTTTGCTAAAGAGGTCACTCCCGGTGAACGGATCTCGGCTCTTTCCCCGTAGAATGAGGTGCAGGATATTCCAACTGAATACCACGATGCAAAGCAAAAGTAATCGGCTATAGTGAGGTTATTGCCCTGACGCAAACTTCTGTCCAAGGGATCACTCCCGGTGAAGGGATCTCGGCCCTTGCCTTGTCGACTGAGGTGCTGGATATTCATAACCGAATACCACTGTGCAAAACAAAAGAGAACGCCCTTGTAATAACAGCTTTTTGAAAAATTGTTCCAACAACATCAGAATAGGTTTGTTTAGCTTGCATTGATCCGAATCAATGCAGTCCCATCAACTGATCACACCAATAAAGAACGAAAATAATGATGTGTAAGGTTAGTATAGCACCCTATGAAGTGTTTTGAAGCATCAAAAGACCCAAAGTTATAATTTTTAAGGTGCTAAACTAACATGCAAGTGGATCGATCCTAGAAAATTAGGGTTATTTAACTTTTAGCTAGAAAAGATTAGGGTTTGAAGGCTACAACCTTTGTAGCTCCCCTTAGCTAGACTCCTTGGTGTCTTGGGTGTTGAGTCGAGGTCCTCTCGATGTTCCCTTGCGTCCACGACGATCCACCACGGAGCACTCCGTCCAAGCTCGCAATTTCGACAAACCGAAAAGAACACTCTAAACAAAGCGGCTAAGCTTGTGTAGAATGATGTTGTGGTTGGGTTTCTCACTTCAAAAACCTTTCTTTTGTTGTATTTCACTCACTAGAAAAGACTAGAGAAGAAAAGATGAAGGAAGATGAAGATGGTGGCTAATATTATCAAGAGATAAAAAGATAACCATGAGGTTAAGCTTGTGAAAGAAATAAATATCACTATATATATTTATTCCTTCTTGACTCCAACCATGATTAAAATGATAGATGATTAATTTAACTTGGGTTTAGAATGATAAAGGAAAGGATAACCATGGTTTAGTGGTAGGTGAGCATGGTTAGGTTTGAAGAAGCATGTAGAAACTAGCATAATTATCCTTTCCTTTTCATTTTACTTTAAACCAAAATTAAATAATTATCCATTGTTTAATCTATGGTGTGAAGCTTATATTGCCACCATTTCCATATATAATCAACCATGATGGTTTGATGTATGTATGTGTACATGTATGCACATTTACATGTGCATGAAACTAGAAAAGAAGAAAGAAACACATGCATGCATGCATACATCCATCAAACCCTAGAAAGGTTTTAAGTGAGAAAACTAATGGTTAAATGATAAATCAACACTTGATTTATCAATCCGGTCATATCTGATATGACCCCACCAAAAGCAGTTCACCCGATCAATGTTCGGTATTATATACGCAGATTTCAATCGGGTGCATGCGCATATCGCATATGCGCACCACAACGTTTCGCCTGGACTGGGTAACCCCTCTGTGGGACTCTAAGACTCGTCAATACGCCGGCAGAGGGTAATGATCATATCAAGTACCCTCAAGCCGCAAGCGGTCAGCTAAACGTAACGGCCACCCGGGTATTGAGCGATCAGAAGACAACAAGCGAACCTGCTACAACTCCCGTCGAGCCATCCGGCAACACTACCGTACAGTCCGGTCTCTTCGTCAGATATGCTGCATATCGAGCCTAGGGATGGTCACGTCGACCCCAATAACTCAATAAGTCGTGTCGGTGAATGGTCTATAACAGATCGAGAAACTACTGATAACATTTATCAGCAAATCTCAGCAGCCCTGGCCAAGGACTTGCTGTTATAACCAGTCGGGCACTGCACAGCATCAACTCCCAATACCGGGAGAGACGAAACCCCTCCTATCGCTCATCGTCTTCGTGTGTCTCGGGACTGTACCCAACGGCCACCTGTTTGCACGACTCAGTAGAGCCGTGGTAGGGTGGCAATCAAAGTGCAGTGGGAGAACACACAAGACTCCATGACGATCTCGGGTCTACAGACTAACCTGTACCAGTGTCACCTGAGAACTGCTATCCGACGATAGATATAATTCCATATAGGAGTTCTCGGTGAGTCCGTCCAGTGTACCCAGTCACCACTGAGCACCCGTATATGATCTTGATGTCAAACATCGATGAATGTGGGAACATCCATCGCCCATCGTATGGGTCTAGTATCATATACGCTAGTCTACTCTGGTATATCGATGCCCCGTCTCGATATACCTACGACTAGGGACATTCCAGGATATGCTTATAGACTACAGATGTCCCACTAGTATGATCTCCATCATAATCAGAGTAGTCAAGCCGATATCCTCAGGGCTTTATCAGCATGTATGAATGAATAAAAGCATGATCAATAAACATGTCAGATAAAGAAGAACCAGATAGCATACTATCATGTTGAGCAAGAATGCAAACTGAATATATATACATGTATAGATACATCCACTATCACATAATGGCCTCTAGGGCATACATATATCCAACAATCTCCCACTTGCACTAAGGCCAGTTATTGGCGTATCTCATACCCAACATCTCAAAAAGTCGCTCATGCTGCGGCTGAGGGAGGGCCTTGGTGAATGGATCCGCGGCGTTGTTCTTTGTGTCTACTCTCTTAATCTCGATCTCGCGGCGATCTACAATCTCCCGGATCAAATGAAAGCGCCTCAGGATGTGTCTGGACTGCTGATGGGATCTGGGCTCCTTGGCTAACGTCATTGCCCCATTATTGTCACAATACAAAGGTATTGGATCCATAATGGTTGGAACTACTCCTAGCTCCGAGACGAACTTCTTCATCCAGACGGCTTCCTTGGCGGCATCATTTGCAGCAATATACTCAGCTTCCATCGTAGAGTCTGCAACGGTATCTTGTTTGGAACTCTTCCAACTTACCGCCCCTCCATTGAGGGTAAATACAAACCCTGAGATAGATTTGCTGTCATCCTTGTCGCTCTGGAAGCTCGAATCGGTAAAGGCCTCCATTTTGAGATCTTTATTACCATACACCAAGAACAATTCTTTAGTCCTTCGTAAGTACTTAAGAATGTTCTTCACAGCTGTCCAGTGGTTCTCCCCTGGGTTGGATTGATACCTGCTTACAACACTAAGTGCATAAGCTACATCTGGGCATGTACATAACATCGCATACATTATAGATCCTACTGCTGAAGCATAAGGTATAATGCTCATGCGAGCTCTCTCTTCATCGGTCTTTGGACAAGAATCCTTGGAGAGAGTGACTCCATTGCAAGCGGGTAAGGCACCCCGTTTGGAGTCTTCCATACTAAACCTCTTTAGGATGGTGTTAATGTACCTGGTTTGGGACAATCCCAATAACTTTTTGGATCTATCTCTATAGATCCTTATGCCCAGGATGTATGTGGCATCACCCAGGTCCTTTATGGAGAACCTCAGTGATAAGAATGATTTGACCGACTGTAGCATAGGAATATCATTTCCTATCAGAAGAATGTCATCAACGTACAATACGAGGAATGTGACAGCTCTTCCTACAGCCTTCCTATAAACACAAGGTTCATCTGGATTTTTGATGAAATCAAACTCTTTGATAACATCATCGAAATAAATGTTCAAACTCCGAGATGCCTGCTTTAACCCATAAATAGATTTAAGCAATCTACATGCTTTCTCGCTGCTCCCACTGTCAATGAAGCCCTCTGGCTGATCCATATAAACGCATTCTTCTAAATCTCCATTCAGGAATGCTGTTTTAACGTCCATCTGCCAGATTTCATAGTCGTAGTGAGCAGCAATAGCAAGTAGGATCCGAATGGATTTAAGCATTGCTACGGGCGAAAAAGTTTCCTCATAGTCCAGACCTGGTCTTTGACGAAAACCTTTCGCCACAAGTCTTGCCTTATAGGTCTCTACCTGCCCATCCACACCAATCTTTCTTTTAAAGATCCATTTGCACCCTACAGGTTTTACCCCAGGGGGTACAACGTCCAAAGTCCATACTTTGTTGGTGTACATAGACTCCATTTCGGATCTCATGGCATCCAACCACTTCACAGAGTCACCACTCGTGATAGCTTGCTGAAAACTGGTAGGATCATCATCTTCCATGATACAGTCTTCTTTGTCACCATCAATGAGGAAACCGTAGTACCTCTCCGGTGGGCGAGAAGTCCTACCAGACCTTCAGAGTGGCCGAGGTTCTTCAGTTTCTGCTGCAACAGTCGGTTCAACCAAATCGTCATTTGTAGTTTGTGTCTCTAGAACCTCTTCTAGATCCACCACTTTGCCATCATCTTTATCTGTGAAAAACTCTTTTTCCAAGAATGTGGCATGTTGAGAAACAAACACTTTTTTTTCCTCTTTGTGGTAGAACAGATATCCATAAGAATTCTTTGGATATCCTACAAAGTTACACATGACTGACCGTGTCTCGAGTTTGTCCGGATTCTGCTTTTTAACATAGGCCGGGCAACCCCAAATCTTAATTCTCTTAAGAGATGGTCTCTTCCCATGCCATATCTCATATGGCGTGGTAGACACGGCTTTGGTTGGAACCCTGTTTAGTAGAAACGCTGCAGTCTCCAATGCATGCCCCCAAAACGAGACTGGTAACTCAGTGTCACTCATCATGGACCGGACCATATCTAATAGGGTCCTATTCCGTCGTTCTGACACACCGTTGTGCTGTGGTGTGTAAGGAGGAGTGAGCTGAGAGAGAATCCCATTCTCTTTTAGGAAGTTTGCAAATTCTGTACTGAGATACTCTCCACCTCGATCTGATCGAAGCATCTTAATACTCAAGCCGGTTTGTTTTTCTACTTCTTGTTTATATTCAATGAATTTCTCGAAAGCGTCGGACTTGTGCTTTAATAAAAATACATGACCGAATCTTGAGACATCATCAGTGAATGTAATGAAGTATGAAAAACCGCCTCTAGCCTGTGTAGACATAGGCCCACATACATCACTATGTATGAGGCCCAGGAGCTGAGTAGCTCTTTCTCCGTGTCCGGTAAACGGAGTTTTGGTCATTTTACCCTTGATACAAGACTGGCAAGTCGCATAAGATTTATATTCAAAAGGATTTAAATATCCATCTTTGTGTAACTTGTTTAGTCTTGTTTCGTTAATATGACCAAGTCTACAGTGCCAAAGAAAAGCTTCATTTAATTCTGAAAGTTTTCTTTTATTAGTGTGTTGTATACTGAAAACTGTGTGTTGATTTAGGACATATATTCCGTTATTAAGTGTACCATACCCAACCAACATTTGATTCAGGTGAATGTTCATAACATTGTTTTGCAATACAAAATTATACCCTTCATTGTCCAACAAAGAAACGGATATTATATTACATAGCATATCAGGTACAAAATAACATGGATTCAAAATCAAAATACATCCAGACGGCAACCCCAAGTGATACTCTCCCACTACGACTGTATGTACATTGGAACCATTTCCAACGCGGAGAGTATGGTCACCTGTCTTCAAAACCTTGCTATTTCTCAGCCCCTGCATAGAATTGCAAATGTGAGAACCTGAACCGGTATCCAATACCCAGGAAGCAGAGTTTATAGAAAAACAGTTTTCAGTCACAAACGCACCTGAAGCAGAAGCATCACCATGCTTCTTCTTGAGACTTAGGTACTCCATGCAATTGCGCTTCCAATGTCCTGTCTTGTGGCAATGAAAACACTCGCCTTTCCCTGGGTCTCCAGCCGTGGACTTTCCCTTTCCCTTCACCTTTTTGACTCCGCCCTTAGGATTAGTGGGTTTCTTCTTTTTCTTTCCCTTGGCTTTAGCTTTCGGGCGAGAAGAAGAAGACTGTCCAATAGTCATAACAGGAGTCTTTGCTGACTTCATAGTGCTCTCTGCACTCCTTAACATATTAAGGAGTTCAGGGAGGTCCTTCTCCATGCCATGCATGTTGAAGTTCACTATGAACTGAGCAAAGGTGGAGGGGAGGGACTGCAGAATAATATCTATATATTGCTCATTGTCCATTGTCCATCCAAGGTCCTCAAGCTCTTCTATAAGAGCTATCATCTTCAAAACATGGTCCGCTACTGGTGTGCCAGGGGACATCCGCATGTGAAACAGTTTCCTTGATGCTTCGTATCGTAATACGCGGGACTGCTCCCCATACAACTCCTTTGTATGGAGCAGTATCCCGTGAATGTCCATGTCCTCGTGCTGCTTTTGATGTGTATTATCCATCGATGCAAGCGCGAGGCATGTGGCCGTGGCACAGTCAGCGTCCCATGTCTTGCGGACTTCTATGTCCGCAACTGAGGATTTTGGGCCTGGGACGGGCGGGGCTGAAGCCGTGAGGACATATGATACTTTATCATAAGTCAAGGCGATCTTCAGATTCCTTAGCCAGTCTTTATAGTTGGTCCCGTTCAGTTTGTTTTTATCTAGTAGAAGCTTAAGTCCAGTCATTGGTATCTGCCATTAAGAGAGAGAAAAGAATACACTCAGCGAAAGCTCTTGCACAGATTAGATTGGTTTATTATCTTGTCTAATCGATGTTTCCCACTGCTTTTTATCAAGTTTTTCTTTCAAACCTTAAAAAGAAAAACTAACCAGGATTAATTACAGTCTACAACTTCGCTAACCGTTCAGCCAGGCTAGTGTCGGTACTTTGAGGGAGGTTCCCCGTGCTTTCGCACGGACCTAATTAGAGTAAACCTCGTTTTCCCAGAGGCGGAGCCCCGTTAACACCTTTCTAGACACCTAATGAGTTAGCTAATTGTAAACTATAAACTCTCCTAGGAGCAACTATTGCCCACAGTGGGATCGGGATCCAACCATCATATGGAAGGTATGCAATCTCATTGCAAATTTCAACACTTGACATTCCCGATGTGGTTTTTACCCCTAATACTCATGACCTTGGCTAAGGTCAACAAATCACGAGCACTAGTCAAGCTCAACCCGTCATTTCTTGATTAATTAGACCCGTTCACATGACCTTTGGCTAAGGTCAACAAAGTCATATGCCCGTCCTAATTAATCTGCATCATATGCGTTTGTAGGAAGACATCACTTAGCTACCGTACACTACGCCTTGGCTAAGGTCAACAAACGTAGCACGAATACTAAGTACTCTACTTCCTAAAATGACGGAGGGTTGCGGATGATTTTTAAGAAAATCTTTAACGCTTTGAGCTTGATATCGTTGTAGAATCAGAAGGTTTTCAAAAGGAGTGGCTTAAGCTCCGCAGTTTTGAAATATAGCTTTTTCATAAATAGCCGAGTAGTTTTTAAATCCGATTCTACAACATCTTTTAGGTTTATTTTCTTTACATTAATCACATTAATGTAATCCCATCATTTAAGTCCTTAAGCCAATCACAGAAAAGAAACGAAAATAACACGTACGCTTATGCCATCCGCATTCGCCGCAATGTTCCGTTATGCACCGTTAGGTTACTTAACTAACGGCATACCGGGACGGGACTAGCGCGGGTGTAAAACATAAGCAACGTCTACTATATATCATATATATAATATGTCATTCGTCTCAGATATCACAGAACACAGGCAGCTGAAATATAGATATAACGTGGGATATACTAGGACGTCCGTATTTAGTATTTAGCCAGAATAGAAAATACGGATTCCACAGTCGCGATGAATAGCCAAGCCCACACCCTGGACCCCTACGAGAGCGGCAAGTGACCCTACCAATCCTGGAGTTTAGGAGACCCGGTCTCGACTCCTCGAGATGGCCTCCCACTGAACCCCAGAACCCGGTCACCTGTGCTCTCCTCCTTGGGTCCATCCTAATGTGGAAAAGTAAATAATATACAACACTGGTGACACAACCGCAACCTGGAAGTGCCCCAAATAAAAGAATATTACATTACATTTGAATTTACATGAATGAAAATATAAAACTCTCATCTCACAAAAAACCCCCGGCTATTCGATCGCGACAATCCTGCACATCATATCTCAGCAACACAAAATATCACATATCATCAACGTAAGTAAGTATGCGTACCCCGATTGTCGTTGATGTATAGCAACGAAACCGGCGATATCTAACATACTACACTTACGGTCACAGAAAAGAAAGTGTAAAACTACAATATTTGGAATCCAGATTCTCTTTAGACATCATAAATGCGAAATATCACATATTTCGTATTTCATGCCCACACTATATGAATTCCACATATTGTATCACATTCCAGACAAACAGACAGTATTGAAGTTTTCGAACGAACAATCAAGCACCCAAGATTCACTAAAGCTCAACACTTGAGCAGGGTTCAAAAGATCCGGAGTGTGACACAGTAGCGGCGGTCCAGCCGTAGAAGGGTCAAGCCAACGCCTCACATGTGGCACGTCGTACTGCCCCAAACCCTAGGGTTCAAAGGGCAGTTCGAGACGGTCACATAATCGAGTTAAGGTTTGTTGTCTTCTAGAGGGACCACCGCAAAAAGACTTGCACGTATTTCCAAACTATTTAAACCCCGTGAATATTGAGTAAATGATATTCGTTCAAACACTTCAATACTTTCTAGTTTACCCGGAAAAGCTACGAAATGAAAGTCCCGATCGAATCGATTAATCCAAAAACATCTCCAGAATTTTTCAAAACTTTATTCAGTTTAAAAATACCCAAAAAATTAAACATGCAGAAAGTAGAATTACTGTAGAAACAGTATACCCTAATTCATATGTACGGCCGCGGAACAGCGGCCTAAGCAAGCTTAGGCCGCGTTTCCGCGGCTATAACTACTGTTCATGGGAATATTTTTCTGCCGTAATTCTTATATTTTCCTGCTATGATTTTTACATATTTTTAATTCTGCAAAATGTCAAGTTTTAGAAAATTTCCAGAGAGCATCAAAAAATACGGTATTTTTGTCCGATCGGGGTTTTCACTTCGTCAAAACGTCGCCTAATGTTCTAGGTCGGCTCTGATACCAATGTAAGGTCAGGCAGCCACCCCATCCAATGGGGTCGCCGTGGCACCAACGGGTCCCTCAGCCGCTACTTTTTACGCATGCCCCCTCGCGAGGACTACAACCCGCCGGAACACCTTCCGGTCTCGGGACACCCTAGGGGTAAGAGCCTATGCTTCGCCACACTGTCACACAGTGAGAACCCCCCATAGGTCGACATCCAATGCCTAGTAGCTCTGATACCAATGTAAGGTTAGTATAGCACCCTATGAAGTGTTTTGAAGCATCAAAAGACCCAAAGTTATAATTTTTAAGGTGCTAAACTAACATGCAAGTGGATCGATCCTAGAAAATTAGGGTTATTTAACTTTTAGCTAGAAAAGATTAGGGTTTGAAGGCTACAACCTTTGTAGCTCCCCTTAGCTAGACTCCTTGGTGTCTTGGGTGTTGAGTCGAGGTCCTCTCGATGTTCCCTTGCGTCCACGACGATCCACCACGGAGCACTCCGTCCAAGCTCGCAATTTCGACAAACCGAAAAGAACACTCTAAACAAAGCGGCTAAGCTTGTGTAGAATGATGTTGTGGTTGGGTTTCTCACTTCAAAAACCTTTCTTTTGTTGTATTTCACTCACTAGAAAAGACTAGAGAAGAAAAGATGAAGGAAGATGAAGATGGTGGCTAATATTATCAAGAGATAAAAAGATAACCATGAGGTTAAGCTTGTGAAAGAAATAAATATCACTATATATATTTATTCCTTCTTGACTCCAACCATGATTAAAATGATAGATGATTAATTTAACTTGGGTTTAGAATGATAAAGGAAAGGATAACCATGGTTTAGTGGTAGGTGAGCATGGTTAGGTTAGAAGAAGCATGTAGAAACTAGCATAATTATCCTTTCCTTTTCATTTTACTTTAAACCAAAATTAAATAATTATCCATTGTTTAATCTATGGTGTGAAGCTTATATTGCCACCATTTCCATATATAATCAACCATGATGGTTTGATGTATGTATGTGTACATGTATGCACATTTACATGTGCATGAAACTAGAAAAGAAGAAAGAAACACATGCATGCATGCATACATCCATCAAACCCTAGAAAGGTTTTAAGTGAGAAAACTAATGGTTAAATGATAAATCAACACTTGATTTATCAATCCGGTCATATCTGATATGACCCCACCAAAAGCAGTTCACCCGATCAATGTTCGGTATCATATACGCAGATTTCAATCGGGTGCATGCGCATATCGCATATGCGCACCACAACGTTTCGCCTGGACTGGGTAACTCCTCTGTGGGACTCTAAGACTCATCAATACGCCGGCAGAGGGTAATGATCATATCAAGTACCCTCAAGCCGCAAGCGGTCAGCTAAACGTAACGGCCACCCGGGTATTGAGCGATCAGAAGACAACAAGCGAACCTGCTACAACTCCCGTCGAGCCATCCGGCAACACTACCGTACAGTCCGGTCTCTTCGTCAGATATGCTGCATATCGAGCCTAGTGATGGTCACGTCGACCCCAATAACTCAATAAGTCGTGTCGGTGAATGGTCTATAACAGATCGAGAAACTACTGATAACACTTATCAGCAAATCTCAGCAGCCCTGGACAGGGACTTGCTGTTATAACCAGTCGGGCACTGCACAGCATCAACTCCCAATACCGGGAGAGACGAAACCCCTCCTATCGCTCATCGTCTTCGTGTGTCTCGGGACTGTACCCAACGGCCACCTGTTTGCACGACTCAGTAGAGCCGTGGTAGGGTGGCAATCAAAGTGCAGTGGGAGAACACACAAGACTCCATGACGATCTCGGGTCTACAGACTAACCTGTACCAGTGTCACCTGAGAACTGCTATCCGACGATAGATATAATTCCATATAGGAGTTCTCGGTGAGTCCGTCCAGTGTACCCAGTCACCACTGAGCACCCGTATATGATCTTGATGTCAAACATCGATGAATGTGGGAACATCCATCGCCCATCGTATAGGTCTAGTATCATATACGCTAGTCTACTCTGGTATATCGATGCCCCGTCTCGATATACCTACGACTAGGGACATTCCAGGATATGCTTATAGACTACAGATGTCCCATTAGTATGATCTCCATCATAATCAGAGTAGTCAAGCCGATATCCTCAGGGCTTTATCAGCATGTATGAATGAATAAAAGCATGATCAATAAACATGTCAGATAAAGAAGAACCAGATAGCATACTATCATGTTGAGCAAGAATGCAAACTGAATATATATACATGTATAGATACATCCACTATCACATAATGGCCTCTAGGGCATACATATATCCAACATGATGTACGTATATGCCATCCGCATTCGCCACTGGGTCCCGTCATTACCCGTTAGGTTACTTAACTAACGACAGATCGGGGACTGGACTAGCGCGGATGCAAAACATATACAACATCTACTAGTATATATATATCAATATATAATATTCCCTCAAGGCGTGATAAAATGCAACATCACAGAAATGTAATAAGCATCACAGAACAATACAGATATTTGGGATCCCCGGGTTTCACAGAGCCGCTACTGAAACCCGACGTTCCCCTGGTCGTGTGGATAGCCTGTGCAATGAAATCCTAGACCCCTACGGACGCGGCAAGTTACCCGCCAAAACCTGAAGCGAGGCAGCCCCCTTCAGCAACGTGAATGGACCACCCAGTTGTTAGTTATATGTATGCCCTAGAGGCCATTACTGTACATACGATGTATATTGTAGTGGATGCTAGGACATATATAGGGAGGACTTTCTTGCTCAACATGATAGTATGCTATCTGGTTGTACTTTATCTTAACATGTACTCTGATTGTCTCTATGTTACATGTTAATAAAGCCCTTAGGATATGTACTCGACTACTGGGACTATGATGAGATCATACTAGTGGAGCCACGGTAGTCGACGAGTACATCCTATAACTGTTCCTAGTCGAGGGTGTATCGAGACAGGGCATCGATACACCAGAGTAGACTAGCGTATACGCATCTTGACCCATATGATGGGCGATGGATGATCCCATATCCATCGGTGATTGACATCAAGGATGGTGTACGGGTGGTCAGTTGATACTGGGTACACTGGACGAACTCGCCGAGAACTCCCAAATGGTATTATACCTTACGTCAGATGGCAGTTCTCCGGTGACACTAGTACAGAGTAGTCTGTTGACCCGAGATCGTCATAGAGTCTTGTGTGATTCCCACTGTGCTTTGATTTCCATCATACCACGTCCAAGAGGGCGTGCAAAATGGTGGCTTTTGGGTACAGTCCCGAATCATATGGAGGCAATGAGCGATAGGAGGGGATTCGTCTCTCCCGGTATAGGGAGTTGATGTTGTGCTGTGTTCGATTGGCTATAACCGGAAATCCTTGGCCAGGGTTGCTGAGATTTACTGGTAAGTGTTATCAGTAATCTCTCGAACTGTTATAGACCTCATATCGACACGACTTATTAAGCTACTGGGGTCTGACGTATACCACGCCTAGGCGAGATATGCGACATATTAGACGACGAGACCGGACTGTACGGAAGTGTTACTGTTTGGATTCACAGGAGAATGTGCTGGCTTGCTTGTTGATCTTCTGAGCGCTCGATACCTGGGTGGCTGTTACGTTTAGCTGACCGCTTGCAGCTTGTGGGTGTTTGATATGATCACCACCTACTGCCGGCGTATTGACGATTCTTTAAAGTCCTACACAGAGGTTTCTTGGCTCAGGCAAAACGGAGTAGGAGCACATATGTGATATGTGCGGGACCGAGGATAATGCAATATATGATACCGTATTGGATTCTCGCGATATAAGATATCGGCCGGGTATATGTGATATAGCCCGGTCATCGTATTAGTCGGTTATATGAGATATAACCGGATTATCGGATCAAGTGTTGATTCGATAATTTAATGTATAATAATATATATGATATATTAAATTACATTAACTAATATTAGCTCACTAAAAGATTCATTTTCTTACGGGATAATACATTGATATATATGCGATATATGTTAATTGTATTATTTTCTATTGTTACAAAATATATTGTATATCTGATATATAATATTGTAACATGTTAGGGTTACAAATTTAACAATGGTTTAGGGTTTAAACTTGGTTAGGGTTTGGATTTAGGTTAGCTTTTGCATGAAGCTTCATGAAGCTTTGACTTTGTGGTTGCTTGATATTTTTTATGAGATATTATGTTAACCCAATCCAAACCATTAACTCTAGTTAACTCTCTACAAGGGTTAACTCTTTCATGCTTAACCCTTGGTTAGATTTGTAACCACTACAATAATTCATTGTTCATCACAAAAGGATTAAGTTATCATCTTCATTCATTCTTTCTTCTTGCTTGAGTTCCTTCATGAAAAAGCTTTCTTTTGTGATGAAAGTGAGTGAGAAAAAGATTATAAATGAGAGCAAAAATCCTACTTCATCATCCTCATCTATCCTTGCCATTTAGATGAGGGTGTTCACTTCCTATTATGAGTGTAAACTTGTGTTAACGAAACTTCAAGGTAGATCATCTTTGTATTGAAGATCAGAAGCAAGACTGCATCTTTCTCTTCGTGGAACCTCTCGAGAGTCCCGAACACGATGATCGCAGCGAAGGGACCTCAACACGGATCTTGAGAAGTGAAGGACCGGATCTACAAAGGTTGAAATCCCTCTCACTTAGTGTTAAAGAGTTTAACATGCTCGTTTTCGCCTAAACCCTAGTTTAAAGATCTGGCTTTGGGTTGTTCGGCACGGCTAATTTTTTTAATCTGGCATGGTTGATGCCTCGTAGACCCTTGTGAGCGTGCCTAGGAACCCTACAGTGGTATCAGAGCTGTTGGAGATAGTGCCCTCAGAGTCAATTATTGGGTCACAGGCACGTGATTGCAATGATTGAGGGGAGGACCTATCCCGGTAGGACAGTCTTACTCGAGATGATAGTATGCTATCTGGTTTATCTTTATCATCGTGTACTGCTTTAGGTGACCTTACGAGTCGCTATTACACGTTGATAAAGCCCCTAGGATTCTTGCTTGACTTCCAGCAGTATGAGGGCGATCATATAAGTGGGAGCTGGGGTCTACAAGCACATCCTTAAAAGGTCCCTAGTCGAGGGAGTTTCGAGACAGGGCATCGATTCTCCAGAGTAGACTAGTGTATACAGTCGAGACCCCGACGAGGGGCGGTGGCCGGTCTCACAAGCCACTGGTGTCAGTTGGTTCACCTAAGATGTATACAGGTGCTCATTGGGTTATGAGTACACCGGACAGGACTCGCCGGGAACCTGCTAGTTGGGCATATACCAGACGTCAGATAGCAGTTCCCAGGTGACATGTGTACAGGTTAGTTCATCGACCTGGGATCGTCATTTGTCTCGTGTGAGTTCCCACTGTACTTTGATTACTACCCTACCACGGCTCAAAGGAGTCGTGCAAACAGGTTTTAGTTGGGTACAGTCCCGAGCCACATGGAGGCAGTGAGCGGATCTGCAGGGGTTCGTCTCTCCCGGTATTGGGGGTAAGGTCGTGCTGTGTCTAGGAGAGCCAGAACATGAAAAGTCCTTGGCCAAGGCAGGAGATTTGCTGGTAGGTATTCCAGTAGTATCTCAGGGTGTTCTGGGCTACACTCCGACACGACTTGTACCGCTTTTGGGGGTCTGACTTTTACCAACCCCCTAGGCCCGCCATGCGATGCTCATAGACGAACGGACCGGACTGTACGGATATTGTCACTGACAGGCTCAGTAGGGTGTCAGGATGAGTTCGCTCATCGACGTCCCTTTTGGTCAATACCTGGTGGCCCGTCACGTATTGGCTTATACCTCTGACGTGCTAGTGGTTAAATCCACAGCCACAGTATTGACGAGTCTTTAGAGTCCACCACACAGACAGTTACTCAAGTTTCGGGCGAAACGCTGTAGAGGCCGTATGGAGATATGGCAGGGTTCGATCGGATACGTGCGGTATTGCACGGATCACGATCGGACAGTTTTTACTAGCCGGCTTTGGCTTAAGCCGGATTCTAGTATTTGATAGTGTAGTTTTGTCTCTTTGCATTTGTGTTCAGTGCGAATACAAATGCGGGCATGTATTTGCAGTAGTGGGGTTTTCCTGTAATTTATTACGGGATCGGTTTTCTGAAGTTGCCAGTTTGCATTCCGTTCCGGCCGGTTTTCCTTCATTCCTTCTCGGTCGGACTTTCTTGTTGGAGGGGGTTATTTGCAATTTGCAAATAACTCTTTTGTGGAGGGTTTTCTTGCATATGTTGCTTTTGATGAGACTTGCTTCATGATGATATTCCTTTCTTGTCCATTTGATGGCTTTTCACTTGATGGTTTGAGAAAAGAAATGAGAGTGACCATTTTCTTTGTTTGGTTTTTCCTTTGTATTTTTATATACAAAAGGAGAGAAGCTTTCTTTTTTCTCTCTCCAATCTTCTTTGTGGAGAGAGAGGGCCGGCCACTAGAGAGGAGAGAAGAGAGGATTTCATTTTGTGAGAGGAAAAATGTTTCATATCCTTTTTCATGCTACCAAGTTCATAAGCACCTTTTTGAGTTGCTTTCTTTACCTCCACCATTTCATGGCAACCTCATAAACCCCAAGAGACAAGCTTCTACACTATTTCTATAGCAAGTCTTGGACGCGTCGGCTAGCCAACTTCGCGCCCGAGTTGCCTCGGTCATGAGGTGGGAGCCCGTAAAAGATTCCGGCTATGTGGTGCCCGTTTCGACGAGGAGATGACGGACGATATATCCGCGGGAGATCGGAGTGGAGACGAAGACCGAAGGACACGGATCGCTTGGTATACTTTTCTACTCTTTTCTTATTTGCTAGTTAGCTAGGTTAATGGCCCGATCCGGGTAAAAAGTCCGCGGTGGTGCCGTTTTGCAAAGTTCGCAAAGTTTTTGTTTTCCGCGTTTCCGGCGTCGGATCGACGGCCGGGGCGCCCCCGCGGGCTTACAATGGTATCAGAGCCACGCCATTAACCTTACCTAGCTTGCTCTAGCGCGTTTAGAACTCGATCGAACAAAAACCCGAAAACCGTATTTTTTTTGTGCACATGTGTTCTCTGTTAAAATTTTTTGAGCTCCTAAAATTTTTCTGGTGATTGCAGAGACATGTACAACCAATTATAAGAATTCTGGGAAAATACGATCCACTCATTCCTTACTTCGACCGCGGAAGCGCGGCCAAACCCCTGGTTTGGCCGCGCTTGCGCGGCGGAAAAGGGGAATTGTGGCACCATATTTTCCCAGTAAGCTTGTGAGTTGGAAATAGGGCTTTTGGGATATTTTCTTTGGGCCCAGATTTTCTGTAAGTGCTACAGTACTGCTTAGGGGCCCACTTGATAATATTTGTTCGATCGGATATTTTAAACATGCCAGTTCACAGTTTTTACATTATATCTGCGACCGTGAATGTCACTCGATCGGTAAATCCGGTCTAACTGCTATAGCCCGGTTAGACGGATTTGCGAACGTGACTTTCACGTTGATGTTCTGTGGTTGTACTGTGTTGTTGCGGATCGGTCGGTGGGGATAGCCTGGTTGCAGTGGTAGTACAGTTATGTTGTATTAATGTACATTTGATATTGCGGGGCGAGCGTCCGACATGTGGACTGCCGTCACTGCCAGTTTGTATTATTATTTTGGAGCACGACCTGGTTGCGGTCGATGTACCCATTGTATGTATATTTTACTTTCAGTACTAGGATTACCCCGCGGAGGGGTGCACGGATAGCCGGATTCTAGAGGGCAACAAGCCCGCATCTCATGGCATTGAGACGGAGGGGGCTTCACTCTAGAATTGGCGGGCTATTCGCCGCACTCGTAGGGGGTATAGGATTGACCCAGGAGGGGTGCCCAAGTTGCCGGATTCCGTGAAGTGCTGGGTGGTCCATTCACGGTGATGAAAGGGGCTGCCTCGCTTCAGGTTTTGGCGGGTAACTTGCCGCGCCCGTAGGGGTCTAGGATTTCATTGCACAGGCTATCCACACGACCAGGGGAACGTCGGGTTTCAGTAGCGGCTCTGTGAAACCCGGGGATCCCAGATATCTGTATTGATCTGTGTTGCTATACATTTCTGTGTTGCTTTTATCACGCCTTGAGCGAATACTATATATTGGTATATATATATTAGTAGATGTTGTATATGTTTTTCATCCGCGCTAGTCCAGTCCCCGCTCTGCCGTTAGTTAGCTAACCTAACGAGTGATGACGGGACCCAGTGGCGAATGCGGATGGCATATACGTACATCAGTATATTTTCGTTCTTTGTGGTGTGATCAATTGATGGGACTGCGTTGATTCGGATCAATGCAAGTTAAACAAACCTATTCTGATGTTGTTGGAACACTTTTTCAAAAAGCTGTTAGTGCAAGGGCGTTCTCTTTTGTTTTGCACAGTGGTATTCATTTGGAATATCCTGCTCCTCAGTCGACGAGGCAAGGGCCGAGATCCCTTCACCGGGAGTGACCCCTTGGACAAAAGTTTGCGTCAGGGCATTAACTTCACTATAGCCGATTGCTTTTGCTTTGCACCGTGGTATTCAGTTGGAATATCCTGCACCTCATTCTACGGGGAAAGAGCCGAGATCCCTTCACCGGGAGTGACCTCTTTAGCAAAGGTTGTCGTCACTATATTTTTATAAAGCTATCCGTTCCTTCAACGATATCAAGTTCATTACGTTAAAGGTTTTCGCCAGAAACCATTCGTAGCCCTCCGTCGTTTCAGACGGGTAACACGTAGTATTCAAGCTATGTTTGTTGGCCTTCGTCAAGGCATAGTGTTTGGTAGCTGCTTGTTGCCTTTCTGCAGCATAGATAGATGCGTTGGTTTGGGACAGTCGTATAGCCTTGTTGGCCTTCGTCAAGGGCTTGTACGGGTGGGTTCAAATCAACCTGGATAATGACGGGTAGAACTTGACATGTGACTTATGATTTGTTGGCCTTCGTCAAGGTCATAAGAGCATGGGGCAGAAATCACATCGGGAGTTTCAAAAGTACTGAAACTTGCCAGATATGCGCATACCTTCTGGAGTGTGATAACGTGAGCGGATTCCGTCACGTTATCATGCGATGAGAGTTGGATCCCGATTCCCACTGATGAGTTGGTTTACTCCTCGGGTTATCCCGGCTAATTCTTCTTTCAGGTTTGGGGAAGAATTTGACGTTACAGTGGGAGGTTTCCAGATTAGATAAATTGGTAACCATTCTGATCTAGGTTAGAGTGCACGCTGAGTGTTTCTTTTCTCTCTCTCTCTGGCAGCGACCATTGACCCGACCCTAGACTATGACTCAGTGACCAAGTTGACCGAACCTTCTTAACACTGGCTTTTGGATTGTCAGAGTTGCAGACCTCTTTGCCACTCCTACTTTTACCCTTTTCTCCGGGACACCCCGTATTACTACGAACGTCCACTTCCATTGGACAAAACCATCGTATGGTTATATACGAACTCGAAGGACTTCGAGGATGGTTTCCGGTTCTGGAGAAAACGAATAGGACTATTCAGTTGTCTTTACCTTTTACCTTCTCTCAGGTTGCGAGTACTCCTTGGTTTAGGAGATAGTACACCTATTACGCTTATTGGATAGTCTTCTTCCAAACCTTAGGCTGGTGCCGAACGGTGGGGAATGAAGAAAGCCAATTAGCCTAAACGGTGTACAGAAGGTATTAAGTTCAGACAAAGCAAGGGATTAGTAAGAGGGCAAAGTAAATTGCGACTGCTATTCACGACCTAACCATATACTTCTTTGTCAATCCTAAATCACCTATGAATTAAGTACATTCGGTTGTCTTTTATCCTCACCTTCTCTCGCATTGTGAGTGCTCCTCGGATTAGGACTGTACACCCATTATGCTTTTTGGATAGTCTTCTTCCAAACCATAGGCTGGTGCCGAACGGTAGGGAAGGAAGAAAACCATTTGGCCTAAAGGGGTGTACAGAAGGTAATGACTAAAGACATGTAAAGGGATTTTGAAAGGTGGCAAAGAATTATACGGTTATAGTTGTGAATCTGGATAATGGAAGAGGCATTACTAAGAATACCAAGATACCCCATCGAAATATTTCAATGTTTCAGTTTCACTGTGTACAGTTAAAAGAAAACTGATTTCCCAATTAGACACTTACTCCAGGGTATGTATTTACCAGGTTGGATTCTCATATCTGTATGGTTTTACAGATGATGAGTGGGAGTAAGTTATTGGGAATTAGGTGACCATCCTCATTATATCAGGATTCGTTGGAACTGGTGATATTTGAGGAAGCCACCTGGGTTGTTTGCCGGTCGGCAAATATTTGGTTTTGAATATCCGTTGTTGTGCACCAATTCCAAATTGATATATCTGTACGTCTATTTTTATAGAGTGAGACATATCTTTTTGAAATTATGTCTATGACATTTACCTATACCAGTGGATGGTTAGGTAAGGAGCATTGAACAATGGTGTAATTCTTCTTAACCAAAAGTACAGTTTTCAACTTACGACACACAGTGAATGAGTTGTTAGACTCAGTGGACTTATACAGAGTATTGTATATTGTCCAGTGTCCATTAGGACAGAGGGGTAGGTCCTCGTACTATATTCTGTTTACTTTTAACTTCTCTAGTTCTTAGACATGTGTTTCGTAGAAACACAGGGTCTAAGTTTTGAGGAGTTATAGGTATAAGAGTAAAGTAGAGAACCAAGCATTGCAAGTATCGGGATTCTTCAAGGTGATCGAAGAGTAGATATTTGTGAATGGTATTCAGTTGATAGTAATGATTAAGAGAACTAGCTTCTCTTTCAGGTTACTCATAATTGGAAGTACTCCTAAGTTGAGTAACGCTGATCGGCCTCTCCTCCATTTACTTGACATGCACTGGAGACAGCTGCATGATTTGAATCTGGTTCAATTAAATCAGTGCCTCTGGTTCTTGGATATAGAACAGTTCATATCTTGACATTGTTAAGATACGGGGAGTTGTCCGGCTTATGCTTGAAACCAGACTCTGGACAACTCAAGGCACGTTTCAGTAGTGGCTGTTTGTGGGTTGACCCGGGCTATGACGAGGGTTGATTTTCTACCATCTGGAAGATCAATAGTGATATTGTTCTTGACTCGCCACAGTTTTATCAAAAATGGATTTTTTCAGAAAACAGTAGTGGGAGTATGGTAGAACTGGAAGTGATTCCAGAACCGCAAACGATTACTGAAGATTTGATAAAGAACTAAAGATTCAATCTGGTTTGACATTCCATTGGCCACTCCGCAGATATGGTGGGTAACCTCAGGCACTCGAGAGGTACTTCGGTATGCTCAAGGACGGTGGCAGGGAGGTTCTTGTTTACCCAGACTTGCCATTTCTGTTGTTCCAGGCTGCGAGACCCGGCGGGAGGATGAGTATAGCGTCGTTCTAAACTGGCTTTAGAAGTGCACGTCTATATGACTCTGCCAGAGGATTGTCGTAGTCAGTGGGAGCAGCGGAAGCATTGGTGGATATCAGGCTTATGTCTATTTATAGACTAAAGCAGATATAGCGGAGATAGATCATCTATTTCTGATGTGGCAGTCATAGGTTTGACTTCATCAGAATAGGGGATGGATCTGTTGAGAAGGTAGTAGAGTGTGATGTCCTGGTATTTGATGACATACACAGAGTAGGAAGTGATATTCCTATACTACGATCGGTTATACTTTTGGTCGTCACACAGTGGTTTCTCCACAAAGGACTTGGATATTATATCAGACATTCTGGTTACTAGATCTATGGTTTTAGATCTAGATTTGGGTGGTTTCCCAATCTGGGTACTTTGACCGCATTCTATGAGTATTTAGAATGGACGACTCCTGGCACGGTAGTATACCTGCAGGTAATGGAGTCACCCTCTCTAAAGGTGTCTTGCAGACTAAAGGGGAGAGGAATGTGCATGATTGGCAGATCACTTGCTTAGGCAACTGAGTCAATCATGAGATGTCAAGTACCACACCAGATGTTGTTCTTGCAGTAGGTGCAATAAGTTGATATTAATCCAATCCTGGAGAAACAGTCGGAAGCAGTTTTAGAACATAAGTGGATGTTCTAGGGATATGATAACGGCAGTCTTCTTCGGGAGACAGTTATCATTCCAGGCTTCCAAGGTGACCTGGATGGCAGAGTGGCTGTCAGAGTTATAGTTTTCCCTCTGTCGAGGGGCAATATTTTGGACAGATGGTCCAAGTGGATACTGAGGGGAGGCATGGCGCAGGATACTGATTAAGTTCAGTTGACGATACAGTCTAAGAAGTTTGGATTTGGAGTTCACTTATGAGCTAGGTCCCATCAGACATCCAGACATTCTAGGACAGGTATTGCTCATTTCGGGAGATACTTTTCTCTACGAACATGAGATATAGAGAGACATAGAAAGAAACATCAAAGCGGATCCACTCACTGAGGCTATTCCTCGATCGCAATAGTCTCGCAAACGAGCTTTGTGAGACTGACTAGTAGAGGAGTTGGGTGTTCGGTATCACACGGGCTGTGAGTATGCGACATCGCAATAATTAGCCTCGAGTGCAAGTGGGAGATTGTTGGAGATAGTGCCCTCAGAGTCAATTATTGGGTCACAGGCACGTGATTGCAATGATTGAGGGGAGGACCTATCCCGGTAGGACAGTCTTACTCGAGATGATAGTATGCTATCTGGTTTATCTTTATCATCGTGTACTGCTTTAGGTGACCTTACGAGTCGCTATTACACGTTGATAAAGCCCCTAGGATTCTTGCTTGACTTCCAGCAGTATGAGGGCGATCATATAAGTGGGAGCTGGGGTCTACAAGCACATCCTTAAAAGGTCCCTAGTCGAGGGAGTTTCGAGACAGGGCATCGATTCTCCAGAGTAGACTAGTGTATACAGTCGAGACCCCGACGAGGGGCGGTGGCCGGTCTCACAAGCCACTGGTGTCAGTTGGTTCACCTAAGATGTATACAGGTGCTCATTGGGTTATGAGTACACCGGACAGGACTCGCCGGGAACCTGCTAGTTGGGCATATACCAGACGTCAGATAGCAGTTCCCAGGTGACATGTGTACAGGTTAGTTCATCGACCTGGGATCGTCATTTGTCTCGTGTGAGTTCCCACTGTACTTTGATTACTACCCTACCACGGCTCAAAGGAGTCGTGCAAACAGGTTTTAGTTGGGTACAGTCCCGAGCCACATGGAGGCAGTGAGCGGATCTGTAGGGGTTCGTCTCTCCCGGTATTGGGGGTGAGGTCGTGCTGTGTCTAGGAGAGCCAGAACATGAAAAGTCCTTGGCCAAGGCAGGAGATTTGCTGGTAGGTATTCCAGTAGTATCTCAGGGTGTTCTGGGCTACATTCCGACATGACTTGTACCGCTTTTGGGGGTCTGACTTTTACCAACCCCCTAGGCCCGCCATGCGATGCTCATAGACGAACGGACCGGACTGTACGGATATTGTCACTGACAGGCTCAGTAGGGTGTCAGGATGAGTTCGCTCATCGACGTCCCTTTTGGTCAATACCTGGTGGCCCGTCACGTATTGGCTTATACCTCTGACGTGCTAGTGGTTAAATCCACAGCCACAGTATTGACGAGTCTTTAGAGTCCACCACACAGACAGTTACTCAAGTTTCGGGCGAAACGCTGTAGAGGCCGTATGGAGATATGGCAGGGTTCGATCGGATACGTGCGGTATTGCACGGATCGCGATCGGACAGTTTTTACTAGCCGGCTTTGGCTTAAGCCGGATTCTAGTATTTGATAGTGTAGTTTTGTCTCTTTGCATTTGTGTTCAGTGCGAATACAAATGCGGGCATGTATTTGCAGTAGTGGGGTTTTCCTGTAATTTATTACGGGATCGGTTTTCTGAAGTTGCCAGTTTGCATTCCGTTCCGGCCGGTTTTCCTTCATTCCTTCTCGGTCGGACTTTCTTGTTGGAGGAGGTTATTTGCAATTTGCAAATAACTCTTTTGTGGAGGGTTTTCTTGCATATGTTGCTTTTGATGAGACTTGCTTCATGATGATATTCCTTTCTTGTCCATTTGATGGCTTTTCACTTGATGGTTTGAGAAAAGAAATGAGAGTGACCATTTTCTTTGTTTGGTTTTTCCTTTGTATTTTTATATACAAAAGGAGAGAAGCTTTCTTTTTTCTCTCTCCAATCTTCTTTGTGGAGAGAGAGGGCCGGCCACTAGAGAGGAGAGAAGAGAGGATTTCATTTTGTGAGAGGAAAAATGTTTCATATCCTTTTTCATGCTACCAAGTTCATAAGCACCTTTTTGAGTTGCTTTCTTTACCTCCACCATTTCATGGCAACCTCATAAACCCCAAGAGACAAGCTTCTACACTATTTCTATAGCAAGTCTTGGACGCGTCGGCTAGCCAACTTCGCGCCCGAGTTGCCTCGGTCATGAGGTGGGAGCCCGTAAAAGATTCTGGCTATGTGGTGCCCGTTTCGACGAGGAGATGACGGACGATATATCCGCGGGAGATCGGAGTGGAGACGAAGACCGAAGGACACGGATCGCTTGGTATACTTTTCTACTCTTTTCTTATTTGCTAGTTAGCTAGGTTAATGGCCCGATCCGGGTAAAAAGTCCGCGGTGGTGCCGTTTTGCAAAGTTCGCAAAGTTTTTGTTTTCCGCGTTTCCGGCGTCGGATCGACGGCCGGGGCGCCCCCGCGGGCTTACAAGAGCCAAGCTAGAGCTTTACGCGAAGTCTAGACGAAGTTTAAAGTCCGATCGAAACACGAAACCCTAATCCGAACCCTTCTCTGGACATTTTCTGAAAATGTGATTTTTTCCAAATTAAAAATCTTTAAAAAAATCAGCAGGGAATTTTATGGACACGTGTGCAAAACGACACTCTGAATCGCTCAAAGCACCGCGGAACCGCGGCCAAACTAGGGTATTGGCGGCGGTTCCGCGGCCGTACCTGGGGATTAATTGTTAGTTTCTGCACAGTAATAACCGTTGGTACTTGCTAATTCTTCTGGGAATTTTTATTTTTCACTCAAGTGTTGAGTTTTCTGAGTTGTATTGTGGATTTAATGATCCGATCGGATATTTTAACTTTGTTTAGTTTTGTCCGGATAATTTTTAGAAACTGTTAAAAAGTTCGAACGGATATCAATAACTCACTTTTTCCCCAGTCGGAAATTTTTTCAAAAGTTGGATTTTTTCTCGAGTTTAAGAATGTTCAAAGTCGTGCAAGTAACGCGGTGGACCTTCTAGAAGACAACAAACCTTAACTCGATTATGTGACTATCTTGAACCGCTTCTAAACCTTAGGCTTTGTGGCAGTACGGCGTGCCACATGTGAGGCGTTGGCTTGACCCTTCTACGGCTGGACCATCGGTACTGTGGCATGTGATGGATGTTTTTAAACTGATTTCAAGTGTTGAGATATATTGGGGAAATCTTGGGTGTTTGATTGTTCGATCGGAATGTTTAACGTTGTCTATTTATCTGGAATGTGATACAATATTTGGAATCCATAGGTAGTTATGAGATAACTAATTTGAATGTTATAAATCTAGCGGTTTAGTCTCAGATGATCGGTTGCCATAGAATTTTGATGTGATCAAAAGTCCATCGCAATCACGTAGCGTACGCGGATACTCGCCGTGTAAACTTAATAAATAGCCATGCCCTATAGCCCCGACCAAGTGACTGTAGGAGAACCCCATCGCCAAAAGCATCCGTTCGGGTACTTGCGGCAGCGGTGTTCCGCCTTAGTGCACTTCGTCGACGGCATCCGGGGGTGCGGCCGTCTACTAAAGTTTGCGACGAGCATTCGATCAGGATGTAGGGAATCTTGTTGAATTACTTGACTTGATATTGAAAAGAGTTTTCGATAATGAGACTAAAATGCGGGGTTTATAATTGTTAGGCATGCGATGTCTAAGGAATTCATTTGGTTAGGCATGCGATGTCTTAGGAGGTTGCGGATTCCAACTATTGTAATTTTACACTTTATTTTCTGTGACCGTAAGCGTAGTATGTGGTGTATCGCCGGCTTCGTTGCTATACATCAACGACAATTGGGATACGCATACTTGCTTATGTTAGTTATATGTATGCCCTAGAAGCCATTACTATACATAGGATGTATATTGTAGTGGTTGCTTAGACATATATAGGGATGACTTTCTTGCTCGACATGATAGTATGCTATCTGGTTACTCTTTACCTTAACGTGTACACTGATTGTCTCTCTGTTACATGTTGGTAAAGCCCTTAGGATGTGTACTTGACTACATGGACTATGATGCGGATCATACTAGTGGGGACATGGTAGTCCATAAGTACATCCTTCAAGGTCCCTAGTCGTGGGTGTATCGAGACGGGGCATCGATATACCAGAGTAGACTAGCGTATACCTTCTCGACCCATACAGATGGGCGATGGATGATCCCATATCCATTGGTGTTTGACATCAGAGATGATATACGGGTGCTCAATAGAGACTGGGTACACTGGAGGGACTCGCCGAGAACTCCCAGATGGTATTATACCTTACGTCAGATGGCAGTTCTCTGGTGACACTGGTACAGGTTAGTCTGTAGACCCGAGATCGTCATAGAATCTTGTGTGATTCCCACTGTGCTTTGATTTCCACTTAACCACGTCCAAGAGGGCATGCAAAACGGTGGTTTTTGGGTACAGTCCCGAATCACATGGAGGCAATGAGCGATAGGAGGGGATTCGTCTCTCCTGGTTTAGGGAGTTGATGTTGCGCTGTGTTCGATTGGCTATAACCGAAAATCCCTAGCCAGGGTTGCTGAGATTTACTGGTATGTGTTACCAGTAATTTCTCGAACTGTTATAGACCTCATATTGACACGACTTATCGAGCTACTGGGGTCTGACGTTTACCACCCCTAGGCAAGATATGCGACATATCAGACGACGAGACCGGACTGTACGGTAAGTGTTACTGGTTGGATTCACAGGAGTGTGAGCGGGCTTGCTCGTTGATCTTCTGATCGCTCAATACCCGGGTGGCCGTTACGTTTGGCAGACCGCTTGCGGCATGTGGGCGTTTGATATGATCATCGCCTACTGCCAGTGTATTGACGAGTCTTTAGAGTCGTACATAGAGGTTTCCTGGCTCAAGCGAAACGAAATAGGAGCGCATATGAGATATGTGCGGGACCAAGAATAATACGAGTATGTGAAACTGTATTCTATTCTCGCGATTTGTATCATTGGACGGTTATATGAGATATAGCCGGGTTACCGAATCAAGTGTTGATTCGATATATTGATACACTTGATATTAGTCGGTTATATGCAGTATGGTCGAATCATTAAATCAAGTGTTGATTTAATGATTTAATGTATAATTATATATTTGATATATTACTTTACATTAACTAGTATTTGTTCACTTAAGATTGATTTTCTCACTTGATTGTGCATATTGTATATATGATATATGTTTGTGCACTAGTTTGTATCATGTTTGATGATACATGCAAACTTGGCTGTATGTTTGCTTTAAACCATAGTTTAGGTTAATGGTTAAGGTTTTATTTATTTATTTTCTTTATTTATTTTTGGCAAGAAATAAAATGGTGGCTTGTTTTGTTTTTACACTTGAAGCTTCATGAAGCTTTGAAAGTCTTTACCATTTTGTTTCTTTCCTTAACCTAACCATTTTCCTAAACCCTAGTTTATTCTCTACATGAGTTTATCTCACCCATGGTTTCAATATGATAGATATCACTTGAATTTTCTTTTTTTGATAATTCTTTTTCTTTCTTCTTCTTCTTCTTCTTCATGAAGAAAAGAAAAGCTTGCTAGAAAATTCTAAGTGATGAAATCAAGTGAGAAATCCAAATCCAAAGTGAACCCACATCCTATTTCTTCATCCTCTACCACTTTCCATGTTGTATAGGGTGTTTTCTTCACAAGGTTCATGACCAAGTGAAGATGGAGCTTGAGTTTGAGTCGCCTCGACGTAAATCATCATCGGCACCGAAGTCAACGACCTAGCCCGCTCATTTCTCCGATGAAACCGACGCTAGAGTCCGGGATCCCGATGATCGCAGCGGAGGGACGTCATCTCGGAGCTAAAGAAGTGGTAGACCGGATCTACAAAGGTTGTAATCCCTTTCACTTATTAGCAAAGTTGTTTGCTTGCTTGTTGTTTCGCTTATCTTCTAGTTAACGATCTATATTAGGGTTTCTCGGCACCTAAATTTTTGAATTTGGCATGGTTGATGCCTTGTGGAACCTCTTGAGTGTGCCTAGGATCCCTACAGTGGTATCAGAGCATAGCTAGAGCTTTAGGTGAAGTGTAGACGATGTTAGAAATCCGATCGAACCCTGAAACCCTAACTCAAACCCTTCTCTGTACATTTTCTGAAAATGTGGATTTTTCCAAATTAAAAATTGTCAAAAAATTCAGCAGAGTTTTATAAGAGTTACTGTGTAGCACGTGACCATAACTCGACTAAAGCGCCGTGGAACCGCGGCCCCACCCTGGCTTGAGCGGCGGTTCCGCGGCCATATTAGTGAATTTTAACACGTGGTTTGCACAGTAATCTCTCTATGTAAATGCTATATTTTCTGGGAATTTTTAATGTTCACTCAAGAGTTGAGTAATCTGGGGTGTTTTGGGGATTCGATGATTCGATCGGAAACTTTAACTGCGTCTATGTGTTTTTCCAGGTAATTTAGATTATGTTAAAAAGTTCGACCGGATAAAAATACCCACTTTTTCCCCTGCCGAGAAATTTCCAAGTGTTGGATTTTTCCGTGGTTTAAGAACGTTCTAAGTAGTGCAAGTAACGCGATGGACCCTCTAGAAGACAACAAACCTTAACTCGATTATGTGACCGTCTTGAATTGCCCTTTGAACCTTAGGGTTTGGGGCAGTACGGCGTGCCACATGTGAGGCGTTGGCTTGACCCTTCTACGGCTGGACCGTCGGTACTGTGGCATGAAGTGAATGTTTTTAAACTTATTTCATGTGTTGAGTTGTTTCGGGAAAACTTGGGTGTTTGATTGTTCGATCGGAAAGTTTAACATTTTCTATTTATCTGGAATGTGATACAATATTTGGAATCCACAAGTAGTTATGAGATAACTGAATGAATGTTATAAATCTAGCAGTTTAGTCTCACTTGATCGGTTGCCACGGAATTTTGATGCGATCAAAAGTCCGTCTCAATCACGTAGCGTACGCGGATACTCACCGGTAAACTTAATAGATAGCCACGCCCCATAGCCCCGACCAAGTGACTGTAGGAGAACCCCGTCGCCGAAAGCATCCGTTCGGGTGCTCGCGGCAGCGGTGTTCCGCCTTGGTGCACTTCGTCGACGGTATCGGGGGTGCGGCCGTCTACTAAAGTTTGCGATGAGCATTCGATCAGGATGTCGGAAATCTTGTTGAATTGCCCGACTTGATATTTGAAAAGAGTTTTCGATAATGAGACTGAAATGCGGGGTTTATAATTGTTAGGCATACGATGTCTAAGGAATTCATTTGATTAGGCATGCGATGTCTATGAAGTTTGCGGATTCCAACTGTTGTAGTTTTACACATTCTTTTCTGCGACCGTAAGTGTAATATGTGATATCGCCGGTTTCGTTGCTATATGTCAACGACAATTGGGATGGGCATATTTACTTACGTTGATGACATGTGATGTTATGTGTTGCTGGATATGTTATATTGGATCGTCGCGTTTTGAATAGCCGGGGGGTTTTATGTGAGATGAGTGTTTTTCATTTTCATTCATGTAAAAACTTGTATGTAATATTCTTTTATTGGGGCACTTCCAGGTTGCGGAAGATGTCACCTTTTGTATATTATTTTCTTTTCCGCACTAGGATAGACCCAAGGAGGAGGGCACAAGTAACCGGGTTCTGGAGTCCAGTGGGAGATCGACTCAAGGAGTCGAGTCCGGGTCTCCTAACTCTAGAATTGGTAGGGTTACTTGCCACTTTCGTAGGGGTCTAGGGGTGTGGGTTTGGCTATTCATCGCGACCGTGGAATCCGTGTTTTATACCGGCTCGTATTGAAAACACGGACGTCTTAGTATATCCAATGTTTCATATGATATTTTCTGCTGCGTTATCTATGATGTGATCATATGATATGTTCAGATAGATACTGTATATAGTATATATGATATATTATATAGGCATTACTTATGTTTTACACCCGCGCTAGCCCTGCCCCGCTCTGCCGTTAGTTACCTAACCTAACGGTGCACGAGGGGACATCGAGGCGAATGCGGATGGCATAAGTGTACGCCGTATTTATCTGTGATGTTTAGGTGACTTAAATGATGGGACTTCATTAATTATATTAATGAAATAAAAGAAACCTAATGATATTGTGGAATCGAATTTTTAAAAAACAGGTAGCTACGGTTCTTGCTTTGCATCGCGGTGTTCCTTGTAAAACATCCTGCACTTTATTCGATAAGGAAAGGGCCGAGATCCCTTCACCGGGAGTGACCCCTTTAGCAATGACTGGCAGATGCTACACCCCTCGGTTTGTTTATTGATTGCTTTTCTAGTTCTTGCTTTGCACAGCGGTATATATGATATATCCTGCACCTTATTCGATGAGGAAAGGGCCGACGATCCCTTCACCGGGAGTGACCCCTTTAGCAAAACTAGAAAAGCCTAAAAAACACTCCATTTTAAAATCATTTGATTCTACAACGATATCAAGTTCATTACGCAATAGGTTTTCAGAAAAACCTGTCGTAGCCCTCCGTCATTTCAGATAAGTACTACTTAGTATTCGTGCTGCGGTAGTTTGGCATTCGTTAAGGCGTAGTGTGCGGTAGCTAACTAGTACTTATCTGCTTATGCATATGATGCAGATTGGATTAGGGTATTCGTACGGCGTTGTTTGGCATTCGTCAAGGGTCGTGCGGGTGGGTTTAATTCAATCAAGAAATGTATGGGTTGAACTTGACTAGTGGACTATGGGTTGTTTGGCATTCGTCAAGGTCATAGAACGTTAGGGGCAAAATATTATCGGGAATTTCAAGTGTTGAAATTTGCAATAAGATTGCATACCTTCTATGGGATAGTTGGATCCCGATACCCGCTGCGAGTAAGAGTTACTCCTGGGAGAGTTTTACACATTACAATTAGCCGATCGAGTAGGTGTCTAGAAAGGTGTTAATGAGATTACGCCTCTGGGAAAACGAGGTTTACATTAATTAGGTTCGTGCGAGAGCACGGAGGACCTCCCTCAAAGTACCGACACTGGCCTGGATGAAAGATTGGCGAACTTGTAGCCTGTAATTAATCCCGGCTGGTCTTTCCTTTTAGGGTTTGAAAGAAGATTTGATAAAAACAGTGGAAGCCATCCTGATTAGATAAAATAATAACCAATCTATTCTTGCAAGAGCATACGCTGAGTGTTTTCTTCTCTCTCTCTCCAGGTAGCGACCATATCACGCCTAAATCAAGATAATAAAACGGATATTTTGACCGAACCCGCTTGTTATACTGAGCTGGGGAACGTTGATCCCGCTCCAACTTATAATTGTTATAAGGCAGAGCAGGAAATAGGGGAATACCAGAATTCCTATGCCGCCCAAACGAAGAAAGTGCATATGATGCATCTCCTTCGGGTGTGTTAGTTATGTAGAACAGTTTCTCAGTGTCCTCTACGTCCTAGGTATTAGATACCGGATCGGGATCCCGCTAATGTAATCCGTTACATGGGCTACAGAAAGGTAGAGAACTGAGAACGGGTGATAAGTTTCATGAGACAGAAAACGGTGCAAGTGTTGCAGCCAAGTCTGTTGGTCACTGTCACTCTGTATTACCAGAATACATTGATTCTGAACAAATGTTATTAGATACCGAACCTGATATACAAAATCATATCGGTCTCTTTATTTGTAAAGATAGATGTAATTTTGTATTGTTGGATAATGTTTGAACATTTCCTATATCAAAATTTGATCGGTTCAGGCACGTTATCTAAAAGTATTGACGTTCTAAATCAAACTACAGTTCCTAGTATACAGAACACACACAAGAGGAAGAGTTCAGAAATAACGAATTCTTCTTGAGGTATTGTAGACTAGGTCATATCAATGCGACCCGACTAGCTGAAGTTACATATAGATGCATATTTAAATCAGTTTGAATTTACATCTTGTGAAACTTGCTAGTCATGTCACAAAGATAAGATGACCATAGCTCCGTTTACTGGAAACAGAGAAAGAGTTAGTACACTCTTGGGATTGATACATGTTGATGTATGTAAGGTCCCCCGTCTACACATGCCAGGACCGGTTCTTTGTACTTCATTACATTCTCTATTGATCTCTCAAGATTCAGTCATATGTTCCTGTTGAAACATAAGTCCGAACCTTTTGAGATATTCACAGAATATAAGTTAGAAGTAGAGAACCAATACGGGTATAAGTATTATGTCCTTTGATGAGATCAAGGAGGAGAATACTTGTGCATAGAATTCCTGGACTATTCTAAAGGAGAATAAGATTCTCTCTCAGCATTACTCCTCCGTATACACCATAGCACGATGGTATATCGGGGAGGAGCAATTGCACCCTATTCGATATGGTGCGCTCTATGATGAGTACTACTGAGTTACCTGTTTTCTTTTGGGGGTTATGCACTTGAGAAACTGCATACCTATTGAATTAGGTTCGAATCAGATCACAGCCTACCACTCCATATGAGATATGGTATGGGAAGAGCCCATGTGTTAAGCTAGTTAAGATTTGGGGTTGACCGGCCTATGTCTAAAAGCAAAAATCCGGACAAGATCGAGGCAAGATCTGTTATGTAGAACTGGAAAGGTTCCAGCTATACAAACTACAGCAGATGATTTGGTAGAACCAAAGGATTCAGTAGATTCCAACGAACCTCAGCCTCTCCGCCGATCTTGTAGGGTTCCTCATCCGCCTGAGAGATACTTCGGTTTCTCGATGACAGTGGGAGCGAGGATTGCATCATGAGATGATGACCCAACTAGTTTCGACCAGGCCATCGAGAGTAGGGACTCTGTAAGAATGGCTGGATGCTTAGCGATCTGAGATGGAATCCATGTACACCAACAAAATATGGACTTTGGTTGCTATATCTAAAGGGTTAAATCCCCATCAGGAGCAAGTATATCTTGAGAAGATTACTTGGTGTAGATGGAAAAGTTGAGACTTTCAAAGCTAGACTTGTTAAAGGTTTTCGTCATCGACCAGGCGTCGATAATGATGAAACCTTTTCCAGTGGAAATGCTTAAGTCCATCCGGATCCTATTTGCCACAGCTACATACCATGACTACGATATCTGGCGGTTGGGTGTCATGATTGCTCTTCTAAATGATATTTTAGAAGAGAGAGTCTATAAGTACACAGTCAGAGGGCTTCGTAGACAGTGGGAGCAGCGGAAACGTGTACAAGATGCTTTATAGGATAAAGCAGGCATCGCGGAGTTGGAACATCTGTTTTGATGTAGTAGTCAAATAGTTTGACTTCATCAAAATGGTAGATGAACCTTGTATATACAAAAAGGTAGTAAAGAGTATGGTGGTGATCCTCGTAGAGTACGTGGATGACATACTCTTGATAGGGAAAGAGTTTCCTATGCTACGCTCAGTCAATCTCCGCTTATCACAAGGATTCTCCATACAGGATCAAAGCGATACCTCCTAAATCCTGTGTTTTGAATCTATGAGATAGATCTAAATGGATGTTAGGATTCTCACTAGGTGTAGTAAGATGGTATCAATCGATCCTGGAGAGAATCACTGGAAATGTTCCAGGGTGATAAGGACGACTGAATGTCGGTCACAGGCATTGTCTTTACCCTTGGTAAAGGGATGGTATGTTGGAAGAGTTCCAAGCTAGATACCGTGCCTTACTAGACGATAAAGGCTGGATACATCGCTACTTAAGATGCTACCAAAGAGCCTGTCTGGGTGTATATTAGTTCATGAGATGAACTTAGTTCCTCCCATTGTGTGACAATGGAGTTGTGGCTTATGCCAAGGAACGTCCGTCCCATCAGTGATCCAGACATATTCTAAGGCAGTGTCACCTGATCATGGAGATGGTTGATCTCCAGGGTGATCGACGTAAGGAGAGTAGACTCAAAGGACAACACGGCGGATCCACTCACAAAGGCATTTTCCCAGAGAGAGACTTTTATGGGATGGTTGAGTATGAGATACTACAACCACTGCTACAGATGGCCCTAGTGCAAGTGGGAGATTGTTAGTTATATGTATGCCCTAGAGGCCATTACTATACATAGGATGTATATTGTAGTAGATGCTTGGACATATATAGGGAGGACTTTCTTGCTCGACATGATAGTATGCTATCTGGTTACTCTTTACCTTAACATGTACACTAAGTGTCTCTCTGTTACATGTTGGTAAAGCCCTTAGGATGTGTACTTGATTACCTGAACTATGATGCGGATCACACTAGTGGGGACATGGTAGTCCATAAGTACATCCTTCAAGGTCCCTAGTCGTGGGTGTATCGAGACGGGGCATCGATATACCAGAGTAGACTAGCGTATACCTTCTCGACCCATACAGATGGGCGATGGCCTAGTTTCGATCCCATAGTCGTAATTTGCGGGAGAAGGTTGAAAGATACCATGTTCGATTGATCCCATATTCATTGGTGTTTAACATCAGAGATGATATACGGGTACTCAGTAGCGACTGGGTACACTGGACGACTCGCCGAGAACTCCCAGATGGTATTATACCTTACGTCAGATGGCAGTTCTCTGGTGACACTGGTACAGGTTAGTCTGTAGAACCGAGATCGTCATAGAGTCTTGTGTGATTCCCACTGTGCTTTGATTTCCACCTTACCACGTACAAGAGGGCGTGCAAAACGGTGGTTTTTGGGTATAGTCCCAAATCACATGGAGGCAATGAGCGAAAGGAGGGGATTCTTCTCTCCCAGTATAGGGAGTTGATGTTGCGCTGTGTTCGATTGGCTATAACCGGAAATCCCTGGCCAGGGTTGCTGAGATTTACTGGTAAGTGTTACCAGTAGTTTCTCGAACTGTTATAGACCCCATATCGACACGACTTATCGAGCTACTAGGGTCTGAAGTTTACCACCCCTAGGCAAGATATGCGACATATCAGACGACGAGACCGGACTGTACGGTAAGTGTTACTGGTTGGATTCACAGGAGTGTGAGCGTGCTTGCTCGTTGATCTTCTGATCGCTCAATACCCGGGTGGCCGTTACGTTTGGCAGACCGATTGCGGCTTGTGGGTGTTTGATATGATCATCTCCTACTGCCGGCGTATTGACGAGTCTTTAGAGTCCTACATAGACGTTTCCAGGCTCAAGCGAAATGAAATAGGAGTGCATATAAGATATATGCGGGACCGAGAATAATACGAGTATGTGATACTGTATTCTATTCTCGTGATTTGTATCATTGGACGGTTATATGAGATATAGTCGGGTTACCGGATCAAGTGTTGATTCGATATATTGATACACTTGATATTAGTCGGTTATATGCAGTATGACCGGATCATTAAATCAAGTGTTAATTTAATGATTTAATGTATAATTATAAATTTGATATATTACTTTACATTAACTAGTATTTGTTCACTTAAGATTGATTTTCTCACTTGATTGTGCACATTGTATATATGATATATGTTTGTGCACTAGTTTGTATCATGTTTGATGATACATCCAAACTTGGCTGTATGTTTGCTTTAAACCATAGTTTAGGTTAATGGTTAAGGTTTTATTTATTTATTTTCTTTATTTATTTTTGGCTAGAAATAAAATGGTGGCTTGTTTTGTTTTTACTCTTGAAGCTTCATGAAGCTTTGAAAGTCTTTAACATTTTGTTTCTTTCCTTAACCTAACCATTTACCTAAACCCTAGTTTATTCTCTACATGAGTTTATCTCACCCATGGTTGCAATATGATAGATATCATTTGAATTTTCTTTTTGTGATAATTATTTTTCTTTCTTCTTGTTCTTCTTCTTCATGAAGAAAAGAAAAACTTGTTAGAAAATTCTAAGTGATGAAATCAAGTGAGAAATCCAAATCCAAAGTGAACCCACATCCTATTTCTTCATCCTCTACCACTTGCCATATTGTATAGGGTGTTTTCTTCACATGGTTCATGACCAAGTGAAGATGGAGCTTGAGTTTGAGTCGCCTCGACGTAGATCATCTTCGGCACCGAAGTCAACGACCTAGCCCGCTCATTTCTCCGATGAAACCGACGCTAGAGTCCGGGATCCCGATGATCGCAGCGGAGGGACGTCATCTTGGAGCTAAAGAAGTGGTGGACCGGATCTACAAAGGTTGTAATCCCTTTCACTTATTAGCAAAGTTGTTTGCTTGCTTGTTGTTTCGCTTATCCTCTAGTTAACGATCTATATTAGGGTTTCTCGGCACCTAAACTTTTGAATTTGGCATGGTTGATGCCTTGTGGAACCTCTTGAGTGTGCCTAGGATCCCTACAGCTTACGTTGATGATATGAGATATTATGTGTTGCTCTGATATGTTATATTGGATCGTCGCGTTCTGAATAGCCGGGGGTTTTATATGAGATGAGAGTTTTTCTTTTTCATTCATGTAAAATTCATTTGTATGTAATATTCTTTTATTGGGGTACTTCCGGGCTGAGGATGATGTCACCATTGTATATTATTTACTTTTCCGCATTAGGTAGATCCAAGGCGGGGAGCACAAGTAACCGGGTTCTGGGGTCCACTGGGAGACCATCTCGAGAAGTCGAGACCGGGTCTCCTAACCCTAGAATTGGCAGTGTTACTTGCCGCTCTCGTAGGGGTCTAGGGATGTGGGTTTGGCTATTCATCGCGACCGTGGAATCCGTGTTTTATACAGGCTCGTATTGAAAACACGGACGTCCTAGTATATCCAATATTTCATATATGTTCTTCTAATGCAATGTTCTGTGATGAGATCATATTACTGCCTGAGACGAATGTTCATATTGTATATATGAGATATATGTTATATTGCAGATTTCGTTTCAAAAGCGATGCTTGTGAAGCATAATAAAATGGGACTTCATTAATGAGATTAATGAAATAAAAGAAACCTAAGATGTTGTAGAAACTTGTTTAAAAACTGGTAGCTCTAGTTCTTGCTTTGCATAGCGGTGTTCCTTGTAGAACATCCAGCACCTTATTCGATAAGGAAAGAGTCGAGATCCCTTCACCGGGAGTGACCTCTTTAGTGAAACTAGCAGATGCTATAAACTCGGTTTGTCTTTTGATTGCTTCTATAGTTCTTGCTTTGCATAGTGGTATTTGTGAAATATCCTGCACCTTATTCGATGAGGAAAGGGCCGACGATCCCTTCACCGGGAGTGATCCCTTTAGCAAAACTAGAAAAGCCTAAAAAACACTCCATTTAAAATCACTCGATTCTACAACGATATCAAGTTCATTACACAAAGGGTTTTCTTAAAAACCTATCGTAGCCCTCCGTCATTTCAGATAAGTAATAGTTAGTATTCGTGCTGCGTTTGTTGACCTCTATCAAGGCGTAGTGTGCGGTAGATGATTAGTGTTTATCTGTATAAGCATATGATGTGATTGATTTAGGGTAGTCGTGCGACCTTGTTGACCTCTGTCAAGGGTCGTGCGGGTGGGTTTACTTCAATCAGGAAATGACGGGTTGAACTTGACTAGCAGCCTATGGTTTCTTGACCTCTATCAAGGTCATAGGACGCTTGGGGCAAAATATTATTGGGAATTTCAAGTGTTGAAATTTGCAATGAGATTGCATACCTTCTATGAGATAGTTGGATCCCGATACCCGCTGCGAGTAAGAGTTACTCCTGGGAGAGTTTTACACATTACAATTAGCCGATCAAGTAGGTGTCTAGAAAGGTGCTAACGGGGTTACGCCTCTGGGAAAATGAGATTTACATTAATTAGGTTCGTGCGAAAGCACGGGGGACCTCCCTCAAAGGACCGACACTGGCCTGGCTGAAAGATTGGCGAACTTGTAGCGTGTAATTAATCCCGGCTAGTCTTTCCTTTTAGTGTTTGAAGGAAGATTTGATTAAAACAGTGGGAGGCATCCTGATTAGATATATTAGATAACCAATCTAATCTTGCAAGAGCATACGCTGAGTGTTTTCTTCTCTCTCTCTCCTGGTAGCGACCATGTCATGCCTTAATCAAGATAATAATACGGATGTATTGACCGAACCCGCTTGTTATACTGCGCTAGGGAACGTTGGTCCCGCTCCAACTTATAATTGTTATAAGACAGAGCAGGAAATTTGGGAATACCAGATTTCCCGTGCCGCCCAAACAAAGAAAGTGCATGTTGATGCATCATCTTCGGGTATGTTCATTACATAGAACTGTTTCTCAGTATCCTTTACATCCTGGGTATGAGATACCGGATCAGGATCCCACATATGTAATTTGTTACATGGGCTACAGAAAGGTAGAGGACTGAGAAAGGGTGATAGGTTTCATGAGACAGAAAACGGTGCAAGTGTTGCAGCCAAGTCTGTTGGTCACTATCACCCTGTATTACCAGAATACATTGATTCTGAACGAATGTTATTAGATACCGAACCTGATGTACAACATTATATCAGTCTCTTTATTAATAAAGAAAGGATATAATTTTGTATTGTTGGATAATGTTATGAACATTTCCTATATCAAGAGTTGATCGGTTCAGGCACGTTATCTAAAAGCATTGACGTTCTAAATCAAACTACAGTTCTTAGTATATAGAACATACACGAGAGGAAGAGTTCAGAAATGAACAAATCCTTCTTGAGGCTTTGTAGACTAGGTCATATCAATACGACCCGACCAGCTAAGTTACATTTAGATGCATATTTAAATCTGTTTGAATTTACATCTTGTGAAACTTGCCGGTCATGTCACAAAGATAAGATGACCATAGCTCTGTTTATTGGAAACAGAGAAAGAGTTAGTGAACTCTTGGGGTTGATACATGCTGATGTATGAAGGTCCTCTGTCTACACATGCCAAGACCGGTTCTTTGTACTTCATTACATTCTCTGATGATCTCTCAAGATTCAGGCATTTGTTCCTGTTGAAACACAAGTCCGAAGTTTTTGAGATATTCACAGAATATAAGTTAGAAGTAGAGAACCAAAATACGGGTATAAGTATTATGTCCTTTTATGAGATCAAGGAGGAGAATACTTGAGCACGGAATTCCTGGACTATTCTAAAGGAGAATGAGATTCTCTCTCAGCATTACTCCTCCGTATACACCACAGCACGTCGGTGTATCGGGGCGGAGCAATAGCACCCTATGTGATATGGTGTGCTCTATGATGAGTAATACTGAGTTTTCTATTTTCTTTTGGGAGTTATGCACTTGAGAAGCTGCATACCTATTGAATAGGGTTCAAATCAAATTAGTTACCTACCACTTCATATGTGATATGGAACGGGAAGAGCCCATATCTTAAGTTTGTTAAGATTTGGGGTTGTCCGGTCTATGTCTAAAAAGCAAAATCCGGACAAGCTCGAGGCAAAGTCAGATCTGTGGAAGTTTGTTGGATATCCCAAGCATACGCAAGAGAATATCTTCTAGCTAACCGAGGAACAAAAGATATTTTGTTTCTCAACATGCCACCTTTGTGAAAGGGAATCTCTTGGGAAGAAATCAGTGGTCATGAGGTAGAACTGGAAGGAGTTCCAGCTATACAAACTACAGCAGATGATTTGGTAGAACCAAAGGATTCAATAGTAACCAACGAACCTTAGCCTCTCCGCCGATCAAGTAGGGTTCCTCACCCACCTGAGAGATACTTCGGTTTCTCTATGACAGTGGGAGCGAGGATTGCATCATGAGATGATGACCCAACTAGTTTCGAGCTGGCCATCAGGAGTGAGACTCTGTAAGAATGGCTGGATGCTTATCGATCTGAGATGGAATCCTTATACACCAACAAAGTATGGACTTTGGTTGCTTTATCTGAAGGGTTAAATCCCCATCAGGATCAAGTATATCTTGAGAAGATTACTTAGTGTACATGGAAAAGTTGAGACTTTCGAAGCTATGCTTAAGTCCATCTAGATCCTACTTGCCACGGCTATATACTATGACTACGATATCTGGCGGTTGGGTGTCATAACTGCTTTTCTAAATGATGTTTTAGAAAAGTGCGTCTATAAGTACACAGTAAGAGGGCTTCGTAGACAGTGGGAGCAGCGGAAACGTGTGCAAGATATTTTATGTGATAAAACAGGTATCGCGGAGTTGGAACATCTGTTTTGATGTGGTAGTCAAAAAGTTTGACTTCATCAAAATGGTAGATGAACCTTGTATATACAAAAAGGTAGTAGAGAGTATGGTGGCGATCCTCGTAGAATACGTGGATGACATACTCTTGATAGGGAAGGAGTTTCCTATGCTACGCTCGGTCAATCTCCGCTTATCATAATGATTCTCCATATAGGATCACAGTGATACCTCCTATATCCTGGGTTTTGGATCAATGAGATAGATCTAATTGGATGTTAGGATACTCACTAGTTGTAGTGAGATGGTATCAATCGATCCAGGGGAGAATCACTGGAAAGGTTCCAGGGTGATAAGGACGACTGAATGTCAGTCGCAGGCATTGTCTTTACCCTCAGTAGAGGGACGGTATGTTGGAAGAGTTCCAAGCTAGATACTGTGACTTACTAGACGATTAAAGGCAAGATACATCATTACCAAGTATGCTACCAAAGAGGCAGTCTGGATATATATCAGTTCATGAGATGAACTTCGTTCCTACCATTGTGTGATAATGGAGTTATGGCTTTTAGCCAAAGAAACCCCGTCCCATCAGAAATCCAAATATAATTCTTAGGCAGTATCACCTGATCATGGAGATGGTTGATCTCCAGGGAGATCAAGGTTAGGAGAGTAGACACAGAGGACAACAGCGCGAATCTGTAACGTTTTGAAAATCGTTTCGGTAAAATTTCAAAAAAATCGGTAAAATAAGGTGGTTTTCTGTAAAAACTCAAAATACAAATATCTTATTATAAAAATTAAATATACATATTCTAGCTATGTAATTGCTATTATTTGGTGTTTATTGAGCCGCTGGTGAAATTTCAAATTTTCTGAAAAAATATTATTTTATTATTATTTTAAGCCGTCACTAATACATTTAATTAGGGAAAATTACAAATTGGAATGAGTTGCAACAAATTTTGTACATCATAAAACATTAAATAAAATTTTATCATGTGCTTTTTGGAACGAAATCATTTGCCAAAACGGTTTAGAAATTATTGAAGAAAAAAGGCTTTTTTTTGGTGTAAATGGATATTTGGGGTATTATGTTTATCATTTTTCATCAGCCCACATCCGTACCCACACCCACAGACCCCCATTCACTTCTCCCCTTGGCTGAATTCAGCATCCCCCATCTTTTTCCCCACTTGAATTTCAAAGGAAAGAAATGAAAGAAAAGAAAAGAAAATGGATAAATGAGGTGGACTTTTGACTTTGGTTTGACCTTGACTTTCTCCTCCCACTTTCTCTACCTCCCTCTCTCTCCTCTCCCCCTCCTATTCCAGCCGACACCCCCTCTCCTACAGCAGCAGCAGCCCCCCCCAATTCCCTTCTCTTTTCTCTTCAAAACTTCATCAAAAATTGCCCCAAAATCCATCAAAAAAATCCCAAAACCCAAATCCGACTCCTACCCATTTTAGCTTAGCCCGTATAGCATGGATCCTTGTGAAAAGAGAGAATTTTGGAGGGCCATGGATGCTTGTGGATCTTCAAATGTTTTTGGGTATAATTCTAAACTTTTTTGCTTAGTTTGTTACTTAATTTCTTAAAGCTAATTTAATTAAGTGTTAATTTGGTTTATGTGAGTTTAATTGCATGATTAAAGATTTCAAGTTAGGGTTTGTTGTGAAAATGAGTTGTGTTTGATTGTGCATGGTTTAGTGATGTGGATTAACATATTTAGTTTTGTAGAAAACTAATCTAGTTGTTAATTACAAGTTGTTACTTGAAAAATGTCCAAATTAAGCTTTTTGTTGCAAACTAGTTTTTTTGATTTAATTCGAAATATGAGATTAAAAATATGGTTAGGCTTGTTATCATATTATTAACTTTATTAAGTGTAATTTAATGCTTTAGTTCATGGAAATCCAACCTAAATTGTAGTTTGTGCATTTTTGCTATGAAATTGTTAAAAGGGGTATTTTGTAAACTAGAATATTAGGGTTTTTGGAATTTAATGAGATTAAATTCCAGAAATTGTTTCTATGACTTATTTAAGATATTTAATAAGTATATTGGCCGCTACATTCATTTAAACATCATGTTTTGTACAAAAACAGCGAATTGTGCTTGCTAGATTTTCGGAAAAATGACTTTTTAAGTGAAATTGGGGTTTTTGTGAGTTTTAACCTAGTTTATATTAAAATTAGTGTTCGTGAATGGGCAAATGAGTGTGATTGGATTTTTCTCGATGGTTTGATATTTGTACATCGACATCGAGGGTTGGTTTGACTATTCTTGTATGCGTAGGCGATAGGTTTGGACCTATGCATGATACGCGTGCCGATTTGAATTTCGTATGACGTTTCGATTTCGAATTTAGTTTTAATGCGATACGGTGCGTTATGATATGTAGGTACCCCATGTGGACTTCGAGACGACAAGTAAGCGCGTGGCGACGTCGACACCGGCGAACGAGGACCAGGTGAGTAGATTTATATCTACGGGGAGATGTCGGGTGGATGGCATATTGCACCGCCGCAGTCCGTGGTGGTGTATACGGATGCGTATACACACCAACAATTATTATATGTTATTTGGGATTAATAACGATGCTTAGGATGGATATTGGTGTGTTGGATTATTTTAGCGTTGCGAACCCTAGGGTAGTGTTGCACTACACATACACACATGCATACTTGCATACTTTCCTATTGTTATGTGCTCATGGGATTATTTTTAGTTATGTGTTCACATGGGTATGGGACTATGTGTTCACATACGGATTGAGAATGATACTTGGGATTGAGCTGAGTCGATGAGATTTGATTTGAGGCCGTGAGATCGGTGATATAGCAGGGTTCGTATCTTAGATATGACATGACGTTGTAGCGGGTCCTTGACGTAGTGTTTCACACACGTCCATGCATACGTAGGCGGTATCAGTATTGTATTAGACGTAGATCAGTACCCCGATCATGATATTTGATAAAGAGGATACCATGTGAATAGTATGAGGAATGTGATATTGACCCGTACCCAGATTTGGGGATGCCGTACGACGGATTTGCGTACGAGCTATATTTTGATGATTGATCCGCACTCTTGACTTGGGATGTCTGATTATAGATATGGTATCGGATATGATATTATTGAGGCGGGATCACCGACTAATATATATACAGGTATGTATATGGATCGACTCAGATGTTAGGAGGTTTCCTTACCTGTAGTCCAGCTTGTTAACTGAGTCCTTTAGTTTAGTTTAGTTGTTAGATTAGATTCGATTCTTACCTATTTCTAAAACTAACGAATCGTGGGTATTTTAAAGGACAGCCCAAGGGATCCTACAGATATTTCAAAAGACGTATCTTTTCATAAAAACACCGTAGCCCCTATTTTCAAAACCCCATGATTCGTGTTATTTCAAAAGGCACCATTTGTAGGATTTATATTAAGGTAATGCAGTTTAGTTATCGTTGTGTCTAGTATTCCGTTCATTATTGCTGTTCGCTCCGCATCGCATACTTATGTTATAATTTCTTAATGCATTGTTGATATCATATTGTTAGGACACCAGCACCATTACCGATGATGCGTATGTACCACGTACACTTACTTGCCGGCTCACACACATCTTCATCGGTAATTGCCATGTCACGTACACCTTAGAAAATATTGTTGCTTAACTTAGCTTGATAGCCAGTAGTTTGACATAATATTAGTGTACATACCTTATATGCCAGCTTAGATATTGTAGTTATTACTTGTCGCTTCATGCATACTGTTATTCATTCTCATGCTTATATTCATGGTTTTACATGCTATTGATGATTCAGATTTCCATGATATTTTCTGGATTTGGAGGAAAACCGCAAAACATATATAAACTGATTTCTCTCTTTTTAAATAAAAGTGCGGTTTTTCCCATGATGTATGAGTCGTCCACCATGAGTTTGGTGATGGATTTCGAGACCTGATTCGAGGAGACGGATGAACCATTTCGGGTACATGGTGGACCCGGTAAGGTACCCCGGGGCAAGAAGCGTGTGATGATGACGATGTGAGCCTGGCAGGGGAGCACTACCTACCGGTGATTTTACCCGACGAGTCGGATATCCGGAGGATACCGTCGTGGTCTTAAGATGGATGGTAGGGGCCGGTCTGGACTGACGGCGCCCTAGATATTGTGTTTGAGATATTGAGGTACAGAGATTGTGATACAGAGATATCGAGATATTTGGACACTTGTTTTGTGTCGATGCTGGGCACTGTTTTATGCTGATTTCATTTATGGTACCTCACTTTTAAAATACGAAGGAAATCTCACTAATTTATGAAAACAGTTCTTTATTTACATGTATTCTGTTTTCATGCATTCATACCTCATTCATATGATATATTGCTACCGAGGCACTGACACGGGCACATGAGTTTACACTCGGGTTAGATATTTACCCTAGCCATTGTTATAGGCTGCATGTTTTATACATTTTTGAGGATATATTATGATCATTGACCTAGGATTGCGTTATTTATGCGATTTCTGTACGTAGATGTTTTTCTACTCACGAGTTGGCAACTCACCCCCGTTGTGCCACAGTTCTTGCAGGTTTCGCCGTACAGGTTTCATTACGGCTTTGCTGGCACTATTTCCATTTCCGGGTGGCTTGCTAGTAGGTGGGTTAATTGTATCTTACCCATCATTATATCTTGTATATTATTATTCAGTTGTATCTAGAAGTTCCATCAACCAAACATGTATTTATTTTTGAGATAGAGACCAGTGATGTTATTCCTTCGACCTTAGAGTCGCGCGTTATATTTCTGTGGTTTTCTTGTGGTTTTGAGTTTCCTTTTGAATTTTGATCCTCGCTCTTAGCGTTGTATATTATATTGCTTGTGTGGTTGTGACCGTCGATTGACGAAGAGCTAGCTCCCGCTTGGGGATGCCTTTTTTGATTTCGTATACTATTCATGTTGTATCCCGTTTGGGGGCCAGTATTTACAAAGGAGCCTCTGCCGAAATTTTCAGTAAATTTTTGATGTTTTTTTAAAACCGCATAATACGACTTATGCTATTGAAACTACTTGCTTTAATTTGGTTTTTCCTGCACTCTACTACTTTTCTTGGTTTGGATTTCTGGGTTTTCTGTTTACTTAGATTACGTACGCCTCGAGACGTTCGTAGTTTAAGTGCCGGTCATGTTCCGTACTTTCGGGTTGTGAGAAAGTTGGTATCAGAGCGTTAGCTTTTAACCTTCGGAGCGTAGGATGACCCTTGGTTGATGGAATAGGTGACTAAAGTAGAGTGACGTACCGTTGGTATGTTCCGCGGCATATTTACGACACGCCACTCCACTTATGAAGCCTTAGGATGTACATTTCCTTGTTCAGTATTATATTTCTTCCTGATCTAGCCTCATCGGTACTAGTTTGGTTTTGCTGCTACGGTTACGGGCAGGGAGAGCTACGGCTAGAGTTGCGGTCAGCACAAGCTCGTCACGAACGAGGACTGACCAGGGCGAAATTCCGGCGATACACGATTGCAGAGATGTGTCTTTTTACTGTGTTTCCGCGCCACGAGCGTTTGGCGGATCGCCTTTATGAGGTTACTCGGAGGTGCTGATCGACACTAGAGAATTGAGCCAATGATAGAGGCCAACCAGATTTTGATGACCGTTGGTATGTTGCTTACTCCTGATGATTGAGGCACTGTTCAGCGTGCAGACGAGCGAGCCAGTTGTTGCTGCGAGCAACGAGATATCGCCCCATATGTTGGAGCTATTGCGGGGCGAGTTGTACGAATAAATGGTAGAAGGTCGCTAGTCACCCGATGATGAATAACTAGGACAGGTGGTTCATTCGCCTACCCCGATGCGAGGTCATCAGATAGATTGCTTCCAGCTAGAGACGACTTCACGCAGAGACGTGAGGGTCGGCAGAGACGATCGAATGTCGGAAACCTATTATTCCAAGTTTAAAGTAGTCGGAAAGACATGCAGGCAATTTTATGTTCCCTCTAGAAGAATGAAACCCTAACTCGACTTAATGACCGTGTGGAAGCCTTTGAACCTTCGGGTTTGCGGCAGTTCTACGGCGCCATTAGTGAGGCTTGGGTTTGCCCTTCTACGGCTGGACCACCGATGCTGTGGTATGTAGATTCGATACTATTAAACTGTACCAAGATGTTGAGCTCTTGGCGGATTACGAGGTTTCGACGAATCGATCGAATGGTTCGACTTCAATCGGATGCTTGGTGGTGAGATGCATTCTTGGGAGACTCCAGATACGAGGATAGTCGTTGGAGCTCAGTCCATACGGCCGCGACGAGACGAGTCCAAAGTAGACGACATTAGAGAAAAGTGGAGTAAGAGGTTCGAACCAGATCTAGATGAGATGACGTTCTACTCCGCCGACATCAGAGATGCGATGCGCATGCCGAGGCATGGTACTTGGACTTACCTTCCAGAAGGTGTCGCGATGAGTATGCAGTCGTTCCAGAGCAAGATGCAGATATAGGAAAGGACAACGACTTCCGGACAGTTGGCAGAGACGAGGCATGGAATAGACCGTGAGCAGGATTCCTTCCAGGACACTGCTGCAATGATACTTGCACCCAGGATTAGATGTGTCATGTACATTCAGAGAGCCAGAGGCCGACGCCAGTGATATGCTGTCTTACGAGTGGTCGTGATGATTGACCGGGAGATGACAAGAGACGTGCCAGAACTGGATCATCCCCGTTAGCACACCCGACAGGGCCGATGAGCCGATGGACCGAAAGATGGGTAATTCACAGTGAAGACCTTGACCCAGGAGTGGTCATTGTTACGCACACCAGCAGGCCAGAGTTCATGATCATCGATGAGACGTCCCACTAGTGACCGCGACAGTTGGCCCAAGATCCTTAGAGGATGCATATGAGCGGTACTATTCCGCCATTATTGATTTCGATGTTTTGGGTGATTTATTCACATGATTTGATTTTGATGATTGTGGATTTACGATCTTTGCACAGTGTTGCACTTGATATCGTTTTCGTGCTTTGGTTTCACATGTTTGTGATTTTACGGTTTTAGACACTTGAGTTGATTTTGTGCGTATGCATGCACACGAATTGGTTCCTGCACTCTGTATAGTTATTATATGCTTGCAGTGCAGTGATACGCCTTTTGTGCACTTAGATGCACTGGACTTCGATTTCGATTGTGATACTCGATATTTGTTTTGTGCACCTTGTGCACCTGATTGATTTTGCGCACGTTCGGCGCTTGATATTGGATTTCATGATTTCGTGCACGATGGATGTACCTGATTTGGATTTTCGCGCATGTTGGGCGCATGTTTTGAAGGGTGATTTTGGTGCACACCAGAGGCACTAAATTGAGAATTTTTCGTGCATGTCAAATGCACCTGATTTTGCTGTCAGGCACACATGTTGCCTGCGACAGATGTTTCGTGCACACCCGATGCACTTAGATGTTTCTGTACGCATGTATGGCACATTCATGGATTTTGATTTTCGTGCGCACCAGACGCACGTAGCATTCATGTGCATATTTTGGGGATTGATTTCGTATAGAGCAGTACGTTTTTATGATATTGCTATGTGTTTTCGTACTGAGCAGGACTAGCCAGAGGACAGTACCTGAATATATTTTGCATGCATTGATAGTTATTGAAGGGATTTCCAAAAAGCGAGCTATAGCCTCAGTAATTACCTACGTGTCTGATATGACACGAAATGTTTAAAACAAGGAGACCCTTCTAAATTGTTTCCGAAACGGCGGAACGTACATTTCAAACAAAGGTATATATGTATATAGTTATTTTCTTATGATAGACGTCCGCCACTGTGCAGTGTTATACGCGTTGCACAGCGACTTAAAGAGATTGGCATGCATTTCCTTCAGATACTTACAGATATAGATTCAATGTTTACATGTATAGTTTCGAGTTATATCATATTGGTTTGATTTGGATTTGGCATTGATGTCTTCTCCATGACTCCGATGATTGCGGGATGCTTGACGGAGTTTTGATTTGAGTTATATGCTCATTTTTCAAGCGCATGCGCTGCGCTACGATTTGTTTTATGTATTTACAATTTCGGAGCCCCGACGACTTGATGGGTTTTCTTAGATGTTTTTGTATTTGGGGGAGTTTGAATTTAAATTTGGGGACCGAATTTCTTTAAGGGGGGAGATTGTAACGTTTTTAAAATCGTTTCGGTGAAATTTCAAAAAAATCGGTAAAATAAGGGGGTTTTCTGTAAAAAGTCAAAATATAAATATCTTATTATAAAAATTAAATATACATATTCTAGCTATGTAATTGCTATTATTTGGTGTTTATTGAGCCGCTGGTGAAATTTCAAATTTTCTGAAAAAAATATTATTTTATTATTATTTTAAGCCGTCACTAATACATTTAATTAGGGAAAATTACAAATTGGAATGAGTTGAAACAAATTTTGTGCATCATAAAACATTAAATAAAATTTTATCATGTGGTTTTTGGAACGAAATCATTTGCCAAAACGGTTTAGAAATTATTGAAGAAAAAAGGCTCTTTTTTTGGCGTAAATGGATGTTTGGGGTATTGTATTTATCATTTTTCATCACCCCACACCCGTACCCACACCCACACACCCCCATTCACTTCTCCCCTTGGCTGAATTCAGCAGTCCCCATCTTTTTCCCCACTTGAATTTCAAAGGAAAGAGATGAAAGAAATGAAAAGAAAATGGATAAATGAGGTGGACTTTTGACTTTGGTTTGACCTTGACTTTCTCCCCCCACTTTCTCTACCTCCCTCTCTCTCCTCTCCCCATCCCATTACAGCCGACCCCCCCTCTCCTACAGCAGCAGTAGGCCCCCCCATTTCCCTTCTATTTTCTCTTCAAAACTTCATCAAAAATTGCCCCAAAATCCATCAAAAAAATCCCAAAACCCAAATCCGACTCCTACCCATTTTAGCTTAGCCCGTATAGCATGGATCCTTGTGAAAAGAGAGCATTTTGGAGGGCCATGGATGCTTATGGATCTTCAAATGTTTTTGGGTATAATTCTAAAATTTTTTGCTTAGTTTGTTACTTAATTTCTAGTTAGGGTTTAATTTGGTTTATGTGAGTTTAATTGCATGATTAAAGATTTCAAGTTAGGGTTTGTTGTGGAAATGAGTTGTGTTTGATTGTGCATGGTTTAGTGATGTGGATTAACATATTTAGTTTTGTAGAAAACTAATCTAGTTGTTAATTACAAGTTGTTACTTGAAAAATGTCCAAATTAAGCTTTTTGTTGCAAACTAGTTTTTTTGATTTAATTCGAAATGTGAGATTAAAAATATGGTTAGGGTTGTTATCATATTATTAACTTTATTAAGTGTAGTTTAACACTTTTGTTCATGAAAATCCAACCTAAATTGTAGTTTGTGCATTTTTGCTATGAAATTGTTAAAAGGGGTATTTTGTAAACTAAAATATTAGGGCTTTTGGAATTTAATGAGATTAAATTCCGGAAATTGTTTCTATGACTTATTTAAGATATTTAATAAGTATATTGGCCGCTACATTCATTTAAACATCATGTTTTGTACAAAAACGGCGAATTGTGCTTGCTAGATTTTCGGAAAAATGACTTTTTAAGTGAAATTGGGGTTTTTGTGAGTTTTAACCTAGTTTATATTAAAATTAGTGTTCGTTAATGGGCAAATGAGTGTGATTGGATTTTTCTCGATGGTTTGACGTTTGTACATCGACATCGAGGGTTGGTTTGACTATTCTTGCATGCGTAGGCGATAGGTTTAGACCTATGCGTGATACGCGTGCCGATTTGAATTTCGTATGCCGTTTCGATTTCGAATTTAGTTTTAATGCGATACGGTGCGTTATGATATGTAAGTACCCTATGTGGACTTCGAGACAACAAGCAAGCGCGTGGCGACGTCGGCACCGGCGAACGAGGACCAGGTGAGTAGATTTATATCTACGGGGAGAAGTCGGGTGGATGGCGTATAGCACCCCCGCAGTCCGTGGTGGTGTATACGGATGCGTATACACACCAACAATTATTATATGTTATTTGGGATTAATAACGATGCTTAGGATGGATATTGGTGTGTTGGATTATTTTAGCGTTGCGAACCCTAGGGTAGTGTTGCACTACACATACACACATGCATACTTGCATACTTTCCTATTGATATGTGCTCATGGGATTCTTTATAGTTATGTGTTCACATGGGTATGGGACTATGTGTTCACATACGGATTGAGGATGATACTTGGGATTGAGCTGAGTTGATGAGATTTGATTTGAGGCCGTGAGATCGGTGATATAGCAGGGTTCGTATCTTAGATACGACATGACGTTGTAGCGGGTCCTTGACGTAGTGTTTCACACACGTCCATGCATACGTAGGCGGTATCAGTATTGTATTAGACGTAGATCATTACCCCGATCATGATATTTGATAAAGAAGATACCATGTGAATAGTATGAGGAATGTGATATTGACCCGTACCCAGATTTGGGGATGCCGTACGACGGATTTGCGTACGTGCTATATTTTGATGATTGATCCGCACTCTTGACTTGGGATGTCTGATTATAGATATGGTATCGGATATGATATTATTGAGGCGGGATCACCGACTAATATATATACAGGTATGTATATGGATCGACTCAGATGTTAGGAGGTTTCCTCACCTGTAGTCCATCTTGTTAACTGAGTCCTTTAGTTTAGTTTAGTTGTTAGATTAGATTCGATTCTTACCTATTTCTAAAACTAAAAAATCGTGGGTATTTTAAAGGACAGCCCAAGGGAACCTACGGATATTTCAAAAGACGTATCTTTTCATAAAAACACCGTAGCCCCTATTTTCAAAACCCCATGATTCGTGTTATTTCAAAAGGCACCATTTGTTGGATTTATATTAGGGTAATATAGTTTAGTTATCGTTGTGTCTAGTATTCCGTTCATTATTGCTGTTCGCTCCGCATCGCATACTTATGTTATAATTTCTTAATGCATTGTTGATATCATATTGTTAGGACACCAGCACCATTACCGATGATGCGTATGTACCACGTACACTTACTTGCCGGCTCACACACATCTTCATCGGTAATTGCCATGTCACGTACACCTTAGAAAATATTGTTGCTTAACTTAGCTTGATAGCCAGTAGTTTGACATAATATTAGTGTACATACCTTATATGCCAGCTTAGATATTGTAGTTATTACTTGTCGCTTCATGCATACTGTTATTCATTCTCATGCTTATATTCATGGTTTTACATGCTATTGATGATTCGGATTTCCATGATATTTTTTGGATTTGGAGGAAAACCGCAAAACATATATAAACTGATTTCTCTCTTTTTAAATAAAAGTACGGTTTTTCCCATGATGTATGAGTCGTCCACCATGAGTTTGCTGATGGATTTCGAGACCCGATTCGAGGAGACGGATGAACCGTTTCGGGTACATGGTGGACCCGGTAAGGTACCCCGGGGCAAGAAGCGCGTGATGATGACGATGTGAGCCTGGCAGGGGAGCACTACCTACCGGTGATTTTACCCGACGCGTCGGATATCCGGAGGATACCGTCGTGGTCTTGAGATGGATGGTAGGGGCCGGTCTGGACTGACGGCGCCCTAGATATTGTGTTTGAGATATTGAGGTACAGAGATTGTGATACAGAGATATCGAGATATTTGGACACTTGTTTTGTGTCGATGCTGGGCACTGTTTTATGCTGATTTCATTTATGGTACCTCACTTTTAAAATACGAAGGAAATCTCACTAATTTATGAAAACAGTTCTTTATTTACATGTATTCTGTTTTCATGCATTCATACCTCATTCATATGATATATTGCTACCTGAGGCACTGACACGGGCGCATGAGTTTACACTCGGGTTAGATATTTACCCTAGCCATTGTTATAGGCTGCATGTTTTATACATTTTTGAGGATATATTATGATCATTGACCTAGGATTGCGTTATTTATGCGATTTCTGTACGTAGATGTTTTTCTACTCACGAGTTGGCAACTCACCCCCGTTGTGCCACAGTTCTTGCAGGTTTCGCCGTACAGGTTTCATTACGGCTTTGCTGGCACTATTTCCATTTCCGGGTGGCTTGCTAGTAGGTGGGTTAATTGTATCTTACCCATCATTATATCTTGTATATTATTATTCAGTTGTATTTAGAAGTTCCATCAACCAAACATGTATTTATTTTTGAGATAGAGACCAGTGATGTTATTCCTTCGACCTTAGAGTCGCGCGTTATATTTCTGTGGTTTTCTTGTGGTTTTGAGTTTCCTTTTGAATTTTGATCCTCGCCCTTGGCGTTGTATATTATATTGCTTGTGTGGTTGTGACCGTCGATTGACGAAGAGCTAGCTCCCGCTTGGGGATGCCTTTTTTGATTTCGTATACTATTCATGTTGTATCCCGTTTGGGGGCCAGTATTTACAAAGGAGGCTCTGCCGAAATTTTCAGTAAATTTTTGATGTTTTTTAAAAACCGCATAATACGGCTTATGCTATTGAAACTACTTGCTTTAAGTTGGTTTTTCCTGCACTCTACTACTTTTCTTGGTTTGGATTTCTGGGTTTTCGGTTTACTTAGATTACGTACGTCTCGAGACATTCGTAGTTTAAGTGCCGGTCATGTTCCGTACTTTCGGGTCGTGGGAGAATCCACTCACAAAGGCCTTTTTCCCAATAGAAACTTTTATGGGATGTTTGAGTATGAGATACTTCAACGGCAGCTAATTGTTGGGTATGTGATACCACAACAGATGGCCCTAGTGCAAGTTGGAGATTGTTAGTTATATGTATGCCCTAGAGGCCATTACTGTACATACGATGTATATTGTAGTGGATGCTAGGACATATATAGGGAGGACTTTCTTGCTCGACATGATAGTATGCTATTAGGTTGTTCTTTATCTTAACATGTACTCTGATTGTCTCTATGTTACATGTTGATAAAGCCCTTAGGATATGTACTCGACTACTGGGACTATGATGAGATCATACTAATGGGGCCACGGTAGTCGACGAGTACATCCTATAACTATTCCTAGTCGAGAGTGTATCGAGACAGGGCATCGATACACCAGAGTAGACTAGCGTATACGCGTCTTGACCCATATGATGGGCGATGGATGATCCCATATCCATCGGTGTTTGACATCAAGGATGGTGTACGGGTGCTCAGTTGAGACTGGGTACACTGGACGGACTCGCCGAGGACTCCCAGATGGTATTATACCTTACGTCAGATGGCAGTTCTCCGGTGACACTGGTACAGAGTAGTCTGTTGACCCGAGATCGTCATAAAGTCTTGTGTGATTCCCACTGTGCTTTGATTTCCATCATACCACGTCTAAGAGGGCGTGCAAAAAGGTGGCTTTTGGGTACAGTCCCGAATCACATGGAGGCAATGAGCGATAGGAGGGGATTCGTCTCTCCCGGTATAGGGAGTTGATGTTGTGCTGTGTTCGATTGGCTATAACCGGAAATCCCTGGCCAGGGTTGCTGAGATTTACTGGTAAGTGTTATCAGTAGTTTCTTGAACTGTTATAGACCTCATATCGACACGACTTATCAAGCTACAGGGGTCTGATGTATACCACCCCTCGGCGAGATATGCGACATATTAGACGACGAGACCGGACTGTACGGAATTGTTACTGTTTGAATTCATAGGAGAATGTGCAGGCTTGCTTGTTGATCTTCTGAGCGCTCAATACCTGGGTGGCTGTTATGTTTAGCTGACCGCTTGCAGCTTGTGGGTGTTTGATATGATCATCACCTACTGCCGGCGTATTGACGATTCTTTAAAGTCCTACACAGAGGTTTCTTGGCACAGGAAAAACGTAGTAGGAGTACATATGTGATATGTGCGGGACCGAGGATAATGCGGTATATGACACCGTATTGGATTCTCACGATATAAGATATCGGCCGGGTATATGTGATATAACCGGGTCATCGCAGCGAAGGGACCTCAACACGGAGCTTGAGAAGTGAAGGACCGGATCTACAAAGGTTGTAATCCCTCTCACTTTGTGTTAAAGAGTTTAACATGCTTGTTTTCGCCTAAACCCTAGTTTAAAGATCCGGCTTTGGGTTGTTCAGCACGGCTAATTTTTTTAATCGGGCATGGTTGATGCCTCGTAGACCCTTGTGAGTGTGCTTAGGAACCCTACACCAGTACTTTACGGAATCCGGTAACTTGGGCATCCCTCCTGGGTCAACCTGTACCCCCTACGAGTGCGGCGAATAGCCCGCCAATTCTAGAGTAAGGCCCCCTCCGTCTCAACGCCATGATATGCGGGCCCGTTGCCTTCTAGAACACGGCTATCCATGCACCCCTCCGCAGGGTAATCCTAGTACTGAAAGTAAAATATACATACAACGGGTACATCGACCTCACCCCGGTCGTGCCCCAAAAGAATAATATACAAACAGGCAGTGACGGCAGTCCACAGGTCGGACGCTCGCCCCGCAATATCAAATGTACATAATACAACCAAAACTGTACTACCATTGCATCCAGGCTATCCACCATGACAATCCGTAACATCACAGCACAACACAGAACATTAACGTGAATGTCACGTTCGCAAATCCGTCTAACCGGGCTATAGCAGTTAGACAGGATTTACCGATCAAGTGATATTCACGGTCGCAGATATAATGTAAATACTGTGAACTAACATATTTAAAATTTCCGATCGATCAAATTTTACCAAGTGGGCCCCAAGCACTACTGTAGCACTCAAAGAAATTCTGGGCCCAAAAATAATATTCTAAAAACCCCACTTTCAACTTAGAAGCTCTCTGTAGAATTTTGATGCACTGAACAGTAAAGGTTGCGGCGGAACCGCGGCGCAAGCATGGGTTTAGCCGCGGTTCCGCGGTGGGACAGTGTGTTCATGCGACCAAAATTTCACAGAATGCTTAGAATTCCCTGCACATATCTCTGCAATGTACTGAAAAATTTTTGGAGCTAAAAAAATTTCGACAGAGTGCTGATGCAGAAAATGGGTTTTTCAGAAAATCCGTTCGATCGAAAATGTAAACACGTTAGACCAAGTTAGACTAGGTTAATGGTATGGCTCTGATACCAGTGTAAGTCCACGGCGGCGCCCCGGCCGTCATTCCGAGGCCAAAATGCGGAAACGATACTTTACTTTAACTTTTAAACCGGCATCACCGCGCACTAAAATCCCGGATCGGGCCATTAATCTAATTCTAGCTAACTAAAGAACGGGTAGAGAGATATACCGAGCGATCCGTGTCCTTCAGTCTTCTCGTCGTCGTCCCGATCTCCCCGCGGAATCTCCGGTCTTCACCTCCTCGCCAGAAGGGCACCACGTCGCCGGCTTCATTTACGGGCTCCCACCTCTTGACCGAGGCAACTCGGGCACGAAGTTGGCGAGTCGACGTGCCCAAGAATTGCTGTAGAATAGTGTAGTGCTCTTTGTCTCAAGGGGTTTAAAGAACTTGCCATTTGGTGGAGGAAATGAGATGAACTTTTGGAGGAGGAGTTATGGGATTTTTTCAAAGCCAAATGAGAGTATTTTCCCCACACAAAAATTGGGACAGCCCCTACCTCATACGGCCGGCCATCACCCAAGGAGAGAATGAGAGGGAGAGTATGAATGAGGTGAGTGAGTAAGCCACTAATCAAAGAGAGAGAAAAGGGTTATGATGTGAAGAAATGATCACAAACAAATCCAACACTCCATCAACCATCATCACACCCAAAGTTAAGCAATGATGAAGTCAAGAAGTCAAATGTTGGTGCAACCATCATGAAGCAACAATATGAAAAGACAACCCTCCACAATACTAATTTGCACAAATGCAAATAAGCCCTCCTCCACAAAAAATCCGGCCGTTAAGGAACAAAGGAAAACTGGCCGAAACGGAAAGAAAACTGGCAACTCCAAAAAACTGATCCCGTAATAAATTACAGGAATACCCCGCGACTGTATATACATACCCGCATTTGTATTCCGACCGAATACAAATGCAATGAGACAAAATCTACACAGTACAATACTAGGATCCGGCTTAAACCAAAGCCCGCTAGTATTACTCGTCCGATCATGATCCGTGCAATACCGCACGTAACTGATCGAACCCTGCCATATCTCCATACGGCATCTACAGCGTTTCTCCCGAAAGTTGAGAAACTGGTCTGTGGGGGTCTCTAAAGACTCGTCAATACTTTGGTTGTGGATTTAACCACTAGCACGTCGGAGGTATTAGCCTATACGTAACGGGCTACCAGGTATTGACCAAAAGGGACGTCGATGAGCGAACTCATACTGACACCCTACTGAGCCTGTCAGTGACAATATTCGTACAGTCCGGTCCGTTCGTCTATGAGCATCGCATGGCGGGCCTAGGGAGTTGGTAAAAGTCAGACCCCCAAAAGCGGTACAGGTCGTGTTGGAGTATAGCCCAGAACACCCAGAGATACTACTGGAATACCTACCAGTAAATCTCCTGCCTTGGCGAAGGACTTCGTGTAATGGCTCTCCTAGAGACAGCGCGACCTCACCCCCAATACCGGGAGAGACGAACCCCTGCAGATCCGCTCACTGCCTCTATGTGGCTCGGGACTGTACCCAACTAAAACCAGTTTGCACGTCTCCTTTGAGCGTGGTAGGGTAGTAATCAAAGTACAGTGGGAACTCACACGAGACAAATGACGATCTCAGGTCGATGAACTAACCTGTACATATGTCACCAGGGAACTGCTATCTGACGTCAGGTATAAGACCAACTAGCATGTTCCCGGCGAGTCCTGTCCGGTATACTCATAACCCAATGAGCACCTGTATAGATCTTAGGTGAACCAACTGACACCAGTGGCTTGTGAGACCGGCCACCGCCCATCGTCGGGGTCTCGACTGTATACACTAGTCTACTCTGGAGAATCAATGCCCTGTCAACAAACTCCCACGACTAGGGACCTTTTAAGGATGTGCTTCTAGACCCCAGCTCCCACGTATATGATCACCCTCATACTGCTGGCAGTCAAGCAAGAATCCTAGGGGCTCTATCAACGTGCAATAGTGACCTGTAAGGTCACCTAAAGCAGTACACGATGATAAAGATAAACCAGATAGCATACTATCATCTTGAGTAAGACTGTCCTACCGGGATAGGTCCTCCCTCAATCATTGCAATCACGTGTCTGTGATCCAATAATTGACTCTGAGGGCACTATCTCCAACACTTGTGAAGCTGCATACTTATTGAATAGACTTCCAACCAAATCAAGTGCCTACCACTCCATATGAGATATGGTATGGGAAGAGCCCATCTCTTAAGGATGTTAAAATTTGGGGTTGTCCGGCCAATGTCTAAAAGCAAAATCCGGACAAGCTCGAGGCAAGGTCAGTTCTGTAGAACTTTGTTGGATATCCCAAGCATTCGCAAGGGAGTATCTTCTACCCCACCGAGGAACAAAAGGTATTCTGTTTTCTCAACATGCCGCCTTTTGGAAAGGGAATTTCTTGTGAAGAAATTAGTGGTAATGAGGTAGAACTGGAAGGAGTTCCAGCTATACAAACTACAGCTGATAATTTAGTATAACCGGAGGATTCAATAGTTTCCAATGAAGCTCAGCCTCTCCGCCGATCTGGTTGGGTTCCTCATCCAACTGAGAGATACTTCGGTTTCTCTTTAACAGTAGGAGTGAGGATTGCATCATGAGATGATGATCCAACTAGTTCCGAGCAGGCCATCAAGAGTGGAGACTCTGTAAGAATGGCTGGATGCTAAGCGATCTGAGATGGAATCCATATACACCAATAAAGTATGGACTTTGGTTGCTTTATCTGAAGGGTTAAATCCCCATCAGGAGCAAGTATATCTTGAGAAGATTACTTGGTGTACATAGAAAAGTTGAGACTTTCGAAGCTATGCTTAAGTCCATCTAGATCATACATCCTACTGCTACATACCATGACTACGATATCTGGCTGTTGGGTGTCAGGACTGCTTTTCTAAATAGTGATTTAGAAGAGAGCGTCTATAAGTACACAGCCAAAGGGCTTCGTAGACAGTGGGAGCAGCAGAAACGTGTGGAAGTTGTTTTATGGGACAAATCAGGCATCGCGGAGTTGGAACATCTGTTTTGATGTGGTAGTCAAAGAGTATGACTTCATCAAATTGGTAGATGAACCTAGTATATACAAAAAGGTAGTAGGGAGTATGGTGGTGATCCTCGTATAGTACGTGGATGACATACTCTTGATAGGGAAGGAGTTTCCTATGCTACGCTTGGTCAATCTCCTCTTATCATAAGGATTCTCCATATAGGATCAAGGTGATACCTCCTAAATCCTGGGTTTTGGATCTATGAGATAGATTTAATTGGATGTTAGGATTCTCACTAGGCGTAGTGAGATGGTATCAATCGATCCTGGAGAGAATCACTGGAAAGCTTCAAGGGTGGTATGGTCGACTGAATGTCAGTCACAGGCATTGTCTTTAACCTCAGTGGAGGGACGGTATGTTGGAAGAGTTCCAAGTTAGATACCGTGGCAAACTAGATGATTAATGGCAAGATACATCGTTACCAAGGATGCTTCCAAAGAGACAGTCTGGATATATATAAGTTCATGAGATGAATTTTGTTCCTATCATTGTGTGACAATGGAGTTGTGGTTTATTCATAGGAACCCCCGTCCCATCAGAGATATAGATATATTCTTAGGCAGTATCACCTGATCATGGAAATGGATGATCTCCAGGGAGATCGAGGTATGGAGAGTAGACATAGAGGACAACTGTGCGGATCCACTCAAAAAGGCCTATTTCCCAGTAGAGACTTTTATTGGATGGTTGAGTATGAGATACTTCAACCACAACTGATTGTTGGGTATGCGATACTACAACAGATGGTCCTAGCGCAAGTGGGAGATTGTTAGTGATATGTATGCCCTAGAGGCCATTACTGTACATATGATGTATATAGTAGTGGATGCTTGGACATATATATGGTAGAATTTCTTGCTCGACATGATAGTATGCTATCTGGTTGCTCTTTATCTTAACATGTACTCTGATTGTCTCTATATTTCATGTTGATAAAGCCCTTAGGATGAGTACTTGACTACCAGGACTATGATGCAGATCATACTAGTGGGGACAGTGTAGTCGCTAAGTACATCCTTCAAAAGTTCCTAGTCATAGGTGTATCGAGACAGGGCATCGATATACCAGAGTAGATTAGCGTATAGCTTCTCGACCCATGTAGATGGGCGATGGATGATTGATTGAAAGAATTTGAGTTAACCGCAATCAAGACGGTGTCGCTATGCAGCTAGCCGGTTGAGCACGGGTCGATCCACAGGGAGATGGTTGTATTTCCGTTCTTGTCTTAGACGAGTCAATAAAGAATTTGTGTATGAGTTGTTCGATTCTATCCTAAGTGTATTATTTGCAAGTATAAAATTGTTAAGAAAAAGATACGAGATTATAAGCTAAAGAAATCCGTACTCAAAACCTTTGAGCCGAATCTTTACCAATTGAAGCTAGAGCAATCGGCAACAACGTGGATTAGGGGATTTAAGCGCGGTATTCGTGGAATACGGCTTATTTACCCTTGTCCTTCCGTTCTTGTCTCTTGCTTTCGCCTCCGGCCAAACCGAACGCAACCGGTCGCGGTTAGGAATCACCGTTACCTTGTCAGGGTACGGTGCCTAACGGAGCGCTTGCGTATGGTTTGGGCGGAGTTCAATGGAAAATACGGGAAAAGGAAATGGGCAAAGAAACATTAACTTAGAATACCGTATTTTTCTCTTACCAAAGATAATTACATTCATTCACAAGAAAGAACCAAAAAGAGAGAACAAAAAGAAAAGAACAAAGAAAAGAAAAGATTACAAACAAGTAATTAAAGTGCATGAATATAAATTGCAAGAAAGTAAAGCAAGGTAATAAAAAGCAAGTAATAAATAAGCAAATAAAAAGAACAAGAAACTAGAACTCAAGACAAGCATGTGATCAATAGCCAACCCTTAAACTTGCAAGCTCAATCAAGAGGTTGCAAGATCAAGGGAAGGGTCGAGAACGCATGTGAAATGAAGTGCTAATTCCATGAAAGAATACGATCCTTGAGATCAATAACTAACCCTTAACCATTCAAGCTCAATGAAGAGGTTGAATGATCAAGAGAAAGCAAGAATCTCAAGGGGAAGAAGAAACAAGAGAGAATGATACAAAAAGCCCTCATCTTCATTGATCTCCCACTCAAAAAGCTCTCACTACAATTTTCATGGAAAAAGAATGAAGAAGAAGAAGATAAACTACAAAAAAACTACAAAAGAGTGGACACAAAATTGGACCCTTGGCTTGGCTCAGATCTGCTGTATTTATAGGCAGGGAAATGAAACCCTAGGGGTAAATTCTGACATAAAATGAAGTACCCAAAGTGCCCATGAAAAATGACAGAATGAAGACCCCACATGGCCGCGGATCCGCGGCCAATACCCCCTATTGGCCGCGGATCCGCGGCCCTTTAGTGGTGTTGGGCTGTGGGCTTTGGTCGGGGTCCCTGGTTTGTTGTCCTCTTCAGTGTGGTATATGACTTTTCTCATAATCTCTTCACAATATTTCCAGAATTCTACCACAACAAAAAGGTGATGTGATGTGGATCTTTTGCCATGATTTCCTCGAGCTCCGCGTAGATTTCTTGGATTTTTTGTTGACCTAGAGCTTTGTGCATGACATGACAATTGATTTGCCATCTTGTCCCTTAACTGGTATGTGGCAACACACGGATAGAGAGCGGAGACCGTGTTTTATCTGTTGTTGGCAGTAATCCGAAATTTGTCGTACTTTTCCATGATATTCATTGTTCAGAGCCGGGAACCTGTATTCTGCAATTATGTAGCAAACACTGATTAAAAGCACCTACCTATAAACACACGAGCATAAGAATGGGCGGTATAAAATGCAGTATTTTGTTATGAACAAATACCCCCAAACTTAACTTTTGCTCGTCCCGAGCAAAACCAATTATTCACAAAAATAAAATCCTAACCGCACTTTCGCAGGGAACGCGATTGCACTGAGCGCGTGCAACAAGCCGTTAAACCTGTAGGTGTCCCTAGTAGGAGGAGTGTTGTCTCCTTAGGGTTTTCAGCGGATTACACTCACAAAATCCCGTCAAGCTTGTTTCATAAGTTAACAATGATTCTACTCCTACAGTTTAGTTTTTACGTTAGAAACTCTATTATCCTAAGTTAGAAATATCCAACCCTAATGCTTCACACCTCCTATCTGTTTTAACTTTAGATCCTATACGTTCCAAAAAAGTTTAGAAAGATGTTGGTTCTCCTGAGTTTTCCTTCTAAAGTGCGGCCTCAAATCAGGGATTTTTATCAACTTTACAGAAAACACAAGTCTTATTCTTTATTTCTATCTCTTATTCAAACATCAATTGTATACCCCTACGTGTGTGTATATTTGCACCCCTATACTCAAGAATTCAATTCAAGCTATAATACCCTTGCCCTAATACCTAATACTACTTATTTTCATTAAGGATGGACGGATTTGCTCACACACCTTTCATGCGACTATTAATGCTTCTTGAGGCACTAACGACCGATTACTGAATGTGTGAACTTTAAAGCGTAAATAGCAGTTTCCAGGTCTTGACTTTATTCTATTTTTCTTTTTCTTTTTTTTCTTTTTCTTTTTCAAGACCGGATATATTTTTCAATATGCTCTTTTGGTGTTTAGTTTTAAATACCGTTTTTTCTTTCATACTAGGCTTTCAGGAAAGAGTATTTCTAGGTATCCTCTACTATCCCAAGTTTCAAGGTACGTGTAGGTGCAGTTTGTAGGGTATATACTTTCTAAATTTGAACTCAAGAAAAGAAACTATTTTTCAGACTTATCCTTCAGTAGAGCATCAATACTTTCCCTTCATCTTGACTTAACTAAAGAACTGAACTCAAGATTACCTAGTTCTCAAAAAAACTGTAAGGACATATACTTACCAAGTTTAAACAGAAAGAGAGTTATTTTTAGGGTTTTCAATTCCTAAGCCTAGAATTTAGTTATTTCTATCATATCAACTAAACTTTCGGAATAAAGATCTAAGTTACCCTATTAGCTAACTTGACGACAAAGTTTTATATTTTTTGGAAATTTTTTTATTTTTGTGGGTTTTTTAATAAGGTATGCAAATGCAAAATATGCAAATGAATGCGAAGGAAGAAAGCTTACCGAGCACACCCCCAAACTTAAACTTGACAGTGCCCTCACTGTCAGGCTACACCAAGAGGGTCAAAATTGTCGGCGCTCCCTAAAAACAAATTATATACAAAAAGAAAAACCAAAAATATATACAAAAAGATGTGTTCCCCCCAAACTTAAGTAAAACAGTGTTTCCACTGTTAGGCGTTGAAGTTCAGGTTTAGGGGGGAAAGAACAGTATCAAGCTATACAAGGCCTTACACAGGCCAAAAGTTAGTACCAACCATTGAAAGATCTTATCGTGATAAAGCAGTGGCTGGTGAAAGAAGGTGAAGAGGAAAGAAATGGAGAATACGCGAGACCGTATGCGGAGAGAAGCGGGATACGGTCTCGGTATATGAGAGGAAGAAGAATGGCGGAAGGGAAAAAGAAGTGGAATACGAACTTGAGGGAGGAAATGGAGTGAATAGATTAGCACAATTTGTGATGAGCGATGTGTAAACAGCGATTGTGCTAATCTATTAACCCGGCGAGAGATTGGGTCAAATCCCTCAAGATTCGTAAGAACCCATGGGTACGCCGAACTCGGTAAACCAGACACAGGAAGTGAAAATGGTACGGGTTCTTGCAAGGTCGGAACGATGGAAAGGATGGAGGGAAGTGGTTAAGGAAGGGTATCGGTTAAGGGTTCTGGAGGGTGTACACAGTCAGTGAAAGGAACAGGATGAATTGGAAAATCCGACTCATCATCTAGAACTGTTTCATCCTCAAAAATATCCTCAAAATTCTCCTCAAAGTTAAGCTCATCCATGCATATTTCATCAAAGTCCAGACGCATATGTTGTTCGGGAAAAACATTTAATGACTCGGGATGATGATTTGGAGAGAAAAACTCAGTCAAATCTACGGGTTCATCATCCAAAATAGTCCCAGCGTCAATATCCTTAATCAAGTGAAAGTCAATTTTCTCAGACACCCTCAGCAAAAGCATGGATTTCAATCAATTCAGGTTCTAAGATGGAGGTGTAGAGGTCAAAAGGATTGGGTGTGGTTTCACTTGGCAAGGTCCCTTCACAATTTGGAAAATCAAATACTACAAAGTCGCACAACTCATTAAACATTCTATCTTCAACTGACAATTCATTTGGGACACTTGATAGACTTTCAACACAGGAGTTGTGGGATTCAATTTGAAACGGGTAGGTTTGATTTGGAAGGGGGTACAGCTCACTCTCTCCACTCAAATTCACAGCCTGTCCGACCTCCTCTTTATACATTGGAAAATTTGGAGCTAGTTGAAAACTAGCTACCGGGTCACTAGGTTGTATGAGGGCGGCCATGGACGCATCCAAATCCATCATCTGTTGGTACGACGCTACCCTAAAGTCTTCCAAAGACTGTTCCAGACTAGACATGGGTTGGGAAGGGGTTTCAGTAAAAGATTCAAAGTTGTTTAGATACTGAAAACTCCCAAATGGCGGTTCTGAAGCAATGTCTAGGGAAGGTGCAAAGGTAGGGTAGGATTGGTAGGAATTGAACGGTTGGATAGGGGTAGGATCAACATTTGGAT